>OZ034808.1:14956341-16367768 GCA_964028335.1 Altica lythri | reverse complement strand
GTAAAATTAGATAACCCGGCAGATGTTCTTGCTAAAATTTAAATTACACACTTTTATTTAAGATACTAAAAGAGAAATTATACTTACACTTTCCTTTTACTTATCCTTATGGTTATAAATCAAATCGGTAAGATAAAGATATATTTAAAAAACAAAATCTATTACTTTGATAAAATATAGATTAGAGAAACTGAAAGTATTGATCAGAGAAACAGGCTCTAGCTAGGAAAAGAAAAATCTATAGTTAACAATAACAGTATTTATTATCAGCTGTAATGATAAAAGAGACACAACAACAATAAAAAAATAAAAAAATTATAAGGTACATCTCGGTACGGTATAGTAGACACATTTTACTACACACATTTGTGTTTAGTTCCAAAACAAAATTATTAATACACATAAAATAATAGCTAAGTACACTGTTTTGTCATTTTCGTGTACTCAGATAAGTGAAAAGTGAGAGGTAAAATTTAGATGAAAAAGTTATAAAAAAATATCACCTTTTGCTTTGATATTAACTCGAGTTAAGAGTACTCATATTTAAAAGTATAAATCTTAATTAAATCAGTACGAGAGATAAATTAAAAAAATTAAAGAATATAAGTAAAACAGTTTACAAATAGGAGTTACAAAAAATATAAGTTGTAAAAAAATTACAGGTAAGCAATACACAAAAAAAAATCACATCCCGGTTATTTTCATTACGACACTGTGCACTGCACTTATAGATGTTACAGGTAAATACAATTAGGATAAAATGTTCCATAAAAATAAATGCTACTCTGAGACTCGATACAGTTATAAAAAAAATGTTAAAAGTTTACGTTATCTTCTAAATGTTTCTGAGATACTTTGTTAGCATATGGCTTCATTCTCTCGGTAATTGGTCTTAACGGTAAGATATAATCTAGACCCATTCTTGTCTAGATTTCTAGATATTAAGAGAAAAACCATAAACTCATTCTTCGTAGCTGGGGTTCGAAGAAAAGACGGTAACAATGGCTGAATTTTGCCGCCATTACTCTACGATATACGAAGGAAACTTAAAGATAGCACTGTCTGGAAATCTTCAGGTAAATCTTTCGGTACGATAAACGATAGTCGATACAAGAAACACTTGACTGCTGGTAATTTTTAACTTAAAATAAGAAAATTGCCGGGAATTTGTAACTTAGCATTTCGCGAACGATCTTAATCGCGTAAAATCTAAACCCAGAGTGAATAAAAATAAAATCGTTGGTACTAGAGAGACGCTCTCCTTTCCCGCCTACCAGCTGATCTTAAACTCGGAACCTCATTGGCAGTTAAGAAAATCGATAAACTGCTTAGAGACAACGGTTAGATTTGCTACGTTCTGAAAGCATCTGGAATAAAATTTAGGACAGAGTCGGCCTAAGTGAAAAGAAACGTTAGAAAAAGAAATTTTATTATTCGGATTTCTAAACACGCTACAACGTCTCTAAATTACCTCGTACAACAATTCGCACTTCAATCACTGTCTATCACCAACTATTACAATTATTTTTCTCCGTCCAAAGCGGTCCCTTATATATGAAATTAATTCCTTCTAGAAGCGTCTCTGAAATTACATCTAGAACAGAACACTGGCGTCTGTCTCGAGCTACTTCCTGGGCGACAGGTCAGGACTGGCTCGTAACATTATTGATAATTTTACTAGTTAAAAAACAAACACGGAGTTACAAAAATAAAAAAAGACAATAAAAATCCAGAAAGAAAAAAATTTTGAAGCTATTACCTATATAAAAATAAATTCATGTATAACTTTGTGACAACCACCATAATAAAAGCCGAACAAGTGAAAAATTCACAAAGACAAAGGATACACTTATAAAAGAGAAAATTCCATAATAGTCTTTGTCGTTTTCTACACATTCACAATTCAAATCAATATTTTCGTCTAATGTTGTTAAAGCCAATTATATCCAATTTGTGTACCTACGCCACAAGTATTTACTTACAATACAATGTCAGTCTCGACAAACAATTTTCAATTTGTTTTTCTTTATTTTGTGAATTATATTTACGTTCGATAGAGCTAAAGTAGTAGCTATTAATGAAATTATTTTCCACTAAAAAATCCAAATGAACAATGATAGAATGAACCGTTGTAGTTGAAAAACAGTTATATACTATTAAATAAAGTACAGGATACTATACCAGAACAAAAAATATTTAAAAGTTGATGATATCTACGAAGGAGAGACTATTTATTCATAAAATTAAAGAAAACATTTCATTCAATCAATGCAAGGCTTCAACTGTTTTTATAAACACACAAAAAACATGCCGCGTATTTTTTGGTATATTTTCCAAACCCCATTAAAATAAATTAAAATGCTTAGTCGATAGGTCTGTAAAAAAATTGAGTTTTTAATTAAATAAATTGAGCGGCAGAAGCATTCTAAATAGAAGTTTATTGGAAGGAAAAAAAGGATCGGGAGCAGATGTTCTTGGTTGAATGACTTATAGGTTCATTGAATAAACAAAACGACTTTTTTGGAGAAAGTGTCTAATTTTATTTGTAAGGATGCTACAGGTGAAACGCAATAGCCTTTTTTTTGATTGGTACAATCATTTAACTAAAACTGACAGCATTCTTATTGTTTCTCGATGAAGAAATTAGTTTTACTTCACGAAAAAAAATTCCTTAGGATGAACTATTTTAATGATTTTGTGAATTTGTATAAAAACCTCAACAATATCCAAAATCATATATTTGTATTATATACTAGCTGTCCCGGCGGACTTCGTACTTCCATTGAGGTCTTTTTCTCATTTTTCGTTTTTCAAATTTTTATGATTTTAGTTTTGTTTTTTTTCTTTATTGTTTATAACTAAGTATTAAATCAAATGCTCACATTGTCCGACAAATTTATTGCTGCGTTTTTGCTGTCCGGCAGCTTAAATATTACGTTTGTTTCTAGCTCGAAAAAGCAGCAGTTTTAAATTTAGATAATTTCAAACTTTGTTGGACTCGTCAATAGGAAGCTAT
This sequence comes from Altica lythri, assembly GCA_964028335.1. NCBI lineage: Eukaryota > Metazoa > Arthropoda > Insecta > Coleoptera > Chrysomelidae > Altica > Altica lythri. The sequence continues at coordinate 16,364,752 of OZ034808.1, read as the reverse complement.
ACACAAAGTTTCAAGTATGTATTAATCATTTAAAAAAAAGTGTTGTGCGCGGTGGACTATTAGATATCAACTGCGCCACCTTACAGAATTCCTTGTTTAAATATATGAGATACTAGATGTCCCGGCGGACTTCGTACCACATAACACTGTATTTTATAATTTATCGATTAAATATATTAGATATCCACTGCACCACCTTACGGTGAATTTATAGTAGTTAATTTAGTAAGAATTTCTCGTTTAAATATGTGAGATAATAACTGCGCCACCTTACGGTGGCGTCCATAGTATTTGATTTAGTAAAAATTGCTTGTTTAAATATATGAGATATTAACTACGCCACCTTACGGTGGCGTTATATTATTTATTTTAGAAAGATATTTTTTGGCTTTATTTTTTTAGTATTTTCCCTTTTCTTTTAGTTTTCGTTTATTTATTTATTTATTTATTTATTTATAAATCGAAATTCAACATTATCTATTGGGTTTCCTCACAACATAACTGTTCAATAATCTAAAAATCAAAATACAGTGCCATTTACCGGGTGTCTATCTAACCTAGATGTCAAAGGTTTATAGAGTTACTTCAATTAACTTAAACTGTCATATATTAAGAATTCGTAGAACTAAACAATAAATGTCACTTAGCGGATATTGTCACTTTACCGTCAAAATATACAAAAAAGTAAAAAAATTATTTAAAAACATTTTATAGTGGACCAAATAGTAAATCTAAACCATTCTTGCATCCTTTTAAATATATACAAAAGAAATGATAAAATTCGGTCCAGCCGTTTAGAAGGAGTTCAGTAACATACACACGAACACAAGAAATATATATATAAAGATTAACTGCGACACCTTACGGTGTTTATAAATACAACACCATCTTCTGTGTTTTCCCACAACCTATGTGTTAAATAATGAAGAAATGAAAACACAGTGACATTTATCCAACATAGATGTCAAAAGTTTTATCAATTAACTTAAGCTGCCATCTATCAGTAAATTGTTGAACTAAACAGTAAATGTTACTTAGGATTGTCTTTTCGTTGTGGTTTGTACCTTTTACTCTTTTTTCTCTTTCTTAGTTGTTTTGTTTTTTTGATTTTTTCAATTTTGCTAGTTTTTCATCTTTTCTGTTTTTTCAATTTTTTTTATCATTTTTCCCCATTTTTTTGATACCAACTTGTTTTTATAATATACCCACTTTTTTAATTTTTTGGGCGATAGACGTTTGGGCCCAAATCCCTAATGAGAGGTAATCTACAAGCACGTTTCGGCCCAAACGAAAAAGGGTCCCCTTAATCCATAAGCATGTTTGGGCCCCTCAAATAAGGTGATCAAACTATATTAAATAATAAATTAAGATATTTAAAATACCTATGAGAAATTTATAAAATTAATATAATCTACCCAAATTAAGTTTTATCATTTTTAAAGAAAGTCAAACCAATTTTACAAGAAATAAAATATTTATTAAAAAATAATGATCTATTTAAAAATTATTAAAGTAATTAGAACAAACTTTTACAAAATGCAAACGAGACATTTTTTTACAATCATAATCTTCTATTCTACATTTCAAAAAAAGCTCCGGTTTGATAGTGTTGGAGTTGGGTTTATGCACTTTTTTTGTACTTTGTAAATTTACGTATACTTCACTCTGAAATTTAATTAAAAAATCTATAAAAATGAAAATATTCGGATGTGTATTTGAAAAGCTTTTGTTGTAAAAACTGTGAAATGATTCACAAGCATTTGTTGTGCGGGTACTGGAAGCTGTTTTTGCTGCCCATATATGTGGTGGATATGTAGATTCTTCCGATATATAAGTATTTACCAAATAATCTGAAAACTGTTCAAGTTTTTCATTTTTTGGTTGTATTGAAGTCAGGTCAAATACAAAACAGTCTCCAACTTCTGTATGATCTAAAAATAATAGGCCAAAACAATCTCCTAACTATTTTCCTACTTCCGATTTATTTTTGTAGTCTGCTGTTAATCCTAATTGTTGTATTTTTCTCCACCAAGCTTGGGTTATATGGAAAAGACAGCCGATAATGACAGCTTGATGCCAAAATAGTTGTATTGCATGATGAATGGCCTTTTCAAAATCTACAACGAATTCTTAAGGATACAAATTATATCCCCATGTACTACATTTTTCCTTAATTATATCAAAACATCGTTTATATGTTTCTTTTGATTTGTCTGGTAACAGACAAAACACCATCGGTCCATTTAGTTGGCCGAATAAGGTAAATAATTGCGTAAAATATTTTGGACAATAATCGAAAGTGCCATCCATATATAAAGTCTTACATCCACATAACCATTCCAAATTCTTTTGGCAAGAAAACACAATTATTTGGGAACTTTCGTCGCAACTCATTAGAAAGTTCTCATTCCGATTTGTTAATATTGGACACATATTTCTCACCGCCAAATGCACTTCTAAACATGATTTTGGCAATTTTGGCAAAAGTTTTCTTCTCGCGTTGTACATAACTTTTCTGATGTTATATAAGTCTTTGTTTTTAATTGCATCACTCACATTTTCACATAAAACTTCCCGTATAATTTTATTTGGGTTGGAACTTATATCCTCAGTAGCTTTTCGTTTAGCCGATATTTTAATTGTTTCTCTTTGGTATGCTGATGATGATATTTCTGCATGATTGTGTTGTTAAGAACACTTTATTAAATTGTAATCTTCTCCAACCGTAGAAATTGCTACTGAACAGTTTGGAGTTCGACAACGCCAATTTATTACTCGGGATTGGAGCTCCCATTTAAAAAAAAATGTGAGCCGTCACGGGACGCCTGGCAGATGTGAAACATCGACATTAACCCGTGCCTAAATCATAAGACATTTCCAATTTAAATAACATGGCATTTTTGCACTTTTTGTCGTTAATTTTTTTTACTGAAACAAATGTAGCTAAAATAATTAAATATCTATTTCTTGTAGGAAATTTGCAATAAATTTGTCATCAGAGTTAAATTCACGATTTTTTTTTGTAATTTTCACCATAATTTTTATTTATATCAAACTAAATACATATATATATATATATATATATATATATATATATACAAAAGGGGAAAATTATTGCGGTTACCATTCCTACTCGTGGCCTTATTAATCCTTTTTGCGTACATGCCCAATAATTTTCCCCTTTTGTTTATATTAATACGCATTTTCTTGGCACTTTGTTTATATATATATATATATATATGAACAGTAGTGGTGTTCCGGGTTTCAATCCGTTGGTTGTTTGTGTCTTCACGACGTTTCGCCAACATCTCAGCTGGCATTTTCAAGTGATGCTTCCTTTGCGGCTGCTCAACTTGGAATCATTCCAAGTTGAGCAGCCGCAAAGGAAGCATCACTTGAAAATGCCAGCTGAGATGTTGGCGAAACGTCGTGAAGACACAAACAACCAACGGATTGAAACCCGGAACACCACTACTGTTCATTCTACCATCCGTGAAACACTACATCATAACATATATATATATATATATATATATATATATATAGGTAATAAAATTGGCAAATACAAAATTTGGATACAAAATAATAGTTATTTATGTATCAAGGGCGTAAAACAGGCGTTTATGGACCGCAACGTGTAAATAAGAGCCCGAGCCGCAGGCGAGGGCTATTAACACGTAAGGTCCATAAACGCTGTTTACGCCCGAAATACATACAAACTTTTATGCACGACCGATTTAATAATCATTTATAAAAAAAATTGCACTGTCAATTGAAAAAAGTCAACTGTCAAATGGCAACTGTCAATTGACAAAAGTCTACTGTCAAATGTCAAATATCAACTGTCAAAAGCCAACTGTCAAATGCCAACTGTCAAATGTCAAATGTCAAATGTCAAATGTCAAATGTCAACTGTCAAATGTCAACTGTCAAATGTCAACTGTCCAATGTCAACTGTCAAATGTCAACTGTCAAATGTCAAATGTCAACTGTCAAATGTCAACTGTCAAATGGCAACTATCAAATGTCAACTGTCAAGTTTCAACTGTCAAATGCCAAATATGAAATGTCAAATCTCTACTGTCACATGTAAAATATTATCTGTCAGCTGTCATATATCAACTGTCAATATCAACGATTCTTTTAATAACAATACTTATAAAGGATATTTTTTATTTTTTGTGAAAAATTTAATATAAATGCCATTTCAACCTGCATGAATTTTATACCTCAAACCTCGATATTATTAACAACTTATCCTGTATAACCATTCACCTAATAATTTGTAATTATTCGGTATATTATGTTGCCTATACAAACAAACATTTTTATATATATAGAATAGATAGTAGGCGGAATCGAGTTAGGTTTTTATGAAACAATTCATACCCTGTCCCGCCAAATTTTTGAATCGATGAGCTTCTTCCCCCTATTGTTGGCGCGCCACCGTCGGCGTCGCCCAAAACATGAGACCAATTTCATATAAGGTATCAGTACATCTCTTTATTATATATTATCGATGCGTTAGGTTTTTTACGTCATACGAATCATACGTCACCGTCGCCACGCGAGAAATCTGATTCACGTGCGGCTATAGATGTTTCACATCAAAAAAATTTGTAATTATTCACTATTAAACAAACTTTCCCTCTACGACTAATACTTTTCAAAACTTTTATACCTTCCATATTTTGCTTCCTTTACGTTATAAAGTAAAAACAAAACTAAAATATATTTGATAACGGTGTCTTTAAATTGCACCACCAATTTCTTATATTATACAAAACGTGAAAATAAGGGATTAAGCAGACACTTAAATAGCACCACTAACCGCTACAGGGGGTCGGCAGGTAGCTGTCTCTTTAAAGTAAGATTAATCCAAGGAAATGACTACTTACGAATTTATTTCCATTGATACGACTTTTAGTGTAGATATGTGGGCAAATAATAGAAACTTTTTAGAACATACGACAAACGCGTGCGAAAATTTTCATTCGTCATTCAAAAAATATTTTTATGAAAGTCACCCTAATATTTTTACTTTCACAGACAGTTTATTAAATTTTCTAAGTGAAATATACTGTAAAATAAAAAGCTCAAATATGTATATAAAAATGACTAGAAAAAAATTGTAGATAAAAACAATTATGTGAATAATTTAATAGAGGAATATAATGAAAAAAAATTCGAAAAGAGGTTGACCTTAAAGGCCATCCTTGCAACTTCCCGCTAGTTTTAACCGCAAAGCTATAGTAACGTGACGTATTTTGACGTTTTTGACTTTTTTTGAAATGTTATAAAGCCATAACTTTTTAACGCCTTATTCGATTTTGATGTTCAAGATGGCACTCGACGCAGTTTTTTGAGACCTAAAAACGTTACCGGGAGTGCAAAATCGGTTAGTCAAAAAATCTCTAAGTTATTGAAAAAAAAACACTTTTTTTGAAATTTTTCGACAACGATATCTCACGAACGAATCAACCGATTTTAATTTGCAAAACGGCATTCGACGTGGCTTTTTAAGCTTAAGAGCTGATTAGGTTATGAAATTGATCGATGCAATAGCCAAAAAGATATGCCCAAAAAACATCATTTTTACCAATTGTTTTTTTCGGTTATTTTGAAATTTCTCGAAATCTACCGGCTCGAATCGGTTCAAACTTACAGGGAATCTAAGTTAGATGGAACTCTTTGGAATGCTTTTTATTTCATGCCGATCGGTCAAGCCGTTCAAAAGTTATAAGAGGTTTACATACATCCACACACACACACACACATCCACACGTACATACAGACATACAGACACCCTCGTAAAAATAGTCAGGGGAGGTTCCTAAGACCTCAAAACGTTGAGATCCGATGAAAACTCAATTTTCGAAAAACGGGGTGAAACCAATAACTTCCCGATTTTAAAAAAATTTTTTTAGCGGGAAGTTAAAAAATTATTTTATTTAATTAAATGTTTAAGTTTCAAATTTTTACCAAATTAATATTTAAATAAATAAATTGGTAATTATTATTAGATAAGCTTGACAATATTTTATAAGTGTAAATATTTTTTTACTCTTAAGTTTCTATGTCGTTTTGTATATCTGTATATTATAATCTTTATGTAAATGTTTATACTTTTATATTTAAATAAATAAAAAATAATATATTTTTTTAATACACCTACCTATACATATACATATTTAGAACTCCAAAGTATACTAAATTTAAATAGGGTAAACTTAAATGGTAAGTTTATATTATTCATTAGAGTGCAATATAATCTGCGGGGGTTCCTAATCCTATATCCCAATTTTCGTGGTGCAATTTAAAGGTAGGATTTTAGAACCCCCGTAGCCGTGGTGCAATTTAATAGCGCCCATTTGATAAATATTGTTTGTATTACCTCATTTAAGACCAGTAATTAAAATCCAATTTCGGAATTTCCAAAATTCCCAACCTGTTTCCGTTCGGGCCCAAACGTGCACTGCCCAATTTTTTAACTTCCCGCTAAAAAAAATTAAAATTTTTTTTAAAATCGGGAAGTTATTGGTTTCACCCCGTTTTTCGAAAATCGAGTTTTCATCGGATTTCAACGTTTTGAGGTCTTAGGAACCTCCCCTGACTACTTTTACGAGGGTGTCTGTATGTCTGTATGTACGTGTGGATGTGTGTGTGTGTGTGTGGATGTATGTAAACCTCTTATAACTTTTGAACGGCTTGACAGATCGGAATGAAATAAAAAGCATTCCAAAGAGTTCCATCTAACTTAGATTCTCTGTAAGTTTGAACCGATTCGAGCCGGTAGATTTCGAGAAATTTCAAAATAACCGAAAAAAACAATTGGTAAAAATGATGTTTTTTGGGCATATCTTTTTGGCTATTGCATCGATCAATTTCATAACCTAATCAGCTCTCAAGCTTAAAAAGCCACGTCGAATGCCGTTTTGCAAATTAAAATCGGTTGATTCGTTCGTGAGATATCGTTGTCGAAAAATTTCAAAAAAAAGTGTTTTTTTTTTCAATAACTTAGAGATTATTTGACTAACCGATTTTGCACTCCCGGTAACGTTTTTAGGTCTCAAAAGACTGCGTCGAATGCCATCTTGAACATCAAAATCGAATAAGGCGTTAAAAATGGCTTTTTAAACATTTCAAAAAAAGTCAAAAACGTCAAAATACGTCACGTTACTATAGCTTTGCGGTTAAAACTAGCGGGAAGTTGCAAGGGTGGCCTTTAAGGTCAACCTCTTTTCGAATTTTTTTTTCACATTTTCAAGAATTTTTCGAGATTTTTAATATATTTTTTTTCAGGATATTCAATAATATTTTATAGTTTTACAGGTTTTTTTAGGATCTTCAAGTATTTTTTACAATTGTCAACAATTTTTTAACCATTTTCATCAATTTTTTTAAGATCGTCAAGAATTTCTTACAATTTTCCACCATTTTTCACGTTTTTCAAGATTTCTGTATGACTTACGACATTTTTTTAACGATTTGCAAAGTTTAAAATTTTCAACATATTTTTTTACCATTTTTAACATTATATCGAAATTTTCAAATATTTTTTATAATTTTTAGCAACTTTTTAAGATTATTAACGTCTCTCAGAATTTTTAACGTTTTTTCACGATTTTCAATTTTTTTTTATTTTTACAGTTTTTGTACCATTTTCATCAATTTTTAAGAATTTCAAGAATTTTTAACGGTTTTTTTGAGATTTCTTTATAATCTTCGGCATCTTTTCAAATTTTTCAAAAATTTTTCATTTTCAAGATTTTTACAATTTTTGCGATTTTTAATGTATTTTTAGGATTCTCAACAAAATTTTTCACGATTTCTAACATTTTATTAGTAGGAGTTATAATAATTTTATTAGAAAATGGAGTAATTTTTATATATTATCAATACAAAGTTTTGTGAATTCTAATAAACCGTATAATTTTTGTAAAAATCGGTACCGATTTAAAGATTTTTCCACATAAACTTTCAACCCATTCAGGGTTAAAAAAAATTAAAATCCCTTTTTAGTAGGTGTTAACAATAAAAAAATATACATTTGCCTAAATTTCACGTTTCTACTATTAGCGATTACGACTGTGCGTGCGTCTATACCTCAGTCAGTAGAAACATTTCCTTTTATGCATATAGATTAAAAAAATATTTATTTTAATTTATAGAAATAAAAAAAAGGAAATATATAAAAATTCAATCCAACGATCTTGATTAATAGATGTGCTTAACGATAATTGTTAAATTATACACACTGGGTGTGGTAATCCCTTTCTCGTTGTCCATTATAAGAGGGGCTTAAAGTCGATCTCAGGCTCCTAAGCAGTGCTTAAAAGACCATTAGTATATAAATACATTAAATACTGTTTGATTGCTATTATTTTGCTTTAAATATACAGTGTGTCCAATTAAGTCGGCATCATATGGGAAACTTTTTTATTCTCAGTTTTATGAAAAAAAGTTATTCTTTATAAAAAGTTGTACATGGTCTAAAACTTAAAATACAACCATCAGATATCAATTTTTTTTGTCGTATACGAGGTGTGTCAAAAAATATGAATTTTACTCAAGAGTAAAGTACGTTTAAATACCTGAAAATAGGGACAATTGTTATTAAGAAAAGTTGATCATAATTAAAAACTATTGTCAGATATCCAATATTATCCATCCTCCATGAAAAACGATCTTTAATAATTTTCGGTATAAATTATGCAAATTTTGTAAGCAATTTTATTGAAAAACATGACATGAAAAAAAAAAAATAAAAATCTGTTTTCTCATGGCGGATGAATAATATTTTATATCTGAAAATAGTTTTTAATTACGATCAACTTTTTTAATAACAATTGTCCCTGTTTTCAGGTATTTAAAGGTACTTTACTCTTGAGTAAAATTCATATTTTTGACACACCTCGTATACGGTTTTAAAAAATTGATATCTGATAGTTGTATTTTAAGTTTTAGACCATGCACAACTTTTTATAAAGAATAACTTTTTTTCATAAAACTAAGAATAAAAAAGTTTCCCATATGATGCCGACTTAATTGGACATACTGTATATTTTATTTTTATAATAATGTGAAATTTACTACAAAGGGACGCAAATCCAAGTATAATATTTGCGTTTCATAGCCGCCGTTTCTCCAGCTAGGGCAGTGCTCAAAGAGCTAACCAAGGTACTAAAGAAGAATTTGATTAAAGAAGCTATAAAAAATATAATAGAGGTCCACGTTTGCAAGGTTAATTAATATAAAACAATGTAACTGTTGATTAAATTAAAGATTGCCGATTGCCCTCTTCCAGTGTTCTCATACATTAAAGTTTGTCCGACTCGACATCGTTAAACTATGAAGAAGTTTTCAGCTTGCTATTAATAAACTTTGTATTTGTGCGCAGTATTAAGGACTATAATCTTAATTTTGCACCACTTGTTTTTACTTTTATTTATTATTTATTACATAATAAACACACTTGTTGCCTTCGGTTTATTGTGAATAGGGACTAGCGTTGCCATATGGCAACACATGTATGGCAACTGCGCATGCATTTGCATTACTTTGATGTTATGTTGAAGTGAAATAATCAATCTCAATGTTTGGCAAGAAATTGCAATAAAAAAAGCAATTCTTACTTGTTATTTGTGGCTCTGAATTCAATATTGCCATATGGCAACGCTAGTCCTTTATGGTAACATATTTTTTCCTCATTATAGTGGTGGTCTTACATTAGAAGAAGCACTGCAAATTGCCTATGATAAAGGTAAAAATGTTAGAAGCATCTATGTAGTACCTCCCGATGCTGGAATAAACACAGATGAAGACTCTGGAGACGATGATGGCGGAGAAGAGGTTGATAATTTATCGAGAAATCAACTATTGGTCCCTGTTGTAGTCGAAATCCTGCAAGAGTCTTCTATTAGCGATGATCAAGATTTAACAACAATACAGGAAAATCAATCACAGCATAAACAACCAAACCAACAGTTTTCTGAAGTTAAAAAGATTGATTATGAAAATATTGAGTGGATAAATGGAGACCTTCAAGCGCCAAATCTTGAGTTCCCACATTTCAACTATGCTATGTACTTACAGAGCACTGACACCTGTTGAGACATCCGAGCTATTTTTTGACGACAATATTATTTTCCTCATTCAATCGGAATCCAGAACTTATGCATTATTTAAAAACTGTCCAGATCCGCATATTACCACTGATTTGATGGACGAAAATATCAATGGGTTCCACATAGGACTTCGTTCAAAAAAATAGAACTGGAGTTTATTTACCTGGCTTTTAGATGGAACCATTCAAAATGCCTTGATTTTGAGTAAAAAAGCTGGAAAGAATATTAACCAACTCCAATTTAGAAAAGAGATTGTTAAAGTCTATTTGACTGGGTATAAGTCTGCACCAAGACAAGGAGGGAGACCAGGGAGAACTGCTTCCAGCAGGTCATTTTGTAGAATCTCCGATGATATTAGGTTTGACGGAAGAGATCATCTATTGGTGCCTGTGCCTGACAACAAAAAAATTCGGTGTGCTGGCGAAAATTGCAACTCCATAATGCGCACGAAATGTGTAAAATGTAACCTTGGCATTTGCATAAACTGTAATTTATCTTTTCACACAAATGGGATGTAATGTTTTTTATTTCATCCTGTCCAGTAAATACACTTCCCTATAATCAATTTGGCGCCTGTAAGTAAAACATTACGGTATCAGTTACTGTAATGTGTTGCCTAGCAACGCTGCTCTGATTGCTTAAAGGAAGACATTTAAAAATACTATAATGACTATAAAATAAAAATAAAATAATTAATTACTTACTTTTACTGCCATATTTAAAAAGAAGTCAATGTTATTCAATTTTATATAAACAATTAAAGCTTAATAATAAAAAAAATATTTGACAAGTGACAGATGGCTTTCAAGGTAATTTGACCTAACTAATCAAGTTACGAACTATTTTTAGTCAAGTTACCAACTATTGTTAAAATTTTTATGAATTTAATAATTTATAAAAACAGGATGAAATAAAATATAATACGATACATGGTCGTTTTTATTTCCGGGCTTGGCTCCTCCGTCGCCTCGTCCGTAAACTAACTCGTACTGTAATAAGTCACCTACCGACCTTGTAACGTATAATACTATTAATGATTTGGGAATATATGAAATGTCAAATATAATCAGTTTATCATACTCTTGTTTTATTTTTCGCAGTGCCACGAAGTCCTAGCGTTGCCATATGGCAACATAAAATTACTCAGAAAATGTTACCTGGAAAAAAAAATTTGGTTTTTAGTCGTTATTTAATCATAAATAAAACATTTGCCTTCAAAAATTTTCGACATTTTTAGAACGAAAAAACTCCGTCCTTGATGGGATAATCTATAGTATCTATACTACAAGTGTAGAAATGAAAATTCTGTACATTAAAGATATTTAAAATTTTTTTAAAAACAAATGATCTGATTCGAATGCGGTTTTCACAGATGTATTTGTCTTCTTTCAACTTAACATCTGGTGTATATAAATTTATCTTCCATTTCTTTAACGGGATGGGGGGGAGGACAAATTTTTAAACAACAATCACACGCCACGCGAACGACGTCGCGAGTACAACTAGTTATTAATATTGTACAAATATTTAATAGCCTTTTATACACCTATGTACTGTTTGTTATAAATTAAGTATCACAATTAGTTGAATTCAATAAAGCATTGACATTGTGATTCCGAACTTTTAGGGAACTCTTGCTTCTTGCTTCTTTTCATAAGAAGTGGACTGTATTAATGGAATTTTTCCACATCAATAAAAACTACAACCTGCTCTGCTTCATTTCTATACTAATCTGCATATTCATTTCGAAATTGTTAATGTTCAAATGCAAATTTTTCTCTTCAGGATATAACTTTATGTCTCATTGATTCATTTCTGACTCGAAATAAACTCTTTAAATCCTCCATTCATTCACGGTTTGTCGATTTAAATCCATTACAATTTTTTGCAACCACTGTATTGTTGTTTCGTTTCTTGTTTTATGTTTTGACGGTGTTTGCGAAATAAAATCTTGTTTTAAATATTCTTATTTATGAGTTATCAATTTTACATTCATTAATTTTAGCGTCTTTATAATTGGGAATTATTTATTAAAAAATATTGAAAGGATGGGAAAGGAAAATATATTATTTTCACATAAATTAATTCCATTTTAATTAATTGGGTTCTTGCAATTCTGCTTTGTATAATATAATTAAATGTCTTTCTTTAGAGATATAAAGTAGTCAGGGAATATATTTTTATTTAAATGTAATCCCATTTTCCTACCAGAAAAATTAATCTTAAATAGGTCAACTCTTTCCCCGGTTTTTAAATCCTTTGGAGCAGAAATATATTTTAACATTATTCAACCAATTAGCGTAACCCAGAAAACACCAGATGGAAGGAGATTGAATTGTGTTCGAAAAACGCGATTTTTAAAAAATCTGCTGTCATATTAGTAGTTTGTTAGTATGTTTGCATTTTTTATTTATTTTTTTGGCTTGAAATTGTATGGCGGGTACAAAAATCAAAGAATAAAATTACAATAGACAATATAAAATCAAAATCATATTCAAACACTAAGACAACTAATGAATCGAACTAAAGAATATCAAAGCTAGTGTCATGGCTAGCTTTCATTGACTTCGAAACAGCTTTCGACTTCATAACATATCCGAAAGCCATAATCGAAGCCCTACCAAGACAGGGAATAGACACGCAATACATTGAAACCTTAAGCCAAGCCAAAGTAATAATATATGAAGACATTCTGACTTTCCCACTACGAGAGGCGTTCGACAAGGAGACGTAATTTCAAGAAAACTCTTCACAGCAACATTAGAACAAATCTTAGACTGTTACAACAAAGGATGGAGAATACCTTAACCATCTAAGATTCGCTGATGACATACTCCTCATAGCTAACGATCCTGCCGAATTGCTAGAACTAAACGATCTGAACACAGCCAGTACGGAAATCGAAATAAAAATGAACCTAGCAAAAACAAAGATCATGTATAACGAGCTGGTAGACAACAAAAAAATAAAAATAGATAATACAGCCTTAGAAGCTGTAGACGAATACATATACCTGGCACAACTAATACACAAATCTGGTTCACTACTCCCAGAAATTAACACAAGGATAACGCTAGCCTGAAGAGCATTCGGACGAAAGTCCATCATATTCAAGTCCAGAATGCCATTACATCTAAAGAAAAGAACGTTTATAGCTGATATAACAAGTTGCACAAAGATCCATGGAAAGAAGTATACTAGAAATAACAAGAAGAGACCGCAAAAGAATAACATGTATTAGGCAGAAAACCCAAGTGACAAACGTAATACAAAGAATCAAATCTCTGAAATGGCAATGGGCAGGACACATAGCAAGAAAAACAGATAACAGATGGACCACAAGAATAACAATGTGGTATACAAGAGCTATCAAGAGAAGAATATATAAGAGAGGCTACACCATAATTAGAATAAGCTGAAAATGAATATTCTCGAACAAAACCTTTGCAGTTTTTTAGATTAATAAAAGTTCTTTTAAAGTATTATTACAGAAAACTGTAATAGTATCTTACTTAATAAAGCGAGTTATTAATGAACAAATGTTGCAAAATTCAGAATATTAGTTATTCTATCGCTTTACGAGTTTTGAAAAATATTTTCAAAAACATTGACCATTTAACTAAGAAGAAACAACTACTTCCCGGGCTATGTGCCCCGACGGATATTGAATTACACTTCAAAGTCAAATGGGGTTGGCATATCTAACAGATAATTTAAACCAACCATATTAGTTTGCAGTTAGAAGGGACAACATAACTTGTAGACCGGTTTCGGCCTATTGGGCCTCATCAGCACAAGGTATATGTTATCCGTCAGCGAGCTTAAGGCATAATCGCTGACTGAAGATTCAACTAAAATCACGAACGATATATTACTTTCAGTAACGAAAGTGTAAACGCCGTGATAGTAGTGACATCTTCACCTCTAATTGCAAACCAAAATTCGATTTGACAACAAGACCCTGGTCTTGATACTATTAAAGTATTATTACAGTAAACTGTAATAGTGTCTTACTTAATAAAGCGAGTTATTAATGAACAAATGTTGCAAAATGCAGAATATTAGTTATTCTATCGCTTTATGAGTTTTGAAAAATATTTTCAAAAACATTGACCATTTAACTAAGAAGAAACAACTACTTCCCGGGCTATGTACCCCGACGGATATTGAATTACACTTCAAATTCAAATGGGGTTGGCATATATATATATAACAGATAATTTAAACCAACCATTTTAGTTTGCAGTTAGAAGGGACAATATAACTTGTTTTCCTTTCTACAATCATACCAAGTTGATAGATTTATTTTCCGTTTTTATTTAACTTATTTCAAACTAGGTGTACCTGCGACGTCGTTAAATGGGTGGGAGGAAAAAATTTTATACACCAGATGTTAAGTTAAAAGAAGACAAATACATCTGTGAAAACTGCATTCGAATCGGATCAGTAGTTTTCATGTGATGCGTGCGCAAACATATAGGTAGACATACAGACGTACAACAAAAAATAACCACATTTTTGGGTTCTATATCGATGTACCCGCGACGTTGTTCGCGTGATGTATAGATTGTTGTATAAAAAATTTTCCCCCTACACCATAAAAGAGGCGGGGGAGAAATTTTTATACACCAGATGTTAAGTTAAAAGAAGACAAATACATCTGTGAAAACCGCATTCGAATCGGATCAGTAGTTTTCATGTGATGCGCGCACAAACATATAGACAGACAGACGTACAACAAAAAATAACCACATTTTTGGGTTCTATATCGATGTACCCTCGACGTCGTTTGCGTGACGTATAAATTGTTGTATAAAAATTTCTCCCCCCACACCGTAAAAGTGGTTTTCCCAACATTTCCCTTCACTGCTCTGCTCCTATTGATTGTAGCGTGATGTAAAGTATCCTATAACCAGCTCAGGAGTATGAAAAATAATTGTACCCAGTTTCGTTAAAATCCGTCGAGTAGTTTTTGTTTCTATAACGGTTATACAGACAGACAGACAGACAGACAAAAATTTTACTGATTTCATTTTTGGCATCAGTATCGATCCCTAATCACCCCCTGATAGTTATTTTGGAAATATATTTCATGTACAGAATTGACCTCTCTACAGATTTATTATAAGTATAGATAATCTCAAGAAGACTTAACTACCCAATTTATTTAAAAAATTAATACAACCTTGTTCCATAGCAAGTTATGTGTTCAATTTTCTTCGACTTTTGTCAACGTCAACTAAATCGGTTCATTGATAAATGGTTCTTTCTCTTGTCATTTTTCATATGATCGCAAAATGGCTTCGGTAGGATTAGCGGGATTTCTGGAATCACTTTAGTCTTTTGTGTCTTGAATCTTAATGTTTTACGGATGTCTGTGTCTAAATTTAAACTAAGAATCCGAGATTAAACTTCTATTTTTAATAAAAAGTTTATTATAAAAAATGATTTGATTCGAAATCTACTCCTTGATGTATTTCTAAAATGACACATCATTAAAATGTTATATTTGAAAGAAATAAATTGTCATATAAAATGTGGAAAACACCTTAAAGATGCTGTTTTTTATTAAGGCATTGAATAGGGAATGTCGCAATATATTTTAGCTACTTTACGGTATTAACTTCAAACGAAAAAGGGTACAAGAATATTTTTCCACAAATAATGCAATAAAAATCATCAGTAAACGATATGACCTCCGAGGCTAATTGTTTAGTTAATATTCGAGACACATCTAAATAAACAGCAATTTATACATTGGGTGTGTCTATTTATTTAGAAACACCTAACTCGATTTCATAATTTTACCTGTAAATCTGGAAATTGGGGCACATAGAAACAAACTTTGTTGAATAAATCAGGGTTGTAAATAAGGGTCAAAGCTTAGGTGAACTGGTTTATCATTAGTAAATTGCTTCCAATAATCAAGAAAGTAACTGCTGATAATTCTGGAACGTATGGACTACTGTAATCTCACTTGACTGCATCCATTCTTCAATATTAGTTCATAAATAATATTCAAATGACTTACTTCCCTGTACCGGTGTTCTGTCACTGTTTATCAAGTTAAACTGGTAAAAATATGTTAAAAGGTAAAAAATACGCACCTTATCAATTTTTTTGCGGCATTCTAAAAGCTAAACAATGTTGTAAAGAAATAAGCCTTTGTAATTTTATTTATTTATTTATTTATTGATAACAGTAACTAAAAATGCTTCCCCCAGAAAACATCCAATTTCTAATCCCATTTACTGTAGAAACATTCTCATAGCATGTCAAAAGGGCAAAATTTTAGCAACTGGTCCCGACTCTATCTCTAGAAGCACATTAAAACAACTCCCTCTCTTATCTTACTAATCTCTTCAACTCTTGTCTTCCCCACTTCACCACTATCATGAAAACGTTAAACAACAATCCCCAAACCTGGAAAAAATTCCACAAGCATACAAAACTACAGACCAATCACTCTGCTAAACGTCATTGACAAACTTTTTAATCTCCTGCTCCTAGATAGAATCAAGGACCTTCTAGAAATTAACTCTATAATCGCTCCTTTCCAATATGCATTCAGAACAAACCACTTTATTCAAAACCCGATTTTAGAACTGCAAACTTTTACCGACTCCGCCCTTAATCAGGGTAAGTCGTCTCTGTCATACTAATAGATGTTCAAAATGCTTTCGACAAGTTTGCCTCCTGATCTTAACAGAAAGTTAACAATTACCAAATAGAATAATCCTTACCAAAGTTGGAAATTTAATTTCATAACCCATTACCCCCCTTTCAGGAGCTCCAGAAAGGTCAATCTTAGCTCATATTCTTTATAATATCTATACTAGCGATAATCCTCATTTACAAAATATCCAACTATACGCCAATGACACGGCCTTTTACACCTCCGTAACGTCAACTGAAATTCTTAACCGAAAAAGACTGCTGAACCAGTTCTCCACCTGATCCAGCAGATGGAGAGTAGCCCTCAACCCCATCAAAACCAAAACCATCATTTTCAGACATCCAAACTTCAGCCACGAGAAAATCTCACTTTCGATTATATCAGCCTCTCGCCATAGGGGAAATAGCTCGTTTTTAAAGAGAAGATGAGCGTCCCTACTAGGTGCTCTGGGTGGTAGATTTGGAACATGCCACTCCAAAACCGTACCTCACACCTACAAAACTTTTATTCGACCTTTTGTCGATTATAAGGCCGTTCCATACTCTGCTTTTTCTCAGAGACTTCCATAGCCACTGGAATGGAGAGATCCAAAGAACCTCAAAAATTCTAAAGATCAAGATTCCACCTCCCTCCTTAAGACTTCCCCAAACTGTAGACAGAGACCAGGGAGTTGACGATCTTCTTGAGGAAACTTCCCTTTCCTATAGGTAAATACAGTAGGTACGACGACAGGATTACACAAAAAAACTGAGCCATTGACGAAGGTTTCTGTGGTTCCCATCGTCCTTGCCTAATGGCAGACCTCACGCTCACGCCAGAGGAGACACGCTACAGCGTAAATCTCTCAAACCCATATTGCACCAAAAAATTTTTTGACAGTTTAGGCACGTTCTAGGAACCAAGACATTCCAAACTTTACCATCCATTCCTGAAAAGTACACTAAGTCCTATAACAGGCTGCTTAAATCTAACACCCAAAAGCCACCAACATCACAGTCCCGTAAACCGATTATTCCTTGTATCCTCCATCTATTTTTTGACAAAATTCGTCTTTAAAATTACCGTGTTGCTTTGGGCAATAGTTTTAATCAACAGTTTTTTGAATTCTCAACAATTTATTTATTTATTTTAAGCTTAACTCAGAATTACAGCTGTAATCCTTACTCTTGTAATCAGATAAAAAAAGGAGACTGTAAACTTGAACCTATTCATAACACATTAACCTTCAAAGGCTTTGTGTGTGCTGAATCTTTGTTCTACATAAACGATTCTATAATAAATTTAGACGAATTTCCATTATACCGTATATTTTCTATTCTAGGTTTAATATTTAGAAATTTATAAATTCCCGGAGTATTACGGACAGCTTAATACGCATCATCCATCAGTATTTCATAGGATTTTATTAAACAACCTTTAGAGATCTCTCTCCAATGTTATTTTAACTCGTTTCTATTATTCTCAAAGAGAATTCTCTGTTAATTGCTGCTAATTTTGAAAGGAAAAGTATTAGCATCAGTTTGATTTTCTTTGATGGGACCAAAGCCGTTTATATCTATCGAAATGTAAGTAAATTAATTCACTTTAAGAGAAACTAAAGTATAACATAAGGTAACAACTTTATTTTTAGATCAATTTGGTTAACATTATTCGTATGGTTTGAGAATGGCTGCTCAGTTGATGACACCTGCTTACGGACGAGTGTGTAAGTAATATACTTTATATGAAAACTAAATTGGAACACTACATACTGTTTTCGAAAACTCTGGTGTCAACTCTTGAGGTTTTGAGAAAAGAACTCAGTAGTTTGATATTTAGATGTAGTTTATTGCTGATTTTATTGGAATTATCCTATACATCCCCTTATATATATATATGGTTGGTTTTATTACCCTTGATGACTGTTTCGGTGTTTTTTGAACCATATTCCGTTTCTAGATATATCTTCGATGCATAGTTTTTGAAATCCATTAGTGAGGTCTTTCAGTATTTTTTTGGAGTAATAAATTCCTAATCTATTTTGATTAGCAATAAATAAAATTTTCTTTATGCACGATCGGGCGGTAAAGTACAGATTATTATATATATTTAGCGGGCGTAAAGTGCAACTTTAGCACCCGTGTACTACTTTATTGCCCGCTGGGCGGTAAAGTAATTTTTTTATCTTAAATATTGAAATACTAAATCTAAACTGACAATGAGTCTAAATAAAAATGGCCACCACCTATTTTGACTTTGTTGCTAGAGTAACGAGAACATAGGTATATAGATTATTGTTTTAAAATATTATTTCTAGCCTCTGTGCTTATTAGTTTCAATCAAA
The DNA here is from genome assembly GCA_964028335.1 of Altica lythri. Lineage (NCBI taxonomy): Eukaryota > Metazoa > Arthropoda > Insecta > Coleoptera > Chrysomelidae > Altica > Altica lythri. The sequence goes on along the minus strand of OZ034808.1, from coordinate 16,345,626 downwards.
TTATTCATTTTAAATAACGAATGAATATAGTCCATTTCACCGATTTTGGCCGATGACAGAAATCATACTCGAAGTAAATTTAGAGTTACATCTCTCTCAGATACAGGCAAGTTAGAAATTTAAATGAGAACGTTTATTTTTTAATACAACACTTACGTAACTGCATCTTGTTTCACCGGTAGATAAAAAGTATTCAATACGGAAGTCTTGACTTAATTCACATTCCTAGTAACCGTCATGTACGGCTCGTTGTTGAAGGGTGGAATTTAATAATTATTAATGTCATATTTTTGTAGATGTCAAACCACACTGATAGTTTCAGAAACTTACGACCTAATTTAGAAAAAAAAAGTGAGATGTGTCAAGGGACACCCGCATGGAACGAAGTTCCTTTCGATTAATTAGTGAAGAAATTGTAATTTGTAAACACAACAGAGAGTTTGTACATACATAAGCATTTATCATCGTCTGTATAAAATCTCTACTTACCTAACTCTATCAGCAATATCCGGAACTTGTGCAGAAACACTGTCAGGATACATTATTGTTTTTATTTTCTATTATTTTAATATTGATTATCTACAAAAAACCTGTATAAACTTAACAAAGTCGCGACACTACTACACTGTTCAAAGCAAAATAGAAAAAAAAGTAAATCCATTATTTTCAACAGTTCGTTTCTTTTAACAAAAGTGTCCATTTATACAATACCAGAGGTATTGTATATTCTACCTAGAATTACTTTTTATTTCAATTTAATTTAAAACAGGAATTAACAATTTAATACAAAATTTTAAAATTAAAATATTTGACAGTCATCTCTGAGTCATCTCTGAGTCATCTCTGAGTCATCTGTGAGTCATCTCTGAGTCATCTCTGAGTCATCTGTGAGTCATCTCTGAGTCATCTCTAAGTCATCTCTGAATCATCTCTGAGTCATCTATGAGTCATCTATGAGTCATCTCTGAGTCATCTCTGAGTCATCTCTGAGTCATCTGTGAGTCATCTCTGAGTCATCTCTGAGTCATCTGTGAGTCATCTCTGAGTCATCACTGAGTCATCTATGAGTCATCTATGAGTCATCTATGAGTCATCTATGAGTCATCTATGAGTCATCTATGAGTCATCTATGAGTCATCTCTGAGTCATCTCTGAGTCATCTTTGAGTCATCTATGAGTCACCTATGAGTCACCTATGAGTCATCTATGAGTCATCTATGAGTCATCTCTGAGTCATCTCTGAGTCGTCTGTGAGTCATCTATGAGTCATCTATGAGTCATCTATGAGTCATCTGTGAGTCATCTCTGAGTCATCTGTGAGTCATCTCTGAGTCATCTCTGAGTCATCTCTGAGTCATCTCTGAGTCATCTATGAGTCATCTATGAGTCATCTCTGAGTCATCTATGAGTCATCTATGAGTGTGTGTGAGAGAGAGAGAGAGAGAGAGAGAGAGAGAGAGAGAGAGAGAGGGAGAGAGAGAGAGAAAGAGAGACAACATGCGTATGTCGTGTCGTGACAAATTTTGGTATGAATTTTTTTTGGCTAGCTCCTAGCGTCAGTCGTAACTCGTAACTGTTCGTAACGCCCGAAAGGGAACTTCGTTCCAATTATAAAAAATTAATCACATAAATTTTTTTAAATTTAAACAATGTAAAATCGTGAGTGCATTAAAGCACATGCTGCGAGAGTCTGTTATGGTCGAGAAAAGGATCTCTTTTATTGACCGCCCGCTGGACGGTGACTTGAAACACTCTTTAATATTGATAATTTAGATAATCCACAATTATCTCAATTTTATAATTTTTATATTTATACGTAAATCGCTCCAAAAACTTGTTGCCCAGTCATTAGAGTAAATTACAACTTCAAAAAAGATTTTATAATTCCCTCGTATATTAAAAACTATAAAAGATATAAAAAAATTAATACAATTTGAGATTCCTAAAAAATGATAACATAAAACTATATAATTATATTCCTTTTTTCTGTTCCCGTGGGATGAAAAGTAGCTTATGTGCTATTCCCAACTACCATCTATCCTTATTTCAATTTTCATCCTACACCGTTCAGCCGTTTTGGCGCGATTCAAGATCAAGATTCAATAACAACTGTAATGATTTGCTTATAATAAAACTAGGATAAATATAGATATATCCCGTTTATCTAGTTCCAGACCATAATCTATCCCTGTCCCCTGTACCAAATTTCATCCCGATCCTTCCAGCCTTTTACTTAGTGGTAAAAATTGAAGCTTATTTATTCCTATGTGTATAGAAATTTTGTACAAAATTAATGAGTCATACCAATTAAAACCAGAACAAAGGATTTATTTATTCCAAAATACTAAAGGAAAAATTCCAAGACCTATTCAATATAAAACTACATCAGTATTCACGAACTGTATTAATAAACAAATAAATTATCAAATCTTTGATTGCTGTCTTCAGGAGTTTTTAATTTGAACACATTATTTATTACAAATTATTTAAATTTGTAAACAATGGTCAATTGCAACAAAACAAAGGATTGGATTCATAATGAAATAATCACAATTTATTAAAGAACTTTTTATAGTAGAAATTTTTTTTTGGTGCATTATAAGTCATATTACTATTATTAAATTATTACTCCCTTGGCAAATAGCGCTTTACAAGAAAGATTACGGCATAGTCCACAGTACAGTCTAAAATTTTTAAAAATTTTCTAAATTAGTTATTTTATTAACAGTTAAAATAATAATTACTGTTGTCACATGTAAAAATTCTCTCTCGCGTAGTCGATCCCATTATGATAACATAATAGAACTGTCACCTTGATTCATATCCGACGCTTAATCAACTAGGCTACGAACGACATATTTAAAAACTTTCAAAATGATAACATGTATACACAATTTATATCATATTTCATATCAATTCAGTATAAATTTCGAAATTAATGTATATGCCTAAACACCATTGACATATTAATACAAATGGACCAGCTGTGCAGCGAAATAATTGATTCCAGAGTGAGACGGATAAGAAGGATAGCGCTAGGTCGGGCAGAAAGCTCCTAATTTACATTTGATTTACGTTGATTTTTAATGTTTTTGGTGTTTATCTTATAAATTAAATATATTTGACTGTGTTTATAGTGATATTTATAAACTATTATCGCACACACTCTATAATATTTTATAGTTATTAACCTATTAAGTTGGTGTCTAGAGTGATTTTAACTATAATTAATACTTGCCACTCTTAAATTTTTTTGGATACATAAATATTTCATCAACAGATAATAATAAATAATTTCGAAGTTTATATTTCATATAATAATCAAGAAGAGTTATTTAATTATTTGTTTTATTATTATATATTAGGTGTAGAATTTTCAAATTTAATGTATCAGTCTGCTTATATATAGTGTGAACCATGATATAAAAAATTACGATATGATCTTCAGTTGTATTGACGTATTTTTCGATAGAAATATCAATGCATTTTTGAATTATCTATTTGAATTCAACAATTTTTTGTCACATTCACTGTTTAAAAAAAAATTGGTATTTATTGTATACAGGGTGTCCCAGAATTAACTACGGAAACTTCGTATACGTATTCCTTGATGACAAATAAGTAGGGTCTTTCCTATAAAAAAAAATTTTTTAGAGACTCCTGTCAGAGTTATAACCTACTTTGCAAATGTGCGCTACTTGATCGCGATACACGATACTCAATTGACATGGTCCTACTTTTTATTTTTTTATTCCAAACCGAAACGATTTCGCAAAAAACGACAAGGAACAAAAAAGTTTCTAAATAATCAAAACTTCCTAAAATAATTTTTTGTTATTGCAAATATTAATTGCTAAGAAAGTTACAAAAAAAATTAAGAGGGGTTCCTTGATTTGCACCCTTAGAATGGGGTAGGGCAGGTGAAAAGTGGCAGGAGAAATGCGTCTTTATTAAAATGATGTTCACTCAAATTTTTAATTTTTTATCTTGGACCAATCAGAAGATATTAAATTAAAACCGTATTTTACCACCCCTCTTTAAAGGGTTATAACTCTGACAGGAGTCTCTAAAAAAATTTTTTTTATAGGAAAGACCCTACTTATTTGTCATCAAGGAACACGTATACGGAGTTTCCGTAGTTAATTCTGGGACACCCTGTATAAAATAATACAGTTTTTGAGCCTGCAATAATTGTTTTGTAAGTAATATATATTATTTTTGCTCAAATAAGTACACCTAAACATAAAACCAGAGTCTTTTCTCACTTATTTTGACTTAAGAAATTTGAACAAACTTAAGTTTCATCAAATACTTCGAACAACCACAAATGAAAAAGTTTTTTTTCACTACTAACCTGAGAAATTGCTATTATTTACTCCATTCCCCTAACGAGAATTAATATTTACAGTTCTATAATTTTTAAGATATTGACATAATAATAGCTCACTTCTCACTCTAAGTATATAATATACTATTTTTTACATAAAACGTTATAAAAAGATGTATTTCCCTTAAGCTCTCATTTAAACAATGTGCGTTTTGCCCGGCCTACCTCCGTCTCTCTCTCGGATCTCTCTTACTAATGTTGGCCGCAGAAGCAGCTGTTGCGAATATGGGAAGCGGCCGGTCCATTTGTATTAATATGTCAATGCTAAACACACTTGAAACATGCATTGTCATCCAGATCTTAGCTATCCTGAAAATTTCAGAGCTCTAGGTAGTCGGGTAATAGGTTTAAATTCGATTACAAAATTCCGCAGAGAGACAAAGAACACGGTGAAAATATAAAAAAAAAGTGTGAGGTGTCAAGGGACACCCGGATTAGTTAGTGAAGGAATTAGTAATTTGTAAACATAACAGAGTGTTTATACATACATAAGCATTTATTATTGTCTGTATAAAATCTCTACTTACCTAACAGTTCGTTTCTTTTAACAAAAGTGTCCATTTATACAATACCAGAGCTTTAAATAACACATCTTTTTAAAATTACTTTTTATAATTTAAAACAGGAATTAACAATTCAATACAAAAAATTTAAAATTAAAATATTTGACAGTGACTGACAGTTAAGGTAATTTGACGTAGTCAAGTTACGAACTATTTTTAAAATGTTTATGAATTTATTAATTTATAAAAACAGGATGAAATAAAATATAATACTATTATAGGTAATTATGTTTTTTTCTACAGTATTTTCTTTTTAATGTACATTTTCTTTTAATTTAAAATAGTGTCTTTTTAATTGTAATATATCTATCTATGAGAGAGAGGGAGAGAGAGTTATTTATTTTTTGGTCTGTGAGAGAGAGAAACATGCGTGTGTCGGTGCATTGTGTCGGTGCATAGTGTCGTGACAACTTTTGGTATGAATTTTTTTGGGCTAGCTCCTAGCGTCAGTCGTAACTGTTCGTAACGCGTGAAAGGGAACTTCGTTCCAAAAACTCTCCGCCATTGGTAACTTGGATGACAGTTTAATCTTATTTCAGTGGTTTCTAATATCAAATCGGCCAAAAACGATGAAATGGACTATACAAATTATTTGGTGAACGGTTATACAGGGTAAGTTGTTAATAATATCGAGGTTCGAGGTATAAAATTCATGCAACTTGAAATGACATTTTATATTAAATTCTTCACAAAAAATAAAAAATAAATTATCCTTTATAAGTTTTATTATTAAAACAATTGTGCAATTTTTTTAATAAATGATTATTAAAACGGTCGTGCATAAAAGTTTGCATGTATTTCGGGCGTAAACAGCGTTTATTGACCTTACGTGTCAATAGCCCTCGCCTGCGGCTCGGGCTCTTATTTACACGTTGCGGTCCATAAACGCCTGTTTTACGCCCTTAATACATAAATAACTATTATAGCCTCCTTCACATTTTATTTAAAAATACAATTATATAATAGACTGTGAGCCAGCGCCCTTGAATTTGGCTTCATCGATTCATATCTGCCAATTTACGGTCTGAAAAAGGTAAGTTAGTTAATGCAAATAAGGGTGGTTTTAATTGCTGACCTTTGTTCGAAAATTTGGATAATCATCTTTTACATAAAAAAAAATTTTTCACTTATCTCAAAGTGTCTGGTTGTTAATACGAAAATAGACATTAATAAATACTTTACTATTGAAAGGATGATTCAAATGGGTAAACACGCAAGAAAAAAATTATCGTTTATTTTTTTGTCTCGCAATCGAAAAGATGAAAATTTTGTTATGAAAACTCCCAGACGGTTTGAAATGTTCTCTCTTTTTTTGTATTTTGTAACTAAAGAACACTATATAGTATTTATTCATGTATTTCACATAATTTTCTCATAGAAACTGAAACTCGACTCCGAACATTGAACCTATTTTAGAACAAAAATGTTATCGTTTTGATGGCCAGACAGAAAAGTAAACGATGAATATATATATATATATATAAAAAACACACAGATAAAAAAAAGGAAATTGAAGACACATTAAAATTCAATCATTTACAGACAAACCTCCATGCTAAAAATAACAAAATTATAAGTTTTATGGTGTAAATGTATATATTTTTATGTATTTTAATAGTGATGTAGGTACCTGATTTTTAAAATGTTTTATTAGTGTAATGTTGTCAAACGGAATTCGTCGCTTCTTTTATAACCTCACGATTAGTAAGTCATCACATTTGTAACAATATTTCTTTATTATATAAAAATTGTTCTTCACCACAGATGTCCTGAAGAAGAATTGAATAAATTCGAAAGCTTGACTGAAATCAAAGAGTTTTCTTTACTTACCTTGGCCAAACGTTGACTGCAACTCCACGATTGACTTCACGTTATATTGAACCAGTCACTATACCAATATTCGTATATATATATATATATATATATATATATATATATATATATATATATATATATACATATATTGCTTGTTCACCCTTTCGACTTTTATAACTTTATAGTTAAAACCGCCTAGCATTTGAAAATCGTAAGGTGTTTATTAATATCTATTTTCGTAGTTAAAGTACCAGACACTTTCTTTTATGCAAAAATAAATTAATGTTTCAAATTTTCAAACAAACCACTCCTATTTTCATCAACTAACTTAAATTATTCAAACCCCAAATTGCCAGACATGAATCAATGTGCGCTGTCTCACGGTCTATAAATCGACTTCTACTCATTTTTGATTTTATCGCTTTACGGGTATTTCTACTCTTTCACCAAGTTTTAAGAACTAAATATTTATCATATTATACTTCCTGAGAGATCTTACTTTATTGTTGTTTTCGAGCAGTGTCACTATGTATCTTTTTGAGATATCAGATTCAATTACCGCCCCAGATTTGAAGCTCTCTATATAGAATATGGAAAGAGTTACTTAACAATAAATGTGGCCAAAATTTAATTATCTTTAAGTGGTTAAAATTTGTTAACTCAAATTTTAATGAAAGCTGTACCTTAATGAAATAAGATTGTGGTGGATTTAACAACATTTTGAAAACAAATTGGTTGGCTGTATTTTCTGGATTATGTTTTAAGTTGTACTTTCTAATATACCCACATAAAGACTCAAGATTTCGACGCTTTTTATATTCAAGTTGTTTCTTTTTTCTTAAAAAAAAAGTGTATAATAATCCTGCGATCTTTATGTTTATACCGCACCTAACACTGATGTATTTTCTCATTTACCGTTTTTTAAATTGTTTATGATTTCGTCTGTTGCTTTTATGTTTTTGTTTGGTTTAGTCATTTTTATCATATTTTCTCGTTAGTTTTTACTAGTTTTTTTCGTTGTATTTTTTAATTTATCGAATGGATATTGTTATGGTCTTCATGTAGTATGCAAATATGATTAAGACTAGCTAGATAAAAAATGACGGTATGAATCTATGGAAATTTTATCAAGTGATGAATATAAAATAATTGAAAAAAAAGGGGTATAAAAGAGGATACCTGGGAGACGTTTGTTGATTATTGATTTTTGTTCAGTCATAAATTTTTTTTTGAGATTGGTTGTCAAAATATTGATACGATATAATTGAATAAAATAGATTAGATGAAAATTTGTATATTGAAGAATCACAAATAGGGAGTATGGAAATTGGAGATTGAAAAACCATAGATTTATACTGAAATTTGGTTATCAATAAGAAAATTAATTTTAAGATAAGTATTTCTTTTATAATAGTGGTATCAGCTGGTATTATTATTTATAATTGAAATAATTATTAAAGGGTTTGTTTTTGGAAAAAAGGGCAAAATTATAATAAATTAAGATTGATTGTACTTCATTGATTGAACGTTTTTTTTTGTTTTGTTGTTGTATTGTATTGTACTATTGTATTAAATGTTATATAAAAACTTTTAAAAAAAAATTAAACCGCCTTCAAAAATTTTACTCTAAAAAGCCAGAAATAAAATCTTTATTTCTTAATAAAATTGGAACCAACTACGCATCTGATTTCAATTTCCTTGAAGTCGGCTCCAATGGTGTATATCTTTGTAAAAGGTTTGGGTAAGTAACATTCGAAATCTAGATTTAATAGCTAAGATTAAAATAGAGGGTAATTTGACATTGGAGCCGACTTCAAGGGAATCGAAATCAGATGCGTAGTTGGTTCCAATTTAATTAAGAAATAAAGATTTTATTTCTGACTTTTTAGAGTAAATTTTTTGAAGGCGGTTTAATTTTTTTAAAAAAGTGTTTATTTTATCATTTTTAGTTTCTACTTGATTCATGATGTACTATTTTCAAAGACTTTCAATAACCGTGCAAGAGGTACTGAGTTTAATCCCGAACAATCCCGATATGTATCAATGTAAGTTTTTGGAGACATAAGTAAATTGTCTAACACCTAAAAACACGAAGCACGCACGGTAAAGGAAAACATGGTGATGAAACGTGGAATAAATTGTCTGAAATCACCAACTCGCAGTAAGCAAAATAATTGATTAAATGCTTATTCTTTCTCCTTGTAAGAAGAGGTCTTTGGCTTTAGAGTGGGACAGTAATGGGCTAATTATTATGTTTTTATGTTATACATCATTATTAACAAATTAACTGAACTGCAGAGCTTATTCTGTTGATTTTTGTGGTATTCCTTGAAATATCTTCCACATTGGTGACCAGACCCTAATCAAATTTCTATGGGACCACACGGATACTCTACTCTTTTGAATACAAAAAGATTTTTTCAAATCGGATTATAAATACCGGAGATATTCGGTAACATATATAAAAAGAATAAGGTCAAACTGAGACCCTTCTCCTTATTTCCTGGAATATATTTCACATTGATGACCAGACCTTAACCAAATTTCTATGGGACCAATGGGACACTCTACTCTTTTGAATGCAAAAAGAATTTTTTAAATCGGATTATAATACCGGAGATATTCGCTGAACTGCTGATTTTTGTGGTATTTCTTGTAATATCTTCCACATTGGTTACCAGACCCTAATCAAAATTCTATGAGACCATACGGACACTCTACTCTTTTAAATGCAAAAAGAATTTTTCAAATCGGATTATAAATACCGGAGATACTCGGTAACATATGTAAAAAAAATATGGTCAAACTGAGACCCTTCTCCTTATTTCCTGGAATATCTTTTACATTGATGACCAGACCTTAACCAAATTTCTATGGGACCAATGGAACACTCTACTCTTTTGAACGCAAAAAGAATTTTTTAAAATCGGATTATAATACCGGAGATATTCGCTGAAATGCTGATTTTTGTAGTATTTCTTGGAATATCTTCCACATTTATAACCGGACCCTAATTAAATTTCTATGGGACCACACGAACACTCTACTCTTTTGAATGCAAAAAGATTTTTTCAAATCGGATTATAAGTATCGGAGATATTCAGTAACGTATATAAAAAAATATGGTCAAACTGAAACCCTTCTTCTTATTTCCTTGAATATCTTTCACATTGATGATCAGATCTTAACCAAATTTCTATGGGACCAATGGGACACTCTACCCTTTTGAATGCAAAAAGAATTTTTAAAATCGGGTTATAAATACCGGAGATATTCGGTAACATCCATAAAAAAAAATAAAAAAAAATATGGTCGAATTGATAACCTTCTCCTTTTTTGAAGTCGGTTAATAAAATGTTGTATTAAATGTTGTAAAAAATAGAAAATGAATTTTTAGTAAATGCTAATCTATGAACCCACCCTGAAGAGTCCACCTATATATAGATTGTTATAGCATATCATAACAATATATTAGCTATAACCTGTCATAAACTGGCGTAGTATTAAATTAAGTATATTTAGCTGGTTTAAATGTATGAAAACCAACTACGCCACCTTACGGTGGCGTCATAGTATTTAATTAAATGAAAATTGCTAGTTTAATAATTTGAGATGTCAACTGCGCCAGATGCTTTTTCAATTTCCGTTTTTTTCGATTTTTAAGTGTTTTTCTTGTTTTTTCGATTGATTTTCATCATATAATTTTTGTCTATTTACAGGTTTTTGCTATTTTTTTTTTCGTTGTATTTTGTAATTTTTATACTTTTGTCACTTTTTTAGTTGTTTTTTTTTCGTTTTTTTTTACATTTTTTTTATTTACAATTTTTCTTATATTGTTTTTATCCTTTTCCTTTTTTCAATTTTTTTCTATTCTACATTTTAATCTATTTCTTTTTATTTTTTTTTTTGGTTTTCCGATTTCTTTCAATTTTTGCTAGTTTTTCATCGTTATTTCAATTTTTTTTATTATTCCTCATTTTTTGATACTTACTAGTTTTCTTAATTTACCCACTTTTTTATTTTTTGTTTACATTTTCGACAATTTTTCACGATTTTCAATATTTTTAACAAATTTCAGGTTATTTATTTTACAGTTTTACACGTTTTTTGAAGTAAAACTTCTTTAGCGGCGACTAGGGGTAACTCAGTAATTCTAATGTACCGCGTACCGGAAACAAAACCTGATACAAAATACCTAACACGATTCCGCCTACTAAGTATATTAAATAAAATTAAATCTGTATTTGTATGAATTGACAGCTTGTCAAACAAAATACATTGGTGGTTAATAGTTTAAATTTGTGTATAAAGTGTTTGTTTTAAATATGAATAAACAAAGTGGATTTATTAATGAAGAAAGTGATGGAAAAATATTGAATGAAAATGAGTGAGTAGGTACTCTATATGCATAAATTTTATTTTTGGTGTGTAATTACACTATTTATATCTAATTATTTATACCTAGCTATTTTCGTTTTATAGAGTTAAAGAGCTAAAAAGAAAAAGAAATTGTGAACGTCAAAGGGCATATTATAAGCGCCAGAAAGATTTGAAGAAAAATGAAAATGAAAAAAAGACGAGACAGCGACATTCATTATGATTTGATTAAGTAATTTTATATACATACATACATATTATGATAGTAAATAATTGTTTATAGGGAAGCTTTACGTTAAGTAAAGAAGCATGTTGCACGTTTTTGTTCATAAAATAATAATATTCGAAATGTTTTAACACTTGCTTATACTTATTTTAGGTTTGGTTAGGTAGCCATAAAGGCCATAAAACCACTAGTCAGGATGGCTGATCTTTTACCAGCAATAACAGATCCTTCGTAGAACTGAAGAAAACAAACTCAACTCAGGATTTTAAATTTTATGGAATATGCTATAAAATGCTACAAAATGAAATGGTTATCTAACTATCGAAGGCTCTTGTGTTGTGTTGTATTACAATAAGGTAGATACAGCTACAAAATCACACATTCTAAACGTAATGTGTGTATATTTTTAATATTGTTTACCTATTATTAAAGCAAAACTTCTTTAGGCGTGACTAGGGTAACTCTAACATTAGATTCTAACGGAAGATTCTGATGGAAGTAACGGTGTGATTTCAGCTATGGGAGGAGCTTAAATTTTCAAAATTAATTTATGAAATTTTCAAAATTTTTAAACGGTTTTAAATACATTAATGGTATTTAGAGAGTAAAATCTATGTTTCACATTTTAGTTATCATAAACCTATTATTTCATATATAAAAAATAATGATAACTTTCAAATTCCTATTTCTAATGAATAATATAAATATAACATCTCATTTTTTGTAAAGGATATAGACAATAAATATAATTGAATTGTAATTAAATATTTATTTTCCGATACGTACGTCAAAAAGTTTTACTTCAATCGCGCGTAAAGGTTACACGCACACTCTTTTTTTTTAACTATCTTTCACATTTGTTAACATTTTTTAATAGGTAATTTTTGACAGTTTTTAACCATTTTCAACAATTTTTTAAAATGTCAACAATTTTTACGATTTTCGTTAATTTTTCACGATTTTCAACGATTTTTTAAGATATTCAACATAATTTTTTAAAAATTTTTGACATCATATCAGGATTTTGAAATATTTCTCATATTTTTCAGCATTTTTTTAACATTATTAACGACTCTCATAATTTGTTGAAGATTTCCAATAATCTTTCTGGATTTTCCAAATTTTTTTCAAGATGTGTTCCACTATTGTTTATTTTTTTACAGCTTTTAACATTTTTTGTTATGATTTTTGACCATTTTTTTTTTAACTATTTTTATCAATTTTTCGAGATTGTCAAGAATTTTTTACAATTATTTACGTTTTTCAAGATTTCTTTATATTTTTTGACATTTTTTCATCATTTTCAAAAATTTTCCAATTATTTTTACAATTTTTTACGATTTTCAACAACTTTTTACGATTTTAACGTTTTTTCATGGTTGTCAACTCCTATTTGCAATCTTAGGGAGTGAAGTCTAATAAACCATGAAACACGTGTTCAATAAAATACAATTTTTAAGAGTCCCAATTTAATATTTTATAAAAATAGGTGCCGATTTACAGATTTTTCTATACAAACTTTAAACCCCTATTTCACCCTTTCAGGGTTAAAATTTTCAAAATCTTTTCTTTCTTAAAGTTTGTTCACATTATGAAAATAAACATTTTTACAAATTTCACGTTTCTACCATGAGCGGTTACGGCTGTGCGTGCGTCTATACTTCAGTCAGTGGGAATACATATATATATATATATATATATATATATATATATATATATATATATATATATATATATATATATATATAAAAGGGGAAAATTATTGGGCATGTACGCAAAAAGGATCAATAAGGCCACGAGTAGGAATGGTAACCGCAGACATGCATGTTTCTGGCTCATTAGCCGTCATCAGTGCGGCATAACCAAGTAGGGTATTGCACTTGGCTAGCAAAAGTGTTGGGTACTTGGGAGCAAAGGATGTTGGGGAAACATGTGTAAAGAAACATAAAAACACAAAATACCCTACTTGGTTATGCCGCACTGATGACGGCTAATGAGCCAGAAACATGCATGTCTGCGGTTACCATTCCTACTCGTGGCCTTATTGATCCTTTTTGCGTACATGCCCAATAATTTTCCCCTTTTGTTTATATTAATACGCATTTTCTTGGCACTTTGTTTATTTCATATCCTGGGCTTAGAACGACTCAAACACAATGAGTCCGTTTCGCCAACGTTGCGACGCTGGTTGCTAGCCGAAAACCCATTGGCACAGCTGGCCGAAAGCACAAAATGGCGATAGGACTACTGTGTGAGCTTTCGTTGTTTTTGTGTTTTTATGTTTCTTTACACATGTTTCCCCAACATCCTTTGCTCCCAAGTACCCAACACTTTTGCTAGCCAAGTGCAATACCCTACTTGGTTATGCCGCACTGATGACGGCTAATGAGCCAGAAACATGCATGTCTGCGGTTACCATTCCTACTCGTGGCCTTATTGATCCTTTTTGCGTACATGCCCAATAATTTTCCCCTTTTGTTTATATTAATACGCATTTTCTTGGCACTTTGTTTATTATATATTTAAATATATATATATATATATATATATATATATATATATATATATATATATATATGTATTCCCACTGACTGAAGTATAGACGCACGCATATATATATATATATATATATATACTATGGCGTTATATTACTTTATTAAGTAAGAATTGCTCGTTTAAATATATAAGACATCAATTGCGCTACCTTATGGTGGCGTCACAGCAGTTTCTATTTTTTCGTCCTTTTTTTGTTTTTTTTTTTTCAACTACTTTCCAATTTACTATAGTTTCTGGTTTTTCTTTTAATTAAAAAATGGAAATACTACTCCATCTACTGGGTATTAGTAATCTAAATATCCAAACAAATTAACGTACATCGCCATCTATTAGAAATTCATTGAACTATATATTAAATGCATAATTGGTATTGGAATATTAAAGAAACGCGGTCTAACGGGATGTATCCGTCTCCTGGTTCTAAGCTACTTACACAAATGGATATGGAATTATTATAACATTCAGTAGAATAGAGGCAAGGAAGCCAGATAGATATTTAAAGCAACTGAAAGTTTTATAAAACAATTTAACTGCAACGGGAAATGTAGGTAATTATTCCATATTCCAAATAGAATTTGAGGCAGCTTCGAGTTATTGATAGGACAAACCCGATTACGTGTTTTCATAAACAACGAAATGCTAAACCACTCTACCGACAACACGAAATTTCGCTTTTTGGCTTGTTTCACATAGCTGGAAACTCGTTTCGAGCTTGTTTCCCGCGAGAAGAGTAATTTTGATGTTTGCGTTAAACAAACACATTAATGAATGTTGTTTACCAGCGAATTCCAGCAAATTATTTTTAAAGAATAAAATGCGCACCTCCGCTAATGGTAACCGTATACAAAACTACGACAACTTCGAAAATAAATTGAAAAACCTCTCAAGATTTATAAGAATCAGTAGAAAAACGTTTCGAAAGATAAATGTTTTCGTTATTTTTTTGTGGTCAACCGTCCACTGTAAGAGTGATATTTAGGAATGTAGGATTATAAGAAGCTGTTTTTTAGGGCGTTAAGAAGGCTTTAAGGTGATAGATTGGGTGTTAAAATAAATTGCTATCTATATAACATCGTCTAGACTGATTGCTTACAGACATGATTTTTTACAAAAAATGTGTTATGATATAAATTCATAAAAAATCAAACTAGGATAATAAGATCGGTTTTTATATAAAGTATAATAATTTGGTTGTATATAAAAAAAAGTGAGAGGTGTCAAGGGACACCCGGATGGAACGAAGTTCCTTTCGAATAATTAGTGAAGGAATTGTAATTTGTAAACACAACAGAGAGTTTGTACATACATAAGCATTTATAATCGTCAGTATAAAATCTCTACTTACCTAACTCTATTAGCAATATCCGGAACTTGTGCAGAAACACTGTCAGGATACATTATTGTTTTTATTTTCTATTATTTTAATATTTATTATCTACAAAAAACCTGTATAAACTTAACAAAGTCGCGACACTACTACACCGTTCAAAGCAAAATAGAAAAAAAAAATAGTAAATCCATTATTTTCAACAGTTCGTTTCTTTTAACAAAACTGACCATTTATACAATACCAGAGGATTAGAGGATAAACATTACTTTTTATTTCAATTTAATTTAAAACAGGAATTAAAAATTTAATACAAAATTTAAAAATTAAAATATTTGACAGTAACTGACAGTTAAGGTAATTTGACGTAGGTACCTAACTAGTCATGTTAAGAACTATTTTTGAAATGTTTATGAATTTATTGATTTATAAAAACAGGATAAAATAAAATATAATACTATTATAGGTACTTATTTTTTTCTACAGTATTTTCTTTTAATTTAAATTAGTGTCTTTTTAATTGTACTTTTATTCCTATTTAAATAAAGATACGTGGTATATCTATCTATGAGAGAGAGAGAGAGAGACAACATGCGTATGTTGTAACGTTTGCAACGTTATTTTTTGGCCTGGCCTATATACTATTTAATTTTTATAATTTCTCGGCTATTTGCAACGTTATTTTTTGGCCTGGCCTACGTACTATTTAATTTTTATAATTCTTCGTCTATCGGAGTCGCCGCAGACTCGGATTCGGTGTTGAGAGGGGAATTTTTAGTTCGATCGTGAAAAGTGTCGCTATTTTAATTCTTTTCATTTTGTGCTTCTAAAGTAATCAGTTCTTTCAATACCTTCTCCCTTCGGCCGATTGCCAAATTTTGAAGGGTCCTAAGAAAGGACTGGAAACCAGGAACCAATTTTTTTTTTTTTGACAAAGAAGCTTTGGCCTAGCCGAAATTTAATTTGCTGCCGTATCCAGCCAGTGACCGCACAAAGGCCTTTTCTCCGAAGAATCTTCTGAAGATTTTTTAATGAAAACATCTTGCCATCGGCATCTTTAACCAGGACCGAATTTTCCGTCGTCCACGTCCTTTTCCGAGGAAGAATCCAAAAAAGATAAGAAACTAGTTATTCACTATTTTT
Organism: Altica lythri; assembly: GCA_964028335.1. Lineage (NCBI taxonomy): Eukaryota > Metazoa > Arthropoda > Insecta > Coleoptera > Chrysomelidae > Altica > Altica lythri. Next base: position 16,329,232 of record OZ034808.1, on the reverse strand, counting down.
TTCTTACTAATAACTTTGAAAATTTTCATTCAGTAATTTGAATAAACAATTTTAAACTGATTTTTTCTTTTTATTTGTGTGTCTGTATTTGGCGCCCTTATATATTTGTTTGGGGAGAGTTAAAAAAAGAAAGCCAGAAGGAAGCCACGAACCCCTCTAGCTAGCAAGGGTATTTTCACGTTACAAATTGGCACCCAACGTGGTTGAACAATTTCTTTGAGATTTATCTTTATCTTTTTCTTTATCTTTTTCTCAAAGGGATTGTTTTGGCCACAAATTGGTGTTACAATGTCGTGTCGTGACAAATTTTGGTATGAATTTTTTTTGGCTAGCTCCTAGCGTCAGTCGTAACTGTTCGTAACGCCCGAAAGGGAACTTCGTTCCAATAAATATAAAAAAAAAATTGTATGAAATATTACCTATTTTGATGTAATTAGAAACTTCGATTATCTGTCAGGGGTCGGCACCATGATGCGATGGATATGGGAAAAAAAGTGATAAAAACAAACTAAAAAATATTGTTTCATAAACAGTAACCTAATTTATCTATCACACTATGGTTTCTTGAAAAGAATTTTTATTTTGCTTTATCTTTTTTTGGGAGCGTTTCTTTCTTGCAAGGTAGTGAATTTTTCTTAACAAGTTTTGCTTCCTTTTGCTACCATATCTACAGCTTCCTCATGACTAAGCTATCCGTATTATATCAGATAAGCTATCTTTATAAATATTGGGTTTGAGGCTTTAAAACGTGGGTAATTAATTCATCGTCTGGTAAAATATCATATCTTACTTCCTGTTTCTCCATGTCTAACCAATTAGAAATGTCTCATATTCTGGAAGATATGAAAATTTTTGCTTTATGGATGAAATATGAGATGTTGAAGTTTCTTTCTGATCCACAGTTGTGTTTTTGACAGGCAATAATTTATTACAACTTTTATTCAAGGTTTTTTCAGGCAGGACTTTTTCAAGATTTACCATGTTTAATATTTACTTGATATTTGTTTACCTATTTTTTTAATGACAATTCTAGTCGAAATGAAATTTTTACCGCTGAATAGATACAACAACTTGAGTTTAGTTGACAATATATTTTATTTATTGTGAGAAGGTATTTTATCTTGTTACGCCAAAGAAGTATAATTTCTTACATGTATACAAAAGTAATCTAATCTTATTATTTTAATTTTCTGAATGACGCCTTTAAAATTTATTTACGGTATAATGAAATGGATATTATTTTATTATATTTATGTAATGTCATAGTTTAAAATTTTAGAGTGAGGTATTTAATGTTTTGTTTATACAGTGTGTACAAAAAGTAACGTCACTTGATAATATTTCGGTTTGTGATAGGTTTTCAAAAAAAAGTTTCAAATAAAAGTTATACGAAATAAATCAAGTTATCAGAATAAGTCAGTTAGAAATATACAGGGTGCACCTTTACTCCAGAATAACGTAATGACATTTTTTTTAATGGTACCCCCTTGTATATTTTTTCATTTTTTGAAAATCTATTAAATTAGAAATACAACCGTTAAAACCGCGTGTTTCTAACTTTATTCATTTTAAAGTTACAGGGGTTTGAAAATAAAATATTAAAAAAATATGTATGGCAAAAAAATAGTAGGCACTTCTTCTGTCAATTAATACTTTATTAATTTTATCTTATTAAATGCTCAAAGTGCCTTCCTTGTTCTATTTGGCAATATCCCATTCTATTGTAAAATGCAGAAGTAGCATTACGCAACTGCTAATTCGTTATTTGACGGGTTGTTGTCAGTATTCTATGTCTTAGATCGTCCAGATTATCAGGTTTTGTTTTGTACACAACGTTTTTAAGGTGTCCCCAAAAAAAATAATCTAGTGGTGATAAATCGGGAGATCTTACTGGCCACTCTATTGTACCCCTTCTTCCTATCCACCTGTCTTGGAAAACTTCATTTAAATAATTTCAAACATCAACGGTAAAGTGTCGTGGTGCACCATCCTGCTGAAACCAAATGTCATCGAAATTGTCACCAACAGCATTTCTTATTGCAGGCACTATTTGATTTCTCAACAAATCTAAATACTTTTGACCATCCAAATTACCTTCTATGGACCAATAACAGTGTTATCGATAATACCTGCCCAAACGTTTACTTTTAAAGGCCTTTGCGTTTTATGTTCCCGAATCCATCTGGGATTAGTATCACTATAATATCTGCAGTTGTGGCGATTAATTGTACCATTTAACATAAACGTGGCTTCATCGGAAAAATCTTTTCTGTAAAATTAGGGTCCACATCTACCTTTTGCATTATAGTTTCAGAAAATTCCATTCTGCGATCAAAATCATCTTCAGATAATTCTTGAACCAGCATAACTTTATAAGGATGAAACTTATTTTTCTTTATAATGTTACTAACCGATCCAATACTAACATCATGTTCTAATGCAGTTTTCCGAATGGATGTACAAGGATTTTCTACAAATGTTTGCATAATGTCCAAGGCGTTTTCATCATTAGTTACGTTCTTTGGTCGTCCACTTTTAGAGCGATTTTTAGTTGAACCCACTTCTTCAAAACGTTTCACAATTCTCCAAACTGCAGTTTTAGTAATTGGGTTACGATTTGGATAGGTACCATTAAATAACTGAGCTACCCCATCAAAAGTTCTTTTACGATTACCGTAACCTCTCATCATCAGAATCGTTATCCTTTAGGCTATCAGCACAACCCTCTTGTAGAATAAGTGTCTAAGTGAGAAAAACTGTTTGTTTGTATTAAAAGAATTAGTCCTAAATATAAGATAAGCATGGGAAAGATGATAAAGAAAACATATCTTACAAAATTAGTTTTCAAGTAGGTAGGTCGTGACAGAGAATTCTGTGAAAAAAGATATTCTTTTCTTTTGCGGGTTAAATAAAATAAAGTGAAATTAAAGTAGTGATATTAATTCGTTTTAATATTCCAGCCCCCATAAATCCTAAAAATTATGTACAATCTGCCCAATTTCACTTTAGCTCTGACGTTGAGATGCGCACTGGTTTATGATGAACCAAGGTGGGGAGACGCTCAGATTGTCAATCTCGAGACAATGTCTTCTGGCTTTGTTGCGAGGCTCTCTCTTCTTCATTTGCGCATATCACAGCTAAAGTGAAATTGGGCAGATTGTATTCCAATATTCAACAAAAAACACAAGCAATCATAAGATTTTTTTTTAAATCTTAAGCTACGGTTTTTAAGAAGTGTGCGCGTCGCGCGTCTTACGGCTTGACTCACAGTCCGCTTTGCGCAGGTCGGTTTTTATGAATTCTCAGTTTTTAATATTCTGTTCAAGTAAACGGATAGCGCAGAATGAACAATGCTATAGTTGCGTTTTTGATCGAAGAAATTGAAAACGATGAAGAAAACCAACGAAATTGATCTCAGCGCACACGCCAAACTCACACTACTTTGTTAAACTCATCCGTTCAACTAGACAGACTCTTACAAACCGTATGCATAAGACCACCGGATGTTCAATTAAAGCGCACGTGAGCTCTGCTCAACATACTGTCGGCCGTACGCCGCGCATTGTTCTTAGAAACCGTAGCTTTAATTAGTTCTAAATTTTAATTGTATGCTTGAGGGGTAAGATGATTTTTATGGTGATTTAGAAAGTAATAATCATACGATTTCCTAAATGTTATTTTCCATCAACGAAAATTGAAACAAAGGGTTTAATTTTTTAACATTAACACGCTTTTATTAACTTCACCTGTATGTATGTATGTATGTATGTTTGTTTGTTTGTAACTCTCCACTCCGTTATATAATTATATCTCGAAAAGTTATCGTTTTTTTGAAAAAACAAAAGAATACTTTTTTATTTAGAATTAATTTTTACATCAACTGTTAAATTATGACAGCTGTCATATTGACAGTTTTCGAAATAAACACTATTTTGTGAATATCTCGAAAAGTTATCGTTTTTTTGAAAAAACACAAGAATACTTTTTCGTTTGGAATTAAATTTTACATCAACTGTCAAATTATGATAGCTGTCATATTGACAGTTTTCGAAATAAACACTATTTTGTGAATATCTCGAAAAGTTATCGTTTTTTTAAAAAAACACAAGAATACTTTTTCGTTTGGAATTAAATTTTACATCAACTGTCAAATTATAACAGCTGTCACATTGACAGTTTTCGAAATAAACACTATTTGGTGAATATCTCGAAAAGTTATCGTTTTTAACACGCTTTTTATTATTTTTATTTTATTAATTAACTTCACCTGTATGTATGTATGTATGTTTGTTTGTTTGTAACTCTCCACTCCGCGGCTGCTGCCTCGGGTGAGTCCCATATCATTATTTTTAGTCACTACCACCCCGTGCCGGGAGTGGGTAATAAACAATACGTTTAATTATAAACGATATGAATAAAATTGTCTTAGAATTAATCTAACAATTCTTTAGATTTCACAATAGTAATTTTTTTTTCCAAGTTCTGAAAACAATTCGTTTAATTATAAACAATATGAATGAAATTGTCTTAGAATTAATCTAACAATTTTTTAGATTTCACAATAATATTTTTTTTTCCAAGTGATTGAAACAATATGTTTAATCATCAACAATATGAATACAATAAATATAATTTGAGAAATCAAAAAAACACGCTTTCAAAGCATTTCCAACTAAATAAACGAATAATGATTGAGTAAGGGTCTTGTAATCGTCACAGCAAATTAAAGAATCTATTGAAATAAAATAAATTGGACTAAAAAGTAAAAAATAAATATAGTTTAAAAAAACTAAAAAACACGCTTTTATAGAGCATGTTTCTGAAAAACATCGAACTAAAAAGTTAAAAATAATTTTTAAAATAAAATTAAAACAAAAATAAATGAAAAATACTAGTATTATTGTGAAAAAAGCGTGGGCGCTGCATACCATATTTTTCGAATGTCAAGCGCCCACGCTTTTTTCACAATAATACTAGTATTTTTCATTTATTTTTGTTTTAATTTTATTTTGAAAATTATTTTTAACTTTTTAGTTCGATGTTTTTCAGAAACATGCTCTATAAAAGCGTGTTTTTTAGTTTTTTTAAACTATATTTATTTTTAATATAAGGTGGAGTGGGGTAAGATCGTAAACGGGGCAAGATCGTAAACGCATTATAGTATATTGTAATACAAGTGTTACAATGACAGGTTTCGTAGTACGAGTGAAGTTTGTGAAACGAACCGCGAAGCGGTGAGTTTCGCAAAGAACGAGTACTACAAACCATCATTGTAATTCGAGTTTTACATACTATTTTTTATAATGAACTTTTAAAAGTATAAAAAAAAATGTGAGCCGTCACGGGACGCCTGGCAGATGTGAAACATCGACATTATTGTGTAAAAGTAATATGCAGAAAAGAACAGATTGTGATAGGAACTAAATATGTCATAATGATAAAATAAAATATTACGATTTTTTCCAGATAACGATGACTATTTATTGAATAAATTTAAAAAGTGATTTCGTTTAGCTTTTTATTTAATTGCCTTAAATTCAATAATCTTAAAAAAGGAAATTATTAAAACACAAATTTATATAGAAGTACGTTACTATATTAATATAATTGTAGTTACTTCATAATTTTAGTACAAACAAAAAGCGATACTAAATAAAAAATAGGAAAATGATGAATTTAACTATGAATACAACTTTATCGTTGAATAACTTTTAAACGGTATTTAAATGGGAAATGTATTATGATTTAGGCACGGGTTAATGTGAATATTAAGGGCTGGTTAAGGTCTGATAATTTTTGTTAGGTCATAATCTAAAAATTTGATGGGTGTTTGGAGAACAAAACCAAATCTGGGAAATAACGGACACCCCAATTTATATAGAGTAGGTAGGTACTCACTTATTTTTATTGTGTTAGTGCACGGGGTAAGTTCGGAGTGTGTGACGGGGTAATGCCGTTATTTGCTTTATGCAGAAATTTCAAGAAATATTTTACTTTTTTTTGGTTTCTTTGCCAAATTATATATTTATAACTATTTTTAGATCCAAAATGGTTCGAAATTATGTCGGGAAAACCAACCGAAGACCTATTTTCTTGAGTTTTCAACTTACCCAAGCAGCCCTTTTTGTAAAAATCCATAACTTTAAAAATAAACAACCGATTTTAATTTGGTAAAAAACATTTTATAAATGGAAAACGAAATATTCCAATTCTGCCTCATAACGTATAAACATAGATTTTAATAAGTTTTAAACAGCTGGTTACGGACTTGCCCCGTACATGGGGCAAGTCCGGAGTAGCTAATACATTTTTTTGATTTTTTATAAAAGTTATAATTTCCCATATTAATTTGTGTTTCTGACAGTGCAAACTATAGAGTGTTAGCTGTACTTTTTGATGATGCCAACGTAATATTAAATATTTAAAGTGGTAATTGAAAAAATAAAAGGAAAAGTTGAATTTAACGAAAATGGGAACGGACTTACCCCACTCCACCTTACCTGTTATTTTCAAGTAAATAACCATTTTGTGTTTTTCCACTAGTTTTGTCGTTATTTAATATATCGGTAAATATCAGAATTTCCAGGTATTTTAATAAATGTTAAAAAAATAAAAGCTTTTGTATAAACCAATTAACAAGTATGATTAGCCACAACCAGGTTTTATCTTTTGAATTAAACAAATTGTTGCACAATATTAATTTTAGTTGTTGCAATATACATATTATAGGTAACTCAATGACCGTTAATTATTTGAAAATCATACACATTGGTAAATTTTGAATAGTTTCCGGTATAATTCATATTGCATATTAATCACACAGTTTATTTAGTAAATGAAATTATACAGAAATAACAATTCCCAATTAATTAATAACAAATTAAATATATCTTTTTGGAAAACGTTTAATTAGTTCAAAACAATTTTAATTATTTATCAAGTCTTAATAAAGTTTTAACATAAAATGATATGTAAGTTTAGTTTTCCTTCAAGGTATACATGGAATGTGGTAATTTATATTAATTATAAGTAACCACATTTGAAACATGTCAACGCGTTACCCTTTTCAGAAAATTATCAAGAATGTCAGACCCTCATAATTACGATTTATTTGTAGGCCAGTCATGAACGGTATTACTCTGCAATTTTGTTAATCAACACCATGTTTCACAAAGAAAATTGAGTCTAAGCAGTACTTGCCATCTGCTTCAAAATCTACCCTGTGCCAGAGCATTTTTTTTAATTTTAAGGGGTGAAAATAATACATTAGAGTGGATAAGTTGATATTATTAGACAATGGTTATACTAGCAGATCTTCTAGTTTTATCTTTTTTGGAAGGATTTGGGTACTGTCTGCTTCAAGTTAGGTAGATCTTTCTCTTCTATTTTGTATGATCCTATTTATCTGACTCTAGATATTAGTAATGCAGTGCATTCTGAGAGTATGTGTATTGAAGTTCTATGCTCTTCCTCGCAGAATCTGCACTTTGCTTTATCTAAGCAATCCTAGTTTCTTCATATGTCCTCTTAATCGACAGTGCCTGGTTATAATACGGAGGTTGTTTGTTTTAGACAGCTTAAAGATCTCTTCTGATAATGGGTTTTCACAATAGATCTGCAAAGGTCGCAATGATGCAGGCTAACAGCCAAACCAATAAACATCTTATCTTATCTTCTGATAGTACGAGTTGCGACGATATAGAGACCCCTATCAATACCACCTTCGCTAGTCAGCTTTTAACAGTTCAAAAGCTGTTTATAATCATGTTAGCAGCGTCTGAACTAGTTTGTGAACTGCTTTAAAAAACTTTTTAAGTGCTCTAATCAGCTTGTAACAGGTCTATAAACAGCTTGTGAACTGCTTTAAACTGGTTTTTGAACTGTTAAAAGCTGACAAACAAATGTGGCAATGATGGGGGTCTCCATATCGTCGCAATACCTACTTCTGGTTATAGTTTTCCAGGAGCATTTTTGATTGTCTTCTAGGTCGTTCCAGTACTTGGATTTTTCTCTATCCACTTCATTCCTCAGTTTTTCTAAGACTGTACTACTGCTCATTTACACAAGATTGTTCTGGTCAGCTTCATTTTTTGCCAGCTTATCTGCTGTTTTGTTTCCTTCTTTTCTAAAACAGTAACAGTGTTAATTTGTCCTATTTCGTTTAGTTTGCCTAGACATTTCCAGACCATCTTTGAACTGATTGTGTGTGAGTTCAGAGCTTTGATGGGTTTCTGAGTATATGTCTACAAGTTCAAAAATCCCAGCGCCTGATCTTTTATCTATCATAAAGTCCGTATACCATTTTCTAGCATTTTGCTTAGTACCAATATGGTGTCTTTGTCACATTTAGATTTACTACCCATTTTTGTGGTGAATTTTCTCACAAAGTTAAATTTCCTTTGCATGCCACCTTGGTGCATTTCTCAAGAAAATCTACCCTTGAAACAAGGGCATTTTGTTGTTGCAAAACAATACAAATATCTTTAAGAAACAAGGGAATAACGAAGACGAAATATAACAAAGAATAAACAAAGGTAGGATTATCACTAGATTCCTGAACCCAATTCTATAGGACAAAGACATCAGAAGAGAAACGAAAAGGGTGCAGAAAAAATACTCAGTACGGAGAAGGAGTTTTTGAGCAGAAAGTATCAAGTGCCAAATTGGAACAAATAAGGCATATTTGTCATAACAGAAAAGATAGATTCTTTTTATTCCGTTCGAACCCGTTTTCGTAAAATCACTATAAAACTTGTTATAAGAAAATCGCATCTGATATGGAATGAATGAAATAAATGAAAACTAAGAAAATATTAAATTGAACACTATGGCGCCACTGAAAGATGGCGCAGGTAATATTTCACAGAATAAAACGAGAATTTTTTACTTAATTAAGTACTATGAGTAAACCGTAAGGTGGCGCAGTTGATATCTTAAAAATAGTAAAACGTGAAAACTAAGGAAAAATTATGATAAAAAGGACAAATAAAACAAAAAAAAAGACACACTAGTAATAATTTAAAACAACTGAAAATGAGTCAATTGTCCAAACATTAAGAGGAGGACTACATTGAGAGGAAATTTTTGAAATATTCTTTTAATAAATCGTAAATCTATCAATGGTTCATAACACTAGTTACGTTCTTAAAAAGTATACAGTTCCAAATAAGACAATGATTAAATTCCTACGTATAAAAAATCATCTTATCTTTCGCTGCCAGTCGTCTATAAGAAAACCGATTATAACTTTCGTTGGTAGGAGAAATAAATCCTGCGTAAATATTCCTCGGGTTTACAGAATAAATAATAATCGCTATGGGCGAATTTGTAGAACAGAGGTAAAATCTCGAAGGAATTCGGATTCAGAATTTTGGATGACATCCACTCTAATGCAAATCTTGTGAGATAGAAATGTGATTCATGTAGGTTTCTTATATATTTCAGTGTAAACGAAACGTAGTATCGAATATCGAGAAAGTGATTTTCTTTTAACTTTTTTTTTCTAATCAAATGCAAGAGTTCGACATTTATGTTTGTTGTTTTTAATGTTGTAATTATCTTCCCGATTAAAATCAGTATTCAATTTTTTTGATATCATTGCGTTTGTTCTTTTTTTAACCCTTTAGTAAATTAAGAAGAAATATTCGAGTAAAACTTTGATGTTTAATCTGAAAGCTAAAATTTTACTTCTTTAAAATCTATACATATAATAAAACTGTAGAAATGAAAATTCTGTATATTAAAGATATTTAAAAAATAATTAGCAGGGGTGTTACTTCGTCGATATAGAACCAGATATTGTGGTTAGATTTTTTTGTCTGTCTGTCTGTATGTTTGTGCGCGCATCACATGAACACTACTGTTTCGATTCGAATGCGGTTTTCACAGATGTATTTGTCTTCTTTTAACTTAACATCTGGTATATTAAGATTTCTCCACCCACCCCGTTACACGTACACGTCACGCGAACGACGTCGCTGGTACAGCTAGTTTAAAATAAATTTATATTTCTCATCTAACATATTTATTATTTTTGCTTTAATAGTACAAAATATTTATTGTAAAATGTTTGTTTTTTCAATTAATTAAGGATTTGTAAAGTTGGATAAAAATCACTACTTTGCAAAATACTCTTTGTTTCGCCTTTATTGGTTTAATCTTTTTATTATTTGACAACGAACAAAAACTATTTTCAAAAGCTCAATGCGGTTACTTTGGAATTGTGTAAGTAATTTTTTTACGTTATTCAAATACTATGGTCAACAAACGTCTCTTGAAGAGACAACGTATTTCCACATGATAAAGCAGCACTAAATGAACAGCACCAAAAAAGTACGATAAATGCGATGGTTAAACACACGTTCTCGGATGTATACTGAAGTATATTGAATGCTTCAGCTAGATATTGTTTCAAATTTTCTTACACATTTGATGGCGAGGCATTCATAGCTTAGTTGCTAGAGCGTCAGCGCGTAGAGCTGAAGGTTGCGAGTTCGAGTCTCGCTGGATGCAACATTTTTTTCAATTTCTCCTTAATGTCATTTAATGTTTGTATACTGTCTAAAAACTTTCAAAAAGAGAGATCTCTCAAATAATCTTTTACTATATATACACTATGTTATTGTAAGTTGCCGCATTTCTTTCTCCACATACTTATACCATTATACTTAGACATATTTAGTGTTGTAAGAACGTCAATGGCTTTTGTCATCGAATCAGCGGTTCACAAAATAGAAGATCCTCTTGTATTTAATTTTCTTTAATGTAACAATGTACAATTAGTATATAGACAAGAATAGTAGGATCATTCTCTCAAAAATCGTTGTCGCTCACCAGCGTTGCCAACCCAAAATTTCTGATATCAGTAGATTGATACAAAAAAAGTAGAAATTGGTAGATTTAAAAAATAGCGGAAAATTAAAAAAAAAGTGAAGTAGGGATGCATGTTGCTGACGCTAACTTACAAAATTCTACCTATCCAACAAGCGTCTAACACATACACATACAATCGGATATATATGTTGCTTACGCGAACCCGTAAAATTTTCCTATACTAAAAATCGTCTAATGTGCCTTTAGAAGTTTTCACTTTAAAGTAGCAACTAATTAATTTTATTTTTTAAAACATTGTGTTGGTACCTCATCATTCTCATCAAGTAATAAAATTTAAAAACAAGTTATAATGGTGTCGTGGGACACCAGGTTGGAACTAAGTTCCTTCGGCTAATGTAGAATCGACACATAACACTACTCGCTTGTGTATACGACTGTAGCGCCTGCGCACGTCTCATTTAACGGTTTTATTCCATAGACTTTTTGTTACGGTTTTACTATTACTTTTTTTTCAGTTCCCTCGCGCAGCAAAATCCCTATCTCCTCCAAGCCTTGGATTATACTACGTTATAGATTAATAATTACATTTCTTTTGGTTGTACATATTTTCATAATTTGTACTTTTCGTCTGGGCAGCGTATATATCAATAAATTCTCTAAAGATATAATTTTTATAATGATAATGATCGGAATAAGATAATTGAATTAATTTTATTTAAAGTTAAAATAATATTTATAGTTTTTTAACACTGGAAAAAAACTAAAAAAAAATTACCATCCCGCGTATTCGATCCTCCAACGATATCCAATCGTGAAGAGTTGTCATATTCAAATTATTTTTATGTATTTACTACATAAATTTTGATCATATTAATAATAATAATTTATTATAAATTTTGAGATTGACATTAGTAACAGGTGTAGATAATCCAATTAAATAAAATATTACAACATAATTTACACATTTTACATTTAAAAACCAATGATTTTCATTAATTTATAGGACATCACAAAATTTGACATCGTTGGATATTTCTATATTGTTTACAATGTTTATATATTATTAAACTTACCTTTCGTTAGGAGATTCTGTAATGAGAATCTCACCAAAAACATAAATGTAAAAAAGGAGAGCCAAGTTCAATACAAAAATTATGCCTGTCTGTGGGCTTCGCCGCAAAAAGAATGGAGATCTAAATGAGTGCCAAGTTATATGCAAAATCCAAATATGTATTTATAGAAACAAAATAACATTATGAACACATATTAAACTCTATTTCTTTACTTTATTGAATACCCATAATAATTGTTATTTAAAAATGTGAGATCTTAAAGAAGGTTAGATTTGACTTGGCCAGTTTTTATCGGAATTTAAAAATATATGTTGAATAACTTTACAAAATAACTGATTTAATGAAAACTAGCCAAGTCAAATCTAACCTTCTTTAAGATCTCACATTTTTAAATAACAACAATTATTATAGGTATTCAATAAAGCAAAGAAATAGAGTTTAATATTTGTTCATAATGTTATTTTGTTCCTATAAATACATTTTTGGATTTTGCATATAACTTGGCACTCATTTAGATCTCCATTCTTTTCGCGGCGAAGCCCACAGCCAAGCATAATTTTTGTATTGAACTTGGCTCTCCTTTTTTACATTTATGTTTTTAGTGGGATATCATTACTTTTTGTAAAGAAAACTAGGCAAGTATTGAGATTTAATGTTTTTTCGTGCGTTTCCGCTGCATGGTTATATTTTTTAAGCTATTGTTTACATTCTCTTGAATGTTAGAGAAAATAGTGCGCATTGCGCATTCATTATCTGCTTCTTGTTTATAATTAAATTAGCTTAGTCGGGGCGATATAACGATCTCAGGCGGTTATATTCTACTATTAAACTATCTTGTGTCTTAATTTGACCAGGTGTAAGGTGTACTCCGTCTAGCGTTTTAACTCTGGAGAGCGCAACGTAGGCCTGTCCTCTGCTATATAAAAAAATGGCCCTTGGTAAGCCAGGCGCATCAGTAGATTTATATTAATTGAATATATTAAAAGTATACGTTTTAGAAAAAAATGTTTTAGATAAAAGTTGTAGGACTCTTTAAGACAAACAAAAAAGTCCATTAACATTTTTTTGTACAGGGTGAAGTAAAAAAGTTACGAATTTTTTTCCATTTTGATTTAATGTCACGCCCAAACGGCCTTACCGATTTGGCCCATTAACAAACTCGACCGAGATTTTTGGACGATTGATTTTTGTACCAAATTTCATTTCGATCCGTTAAGAAATGCGACCGCTATCGTGTCCACAGATTTCGTTATATCGGAACTATACATATATATATATATATATATATATACATATATATGTATAAACTTTTTAACGGAAGGTGTTTTTGAGGTCAGGGGGGCCCAAAACGAAAAACTGTAGTGAAATTTTCTCGAAGTCATGACATGCGAACCAGCTGAATAGTAGATATAAATCTACTAAAATCAAAGTGTCTATTTCAAGAAGAGCGCTATCCAGACTAAGTCCTTGTGATTTGTGGATAGTAATAACGTAAGCCAAGCAAATAGGGAACTGTTCCCGGTGAACATATACATTATTTAATATCTGAAACTTAGTCTTGACACGTTCTAGTTCATAAGTTAAATTATTAAATTTGATAATAATTTTACGTGCACTATTGTTTCTATAGACATCCCAGTTTATTTTCTCTATAACTCCAATAGAACCGTTCACTAGCCCTTTACTAACATGTATATTCCTACGCAACATAACTCGTGCACCCAATTTGATCGTGATAACATCGTCTTCTAATCCAGCGGTTAATGATGAATCATCCTCGTTCTTTTTTCAGCATTTCCTTTGCTCGCTTGTGGACCGTGGACCGTGGACAGTGTATTTCATCAATAGGGAACCGGACAGCTTTTCAAATAGTGTTTAAAAATAATCTTTATTCATATATATATATATATATATATATATATATATATATATATATATATATATATATATATATATAGCCATAAAAAACAATATTTCTATTAAATAAATCCTCTGGAGTACTTGAAAACGTCAAAAACATAATTTATTTAAAATTGCCGCGAAAACAGCACTTCATGTCAAATCAGATCGCGTGACGTCATATGGAGGTAAACAAACTACGAGCCATATTACAAGTGATCAGTGCTTGGATAAATTAAGAATTTGGTTTTTCTTAATCATCATGGACCGAAAAAGATATGGTTGGTGTGTTCTTCCTCGATGTGGAAATACATCAGTAACTAATCCAAATAATTTTTTTATTGATGTACCTCGAAAACCAGACATGCGAAAGAAATGGTTAGACCTAGCAAGACGAAAGTGCGGTGAAATATCTGTTACTTCACCAATTTACTTTTGTGAAGATCACTTTGATGTAAGTACTGTACCTAGAGTGTTATTACACAGCCCATAATACAAATAATCATATTTAGTGTGTATGTAATGTAGGTGTTATAGGTTATGTTTTACTTATTTCTTCAATCATTTCCATGGTTAAGATAAACAAAAAGAGATTGAAATACTTACACAAATGTTTTCATATTTCTAAATTCGGCAGAACAAAAGTCGGAATTAGTGGCAAAGAAACTGCTGACCATGAAAATATCAACTTTTGGGAGATTTCTATTTTCGGCTGTTGTATAACCTTGTTCCATAATAAAAACTTAACAGAAGGCTTCAAGCGCTTACGACAACTTCTGTTATGACTATAGTCCTCCAATTCGTAACTAATTACAATTAAATATTTTTAGAAAAATGCAAATAAATTGTAGAAAAACGCGAAATAACATACAAAGCAGTGCTGTTTACTTATGGCTACCTACATATGACGTTACGCACTGTGATTGGCGTTTGAGTTCTTACACGTCACAGATAATTTACGCAACTTTATTTATTGATTTAAAAATATAAATCATTGTTATTTCTTAAAAATCTTTATTGAGTGATATTGTTGTATAACAAACTTTATTTTAAAACACATCTTAGATTTTTTTTCGATTACTGTCCGGTACCCTATTGAAATCAATTTAATTTGCGCGCCGCTTATACGACACACCGTTTGTGTCGTATTTAAGTTTTTTGTATGGGGACACCATTTTATTTTTTGACTTAACTTAATTTTTATATTTCTGTTATATAGCTAATATAGCAATACACATACATATATTGGGATAGTTTTAAATATCTGCTTGTAACGGTTCCAACGCTACAATTAAAAAAATTGTTTTGTATGAGGACACCCTCTATTTTTTAACTTTTTTTTTTTATTTTTAGAATTTTCCCTACACTTACATATAATTACCGAGCTGGATTCCAAATTTCATCCTTCTAAGTCATCTGGAAGTAAGTTAGGTTTAGGTACATACTTATGTCAGTCAGTCAGTGCTAAAATTTAAGACTTTTTGACCTTCATATCTTTATAACCGTTTGAGCTAGCTTCATGAAATTTGGGCTCCTAGATATCCTTATGGATACAATTAAACACAAGTAGTTTTATGAGTTTACGTTAAAGAGGTTTTGAGTTATAGAAGAGTCAAAAGTGGCACCAAGTGGTTCGTGTAATATTACACTTGGCGCTGGCTAGCCAATTCTTTTGCTTGAACTTGGCTTGACACGCTACCGCGTGTCTAGATATCATCTTTTGCTTGAATCATTATAAA
Source organism: Altica lythri (assembly GCA_964028335.1). Lineage (NCBI taxonomy): Eukaryota > Metazoa > Arthropoda > Insecta > Coleoptera > Chrysomelidae > Altica > Altica lythri. Next base: position 16,313,688 of record OZ034808.1, on the reverse strand, counting down.
TATTATATTTTTTGTAAACACTTTCAAGAAAGTTTCGGTGACAGTTAAATATTTTATCATAACTGTCAACATTATGTCTATCGTATATTGAACTCTGAGTAGAGGCTAGCGTTGTGTGGAGACTAGCGGTAACCTGCCTACTAGATATAGTGGCACTATTACAAGCGTTACGGTTTTATTGTTACGGTTTTTTACTATTACATCTTTTTTAGTTCAGTCACGCCGCAAAATCCCTATTTTATCCAAGCCTGCCGTAAGGAACATAGTTCCAAAAACTTAATAAAATAATCGCTTTTATTTATACAGTTCAGCTACACATAATTTAAAGCATATTTTATACAAAAAAACAATTGAGTTTTTTTTCTCCCACAAGAAACAAAAAACTGAGTAGCTGTTTCTTTAGAGATGGAAGAGTAAGCAGAATAGGCAAAAAGGACGTAAATTTAAAAGTCAGTTGCTCAGTTGTTGAATCGACAATAAAATTCCATTTAGCTTTATTTGAACTAGTCTACCGACCGTATTCAATCTTTAAATATTTCAATTGCATGCACAACATTTTTTTCCTCCCCAGGGGTCTAATAGAACGACAACTACAAAGAATTTCAATATACGTAAAATATCGACAAGTGCATAATGGATGTATTTTAATTCCTCATTTTAAATTAATCTCTTTGATTCTACAATTTCTATAGCGATGAAATTTTTAATACTGTTGTTCTATTTGTTTCTTTTCTTTACGATTACGGTTCCTTAAGTCTCCGTTCTTTCCTTATTACTGATTGGAATCTGAAAGATCTTCTAATCAATTTAGTTTTTAATTGCCTATAAAGAAAAGGATAAGGTGAAAGTTGAGTCGGTTTTTCACTTAGATGTTGAAGAATGGTTTTTACATAAGGACATCACTTTTGACAAAATCATAAAATACTGAAAACACTATTTTTAAACTGATTTTTATATATCTTAATAGTTATGATTTTATTTTTGAAGAAGAAAAATTTAAATAATCTTTCTAACTATATTATTTATAAATCAAAATACAACACCATCTACCAAGTGTCTCCGCAACCAATATATTAGCCAAATCGGTCCAGTAGTTGTCAAGTTTTAGCAAGACTATCCAACAGTAATTCATTTTTATTTATATAGGTGTTAAAGAATTAAGTATACAAGTCAACCATGGGTATATTTGGTGACTTTTTTAATATTTAGGTACTTAAAAATAATATAAAACAGAAACATATTTTATCACGTACCATATCAATTTTTCGAATGTGACAGTTACTCTAGAGACTTTCTCCAGAAAGACCGGCCTAAACTTTAGCAGTATTTCACATTAGTGTTAACTTTTTTTGTCTGCTGTCCATACACAGTTGTTTTATAAAACTTTTTTGTTGAAACTCTCTGTTTTCATGCTGATAGCTTTTTGCAGAAAGCGAATGAAATAGAGAAGGGAATAACAAGTCAACCGTGAGGAATTTATTTTCCATAAAATATTCATTCCTTGTTTGATACCAAAAGATTGTTTAATGGTAGTTTAATACATTGTTTAATTATATTGTTGCTTTAAGAGGATACGGTAATTTGGAATAATACATTAATATAACAAATTTATTATTAGAATCGTAATAGTTTTATTTCTAATATCAACCAATGGAAACAAACAAAAACGAAAAAAAAATGGCATATAAAGTTATGAATAAACTCTTGAGCCAGAAAAGGGTCATCGATCTTATTCCCCTTTATTTTTTCTATTTACACAGCAACTTAATTTTCACGAAGAAGAGACCTAATCATCTCATATTACACAAAATAGACAGCAATTTGGTGCGAGTTTTTTTCCTTTTCACGAGAATATAACAAGTTAAGTTGTTCCATTATACTCCATTAATTTTCATTAAATTATATTTGATCGACTGTTGTTTAGTTTGTCCATTTAATACATAGTTGCTTTAAATAGAAAATACGAGGCTTACCCTAAAAGTTTCCGGAATCGACCACTAGGGGGCATTTGCTAGCGGCGTCATTATTTTTTTCGTAAAATTTGACATCTTTTAATGTAAACACAATTGACAGATCAGAAATTATTCAAGGATTTTCGTTTTTACAGCATTTTAAAAAAATCTATTTTGAGAAAAAATGGAAATTTCTCGTGAAAACTTTCGTGCGATGATTTTTTACGATTTTAAATGTGGCCTTACTCAAAAGCAGTGCATCGATCGGCTTCATTCTGCTTTTGGTGATGAAGCACCATCCAAAACCAGCGTATACGATTTGTTTTCAGAATTCAAGCGTGTACGTGTTAGCCTCAGTGATAAATTTCGTGAATGTCGTCCATCAACTGCTGTTGTTCCAGCAAACATCGATGCTGTGAGAGAAATGATTGAGGCAGATCGGCATGTGACATACCGTGAGATTGAGGCAACAATGCGCATTGGCAAAAGTCAAATACAAACGATCTTACATGAACATTTAGGCGTGAAGAAGATTTGCAGTCGTTGGATCCCGCATAATTTGACAGAGGCTCAAAAAGAGGCTCGTGTGAAATGGTGCAAAGAAATGCTCAACAAATTCAATCGCGGTGCTTCTTCGAACGTATATAGTATTGTAACAGGTGACGAAACTTGGATATATGCGTACGAGTCCGAAACAAAGCAACAATCAACTGTATGGGTGTTCCAAAGCGAGCCGAATCCAACAAAAGTTGTTCGTTCACGAAGCACTTCAAAGAAAATGATTGCTTTTTTCTTCCGTAAAAATGGGCCTGTTGCCACCGTTGCTCTTGAGGATCGAAGAACAGTCAATGCCGAATGGTATACAGCAATTTGTTTGCCTGAAGTCATCGATAAAATCAGAAAAAACAACCGAAAACGACACATCATTCTTCATCATGACAACGCAAGCTCTCACACAGCAACTCGAACAAACGATTTTTTAAAGGAGAAAAAAATCGAATTGATGACTCATTGCCCGTATTCACATGATTTATCGCCTAATGACTTTTTCCTGTTCCCATTCGTCAAAAATAAAATGCGTGGTCAGCGATTTACGACACCTGAAGAGGCTGTTGAGGCATTCAAAATCCATGTTTCTGACATACCGACTTCGGATTGGAATAAATGTTTTGATGACTGGTTTATTCGCATGCAAAAGTGTATTGATCTTCAAGGCGAATATTTTGAAAAACAATAAAGTATTTTTTTCGATTAAATTTGTGTTTTTTCTATGATTTTCCGGAAACTTTTAGAGTAACCCTCGTATTAGAAAAATAAGGATAAAAAAATCAGGGTTTATGCAATAATTATTCAATTGATTTTTAAAGCTAAATAAATTAATATATAATTAGATGTCAAAGATAATAATAGTATAATACTATTATGAAGTTTTACAGAGTCTTTGAAAATTAAAGACCATATAGACCGTTTACTAAGAACCAACAACTACTTCCCTGGCTATATGCCACGACGGACATTGAATTAAAGTTCAAAGTTAAACGGGGTTAGTATATCTGCAAGATAGAACTAACCATTTTAGTTTGCAATTCGAAAGGATATCACTTGTAGACCGGTTTCGACGTATTGCGTCTCATCAGTACAAGGAAGATATCCGTCGAGAAGCTCTAAGAGCATCTAGACTGGAGATATGTCTGAAATCACACAAATACATTATCTTTAGTAAAGAAAATGTTAAAAGTGCGATAATAGCGACATCTCCATAAATAATTGCAAACTGAAATTCCATTTGACAAAAAACCTTTCTACATTTACTTTTTTTCTAATTTTTGCTTTTTTCTGTCCTATTATTTATTTGGTCTATTACGAATTCCTATACCCATTTTTTTATATAATTTTTGATCTTTATTACCATTTTTAACAATTTTTCAAAATTATCAATAATTTCTTACAATTTTCAACAAGTTTTCACGTTTTTCAAGACTCTTTTAAGATGTTCAACATTTTTTTACAATTTATAGGATTGTTAACACTTTTCTACGATTTTCAACGTCTTAGAATTTTCACGATATTTAACATTTTATTGGAATTTTCAAAAAAAAATGACCATTTCTCAACAGTCTTTCTGGATTTTCAACTTTTTTCAAGATTTTTTCACTATTTTTAACAGTTTTTGAAGAGTTTCAGCAATTTTCTAATTTTTTAACACTTATTATTCTATCTGGACGTTTCTTAATTGACACTTGAGCAAAGAAGTCTATTGCTAATAGCTTCGCTTAATAGATCGTAGGAGTGTTTCTCAGAGCAATTGAGGGTATAACAGGACCTGTAACTGTTTTAGCACCAGCAGTATCATAAGAAAGGGCTTTTTTGTAAGTTATTATTAACATTTAATCCATTCTTAGAGACCTGTCGGTAAGCATCTTCATGGAATGGGTTGCTTTGACCCTTAGAATCCCAAGATGACCTGTAAGATCCCCGGGTTTCAGAGTTTGTTAACCGAATGGCATTTTCTCCTATATAGGCGATTCTTGGCATCTTTTGTAGCTATATTACAATGAAAAATCATAGAAAGAAAATCCAGAAAAAAAAACGAGTGTGGCAGTCAGTGGGACTGCCGACAGAAGTTATACTTCTATGCACGCGCCCGGATTCATAAATTTGTATGCGAATAATTTAGCATAATCATTATATGATATTCGTGGTTAGCGACCCCAAAAAACTCCTAGTAGTGAGTGCACACTATTTCTGTATCGAATTTGCAAAAAATTCCTGGTCCGTCTTAAGCACCAGGTGTGTCTAAGACCATCGCCATTATTATAATCGTATGTAGCGACTTCAAAAACCACCGAGTACCAAGTGTGCACTGATTTCGTACTGAATTTACATAAAACCACAGGAGAAGAAGTAAATACCCTAGGCACCAAGTGCCGCGGAGACTTTTGGCATCATGATATTCGTGTACAGCGAACCCAAAAACTCCGAGTATATAAATTGAACCCATTTTCAGCAATACTTACCGAGTTGTAAGTTTTCTCTCTATTGTCTGTTCGGAATGCACTTTTCGAATGCAGAAATGCAATTTCCCATTTTTACATAATAAAATATAGCGACAAATTTCCTGATACTTTAACGAATCCAATGCAAAAGAAACGCATTCCGATCCCATCTTACGGTAAAAAGTTCGAAGGTTTTAGTGCTTTATTTCCTCGACTATTCGTAAAAACTCTGTTTATGTAGCCAACAACCTTAAAAGCATAGAGCAGACTATACTGCAACCATGTGATGGCACTTTAGACTTCAATACAATACTCATTACTGAATAGTATTATTAATATAAAATGCTAAACTTTATATGTATACTTACGTGACAGAATTTTAAAATAATCTGTCAAATAATTATGTGGTCCGTCACTATGATATTCATACATTAGTTTAGACTGTTTTTTGTATATCTATCCCTTTTTAATGTACTGAATGTTGAAACGGTATTCAAAGGACTTATAGTTTTGACTAGTAACATGTGGTAAATCTTTGTTTTTACCGACCAATATATCTTATAAATGTTTCTGTCTCTCTCTTATTCACACCATTACATATGTAATGACTTTTCCCATTTAAGTCTACACAAATCTTTTCCGCCGAGTGCACGAATAGAAGTATAACTTCAAAAAAAAACAAGAAAATTGTTAATTAAAAAAAGACAAATTTTTTTCCATCCATAAATCTCCGTTATTCAACAAATCAGAAAAAATCTAAATTTGAAATTACCAAAGTTAATAAAAAAAATCGAATCTAATCCTCAACTCTCATTCATATTCATCCTTTTCGTCACATTTTTGCATCTATAACACGGATCCTACGATTTTCTAAAAATATTCCTTCATCGAATTTGGTAGCTGAATGAATTCGAATCGATATAAATTTTGTTCGAGGCTACTCTTCCCATTTTTTCTCATAATTTTCGTTTTCCTTCATATTTGAATCTTTTCTCTTCTCCAATTTGGACGAGAAAATATAATTTTTCAATCTTGGGACACAACCCAAAAAAAGAAACACTCTTCAAACATTCGGTTTTATACAATTTCAATATTTTAAGAAAAAAACGGGTTAACTTCGTGTGTGGATATCCATCTCAAACATGGGTTCCATTGTAAATAAAATAATAGTCAAAATCTTCCCATATAATCCTTTAATTAATGAAACTAAATAATAAAGTAGCGACTAGTTTCGGCTCCACTGAACCATCTTCAGGCTAATAATATTTATTACAAATGTAGTATCAGTTAATTCAATCAAACATAGGAAGAAAGAAGTTGAAGTTTGTATCTATGGTTTTTGGGCTGTTAGGCCGGCGTCGACTGTCTTGCTGACTTGACGTTTCGCCAACACGAGCGGTTGGCATCTTCAGAAGTTGCTTCCTGGTTGACAGTCTGCGAACTACAGTAGTATTTAAAGGACTTATAGTTATGACTAAACATGTGGTAAATATTTCATCTTTTTTTTTACCGACCAATATACCTTATATGTGTTTCTGTCTCTCTCTTACTCACACCATTACATATGTAATGATTTTTCCCATTTAACCCCAAACACAAATCGAGTGCATGAATAGAAGTATAACTTCAAAAATAATAATTTTATCAAAACTTCTTCATAGTTTTAGTAAAAATAGATCAAATACTTTGCCTTTCTATTCAGAAAAGTCTATAAATTTCTGATGAAACTAGGAGTGCATAAATATAAAGAATATTTACATGTAACAGCTTGTTTAATGTTTAAGTGGTTTTTGTTTGTTCTTAATAACTTTCAAAGGAACGCCTGTAGAGAAATTTAATTAAACTAGTCTAAGATAATTAAGCGTTATTTTCAATTAATACCAAGTTCTTTGAGAAAATAAATGCTGTCTGATTACTGAATAAAAATTCTTGAGATAATTCTAAGCACGATGTTGTCAATTTAATGGATTTTGTTTAAGAAGATTGCTTAATAAGTTTTGAATAATAATAAAGATTCAAATTTTGTTTTTTTACATAAATTTGTATAATTTTGCATTATATCGAAAGAGTTTATGAAGGGGCTATTGTTTTATGTGCGTTTACAGATGTAGAGGGAGCATTAGATATTTCTGTTAGAACCATTATCAAATGGATACAATCCATGAAAAACACTAGGAATATAAAGACCTATCTTGAAGATCAATTAACTACAATAAAAGCACTAGAAGAATGTCTTCAAGAAGAAATTTTATCGCTTTTGCTGTGGTCAATGGTAGTTGTACGTAACAAAGCTTAAAAGAGAAGGGGTTCGTGCTCTGGATTATGCTGATGATTTAGTTATTGTGAAAAGAGATAAAAATGATAGTATTATTGTTCACCTCATAAAAAGCTGCTTTAAAGGCTCTACAACCTACCACGTTCGAGTCCAAAACAGCTCGGAACTGCAAACAGTTTCTTAAGCAACTGGTCAAACACAACAAAGTTATTTTCCTGTTGGTGGCATAATCGAAAACAAGATTACAAAAGAAGGAACTAGTACATTTTACTGGACCTGAAACTGTCTGTGGCATCTCAAATGCCACATTATGGAAATTGGGAAAAGGAACAAAGACAAGCAAAAAGATTAATGCAGCTTTACTGCGCTATTCTAAATTTTCAGAAGCTTAAACTCAGAGTAACCGAATGAATTCTCACACTGTCTACTGAGTTACGATCTTTGTAAATTGGGCAAAGTGGACAGTGGAACATGCAGATTCGGTAAGTATCCAGATGAAACGGCTGAACATATAATCCCCAAATGCATAGTAATTGTTCGCCAATGACATAAATATCTGGGACAGAGGTTCCCTAAGTAGCCCAGGTGACCCTCCGGTGATCCACGGGAGACTCGACAGGGGTCTACGTTGGTGTAAACAAAAAATGGGGGTCACAATTCCTAAGCAGGGTCTACGAAAATTTATCTGGTTTCGATGGTGCGGAGCTAAATCTTAGTTTGACTTCACCTATCCATGTAGGTAGATAATATTTTAAGAAGTTCATTGACTGTAAAAACCTGTATATTTCTAAATAAATCAGTAGATAGCACGTAAGACTTGCAAAGCGACGCCGAGTTATGGACGTCATATGACTTCTTTGTTTCTTCACCAAATAAAAATACGAATACCTACGATAAAGACGACGCGACCTGGATGCACAACTCCACCACAAAGACCGAATAGATACGAAACGCAAATAAAGACGAAAGATAACAGCGAAACAAGCAACACAGACATACTGAGACAAATAAAGAAAGTAATAACTACAGTAGTTCGCACACTGTCAACCAGGAAGCAACTTCTGAAGATGCCAACCGCTCGTGTTGGCGAAACGTCAAGTCAACAAGACAATCGACGCCGGCCTAACAGCCCAAAAACCATTGATACATTAGACAATGGCCGCGAAAGCCTTTCACAGTTGAAGCTTGAAGATAGCTCAGTGATGCCGAAACTAGTCGCTTCTTCGTTATTTAGTTTCATTAATTAAATGATTATATGGGAAGATATTCGGTATTATTTCATTTACATAAAACTATCTTGACTTCTTTTCAATTGAATAAATATGTAAAAACATAGTTACAGTAAAAATTTATAGGGTTATTAATTAAGTTAATTGTAATATGAATCAGCAACTTAAAACAATCAATTCTTATGAATGTGCGTTCCTGCCTATGTTTATTCCATTAGTATTTCAATTAGCGTACCTACTATACAGGAATACAAATTTATGTGCTTAATGCAAATTACGATCTCCTTTTCCTATGATGTTCCACAACTAAAATCGATATGTATTTCTCATTAAACATTCAGTCCAAAACGACAGTTTGCTGAAAACTGGATTTAGGTGATCGAAAATACGCACGATCACAATAAAATATGCTTTGCTTTGTGTATCTAAATTGTTCCAATTTGTATATGATAGACAATTATGCATGGTAATCATATAATTTAATGATCTTCTATTTGCATTTTCTCTGTTATGTTATGAATAATGAATAATTAATATAAATTCATAACAAGCATGTAATACAGGTAGTTAATTTTACACATTACTGAAATTCTTATATTCTCTAAAGTAGTTAAATGTCTTTTTTCGTCTTTGGATGCTTTCTCAGCAATCGTAATGCACCTTAATTAGGTTTATTGAAGTAAAACTTCTTTAGGCGCGACTAGGGGTAACTCAGTAATTCTAGCGGACGTGACGTCATTCTAATTTAACGGAAATAAAACCTTATACAAAATACCTAACACGATTCCGCCTACTATATTAAATACAAGTTAAATCTGTAATTGTATATTATTAGGCAACATAATATACATATTTTGCTGACCTGTCAAATTGACAGCTTGTCAACCAAAATACATTGTTGGTGAATAGTTTTGCGCCTAAAATTTGTATATAGAGTGTTTGTTTTAAATATGAATAAACAAAGTGGATTTATTAATGAAGAAAGTGATGAAAAAATATTGAATGAAAATGAGTGAGTACTCTATATGCATACATTTTATTTTTAGTGTGTAATTACACTATTTATACCTAGCTATTTTCGTTTTATAGACTTAAAGAGCTAAAAAGAAAAAGAAATTGTGAACGTCAAAGGGCATATTATCAGCGCCAGAAAGATTTGAAGAAAAATGAAAATGAAAAAAAGACGAGACAGCGACATTCATTATGATTTGATTAAGTAAGTTTATATACATACATACATATTATATGATAGTAAATAATTGTTTATAGGGAAGCTTAACGTTAAGTAAAGAAGCATGTTGCACGTTTTTGTTCATAAAATAATAATATTCGAAATGTTTTAACACTTGCTTATACTTATTTTAAGTTTGATTAGTTAGCTATAAAGGCCATAAAACCACTAGTCAGGATGGCTGATCTTTTACCAGCAATAACAGATCCTTCGTAGAACTAAAGAAAACAAACTCAATTTAGGATTTTAAATTTTATGGAATATGCTATAAAATGCTACAAAATGAATTGGTTATCTAACTATCGAAGGCTCTTGTGTTGTGTGGTATTACAATAAGGTAGATACATCTACAAAATCACACATCCTAAACGTAATGTGTGTATATTTTTAATATTGTTTACCTATTATTGAAGTAAAACTTCTTTAGGCGCGACTAGGGGTAACTCAGATTTCTTTTCTAACGGAAGTAATTGTAACGGAAATTTACAATTCTGATGTCATATTCTAACGTAAGATTCTAACGGAAGATTCTGATGGAAGTAGCGGTGTGATTTCAGCTATGGGTGGAGCTTAAATTTTCAAAATTTATTTATAAAATTTTCAAAATTTTCCAACGGTTTCAAATACATTAATGGTATTTAGAGAGTAAAATCTATGTTTCACATTTTAGTTATCATAAACCTATTATTTCATATATAAAAAATAATGAGAACTTTCAAATTCCTATTTCTAATGAATTATATAAATATAACATATCATTTTTTGTATAGTATATAGACAATAAATAGAATTGAATTGTAATTAAATATTTATTTTTCGATACGTACGTCAAAAAGTTTTACGTAAAGGTTACACGCACACTCTTTTTTTTGTTTGTGGTACAAGTTCCAGGATCTTGGAACCCTGAAATAATCTGTATATGTCTAAAAGATGGGTTAGATAAATTTTAAATTGTAAGTGGGGTCGATTGTCCAAGGTGTCCTTACTGCAATGCGACCTAACAGTTCTTTTCTTCATACCCTATTAATTCCTGTATTTTGCTGGTTCCGGTAGACCATCTGCAGCTACATTTCTGTCATATTCCCAAAACTCAACAAAAATGTAAAGATTTGATCTAACTATGTATATTTGCATTGCGGCTAAATTAAAGCGATTGGTGCAATCTATCATTAAAATTTTTCGCTACTATAGGTGTTGTCAGTGGACGACACAGTGAATTACAATAACCTCTGGTATAACTCTTTTAAGATGGCAAATACTAACATCAATTTACTTTTCGATACTCCGCCTACATGATTTCCACCGCAATTATAACATACAGGTCGTTCTTTGTCCTGACAATATTTGTGTGAATGCCCGTATTTACAGCAGATGTGGCAGACTGTCACTGACAATTATTCCTCTACAAATAGCCTAAAGAGGTCCACATACAGCTAACCTTCCTTCATTATTGCCCTGAAGACATCACGTTTTCTTTGTAGGGATTTATACAAGATTTGGCTGTTATCTTTTTGATTTGTCAAAGTCGGTCTCCCAGTAGTTCCGTTAAGTCACCGTTTTCGTTTATTATGCTGTTGATAATGTCAGTCGTGTCAAATCCTTTTTGTAGCCCAGTTATTGTAAACATCGGCTGTTGTTCGTTAGGTAATGGTTTTATTCGGAGGTCTTTGTTTTTTGTCAGTTTTTCGTTCAGTTTTTCTTGTTGTGTCTTATTGTTTGTACGTCTTACGGTCGCGTTTTCTATGTCCTTTGTAGTTATTACTTTCTTTATTTGTCTCAGTATGTCTGTGTTGCTTGTTTCGCTGTTATCTTTCGTCTTTATTTGTGTTTCGTATCTATTCGGTCTTTGTGGTGGAGTTGTGCATTCAGGTCGCGTCGTCTTTATCGTAGGTATTCGTATTTATATTGGTGAAGAAACAAAGAAGTCGTATGACGTCCATAACTCGGCGTCGCTTTGCAAGTCTTACGTGCTACCTACTGATTTATTCAGAAATATACAGGTTTTTACAGTCAATGAACTTCTTAAAATATTATCTCCCTACATGGATAGGTGAAGTCAAACTAAGATTTAGCTCTGCACCATCGAAACCAGATAAATTTTCGTAGACCCCCGCTTAGGAATTGTGACCCCCATTTTTTGTTTACACCAACGTAGACCCCTGTCCAGTCATAAGTAGATCACCGAAGGGTCACCTGGGCTACTTAGGGAACCTCTGTCCCAGATATTTATGTCATTGGCGAACAATTACTATGCATTTGGGGATTATATGTTCAGCCGTTTCATCTTCATACTTACAGAATCTGCATGTTCCACTGTCCACTTTGCCCATTTTACAAAGATCGTAACTCAGTAGAGAGTGTGAGAATTCATTCGGTTACTCTGAGTTTAAGCTTCTGAAAATTTAGAATAGCGCACTAAAGCTGCATTAATCTTTTTTCTTGTCTTTGTTCCTTTTCCCAATTTCCATAATGTGGCATTTGAGATGCCACAGAAAGTTTTAGGTCCAATAAAAGGTACTAGTTCCTTTTTCTGTAATCTTGTTTTCGATTATGCCACCAACAGCAAAATAACTTTGTTTTGTTTGACCAGTTGCTTAAGAGACTGTTTGCAGTTCCTAGCTGTTTTGGACTCGAACGTGGTAGGTTGTAGAGCCTTTAAAGCAGCTTTTCATGAGGTGAGCAATATAACTATCATGTTTATCTCTTTTCACAATAACTAAATCATCAGCATAATCCAGAGCACGAATCCCTTCTCTTTTAAGCTTTGTTGCGTACAACCACCATTGACCACAGCAAAAGCGATAAAACTTCTTCTTGAGGACATTCTTCTAGTGCTTTTATTGTAGTTGATTGATCTTCAAGATAGGTCTTTATATTTCTAGTGTTTTTCATGGATTGTATCCATTTGATAATGGTTCTATACCTATTTTTGTTGCGGCAGCGCTAACACAAATATCTAATGCTCCCTCTACATCTGTAAACGCACATAAGTCAATAGCCCCTTCATAATCTCTTTCGATATAATGCAAAATTATACAAATTTATGTAAAAAAACAAAATTTGAATCTTTATTATTATTCAAAACTAATTAAGCAATCTTCTTAAACAAAATCCATTAAATTGACAACATCGTGCTTAGAATTATCTCAAGAATTTTTATTCAGTAATCAGACAGCATTTATTTTCTCAAAGAACTTGGCATTAATTGAAAATAACGCTTAATTATCTTAGACTAGTTTAATTAAATTTTTCTACAGGCGTTCCTTTGAAAGTTATTAAAAACAAACAAAAACCACTTAAACATTGAACAAGCTGTTACATGTAAATATTCTTTATATTTATGCACTCATAGTTTCATCAGAAATTTATAGACTTTTCTGAATAGAAAGGTGTAGTTTTTGATCTATTTTTACTAAAACTATGAAGAAGTTTTGATAAAATTATTATTTTTGAAGTTATACTTCTATTCATGCACTCGATTTGTGTGGGGTTAAATGGGAAAAATCATTACATATGTAATGGTGTGAGTAAGAGAGAGACAGAAACACATATAAGGTATATTGGTCGGTAAAAACAAAGATGAAATATTTACCACATGTTTAGTCATAACTATAAGTCCTTTAAATACCGTTTAAACATTCAGTACATTGAAAAGAGATAGATATACAAAAAACAGTCTGATCTAATGTTTTGAATATCATAGTGACGTATAACATTGTGTTTGACAACTTATTTTATAATTCTGTCACGTAAGTTAATATACTAATATTAGTATTTTATATTTATAATATTAATAATAATATTCAGTAATGAGTACTGTATTGTAGTCTACAGTACCTACATCACATGGTTTCAGTATATCCAGCACTATGCTTTTGAGATTTTTGGCTACATAAACAGAGTTTTTACGAATAGGAAATAAAGCACTAAATCAGTAAAACCTCAGAAATTTGTAACGTAAGATGGATTGAAATGCGGTTTTTTGCATTGGATTTGTTAAAGTATCAGGAAATTTGTCGCTATTTTTCATAATGTAAAAATGGGAAATTGCATTTTGCATTCGAAAAGCGAACAGACAATGGGTCCGGCACTCGAAGTGTAACCAATTAAAAAGGTCATAAATTCAGTTTGGACAATTACTCTCATTTAATTCAAAGTACAAAATGTGTGAAAATAATACAAAATTCAGAATCGATTCACTTTTGCTCAATATGGCCACCTTTTGCCTTGACTATTGCCTTGAGACGGTTTAAAAACGAATCGCAAGCTGCCCGAATGTGACTTGCAGGTATTTTGGCCCACTCGCGGACAATGGCTTTCTTCAGCGCCTCGAGACTGGTGTATCTTTTAGTTCGGACCTTGCTCTCCAAAGAGAATAATCCATTGGATTCGCGTCTGGTGAATCGAGAGCCATTGTGTGGACGTTATGAAGTTCGGAACGTTGTTTTTTAGCCATTCTTGGTTCACTCGAGCTTTGTGAGACGGTGCCGAGTCTTGTTGAAACGTCCATGCCCTGCCACCGAAATGTTCGTCAGCCCACGGCTTCAAAGCAACCTTCAGAATACTTTCCCGATAATATTCTGCATTTACCTTGACGCCAGGCTCGATGAAAACGATTGGAGAGCGCCCATCTGCGCCATTATCTGTGGCGGGTGCTGCCTCCTGGTGGCCAATCGATGACTCAAATTCTTGTATGAACGATGGGTCAAGTAAACCCTATCGTTTTGAGGGTTTACGAATTGCTCAATTGGAAAAATTTTCTCATCAGAAAACACAATGTTCGGAAATTGACCGCTTTCGGCCAAGCGAAGCAACTCCTTCGCTCTCTGAAGTCTAACTTGTTGCTGCTCCGGTGTGAGGTCATGCGCCTTTTGGATCTTGTAAGGCTTGACCCGGAGATCATTTTTCAGTATGCGCGGATGCTGCGGTCGGATATTTTCAGTTCTTTTGCCATTTTATTGGCACTTTGTCGGGGATTTCGCTCAAGTCGCTTCTTGACTTTTTCAACCATCTCACGTGACGTTGCAGTCTTTTGATGACCACCTCCATGACGTTTTGCGATGCTGCCAGTATTATTGTAACGAGTTATGGTGCGATAAACGAAAACTTTATTTACTTCAAGGTGTTTGAGCTCATGAACAATCGCTGGTTGTGATTTTCCAGTTAAATATAAAACAATTACACTACTACGTTTGAAATCCATCAATGATTTCTTTTTTTCGCATTCACTTTTGGCAAAATGGTCTTGTGTGCTTGTAAACAATACTTCGAACTATCATTTAGCAACTTTGACGTACAGCTGAGGCCCGTGCGACAACTGCGCGAGCGGTCTGAAGTTGGTTACACTTTGAGTGCCGGACCCGGTAGATAGAAAAATTACAACTCGGTAAGTATTGCTAAAAATGGGTTCAATTTAAGTACTCGGGGTTTTTGGGGTCGCTGAACACGAATATCATGATGCCGAAACTCTCTGCGGCACTTGGTGCCCAGGGTGCATGGTATTTACCTCTTCTCCTGGGGTTTTATGCAAATTCTATACAAAATCAGTGCACACTTGGTACCCGGGGGTTTTTTGGGTCGCTGAATACGAATATAATGATGGCGATGTTCTCCCAGACACCTGGTGCAAAAGCACATTGGATACAAAATGAATGTGCACTCGGTATTAGGAGGTTTTTGAGGTCGCTGAACACGAATATGATATTCCTGTTTAGCGACCCCATAATGATTTTGCTTAATCCTTTGCATACAAATTCATGAATCCGGGAGCGTGCATAGAAGTATAACTGACTCACCCGTTTTTTTTATTTAAGAATGTTCCTCTAAAAACATACGAACTAAAAGGTACGAAAATATACGAAAATAACTATGTTTAGGAATAATTCCAATTATTGAACAGGCTTATTTGGTAAATATTGACCAAGAGTCGGCTTATATGGCAATTTGAGGTCAGAAAAATGTAAGTTAGTTGATGAAAATAAGGCTGGTTTTAATGGCTGACCCTATTTCTAAAATCTGGAGAATTAATACGAAAATAGACATTAACAAATACCTACGATTTTTTAATGCAAGACTAGTGGAAAGGATGAGCTATAGGGCAAAAATACAAAATATATTCATCGTTTATTGTTTGTCTGACAATTGAACCTATGAAAATTTTTGTTGTGAAAATGATTGCCAGGTTCGTAGTCGAGTTTCCCTGTAAAAATTATGTAAGAATTTTAATGTACAAAAGAAGAGGAAACGTTGGAAACCCTCACTATTATAAAACCACTCTTGTTTTCATCAACTGACTAACCTTTTTGATGTGAAACATCTATAGCCGCACGTGCATCAGATTTCTCGCGTGGCGACGGTGACGTATGATTTGTATGACGTAAAAAACCTAACGCATCGATAATATATAATAAAGAGATGTACTGATACCTTATATGAAATTGGTCTCATGTTTTGAGCGACGCCGACGGTGGCGCGCCAACAATAGGGGGAAGAAGCTCATCGATTCAAAAATTTGGCGGGACAGGGTATGAATTGTTTCATAAAAACCTAACTCGATTCCGCCTACTATCTATTCTATATATATATAAAAATGTTTGTTTGTATAGGCAACATAATATACCTACATATTTTGCTGACCTGTAAAATTGACAGCTTGTTAATCAAAATAGATTGTTGGTGAATGGTCCCTGTAAAATTTGTGTATAAAGTGTTTGTTTTAAATATGAATAAACAAAGTGTTAATAAAGAAAGTGATGAAAAAATATTGAATAAAAATGAGTGAGTACCTACCTACCTACTCTATATACATTGTTCTCCAAACACCCATCAAATTTTTAGATTATGACCTAACAAAAATTATCAGACCCAAACCAGCCCTTAATATTCACATTAACCCGTGCCTAAATCATAATACATTTCCCATTTAAATACCGTTTAAAAGTTATTCAACGATAAAGTTGTATTCATAGTTAAATTCATCATTTTCCTATTTTTTATTTACTATCGCTTTTTGTTTGTACTAAAATTGAGAAGTAACTACAATTATATTAATATAGTAACGTACTTCTATATAAATTTGTGTTTTAATAATTTCCTTTTTTAAGATTATTGAATTTAAGGTAATTAAATAAAAAGCTAAACGAAATCACGTTTTAAATTTATTTTCGTTCTGTAATCTATCGACATCTGTGAGCAATCTGAGAAAACGTACAATAAATATTGTGATACCATTGTGATACTATTATTTATAAGCGATAATATACTTTATTTTGTATCCAAATTTTGTATTTGTTAATTTTATTACCTATATATATGTATTTAGTTTGATATAAATAAAAATTATGGTGAAAATTACAAAAAAAATCGTGAATTTAACTCTGATGACAAATTTATTGCAAATTTCCTACCAGAAATAGATATTTAATTATTTTTAGCTACATTTGTTTCAGTAAAAAAATTAACGACAAAAAGTGCAAAAATGCCATGTTATTTAAATTGGCAATGTCTTATGATTTAGGCACGGGTTAATGTCAATGTTTCACATCTGCCAGGCGTCCCGTGACGGCTCACATTTTTTTTAGATCTCAAATTGCAAGGCGTCATTCTCAGGCATCAAATCTGTGTGCGCTAGCTCTTTGTATAAATCTAATTCCAAACTGAAACTGCAAACAGGCGCTTAAAAGAAATATTAATTTATAGAAGTTTCTATGTACTATAATCTGCTATCAAAACTATGATGAAATTTATAGAATAAACTGAAAAGAACGCGTTCTTCAATTTACATGAAGAACTACTTTTTCTCAGTTATCGTATTTGCGGCGTATTGAAATTCGTTTGAAAGGCAATGAAATTGGCCCGATTATGTTAATCCGCCAGATAAGCAAAATATTCACTCGTTTTATTTTCATGAAATTCGTCGGCTTATTACCTACTTCCTAATGCATTATAATAAAATTGGTTCGATATTCATCTACTCCTATGATTGAAAACATACCAAAACTGTACTGTCAACAATTATAGTAAGCAGTTCTGAAGTTTAAGGATAATAAAAAAGAGTTTTAGAAAGTATACAAACAAGAATATATTGAATATAATTAAGGAGAAATTGAAAAATTGTCGCATCCAACTAATGTCATATGTGACACTTACTCAATTTCTCAAGTACCTACTTTTAGTATAATAATGCCATTAGAGATAACTCAAAATAATTCTTTACTAATAAAAAACAGTCAACGACAGCTGCCAAAAAATTAAACCAAATTTAAAGTTTAGCAGTTCCCAGTTCGTCTGTAATTTGGGACAAATAAGTACCTCAACGCCGTCGGGGGTTATAGAGCCGAACTAAATCTCCAACTGGGTAACTCTTTTCCATTGTCCGCGTATCATAATACCTCTTCATCCGATCATTAGATAATTGAAGTTTACCGCGCACCAGGTGGTGTATATTCTCCATTCGATTCTGAAGATCGGCGACATATTCTTCACGGGCCACTTCTTCACAAGGTTTACTACCAAACACCAAGAACAGGACCTTCGCAGGGGTTTGGCCTGTTGATTCGTTAATGTTCGATCGAATTGCCCTGAGAAATAGTGGAAGATGTCGATCCCAATCCCTCTAACACTCTGATACCACTTTTGACATTACTTCCACCATTCCATCAGACTGAGGGTGCATCGCTGTGGTTATAGTTTTGTGGATGCCCAATCTTTGGTAAACTCCTAAAAACAGTCTTTCAAGTAAAGGACTTTTTCTTATTCGGTTATCCCGTTACAATATGTTTATTGCACACTAAACATTGAATTTTGCAGAGAGAGGAAAGAAGCGTCTGTGCGAAATACTTGTAGCTCTGTGAGTTAGAGTAAGAGCCTGCCTGCCGCTGCTGTATGATTGAGATAAGAGGAAGCCATACAGACTGGCGCCGTAACGCGTTACGTTACGAAGTGGTTCACCCTCCCATAAGAGGTTATCATTTCAAAAATCGTAAAAATTTTGTTATTATAAAATAAATCCGACCAATTTCAAATGTTAACCGTTTGTTTGCATTAAGTTTCCTAAATATATCTGAAACTGAACTGTAGGCAAAGATAAAATAAACCTAAAATACAGTAACAACTTAATTATGAATTTCCCGAAGTTCTCAAAAGCATACTAAATCAGAAATAATTTCAGTCCATCCAAACTCACAAGAGGAATTATTAAAAACTTTTTTTGCGTACAGAGAAAAAACTCTTAATCCATAAATTTCTTCGTTACATGGCAAGAATAAAAGATGGGTTGTTGTGAACGTCAATGCGGTGCAGAATAATTTATTACTTTAGTAAAGTTTGAATGAAGCCGCAGAAATTAGGATTGTAAAACGGTGATAGGGTAAAACCAATAAAAAATGACTAATCCCTGTAAATTACCATTTTTGCGGCCTTCATTTAATCTAAGTTTATTAAACTGTCCCTTTTATATCAAAATAATTGAATGGATGTATCTTTTTCGGAATAAATTAGATTTAATGTTGACATGTTGTTTGAAGGGGATTATTATGCAAATATCAATAAATCTACATGATATATTCATTATACATATCAATATTAATTTAGAGACACATTTGCTTTTCCTTAGTATTTGTTGAAGTTCTTGATAATATATATCATTGTCTTATATGTAGGTGTATATCGCATTGTATGTGTCTTTCCTTATCATTTGAATGTCCTATTTATGAAATCTTGCTGGAATAATCTGCTACGTGTATTTGAAAATTAAAATTAACCTATTTGTCCATAAACCATCATGATTATTCACTCTCATTGAACATTAATATTCTAATATACCGGTCTGGATCTGGAAAATTGGAAAAGGGTGGGCAAGTGCTTTGCCGGCACTGAGACCATCATGCATCCTTTTGTGTGTAGGGAAATCCTAATCCTAATCATCAGGCCTAAAGATTTAAAATAGATGATGGTATATGGGAGTGTTTCTGCTAAGCTATTTTGAAACTGGAAAAGAAAAGGGGCAAGCTAAAAAGTGCTCTGCCGGCACTGTGTAGGGATATCCACATTTCAGGCTGTCATCAGGCCTAAAAATTTAAAATAGGTGATGAGACTCCCGAGGAGGATTTCTCTGACATAGGCTGGGTATGCCAGTACGCACCCAACATGGATCTTCTGGTTTCAGAAAAAGCAGAGCAGTCATACATTATATACTTTACTGTTTCCTCTTCTTGATGTTCATAACCTCTTCAAAGAGACGATTCTGCTAAATTCATCCAAAAGAGACGTCGCAATTGGCAGTCACCTGTTAAGATTTCCACAGCTGTTCGGAGATTTTTTCTGGTCAATGCCTTAAATTTTCTTTCTGGTTCCTCTCCAGGATGAGGTTATAACTCTCTGACCACTCTACAGTTCGTTGTTTCATCCCAATACTATATAAAGTTTCCGTGAGAGTGCTGTTTGATAAGGTCCTCGACAGCAAACATTATGTAATTTTATAATCGTATATTCATTCTAGGTTAATTTTTTACATTTTCATTCTATCAAAAATTGTAATTTAAATGTATATTCTTGGTAAGTGAAACCTAATAAAAATTCTGCATGTTGAAAAAGGAAATTATTTTTTGGTTTTATCCATCACGACTTTATTTGATTGTCAAATAAATAACCACCTTTCATAGAAAATGCGACATATTAGTCTAAAATGCAATTTCCTAAAAACTTCTCCGCTCTTTTATCTACAGTTTTATTAATCATAAATGGTTAGTTCATTTTTGATGAAACTCGAAATTATTCATCATAATTTTAATATTCTACTTTTATTTAACATTATTCACTGTTTTCACTTATTAATACAATCACAAACAGTGATTTTAAAAATTGTATATCTTCTATCTATCTATCTATACTTAATATATTATAATAAATCTGTAGAGAGGTCAATTCTGTACATGAAATATATTTCCAAAATAACTATCAGGGGGTGATTAGGGATTGATACTGATGCCAAAAATGAAATCAGTAAAATTTTTGTCTGTCTGTCTGTCTGTATAACCGTTATAGAAACAACAACTACTCGACGGATTTTAACGAAATTTGGTACAATTATTTTTCATACTCCTGTGCTGGTTATAGGATACTTTACATCACGCTACAATCAATAGGAGAAGAGCAGTGAAGAGAAATGTTGGGAAAACCACTTTTACGGTGTGGGGGAGAAATTTTTATACAACAATCTATACGTCACGCGAATGACGTCGCAGGTACATCGATATAGAACCCAAAAATGTGGTAAGATTTTTTGTTGTACGTCTGTCTGTCTGTCTGTCTATCATAATATTTGCGCGTGCATAACATGAAAATTACTGATCCGATTTGAATGCGGTTTTCACATATATATTTGTCTTCTTTTAACTTAACATCTGGTGTATAAAAATTTCTTCCCCAACTCTTTTACGGTGTGGGGGGAAGAAATCTTAATACAACAATCTATACATCACGCGAACGACGTCACGGGTACATCGATATAGAACCCAAAAATGTGGTTAGATTTTTTTTGTAGGTCTGTCTGTATATTTATATGTTTGTGCGCTTATCACATGAAAACTACTGATCTGATTCGAATGCGGTTTTCACAGATGTATTTGTTTCTTTCAACATAACATTTTAACGGGGTGAGTAAAGAAATTTTTAAACAACAATCAACACACCACGCGAACGACGTCGCAGGTTCACCTAGTTTAAAGATAAAATGATATTTAAAATGAACGTTTTGGGTCTCCACAAATGACTTTTATGTTTTTTTTAGATACAAAAAACACAGTAGGTAGTAACACGAGCAATTTTTGATTTTATTTATTTTTATCCCAAACTGTATTTTCCATACCAAACAGAGATCCAATTTATACAGTTTGTAGATGGCATCTTAAAGACTTTTTTTCTTAATACGAGGTTTGTCTTTTTAGCTTTGCATAAAGCCGCTTAGAAGACGCCACCAATAAAACCTTCAGACAAAAATTTAACCTCATTCTTTTGTTGCCATTAATCCAGAGTTTCATTGCGAAGAACATTTTCGAGCAATAATTTTTTACAATTTTCGGAGAGGATTATCTCAACAGCAATGTCTCGCTGAAATGGTTTCTGTGTTTGGGAGTCAACTATTTCCCGCTGGTATTGCTCCAGTCTCAGCGACGAATCCAGGCTAGGTCCACCCAAAACAGCAGTCACACGGCAAACCATTGTTGCAGTTCGTCAGCTAATTAAGGATGGCCGTCGTGTAACATACCGGGAAATAGAGGCATCTTTTGGCATTTCAAAGACTTCGATCCAAATTATCCTACATGAAAAACTGGGAGTTGGTTTACCGTTGGATCCCTCATGTGCTCACATGAGAGCAAAAAGCAGTTCGCGTCAATTGGTGTCGAAAAACACTGGAACAGTTTGACAAACGCAGCTGAAAAAACGTTTATAGTATTGTTAGTATCGATGAATCTTGGATTTACGGCTACGAATCAGAAAATAAACGCCAATCCGCTGTGTGGAAGTTTCACGATGAGAAAAAATTAACAAAAGTGATTTGTTCTTAAAGTGTATCAAAGAACACGGTCGCAACTTTTATGTCAAAATCTGGTCCACAATTGCTTTAGAAGATCGAAAAACGGTTACTTTCGATTGGTATATAAACGTGTGTTTACCAGAAGTTATTGCGTAACTCCGGCAAAGCAACACACAACAGCGAATCATCATCCTACATCCGTATAATGCAAGTGATCACACTGCCCAAAAGACAATCAAGTTTTTTGAGCTTTAAAACATCGAATTGTTAGACCATCCACCCTATAGTCACGACCTAAGTCCCAACGACTTCTTCACTTTTCCAATGATGAAGAATTCAATGCTTGGGCAGCTATTCCTTTCCCAATGATCAAGAATTCAATGCTTGGGCAGCTATTCCAGTCGCCAGAAGAAGCCATCGATAACTTTAAAACAGCGATTTTGCAGGTTTCAACTGAAAACTGGAATAACTGTTTTACCAATTGGTTTGAACTTATGCAAAAGTGTATCGATCTTGCTGGGACATATATTGAGTCTATATATTTTTTGTCTTTATGGCTATAAGCAAAACTAAAAAGCTAAAAAGACAACCCTGGTATCCTGAAAATAGCAACTTAGTGCAACAATTATTTTTCTACTAATAAATAGGCAACTGAGCACGTCACAAATGATCTAATAAAACAATGTACCTCAATAAATGATTTGTTATTCCCTATTTTTGACGTATTTACACGGACTAATATTTCGATAATCCCTGCGCTCCACATTTTTAGAAAGTAGTTTTATTGAGATTTTAAAAAGGCTCGACTTTAAGGACTCTATATTTTTAGTTTACATTTGACAGGTGATTTTCTGGGCACCTTGTATTAAGCTGAGTTGAATGATATCTTTTCTTTATAGTCACCGTTTATGTGTTCTCTAGTCAATTGCACAACTCTGCGTATTCTCTTAAGTCCTTCTTTCCCTCTTTTTCATTTTAATATTATGTTGTTCTGTCGTCCATTTCTATAGATATGCATCATCCACAGAATTTTTTGAGCATTTATTAGCTTTTTTATGTATACTCTCTGCTTTAATCATATACATATCATGGTTTATTCATCACACGAATCCTTCGTTTGTCATTTTTCGAGTTGTAATCACTGTTGACTTTTTTGGTATCTAAAATAATTGATGTAATTAAAATTTTCTTTTGCTTTTTGTACTAAACAACTTACTTTATGAATCGAGTCCTAATTAAAAACATTCCAGGATTCTGATTTTGCAGTGAACAATGGATAGATAATTCAGCTGTTGTAAAAACCATGCTTCATATCATTATGTTACCCATTCTCGGTGAAATTAAACAATGGTAGTAATATTTGTACAGTTTTACAAACATTGCCATTTACGGTATATGCGGCAGATTCCAAATTACTAATTGGATGACTTTTTTTAAAGGGTTGACTTGTATACAATAACGTGTTTTAATTTTTCATTTCACCAGAGACTGGAAATTTTTAATTGGCACTGCAGGAAGCGTTTTTTTTTTAATTTTTGTTTTTTTCGTAAAAGATTTTTTTAAACTCAGTGGCTATTTGTACGTCCGACGTAAGTTTATGTATTTATACGTCCGACGTATACCAATCTATTTGGACGTCCGACGTAGGTTTGCTATTTATACGTCTGAGTTAAATTCACTTCATAGACAATTTACAACAGCAGGATGTCGAGGGTAGACTATTAGTATCTAGCATTTTAGTCCTGGGTTCACTTATCCAAACGTCTATTTTTTAAGGTTTGTGTGAACTTTAAATAATTCAACCGATGTATGATAATTAGGGGAAATAATGGAAATAAATAGCGAAGAGTATTTCTGGGCACAATTTAAACATTCGCTGCATTTCTTCGTCTTAAAAAAATATGGCCTTTAAGAGTCCTTGTTCATCTTGCAGTAGTTCTAATGTTACGTTTCTATCTTTATATGAGTTTATAAGTACTTTCAGTTCGTCTAAGTTTGGATTATTGTTCAAATTGTGAATATCTTTTAATGTGAGAATTTTTCCAGTTGACTTTAAAATATCATTTTGCAGCAGCTTTTTATTGCATTTTAAACACAACATTTTGGCCACTGCTACTTTTGCCTCTGGATCAAGCTGTCTTTGACGAGGCATATGATTATAAATAGCCTAGCTAAAATATCAAAAGTAAAAAATAATTAAAAGCTAAGAAACAGTAGCGAGAGCATCAATATAAGTGCTCAAGTAGCACCGATCAACTCTAAAAATGCTCCAAATGCTATAGTGGAGAGTAGCAGAAGTCTCACAAACTCACAGAGTCACTCACTTTTTGAAAATTGCTTCACAGATAATATGTGACAAATTGTCATTTCTCACTTTTTGAAAATTGCAGGCCTGTTGGCGATGATGAGGAAGGCAGACATATCAAGATGTGCAATGTTGACGAAAATATGTATGAGTCATTAAAGGGGCTGCACCGGTTCAAGACCAAAATCGGTCTTTTTTACATGTAAATCTCCATAAGAAAATCTAAGGTCCATTCTGCTCATTTTTGGACCATTTAGCCACGCCTCCCAATCACGTGACCAGTCATAAACCATATGTTAGTTACATGCCAGTCATACGTTAGTCATATATGTTAGCTATAGGCCAGTTCACGTGATTGGGAGGCGTGGCTAAATGGTCCAGAAATGAGCAGAATGGACCTTGATTTTCTTATGGAGATTTACATTTTTTAGATCTCAGATGAATTTTCTCGTTAGCAAAAAACATTTTCTAATACCTAGATCTTCATTTAATTTCGAGCTATGTATGATATAGCATTTTTGACAAAAAAAGATATATTTGTCAACTAAATTACCAATCAAAATCTGTAATGCTATAGCGCAATGCGACAATTTTGCGCATCTCGGATTCAGTTATTTATGTCTTTGTGTTGCCAAAAAATTTTTACAGTTACCTTGCCTAAGGGATGGTTGTGACGCAATTCAGCCTTAGTTATTACAAGCTTGGTGCCATCTTCACTAGCCCTAACTTTGAAATGCACGGGACACTCGGCTTTAAAAGAGCTTTGTTTTGTTCGACGTCCTTTTAAAGACGATACATATGTCCCTGCTTTCACACATTTCATATCTATTTCGACGTACTCTAAACATTCATTTATATATCTCTTAAGACCTTTTTTTCTTGCCCCGCTAATGGTTCTGCCTTTAAATTTAAAAAGATTAGCAAAGTTTCTTATTCGTATTTCTTTACTGCTCGCTCAAATAAAGGAAACGAATCGAATGTATCACCTACATTTAATGCCATTCTAAAAATTATATTAAAAATTTCTAAATCTATTATTAAAAAAGAAATAACACATACCTGGAATACAAGAACACTTAAAACCTAATAAACTAAACAATTTAACTGCATTTATTGCATGTCAGAACAATCACATTTGACATTAATAGCATTAAAATATAAAACCTAATCTAATAAATGTCATGAAATATAATATTTATTTTAGACCACCCTGGTTTAGACGTAAGAATAGATTGCCATCCGTCTTCGGACGTACAAATTGAAAGGCCTACGTCCGACGTATAAATAGGTTGACTTACGTCGGACGTACAAATAGCCACTGCGTTTTTCGCAGCATACCGATACGTCTAACTTCGTTATGTTTATTATACCTCCTTTATGTTTCTTAAACTAAATTTGATTTTAAAAAATATATAAATCAAATAAATCACTCTTTTTTTAAATTTTTATAAGGATTTCTTTACATTGATTTAATTTTGTTTTACTATTATTAAACGCATTTATATAGGAAAGAAAAAATAAGAAAATCTGGAAATATATATCTATACCTACTTGTGAATAAGATAAATGGGAAATTTGATGTCAAAAGATATTTCTCAGCCGTTTTTCAAAGCCTTTCAAAGGCTGATAAAATATTATCTATATAAAAAGATTCGATTTTCGTCATTTTTTGTTTGTATCTCAAATAGATATTTCGTTATAAAACAAAATAATGACTATTCAAACCTATACACAAGGTAAAGACAAATGTTTTTTAAGAAAATATATACTAGGCCTTTTGGTTTACTATAATCTTTATCTTTATTGAAATCGTAATTATCTAACCCTTATTTTTTTACTAATAAATCTTTCATTCTATACACCGGATGGACCATTTCTTATCTAATAAATTCTAAATTATTGAAAGAAATCTTCTTTAGATACTTTATACAGCCTAAATAAACACAACCAAATTTTTGTTGTTGCAAGTAATAAAAAAAAGGGTGTGGCAGTCAGTGGGACTGCCGCCAGAAGTTATACTTCTATGCACGCGCCTGGATTCATAAATTTTTATGCGAATGATTTAGCAAAATCATTATATGATATTCGTGTTCAGCGACCTCAAAAACCTCCTAGTACCGAGTACACACCGATTTTGTATCAAATTTGCATAACATTTCCTGGAGACGAGGTCCGTCTTAAGTACCAGGTGTTTCGTCCTTCAACTAATAAGTTTTCGATCATTTTTAAAGGATTTACCTCCATACCATGTTTTGCCAAAATCATAGCTCCACCACGTTTATTCTGTACACGACAGAAATAAGAGCTCAGGTCATAACCAAAGACACTTAGATGCTGAACCTCTTCTGTTAAAATAAAGTGCTCGACCAAACAAATAGCACTGTATTTTATATTATGACGCTTGGTCGCCATCATTTTCAGTTTCAGCACATGATGGACAGATGATTAAATTTTGACCAACCACTTTTGCGCCTCTTAGACGAACTAGGCAAGCAGGATGATACTGTTTTTCACATTTGGTACATTTTAATTCGCCTTTTAGAGATCGTTTACAACTCGCGCATGTAGTTTTCACATTTATATCATCATCACTCGGCGCCATCAAATATATATCAATGGTATCACTGTTAACTAATAAAACTTAATAACTACAAACACAGGCAAGTAGAAATATTTTTTTTAAATTAACTGTATTCAATTAAAAAAAATAAGACCAGTTGATGTGTGTCCTTACTTCAAACACGAAAACTAAACAGGAAAACGATCAATGTACAAAAAAAGTGTTTACAAAACCCCATAGTGCAAAATATAATGCAACCATGTGAGGTTGTATGGACTACAATACAATACTCATTACTGAATATTATGATTAATATTATTAATATAAAATACTAAACTTTATATGTTTACTTACGTGACAGAATTATAAAGTAATCTGTCAAACACAATGTAATACGTCACTATGATATTCCAAAACATTAGCTCAGATTGTTTTTTGTATATCTATCTCTTTTCAATGTATACTGATACCTTATATGTGTTTCTGTCTCTCTCTTACTCACACCATTACATATGTAATGATTTTTGCCATTTAACCCCACACAAATCCAGTGCATAAATAGAAGTATAACTTCAAAATGTGATATGTTCGGTTATCGTAAGTCCAGAGGGGAAGAATTATTCCTCGGGTACAACAAGGCATGTCAAAAGGGCATAATATAGCAAGAACTGTGAAGGTTACACAAAGGGTTGTTTTAAAAACCTTTTCAAGATTTCTAGAATTGAGAACCTTAAACAACAGACCGAGGAGAAGTTGTGAAAAAGTAATCACAGAAGGGCTGGATCGCGTTTTAGCCCAAATAGGAAGAAGAAATCACTTAACATCTCATCTAAAGCTTTAAAGACATTTTTATATTTTGCACCTATAATATTTTTCATTATGACACACAAATGAGTACTATAATGTTTCATTAAAGCACTCAACTTTGGAAACTTTTCATGTATGCGGTTGGTAGCATTGTATAGTATGATACGTCAAATAAATAAACATCACGAAGAAACCTCGTAACAAACAAGGAAATAGTATATTATGCAACGAGCGCTTAATGATGGCCATTAAGACGCGAGTATGAGAGTTACGACACGAGCCGCAGGCGAGTGTCGTAAAGAATACGAGCATATTAATGGCCATTAAATGCGAGTAGCATACACTATTTTTTCTACGACCTTTCACAATAATAACATGCAAATTATATGAACTAAAATTTATTAAATTAAGAAACGAATACAAATCATATTATGACTAAAATTAATTATTTGTTGTACGTAATTATATTTTGTATTATACAATTATTGAAATTAAAGTGGAACGGTGCTGACGTTGCTACAGCATTAGTTGATGTTGAAGGAGCAATATGTTAATATGTACTTCGTTGCTAATATTATTGCACTCAATAGAGTTCAATATTTGGTTAGTCACATTAATTTTATTTTGTATTGACTCGTCAATATAATTTTCGGCAACTGCTGTGGACTTCCACCCACCGTGTCTTTTTAGTGAGGTTATGTCTCCACCCAAACCAACTAATATTGTCGCAGAACTGCGACGAAAACAATGTCCAGTGTATAAATTCGGATTCTGAAGATTTAAAAAAGTGGGTATTTGTTTTTCCATATTGCCATATTTATTGATTCCGACATTTTAGACAGTGCATTTTCCATTTTGGTAATTTGTGAAAAAGTTTGGTGCAATACAATTTTTTGGACGTAGATTCATATACTTCTTGCAAAATTGATATCTAATACTTCCCTGTGATGGTAAATTTGCGTGTTGTTTTAGTTTTTGTATCTTTTATTGTTATTAAAAGAGTGGAATCAAAATCGTTAACGTCATTAAGTTCCAACTTATATAACTAGGGCTTTTGTGATAAATTTTTTTATTTCATTTGAAGAAAATGTTTTCAGATTTTCTTTTTAATAAAGCATGTAATTTGGTATATTTGCTTATATCCACTTTGTTTTTAATAGTCAACGTAGATTTCCATAAAGTTGAGATTTAAATAGATGTCAAAGGTAATAATAAACAATTAAAACGTTTTCAGAAAAACTGGTAACCTTATTCGTATTTCGCCATTTCATAAACTGTACATACACCTTCTCGTATGCTTCTCTCGATTTTTGTGGCAACAAGTTGTTTGCTGTGCAGTTGGCACGTTCTGTTATTTTTGGTAGTGTTAAATTCTCTTCATCAACTTCAATCATTTTTAAAGTTTTTCAAGTTAAAAAAAAAAAAATTCAAGATTCTTTGACACTTTGCTTAAACTTGAACTGTCAATCATCTATTTCTGCTGTTCATGACAAATGTGATATAACCAATAGCTATGTAATTTTAATATGACGTCATCACCTGATGTTTTTTTATTGGTTAAAAACTTGTATCTAAATGAAAATCTGTACTTTAATGAGATCCATTTAGATTCAGTTGTTGAAAATTTAATTGACATTTTAAAATAGGGGAGTAGAAAAAGTTTGTTTGTTTGCTACCAACTCATTTAAAAAGAACTAAAATAAAATACAAAATTTAAATTTATTTAAAAAAGCAATAAAATAGCAAAATATAAAAAGTATTATAAACAACTTATTTCATAATTATGGCTGTTATGACATTCGTCCTTTAAAAAACTCATCGCTACGCGATTCGTTTTTTAAATTTGGACTCGTGTCATAACAGAGCGCCATATGAAATGCGTTGTATAATATACTATTTTTGCAATCTACGGGTGTGAATGTCTGTCAGAACTAGCAGAAAAAGACTTCGCGCTGGGGAATTATTAAGCACAAGGCAATTAAGACTTCCAAAAATTTAAAGCCAAAATAAAATTGACCGTTTAAATTATTCTTTGGAGCATGAAAATCGGATTACTAAAGATGAAATCATAATCAACCTATGATGCGATGAATGGCGTATTCGCATTTTAACAGGTACAGGGAGACAAGCTAGATTTCGTAATTCCAAACTTATCTTGAACTACATAGAAATGTTTTGGGGTTGATAATTCCCACTCGACAAATCCTAACATGTCAAAGGTATGTAAATTTGGTATTACAACCTGCAGTCAGGCTCTGGCGAGGTAGTTTTGGCCATTTTCTATATTTATGCTTGTCTCCGATGTTGTTTAACTTGTACGTCGAGAAAGCATTAATCGAATCAATCTCCGATAGTCCTCAATTAGTAGAGGAGAGACTCCGAATATTGGAGTATTTATAGATAGTAAAACATTGAACAGGTCACTTAATTTAAATACTTGGGATCAACCAAAAATATGACCCAGATCAAGTAATAAAATGCAGTGATCGAACGTTCTTCAAAATTTCTAACAGATAAAAACTTAAATTTCAGCCTTAGATACAGGATGGTAAAATTCTATGTCTGGTCCGTTCTTTTGTACGGAGTGGAGGCATGGACGTTGGAAACAACAATTATCAAGATGTGGACCCATCGGCGAATGCTGAGAGTATTGTGGGTTGATCGTGTGACAAATGGAAATATTCTGCGGAGAGCTCGTTTAGTAGACTGGCGAGGAAACAGTAAAAAAATTTAAGGCATTGACCAGACAAAATCTCCGAACAGGTGTGGGAATCTTGACAGGTCACTGCCAATTGCGACAACATCTCTTTAGGATGAAATTAACAGAATCGCCGCTATGCAGAGACTGCGAACAAGAAGAGGAAACAGTAGAACACATTATGTATGACTGCTCTGCTTTTTCTGAAATCAGAAGATCCGTGTTGGGCGAGTATTGGCTTGCACCAGCCGATGTCAGGGAGATCCTCCTCGGGAGCCTCATCACATATTTTAAATCACTAGGCCTGATGGTGACAGCCTGAGGTGAGGATATCCCTACAATACAGGAGGATGCACAATGGGTCATATGTGGCCTCAGTGCTGGCTAAGCACTTGCTCGCCCCTCCCCAAATTTCCAGATCCAGATGTAACGTTTACTACGTTATTTTTGGCCTGGCCTATATATTATTTAATTTCTATAATATCTCGGCTATTTTGCAACGTTATTTTTTGGCCTGGCCTACGTACTATTTAATTTTTACCATTCCGCGTCTATAGAGTCGTCGCAGACTTGGTTTCAGTAATGGGAGGGGAATTTTTAGTTCAATCGTGAATAGTGTCGCTATTTTTATTCTTTACAATTTGTGCTTCAAAGTATTCAGTCCTTTCAAATACCTTCTCCCTTCGTGGCCGATTGCCAAATTTTTGAAGGGTCCTATGATAGGACTTGAAACCAGAAAACAATTTTCTGTCTAAGAAGCTTTGGCCTAGCCGAAACTATTTTTTTTTGCCATCGACATCTGTGTCCAGAACCGAATCTTGAAGAGTTGCTAAAGAAAACATCTTGCCATCGACATCTGTGTCCAGAACCGAATCTTGAAGAGACGCTAAAGAAAACATCTTGCCATCGACATCTGTGTCCAGAACCGAATCTCCGTCTCGAGGAAGATTCCAATAAAAAAGATAAGAAAAATAATTTAATCACTTTTAATCAACTAATATCTTGAAAATTTTCAAATTCTGAAATTCTTGAATAAACGATTTTAAACTGATTTAACCTCTTTCATTTGTATGTCTGTATTTTGGCGCCCTTTTTATTTGTTTGGGGAAGGTCAAAAGAAAACCCAGAAGGAAGCCACCACCCTGGAGCTAGCAAGGGAATAATAACGCTACAAACTGGCGCCCAACGTAGTTGAAGCAATTTCTTTGAGATTTTTCTTTATCTTTATATCTTTTTCTCAAAGGGATTGTTTTGGCTACAAACTGGCGACAGTTAAGGGTTAATTAACGTTACACAGATAGTAGACCGGTGATGTTAAAAGGACAAAAATTGACTACCTTGGACATATACTACGCGGAGAACGTTATCAGTTTCAATGTCTAATTCTCCAGGGTAAACTAGAGGGGGGAAAAGAGGAGTAGGTAGAAGAAAACTATCCTGGCTACGAAATATACGACAATGTACAGAAATTCGGGAGTTCTATGCACTGCAAAACGCTGCATTTAATAGATAAATAGGAATCCGCACGGTACTTTAAAAAGAAGATTCAAGAAAATTCCCCTCCAAGTAACAAAAGAGTTGGAGATGTTTAACGCAAAACAAATAAATATGAAAATATCAGCCCAAAAGTCGAAAAGCCAAAGAACCAATAATAAGATGCAAACTGGTGTTAGAAAATCAAATTATACAACAGGTAATGACTTTCAAGTCGGTACCTGGGAATTAATCTAACAGCTGACAACAATATCAAAAAAGAGATAAAATACCAAATAATTAAAGCCAATAAAACAGCCGGATGCCTTAATGACACAATTTGGAAAAACAAACACCTAAGAGTGGAAACAAAGGCCTGAATATATAAATCGGTTAGACCAATTAGACCAATTATAACTTAGGTATACGGCTGAAACAAGACCAGACACAAGCAAAACACAAAGACACCTAGAGACCAACGAAATGAAGATCTTAAGAAGGATTGCCGGAAAAGTACTACAAAACAGGGTAAGAATTGAGGAAATCACGCATATGTGGAGTAGACAATATAAATCTCTCGGTAAAGAACAGAAAAGAAGAGTGGGATCAACACATAAGCGGGATGTCTGAATCAAGGATAGTAAGAATAGCCAGGGACAAGTCGCTGTAGCCAAAAGAAGTATAGGACGCCCAAGGAAAAGATGAAACAAAAATTCAAGGGTAGAATAAAAGACACCGTTGAAAAAACAGGCAGCACTGCCTATATAAAAGAAGAAGAAGAGTGGAGCAAGCGCGTTAATGTTCGAAATTGTTAATCATCATTTTAATTCACGAGTTCGTTAAAATCAACGATTTTAAGCGTGTTAAAATTCATCATTAATTGATGGTCGACGGAAAAATAGCTTAACATTGTAGTTTTTCTCAAGTTTAGGAAATATTAAATCTTTTCTAAAAAAATAAATATTAATCAATTTTGTTTCAAGCTTATTGTGTTTTTATGTTCTTCATATAAAATATACTTTTCCGAATAATAAAATCAATATGTCTGGTTTATGCAAAAAATTTTTATTATCAGACATATTATCTTAATTACTGATTACTTAGTCACAATATATTTATTGCATCTGTTTTAGGTAAAAATTCATATTTAACCCTTATCAGATAAAATTATTCGCAAATAATACTGATTATACTAAATCAATACCAACTATTTCAAGGTCAATATTTTATTATCAATATAATTATTAACATCGCGTTTTATCAACATTCGTCGAATGGATTATTATTATCAGTGTTATTAAACGCATCCAAAAAGTATAATCTGGTATATCAGGTTAAAAAGACAAAATTACTATATCTTCTCAATATCACTTTATATCACATTTTGTTCTACAAGTGAAATTTTAGATTTCAGTTCATTTTTTAAGTTTTAAATATTAGGTTTAAAGAAGTGTTGCGATCAAAGTATCGTCACAAGAATGTGTAACGAAATTTCTCGCAGCTCATTTGACTATGGCTTTCTACTCATATCCATGTTAAATGCCACTTACCTACCCTAGAAGTACGCCTGTAAGGCTACGGTCAGGCTACGGTTGCTATGGATGCGAATTCTGACGAAATTTTGTTCTGACAAGTTCCGACGAATTTGTCCGAATAAACAAAAGCCTGTTTACCAATGAGCGTGTTTACACTGCCAGCGACCAGCACGTCAGAACATGCACGACGTCGTCAGAACCATTTGAGCGTTCAAACAGATTTGATTTTTTCGTACGTCTGTTTTTGCATAGTTACTTAGTTATTCCATCATGGACAACGATAAATTAATTACTCTTGTGTACGAGAACAGATTATTGTGGGATATGAGAGAAAAAAAATATCATAACAGAGATATTTGTCGGCAAAAGTGGGAGGAAATTCTTCAAATAACATTTTAAACTCTCCTTTGTCATCTCTACTAGAAAATAAAGGATTGACATGCTTTGTTTTCCTCCATTTAACTTCATTAACGGACTTTCAAGAAAATAAAATTCGTCAACTTCGTCCATATTTACTGGGCGGTGGAAGCGTACTGACTATCAAAATGTCAGAAAACGCGGATAATGTAACCGCCTTGTTCTGACGAGCATCTCGGACGTACTCGTCAGAACAAAATTTCGTCAGAATTCGCATCCATAATAACCGTAGCCTTACTATGGATGAGAATTCTGACGAATTCGACCAAATAAACAAACGCTTGTTTCCCAATAAGCGTGTTTACTTTACACTACCAGCGACCAGCACGTCAGAACATGCACGACGCCGTCAGACCATTTGAGCGTTCAAACAGATTTGATTTTTTTGTACGAACTGCGTCTGTTTTTGCGTAGTTACTTAGTTATTCCATCATGGACAACGATAAATTAATTACTCTTGTGTACAAGAACAGATTATTGTGGGACATGAGAGAAAAAAATTATCATAACAGAGATATTTGTCGGCAATAGTGGGAGGAAATTTTTCGAATAACATTTTAAACTCTCCTTTGTCGTCACTACTAGAAAATAAACAATTTACATGCTCTGTTCCCTCCATTTAACAGCAGTAACTTCATTTAAGGACTTTCAAGAAAAAAAAATCGTCAACCTTGTCCATATTTACTGTGCGGTAGAAGCGTACTGACTATCAAAATGTCAGAAAACGCGGATAGTGTAACCGCCTTGTTCTGACGAGCATCTCGACCACAAGTGGTCGTGTTTGCGAGCAGCCTCGACATGAGGTGACCGTCGCGCATTTTCGTCGCAGCCTGCAAGCCGCATGACACTGAAGGTAC
This sequence comes from Altica lythri, assembly GCA_964028335.1. Lineage (NCBI taxonomy): Eukaryota > Metazoa > Arthropoda > Insecta > Coleoptera > Chrysomelidae > Altica > Altica lythri. The sequence continues at coordinate 16,278,818 of OZ034808.1, read as the reverse complement.
AGCAGTGTCAGTCTATAGCCGTAGAGGCAATAATTTGACATCAACTCCGGAGGATTAGAAAAAATGTTTTTATAATTCACGTTCACAAAGTTTCTATTTCGACACTAAAAACAGTATCGAAATATATTCATTGTAACACTGTTTTTGGTAACTTTTTGTTGTACACAATTGGTTGCACTGCACTGATTGTCACCGAAAGAGTTCAGGTAGTAAATCAAAAAGTATGTTGTACTAAATTATTAACTACATTATCAGCGTTATTTGCTAAATTCGGAATATTTTATACAAATTTGACAAACATTCAAATTTAAAATCATTAAAACTGACAAGTGTCAAAAGTGTCAAGGTTGCCAACATAAATAAATATTTCGAAAAACTCTCATTTTATATATTTTTTATACTTTTAAAAGTTCATTATAAAAAATAGTATGTAACACTCGAGTTACAATGACGGTTTGTAGTACTCGTTCTTTGCGAAACTCACCGCTTCGCGGTTCGTTTCACAAACTGAACTCGTACTACGAAACCTCTGTCATTGTAACACTTGTATTACAATATACTATTCTATTAATTTTTTACGCGATGTTCATAAATTGTCTGAAAATAATTTACAAGCATTTAAAATCAAGACAATGATTCTTCTGGAAAATCTACTGTCTAAGCAGAAATCTGGACCTTTTCAACCAGCAACACAAATAAATCTGTATTCTTTTAACAGATACGATTTTGATCAAACGTCACACTGCTTGTCCTTATCATATGTTTCTAATCCAAAACCCTCGCCATCATTTATATCTCCATCAGCTCATCACAGCGAAACAGAATTGGTTTATAATTGTGTTATTATCAACAAGCAAAACGGAGTGAACTTGGAATAATGAAAAATCATGGAGTCAGCTTAATCTTTGTCTGTACAATGTCTTCATAAATATTTTACTTACCTTATTGTTATCATTATCCTTTCTTCCGCACTCACACATTCACGCATATTCGTATTGCGTTTAACTCAGAATCAGATCAAGTTCGTAGAAGGTATCTTTTTTTTGTTCTATAAAATAACTGAAATTTCGAGTCATCTTCTGTAAGCTCTTTCGTAGCCATAAATAGTCGCTTATTGGGGTTATTATTAATATAAGGATGGGTTCAAAACATCCTGTTTATTCAATTTTTTTACGCTGATGGACATAGAGAAAAAGCACATCATATTCAGAACTTAAAATCTTTCTGCCTGTTAATTTGTAACCTATTATACTAAAATACGATTCAAGTATGCCTGCCATATGCCATGTGTACAGACCATCAAGCGTAGCTTAAACGTCTTAGACGAGACGCGCCATCGACAGTAGGCCCAAGCTAACAACCCTTACGTATCTTCTTTCCTCTCTCATTCGTTGCTCTCACTGTCGACAGCAAGCATACGCTATCTCTGACAGGTTTAAAGGCAGAATTCCAGTGAGGAAATAGTGAACCACATATAGCATAATTACTTGTTTTCTATGTTGCCTTTTGTATGCATCCGATAAAACCTATGACAAAAAAATTAACAGCTCTCGAGGAGTGCTGACCCAAATTAAAACTTTGTATCAATATAAAGCTCAGTAGTTCATCAAACCACTCATCTCTGTTACTCTGAGATGAGCTACTTTTTGTTCCTCTAGGATTTGTGTGTTCGTGATAAAACGCTGATCGATTTTTTTTAGCTCGAACACTCTAAAATTATGCTTTTGTAATTAAGATAAAACGCTGACTGCATTTTTCTAGCTGCATACCGTAGGTACAATTCTTTTTTTCTTTTCATAATTCAAGAAATTATAGTAATTTTCTATAAAAGTTATAGTTTTTTCGTTGGTCCACAAGCCACAAGCTGCACCGGTGCGTTGTATGCGAAGATATTGCAAATTTAATGCAAACTAACGAGTTTTCTGAGCTTTTCCCAAGTAGTTCCACTCCAAATTGAGCTACAAACTTTAAAACCCCTCATTTTGAAGGTAAAGACTTAAAACCTAAAATAAGTCTTGGTAGATTTCTTTTCAGTTATAACGAAACTACATTAGTTTAAAGTAATAAATCTTGGCCAAATATCACAAAGCTATTTGTTTATAGCCTTTTTTGGGAATGTTAATTTAAATATATCCTAGAGCATTCTCCCTAAATTTTTCCTACAATTCAAAGGCAGTAAATTAAGACCTGCTAAATGTCTCTGAGTTTATTTTTTAACTGCGAACATTAACGGGTTCGCGAACGCAGCTGCGCCAACTCGCGACTATTACTTGACCCGCGCGAACACTTCGATGCTTAGAATTTATACCCTTTGCACTTTTAGGTGCCCTTTAGTGCACCCTGCGTTGTAGCAAATTTAACAATATTTTTTGCAATTGCTATGATCAGAATAAGGTTTAACTCGCTCACTTTGTTGTACCTTTACTCTAATGCTAATGAATACCAAGACATAAGTGGGAAAAATATACGAGCGAGGTTAACGCTGTATAAAAATATATTTACTTGTGAGTGCTGCCCTTGGTATAGCATCTAAATTTCCTAATACACTTTCTTCAGTTGCTTTATTTTAAGTCGGAATTTCATGGACAAACTAAAGTAAATTTTAAACTTGTTCTAATCATATTTGGGATTTTCGTGGAGACGACTCTGTACTGGTATATCAAAAGTAAATATACTTAGTCCAAAGCCGTTTGTATCCACAAAAAAGTTTTGAAAATGCATCATTTGGGTTAAACGGCTGCTATTCTGTATAAATTATTCGGTTTTTATCCGAAAAATCTTCAGTTATCTGGGGTAACAAGTCTTTATGTTTCTAAATGGTGATGTTCCATCGTAAAAAAAGGAAAATGACACTCTTTTAAGGTGCGTCTAGAAACGACGTCTCAGTACGAACATTAAAAAGTTGCCTGAATGTAAATGTGGATTCAGCGGCGCTCTATTCAACAATTGCCTTTTTGTCTTTATGCTGGAAAATAAAATTTAGACAAGCTAACTAAAAAGTTTTACCCTAGGTCCTTAGGTGAATATATATGTATATATAATATCTCTTTAAACATTAAATCGAATTTTGAATACGGGAACGATTGGCAAGACTTTTTCCTCTTTTTAGCCAAAATCTATTTTAATGTAAGAAAATTATATGAAATATTAAATATGATCATCTTACTAGTAGTAGTAAATAGTCCTCTGCATTTGTATAATACCAAAAAATGCCGAAAATGCAGAATTAATGTGACCGGACTACTCTATTTTCAAGCGTCAGAAGACCTCCAATAACAATAATTTTTCTTCACTTTTGAGTTTTAGATTTGCGACTTGTTATGTGATGAGAGATTTTGTGCAAAATTGATGTGAAAGATCGATATGAGGCACATAAACCACCACTTACCCTATTCACCACCTAATCCATAAGGGAATTGAGCCAAAGAGGCCTAGATTTCCCAAATTATTTTTTTATCAAAAATTCAATACAATGATTTTTTCCATTCCCAAACCTCAAAATCACTAATTTGGGGTTTATTTTCCTGGTAAGTAAGATATAATACAATGTAATCAAATAATTTTTAAAACTTAGAAATTAGAAACAAGCACTAAGGAGAAATAAAAAATGTCCCATTCGATAAGACTCGAACCTACGATCTTTATTTATAGTCGGTTTAACCACTTCAGTCACACATGCATTAGTGGTTTGTCTGCGGTTTTGATAATAATAATAATAATACCTTTATTTTTTCAGTTTGTATAGAATTAGTAATAATTAAAAAAATGTGTAAAAATTAACCTAATTAATTAACAAAGTTAAAGCAGAATAACATAATTATTGAAATATTGCTCGGGTTATCTAGATACAGTGTTAGAAATATTGTAAGATTATACGAATCAAATGGTTCAACTACCCAAAAACCCAGATATATGAATAAATCCAAATTAACAGACCTTGATAGACGAGCTTTGAGCAGAATTATCAAGTTTAATTGACGTACTAACTACGGAGAGTTTAGTGTACTCTGTAGTAAAGCTGTTAAAAACGTTGTTAAAAACGTGTTTGCAGGTCAACGTGTCATTCAGAAGGAAGAAAACTAGGTTATGGTACTTACAAGTTTCACGAAATTAGTCCTAAGCAACAAGAGATAATTATTTTTTTCTTTCGAGCACGCTAAAGAAAAATCATTAAAGCAGAAGCAAAAACCATAGAAATTGGTATATGGAGAGGTGGAATCATGTTTACTGGTGTGGCGAGTAACGATTCGAAATTCGCATCGGTGATGGTTGGAGCAGAGATATTCGCCAAAAACCTGGAACTTATCATCCTGATTGTCTCAAGCGCAAAGTTAAATTTCCGTCTTTAGTAATGGTCTAGGATTTAATGTGGACAAGAGGAATTGGCAGATAAATACTTCGACATCCTAGAGAAATCCTTGTTGTCTACTTTGGAGCAGATCGGGATCTCTGGAAATGACTTCATCTTCCAGCAAGACGGTGCTGCTTTCCATACTTGCAAAAAAACATGAAATGGCTTTTAGACCATGAAATGCCACTCCTAGAATGGGTTTCTAGTAGTCTGCACCTTTCGCTCACCTTATGGCACATTGTAGCTTAATAATTTTCCCTTTTATGGGATTATAACCCTTGGCTAGCTCAATTGGGTTCATGGCTTCTTTTCTGAGTTTTATCAATTTTTTCCAAACAAAAATTACAGGGCGGCAGAGTACAAAACAAAGCAAATAACACTCAAACACCAGTTTTATATGATTTATTAAAAAAATCGTTTAAAAGTAAATTTAATAAAAAAAGCGAAAAATTAATTAAATCTTTTATCTTTTTTCCGTAAAGGGTTTTCATAAAGGAACTTTTCCTAGGGATGATTTACTGGATCTGGAAATTTGGGAGGGGCGAGCTAGTGTTTAGCCAGCACTGAGGCCACATATGACCCATTGTGCATTCTCTCGTGTGTAGGGATATCCTCACCTCAGGCTGTCACCAGACTTAGTGATTTAAAATAGGTGATGAGACTCCCGAGGGGGATCTCCCTGACATCGGCTGGTGTAAGCCAATACTCGCCCAACACGGATCTTCTGATTTCAGAAAAAGCAGAGCAGTCATACATAATGTGTTCTACTGTTTCCTCTTCTTGTTCGCAGCCTCTGCATAGCGGCGATTCTGTTAGTTTCATCCTAAAGAGATGTTGTCGCAATTGGCAGTGACCTGTCAGGATTCCCACAGCTGTTCGGAGATTTTGTCTGGTCAATGCCTTAAATTTTTTTGCTGTTTCCTCGCCAGGATGAGGTAATAACTCTTCGGAATATTAGCAACTATCCATAAGTCTGATTTAAAATGGCTGACGGCTTAACACGTCCTCAAATTAAATTTCTTTCACCTACTAGGACCCCTCTGGATGTGGCAAAAAACCTGTTATTGAGGAGAGCTTTTCAGGAAGACGAAAGAAATTAAAATGCACGTAAAATTACTATCGAAGCGAAATGAAACGTCGGTTATCGAAGACTCTTGTCTCCCACTTAATAATCGCGGCACAAAACATTAAAATAAATCTCTACAAATAGTCAGGTGGATTTCGGAACTAAAACGATCTCTGATCGTTACAACATCATGAAAAAGAGGCTGCGAGACAATCCTGCCAAGAATATGCAAAAACTTAAGGAAAAACTGCAGAACATTTGGGATAATTTCACTCCAAGTGTTATAATTAGTATTTTTGTGTAATAGAATTTTAAGATGCTGTTTACAAAATAAAAGGCATTAGTTTAAATAATCGTCAATATATGCCAATAATTGCAAATTTACCGGGTGGAGGTGGACCAACTAAAGCTGGACGCTAGACATGACTCGTATAACTGACGCTAATGAAAGAGAGATTATTTGTCAAATCGACAATTGAAACATAAAACTGTAAGCCACTTTTTCATGCTCTATTTTATAATTTTATTCAGTTACGAAACCAGAGCCATAGAATTTTTAGTAAACTAATAATTATTTTGAGACATATTTTAAAAAAAATCTACTAACGACAACATCATCTGTGGCTGAAATAGTTAAAGGCGCTACCGGTTATAGGTAGAGATCGGGTTCGGGTTCTGCAAGATTTGTCATTTTTTTCAATTTTACCTTAACCTCAGTTATTGTTTATCTTATCTATACATACAGTGTGACCCATTTCGAATGGAAACACCCCTGTAGAATTCTTATTTATTAACCGATTGGAATAATTTTTTTTTTTATTTTTAAGTTAAAAAAAGTTTTACTCGAAGACCTAATTTGACATCTTTAATTTCGTTTTCAAGGCCTACTATGCCACTTTTTTGTTGTCAAAAATAAAGAATTTTTATTAGCAATTTTTTTTATTAAAAAATGATGACACCACTGGATTTAGTGTGGCTTTAAATAGCTCTGATTAAAATTTCATGAATAAATATTCATAAATAAAAAAGTTATGACAACCTAAAATTTGAAAACTCGTCAAACTAAGAGTTACAAAATAACACACTGTATCAACATTTAGCCACACAAATTGTGATTCTTTTTATTAATTTAAACAATAAACCACTTTTTCACATATTAAGTATCTTAGTCTTATAATTGTTTTTGTTTATTGTGTCACTAAAAATATTCGCAAGCGCTACGACAAATGTTTAAGTAAATGGTAGATTGGTAGAGGCGACCAGGATCTAAAATAAACAAAAACAAAAACAATTATAAGACTAAAATACTTACTTTGTAAAAAAGTGGTTTATTGTTTAAATTAATAAAAAAAATCACAATTTGTGTCGCTAAATGTTGATACAGTGTGTTATTTTGTAACTCTTAGGTTGACGAGTTTTCAAATTTTAGGTTGTCATAACTTTTTTATTTATTAATATTTATTCATGAAATTTTAATCAGAGCTATTTAAAGCCACTCTAAATCCAGTGGTGTCGTCATTTTTTAATAAAAAAAATCGCTAATAAAAATTCTTCATTTTTGACAACAAAAAAGTGGCATAGTAGGCCTTGAAAACGAAATTAAAGATGTCAAATTAGGTCTTCGAGTAAAACTTTTTTTAACTTAAAAATAGAAAAAAAAATTATTCCAATCGGTTAATAAATAAGAATTCTACAGGGGTGTTTCCATTCGAAATGGGTCACACTGTATAATAAAACTGTAGAAATGAAAATTCTGTACATTAAAGATATTTAAAAAATAATTAGCGGGGGGTGTTAGATACTACATCGCTATAGAACCCAAAAATGTGGTTAGTTTTTTGTTTGTCTGTCTGTATGTTTGTGCGCGCATCACATGAAAACTGCTGATCCGATTCGAATGCAGTTTTCACAGACGTATTTTTCTTCTTTCAACTTAACATCTGGTGTATAAAACTTTCTCCCCCCACCCCTTTAACAGGGTGAGGAAAGAAATTTTTATACAAAAATCAACACGTCACGCGAACGACGTCGCGGTTACATCGAAATAGAACCCAAAAATGTGGTTAGATTTTTTTTGTCTGACTGTCTGTCTGTATGTTTGTGCGCGCATCACATGAAAACTACTGATCCATTTTGAATGCGGTTTCCACAGATGTATTTGTCTTCTTTCAACTTAACCTCTGGTTTATAAAAATTTCTCCCCCATTCCTTTAACGGGGTGGGGGGAGAAATTTTTATAAAACAATCACACGCCACGCGAACGACGTCTTATAGTTATTTATAAATTTCAAAGATCCTATTGGACATGTTTAATATTTTTCCCATACATATTAAAAAAAGGTCTTAGATAAAATCTGTTTAAAAAAATTTCCTCTAATTTATTCAAATACTTATATGGAATATGTTTATAAAAATAGATTTGCGTATTCTTAAAATAAATATCAGAAAGCATACCGGTGTGAAAAGAATAAATTTGTACGTAATGGAAAGAAATACACGTTGGTACATCATATATTTGTACAAGCAGAGTAGGATAAATAAGGTGAAAAATATTCATGAAATAACTTGTTCTGTAGTTGTCGAGAAGAATAATGAAAAGAAAATAAATAACACTGGCTACACGCTTTTTATTTTATTTTTATATTAGGATCATGTATCATAAGTTGTAATTCTGCATTTGTGTACGTTTTTTAAATTACAAACATTCCCTTATCATAAAAGAAAAAACCTAATGCCGCGTCCGCACGCTTGCCAAACCTCAACAAGCCGTAGCAAACTCAAACGTGTGGATAGAGTGTTTGCCTTGGTTTGTATTGACTTGCAAGCGCTTGTAGTCGATCCGATGAGTGTCAGTTTTTTTTGTGCCAGCGCTTGCGACGCGTCCACATGGAGTCTGACATCGACTCATATTATCTATTACCAAAAATCTGTATGTGAAAATATTTTTCTCAAATTTTACATGCATATTAACAGATAGTGAAAGAATGACATACTAAAATTTCATATGTATAATCCAATTTTCTAAAAATTTTCTCTCGATTGGTATTCGACAAGACTATTTCACGAGAAAAACAAGACAATATCAACGAAACATAATCTTCAATAACGTTTGTGAAACTGACAACTATAGAAATACCAGACACCTTAGTAACGGATCTGTCATAATTTTGTCGCTGAAATATTACGTTTTGTCAAAGGTAATACCACGAGTCCTTAAAATTTTATTGATAAATTTTTAGTTTCTACGAAAACTTTTTTATTTGGCAAAAATACGAAAACAAACTGAAATGTAATAAAATCACGAGTCCGTAGGACGAGTGATTTTATCATATTCAGTTTGTTTGAGTAGTTTTTCCTAAAATAAAAAAGGTTGAGTCTGGAAAATAAAAATTTATCTAGTAAAATATTACAGAACGAGTGTTATTTGAGAAGATTATTTTTTGAACCATTCTGTACTTAAACTACTTTATTTAAAAACCTTCCTAGAACAACTTATATTTCATAATTAACACAAACGAAATGCCGTTACCCCACCTATTAACTTATCCTGTACACTAGATAGTATTGACAGTTGTCAGTTGTCGTGAGCGTCGTGAAAACAGGGTTATAATTTGAATAAATATTTATTTTTATACCTATTTATACAATTATATTATTAAAGAGAAAATTACCAAAATAAAAATTATTAGGTATATCTATTTAAAGTTTACCTACAAGACCACATTTGCCTGTAGGCATATAAAAGTTTTAAATGCATGCAGAATCAGGAAGCAGGTTAGTTTTAAAGTACCTACATATTTGATTTTTCATTATCGTTTAGATGAATTGAATTGTGATAATAATAATAACAAAATATATTTCAGAATATTTAGATAATATAAATGAATGTTGATTTATAGTAAGGTACTTATAAACAAGAAAATTGATTGTTCAATATTGTTATTGAATTTTTGACAGTTCTATAATTTTATCAATACTAGTAAAACCACTAGTGGTTTTATCAATATAAACCGGAATGATTGGCTAGATTTAGCATAAAACATTGAAGATTAAGCGTTTTCATTGGACGAAATCACAAAATTGTGATATTTTGACAGGTGAAAAAAATAATCAGTTAAAAATAGTCTAGTGAAATAGTCTCATAAAAAAAATTCCTTATGACATATAAGTGTCAAAGTGTTCATATTAATTAACAGATAGTTACTTAATAACATCCTAAAATTTGAAAATGTCATCTCGACTTTTGAAAAAGTTGTGCAAAAGACTTGAAAAAATTTTCAGAAATTTTCGAAATTTTTTTCTGAACGAAATTCATACGTAAAATTATTTTTTATATATTGATATGAGTAGATTAAAGAAGAAAACGTAAAAAGTTTTGCATAATTCCGTAAAAAATTTGTATACGATTTGACACCTCAAAATTTTTTCTCAAAATCCGACATCGACCTCTATTTTATGTTTTCAGAATTTTTAATATCCCTATTTTTCGTTTTCTTTCGTTTATTTTCTTTTTTTTTATAATAAAAATAACTTAAGCCAAATGTTATGGCCGATATAACCTCAATTTCAATATCCATCACGTCCGTTATGCTTGCCTCTTCAGAACACACTAACTAAATCACTCACAAGCGTGTGGATGGCGATGTTTGATTCCCTAAACTAAACGATTGTATAGGTTTGGAGTTTGCGGCAAGTGCCAAACGTGCGTACGCGGCATTAAGCTTTGTAACTTTGGCGGATAAAAAACAGAAGCTTTAAAATCTTTCTTCGATTTGGATTTAAATATTTGAACAACCATGAAAAATGTGTGATAAATATTTCAAATGATTTATAACTCAGTAATTCTAGCGGACGTGACGTCATTCTAATGTAACGGAAATAAAACCTGATACAATAGTATATTGTAATACAAGTGGTACAATGACAGAGGTTTCGCAAAGAACGAGTACTACAAACCGTCATTGTAACTTGAGTGTTACATACTATTTTTTATAATGAACTTTTAAAAGTATAAAAAAAAGTAAAATGAGTGTTTTTCGAAATATTTATTTATGTTGGCAATCTTGACAGTTTTGACACTTGTCAGTTTTAATGATTTTAAATTAGAATGTTTCTCAAATTTGTATAAAAAATTCGGAATTTAGCAATAACACTGATAATGTAGTTAATAATTTACTACAACATACTTCTTCATTTACTACCTGAACTCTTTCGTTGAAAATCAGTGCAGTGCAACCAATTGTGTAAAACAAAAAGTTACCAAAAACAGTGTTACAATGAATCTATTTCGATACTGTTTTTAGTATCGAAATAGAAACTTTGTGAACGTGAATTATAAAAAATACCTAACACGATTCCGCCTACTACTTATATTATTTAAAAGTTAAATCTGTAATTGTATGAATTGACAGCTTGTCAACCAAAATACATTGGTGGTGAATAGTTTTAGGTACGCCTAAACTTTGTGTAGAAAGTGTTTGTTTTAAATATGAATAAACAAAGTGAAGTAATGAAGAAAGTGATGAAAAAATATTGAATGAAAATGAGTGAGTAGGTACTCTATATGCATAAATTTTATTTTTGGTGTGTAATTACACTATTTATACCCAATTATTTATACGTATTATTTATACCTAGCTATTTTCGTTTTATAGACTTAAAGAGCTAAAAAGAAAAAGAAATTGTGAACGTCAAAGGGCATATTATAAGCGCCAGAAAGATTTGAAGAAAAATGAAAATGAAAAAAAGACGAGACATCCACATTCATTATGATTTGATTAAGTAAGTTTATATACATACATACATATTATGATAGTAAATAATTGTTTATAGGGAAGTTTTACGTTAAGTAAAGAACCATGTTGCACGTTTTTGTTCATAAAATAATAATATTCGAAATGTTTTAACACTTGCTTATACTTATTTTAGGTGTGGTTAGGTAGCCATAAAGGCCATAAAACCACTAGTCAGGATGGCTGATCTTTTACCAGCAATAACAGATCCTTCGTAGAACTGAAGAAAACAAACTCAACTCAGGATTTTAAATTTTATGGAATATGCTATAAAATGCTACAAAATGAAATGGTTATTTAACTATCGAAGGCTCTTGTGTTGTGTTGTATTAGAATAAGGTAGATACAGCTACAAAATCACACATTCTAAACGTAATGTGTGTATATTTTTAATATTGTTTACCTATTATTGAAGTAAAACTTCTTTAGGCGCGACTTGGGGTAACTCAGATTTATTTTCTAACGGAAGTAATTGTAACGGAACGTTACAATTCTGACGTCATATTCTAACTGAAGATTCTGATGGAAGTAACGGTGTGATTTCAGCTATGGGAGGAGCTTAAATTTTCACAATTTATTTATAAAATTTTCAAAATTTTCAAACGGTTTCAAATACATTATTGGTATTTAGAGAGTAAAATCTATGTTTCACATTTTAGTTATCATAAACCTATTATTTCATATATAAAAAATAATGATAACTTTCAAATTCCTATTTCTAATGAATAATATATATATATATGTATATATATATATATATATATATATATATATATATAACATCTCATTTTTTGTAAAGTATATAGACAATAAATATAATTGAATTGTAATTAAATATTTATTTTTCGATACGTACGTCAAAAAGTTTTACTTTAATCGCGCGTAAAGGTTACACTCTTTTTTTTTATATATTTAAAATAGTTATGCTTATTTGTAAATGTTTAATTGATATAATAAACATCTCAATTTTTCCTATGTTTTCAAAAAAATAGTTAAAAAAGTAATTATTAGTGACTTATTCTATAAATCTAATATACTATACTATCTACCTAATATATTTTATTATTATAGTCGTAATAAATTTTTATCATAATTTATATTATAAAATAATAACCAGACAAGCTTTAATTTATTGAAACAAAAATATATAATTATTATTTTGCATATCTTTCTCATAAAATATAATTAGAAAATAATTGAATTCAAAAAGTTTATTATAAAATAACAAACTTATCATAAAACTCACCTTTCTTCACACACGTTTCTAAACGCCTCTAAGCTTTCGTCCGGAAAAGCAAAGAGCAACACCGTGTCTTAGAATCGTGTGCCAACAGTGTCATTAACCGTAACAAAGATCGGAGAATACGAAGAAAACGGATTATCACAGATTTCTGAGCCCGGACCAACAGGTTGATACGAAGTGGGATCAGAAACTGCTCCGGGAGAGCCGCCGCGACGCAACGGTTCTCCGGGACCTGGCGTCGGCGCCGTGGCGTACGATCAACATGTGCGACTCCGACGGCTTTTAGATCGTTCAACCATTTTATTTAAATTATTCGAGGATGAAATACGATCTAGACAAACTGACCATCACTGACAAAATAATAGAGTTAAGTTTCTATTAAAAATTTGTACTTAGTATATATTAAGGTGCGCCTACATGAGTTGTGAATCACGAACGTATGCCACGCTTTTGTAGTGTCATGAAGTGTGAAACGTAAATTCTGTTCACGACACTAATTTAATCGTAAAAAGATCAAACCTGTTTGATTTTAGAACCGGGTTGTTATAGTGAACAGACCAAGAGGAAGGACAGTTGTTTTAATGGCTACTCATATCTTATGGTATATCCTTATTCTTCGGCGTGACATTTTGCGAGGCGAGGTGGCAAAAAGAAGCGTACATTCGTTCGGCACTTCAGTACAAATTCAAGGTAGATAAAGTAGAACTGTAGAATTGATTAGGGTATTCTGCCATTTTCTTTTAAAATATCCACTTCCAAATAAACAAAATAACGTTAAGTACGACGGAAAATAATAGAAATGAGAGTGTGTACTATATGCTCGCGTCCCCTGACCTCTCGCCTAGCCATGTCACCACAAAAAAATGAGGGTTGTCTTTTTAGATTTGCATTCAGCCGCTTAGAAGGCGCCCCCAATAGAACCTTCAGACACAAATCTAACCTTAATCTTTTGTTAACACAAATCCAGAGTAGGGAATTTTTGAAATTAGCAAGTCGGTCAAAAAATGGATCTTAGCTGAGAATATTTTGGAGCCATAATTTTTCACAATTTTTGGAAAGGATTATCCCGTCAGCAATGTCTCGCTGATATGGTTTGTGTGTTTGGGAATAAAGCACCAGTCAACTATTTCTCGCTGGTAGTGCGAATTTCAACGTGGTCAGTCCAGTCTCAGCGACGAATCCAGGCTAGGTCCACCCAAAACATCAGTCACACAGCAAAACATTCATGTGGTTCGTCAGCTAATTAAGGATTCTTTGGGAATTTTAAAGATCTCAATCCAAGAGATCCTACATGAAAAACTGGGTAATTCGAAATTGGTTTTTCGTTTTATCCCTCATTTGCTCACAAACAAGCAAAAAGCGGTTCGCGTCAACTGGTGTCGAAAAACATTGGAACGGTTCAACAAAGAAAGCTCATATATATTGTAAGTGTTGATGAATACTGGATTTAGGTACACCTACGGAAAATAAATGCCAATCCGATGTGTCGGTGTTTCACGATAAGGAAAACCCAACAAGTTATCCGTTCTCGAAGTGTATTAGAAAAAATGGTCGCAACTTTGGTGTCAAAATCTGGTCATGTAGCAATAATTGCTTTAAAAGATCTAAGAACGGTTACTTTCTATGAGTATATAAATGTTTGTTTACCAGAAGTTATAACGAAATTTCGACAAATTAACACACAACAGCGAATCATCCTATATCCTGACAATGCAAGCGCCCAGATGGTCCAAGTTTTTGGAGCTTCAAAACATCGAACCGTACAGTCCCGACCTAAGCCCTAACAACTTTTTTACGTTCCCAAACTTCAAGAATTCAATGCGTGGGCAGCGATTCCAGTCAACAGAAGAAGTCATCGATGCCTTAAAAACAGCGATTTTGCAGGTGCCAACTGAAGATTTTAAACGTATGCAAAGTGTATCGATCTACGTGGGACATATTTTAAAAAGCAATAAAGTACTTTAAGTCTATATATTTATTGTCTTTATGTAAAATTAAAAAACAACCCTCGTATCACACCTACTAGAATGAACCAGTGTTGTGATATTTTAATTTGGACATGTATTGACAGATGTATTATATACTTTAAAATAAGTTTGTAGATTTAGCTTTCAGGCGCCCACTTTATTTTTTCATATAATAACTCGTGTTGTAAAAATTTTGAAAAGTAAACTTCTTATTTACAAAGAAATTTGTCACATTATAGCCACCGCGTTGAGGAGTATTTGAACTAGGTATCTTAACCTATCCTATAATTTTTTACCCAGTTTTAACTAATTTATTGCCAACCTAATAATTGTTTATCTCTAAACCGTGTTTGCTAGCTTAACGTTAAAGGCAAGCAGAATTTAAAAAACTTTTTGGAGATACCACAGGGCAAAGTTTTTGCTATTTTTTTACAAAGCTAATAATTTTTCATCCCTAAACTATCCCATATGAAAGCTAATAATTCTTTTGTAATCTTGCTGTACCCTGCTTTTGCCTGCAAACACGTTAAACGCCACAGCGGTCCGTAGGGACCGCCGAGGAAAATGTCAGACACGCCATGGCGGTCCAGACGGACCGCCGTGTTCCAAAACGAATAAAATAATTTTGTACGCCAGCGGGCCGCAATGCTGCCTACTTTAATGTGCTAGATGGCCCGCTATGGCTGGTATGGTACATATGCATAAACCAATTTTTTGATTTGGAAAAAAACAAACTCAGAAATTAACTAAGAAAAATTTATTTATTTTTTCAATAAAACGATACATACAAATATTAAAAATGTTAATTTTAAACTTAAAATCTACTTATAAATTGCCGCAAAACAGGTAAAACAGAAATGGGGATTCTCTTCGCAACCAGTGCAATAGGTAGTTACTTTCGGCACTTTGTTTTTTGTTATTAGACCTTTCATTTTTTTCCTGTAACACCCAGTACAATAACGCCTTACTTTATGCGAGTTTTCTTCCTTTTTTTGAAGAAGATGGACAATCCCTTTTCTTGAATTTTTTGAAGTAGAAGGTACATTGGACTTATCGTTTTCAGGAAACATGAGACCTTCAACCACATTTTCTTTGAAATCTGTTATAGACATCGAAGAGCCACGAATAGTTTTATAAAGGTAATGAGCATTTACCATTGCAGTGCCAAAAACGAGTTCAATCGCAATTTTCCTATACCATTTTAGTGTCTTCCTCAAACAACTGTTATAACTTGACATTTGATCTGAGAGGTCGATTGAACTTTTGGCTTTATTATAATCTAGCACAGCTTGAGGTTTCTCAACATTTCCGGTTCGTCTTTGTACTACGGCAGTTGCATGAGTATGTTTAGTAGAAAGCATAAGAACGTCCCTTTTGTCTTTCCATTTTAAAACACATATGCCTCGATTATTTTCTTTTGCTGCTATTTCCCCCGTTTTAAGTTTTTTTGTACTTACTTCCTTGGGATTTCCTCTCTACGATTAGCCCTAGAGTTCCTGCAGTTGTATCTATTACTATCGAGTGGAATTTCTTGACTAATGCCCGAAATATTTTCTCTGGATGACAAAAGATTTTCTTGTGTGAGAGGTGAAGCTTGTATTTGTTCTATAGATCTATCTATAGAACTATTGGTTCCGGAAATAGAAGCCTCATTTTCATTTTCGCTCAGTACATAGGTTGGATCCTCCATGGAGTCTGACGAATTATGATAAGGGTCCTCTGGGGCCTCGGAGGATGAACTGGAGTCTATAATTTTTTTTATGTATAATTATATTTTAGAAAAGGTATATATAACTTACCATCACTATATCTATTTTTATTGCATTTTCTAATATAATTCTGGTGCGCCGATTCATCTTACTCATAATTCGTTATTATTACCTACTCAAAACAAAACAAAGTTTCCTCTGCAACAGACTAAATTGCACATTGCACTACTACCGTATTGTACACTGACATGGTCCGTAATAGAACGTCTCTGTAAACAAACATGTGCTGACCTGTCGGCCCGCTCAAGGGACCGCTGTGGCGTATGCGGCAGCACATTCCACCAGGGCCACGGCGGTCCCCAAGGACCGCTAAGAAAAAAATCCGTAAAATTGCTAAAAAAAAATTTGCGTGGTTGCAAAAATTTTTATGGGGTTTATTTACTAATTTTTAAACATAATAGTATGAAATTTCATCTTGGCACAGGAGACAATTTCTCATTGAAGGCGTTGGCGTTTAACGTGTTAAAAATATCACTGTGGAATCGGAGCAATTCTGCTGGCTAAATTTTTAAGCCGTAGTCAATGGAATTGTTTCATACTTATTTGGTGCCCTAAAGTGTCCATATTCGCAAAGAGCATCAAATCAAAGGCTACAAAAAGTTAATAAACAAATTAATAATTTAGATTGTATTTAAGTGTTAAAAAAGTATTGACCGTGGAAAAAAGAATTCCGTAGAGTGTAAAAGATGTAATCTAAGGGTTTTTTTATATACACCCGAGATAAATTTAATATTTATTTGCCATCCCGACCGTATTGTGTCAAGTTGGGTTTAAAGTTGTCACATTACGGCTTATAGGTAAAAAAATGTTATCTCTTCTGTTTTCCACAAAATACATGTGGTGCCGTTTTTGTTATTTGGACGACAAAGCCAGCATGGAGCCGTTATATTTGCAATTGATTGGCACAGTTAAATAACAATGACAACCAGGCAACCTGACATCAGATTATGAGTACAACCCACACTTCTTCATTGGCATTAGACTGCACTCAGCGCTATGCCTATACATGGGATAAACGATTTATTTCCAGTTGTAACTTTGTGCAAATGTTATCTTCCTATTAACATTTTTAAATGCAACAAAATGGGTGAAAATCTAGTTGATCGACCTGCAAAGCTCGATGATGAATATCCCTTCACAAAGAAGTCGTAATTGCATTTTTTATACTTATGGAGTAAAAGTAAAAAATGCTAAAAATCGAATGTAAATTTTCCACGAAGGCGTTATAATAATGCTACAATTTATGGCAATCCTCATTTGTACCCGTGGTGCATATACTATTTTTTTATCCTGTCTTGACGTAAAATGGTTATATAAGTTTCACCCTGGTACTAAAGTAACCACTTTAGGTTAAAGCGTGATGGAAAGTTATTAGGATGGTAATAAATAAGTAAAAAATCGGTAAAAAATTATGGTACAGTCAGTTTTTTGAATTCTGCTAGCTTGCAGGTGCTTTAAAATTGAAAAATTATTAGGGTGGTAATAAATTAATGAAAAATTACGGCTCAGGTTAAATAGGATTCCGCTTTCTTGACCCCGTTAACTTAAGGTACCTCTTCGAGCTTCTTAATTTAAATGGATATATTGAATTTGGCACTCGAATGCACATCATGGGAAATTATGAATTTATGCCATGCTTCTTAGGTAGAACGTTCTGGTGATTGTATTGAACGTTAAAAAACAACACAAGAAGAATTTCACTACACATTTTAATACTTAATCTTAAAAAAAAAACTTGGAAAATCAAAATATCCATAACTAGCAGCCCGCCCCGGCTTTGCACGGGGATTAAAGAAAAATAACAAAAGCCATTAAATTTACTGGGTCAAGCTTCCCTGTAAACAATATTACATGTTGTTTTATTTTCTGGCAGCAAAATAAATTGATTTTCAGGTGCTCCGACCCGACTTAGGCGGTTGGCTATGAGGAAAACCGATCCCTACTAATTGGAAGGTTTGACCTTGAGACTTATTATTAGAAAAAGCGAAAGATGTTTTGATAGGAAATTGAAGCTGTTTAAATGGATTTGGTAGATCAGTTGCGATCATCGGTATCCTCAGTGTATGAGCTAGTTGACCAGCTGGTGGTTCAGTTATAATGGTGGCTACAACTTAATTGTCCTTTAATTCCTTTATAAGTAGCCTCGTCCCATTGCACATGCTAAATTCGTGATATCTGTCGTGATTATGAAATAAGTTATTCTGATAAGGATTAATACCAAGATAAAAACTTTTAAAAAATTAAAAAATAGTTATTGTGACGTAACTATAATAGTTAGACATATGCTGTCGCGGCATTTTTTGTAGATATTTATATATTCTTCGAAATCTTAGTACATTACTTTATTCTATAATCAATAGTATTCTCAGCGCACGCGATGTAAGGATTTTAAGGTCATTTTTGGTTACATTAATGGCATTTTAGTAAGGATCCCTATTTTTTTGAAAACGAAGCATAGCCTATGTCACTTGGGAATAGTGTAGCTAGTGTAGTGGAACAAAAAATCAAACCTTTCCTTTTTATAATATTAGTATATATATTACAAGACAGGTAGCTGATTAATTACAGTGCGAGTTAGATGTTTGGAGCCGAGGTGACAAAGGAGCCGATGCTGGAATTTCTAAACGAGTACCTTAAGTCTTTTAAAAATTTGAATACTGTGATTTTTAAGTAATCTGGGAAGTAAAAATTTCTCGGTCTCGTTACAGCACAGTATAAAATAAACATTTCTGTATTGCATTGTATATTGTCTTATTCTACAACTTGTGAGTTGTTACCTTGTAACCTCTTTTTTCCTCATGATGTTAAATGCTCGATTTGAGAGGTTATCATATGCAAACGGCACTCAGGGGGTAGGAGGAGAGCGAGCGTGGATTCGATCGAGCTAGATGATTAATTTCAAAAAGATAAAAAGGAATATAATTAATAGAATAATAATAGATAAAAGAAGTTAAAAGGGATAAAAGAGAGAAAATGAATGAAAAGAAAGAGAAAGGAAAATGGGTGCCACTTATGTTTTTTATCCTGAGGATGCGGAAATATAAGAAACCCACATGGAAAAAGAAAGATATAAAAGATATAAGATAAGATAAGGTAAAATTAGATAACCCGGCAGATGTGCTTGCTAAAATTTAAATTACACACTTTTATTTAAGATACCAAAAAGAAAAATTATACTTACACTTTCCTTTTACTTATCCTTATGGTTATAAATCAAATCGGTAAGATAAAGATATATTTAAAAAACAAAATCTATTACCTTAATAAAATACGATATATTTAAGAAACTAAATCTATTACTTTTATAAACTATAGATTAGAGAAACTAAAAGTATTGATCAGAGAAACAGGCTCTAGCTAGGAAAAGAAAAATCTATAGTTAACAATAACAGTATTTATTATCAGCTGTAATGATAAAAGAGACACAACATCAATAAAATAAAAAAATATGAGATACATCTCGGTACGGTATAGTAGACACATTTTACTGCACACATTTGTGTTTAGTTTAAAAACAAAATTATTAATACACATAAAATAATAGCTAAGTACACTGTTTTGTCATTTTCGTATACTCAGATAAGCGAAAAGTGAAAGGTAAAATTTACATGAAAAAGTTATAAAAAAATATCACCTTTTGCTTTGATATTAACTCGAGTTAAGAGTACTCATATTTAAAAGTATAAATCTTAATAAAATCAGTACGAGAGATAAATTAAAAAAATTAAAAAATATAAGTAAAACAGTTTACAGATAGGAGTTACAAAAAATATAAGTTATAAAAAAAATTACAGGTAAGCAATACATAAAAAAAATCACATCCCGGTTATTTTCATTACGACACTGACTTATAGATGTTACAGGTAAATACAATTAGGATAAAATGTTCCATAGAAATAAATGGTACTCTGAGACTCGATACGTTATAAAAAAAATTGTTAAAAACTTACGTTACCTTCTAAATGTTTCTGAGATACTTTGTTAGCATATGGCTTCATTCTCTCGGTAATTGGTCTTAACGGTAAGATATAATCTAGACCCATTCTTGTCTAGAGTTGTAGATATTAAGAGAAAAGCCATAAACTCATTCTTTGTAGCTGGGGTTCGAAGAAAAGACGGTAACAATGGCTGACTTCTGCCGCCATTACTCTACGATATACGAAGGAAACTTAAAGATAGCACTGTCTGGAAATCTTCAGGTAAACCTTCCGGTACGATAAACGATAGTCGATACAAGAAACATTTAAATGCTGGTAATTTTTAAGATAAAATAAGAAAATTGCCGGGAATTTGAAACTAGGTTCTCGCGGATGATCTTATTCGCGCAAGAGTTAAACCCAGAATGAATAAAAATCGTTGGTACTAGAGAGACGCTCTCCTTTCCCGCCTAACCACCTGATCTTAAACTCGGAACCTTATTGGTCATCAGTTAGGAAAATCGATAAACTGCTTAGAGACAACGGTTAGATCGGCTACGTTCTGGAAACATCTCGAATAAAATTTAGGACAGAGTCGGCCTAAGTGAAAAGAAACGTTAAAAAAAGAAATTTTATTATTTGGGTTTTTTAAACACGCTACAACCTGTATACTCAAAATGAATATAAAAATTCAAGCAAAACTCGTTCAATTAGAACTTTATCCAATTTTTTAAAGAGAAAAAATATAATCATTTATTTTTTTAAAGAGAACTTATTCCTACCTTCTATCCTTTTTTTATTCAACGACGTATTTTTTTAATAAGCATAAACTTGATTAACCTTTCTTTTCCAAATTTAAACCCAAACTCAATTAAAGGCCTAAATGTCAAATTAATTATTATCTTTCATCTGGTACTCGGGTGAAAGCCCAAATCAGTCTTTCACACAATTCCAAGTAGATTGGTCACTTTGTTCGTCATACATTTATCAATTCGAATAAAACGGTCCAACGATTTCGAATTTGGAATGTTTCGTCACGTCGCGTCGCAACTCGTAAAAACGTGAACACCGATGATACCAGTGTAACTGTATAATCCAGAAAAGTTTCATATTATTTTCTTTCGGTTTTTAAGCCAAACTGTTACGTGACTAGAAAAAAATATGTTTTCAAATAATAAAAGTATTAAAGTTCGTTTCTTGACTATGGAAACGAAATTGAAGCGTAGGAGTTTTAAAACTAGAAAATACAGCTTAGTGAAGAGGATTTATATACTTAGAATTAAAAGAGCTATAAAAAAGCATAAAATGTAAGAAATGGGTTTTAAAGTTGTGAAAAATATACAGGTTATGTGTATGTGTAACTAAAATAGGTATTAAAGTTATTGTTTAAAGTCGATTAAACTTTTTAGAAAGTTTTATTTACGTTATCATTATATTTATCACTTTCGTACTCGGCTTGCACTTTTCTTACTACCAGAGTAGCCTGAAAAATTTCCGACCTAAAAATCACATTTTTTCCTAATTTTTTTTATTTACCATAGTTTCCTTTCAACTGTACACAACACATCCCATCTCTGTAGCCCTTCCAAATAGTTCTTGGCATTTTTCTCTGCGAAATAATCGTTCACGAAGTTGATTGCCTCTTCATCTGACGAAAATCTTTGTCCTTTGTCCTTATTAGATGAGGGAACAAAAAAAAAGTCTTTTGGGGCTAGATATGTATAGTAAGGCGGATGATTAAGCAGTTCAAACCGTAATTCGTGGATTCTCGCCATGGCAACCGCTGAGGTGTAAGAAGTTGCGTTGTTTTGGTTAAACAGTATTTTCCTTTCCTACAAATGAGGCCATTTTCTCAGCAAGTTCTGTTTTTAGCTTGTCAAGTAATGATGTGTAGTATGCTCCTATAATGGTTTTTCCTTTTTGAATTTTTTCTGACAAATAAAAGCGACCAATCCTTACACGAAATCTTCTATTTGTGAGGTAGTCGTAATCCAGAGCAATAGTTTTCCACGAACACCATATAACTCAAGCTGATACCGAAGTGTCGAAAGTGGTACCCTATCGAAAGTTTTTAAGAAGTTTAAATATATTATGTCCATTGGTGATAAATAATAACAAACAACCGACTAGATGGTGGAACGACGCTATAAAATATCAGGTAAAAATTAAAAAAGAAAAATGGAAACAATATCTACCTAAGAAAACCGATGACGATAATTATAAACAACAAAAAATCTTAGTAAAGCGAATGGTAAAACAAGCAAAGGACAACTCCTGG
Source organism: Altica lythri (assembly GCA_964028335.1). Lineage (NCBI taxonomy): Eukaryota > Metazoa > Arthropoda > Insecta > Coleoptera > Chrysomelidae > Altica > Altica lythri. The sequence continues at coordinate 16,256,435 of OZ034808.1, read as the reverse complement.
GAAGAATTTGGCTATAAAATGGAAACTGCCAGTAAAGCAACACTAAAAACAATAAAAAATATGAAGCAGATAAAGAACAATGTTGCAAACCGGAGACTTTAAAATTATGGAAAAATGGAAACAGTACTTCGAAGAACTACTAACTAGTAAGGAATAAGAACTTACACCAGAAGAAGAAATTAATAAACTAGACAACACGAGAAATGAAGGTAGGGATGAACTAACCTTGGAAGATGTGGAAGAAGCTCGAAAAAAGAAAAATCGGCCGGACAGCAGAAATGTTAAAAATCTTAGTCAACATGGGAAAAGAAGTGCTAAGATCTGTCTTGAACAAATGTTGGATCAGTGAGATGAAGACTGGAAAGTATACATTATCGTTCCTCTACTACAGAAAGGAGATACCAGAACATTAGGAAATTATAGAGGAATTACGTTACTGAGCATCGTATTAAGAAAAAATTAAGAAAAAAGCACAAAGCGGGCTTAGAAAAGGTACATAAGACCATGTGTTTATGACTAAGAAAATATTAGAAAAAGCCTTATTTTAACAATCAGAGACATACATGGCTTTCCGAGATCTAGAAAAAGTGGACCCTCACTTGATATTTTGGACGATAGTTTGATGGATCCATCTTGGGGAGGAACTTGATTTCGTGAGGCTTTGTTCAATGTGATGAGAACTAAGTTTAGGAAGGGAGAGATTCGTTTGTAAAAACAGACACAAATGTATTTAGAATTTTATCTGTATGGAATTCATTGTCACGGATTTTGCCATCGGGTTGCTTCTAGCTAACTTTTAAGCAAAATTGTTAAGAGGATTTAAAACTTCACCAAAATCAGATTTCAAGAATTCACTTTTTACACGGTTCTAATTTCTAATTATTAACCAGAGGGAGAATGTAAAATACGTACTTTCTTATTAGAACATGAAATTAATAATTTAAAATTTTCAGAGCGAAACATTTTATAAAATTCTTTTAATGATGTTTCTGTGGTTGCCTTAGTAAGAAGCTGAAGTATGAGAATAAAATTATTAAGTTTCTAAGAAGTTTGATAAACTTGTCGAGTTTCAGGTCTCCTTTACGTCGATGCCCCGAATGCAACTTCAGCAGTTTTTATGAATAATATCGGGACGTTTATATACCGTTTCGAGAGTTTAGGATTAGGATTCGGTTTTGATTTAGTTCGCCAATGCAAGACCTTGATTTATTTGAATAATTTTGTTGGCGAATTGGAAGAGAAGTACTTATGTAGAAAAAAAGGGAATTGATAGAAGTTCAGAGTAAATATTTTCTATCTACATTTTTTCATACATATTCTCGGTTTAGTAATGATGAAATTTTAACATAAAGTACGATAACTTATCAAAGCAAAAGATACACGGTTTTATGTTTGAGATTGAAATGTTATTTACTTTCAAATTAGCGATAAATGAAAGGAATTTCATTATTTATCGTTCGTAAAGAGTTTTATATAAAGAACTTATATAGAACATTTTATTAATGACTTTCAAGCGTTTTCTTTAAATTCTAATTGATTTATTGTCTTAAAATATGTTGGAATCAGTTAAACTTTTATCAAAGATTTGCTTTTTAAAGCTCCTTTCAGTATAAACTTGAAAATAATAAAATTACAACTGCAAAAGTTTTTTTCTTATTAAAACTGTATTCAATTCAAACTTTATTGTAATGAGATTTCAACGAAATAAGCTAAATAATCTTGTTCAATTCCGTAATCGGAGAGGATTTCGTCGTAGTTGCGTTACGCTAAGGAAACGAAACATTTTAATTATAAATCGAGTCGTCGATTTTTTAATTTATCTTTCTATATTTTCTCTATCTAAAAACCTACGTAAAGTGGAACATTCGATATAATTATTCATTGAAATATATACAAAATCCATTAGAATATTTATTTATTGAAATGTATTATAAAAATTTTTTCATATTTAAAAATGACATTCTTTTAAAATTAACTATTCACTATAATACTATCATAAAATTACTGATCTAAAGTATGATTTATGGAAGATTTCTAATATAATTTTCAACGCACCTATATAGTACTCCCAATATATCAATTTTCACAATGAACAACCATAACATGTAAGTGAAAAATATAGTTCTTACTATCATATCCAAAACCCAATACCTAAAACACAATAAATAAATAAATAAATAAATAAATAAATAAATAAATAAATAAATAAATAAATAAATAAATAAATAAATAAATAAATAAATAAATAAATAAATAAATAAATAAATAAATAAATAAATAAATAAATAAATAAATAAATAAATAAATAAATAAATAAATAAATAAATAAATAAATAAATAAATAAATAATAATCGGTGGAAATGTACATCATACATTTTTTTTTTAGTTTTATAACTTTCTTATTCCAGAATTTACTGGGAGGGGGGACACATTTTACCATTTTGGAAGAATCTCTCGCGCAAACTATTCAGTTTAGAAAAAAATGATATTAGAAACCTAAATATCTTTTTTGAAGACCTATCCATAGATACAGAATAAAATGAAAAGTAAAAAATCGGTTTAATGTTGCATTATCAACAGCAAATCCTCCTCAAAAACTCGTATGGGTTTGATTAAAACAAGTATCTGTTTTAAGTGTGGGGAACACCCAAAATTATTATTTTTTTACTATTTTTGTATAAAAGACGGTTCACAGAATACATCTACTTACCAAGTTTCAATAGTGTAGTTCTTGAAATTTCGGAAAAAAGTGGCTGTGACATATGGACGGACGGACGGACAGACAGACATGACGAGTATATAAGAAATCTAAGATACTACAAGTGCTAGGAATTTCAAATTTTCTATGCGGGTTCTTTTTAGAACGTAATTTTTCACTAAGAAAGGATTTTAGCAAATTCAACCTCTAAAGGTCGGGACACACATAACCTCACCGTACCCGATCCGTGTGTCGGCCGTAATTTGGCCTTGTCACGGCTCGTCCGTGTAGACACCACACTTGTCCGTAGCTTATCCGTTTTTCTACTGACGTTTGAAAACTGTTTCAGTCTGTTTTAATATTTTGAGTAGGTACGTAAGTTGCGGAAACAATGTTTAAAAATTTTAGTAACAGTGATTTGGGAGTTATTGCTCTAGCGTTATAAGAAGAAGACAGGATTTGGAGAAATCAACAAGTAAAGAAACGAAAATGGGTACATGATGCTTGGAAATCAAGAACTGTCGAAGGGGAGTTTTATACGTTGTTTCCTCATTTAATGGATGATAAAACAAAGTTTTATGAATATTTTAGAATGACACAATATACATTCCATGATCTTTTGATGAAGCTGGAAGAGAGGTTGAAGAAAGAAGATACTTTTTGGAGGCATTCTATAACACCAAAGCAACGTGAGAGAGCATACCTACACGAAAGTGTTTACCAAGAGCTTTTGGTACCGCACCGTCACCGTTAAAATATAAAATATTTTAATCGTGCTCGGTCCGGTCTCGGTGCGTTGATAACGCTTGGCCGTAATACGGTGATGTGTGAACTATTTTTATAACATGCCATTGCGTAACTCTTCCACCGAGTGATGGTCAACACTCGGCCGACATACGGATCGGGTACGGTGCGGTTATGTGTGTCCCGACCTTAAGAGGTTGTTTTCGGGGTTGATAGTTTGTTTCTAGGAGTTTCAAATTTTGCGTGCGGGTTCTTTTTAGGAGATAGGTGCTCACTTAGGATTTTACGACATTCAACGCCTAAGCGGTTGTTTTTGGAGTTTATATTCAAATTTTTTTAATATCACGATTTTTTAGAAATGATGAAATATTAAAAATCTTTCTATCTCACTCATTTATAAGTTTTTAAAGTGAAACTTTTATTAGATCGTTTTTGGTTTGTGTTAAGTGCATGTCGCATGTCGGTCGAAAGCCGAGTAGGTATAAAGTATAAAGTAGACGGCGCCTATAGTTTAATACAAAAATGTACGGGAGTAAGCAGATCTGCTAATGAAAATAATCCTACTATTCGTATTAATACGAACTTCGACTGCGTAAGTATCTACGACATGTAACGTTTTAAAAATATTACAGTCGTAAATAATAATATTTGAAACTGAAAATATGGAAATTGAGCAATAAATTATGTAACATATATTAAATAAAATCTTTTAAAATTAATCAAAACACTTTCATGTTTAAACAAATAAACTGTGTAATTATCCTACCCTTGTTATATATATTCATTTCATTCTTTCACTTCTATCGTGTGTGAATCGCACAAACACCTTTTGATTTTGATTTTGATTTCGATTTCGATTTCGATTTTGATTTAGATTTCAATTTCAATTTCAATTTCAATTTCGATTTCAATTTCAATTTCAATTTCAATTTCAATTTCAATTTCAATTTCAATTTCAATTTCAATTTCAATTTCAATTTCAATTTCAATTCCAATTTCGATTTCGATTTCAATTTCAATTTCGATTTTGATTTTGATTTCGAATTCGATTTTGATTTTGATTTTGATTTCGATTTCGATTTTGATTTGATAAAGTGATTTTTATACCCTTAATGGAATATGATTCGAAAAATTTTTAGTTAAATGTCTATAGTGTAAAAAAAGGTTTCACTTCTACCGTGGTTTCATAAAACCACACAATGCTTTTTTTTATTTTAAATTGCTTCCAATGGAATTTAAAATTTATAATTAATAGACAGTTAGGCGAGCTTAAATAAGTGGGTCATAGGAAACCACCTCATTTTTTGAAAATAAGTTGCCATTACAAGTGCTAATTAATTAAAGCTTGTCTGGATAAGCCATTTAAATCTGGGTTTATTGACAACAATGCAGAAAATAATTGTGCACATTTATGACAAGGAACCGGATAAATTTTATACCATTAAACAGAGATTGATACCCCTTTTTTGAAAAAATTAACTTACTTATTTAAGCTCGCTTTACGGTCTACAAACACAAAAATCCGTTATTTGATTCCATTTTTAGTTTTCAAAATATCGATTTTTAAATTTTTCTCGATATAACGATTTTTGATAAAGTATTAAAAATCTTCATATCTCACACATTTACAGTTTTTTTAAAATTTGTCGCGGGCAATACCTAGTACTTAAATAAATAAGATATTTTCAAAGTTTGATGATATAAATCTTACCTAAATAAATTTTTCTTGCCCTTTTCCACGTCAAATTCTTCTTTTAATAAAAATTTAGCACAACCAATTTTTCCATTTTTATAATATTGAAAAACTTGTTCATCAGTTAATTGATATGTTAAAAGTCCAAATTTTTCTCTATCATCTTCATTTAAATTCTCTAATAATTTAAGTGCTTTTTTGTTTACAAAGGTCCATGTGTTTTCCATAAAATATAGTAGAACATTGTTTGCTATGTATATTTTACGTTGAATATTAAATATCCTTGAAATAAAGATATTATTACCTTGGATGGCAGACCAAAATGATAATACTTACATGGGTTTTTTTCCTGCCAATCTCAAACCAATGTCCAAAAAGAACGCAGGTAACATATGAAACAATAATACTTGAATATAATAATTATACCAACAGTTTGTCATGGAAAATCTTGGATTCCATAAAATTTGAATAAATGGTGATTGTTTTACTAGTTCTTTACCCATATCCACAACTTCTCCCATTGTTAAACAGTTAATGTTATCCTGAGATACGTTGTATACGTCCACTTCTTGCTTATTTCTGTAAATAATAAAAGCATTTGACTTATTTATTAAAAAAGTATTCTCATTTTAACTAGACTTGCAACGAATATCGAAATTCCGCGAGCTTCCTCAGCGGCAAACGGCGTTCTCTCTCCTATAGGAACCACGTAGTGTTCAACAGAAACATTTAATTCATTTGCAATTTTCTACCAAGCATCGTACTTTATTACTTTACTAGTTGTACCTACTCGCGACGTCGTTCGCGTGGCGTGTGATTGTTGTATAAAAATTTCTCCCCCCACCTGTTAAAGGAATGGGAGAGAAATTTTTATACACCAGATGTTAAGTTGAAAGAAGACAAATACAACTATGAAAACCGCATTCGAACCGGATCAGTAGTTTTCATGTGATGCGCGCAAAACATACAGACAGACAAACAAATACTATCCACATTTTTGGGTTCTATATTGATGTAGCAACACCTTCCGCTAATTATTTTTAGAAAGTTTTTTATATTTTCGCCGTGTTCTGTGTCTCTGTGTCATTCCGTGGAATTTGTAATCGAATTTAAACCTATTTCCCGACTACCTAGAGCTCTGAAATTTTCAGGATAGCTAAGAACTAGATGACAATGCATGTTTCAAGTGTGTTTAGGCATATACATAGATTTCGAAATTTATACCGAATTGATATTAAACATGATCTAAGTTGTGTATAGATAATATTATTTTGAAAGTTATTAAATAAATCGTTCGTAGCGTAGTTGGTTAGGCGGCGGATCAGTCCACTTGTGACAGTTCTGTTATGTTATCATAATGGGATCGATTACGCGACAGAGAAGTTTTTTTTCTTTTTTTTTTTGTTCTTACATGTGAAAACAGTAATTATTATTTTAACTGGTAATAAAATAAACTGTTTTAGAAAGTTTTTAGATACAACTACCCATGATTTTGTTAACAAGGAAACAATCTTCTCTATGATCAATCACAGCGTTGTATGACTTAATATTTTTACAATGTCAGGGATGCTGTGCATTGTTGAGATGACACAAAATATGACCTATAAATCAGTAAAAAACTTTCTATTATAAAAAGTTCTTTTTGTAAATTGTGCTTATTTAAATATATTCAATGTACAGAATTTGGATTTTTACAGTTTTATTATATGTATAGATTACAATATTCAGGATTGGTTGATTTCCCTAATACTTTTGGTTATTTCACGCAATACTTATTTTCAAATAAAAACGATAACTTAATCTTCACATTTAAAACCATAGGTCAACATGAACTGCTTTGATCACATAGCAAATGGCAATCCTGTGCGAGGCAGGACCAGGCGAGCCTAGCATTTTCGAATGCGAGGCAGTTTCTCCGCGCCTCGGTTTGCCTGGTGCTCAAGTGAATTCCCGGCTTAATGCATCCAAAACGAGTCTTACCGACTGTTGTAAGGTTCAATGATGTAACTCAAATGAGATACAGTTGGAAGAATTGTAACTGATTATAATCATTCTAGTACTGCACAAGAGAAACTGGTCAGTACCGGGTGGAATTCCACATATTATATGCTTAAACATAATTCCAAATGTTGCTATTTTAACGCGATATTACAAAAAAATCACCTTAGAAGAATTAACACACAAATTAAGCCGTGCTATGCTCGTCATGCATCAAGAGTTACAAAAATGATTTAAAGTCATCATAACAAATAAAAATTATTTGGTTGCTACCTTTTTAGATTATCTGCAAAGATAAAAGACAAAGCAATATGTTTTGATTGGTAGTCTAAGGATGAGCTGTGAAAACAACAGCGCCACGTTAAGACATGGAAGCAAGAAAAGCTACTTTTCTGAATTTGATTAAGATTGCAGCAAAATATGTTAGCGCCAGAAAGTAGTGTTTATTCAGAACTGGGATAGTCTACGAGAAAAAATGCAGAAAAATAGTCTTTGTGCACCAGAATCTTCTACGTTTAAATTTTGATTACGACAATAGTTCAAATGCGTAGAAAAATCGTTAAATTATGTATTACAGAAAACTATTATGTACTAATATATGTACCATTGTCTGCCTTCATGATTATAAAAGATATAAAAATAAATAATAAAATTGGTTCATTTTTATTTTAACTACCACCTCACTATAAAAAAATTTATTGAGCAGCCAAATAGGCCGAATAGCGAATATTGATGGAATATTCATTGCAAGCGTAACATTTAAGCGGCAGTTTTACACAGCAGTGGACTGTCATCGCAGCGACTGTTTGGAGGTGGGGAAACCTCTACTGCTATGATTTTACTGTTATATCCTGATTCACATATTGCGAATGAAAGGGATAAATCAAAATGGCTTTTACTAAAAATCAGAGGGTGTACGGCATTATTATTTGTTTATTACTAAAAAAAAGTTGTCTAGGCGACGATACACGCAAAAACAGTATTGGGTAAAGCCAAATTTTGATTTAAGGTACGGTCTATCTGCAGCGATTAATCGAAGCGAACAAACGTTACGAGTAAATGCAGCGATAATTCGTTCAGGCATGGTCTCAATTGCAACGATTAGTGGAAACGATTTATTCCAGTGTGAGTCAGTATTATTATTAGTTGTGTTCTGCATGTAGTGTTGTTTGTAATTTGAAAATCATAATGAACAATATAGTGTTGGCTGCAATAGCGTTAATGGAGGAGGAAGAGGAAGAAGAAGACGTTTTATTGACAACCATCTGTAAACCAAGATGCCAAACGAATAAAATTTTTCTTAATAGGATAAGCGAGGGATGTTTCAATACACTGATTCAAAGACACTTAATGGATGATGACACTAAATTTAAAGAATATTTTAGACTCACCAAGAGCCAGTTCTTCAGTATATTGTCGTATATATCCGAGGACATAACAACAATGCCCTCTACCTTTCTGAAATATCCTATTTCACCTTGTCAGAAGCTTGCCCTAACCCTGAGGTAAGTATTTTATTAATAATTTCAACAACTACAGAAAATCTCGATTCAAGAAAAAGTATGTGCGTAAACATATAGGTATGGTTTGTTTCAGATTCCTTGCTACCGGAGAATCATTTCGGTCCATGGCTTTTAATTTTAGAATTTCTCATAACTATATAAGTAAACTCGTCAGAGAAGTTTTGAAAGAACTGTGTAACAAGTTGCTCCCGATTTATTTACCAAGGCCTACGACAACAGAGTTGAAGCAAATAGCTGAGGATTTTAACGCTAGATGGAATTTTCCAAACTGTTGTGGAGCAATTGATGGTAAACATATACGCATAGTTTGCCCGAAGGGGAGTGGAAGTGTATACTTCAACTATAAGTCATATTTTTCTATTGTCTTATTGAAAACCGTAATCTGTGACCTTTATTATTATGTTTCGCCATATTTTAAAATAATAATAATATGGAAAAATTCAACATGCACAGTATTTGACACTATACACAACTTCAAGAAGATGGCGATTAGCAAAACGTGCGCGTTTAAGTTGCCTCCGAAGCAAGTCGATTGTGAGACGCGGCGTTTTGCTACGACTTGTAGCGACTTGTCACAGAAAATGGACCGCTTACTCACATACGCATATCAGCAACCAGCGCGTCTTATCGCTACGTCTAATCGTGTCGATTAATCGCTGCAGATAGACCGTACCTTTGAGAATCACTTATTGATTGAATTGTTAAGTATTGAAGGCGATCATTATACATCGTTCAAATATCCATTTGATAAAACCATGTAATTGTTGAAATGTACATATTATCTGTACCCGATCCTGTACTTTTGATTTCAAGAATTTTCTTTCTTTCTAATAATGTAGACCTTTGAGAAACTATTTTCTTTTTAGTAATATCAGCAAGTGCTGCTTTTCTTTTATTATGATTTTTATAATGTGGCGATTTAACTTGCCATAGACATACATTTTCACGTAATAAATCAATAAGTTTGAAAATTTTATCGTCCGAGACGCTCTTCGATTAACAGATTTCGCCATGTTTTTTTGTGACGTATAACTACTGCTATACGCTATACGAAAACTAGTAAAATTTCTAGCTATAGCAGTCAATCTTATCGCACTCAACTTTCATCACAGTTATGTGATTCACGTAAAGAAATGACTAGCAGTAAGGTCACGCCTCCTAAACAGTCGCTGCGATGACAGTCCACTGGTATGTACATAAAACCGCCGCTTACGAGCATTGTCTTTTTAGTTTTGCATATAGCCGCTTGAAAGACGCTATCAATAGAACCTTCAGACACAAATCTAACCTCAATCTTTTATTGATATAATTCCAGATTTTCACTGCAATACTACAAGTTGTGTAGGTACAGTGAATTTTTGAAATTAGCAAAAACATCGAATTGTAAGACCATCCATCTGCATCCAGATAAATTTCAACAGTCCGTTTTACAACCGCAGAACGTCAAATAGGTACGTGATGCTTGGTGGACCAGGTTATTACATGATTTTTATAACGAATTTTCTTAAAACTCCAGGAAAAGAAGTATATAACGGGCACCAGGTACTTCGTGGATGATTGCGGATATGATATTTGTATTCAGTGACATCAAAAACCTAGGGATAACAAGTTTCCACGAATTTTATGACGAATGTTCATAAAACGAGAAGGCTTAGATATCGGACATCAAGTACTTCGTACAGTACCGTCGATGTGATATTTGTGTTTAGCAACCTTATTGTTTGGACCTCATTTCCATGAATATTTTCCGAGTTGTGAATTTTCTATTTCTATAACTTTGAGGTGCACTTTAGAGAACCGACAATACTGCAATTTTTATTTGTCTCTCATGACATAGGGTCACAAAGGTTCCTGAAGCTCTCCTGAATTAAATACAAAAAGGTTCATCAAAATCCGACTTACTTTAAAAAGTTGGTAGGTTTAATGGTATATTTCCTCGCCTATATTATCTGGATGTGAAATTAAACATACAATAGATAATAATGAAGATAAATAGAAAACTGGTTTAAATATTAAAAACAAAAAAAAGTTTTCTTAGAGTATTTTCTAGGTTTGTTACACTTACCCATTAACTCCCCAGTGATGTGAAATTATAATAATTGCTTTGATAACGAAATCAACAGGCATATAATCTGGAACTGATGATCTGTTTCCTAATACTGTCCTAAGCAAACCTATAAAATACAATTGGTAAATTTTTAATAATTTTTCTAAAAAAAAGTACTCAGTATAAAAATTCGAAAAGACGTTTTTGACTTTTTTTGAAATGCTTAAAAAGTCATAACTTTTTAACGCCTTATTCGATTTTGATGTTCAAGATGGCATTCGGCGCAGTTTTTTGAGACCTAAAAATGTTACCGGGAGTGCAAAATCGGTTAGTCAAAAAATCTCTAAGTTATTGAAAAAAAAAACACTTTTTTTGAAATTTTTCGACAACAATATCTCACGAACGAATCAACCAATTTTAATTTGCAAAACGGCATTCTACGTGGCTTTTTAAGCTTGAGAGCTGATTAGGTTATGAAATTGATCGATGCAATAGCCAAAAAGATATGCCCAAAAAACATTATTTTTGCCAATTGTTTTTTTCGGTTATTTTGAAATTTGTCGAAATCTACCGGCTGGAATCGGTTCAAACTTACAGGGAATCTAAGTTAGATGGAACTCTTTGGAATGCTTTTTATTTCATTCCGATCGGTCAAGCCGTTCAAAAGTTATAAGAGGTTTACATACATCCACACACACACACACACACACATCCACACGTACATACAGACATACAGACACCCTCGTAAAAATAGTCAGGGGAGGTTCCTAAGACCTCAAAACGTTGAGATACGATGAAAACTCGATTTTCGAAAAACGGGGTGAAACCAATAACTTCCCGATTTAAAAAAAAAAATTAATTTTTTTTAGCGGGAAGTTAAAAATAGGATGAAAAAAGAATAAGAAATTTCGTTCTAGCTCACAGACTGCTACAAGGCCAGGCCCCCATTACCTTATTAAAAGGCAAAAAGCAAGTAGAGTTATACAATAGGGTTAAGGCAGATCAAATAATGAGTATGCCTCAGGACAGGATAGTCCCCAGGTATAACTTTGTGAGAAACTTTCGAGTAGAAATACTGGAAAGGGACTCATGGAACAATGTCCCCCCCCCCTATCCAAGGGGAGTCAATTTGGTATACCGATGGCTCAAAGACTGAGAAAGGCACAGGGTCAGGTATATACAGTAGATGACACAGAATAAAAGTCCAACTAAGTCTAGGTGCGTATGCCACAGGGTTTCAGGCTGAAGTAACGGCCATACAACACTGTGCAACGGAGATCGTAAGTCAGGGTATAACGGGTAAAACCGTAGTCATATACTCGGACAGCCAAGCAGCTCTAAAGGCGATAGTCTCAGCAGAAGCTGGTGTGGGACTGCGTTGTGGCCCTGACACATGCTGCAAGTCAAAATTATCTGACACTGGCATGGATACCAGGACACTCAGGGTTTCGAAGCAATGAGAAGGCTGATGAACTGGCCCGTGCGGGAGCTAATACCCCAATGATTGGCCCGGAACCATTCGGCGGAGTTGCTAACACATTTAGAAAGGCAGCCATTGAGAAATGGAGGCTAGAGAAGGCCCAGGAGTGGTGGGAAAAATCACCGGGCAAACGACAAGCCAAAGTCTTCATAAAGGGACACTCGGTGAAGTTTACTGCAGAGCTGCTATCACAAAGGCGAAACGATGTCAGAATGATTGTCATTCTCTTGACAGGACATTGTAGGCTCAAGAAACACATGAGTCAGTTGAACTTAGCAGATGAAGACATCTGTCGATACTGCCAAGAGGAGGAGGAGACCGCATTTCATGTCCTATGCCAATGCGAAGGCCTTGCAAGGACGCGGTATCTAATCTGAAAAATCGTTCTAACAATATTTCTAAAATACTTTTACTTTCACTTTAATTAACAAAAATGAAAGCTATATCATAATAATATTAGGGTGTTAAAATTTATTTTATAGGGAAAGAAAATTATTACCTTTTCCTCCTGCCATAAGCAGACCAACTGGGCCATTAAAATTATCATTCCAACCGGGTAAAGGATCTTCATAAACCGGTATTACTAAAAAAAATACCTTTGTTATAAAATTCAATTAATTTTAATTATTTTATAACGAACCCACTGATGGCCTAGCGATTACAGTTTGGAGTTTTCCCTTACACAAATCCTCTACTACATGTTCTGCTAAAGATTTACAAAATGTGTAAGTGTTTGGTAATGGATCCATGTACTTTAGGCTTAAACTATTCAAAACTTTTTCATCGCATTCTTCTGCTATTTTAATTGAATCTCTCCAATCAGCATGTGCTGGATATAATTTTTCTTCTATAATTCTTTTGTCTGTAAAAATAAAACAATTCAAAGAAAATTACACAAAATATCATCGAAAAATTTATGTATGGAAATTATTTAAAAAGACTATCCTTCAAGTTTTTTATTTTATTTTTCAATTTTCGAAAAACTTCTGATTTGGTATCTATACTATAATATTATATAGAGGAAAGGTTTGATTTTTTGTTTCTTTGTTTGTTTGAAATGAATAGGCTCCAAAACTACTGGACCGATTTCAAAAATTATTTCACCGTTGGCAAGCTACACTATTCCCGAGTGACATAGGCTATGTTTCGTTTTCAGAAAACATAGGGATCCTTACTAAAAGGCCATTAATGTAACCAAAAATGACCTTAAAATCCTTACATCGCGTGCGCTGAGAATACTTCTATATACTATATACTATAGTATATATACTAATATTATAAAGAGAAAAGGTTTGATTTTTTGTTTGTTTGTTTGTTTGAGATGAATAGGCTCCGAAACTACTGGACCGATTTCAAAAATTCTTTCACCGTTGGCAAACTACAATATTCCCGAGTGACATAGGCTGTTTCATTTAAAAAAAAGTAGGGATCCTTACTAAAATGCCATTAATGTAACCAAAAATGACCTTAAAATCCTTACATCGCGTGCGCTGAGAATACTATTATTTATAGAATAAAATAATGTACTAAGATTTTGAAGAATATATAAATATCTACAAAAAACTGTTATAGTTACGTCACAATAACTAATTTTTAATTTTTTAAAAGTTTTTATCTTGGTATTAATCCTTATCAAAATAACTTATTTCATAATCACGACAGATATTACAAATTTAGCATGTGCAATGGGACGAGGCTACTTATAAAGGAATTAAAGGACAATTAAGTTGTAGCAACCAATATAACTGAACCACCAGCTGGTCAACTAACTCATACACTGAGGATACCGATGATTCCAACTGATCTACCAAATCCATTTAAACCGCTTCAATTTCCTATCAAAACATCTTTCGCTTTTACTAATAATAAGTCTCAAGGTCAAACCTTCCAAATAGTAGGGATCGGTTTTCCTCATGGCCAACCGCCTAAGGTGGGTCGGAGCACCTGGAAATCAATTTATTTTGCTGCCAGAAAATAAAACAACATGTAATATTGTTTACAGGGAAGCGTTGACCCAATAAATTTAATGGCTTTTGTTATTTTTCTTTAATCCCCGTGCAAAGCCGGGGCGGGCTGTTAGTTTTTTAGTATTTATGAGATTTTCTACTATCTTTTTATGTGAAAATATTTTCAGCTTCTTAAAAATGTAATATTACATTTTTTTATGTTTTTTATGTATATTCTATAAATTGTGAGTGAGTGAGTAACAAGAGTTAGACAGGCAAGGGAAAGTTTCGTTACTCATTTTTGTGACGATTTTTCTGTGGCAACATCTCTTCCGAACCAAAGATTAAAAGCTTCGCTTTAATAATAATGATAATACAACATACAATACAACAGAAAATACAAGTTATGGATTGTAAATTACAAGCGGGGTCGATTAGCTCAAGGGATCTTACTAGTCCTTAAGGTCTAGACTTTTAAGAAAGTCAATTATTCGCTTAGGATGTACGTTTGTAACCTGATTGAGCTCTATCCCAGCTATTTCTGTCCTTAGCGCATAATTACTCTGCCATTACTGATACGGTTAGCCGTTTCATCTCCACACTTACAGAAACCGTATATTCCACTGTCCACTTTGACCATTTTGCAGAGATGTTTCTTCAGTGAACAGAAGTTTCCCGCGTTTTCAGCGGTAAAACACGCCAAAAAATAGTCCAAATTGTTGTCAGTTGGGCTGGTCAAACACAGCGGAATTCCCTTCCCAAAGGTAGAAAACGCGCGCGTCTTCAAGGACTCCTGCGCACGGATAAAATTGGTTTCATTTTCAGGCTTTTTTTCAATCTGTCGGATATCACGCAGCAGTTCAAAAAATGGAATGGATATCCTACGTTTTTCAATACGTTTTGCTGAATTCCGTGTTTTCCCTTTAATGGTCGATCAGTCAGTACTGGATGAATCCAGCATTTTTTGTATCAGCGAAGAAGACGACGACGATGAAGGACAACCAAGACACCAAATGCATTGACGGCATTAAGTGCTATTTTATTAATCGTTTATTTTTGCAAAGGCTCAACTTTTCGACATGCGCCGAACTGAAAACGAACATGTGTGATAAGGGATGAACTGGTTTTCACACGCGTGAGAAACTGCTGGTGTGGCATATTATTTTTATAATGACGGAAATTAGCGCTGCGTGAGCGAAACGCAAAGTAAAATCCCGTCTGTGTGGCCGTTGCCTAAGTTCAGGTTTATTAAGCTCTAAGAGTAATTTAGATTAGCGCAGTGAAGACCATATTAACCTTTTTGCTCTTCTTTAGCCTGAGGTGTTTTTCCTGTAGGCTGGATTGAATTCTTTTATCCCATTTCGAACAAAGAGAAATTGAAAAAAATGCAATAAGCACAATAATTTTGAAAGGATTTTTTTAAGAATTGAAGAAATAAAAATTTGGATAAAATCACAACAAATTGGAAAAAATCGTAACAAATTCAAAGATATCATGAAAAATGAAAAAAATATAGTATAGTCACCGTACACATAAGACTAGTAGGATCACTCATTCAGATGCCGACACGTTCATTCCCTTCACCCCGTCTATCTTTCCAGCCTCGTTTCAGCCACCTAGCAAGCGAACTACCCCTCGTAAATTGTAAAGCGAGCGATAGATAACTCATATTTCGTCGGCAATATAATGTTCAAAGAGATCAAAGAAAAACTTGAGAGTGAACCTACTAGTCTTTATGTGTAACGTTGGTATAGTATATGGCTTAACACTCCATGTAGGGTTTCGCCGCTTTCGCTTTCTAGATCCATTTTACGGGGTTGATCATTGTATTTGTTCGCTTATATGTCTCCAGTTGTTCCCTTCTTGTGTCTTCTCTTTCCATTTTGTAATTCCTGCTCTGCTTAGGTCCTCCTCTACTTCAGTTAACCATTCCGATCTGGGTCAACCACGTCCCTTTTTTCCTTCTGGTTGTCATAATACCATAGATTTTAATCCTGATTCTGGTCCTTGTCTCCATATATGATCCAGCCATTTACTATATCTTGTCCATTTAAAAATAGAAAAAAGTCTTATAAAAATAAGAAAAGAATCGTAAAAAAATAGTAGTTAAAGAAATCCTAAAACACTGGGAAAAAATCACTAAAAAACGAAAAAAATTAAACAGAAACTTATCAGTAAATTCTTTTTTTAAACCGGCCAGAAATTAATACTTTCCGGTTTATTTTTAGGTCAGAAAATCTCATTTTTATTTACTTTCCGGCCTATCTTTAATGAAAAAAACAATAAAATAGTTAGTCTAAGGTAGCGGTCAATTGGTTTCTATGGTAACCGAGTTTTGTATATATTTAAAACTATAAAATAACTTGACATATTTTGACGTTTAGTTGAAGACGTGAAATTTATTATAAAATGGATATTTAAAATGATGCATTTGATTGTAAAGATGAAATTATACCAGAAGAAATTGTTAAGGCGACCCAAGCAAGATTTGTTAAAAAAAAATGTTAAAATTAGTTAATAAATAGTTCTTGTTATAAAAATGTCCCGTTTAAAAAAAAATATTGTACGTAATACGTCCCAAAAGTGCTTTTACTGGACTCGCAGGCTTGCAGGGCTCGCCCTGCAATTTGCCCACACGTCCAGTAAAAGACCACTTTCGGGACTTGTTACGTAAACTACTACTTTTTTTTATTGTAAAAAGATTTTAAAAAATGCAGCAATAAAATATAAAACGATAGAAATATTTTAAAGTAAAATTAAAAAGATTGTCAGTGCCCAGACCTTCGTATTTAACAACGCATAAACTTAAATTAAACCAGCCGTTAGGGTGAAATTAAACTGAAAATAAACTGTATAAAATATAAGAACTTACCTGTGTTACAATAAGTTGTAGAAATATGAACAAACAAGACAATATTCTTCAACTGTAAAGCTAAATTTACCATTTCACGTGTTCCTCTAACATTGATAATAATTGCATCTCTGAGATTATCATCGAAACGTACAGATGCAGCGGTATGATAAACAATGTTAACTTTTTCTATTAATAGTTTTCTGTCAGCATCACTTATTCCTACACAAAGTAATAATTAAATTACAACTATAAATCATTTACATACAATGAAATACATGCAAATATTCTAATTCTGAATTACACATTTGTGGCAATTTCCTTGTCAGGTGTTTTAAACATGTAAACAAATATTTCACTTAATTCCAATTTGTAAAATATTAAAGTGGAATGAAATGTACGTACCTAAGTTAATATAACAAACATCTCCTTTTATAGGAATAATTTTATCAAGGGCACTTGGACATTCATCCCTCAGTTTATCAAAGAGCTGAAAGAATGTACATATTGAGAGAATTTACCAACTGCATACTCATATTTAATTTAATTAATGTATGATAACACTCGTCTTTATTCAAATACCTAAGACCTAAGGGATGGAATAACCAGAAAATTATTATGAAAATACATCAGAAACTAACAATAGTTTCGTATATTTCACAAGGAACGTAAACATCTTAGACGACTTTGCATGATAGTATTTTGGCTCATAATCAAAACCTCAACCTTAAGCGAGGAAATAAATCACTAAAATATGCCTTGCCGTCGATGAGTTAAAATGCAGTTTTTACAATCGATTTGTCAGAGCGGTAGGACACTTCGTGACCATTTATTTAAAACTCGGTAATTATTGATAGACACGAGTTTAATTCTGTTACTTTTCTGTCGTTGGTGCACCTACAATTTACGTCGTCTCCTGAAGTTTTCTGTAAAATCGTCATGAAAGTAGCTAAACTGCGAGTCTCGGGTTTTTTGGGGTCGCTAAGAACGAATATGGTACCTATCAACTGCTATCTCCCGAGTAATTGGTGCACAGGAAACCTATTTTGTATCTCGCCTCCTGGAGTTTTTCCAAAATACTTGGTGCACAGTAACATACTTTTAAATTCGTCTACTTGATGTTTTTGTAAATTCGTCATAAAATTATGAAAAACACGATACTTGCTTTTTTTGGGTTGTTAAGATTAAATATGATGTCAACAGTGACCTCTGCAGTACTTCTGCTTCTCTGTAGTTATAAAACCCTTGGTGCGTCCTGGGTAACCAAACAATACGCCTCCACTCGTTTCGATTATGCAGTAGATCTAGTGAATTCGTTTACATCATTGCTCTTATCATTGGCGGATTTGCCCTAAGGCCC
This sequence comes from Altica lythri, assembly GCA_964028335.1. Taxonomy (NCBI): domain Eukaryota; kingdom Metazoa; phylum Arthropoda; class Insecta; order Coleoptera; family Chrysomelidae; genus Altica; species Altica lythri. Next base: position 16,238,094 of record OZ034808.1, on the reverse strand, counting down.
AGTAGGCCCGGGCCTAGGGCGGCCAGATACGAAGGGCGGCAATCGTGCCAAAAAAACTCAGTGATGATAACAAGAATAACAAGAAATAACTCAAATGCAAAGTATCTCAAAATATTTTAGAGGCTCGCGTACCGTATGATTATAATCTTCCTAAATCACTATTTTTGAGTATTAAAGTATAAATACTTTCGTACATCGTGCTTAAAAAATAGTTCGTACGTATAGTTTAATATTAGTGATCTAGGAAGAATACCTAACCTATTGTTATTATTACAAAAACAACTCAGCGGTGTCGCGCGAACATTCTAGAAAGCTCTACACGACGCTCGAATGCGTGCGCGCGCCGCCCCGCAGGAAGGATCTAGAAACGGTGCAAGCGCGACGGAAATACGCGCGACGTGAGAGTGAGCAAGACGCGCGCGTTCTGGAAACTGCCCGACTATTCTAGTATAACGTTGCACCGGTATATATAAGCTACGGGTTTGGACGGTGGGACAGTTCAGTTTAGTGAGCGATTGAGTGCGATACTGCTTAAGTTGAATATGGACGGAAAGAAAAGGGTAAGGTTAAGTGGGGCAGAGTATCGCAAGAGAGCTAAAGAAAAAGATGATAAACAAAAAGATATGATTAAAAAAACACGGAAATTAGACGATTTCTTTGGAAAACTTGATGTTCCAAGTAGTAGTGGCGCTCCGTCAACTGATGATTCTGCAGTGTCTTCAAGTGAAAATACTTTGATCGATGTGGCAAGCATATCGAAAGAACAAGCCGAAGATGTCCCTCTAGTACCAGGAGTGGCAGGAGTAGGAGTGCAGCCCAATCCTCCGGACCAGGAGCTCTACGAAATCAGCGACGATCCAGCTAAATGGACAATCGACGAGTTCACGCGTGATCACATTTGTAAGAACGGAGCCAATTAAAACATCCAAAATGATTTTCCTAAAAGTCAGCGCATTTACAAAGATAAAGCGCGACAGTTGTCGAGACATTTATTCGAACGTCAGCTTCTGAACGGTGAAAAAGTTCCGCGAAAGTGGCTAATTTATTCCAAAAGTACTGGATGTGTTTTTTGTGGTCCTTGTCTGCTTTTTAATAGCGGGGAGAGTCAGTTCGACAAAAAAGAAGGTTTCAATGACTGGAAAAATTCATATCATCGAGTGTCAACTCATGAGAATTCGCCTACTCACAAATAATCTGTTCTGCATATGAAAGAACGAAGCAACGTGCTAGGTCGCATTGACCGCGCATTAACAATGCAATTAGATGAAGAAATAAATTACTGGAGAAACATTCTGAAAAGAGTAGTTGCATGCGTAAAAGCGCTTGCGTCACGTGGTTTGCCTTTCAGAGGACACGAAGAAAAATTTGGATCAATCCACAATGGAAATTATTTGATGTCCTTAGAGCTTATCGCTGAGTTCGATCCGTTCTTAGCCAAACACATTACACGTTATGGAAATCCAGGCTCAGGATTTACGAGTTATCTTTCTTCAACAACATGCGAAGAATTCATTCGACTTATGGGAAACAAAGTTTTGGAAACAATTGTTATGGAAATATTAACCGCAAAATATTTTTCTCTGATTATTGACTCGACACCAGATATATCTCACGTAGACCAGCTCACTTATGTTATCAGATATGTCCTGCCTAATGGGTCACCTGTAAAACGGTTCCTCAAGTTTATTCCAAACACAGGCCACAAATCACAACAAATGGCAGATGCTGTTACCTCAACTTTAACTGAATTTGGAATTGACATTTCAAACTGCCGCGGGCAATCATATGACAATGCAGCTAACATGTCAGGCATATACAACGGCCTGCAAGCTAAAATAAAGGAAATTTCACCCCTTGCCGACTATGTTCCCTGTTCAGCACACTCGCTTAATTTAGTAGGTGAGTGTGCTGCTGAAAGCAGCCAAGAGGCTTGTTCGTTCTTTTTTCTACTCCAAGATTTATACAATTTCTTTGCAGCGTCAACTCAGCGTTGGGAACTCCTTCAAACCCATTTCACCGTCAAAAGTCTATCAACGACTCGTTGGTCAGCTCGTGCAGACGCATGCAAAAGTTTACGCGAATCCTGGAATGAAATCCATAAAGCGCTAGTCACCATCGAAAATGACACACAACAGAAGAGAACCGTTATATGCGAAGCAAGAGGTATTCGTTTGAAACTGGAACGTTTTGAAATGGCTCTCATGGCTGTTTTTTGGGGATGTTTACTAGATCGCATTAACGCCTCAAGTAAAAAACTTCAGAGTGTGGAAATTGACATTACTATTGTTATAGAACTGTACGAGGCTTTAATACATTTTGTTGGCGAAACAAGAGAGAATTTCGATGATTTCGAAAAAAAAGCGAATAAACTGTCCTTCGTACAGGAATATGAAAAAGATTTTCGACGCAATCGAAAGCGTAAGCTGCTTCCTGGCGAGACTAATACAGGTGAAGAGATGCAACAAAGTGGCCGTGAAAATTTTAGAATACATACTTTTTTGGTAGTAATTGATACATTGTCAGAAGAACTGAAAAGACGCCGGGGTGCTTATAAATTACTCTACAATAAATTCCACTTTATTACCAACCTGAAGAATCTAAGCATCTCAGAAGTCGAAGATAAGGCCAAAGCATTGCAAATGATTTATTCTACTGACTTAGAAGACAATTTTACAGAAGAATGTCTTCATTTTCGTACCCACTGCAGCATAAAAAATGAGGAGCAAAAGAGTGCAGTCAGTTTGTTGAAATGGTTACGAACCGAAGGTCTTCAAACCATTTACCCAAACGTGGATATTGGTCTTCGTATGTGTGTGTGTACACCCGCCAGTAACTGTACAGGAGAAAGATCGTTTTCTTGTTTGCGCAGAGTTAAAAACTATTTACGCACTACAATGACGGAGCAGAGGCTAAACGATCTTGCTTTGCTTAACATAGAAGCTGATTTTTTAAGGAAATTGGATTGCGAAGATTTAATTAATGATTTTGCTGCGCTTAAGTGCAGACGAGTTTTGTAACACATTGTAAAACCTTTATTTTATTAAAAAGAAAACCTAAAACCATTTTAAATGTTTTATTTAAATTTCCAATCATCTCTGGCCTCGGAAAATATTATAAACTAGCTTTATAAGCTAGCTTTTAGTTAACAATTTTCTGAATCAAATAAAAGTGGCAATAAAGTAAATTCACGAAATATGTATCTATACTTTATTTAAAAACTAGGAGGAGTGATTTGAAAAGCCAGACTTACAGCCAAATAAGTTACTAGAAACTTTACAAGGCGGCAAATTTAAATACATTTCTTTCATTTAAATAAAATTGAAAATAAATGTTTATGGACACTTTATATATGGTCTAAGATGGTCACAAAATAAACTTACAATAATTATATTAAAAAAAGAAATCAATTAACAAAAGTCACCATTATAAATATTTCACACTTTGAAAACATAACCTATAAATGTCACAAATTACTTGATAAATGTAAGTGGCAAATTTTTATAGTGTAAACGTGCCTCCAAATTAACCAATAAACAAACGCGAGGTTTGCCAACTTAAATTCAAATCGCTCCTCCTAGTTTTTAAATAAGGTATAGTCTCTAATGATCGGTGCTGAGAAAAGGGCGGCACATGGCCTGGGGCCTAGAGCGGCTAGGACTGCAAATGCGCCACTGGCTCTTATCTCTTTATTTGTTATCTTTCCATCTAAGTCATGGTCTTCCCATAGGTCTCATCAGGCCCGGATTTGGGGGAGGGCAGGCGGGGCTACTGCCCCAGGGCTTCCACAAGAGAAGGACCACCACAATTTGAATTATCAATTCCAATGTGTCATAGAAATTCCAAAAACGTGTATTCTCAATCGAGAGGAAGTAGATTTTTCTGGTTTCAAAAATGATATTGGTCTTTAGCCTGACATTATAACAGAAAGAATGGTCAATTATTGGAAGAAAAAAGGTTCTACAATACTGCATAATTGTAATGAAATCTATCTGCAAAATTCAGTTCTCCAAGATCAGCCTCGAGATAATACAAAATTTGTTCGGAAATGTTCAAAGAGTCGTAGCAATCAAAATCAAGAGACTGTAAATCGATTCTGACTGTTTTTTTCCAACTACGAGGAAAATTTATTGCTATGCATGTAAATTAATGTCTACCCAAATAACAAATCAGTCAGTAATGAGTTTAGTGCAACGAGTATAAGTTACAGGACGTATTGATCAAGAGCTAGCAATACAAGAGGCAAAACAAATTGAGTATTGGCGAAAAATTCTTAGAATTGTCGTCAGTACGATTAAATTTATTGCTGAACGTGGATTAGCCTTCCGAGGAGACGATGAACTTACAATAGTCGTTCGATATATTGAAGGATCGATGATACCAAAGGAACGATTTCTTGCTTTCTTATCAAATTGCGGTCATACTGGTGAAGCAATAGCAAAAGCTTTACTACAATTTTTGGATGACCATCCAATTAATATACTTAATTGCAGCGGTCAATCGTACGACAATGCTGCAAATATTAGTGGCAAATACAGAGGGATGCAAGCTCTTATTTTACAGAAAAATTATTTATCAGCATTTGTACCATGCTGTGGTCACTCACTCAATTTAGTTGGAAAGGCAGCTGCTAACTCTTGTACATTAGCAGTGCAATTCTTTGATTCCATTCAGAATTTATATACGTTTTTTAATAAATTCTTTGTTTAAATAATTTATTTGTTGCGAATAAATTTTTAAAAGACTTTTGTTAAAAAAAAATTTGTTTTCATTCGGAAAAAAATAGGGGCTTCCACTTCATCGTTGCCCCAGGGCCTCTAGACCTCCAAATCCGGCCCTGGGTCTCCTACCTATAAGTATTTCCTCCCATACTAATTTGACAAGTCTATCGTCATCTTGTCTTCTTACATGTCATCCCATCTCATTCTCTTTGTTTTTATTTTTTGCACAATATCTGGAGCTCTATATATTTCTGTTAATTCGACGTTCATTCTTATTCTCATTTTTTACTGGACCTTATATTCTTCGTAGAAGTACTTGGTACACAGGAAGACTGCTTTTCGTGAAGTCTCCTGGAGTTTTCGCTAAATTCTTTATGAAATAAGTCGAATCGCGGTACTTGGGTTTTTTGGAGTCCCTAAGAACGAGTATGGTATCAACTGCGAACTCCGGAGTACCTGGTGCACAGGAAATCTTATTTTTACTTCGTCTCTTGGAGTTTTCTGTAATTCCGTGATGAAATTAGCTTAAACGCCATACTCGGGTTTTTTGGGCACTCTCAGAACAAATACGGTATCAACTGTGATCTCGGGAGTACTTGGTGCACAGGAAACCTACTTTTTATTTGGTTTCCTGGAATCTACGGTATATTTGTCATGAAATTAGTTGAAACTCGATAGTCGGGGGGTTTTCTGTGTACCAGCAACTCCGGAAATAGCAGTTGATCCCATTTTCGAGTATCGAGTTTAACTTAATTTCATAACAAATTTACAAAAAACTTTAGGAGAAGGGGAAATTAGGTACCCCGGAGATTGCTGTATTCGTTCTCAGCGACCCAAAATTAAAAAAAAAAAACTGTCTTCGTTTTCATCAATAATTACCGAGTTGTAATTTTTTATCTTTTATTTGTTATAAATGCACTTTAACACTTTTTTTGTATGTACAAATGCATTTTTCTAATCTTACCTAATCACATATTATCACAAAGTTTCCCTACGCTCTGATGCAAAAAACTGCACCTTAATCCATCTTACTGTAAAATGTCGACAGTACATTGCTTTGTTTCCTGGACTATATAACTTTGTGAAATTATTGACACCATTATACAACATTTACAATGTAAACTTCCAATAAGGAATAATAGCTCATTAAAATAAAATTAAATAGGATGAAACCGGAGCCTAGTACAATATTTCATTCTGGAAAGGAATATAAGAGCTGAAGTTTCAGTAGTGATGACAACAGATCAATAATTAAAATCTGTAATAGATTGAACATTATCCAACACAAACAAAGATATTGACAAAGAACACAACGCTGTCTAATGTGAATACAAATAGAAACAGACGTCACTGTCAATACATTGAATGGGCGATCAACCAATAAGAGAACAAATCACGTCTCGGTGATTTCTATACAGTTTTAGAATTTTTATCGTAAATACAATTTATAATGCTTAATTAGAGAATAATTTTCTAAAATAATCATAATCAATATATTATAGAAAGGTGTGATACGCTCAACGAACATTATATCTCATGGGACCGCTAAATTTACAAATTTGGAACTAAATACCTTCGATAAGCCTGGGCCATTAAAGTTATCAGAACCCTAATTATTTTGTAAAAATTTCAAACACGCACCAACCATATTTATACACTTTCAACGAAAGCTGTTTGGTTGTTAAAATTAAAAAAAAACTAATAGATAGGTACCTAACTAAATTTTACAAATTAATCCAGTTGGTAAATAAAGTGGAATATATTACAATATACCGTGGAAACTTGTGCAATAAGATGCAGTTTCCAAACTCTGTAACCATATGTGATAATTTAATATTAAAAAAATGCATTTGTGCATACAAAAAATAGCTACTTATATAACTAGTTGCAAAATGAACGTGTTTTTTGCACTAGATGTGAAGTTTGGATCACGAGCGTAGCGGTGTTTTGCATCGTGTTTATATACAAGATTTTTTGTAATGAAGCTTCATTTTCATTTTGAATTTATTTTACTTGGTTATTATTTAACGTCGGCCTATTTCTGCTAGATAGTATCAAAGCCATCCTTGTTGGAACGAAGTTCCCTTTCGGGCGTTACGACCAGTTACGACTGAGGCTAGGCTAGAGGCTAGCCGGAAAAAATTCTGACCAAAATATGTCACGACACGACACGACACGACACACGCATGTTTCTCTGTGTGTCTGTCCCTCTCTCTCTCTCTCTCATAGATAGATATATTACAATTAAAAAGACACTAATTTAAATTAAATGAAAATGTACATTAAAAAGAAAATACTGTAGAATAAAAAATAAGTACCTATAATAGTATTATATTTTATTTCATCCTATTTTTATAAATTAATAAATTCATAAACATTTTAAAAATAGTTCGTAACTTGACTAGTTAGGTACGTCAAATTACCTTAACTGTCAGTTATGACAAATATTTTAATTTTAAAATTTTGTATTAAATTGTTAATTCCTGTTTTAAATTTAATTGAAATAAAAAGTAATTCTAGGTAGATGTATGTCATCTAAACCTCTGATATTGTATAAATGGACACTTTTGTTAAAAGAAACGAACTGTTGAAAATATTCAGGTGATAATAGATTTACTATTTTCTATTTTGCTCTGAACAGTGTAGTGTCGCGACTTTGTTGAGTTTATACAGGTTTTTTGTAAATAATAAATAATAAAATAATAGAAAATAATAACAATAATGTATCCTGACAGTGTTTCTGCACAAGTTCCGGATATTGCTGATAGAGTTAAGTAAGTAGACATTATGCTTATGTATGTATAAACACTCTGTTGTGTTTACAAATTACAATTCCTTCACTAATTAATCGAAAGGAACTTCGTTCCATCCGGGTGTCCCTTGACACCACTCACTTTTTTTTTGTTTCTATGGAGATAACCATTACATTTATCAAAAAATGACAAAATGAGATTTCATTTTGTCACTCTTTGATAAAATCAGTGACAAAATGAAAATGAGTGACAAAATGAAAACAAGTGATAAAATCAACAACATTTTATATCTAGAATGAGTGTCAAAATTATGACATTTCGTAACTGAATTACAAAAAAAAAATGCATTTTTGAAGTGCATTTATAACAATTAATGATTAAAAAAATTACAACGTAATTAGGAACGAAAATGATTTCAATTTTATTACTCGATGGATTTTTGAATCTCTGAGAACAAAAATGCAATATTGACAGCGATTTCCGGGGTATCTGGAGTCCATAAAATCTTCGTTTTACATCGCCTTCTGGAGTTTTCGTTATGAACCGCGATATTGGAAGATTTTTGGGATCGCTGAGAACTAATTGATATCGGCTGCAATTTTTTAAGTATCTAATACACAGAAAACGTACTTTCTACTTCGTCTTCTTGAAATTTCTGTAAAACCACCTAGTAGTGAGTTTTAGCTAATTTTAGAATAAATTTACAAAAAACTCAAGGAGTCGACGTGAAAAGTAAGTTTCATGCGCACCAGGTACTCCGGAGATCGCAGTCGATATCATATTCGTTTTTAGCAACCCCAAAAATCCCAGAGTCTCGAGTTTTACCTAATTTCCTGACGAATTAACAGAAGACTGTAGGAAACGATGTAAAAAGTGGATTCGTTCTCAGCGACCTCAAAAACCCCCCGTGGATTGAGTTTTAGCTAATCCCATGTGGAGTTAATAGAAAACTCCAGGAGATATAGGTTTTCTAGGCATTAAGTACCCTGAAGATCGCTGTCGATGTTGTATTCATTCTCATCGAATCAATAACCCGCTGAGTAACAAAATGGAATCATTTACGTCAACAACTACTTAATAAATTTTTTAATTATTAATTATTATAAACGCATTTTAACAATGCATTTTTGTATGATAATCGGATTAAGGCCACAAATTTTCCGCACTCTCTGACTAATCGAATGCAAAAAACTGCATATTATAGAATTCAATCTTACTGCATTAAAAATTGAGGGTAAGGCATATTAAATCGCTTACATTTAGAATATATGTACCAAGCGCTCAAAAAACAGAAATACATAAAACCCAATTTCGAAAGTAACAGTAGCATAAAAGAACACAAGATGGATTATAGGCTGTTCACTTATGAAAAAAAAGTTAAAACAGAAAATTTGATAAATAGGGTTATAGTTTATCCAAAACCACTTGAATAGGCGTGGTCAACGCTCTTTTCGAATTTTCAAGAATTCTCTTCATGGGCGTACAGGTGTGAGTCGGGAAGTTAAAAGCAACATTAAATAGATATTTTACTAGGTTCGTTCATATAATGACGTTCTTTTGAGTTTCCCCTGGTAAAATCGTAAAAATAATTCCTATCCAAGTGAGTCTAGTTATACTATACCTACTTTTGAAAATAACAAGTACATAAATCACAGCACAGAAATCTAAATATTGACCAAAAGAAAGTGTATTAAAAGATGAGTTTTTTTGGTTTTTAAACTGAAAACAAAATGTTAAAAAGAGTTTTAAAAAGTTTTTAAAAATAGGAAAATACGAAATAAATAAATCATAAAAAAAAGAATTTGTCTTTAGTATAATTAGAAATAAGAATAATTCTAAACTTACCGGTAATGCTTTTATATTTTCCAAACGAGTCTCAACAGATTTGCCCTTCTTTTCCCTTAACAAAATATAGATATTTCCAATATTCGGAAAAGCTCTAAGTAATTTTTCAATCAAAACTTTTCCCAAAAATCCACTACCACCGCTCATAAAAATATTTTTTCCTGCGAAATATTCTGCGATACTCATCGTGCTGAAAGATAGAGTAACTCTGAGTGAATATAAATTTATAATGAATTTTTTTCGGTTTTTCAACTACTAAAAAGCAATTAATAATTCATTAAACTGGGACCTTGAACTTAATGACAAAACGGTAAATTTAATTTTAAAATTTGTGGCATTGTTTCAAACCATTCACAACGATTAAATTATTTATGATAGTTTATTGAGCTTTGCGTACTCGCAAGCACGTGTTTAATATGACTGGTAGAAAAAAAATGCTTTTTAAGTGAAATTGGGTACCTACTTGTCTGCTTACAAATTATTTTCTAATGATTTTTAATTATCATATTTATAAAGAGTTATAGACAAATCAATTTTAAATGATTATTAACTGCTAGGTATTTCCTAATTAGGTACTAAATAGATTAATATCACTTCAAAATCGATTACGAAAAATTAAATTGATGATTTTTATCACATAGTTTTTAATACAAATACACTCAAATCAACATCAAAACACTCAAAAAATACAATAATAGTAGTTTACGTGGACGAGTAGTCAATTGCAGGGCGAGCCGCAGGCGAGTCCAGTAAAAGACCACTTTCGGGACGCATTACGTACAATATTTTTTTTAAAACCGGCCAGAATTAAGTAATTTCTAGTTTATTTTTGGGTCAGAAAATCTCATTTTGTCGGACCGGGCCAGAAAATTATTGTGATAGTCCGGTAAAAGCTTTTACCGGACTTATTTTTATTGTGATAGTCCGGTAAAAGCTTTTATTTCATCCTGTCCAGTAAATACACTTCCCTATAATCAATTTGGCACCGGTAAGTAAAACATTACGGTATCAGGTAATGTAATGTGTTGCCTAGCAACGCTGCTCTGACTGTTTAAGGGAAGACAATTACTTTTAATTTTTGACATTTAAAAATTCTATAATGACTATAAAATAATTAATTACTTACTTTTACATCCATATTTAAAAAGAAGTCAATGTTATTCAATTTTATATTAACAATTAAATCTTAGTAATAAAAAAAATTATTTGACAGTGACAGATGGCTTTCAAGGTAATTTGACCTAACTAATCAACTTACGAACTATTTTTAGTCAAGTTAGGAACTACTGTTAAAAATTTTATGAATTTATTAATTTGTAAAAACAGGATGAAATAAAATATAAAACGATACATTGTCGTTAGGTGTTATTACAGTACTCGTTTATATTTCCGGACTTGGCTCCTACGTCGCCTCGTCCGTAAACTAACTCGTACTGTAACAAGTCACCTACCGACCTTGTAACGTATAATACTATTACCGGACTCATTTTTATTTTCTGGCGTTGTCCGACAAAATGAGATTTTCTGACCTAAAAATAAAACCGGAAAGAACTAATTTCAGGCCAGTTTAAAAAAAATATTTTTAATACCAAGTTATTTTGCATTATTAATTACAACATAATATTTTTAGTGCGATAACAAAAAATTGGTGCTATATGTAAAAGTTGAACAGAAAGAAAAACAGACACCCAATAGCATTAAAACGATCCAGCAAGAGAACAAGAAAAATCAATTTATGAAATTTAAAGATAGTGAAAATAAAAAGAGAAAGAAAAATAAACAAGCTCAATAAGATATAAGATAAAGTCGCTTGCAGCATACTCTATACACGTCTTAATACACTCACAACACCAAATTAGAAAGTTGCACACGATAGGTTGCGCACCAAACACGTAACGAGGTCATTCGTTGAGTAGATTTCACTCCTCACATTTTTCTCATACCGGGCGCCTTATATCAAAAACCGATTATTAAGGAGAAAACTCCAATAAAAAACAAGAAGAAAAACAAACTTATATTAGGAAAGTGAAACGTCAAAACAAGCACTACAGGAAATAGGATGGCAAGGAGAAGAAAATATAAAAAAATAACAATTACAATAATTACAATACAATATTCTACTCAGTAGAAACTAAACAAGGGAATAATGGTACAGCATTTATGGTGAGCAATAGATTAAGAAACAAACTTGTGGAATTCACAGCTATAAATGGACGAAATTCATTTATGAAAATCGAAATCGAACAAGCCAATATAACAAATATACGAAAAACTGATAAATGTACGACTACCAAGAAATGACATAGTTCTAAAGATCGGTGATCTCCACGCAGAAGTAGGGAAAGAAAACCAACATAAGAAAGTGGCAGTTAAAGAGACTATCCTTGACGAAAGAAATGGTAATGGAGGAAAATTATGTAACCTAACAGCAATAACAAATAGTTATATAATAAGCACAAATTTTGAACATAGAAGAGAACACAAAGTAATATGGATGATACCGGGAAAAACAGAAGGGAATCAGATAGACCACATCCTAGTATCAAAAAAATGGAAAATGATAGTACAGGACGTTAAATCATATAGAACGGCAAACGCAGATTTTCTAGTAAGAGGATGAATAAAAATGAAAGTAATTAAAACAGAGAAGATAAAACAAAAAAAGATGGAACCTAGAAAAGTTAAAAGTACAGGAAACAAAAGATTAATATAAGGAAAAACTTACAGAAGTAAACAACACATAATAGAGAGGGAACTTGGTATAGGTTTCTGGAAATCGGTAATGTATAAGAAAGCTATATGGATCCAGAAAACGCATTACAACCAGGATCGTATCAACTGCTCACTGGGAAAAAGAGCAAGAATAGCTTTATGATAGGGTTAATTAATGAGTTTCTATGCCTCAGGACAGGATAGCCCCCAGTATAACTTTGCGAGAAATTTTCGAGTAGAATTACTGGAAAGGGATTCATGAAACAATGGCTCCCCAATTCAAGGGGAATCAATCTGGTATATCGATGGCTCAGAGACTGAGAAAGGCACAGGGCCGTGTATATACAGTAGGGGACATAGGATACAAGTCCAATTAAGACTAGTGCGTATGCTACAGTGTTTCTGGCTGAAGTAATGGCTATACAACACTGTGCAACGGAGATCATAAGTCAGTGTATAACGGATGAAACCGTAGTCATATACTTGGACAGCCAAGCAGCTTTGAAGGCGATAGTTTTGGCACAAATAAGCTCACAGCTGGTGTGACACTGCTTTAGGGCCCTGACACAAGCCCGAGAGGGAGCTAATATCTTAATCATTGGCTCAGAAAGAAATGGAGGCTATAGAAAGCCCAAGAGAGGTGGGAAAAATCACCGGACAAGTATCAAGCCAAAGTCTTCATAAAAGGACACTCGGCGAAATTTACTGCAGAGCTCTTATCATAAATCAATATCAGAATGATTCTCAGTCTGTTGACAGGACATTGTTGGCTTAGAAAACAGAAAACAGCTGAACTTGGCAGATGAAGACCTCTGTCGATACTGCCAAGGAGAGTATGGATGATGGGTGTTCACAATAGATCTGTAAAGGTCATAGTGATACAGGCTAACAGCCAACCCACTGAATATCTATCTATTTATCTATGAGGATCGTATGTTAACAAAAACAACAAGGATTAAGACCTAGAATTTACAGTCAGCAAGGGGACCAGAATTAACAAGACGACACCGTAGAGTTAGTCTAGTAGTTTGCAATGACCATGAAAACTGGACTGAACAGGAATGGCAACAAGTTTCATTCTCAGACGAGTCTCGTTTTCCAATTTGGTGTACCTCATGAAAGTGTTCGACTTTAAAGAAGAAAGATTACCACAGAATATGTTACAAGAGATTCGCTATTTTTGAGGAGGATCAGTAATGGTGTGGGGAGGCATAGTTTCCAATGGAAAAACTGAGTTTAATATAATTCACGGGGCGACATGACAGTAAATTGATACATTTCGGGTTTCTGCAACTCAATGTATTGTCCTATGTACAAAATTATGGTCAATATTTTATTTTCCAATAGGATTTTCCGTCATTATGTCGCCGCACAAGAGATTTTTTCCAAGAAAATCAAATTATTGCAATTATGTATTGGCTACCCAATATTTCGTATTTAAATCCCATTTTGATTTAATAATTTATTTGTCTCTTGTCGAAAATTCTAAAATGATTTGTTGGGTACTGGTTTATGAATAAAGTATTTTTCTCAAAAATATTTGTCTGATTTTTGAAGGTATACTTCTATTCGTGCACTCGGCGGAAAAAGATTGTGTAGAGTTAAATGAGAAAAATCATTACATATGTAATGGTGTGAGTAAGAGAGAGACAGAAACACTAATAAGGTATATTGGTCGGTAAAAACAAAGATGAAATATTTACCACATGTTATTAGTCATAACTATAAGTCTTTTGAATACCGTTTCAACATTCAGTACCATGGAGACTAGACAAGGAGTACGCACTCGACCGGCGGAATTGCCAAAATCTGTCCACGGTATCGTACATATTAGGTTTACTTTTTTCACCACTAGTGTCGCTAGTTTTCCTTTTGTACCAGTATGAATATAGACAATTAAATAATCGTGAATTATTAAATTGGTTTTTATTATTTATATCAGAAAAATCGAACCATTTTTTTCATTCTGTAAATAAATTAATAATGAAATAATTAAAAATTATTTATTTTATTTCAAACGACGTCCTCATTGGTCGCCATTTTGGTACAAATGGAACACCAGCGCCCTCTTATTTTGGTAGCCCTATTTGCATACATGGAGTTCGTACTCCTTGTCTAGTCTCCATGATTCAGTACATTCAAAAGGGGTAGATATACAAAAAACAGTCTGAACTAATGTATGAATATCATAGTGACGGACCACATGATTATTTGACAGATTATTTTATAATAATATTTATGTAAGTATACATATAAAGTTTAGCATTTTATAATAATAATAATATTCAGTAATGAGTATTTTATTGTAGTCTAAAGTACCGTCACATGGTTGCAGTATATTCTGCTCTATGCTTTTAAGGTTGTTGGCTACATAAACAGAGTTTTTACAAATAGTCGAGGAAATAAAGCACTAAAACCTCCGAATTTTGTAACGTAAGATGGATCGGAATGCGTTTTTTTGCATTGGATTCGTTAGAGTATCAGGAAATTTATAGCTATTTGTTACAATGTAAAAATGGGAAATGGCATTTCTGCATTCGAAAAGTGCATTCCGAGCAGACAATAGAAAGAAAACTTACAACTCGGTAAGTATTGCTGAAAATGGATTCAATTTATATACTCGAGGTTTATGGGGTCGCTGAACACGAATATCATGATGCCGAAAGTCTCCGCGCACTTGTGCCTAGGGTATTTACCTCTTTTCCTGGGGTTTTATGTAAATTCTGTACGAAATCAGTGCACACTTGGTACTCGGCGGTTTTTTTGAGTCGCTAAATACGATTATAAAAATGGCGATGGTCTTCGAAACACCTGGTGCTTAAGACGGACCTCGTCTCCAGGAATTTTATGCAAATTCGATACAAAAAGAGTGTGCACTCGGTACTAGGAGGTTTTTGGGGTCGCTGAACACGAATATCATATAATGATTTTGCTAAATCATTTGCATACAAATTTATGAATCCGGGCGCGTGTGTAGAAGTATAACTTCTGCCGGCAGTCCCACTGACTGCCACACTCGTCTTTTTTTACTCACTAAATTACAAAAGCTGTTTTACGGTATTAATAATGTTGATATTTTTTATTTAACAAAAATGTATACATATAAAATATCACAAAAAAAACTTTTAATAATTACACTTCTGACTCACACACCCTTAATTTCACTGTCTCTTTGTCCTTTTATTGTCAGTTTCACCCTACAGAATAAGTTCTAACAAATAATGGCCGATCGGGTGGTTCAGATTTTTCGTCCTCATTCTTCGCTATCTCGTTTTCCTGGGGTTCATGGAAACCAGTTTTCGCTGATTTTGACGCATTTACAATTACTTCCTTTATCTCCCGTTCCAGCGCCGCCTCATTAAACTAAAATAAACGAATAATAATTAACCTGGCGATGTAAAATTTATTGACAAAAGTTCATGGTGTATTAATATGGAAATTATTTATTGGGAATGTATGATAATCTTTCTTAGTGACATAAATGATAAAAGTTTTAAGAATTAGGTATTTGAGAAACAAAAATTTAATCTACATTGAATGTACACTAGGAAAAGTAAAAACAAAAAATGTATATATTTCGGAGAAGATATTCTAATCGAAAGTCTCAATATTAATGTATATTCATCAGTATTTCAATTAAAATCTTTCCAACTAATTATAAGGTGTAAATAAACAAAGTATCTTAATAACGTAAGTTTTTGAACCAAATTCATTGACTTTAATTTTAACAAAAACAAAATAATTTTAAGTTTCGAAAACAAAAGTTTAGATACTTTGTTTAATATAATTTAAGATCTATTTATTCAAGTTTTTTCGTTTTAAGATGTATCAATTAGAATAAAAAAAAGTATCTTAAAGTTACTTGGCCCGGTACCCAAAGCTGAAATCAGTCGAATATTCCAGAATGAAAACATTTTAGGCCAAATTATTTATAGAATAATTAGTGAATACCCTGTATGAATCTCCCATTTAGGTGAGAGAGTTTGGTGAGAAAAACTAGATTTGAGTGTCAACGAGGAAATTGGCTCGTGAATACAGATCTTCTACGAGTACGATATCGTAGGAATTCAGGAGGAACGGTCCAAAATGTCAAAAGAGATAAGTTTCCCAACTACTCTTAGGCGCAGCTCCTTCGTATACAAAGATGGTGTTGTCAACTGAAGCGGGTGAATTTGGACAATAAAAAAAACATTGTTTTAGATGACAAAAAATTATTTCACTATGAGTTATTCTGAAATAAGGGGAAACGATGGATTTTATACTGACAACTTAGACGTAACGAAATGCCCTGACAATGTTTGATACCTACAAATACAAAGCAAAATTTGCAGATAAAAGCATTGTCTAGTGTGCAACTTTATAACAGGAGTGTATCATGCCTTTTGTGGGAAGAGTGAGAAGTGAAACTTTAAATAGTCAGACTTATATGAACAACTGATTTTCCAAATTGCTTTAGTGTGTCCACAAGCACCATGCTAATGACGATATCATGTTTCGGCCAATCATCACATCTCACGCCACTACACATTCAAGTACAAAGTTTAAGGAAGAAAACAATATATAGAATGATCAAAAAAGAATCAATCAAGGAAAAACCTTGATCACTTCAATTTGATCAAACTTGGGAATGCCTCAAGATGGCATGCCAAAGTACTTTAACTTTGTGGGAAAATTCACCACAAAACTGGTTAGTAAATCGGAATGGGACAAATACAGCATATTGGAGCTAAGCCAAAATGCCATAAAATGGTATACGGATACTTCCAACGCAGATTTTTTTATTAAGGATGTCCTCGTAGGTATAGACCTAAATACAAATGTACCGAGAACATCTATTGGGGCAGAAGAGACAATTTATTAATTTGGGATTTAAAGGCCTGCAAGTTAGGACGAGTGGGGAAGACGCGGGAAGGTAAGGAGTTCCACAATCTGGAGACCCTGGGGATGAAGGAACGATCGAATCGATCCGTTCTCGATGTCGGGCATTGAAGAGTATAAGGGTGCAAGGAGTTATCACGTCGCGTTGCTCTGGCTGGTCTGACAAGTGGAGGGATTATAGAGCGGAGTCTTCTGAGCAAAATCCGTTTATGTATCGATAAAACAAGGAAAGATCAGCCACTGTTCTTCGGTGGGATAATGGGGCTAGGTTTTTGGTGATACTGGTGTCGTTTATTAGTCGAACTGCTCTTCTCTGTATTGCATCAAGAACTTCAAGTCTTGACGGAGCCGCCGAACCCCATACATGCGAGCAGTATTCAAGATTAGGTCGTATTTGGGCTTTGTAAAGAGTAGCTAAGTTGTATGGAGAAAATATTTCCGTGCTCTAAACAGATGAAGGAACACGGGCAGGGTTTTTTGGACCTAGAGTCAAATACTCAGATAGGATGGGTGTATACCCAAGCATTTTTGAAACAGAAATCCATGCCATTAAAAAATTTGTAGAATTTAATATCGAAAGGAACTATCGTAGACAAAAGATTGTAATCATGTCAGGCAGCCATCAAAGCTCTGAACTCACACACATTCAGTTCAAAGATAATCTGGGAATGCCTAGGCCAAACTAAATGAACTAGGACAAAATAACACTGTTACCCCCTTATGGGTTCGAGAACACACAGGAATAGAAGGAAACGAAACAGCAGATAAGTAAGCAAAAAAGAAGGAGCTGAAACCCCATACTTGGGACCAGAATCATCTTGTGGAATCAGCATTAGTACAGTCTTAGAAAAACTAAGGAAATAAATATATAGAGAAAAATCCAAGTACTGGAGTGAACTAAAAGGACTAAGACAACCAAAGGTAACTAACTATAACCAGAAGAGATTTTTCAGCTGTCTATACCTATACCTATAGTAAAAACAACCTCCTCAGATTGGTAGATGAAGCAAAGTGCAGATCCTTTGAGGAAGAGGATGAAACATCAATGCACATACTCTCAGAATGCATTGCATTACGTAATTCTAGGGTTAGATAGGAGCATACGAAATAGAAGAGAAAGATCTACCTAACTTGAAGCCCAACGATATTCTAAACTTTCTAAGAAAGATAGGACTAGAAGAGCTTCTAAAAGACTGAGGAAACACATTAGATCTGATAGGTCGCAGGTGTATCTGCCTCCTAATTTCGCTCATACGCTCAGTCTCTTATCATACCTTTAATCAAGAGTCACCTAAATCTGGCTTCTACATCACATACCTGTTGTTCCCAAAAACGATAATCCTCCAAACTTATCATAGGCTCTTCCAATAGAGGATTTTTGGGCGTTTTTGTCTAGGAAGGTTTAACAAGGAGGCTTAGAAGCTCAAGATGAGGAACAATTAAGACGGCGAATTTACGAAAAACTGACAGAAATTGATCTAAATTCCGTCCAGAACCTTTTGAGAGACATTCGAAGTAATTCGCGCCTAGTCGAGCAGAATGAGCCATTCCACATATTTCAGAGTAAAGTTTAATTGAGTAGTGAGTTGTAATTTATGATTAATAGCTAGTATATAAATTAAATTCTTTATTAAAAAAATATCTAACAAATAATTGTGCTAAAACTTTTAGTGCTTACGTTACCTCTTTGTAATTTAGTTTTGTGGTGTAAATTTTTTTGGTTTGGTAAATCTATTCTCTCCTTGGTAAATGTACGAAAATCAAAGCGGGGATAGTTAATCCAGTAAATTAAGTTCGGATCTAAAGCAGCTATCCTTTAACAAACTTGAACATGTTTCATTAACTGAAGCGAAGTAAGCAACAAGTGCCCAAAGGCTCACGGGATTCGAGTTGATTGAATGATACAATTAGTGCAGTCAATATTTGGGTCAAAAAGAGATAAAATATATTTAATTGTAATTAGTAATTAAAATAATCAAAGATATAAATAATTTCAAAGTATTCCTCATATTTTAAAAACTTGTTTTTAAAAATATATCTCTGTATGTATATGAAATACATTTTTTCCTTTGTCAGTTTTTCAAATAATAAACATTGATAATCAAATTCATGCAAACTCAGGAAATTTTGGGTCATTAAACTGATTATATTAACAATGGTGATTGTTATTTAAAAAATCATCATATTTTTATTCATAAGGTACATATAAGAATTTTTTTATCCAATAACTAGTAAGAAAATGTATTTACAGAGAAAGAAAATCAAAAATTTATAAACTGACAACAACAGTTATTGAATGTAGTTGTTTTCTTTAAGAAAATAAACAGAATACTACGAAATAACATAATACGTATTCTTGTTGGCATTTCTTGGCTGAATTTTTTGTCTGTGTATTAGGGTGGAATTCGTAAACATAACGTATAAAAATAACACAGCTTTATACTGTTTATAGATTCCAAACAAGTTCGAAATTTCTACGGGTCATTTGACCCACTTGGAGACGTAAAGTCTATCATCCAAGAAAGACTTAAAACGTTATTAGTCACTTTTCGGTGGAACAAGCGACCACACCAGAAATGAGAATTTTCCAATGATTAGGGGGGTTTGATAATACAATTTTGTACAGCATGTTGGTAATTTAAAAGTTGCCTTCAATAGATTGTCATTCAAAAAACTGGATCTGGAAAGCTACAGAATTTTTGGTTTTTGGAAAAGTCCATTGACGTTTTTGGTGATACAAAAATGTACGGCGTTTGAACATTTTATTTTTTTTCTATGTTTTTATTTTCTATTTGTGCCGCACAGATTTACTGGTGCATGGTTGTAAATTAGGTGCAATGGTCCTACGATCTATATTGTCACCACTAATTTTTAACCCTGTTCCAGCAAATTTGTACGGTATTAACAAAAAAAAAAAAGTGTGAGGTGTCAAGGGACACCCGGATGGAACGAAGTTCCTTTCGATTAATTAGTGAAGGAATTAGTAATTTGTAAACACAACAGAGTGTTTATACATACATAAGCATTTATTATTGTCTGTATAAAATCTCTACTTACCTAACAGTTCGTTTCTTTTAACAAAAGTGTCCATTTATACAATACCAGAGCTTTAGATAACACATCTTTTTAGAATTACTTTTTATAATTTAAAACAGGAATTAACAATTCAATACAAAATTTTAAAATTAAAATATTTGACAGTAACTGACAGTTAAGGTAATTTGACGTAGGTACCTAAATAGTCAAGTTACGAACTATTTTTAAAATGTTTATGAATTTATTAATTTATAAAAACAGGATGAAATAAAATGTAATACTATTATAGTTAATTATTATTTTTTCTACAGTATTTTCTTTTTAATGTACATTTTCTTTTAATTTAAAATAGTGTCTTTTTAATTGTAATATAATTATCTATCTATGAGAGAGAGGGAGAGAGAGTTATTTATTTTTTGGTCTGAGAGAGAGAGAAACATGCGTGTGTCGTGACAACTTTTGGTATGAATTTTTTTTGGCTAGCTCCTAGCGTCAGTCGTAACTGTTCGTAACGCGCGAAAGGGAACTTCGTTCCAATAGAAAAAAGTCAGAAAATAAAATAAAATATTCAAAAGTGTTACATTTAAGTATCAACGAAAAGGTTCGTAGAATCTTACAAAAATCGAAAATTCTTAGTTTTCCAGTCCCATTTTTTACAGCAATTTGTTTAAGGTAACTTTTATTCATCAGCTTCTAAATTAATAATCACTCTCTCCCTCATTGTAAAATTCTTTTTTCTGGTCTAGTCAGTTGTTATACGCAAAACCAGTTGTTTTACCTTTAAAGTCATGCTTAAAGCAGGGCAATCCAGAATCTTTTAATTACTGACCCATTAGTATGTTTAGCTCTTTTTCCAAAAATTTTTTATTCATAGTTTATGAACAGGTTTTTGCATTTCTTCACCAAGAAAAACTATTCAATCCTAGGCAACATGGTTTCTTTGTTGGTAAAAGTACTGAAACAGCTCTGTTTGAGTTAACTAATGGTATATATAATTGGATGCAGGAAATGTCTCCTGTGAGATTTTCTTTGACTTATCGAATGCTTTTGACTGCATTGAGTTTGGGATCTTGAGGAAGCTTGAGCACTATGGCGTCAGAGGTGTCCCATAGGAGAGTGTGCTTGGAGGTAAATCGTGGGGTGCCAGTCAAGTTGTTAATACAATTTTCAGTTCTCCTAATATGGGTCATTTCCAGAAACATTCTCTTGTATTCGTTTCGTTCTTTGTCCAAAATATGTGTGCTTGCGAAGTCAAATTGGTGTTTGTTTTTTATCGCATGTTCTGCTAAGGCACATGATTTTGATTTATTAGTGTTAATGCCACTTTTATGTGATATATTTCTGCTATGTACAGTTCCAGATGAGATTTTATAAACTACGTTTGAACTTTCGTTTACTGTTAGTGGATTTGTGTTAATGCCACTTTTATGTGATATATTTGTGCTATGTACAGTTCCAGATGGGATTTTAAAAACTACGTTTGAACTTTCGTTTACTGTTAGTGGATCTTTTGGTTGAGTATACAGTTTGTAAATAGTAGCTATTTTCGATGTTTTTAAACTGCTAAAACTATTGCTCCAAGTTTCCCTGAACTAGTTGTGAGGGGAAGTTCTGCATGAGAGAGCTTGAGGGTTGGTTTTGAACTCCAGGCTAATTTTGAATCCAGAAAAGACTAAGGCGGTTTATTTTAAAACAAATCGGAGTCCGGACACCCCTGATAATACAACCCTAAAAGTCCTTTTTTGAAATATTTCAAGTGTTTGGGTGTACATATTGATGAAAACTTTACACATCACATTAATAGTCTGTGCAAGACAATGAGTCGATCATGTGATGGAAAATGTTAACAATAAAGTCGTTAAATCATTTTATTTTGCTGGCTTTTACTCTAGAGCAAGATATGACATTGTTTTATGGAGGTATCAGTTATTGAGATAGCTATTCTTGTAATAAAAAAATTGGACTACTTTCCCTATCACAAGCTTTTATTCGTGGAAAAAAGAGCATAGAGCCTAAAGTCTTTCTTTGACGCTAGACTTTACATTTAAGGGATCTCCAGGGGCGTCAAATGTCCCCTCGAATTTCGACTTGGTCTGGGAAATATTATCGGATGTAGTTATTTTCTTTAAGAAAATAAACATAAACGAAATAATATAATACGTACTCGAGTCGACATTTCTTGGCTGCATTTTTGTCTGGACATTAGGGTTTAATTCTTAAACATTACCTATGTATAAAAGTAACTCTTTTTATTATATTGTATACTTTATTTTAATTGTTTTCAAATCTTACAATTTTTATCAACATTTTAAAATTTTCGGTGTTGTTTGAACACGAAAAAACACTACTTATGTGGATCCGGAATGACGTATCATTATTATTTGAAATATTTTAGATATTTACACCTACACTAATAACTAAATTACATACCTACACCAAGAATTTTCTTTGGAAATTGTTTTCATTTGCTTCGGTAGAATTACGGAAAGGATAGATTTATTTATCGCTAAAATTTCTCAATGAAAACATACACGGCTTTGAAATAATAAATAATTCAAATAGTTCAAAATGAATTCAACAGTTGTTTATCTGTTTTATATATTTCAGTAATATATGATAGACATCGCGCATCGTTGTAAAATCATTATATTATCGTATTATCGAAAATTTACTACTAGACCTAAATAAAACTACTCATAGAGTAAATAAATAAATTGAAAAACTGGTGTGCCACAAGGTACAGCAATAGGTCCTTTCTGGTTCCTATTTACATTGATAATCTGCTAACACAAACAATACATAAAAATACAAGATTCATCTAAAATAACAGAATAAAACTTTAACTGAACATTATTTGATATTCAATAATAAAATTTATAAATATAATTATTAAGTTACCAATTTTAAATGTTCTGTAGTTTACTTGACCTATACACACTTGGCTTTTATTTCTGATATAAATTCTATTGTGATATATTAAAGGATGTATATTACAATAATTAAAGGTCTGAATAGTGTAATTCTAGTAACAAATGTAAACAGGAATTAATTCCAAGAGGTGAATAACACTCTACACCGGAAATTGAAATGAAATGTTTGGAACTGGAAATAATCTCTTGGAGTACAATTTCTAATATGTAATCTTGCACTTCGTCTAATTTGTAATTAATTAAATATAGTCTAGACATTTTGATAAAATTGCAACACAATTCTACGAATATCTATCAATGTAAATATACAAATAAAATTGACCCGCTTAGAATTTTAGTAGAGATTTCATTAGTTATTTATCAATTGTTTTTTTGGAAAGGTGTTTTGAAAAATTGTTTTAACATGCTTCGACGTCATTTGGCCAAAAACGAAATGTTCGGGCTGTGGAGATGATTATCTCACGTCTCTGGACTCGTTATCGTGAGACGGGAACCGTTCGGGAAAGGCATTTGGGACGATCAAGGATGCCAACATCTCATATGGACCGATATGTTCAGTTAGAAGCGCGAAGAAATCGCACAGTGACGGCACGGCAGTTAATCATTTCCTTGAAGCTCATAATGTGACTGTTTCCATACATACTATCTATAAAAGGTTGAAAGAAGGTAATCTTGGAGTTTCCAGCCTTTAAGTTGAGGGAATCGCACCAGTCGACTACGTTGGGCACAAGGATATGTTTTATGGAAGCAAAATCAATGGCAAAATGTTCTTTTTACCGATGAATCTCGGTTTGGTTTGTAACCAGATTCTCGAAAGATATGCATATGGAGAGAACCTGGCATAAGAAATCGAATGCATCATACACAACAGGTACACAGCTACACAGCTACATAGGAGACACAATTATGAAATGGGCAGGATTTTCGCTTGGCAGTAGAACTGAGCTCGTTCTGCTGGATCGTTTTTTATCATCAGAGCGCTACGTTACAAATGTTCTAGAACCTGTAGTAGTTCCATACGCGCAATACATTGGTCCTGATTTTATCTTGATGCATGACAATGCTACTCCACATACAGTCAGAGTGACAAGAAATGTTTTGGAAGAACAGAATATTCCAGTTTTGCCCTGGCCAGCTCAATCGCCTGATCTCAATCTTATTAAGCAGACGTGGGATATGCTTCAGAGAAGAGCTTTTTAAGACCAGAATCAATTTCAAAATCGCAATCAGCTGTTTCAAGCTCTTCAACAGTGCTAGATGGTGATTCCCCAAGAAGATTTGGATAACTTCATCCTTAGTATGAAAAAAGGCCGTAGAACCATCATAAATGCCCGAGGAGGCCACATTCCTTATTAAAATAAAATATTTTTTCTTTGTTCCATTGTCAATTTTTTTGTAAAAAACCAGATTGACAAATTTCCGTTTTTTTTGCATACATTTTAAATTGTTCTTATTTTTTTCTAACAATGAATCGTTTTGATGTCTTCCTTCATTTACCTATTCCCACGTATCAGGCTTACACAAGTTATTCCATGAAATACTTTTGAACCATTTTATAAATAAATATCCCTAGATTTTAAGCATGTGTTCAGTTTGAAATTTTTATTGGTCACTCTGATACTGACTACAACCAGAGATTTTTGGACTTGTAGATAAATGACTTTTGACAATGTTAAAGTTTGAAAAAATCTGTAAATCGCACAATTTTGGATTTTTACAAATTGTATTCCATTTGCAAAATATGTATTCATGTTAAAAATATTGGCAATGTAGGCGAGTTATTGGAAATAGCGCGTGGACGTCCTATGGGAAACAAGACGAATGAACTCGCAAGGGAAATTCCATTTCTATATCCATCCCTTATATGTTTTTGATGTGGGACATCTTGCATTATATTGCAATATAGACACTGATTTATTCTCAACATAGCGATTCATAATATTTTATATAGGTACAGAGCGTTTGAGAATAAAAAAAATTTCTTAGTCTAATGCCTACTTGTAAACCAGAAGATTTAAGTTAAACAATAACTATCTGCTTATTTCACTAAACATTTTATTGATACTGTTCTTACATTAACCCCCTACGCAAAAAGAGGGGTATTATAAGTTTGAGCTATATATCTATGACACTGTAAATCCTAAATGAATGAATGCGTTTTTTTTTTAACCGAAAGCCTTCTTCATCGCGGTGGTACTTAGTTTTATGAAAATTGGAATAGCAATTTAACAGCTAACAGGCATTTTGCCAAGACAGGGTAGCTCTTTTTTTAAATTATTTGTACTTACAGCATCATAGCTTGTAAATGGATGGACCGATTTGATAAAAGCTTGTTTTCATTGATAGCCTCTTTCATCAAGATAATTTTAAGATCTATTTTTTTTTTAATTTCGTTACGATTTAGGATCTCGATACAAATTTACCCACCCTGAGTAGATAAATGATAGAAACTTACTTTGGAGAGTTGTTTCCTTCGGTGGGAGGAGTAGAGTAAGGATATGACGTAAAGGAGCATAATAATAAGTCCTCCTACTAGTGCTGATAATTTCGAAGATCCGAAGACAAAGTAGTGATATAGGCCGAGACATATTAAGAAGATAACAATTCCTGTTGCGAGAGCTTTCCCAGTTCTACGTCGCTCTTCCTGTAATTAAAAGTAGTTTATTTTACAGTAGCGTAACAGAAATGTTATGAAGACGATTATCCGAACGTCCTACCTTCTACAATTAAAAATTTAGATCCAATAAGCGATCTTTATTGAATGTTTAGTGATCTTGAATTCTTAACTTCTTTATTACCTACCAATTCTTATTTTATAAATGCTTAGAAGAGTATTATATTCTTATCAGTTTTTACCTTTGCTATCTCTGAATTCATAGATTGTTTACATAAAAAACGTTTGTTTCATATATTTAATACTGTTATATTTTACTTTCGTGGATTCGGGATAAGTGATAAACAGCAGACAAACTTAACAATTTATTGATAAACACAAATAAATTACAATTTCTTAAAATAATCTTCACAACTTTGATACAGTCATAATTACTGAATAACGTCTTTAAAATACCTCGTACAACAATTCGCACTTCAATCACTGTCTATCGTCAACTATTACAATTACAATTCTTATTCTTCTTCCAAAGCGGTGCCTTATACATATATGGAATTAATTCCTTCTTAGAAGCGTCTCTAAAATTACATCTAGAACAGAACACTCTCGAATCTTCCGAACGTTCCAAAAGCCACTAGAATATTCCCAAACTCTCCGAACGGCCAGTCGCTCACTCAGGTCCGGACCGCCTCGTAACAATACGTTATTTTCTACTTGCCGATATAAACTTAATATTTAGATTAATTATATTTGCATATATTTGTTTCTGCTGGAAGCTTCAAAGAAAGTTGATTTATACTCAATACTTTTGAAATCAAAGAAAAGGGTAATGAAACTGCAGATTCGTCTGACTCTAACATTATCTATGTTTTTAATTATATTCCATTTTAACATATAAAGCTTTTCTATAAATATAGTAAGTTAGAAATTGATTTAGAACCGCACTGGATTAGAAACAGAATATGTAAGATTGATGCAATTTTCGTTCACCGAGCAGAGAATCATATAACCTCGAATGTAATCAATTTCTGAGCGTGAAAATGCCCCGAATGACTTTCAATTAATTCTGAACCATCATACTCAACATCCAACAGGCGAAATTCACCGCGGAAAGTAACTGGTCGGCAGAGGCGGAATTTATAACCATCTGGGGGTTACATAGTTTTTTTTTACTGCGAAGCTTGAATAAAAGATAACGCGAATGTAGGAGAAAGATTTATTGTAAGCTTTTCTTTTATTTGGATATGTTCTCTTTTTTAAACATAAATATAATATATATCTGGATTTAACGAAATAATAGTGTCAATATATGATTTTAACATTTTAAATGTTTTAAAATAAAAAACAAAAACGTTTGGAACTTTATAAGTTTCAAAGGAAGCGAAGCTTTTAATGATATCTTTGGCGCAGAGAGTGAACTGAAAAAAATACGTTTTGAATCATAATGTAACACGTGTTTCCAAATAGTTATATGTACGTAACTAACATAAGATTTAGGAGTTGTCAGAGTTGGTCCATGATGTACTCGAAAGTAGAAACAAGAAATTTGGCGAGACAGGAGGAGTGTTGACTCGAAAGTGAGAAGGAAGTTCCGTTACTCATTTTTGTGACGGTTTTTCAGTCGAATCACCTCTTTCGAATTGAATCTTAAAAGCTTCATTTTAAAAATATCTAATGAAAATAAAGTGATAAGCATTACAGGTTCTGCTCACCTAACCACCATTGCATATCTATATACAGGGCGAGGCTATGGCAACTGCTAACAGGCTGTTACAAGGCCAGGCTCCCATAATCTTATTGAGTGGAAAAGAGCAAGCAGAACTATAAGAAAGGGCTAAGTGGGATCAAATAATAAATATGCCTTAGGACAGGATAGTCTCCGAGTATAACTGTGCGAGAAACTTTCGAGTAGAATTACTGGAAAGGGATATATGGAACAATGGCACCCCAATTCAAGGGGAGTCAATCTAGTATACCGATAGTTGAAAGACTGAGAAAGGCACAGGGTCACGTATATATAGTAGGGGACGCAGGATACAAGTTCAATTAAGTCTAGGTGCGTATATTACAGTATTTTAGGATGAATGGGTACCAGGACACTCAGGGTTTCACAGGCCGAAGATAATATCTCAATGATTGGTCCAGGACCATTCGGCGGGGTTGCCGAAATGTTCAGAAAGACAGCCATTAAGAAATGGAGGCTAGAGAAAGCCCAGAGGTGGTGGGAAAAATTACCAGTCAAGCAATTAGCCAAAGTGTTAATAAAAGGACACTCGGCGTAATTTACTGCAGAGCTTTTATCTCAAAGGCGAAACGATGTCAGAATGATTGTCAGTCTCTTGACAGGACATTGATGGTTCAGAAAACACCTGAGTCAGCTGAACTTAGCAGATAAAGACATCTGTCGATACTGTCAAGAGGAGAAGGAAGCCGCATTTCATGTCCTCCTATGCCAATGTGAAGGTCTTGAAAAGATGCGGCATTGGAAGAGGAGAGACTCCAAGTTACGTGAAGAGGCCACTGCCAAAGCTATTAAGTCTCATTAAGAGGGCAGTGCTTCTAGAGATGATGGATGTTCAAATTAGATCTGTAAAGGTCGCAGTGATACAGGCTAGCTATGAGCCAACCCAATGAGTATCTATCTTTCTATCTATATGGTGATGATTTTAAGTAACTCTTGTAACGTCTTTAAAGATTCTGGACATATCTATTTTGCATATTGATTATAATATATATTGAAAACAAAATATATCCATTCTGTTTTGCAATATGCTTTTCTTTATTCATTTCTCTTTATTTCTAAATAGACCCTTAGTTATTTCTTCATCAACCATTCATTTTTCTCATTTCTTGCACACTCAACCTCTCGTCAGTCTCTCCACCGACTAAATCAGTACCTAGTTATAAATAATACATTAGATTACCTGAGAAAATTGAGAAGAGAAAATCATTATCTTTCCCATTTAACCCGCCTATGTATTATAAACAACCAAACGCTTTCTATAAGTTGATGATACATCGCTTTCCTAGCAGTTTGTTTCTTGAAGTTTTGAAGAAGGGAAAAGAGGGTACGATTGATTATTTAATTAAATATCTAGGCAGTTATTGATTTATATAGCAATTAAAATAAATTAATAAATGAAATGTTTAAAAAATGTTAATTATATTTCTTAAGACTTATAATCATCCTAAATCTTAAAGTAATTCGTTATGCTAAAGTTTTTAATAATATAAAGCTAAACTGTAATTGACCAGCGTTTAAAAACTAAGTATCTATATTATTATTATTGATATACTCACCTGCAACGTGCTATCATTGCTGTTTTGCACAGCTTTTTCGATATTAATAACTGTGTTGTTTAAATCAATTTGTTCCATATTTTCTTGCCATTCTTGAAATTCGACCATATTCCGAAACCACGTACCTACTTTTTGATAATAAACTTGAAATGAGTGATTTCGAAATAAAATCAGGCCCAAAAATAATCCAATTCGGCGAGGTTATATCGATATAAAACCGATAAATCGGTAGGATATGATCATTAATGATTTATATCATAAACACGGTGTTAAACTAAACTAAACAAATTTCATTTTAAATGTATACTAAGGGGGCTTAGTATGATATATTTAGACTAGTACTGTTCAATTTTCATTTTTCTTATTATATATTTTTAAATGTTTCTCTTCAATATTTCATCGCCTTTAGGTACTTTATACTTAAAAAAAACTATTCAATGTTTAATGTATTAAAAGTCAATATTGCGTTAATTTCTGAAGGGAAATACAAGATGAATGTAAGAAATAACAACTAAAATCCTTTGGATCAGCTTCATAATTTAAAAACGTATATATGCGAAAATTTAGCTATTAAAGATTTGATCAAACTTGGGAAATGCCTCCAGATGACATGCCAAAGAAATTTAACTTTGTGAGAAAATTCACCAAAAAACTGGGTAGTAAATCTGAATGGGACAAAGACACCATATTGGGGCTAAACCAAAATGACATAAAATGGTATACGGATGGCTCCAAGTCAGATAAAGGAACAGGAGCAAGGGTTTTTGGACCTAGACCCAAATACTTAGAAAGCCTGGGTGCATACCCAAGCATCTTTAAAGCAGAAATCCCTCCCATTGAAAGATATATAGATTTTAATATCTAAAGGAACTATCGTAGACAAAAGATTGTAATCATGTCATATAGTCCAGCAGCCGTCAAAGCTCTGAACTCGCACACAATCAGTTCAAAGATGGTCTGGGAATGCCTAGACAAACTAAATGAACTAGGACAAAATAACACTGTTACCCTCTTATGGGTTCCAGGACACGTAGTTATAGAAGGAACAAAACAGCAGATAAGCTGGCAAAAGAAGGAGCTGAAACCCCATACTTGGGATCAGAACCATCTTGTGGAATCAGCAGTAGTAGTCTTAGAAAAACTAAGGAAAGAAGTAGATAGAGAAAAATCCAAGTATTATAATCAGAAGAGATCTTTCAGCTATATAAACCTTAGTAAGAAGAACATCCGTATTATAACAGAAATATTAACTGAGCACTACCTATTAAGAGGGCACATGAAGAAACTAGGATTGGTAGATGAAGCAAAGTGCAGATTCTCTGAGGTAGAGAATGAAGCCTTAATACACATACTCTCGCATTTCATTGCGTAATTCTTGGTTCATACGAAATAAAAGAGAAAGGCCAACCTAACTTGAAGCTCAACGATATCCTAAGAAAGATAGGACTAGAAGAGCCTTAGGAAACATCAGAATTATAGCAAGAAAAGGGGAACACAATAGATCTTATAGGTCGCAGGTGTATCTGTTACCCCTAATTTGCTCATACCTACATACATACTTACAGAA
Source organism: Altica lythri (assembly GCA_964028335.1). Classification (NCBI taxonomy): domain Eukaryota; kingdom Metazoa; phylum Arthropoda; class Insecta; order Coleoptera; family Chrysomelidae; genus Altica; species Altica lythri. The sequence goes on along the minus strand of OZ034808.1, from coordinate 16,207,741 downwards.
AATTTAATGAGTTTTTTTAATTATTTTTAAAAATAATTTTAGAATCTTTAATAAGAGTTTTTTCATTATTAAAAAAGAAACTTGTGCATTATCCAGTTTCTTAACTCTTAATTTCATACACACTCGTCTTACTTTAAATAACTAAAAGTAAAATTATTTTAGCAAACGAAAATACTTAAATAATAAACTATTCTTGTTTTTTATTAAACAGTACTGTTATGTACATTTTTAGGATTCAAATAAATCTTTGATATATTCGTAAGATAGAAAAGCACATAAACAACATATTATAAAAAAAATAGCACGAAACTGTTAATAAAAAATGCTAGAGGACGAAGTCCATTACTTTTAAATAATCTTAATACAGTCAATGAGCCAATTCTAAATTTTAGTTTAATTATTTGAGACATGCTTCTTAAGGAATTTACAGATCAAAGTATATTTTGTCTTAAAGCATAATCAGAGACTCTAACGGCGGTATCCACCAACGATGCTGAAAACTTTGGCAATTCTTAAATCAGTTTCAAGTTACAAGGGAATGGAAAATATTCAGTCCAACTAACTACAATAATATATTTCAAGTTTGTCGATTAAGCGTTACCTAACTTTTAAGAATCGTTGAATAGGAAAACCTTAAATGTATTTTTCTTTGGATAGGATTTTCTCGAGATTTCTTTAGAAACTATTAAGGAAAAAAACATGCAGAATTTAAAAACCATATTTTTATAAATTGCAATTTTATGTAAATTTGTATGAAATAAATTTTAAAATTGGACTTTTTTTGTATTTGAATTAAATTACCCAAAGTAGTTATGCTTTAAGATAGCAATTTTGAAAGGTTTTAATCAAATTAAAAATTTTTTACATACGTTCTTAAATATGTGCATTTTTAAAAATTCGTTTGTGCCACTAGACTATTTTATATAGAAGTTTCCTACTGTGCTTGTCTTTATTACTACGAAATTTGCTCAACAGGAATGTGATAAATAAAAAGCAGAATGTTTATTTGTTACTCATGTATTCGTCAGTATGAAAAACATAACACCAGATTTTTTTCTACCGAAAGTACAAAACTATAATTTTGTATTTCACATTCAAAGACACTACTGTTTAACAATTTTATTAAACTTAAACCTCTATATATCATATTTTTAAAATTAATAATTTCTATACAACAACTTATAAGTTGGAATGATAAATAATATATTAACAATACGAAATGATAAATTATTATTGCATATTTCTATTCAATATCCGTTCTAATACAATACTTGTACATACTAGGTCGCTTGGTAGTAACAAACACTGTTTTTTTTTGTGTTGTCACATTAATCATTTATAATCTCGTACTTTACCCTATATCCTTGTTTTAACCTCAAGAAAGATATTTAAGTAAAATATGCAATAATATAGGTATTTTGGCGGCTAGTTTATTGCTTTGGTTCATCACTTGGATTTTCATCTGATGGATTCTCATTATTTGCTTTTTGCAACTGCTGTCGAATTTCTCTGTTTGCATGTAGCAATTGCAAAAGTTGAGCATGAATATCATCGTTTTTCTGTTCAATATCATCCAACGCTGAATTTAAAGCATCCAACTGGTTATCCAAGGCAGCAAACTCTAAAATTGAATTCTAAGTAGGTAAAGTTGCAGTTTAAATATGAATTTAGTTTTTCTATTCAATAAATGTTTGCTTTGCTAACAATTTAGGTATGTAGGTATCTAAACATTCACAAACAATTAATAAAATGTTGAACTAAATTCCAACACGATCTCAGAACAACGGGTTGATTGAAGTTACTGCACGTTCTTCAATCGACAATTTAAAGACTGGAAGTTTAGTATTAATATTAAAATATTTTTTAATTAAAAGTAAAAAATACCTTCAGGTGTCATATCATCATCATTTTCCTCATTTTCACTGTGGTCTTCGCTGACATTATCAGTATTTTCAGAATTTGTTTCCATATTTTCCTCGCCGTCTGGATTCTCAAAATTACCAGTTTCCGTTTCGTTCATTTCTTTATTTTGTTTTTCTTTAGGTGACATTGTCTTTTCACCCATAATAAAATTAATATTTTAATTTTATTGACACCCCGAAACCGAACATTTTTAAGGATATGTTGACATTTATCATATGACTAAGAGGTTATGTATGTATTATATCTAATGTCACTGGCTAGTTAAGTCAATTTTAATAGTTCAAATGAATGTAATGTTTTGAAACTTAAAGAGCAGAAATATTGAGGTTATAATTTAAAGATTTCGCGCCAATAGTATCTAATTTAGTTTTGGAAGAAAACATTCTTAAAATTTTATATTTATATAATGGAAGATTCTCGTAAGTATTAATAATAGTATTATTAACAGTTCTATCTAATTTTATTTTAGCTCAAGAAAGAAGATCTTCGAAAAGATCATCTAGAGGAGAGTCGTCGTATAAAGCAAAAGCATTTGAAAAATTTAAAAATCTTAAAAAAGGCATTAAAAACAAATATGAAGTAGACGAAGTAGATAATGTTTATGAAATAGTGGAGGAGAAAGAGTACATTAAAGAAGTACAAGCCAGATATGATGATGATTGGATTGTAGATGATGGTAAGTACGTTGTAATGATTACTGAAAGGATTTTATTTTTAAACTGATTTTAGATGGTACTAGTGGTTATATAGAAGATGGAAGAGATATATTCGATGATGATTTGGACAGAGAATCAATTGCTCAGGTTTCGGCAAAATCATCAAAAGGCACAAAAAGAAAAACCAAACATTTGTCTGAAAATGCTGGCAAAGGAAAATTACACCAACTAATTTCAAACATGCCATCAAAAAAGAAAACTGTAAGTATATCTTGAACATAAACAAAATGATTCTTCAATTAAAAAATAATTAGAAAAGTCAACAATTTAGTTTAGTTTTAATATTTCGCATATACACACATGCTTAAAATCCAAGGATATTAAATATTTATTAAAATATTATTTTCTTTGATCTTATTTTACAAAAAGTTGGATTAATAAATTTCGTTCTTTGCATTCACTTGTTCTTATTTTTTTATGAAAATTAGTCAATCTTCGTTCATTTAGCTCTTCCCACGTATCAGGCTTACAAAAGTTATTCCATGAAATATTTTTAAGCCATTTTATATATAAAGTTTTTAAGGGATCCCGGATTCAAACCATACCGTTTTTAAATATCACTAGATTTTGAGCATGCATGTATTTATGTGCGATTATCTTTTAGTTAACTTTTCAAAAATGTTGCACATTTCTATTCTCTTCACTAACAACATCTAAAACCTTTTTATTATAACACAGCAATAATTGACTACATTTTTAACAGGACATTTAAACATATTGTAATCATAATCTAAAAAGTGTTTCTTTATTATTACCAATATTTTTTAGGTTGATAAAATAGATGATGACGACATGTTATCCGAGATTCTTGGCGAAATTGACTCAGATACACCATCAACTTCCACTATTGTTGCTAAACCAAAAATTAAAGAATATTCAGCGTTAGCTAAAAAACTGGCAGCTAAGGATTATATGAAAAATTTCTCACAACCGAATAAAAAGCGTGTAGTAGAACGAAAATCTTTACCATTGCAATCAGAAACTGTATTAAAAGAGGTACAAGAGAATGTACCGGATTCTCCAAAAGCAAAGGTACCAGATTCTCCAAAAGAAAAGATAACAGAAGATGTAAAGAAAAAAATGTTTAATTTATCAAATAAAGGGCCACGTAAAGTCGAAAAGATCACTTTTAAACCTGAAGAATCGGATGATAAAACTATAATGGAAGTTGATAATGATCCTTCTCAAAGTAATGTAACTACAGACAGTCAAATTATAGAAACAGATTTTACACAAGACGATTTTGCTGATGATTTTGATGTTACTCAAATTGAAGAATTTGAAACTCAACAAATGGGAGAGTCTCAACAAATAGAGGAGTCTCAAGTAAAGCTTACAGACGAACTAATTGCTGATATGCAAGCGGAATGGGTAAATTTTACAAATTCAGTTGAAGATAACCAAAATGAAAGTTTGTTGGATAAAACTGATATACCTCTGGTTGATATTGATGGTAAAAAGGTATTACATAATAAGAAAACAGTTATGTGATTTCATTTTTATTAAATTTGATTTTATAGGTATTTAGGTTCTTTTGGTGGGATGCTTATGAGGATCCAATAAAACATAAGGGGACTGTGTTTCTTTTTGGAAGAACTTACTGTGGGAAAACTAATAGTTATATGAGCTGTTGTGTACCAGTAAAGAATATTGAAAGACAATTATTTGTTTTGCCAAGGCCATTTGTAAGAAAAATGAATTTTATTTATCTTATTTAGTGCTTTATTTATTTACAGATGCTTGATTCTTCTGGAAACTCTACAGATTCTCCAGTTACTTTTAAACAAGTCTATGATGAGTTTAATGAATTAGTAATGAAACCATTAAGAGTTACTACTTTTAAATCAAAAAAAGTTTCTAAAAAGTACGCGTTTAATCCTGATATTCCTGTAGAATCTGAATATATGGAAGTGAGATATCCAGTACGTATTACATGAATTTTTTATAACCTAATTAATACAAAATAAGTTTCCGGTTAAAATAAATTTTAATTACAATAACTATAAATTGGTAATAGGATATTCCTAGTTTCTTGATCTTATAAAGTTATTTTTTGAAATTTTAGAAAGTATACAAACAAGAATAAGGTGTTTCAAGTCCTTGTGGGTGCGACATTTTATCAATTTCTCCTTAATGTCATTTAATATACGGTATCTCAAAATAATAGTTTATTTATAAGATTATATCTGATTTTACCAACAGAAAGATTTAAACTACTTTTTATTAACATTTCTTCTACTGATAATGAATTAATATTATCTACGAATTTTAGGCTTCTGATAAGAAAATAATGTTAGAAAAAACACCTCTTACCTTTTCAAAAATATTTGGTATCAATACTAGTTTCTTGGAGATATTATTCTTGGATCGAAAAATTAAAGGTCCTTGTTGGTTGGATATTTCAAATCCTGTACCAGTTTCTAATCCTGTTGGCTGGTGTAAATTTGAAGTAAATTGCATGAAAGCTAATGATTTACAAGTTAGTGTGTTTGAGAAACCAATGGGACCTCCTCCACTTGTTGTAGCTGCTATTAACATGCGAACTTACAGTTCAGACACTACTGGCAACGATGAAATTGTTATGTTATCTTGTTTGGTTCATAAAAAATTTGCTGTTGATAAACAAGCACCTGATCCACCATTTCAGCAACATTTTTGTGGTACGCATCTTTAATTTTTATAATCTCACAAATATTTAAAAAAAGTGGTCATAAAAGAATTGATATCTTTACAAAGTTAATTGACACAACCAAATTCCATTTATTTTTCAGTGTTTTCTGCTCCTAAAGGAGAAATGCTCCCATTAAAATTATTTGATGCACTAAGCAAGTACAAAGCAACAAAAGTACAAAAAATGGATTCCGAAAAAGGTCTTCTGAATTATTTTGCCAATCAATTTTCAAATATAGATCCTGATCTTATAGTTGGGCACGATTTACAAGGTTATCAAATAAATATATTAGTTGATCGTTTAACAAAACTAAAAATCCAAACTTTTCACAAATTCGGTCGATTAAAAAGAAGTGATACCAATGGTTTAGACAAAAGTTTATTTGTAGGAAGATTAGTGTGTGATATGAAAATATCATCTAAAGAATTGATAAAGTCTCGATCGTATGATTTGGATACATTGTGTCAAGTAGTATTAAAACTAAAAGAAAATGATAGAATTGAGTTGGAAGCTGATGATATACTTCGAATGTACAAAACGCCGCAGGATATATTAAAATTAATATCCTTTACTATGCAAGATACAATGTATATTATTAAAATGATGTATAATTTGAATGTAATACCATTAGCATTACAAATTACAAATATTGCTGGTAATATTATGTCCAGGACTTTAATGGGTGGAAGAGCAGAGAGAAATGAATTTTTATTATTACATGCTTTTTCTGAAAAGGGATATATATTACCTGATAAAGAATACAAAAAGAGAGGTACTGAAAAGAAGAAAGCAACTTATGCTGGAGGTAAGAATGAAAACATGATTTATACTTTCGATGTCTATAAATTTTAATTTTTGAAATTATTTACCTAAAAATGCTTTAAGGAATATCTCAAAATTCTTTTCGTCTTCGTTATGTTCACAATATGTCCTAACTTGTATTTTTTTAAATATATTTCCCCTTTGTATTGACATATATTGAAGATTGCTCTGGAAAGTGTCTTTTGGTTAACAAAGACTAAGTCTTTAAAACCCGGCGATCTTAAGTACATCTTGGGAGTCTAAGGGTCGGAGCAATCTAATCCATAAAGATGCGTAAAGACATTCTGTCTATAAAACTAGACTTCGAACTTACACTGAATAAGTGTGAGTTAACAAAAATGAAATGGCTCAACTTAGAAAACAAGCCCTCACTTATTATACTGATGGGTCTAAAACACCAGAAGAAGTAGATATAGGAGTTACAGCTCTTAATATTAGGCTCTCAATAATCCTGGGAATCTACAATCTTCTACGCAGAGCTATTAGCAATAGACTTCGTTGTATTAAAAAACTTTATTCAGCCAGAATACTTATTGCCTCCAATAGCCAAGCTGTTTTGAAAGCTCTACAATCCACCATGTTCAACTCTGAAACGGCTTGGAACTGTAAACAGTCTCTGAAGCAACTGGTTAAAGTCAAAAAGTAACTTAACTGTACCAAAGTATAAATGGATTGTGGGAAAAGAGATTGCTGATAGTATTTCTTTTATCGGAACTTAACCTTTCGTTGGTATCTCGAAATTCCGTATTATGGATGAATTTCGTAATGGGGAAAGGGAGCGGAATGCAACTACAGGAAAAATTCTCCTGGCGAAAGATAAGCAGAAGATAAAAACCTGAACTCTCACAGGACATTGTTCACCATCTCTGTAAGATGGACAAAGTGGAACATGCAGATGAATCTGCCGAGCATACTATCCGTAACCGCAGAGTTATTGTACGCATACGATAATAATATCTGGGACAGGTCTTCTTAGAGCATAATCAGGTTATAAATGTACATCCTAAGCAGATAATAGACTTTCTTAAAAATCTAGACTTTATGGACTAGTAAAGTCCCCTGAGCCAATCGACTTAAAATCTACAACCGCCAACTTGTATTCTTCTATTTATCTGTTGTATTATTATTATTACAGATAAACTTTGAATGTTAGATTCGGAAGAGATGTTGCAACAGAAAAATCGTCACAAAAATAAGTAACAAAACTTTCTTTTTCTTTCACCTCTCGATACTTACTCACTTTTGAGTAAGTCAGCGCCTCTTACCTTTCTCATTCGCTACAACCACATTTGAGTACACCAGGTATCATTAAAAGCTTTGCTTCGTAGGATTTCACCGAGTTCCATACGTTTTTGAGATTTTTTCTGTATCAAGAGTGTGTTTTTTATTATAATAAAATATAAACCATACTAATTTTGCATTTAAGATTAGTTATTTTATTTTTTTGTTTTTTAGGTTTGGTATTGGATCCTAAAGTAGGTTTCTATGACAAATTAATCCTGCTTATGGATTTCAATTCATTATATCCAAGTATCATTCAAGAATACAATATCTGTTTTACCACTTTACCTATAAGTGATGATGATAGTACGTTATTTTTACCTGATAGTAATCTTCCACCTGGTGTTCTACCTACAGAAATTCGTAAATTAGTAGAAAGTAGACGTCAAGTAAAAGGTTTAATGAAAAATACTGATATATCTAAAGACCTTCGTATGCAGTATGATATTAGACAAATGGCGTTAAAACTTACTGCAAACAGTATGTATGGTTGTTTGGGATTTGCACAGTCAAGATTTTATGCTAAAAATTTAGCTGCTTTGGTTACACAAAAAGGTCGAGAAATTTTAACAAGTACTAAGGACATGATTGAAAAAATGAGTTATGAAGTTGTTTATGGAGATACAGATAGTATTATGATCAATACTGGAATTTCAGAGTATGATCAGGTAAAATTTCGCTTAGAATCTCATGAAATTTAGTAAATTTTAATTTTTGCATTGTCTTTTTTAATCTGATTTAATTTTAATGACTGCTAAGGGAGTATGTAGATTCTTCTGTCAAAATATTTTAATATCATAGGTAATAATTCCAGTAGATATAGTTCAAAAAATATATAAATTTTATATATTATCATGCCAGTTACTGGGTGTAAATAGAAAACACCATTTGTATAAGAAAAGCATTGAAATTAATAAATCGAGCTGTTTAGGAAGAAACAGTTCATCGAAGAAGCTTACGGCACCTGCACTATGTCACTCTTGGGGGAATACGGAGCATTAGTGGCTTGGGATGAGGGTAGCTCGACTAAGGGCACTTCCCACCCAGGTCGTGATTATCTAACCACCTGGTTGGTATCGTGCTGAGGGCAGTAACCTTACTAAGTGAAAGATGAGATAAACAAGAGGAAGCAAATAACAAATAACTAGCAATAGCAATTTGAATACAATTTTAATTTATCTGCATCCACTATACTTTGTCATCTTTTTAGGTATTTAAAATAGGATTAAAAATTAAACAAGAAATAAATAAATATTACAAACAAATAGAATTGGATATAGATGGTGTATTTAAATATTTACTTTTATTGAAAAAGAAAAAGTATGCTGCGGTTAGTTTATCAAAAGGCAAAGATAATAATCTAGTAGCAGTCAAAGAGTACAAAGGATTAGATATAGTACGTAGAGATTGGTCTCAACTATCTTGTGAAGCAGGAAAATATGTACTGGAACAAATTTTAAGTGAACAAACTCCAGATGAAAGAATTGAAAATATTCACGACTATTTAAGAAGAATTCGTACAGATTTAAAAGCTGGTAAGATAATTCTGATATGATGTAAATTCTAAAGTTTATACAAAACTGAATTAAAAAACTTAGCAATAATAGTACTGACATAAAAACGAGTTATAAAATCTCCCTTTGATCCTTCCGTTTTTTACAATTTTATAATTAGATAATAATTTTACAATTTTTATATAAATTTTCTGATTTTTCAAGATTTCTCCCAATTTTTCAAAAATTTTTTATCAATTGAAATATTGCAATAAATAGTGTACCGTTTTTCGGTATCATTTTTTTAAAAATTTTTTTACAACCGGTCAGAAATTGCTACTTTCCGGTTTAGTTTTAGGTCAGAAAATCTCATTTTGTCGGAAAAGGCCAGACAATAAAAATGAGTTTTAGTTTAGTAACTCGGGTAAACCTCTTCGAATTAATTTGGAAGTGCCTTGTATTTCGAAAAGCTTAAACATAAAATTACCAGATTATTTGACGTACCAACTCGTAAAAGGATGAGAATTATTAATCACGGCAAATTTTTGAACCACAACTCTTAAACTAAGTAATTCTCACCGATATAGGCATGGTAACAATAGTCTTGTGCAATTATTCATAATAAAAAACGATCTAAAAGATCTTGACACTCTTACTGCAGAAGTCGGATATATCACTTTTTTGCTGTCGCTCTTTTTACATTTCTCTGTCTGCCCAAATCCCATAAGTAGCATAAGTTTAAAAGTATTCAATTAAGTTAAAGCGTTTTGTAGTATTCTGCCAATTAGAAATTAAAATTAAAAAATTTCTTCAACGAAAACAACTACATTAGATTTTATGGTTTTACGTGAAAAGTTACTAATTAATATATATTGAACTACAAACGTTGGTAACATATTTTGTTATTTTAGGAAATGTTCCATTACCTTTATTGATAATAACAAAACAGCTAACCAAACATCCTCACATGTACGCAGATGCATCTTCTCTTCCACACGTTCAAGTAGCATTAAGATATAATAAAAACTGTGGCGGTCATTTTCGTGCTGGAGACACTGTCCCTTATATAATTTGTGAAGATGGTACAAACAACAGTGCTACTCAACGAGCTTATCATGTTGAAGAACTTAAAAGTAATCCAAATTTAAAAATTGATGTTAACTATTATCTCTCACAACAAATCCATCCAGTTGTAACAAGAATTTGTGAACCTGTAGATGGGACAGATTCGTACCAAATTGCTGAATGTTTAGAAATGGATTTGAAAAATATTAAACGACCAAAAGCAGAACACGAGGATAATATAGGAGAGAATGTAATTATGTCAGAAATTAAATTTAGAGATGTTGATAATTTTGAATTTAAATGTTACGGTTGTGAGATGATTAATGTTGTGGATGGACCATTGGTAATTTTATTTACTTTTTTATTTGGTATCCTGATAATGTAATTTTGTATATTTTAGGTTGGAAATACACCATTTTTGAGTAGTTGTATAAACCCAGATTGTACATTAAAACCCATAAGCTACTTACCATATATTCAAAATCAATTAATTTTATGTATACGTTCGTATATTTCACAGTATTATCAAGGAGTACTAATGTGCGAAGATCCTGCTTGTCCTTTTGAAACTAGAAGACTACCGTTGAAATTTCATGTAAAATATCCCATATGTACTGCATGTAACAGTGGTGTAATGTTTAGAAAGTATAACGAAAAAGATTTATATCAACAGTTATCATATTTTAGTTATATTTTTAATTTAAGTAAAATCTCAAAAAGTAAGTAAATTTTATTATGTGCTCCTCATTTAACAGTACGATTACTATTTTTATTATTTTAGAACCATTAATGGAACAAGAACTTGAAACGGGATATGCTACACTTCAGGAAACTGTCGAAAAATATCTGGCACATTCTGGATATTCTATAATTGATCTTTCAAAAATTTTTAGCATTATAGATGTACATTCCAGCAAAGTAGAGAATAATACTACCAGTAATTATGTGGAATACAATAATGATAGTGATGAGGGCGAAATCTAAAAAAACTGATCATAAAATTGAGTTTACCTATTAAGTTTTTTTTTAGTTTTTTAATATTATAAAGCTGATTAGTTTTCATGAAGTTTGACTTAATATGATCTCAATCCTTTATTTTAACTATTATATATAAAATTGTTATGGTATTCGTGACTGTTTATTTAATAATCGTAGGTAGTTAAATCGTGGAGTGGCAGTCAAATTTTGTAGGTACAAGAAATTTTTTACGTTAGTTGAGCGAACAAGAATAGAACCTCGTTTCCGCTACGAAATTGTATTCCCTACAATGTATAACTTTAGATCTAATTTTTAAGTAAATTAATGTGTTTAATCTTAGGTATACTTATTTGTTTCTGCAACATTATCTATCGACCAATGTCTTAATAAAGAATTTAAATTCCAAAGCTTGACAATAAAGTCGAAAGAGTTTTTCAAACTTGACTGCCACCTCACGGTTTACCTACGTTTTGATGTGACCGATCTTCGTAAGGAATCAATTTCTGTGGTTTGTAGTTTTCTTCCCATGTTCTTCTTTAGTCTCTAGGTTTCCGAGCTGTATTTTAATGTGCTTTTAATCAGTGAATTAGATATTCTCACCTTCAGTGTTTTACTTATTTCTGAGCTGCCATTCAATCACTATTATTTTTTAGCTTTGTTTGTTTTGTTCTGAACGTCTGTGTCATCTGTCCCTTCCTTAGTGAATATTACACCCAAATATTTATACTGATCGCATATTTTTGTTATCTAATCCAATACACATATACTGAGCCTTTTCCATATTCATCTCCATTTCTTGTATTCCTCTTTTAGCATTCTGGTGACCTTACTGCAAATGCGAGTTAAAAGATCTTTTGTGTATAGGTCTAAAATTTTAAGAAAGTCTATTATCCGCTTAGGATATACCTTCGTAACCTGATCAGGCTGTCCCATATATTTATGTCGTAGAATCTGCATGTTCCGCTGTTCACTTTGTCCATTTTACAGACAGTGGACAGTGTCATGTGAGAATTCCAGCCATTACTCTTGAGTTCAGGTTTCTGAAGCTCTAAAAGTAATTTAGAGTAGCGCAGTGAGGTCGAATTAACCTTTTTACTTATCTTTGACCAGGAGTGTCTTTCCAGTAGACTAAACTGAGTTTCTTTTCTCTATTTTTAACTTCATCTATAATGCGGCATTTCGAGATTTTTTTAAGTTGATAGGAAATCATTTAATTCAAACAACAGTATTAAATTATACTTATTTATTATTAAACCAATCCATATTAAAAATTACAAGAATTAATAAGAAAAAATGTAGTTTTGTTTTTAATAAAAAATTTTATATTGAAGTAATAACACCCGAAAATAACAAATTTTCTAAATCCATAGTAATATTTTGATTAAACTTACAACAATTTTTTTACCAATACTTTTTATTCTCTAAACTCAAAAATTAGTGATCTTTTAATAATATCTTATATATCAAAAATTTAAAATAAGACTACCATTAATAAAGCTCTAAATCAAATCTAAACTAAGCAAAACATTTATATGTAAGCCAAAGAATACATATGTCTTAATTCTTAATCTAATTGTTGGCTGACATAAGGTTAATGCAGCGATCTATATCCAACAATTGTAACAGAAATGAGGTGTCTCTTAAAATTTTACCAGAAGTTTTCACGATATTAAGCAATTGATTTGCTGGTAAATTGAGCTGATCATTACAGATAGCCAATTTCTCCAATAATCCTTTATCAACCTAAAAATCAAATAAAAATGGATTAATACAGCAAATTTATCTTTATCAAATCGCATGATAGAATATATTGGTAAAGCTACTTTATAGCCTTCCAGTAAAACTATGAATGAAAACATTGTTATCATTTTACTACATGTGGAATCAAATATTTTAATAATCTTACCTCTGGTTTCATGAAATCGGAGAATTTTAATTTAATTCGTTGCTTGCCCATATTTTGATAAAAAATAGTAAATTCATCCCCATTCATTAAGAGCTTATAGTAGACACCTGCAATCAAATCACCTTTCTGGTCTCTTGAAAGCAAACTTCTGAATCCATAGACCAAGTTTCTTCTTTCAGTAACATCCACAGCTGTTAAATAAGGTCTTCCAACATATATAACTCCAACAAAAGATTCTTCTTTACCTTTTCTGGTCGTTCTTTCATTCCATTCCACAAAGTTTTTATTATTTGGTGTCAGTTGGTAATTATATTCTTTACGGATATCATTTTCTTCAGATTGTATAAACCAACCTAGAAAATACCAATTTATTTAATATATAACTTCAAAATACTGTTAATATAAATCTAATATCAAGACCTCAAACTCACAACCGTATTTTAGTAAATTTAAAACTATTGTATGTGATATCAGCTAAACGGGTAATATGGGTTAAAATCTTACCAGTATGAGGATATGCACCATCGGCCATTATAGTAACAACTCTGGCTACATGATATCCAGGATCGCATAACATAACAGCGGTTCTACCAGAAAATTCAACTCTAAGACACATAAGAACATGTTCCTTTTCCAAATTATGTGGAACAGAACTTGGATCGAATCTGCAGGAGTTTGTATAGCCACTAGGACTGTACACATCCTCCTCACAAGATACCACACAGATATGGTTGCCTATCCCTGGATATTTTTGTTCCAATTGTATCATTAAACGATTCCATAATTCCAAAGCCAGTCCAACGCAGGTGTAGTGCTCCGATGTTATTGGTGGGCCGTACCTGGAAGAATTTTTTTGTTTTATCGTACGAATAAGAATATATTTAAAAAACAATATATTTATAATATTAATAAAAACTTACAAATGGAAGAACTCAAGTAGGTTATCGTTTCCGGAATTCTTGAAGCTTTCATAAAACTTCAAAAAGTTGCCAACGGTATCATAATTGTGTTCTTCAAGCACCTTTCTAAGGTACATTTCGATTTCACATGCCAAAGACTCGTACTCCCGGATGTTCTTTAATATATAAGGAATGATGTATTCTTCTTCCCATCCAGGGAGTGGTAGAGGATGTTCCAATGGCCAAAGACCATTGTCTTGTTCATCCTCAATGAGTTGATCCAAGGTGCGACAGCCAGCGTCAAATTTATTAGTTAAAACGTTCCCGTGAGCCCCATAGGCGGGCTCCTTTGACCCTAGGATGGGTCCTTCTTGAGACCAAGCGTTCTCATTTTCGAGTCAGCTTGGCCATTCGCAGCCCCAACGGCCAACGGTTGGTTCCAAGGATCTAAAAAATTATATTTATAATTAAACACAAAATATAAAAAGAGCAAGATTTTAATGACGATAAACGACAAGGTGGATGACAATAGTGAACAAAATAAAAGATAACATTTACTATCATTCAAGAGGACCAAAAAAAAGACGTTAACATTTTAGAAGATACAAAATTAAAATAATTTAAAATAAAAAAAATTCCGATTAAAGCGAAACTTTTAATGATATTTATTGCATTCGAAAGTGCGATCAGCGTATGATAGAAACAAGAGGTGTTGGTTTGCTTAAAAGTGAGAGTAACCAGACAGACAAGCTAGGGGAGGTTCCGTTACTCATTGTTTCTAAACTTAAAACACTAGCTTCGCTTTAAAAAAAATAGGAAGGAAATTTCAAAATACATAGTTATATAAAAATGTGTACTTACCTATCAGAACTCGTTTCCCCAGTTGGTAATAGGGGGCCAGCGCAAGTTGCAGAGGCGTCAGATAAAGACTCGTGCACAGCTGCATTTTGATCAGCTGTACACAAAGACTTCAACGGCTGTATGTCACGCTCTGTAAAAATAAAATTTGTATAAATATAGGAAATAGGTAAATTTTCTTTAAATATTTAACAGTTCCTTGAAAAATAAACGAGAGAAATAACAAATGTTGACATGGGCTCTACCAATAACCGTCATTAGTAATAATTCTATACCTGGATTCCGCCACCGAACAAAAGATAGGAACTGGTTGTTAATGGGCATTACCACTTTTGTAATTAACGCTAAGTAGAGGTGTATTTTCGAAAATTATTGACATTATAACTACACATCTAATGTTACGAAGAATTGAATTTCTGATTATATTAAACTTTATAAATAATATTTATAGCATTAAAACATGTGCTTCACTTTATAAACTTGACAAAAAATGTTTGATCTGAATGTATAAAAATGAACGGAAGCTAATTTGTTTTTTTTTATGTTTTACAAAGACCGTTAATTTAACACGTAAGCAGAAATTTTATTCATGAGAAAATATTCACAAAGAAATTTACATATTTTAAAAATCAAAGAGCATTGAATATTTAATACTCTTACATTCAGTTTATAATCAATTCGGTCAGTAGGTATTTCCTACTGCAAATGTATAGTATATTAAATAAACAAGAAAACAAATTATCATTACCCATTAAAATAAAATAAATATTTCATAACTTTATAATTTATACTAGCAATAAAATTAGAAAGTGTGGACGTGGGTATATTATTGCAAAATACGTAAATATATTTTTTGTGATGCCTTGATTACCCCTTTGCGTAAGTTTCATAAAAGTTGGGTGCCAATTTGTTTATCTAAAATATACTTTCCAACTTTCTTTTGATGTGCGTTACTTTTTTAGCCAAAATTATATTCGCATCTGGCAGCTGGTATAAATTTGGAGCAATATTAAATAACTTTTTGCAAAACATTTTAAAATTCTTGGCTTGTAAAGAAAAATTAATGCATTTAAAAAATTCGTACACCAAACAACAAATAAATTTGGTATTTCCGAAAATGCTATTTTAAATTTAAAATTTGGAGATTTTTTTGGAACTGTTTGATTGAAAATAAAATAACATTAAAAAATTCCAGGTTCTTACTTATAAAATTTATGGTGTTTATAAAAAAATAGAAGAATAGCCAAAAAATTTAGTATTTTAATTACTTTTTTGGAATTCGAGATTATAGAGTTCAGTAACCTAAGCTCAAAACGATCTTTTATTCAAAAATATAGGACCTACACATCTAAAGATTTTTTGTTAAGCGTCTATCATTTTCAATCGGCATTTTACCTTCTACTATACCTAATAAATTTATACCCAAAAATTTTACCTGAGGTAAAATTCAATAGTTAAACGACCTGCCGTTACACATCACTAAGTATACTTAAATAACTAATTTTAAAACAATAGATGACTCACCCATACAATGGTAACCAACCAGAAAACAAGAAGATAAAAAACTTTTTTCTTAAGTTAAGTTCTCTCAACGATGATTTGTTGGAAACTAACGAACAAATATTTCTCGACCGATAAATATCCCAGTAACTCCCACTTCTGCTTATGACGTCAGTAAATGGTTCAGTCGATAGTGCTTAGAAACACTCGCGTGTCCTTCCCGATTTCGTACTTTCAGGAAAACGTAACGCGCACACACCAATTTACGAAATTTTATAGGTGTATGGATTTAATAGTCTTTATTAGAATGATACACAGTCTGATAATGATAACTAGAATTCACTAAATGTTTATAAGAACACCAATTTAGAGATGATATTAATCTCATTATGAACAGCATCTGTAAAAAAACATATAAAGATATAAAAATTGATAATTCTGAATTAAACATTTGTTGACGTTTTTATGACTCATTTTACTGATAAATTATGTATGAATTAAGTACGTAAATTCGAAGAATCGGATACGTTCAAAATGACTATAAGTAAATAATTACCTGTAAAACACAATATTTTTTCTTTTATTGGTTATAAATTAGTTACGAGAAAAACGGGGCAAAAATTTTGTATTAGTATAAATTGGAATCACTAATAAAGGACAAAAAAATCTATTCCTAGATCCTTTGTCAATATTACGGCTGTCCTGGTTAAAGATTTAGTCCATCTTTTCTCATCGATGGGAATCAGTTTTCTTTAAAATATCTCAATGACAGCATTATGTAATAAAATAGCTGTTTAATATTGACTAAAATTGTAAATAGGCCCACCCACAGTACCCTGAGGTACATCAGACTTAAACATGTTGCATCTAAAATCATTGGAATATCTGAATCACATAATGTAGCTGTTTAATATTGATAATTATTGTAAATAGGCCCACACACAGTACCTACCCCAAGGTAAATCAGGCTTAAATAAGGTACATCTAAAAATCTTTAAAATATCTCAATCAAATCATTATATGTAGTAAAATAGCTGTTTAATATTGATAATTGAAAATAGGCCCACACACAGTACCCCAAGGTACATCAGACTTAAATAAGGTACATCTAAAAATCTTTAAAATATCTCAATCACATTATTATGTAGTAAAATAGCTGCTTAATATTAACTAGAATTGTAAATAGGCCCACATACAGTGCCCTGAGGAACATCAGACTTAAACTATACGCGTTATGATAGTATGTTTTTAAAAGGCAGTAAAAATCAGTTTTTTTAAAGAATTATTAATCATATTTGCCCTTAATATGATATAAATATTTTGTTTGGATTTGCATTGCTCCAAAAAATGTTGTTTTCAAATTTAAACAGCTTCCAGTCAAAACAACTTTTAGATAAAACAACATTGCAAACTGTATCAAACTCGTCACGCATATAATTATGTAATATCTACATTATTTAAATGTTTCTCTTTATATGGCAGAGTTCATGATTCCTTTGTTATTAAATTAAACCAGGACAAACTTTGTTTAAGTCAAAAGATTTATGTTTAGTATTTTTGTTAGAATAGAAAATATGATCTTATCATCGATAATACCTGTCCTGTGGACTTTGACCTGCAAAAACGAACTTTGTTTTATCGTTACAGCTTTAACTGAACTTTGAATTTGATCTAGATAAATACATGAAATGTTAAACCATATTTACAAAAATATGACAGTAATCGCTTTGTTTTAAATGTTTCATTTTCATCTTTTGTAGTTCTATATTCAACCAGAAAACTGCATTAATTCTATCAGTAATTAATTTTAATAAATCATTCATTTTTTACAATATATTTAGTATATTGACTACAAAATATAGATCAATGGAGTCACGATACTGATCGAATCAACATATTGTTGATCATAATAAATGATTGAACCAATATGGCGTAAAACCAAACTTCTTCATGTTTTCATGTGATGCACGTACAAACATATAGATAGATAGATAGACAGACGTACAAAAAAAATAACCACGTTTTTGATTTCTATATCGATGTACCCGCGACGTCGTTCGCGTGATGTATAGATTATTGTATAAAAATTTCTCCCCCCACACCGTAAAAGTGGTTTTCCCAACATTTCCCTTCACTGCTCTGCTCTTGATTGTAGCGTGATGTAAAGTATCCTATAACCAGCTCAGGAGTATGAAAAGTAATTGTACCAAGTTTCGTTAAAATCCATCGAGTAGTTTGTGTTTCTATTACGGTTATACAGACAGACAGACAGACAAAAATTTTATTGATTTCATTTTTGGTATCAGTATCGATCCCTAATCACCCCCTGATAGTTATTTTGGAAATATATTTCAAGTACAGAATTAACCCCCTACAGATTTTTATAAGTATAGAAATAGATTACTTTATTTTGACAGTACTGGATATTAAATGATCACCGTTAAAACATCGATTTCTGTAAAGTGATTTATTTGTTAAATTTTTGAGATGTCCACCAATTTTTAAAGATAATTTTAATAAATCAGAATATTTTATCTGATGATTATTTTAGAGTGAAATACCAAAGTGGCAGACGTGACGTCGCTACGTTCATCATAAAATATTTGAGTCTAGTAAACTTTTTTTAGATGGGATATACCTGTAGGATATCCAATATATACATTAACTTTAAATTGAATTGCTCTTAATGTATATATGTTAGAAACTAAATACCTACAACATTTTTAAACATCTTTTTTATACTGTACCTATTTAAAATTCTAAAAAAATAAATAAACAATTTAATTAATAAGAATTACAGATTTTAAAAAGGTCAAGTTATCCTTTCACATCATAAATCGTGATTGTGATACAAATTCTTAGGTAACACTTGCCAAGTATTAGTTTATTAATTAACTACAAGCGATATAAGCATTTCACAAAAATATAATTTAATTATATTGTCAATTTTGTTATCTTCCTGAACATTTTACGTAAATACCCATTTCGTGATAATATGATTAATTATTGTTTCCTCTGGTAGTTATGAAGCGTATAGACAAATATTGTTTTTTAAAATTAGATATGATTTCATTGTATATTCATTTCATAAAGGTTGTATTTAATATTAATACTTATAGGGCCATTTGCACCGAATTATACATAAGCTTGGCTTTCAAAAACTAGCTTAAATTCTTAAGCGGGCTTTAATTATACACGGATTGCACCACTACCAATTTAAACCAGCTTTGTAAAGCCAGAGATATGAACTACCCGCTCTTGATTTAGGTCATTTGTAACTAGTTGCTAACTTCATTCGAATAAATTCTAACCTAGTGACGCATCTAAATGATCTAACCTTTGTTCTACGGATAATTTAGAAGTACCTGTAATGAATAAAAGGAAGCAACGATGTACAAACTTCACTCATGACGAAAAGCGTGCTTTACTCAATATTATTACGAAGTACCGTAAAATAGGGTTATTTTGATCAAAATAAAAATTCCACTAAAATTATTTATATGGTATATTATTATTTCGGGTTGAAAAAAATTAGTAAATATCGTACTAATGAGGTCTTCTACAAAGCAAAAGATCAAAATAAATTAGATGAAAAGTTATAAGAAAAAAAATAAAAACGAGCTGATTAAAGTTATACTGTAGATGGGGCTAATTTGAATAGCTTTTATTTTTGAGTTTATTTATAATATGATATTTTGCTTCATATGTATAATAATGATTCAAATAAGTTTAGTCATAGGATCTGAGCAAAATAATAGCCAAATGAAACAAGTAAATACAAAAATAAAGAACTTTTATTCATCAAATTAAACATTATGGCACTTTATACCCTTTACATATAATAGAAATAAACATTATGCTTCATAAGTATCCACATCTGCCAAAAAAGTAATTGTTCCTTTATTGTCGATTTCTAAAGGGTGTAAACGGCGTACGATATCATTTTTATTAATGACTAATATATCACTTTCCACAACTTTAAATTTTTTCTTGTTGTTGCAAGATTTAAAGACTTTAACGACAATATCGGGTGATATTTCTTCGATCGACCACACATACCTATAGGTTTTTTCCCCTCTGTTTGAACTGAATTTTTCTAAAATAGAGTCTCATACCTCTGGTTACTAAGAGAGATTTTCATCAAGTACGGTAGGTGTTGTTGCTTCCATTTCCGGTTCATCTAGTTCATTATCAGTGGACCTTCACCTACGTGTAATTGTCTTGGAAATTAAAATTCAACAATTTCAAGAATATCAAGATTATCCTCAAATATATATTCGTAGTCCATATTGTATACAAAAATATTAACAGTATAAACTATAAACACACACAATACAAATCTACAATCCACAAGCACAATATACACGAATAAACAAAAAAGTGTCAATGAAGTTTGGTTAGAAAACCAAGCTTAAAAAGATAAACGTTCTTTTTTGAGGGTTTAAATTAAAGCGCGTTTAGAGGACAAAATGACACAGTTTTGAGGCGGAGCAAATGAATATTCGTCAAAGCTCGGCTTTTCGCAAAAGCCGGCTTAAACCTTAAACTTTTGTCGGTGCAAATGGCCCATAATCGGTAGTTTTACTGATGTATAAGTACTATGTAAACTTTACTCCCGAAAAAGTCAGACATCATCTCCTTAATTAAAAAAAAAAAATCGTCTGCTGGCCTTGATTTGGTATCTTCTTTATTTTTAAAAAATTGTAGTGATGTTTCAGCTTATCCTCTATCTGTGATTATGTCATTATCTTTTGATACACTTATTCTCTCTCCAGTGTGGACAACTGCCTGTTACATCTATAACTATCTCTCCATTAGCCTTACTCCTATAATAAGGTCATGGAATCGATAATTGCAGAAACAGTTTCTGAGTTTCTACAAAAAGAACTGGTTATACCGAAGCAGCAGTTTTGATTTGTTAAAGGACATTCCACTATGACCAATGGTGTGTTAATGAATGGTCAACATTATTAGACAGAAAAATTCTTGTATATATTATCTATCTTGATTTTGCAAAACCATTCGATCGAGTTCCAAAACGCAGAATGTCACATAAAATAGAACATCTCGGTATCCTCCGTAGCTTATTGGAATGGATTGACAGACCGTAAGTTTTGAGTTAGAGAGGTGACTCTTTTTCAGTCGAAACAGTTCTAAGTGGTGTACCTCAAGAATCTGTTTTAGGTCCGCTATTGTTTATAGTTTATTCCAGTGATCTTCAATTTCATATCAGTTGTAAAAAAGCTTTCTATGCAGATGACACAAAGATTTTTTTTGTTCTATCTGTAAATTTCCAACTATTGGTTCAATGTACGACTAAGATTGTTTTCTTATTGTCTGTATCAGGCAGAAAGAACTTTTCTACGAACACTATCGAAAGTAAGAATCCGATTGCAAATTGTATTGTGGACCAGACAAAAATGATTATACTAAAAAAATAAGGAAACAATCTCTAGGATGATTAGTGGCTTATTGGTTTAAGACTTTATCGACTAATAAGTTACATTATTGAATGTTCTATCTATAGATATAGTTTAGGTTAAATCAAGATATGATCAAAAATGCCAACTGCCATTATCATTCGTGGCTTAGCGACTAAAAATAACATTATTGAATGAAAAGATTTCTTATTGCAAACAAAAATTAATCATATCATTTTCAGGCAGATTACTCAATATTCTATATTATTTTTGTGTTTATTAGTTTTTTTGTCAATTTGCCAAAAATTAATCATCTTTGATAAATTATTAAATAAATTGCAATTTTTCGTTTTTAAACATTTGCTCTTATCAGTAAACTAAGTAACCTTTTTACAACGATTTAAATATAATTTTGTATATTTTAACAATTTTTGTGTACACTACGTTTTTAGAAATATTTATCTTAATTTCTGTTTAAAGATTTAACTAGTCATTAAGATAACTTCACAAAAAAATAAAATAATTAACACGAAGTTGTTTTCGCAAGTGTTAATATTTTTTTGGTGAAATATTTGCTTATTAATAGAGTTGCTTACATAGGTATTAAAAAATGTTTTAATTGTATGCAATCAATCATTTTATATTAAACAAATTTTATTCATATATAAATAATAGGTACTCATAATTAGATATCGATCATGTTGTTTAATTAAAATTAAACGTAATGTTTTATATACATTTTCCGTTATTTCAAAATTATATTGATTTTAAACTTATTTGGCATATATATATATATATATATATATATATATATATATATATATACAAATAAAAGAAGAAGTTCCCACTGACTGAGGTATAGACGCACGCCCAGCCGTAACCGCAGATGGTAGAAGCGTGAAATTTGGACAGATGTTTATTTTCCTAAGATGAAAACCAACTAAAAAAGGATTTTGAAAAATTTTAACCCTGAAGAGGTGAAATAGGAGTTGAGAGTTTGTATTGAAAATCTTTAAATCGGCACCGATTTTTATAAAAATTGAAATTCAGACTGTAATAGTAGTTTTTTTTTAAACCGGCCAGAAATTAGTACGTTCCTGTTTATTTTTAGGTCAGAAAATCTCATTTTGTCGGACAAGGCCAGAAAACAAAAATGAGTCCGATAAAAGCTTTTACCGGACTATCACAATAATTTTCTGACCCGGTCCGACAAAATGAGATTTTCTAACCCAAAAATAAACTAGAAATAACTAAATTCTGGCCGGTTTAAAATAATATATTGTACGTAATACGTCCCAAAAGTGCTTTTACTGGACTCACAGGGTTGCAGGACTCGCCTGCGGCTCGCTCTGCAATTGCCCACTCGTCCAGTAAAAGACCACTTTCGGGACTTGTTACGTAAACTACTATTACGTAACAAGTCCCGAATGTGGTCTTTTATTGGACGAGTGGGCAATTGCAGGGCGAGTCCTGCAAGTCCAGTAAAAGCAAGTTTGGGACGTATTACGTACAATATTTTTTTTGAAACCGGCCAGTATTTAGTAATTTCCAGTTTATTTTTGGGTCAGAAAATTTCATTTTGTCGAACCGGGCCAGAAAATTATTGTGATAGTCCGGTAAAAGTTTTTACCAGACTCATTTTTATTTTCCGACAAGATGAGATTTTCTGACCTAAAAATAAACCGGAAAGTACCTACTAATTTCTGGCCGGTTTAAAAAAATTGTATATTGTGTGGCAAGGGGTGAAACAAGACGATTTCTGACTATGGCTCGAGTTGACTGCCCGAGCGAAGCGAGGGCTGTCTTCGCCCGGTCAGAAATATTCTTTGTTTCATCCCGTGCCACACACTATATTATTCATATCACATGCATTGAAACAGCGAGTTTTGATCTCCGTAGCCAGTTGAAGTAAGACTCTATTTCAGACAAATAGCGTAGTAATATCTTGACAACGATTTGACGACAGCTGTCAGACGATTATGATTTTATTCGCTTTTGTTTATTACAAATGCGATTCCGATAAGACTTGAAATAAAGACATAAATAATAAATAAATGAATGTACCGGGCAGAAATAACGTGATTTCTCCCCTAGGGCAGAAAAAACTGTCAGTTTCTGACTGACAGTTGCATTGGTCTGAAATTGTCTTGTTTTGACTGACAAAACAGGGATGAAAACAAGCTGTTTCAATGCATGTGATATGAAAAATATTTCATTAAATACGTTCAATGGTTTATTAGAATTCACTCCTAAAGGCGCAAATACGGGGTTAAATCTTTATGTGGATAAAATTAAAAATTACTCCGTTCTCAATGAAAATTATTATGCGGACTATTACAGATAAAATGTTAAAAATCGTGAAAAAAAACGTCGAAAATCGTAAAAAGTTGCTGAAAATCGTAAAAAATTGTTGGTATCTTGAAAAATTATAGAAAATGGTAAAAAAAATGTCCAAAATCGTACATAAATGTTGGAAAACGTGAAAAATTGTTAAAAATTATAAAAAATTCTTTATAATCTTTAAAAATTGATGAAAATGGTTAATAAACTGTTAAAAATCATAAAAAAATGTGGTAAATCTTAAAAAATTGTTGACAATTGTGAAAAAGAGTTGGTAATCCTAAAAAACGTGTAAAACCGTAAAAGATTATTGGATATCAAAGAATAATTAAAAAAACAGAAAAAGATGTATAACTAGCAAAATGGGAATAATTAAAAAACTAAAAAAAAAATGTAAAATGGATGAAAATTTAAAAACTGAAAAAAGGAAAATGAACAATATCACGAAAATAGTAAAAGAAAAATATAAAAAATCAATGAAAAAAAAACAACTAAAAAAGGGATCACACCAAAACAACTGTAAAGAATTGCTTTCACATTTGCTGAAGCTAATAATCTGAATCATAATTTCAACAAAGAATCTCAGTCAGCAGGCAAAGATTGGTTACTATTTTATGTTCGGACATTCTACCATCAGCTTAAGAGACCTCGAAGCTACTTCTTTCAATGGGATAACAGTTTTTAATGACACTGAAGTCAAATTGTTTTTTGACCAAGTGGAATCCCTTTACATAATTTTCTATCTCGTCGTATATACAACACTGATAAAACAGTTATACGTACTTCTTATTTCCTTCATAGACTGATCTCAATTACCCCTTAGGAATTCGGGTAATTGGGAACGACAATATTTTTTATATTCCTTAAAATGTAAAATTTTATTACTGTTTCTGTTATGCTAGATTAACGAAGTTATTTTTTCAATAGAAATTGATTGTATTTGCGACTTTTTTGTATGATTTTTTGGGTTTTAAGTTAGATGTCTCTAAAGTGGGGTACTTTCCGCTACCCGAAGCTCCCACGGTGGAAAAAAAGGTACTACATGCACTAATTTATTCTTTTGAGAAGTATCTTCTATATTTAGTAAAAATAATCTACAATATCTAAAGTTAAAACTTTTATTATTGTTAAACAAATAAAAATCTTGATAATATATATTCTGCGATTTAAACTTATTTCAGTTAGTAATTTTAAAGAATATGCGAAAAATTCTCTGATTTAATCTTGAATTAAATATCCTAGAATATATCACAAGATTTCACAACAATTCTATTGTAAATTTTTGTTATCTTCACACCAATTTTCTTGATAAAAATGGTATCTTAATTTGTTTTTATAAAGGTGATCTTATCTGTAGCAATTAAAGTAACAAAAATTTAATTTCTTTTAATAAAAGGACTCCGTATTTTATTAATGTGTCTTTTCTTCTATTCTTAGAACAATATACATACACATCTTATTAGTTACATAAGCTCTCCTTATATTTAACTAAGAAAATATCAAGAATATAACAGTACTAAAACCTACATCTAAAAAATTGAAAAACTAAGATTATAATTGCCCTTACCTGTAAAATCTGATCAAAAACACGTTTTACAAATTTCACTGTACATATTATACTGTCATTTAGTCCAAAACGTGTGTACGTTTAACGTAAAGTCGGCGTCGAGACGCCTTTATATCTGATATTGCAATAATCGATATTGTGACGTCGACTGACTACGACGCTACCACTACAGTAAAACAGTAACGGTTCCAGCACAAATACATTTATGTAAAATAAACTTATATGCATTTTATAATAAATAAAAATAAACTAAATAAACTAAATCAATATGAGTTTGAGAGTCAATAGGACAGTTTCTGCTGCAGTTGTAGATTGTAGATTACAAGGGGCTCGATTGGCCCAGGCGACCTTACTACACTTCGACCTAAAACATCTTTTGTGTATAGCCTACACTTAACAAAGTCTATAATTCGCTTAGGCTATACGTTTGTAACCTGATCAGGCTCTAGGAAGACCTGCCCCGACTATTTATGTCGTTGGTAAACAATTACTCTGCAATTATACGTTCAGCCATTTCATCTGCATAGTCACAGAATCTGCATGGTCCACTGTCCACTTTGCCCATTTGACAGATATGGTGGACAGTTTCCTATGAGAGCTTCTGCGATTACTCTAAGTTCAGGTTTATTGAAGCTCTAAGAATAATTTATAGTAGCGCAGTGAAGGCCGCATTAACATTTTTGCTTGTCTTTGGCCTGAAGTGGTTTTCCAGTAGGCTGTACTGAATTCCTTTTCTCAGTTACGAAATGTATCTATAATTTGGCATTTTCATATGACAGAGAAAGATTTAAGTTCGGTAAAAGAAGTACTAGCTTCTTCTTTTGTGATAGTATCAGCAATCTCGTCTCCGACAATCCTGGAACCCACAGCAAAATTACTTTTTTGTGTTTAGCCAGTAGCTTAAGAGACTGTTTGAAGTTCCAGCCCTTTTATGATTCGTACCTGGTTCGATTATACTGCCTTCAAAGCAGCTTGATTATGGGAACCAATAAATCTTCTGGCTGAATTGAGACGTTTTTAATGCATTGTGGATCACAGAAGTCTATTGCTAAATAGCTTCGCTTAGAAGATGGTAGGTGTGTTCCCGGGAGCAGCTCACCACCAAGTTTATCATTTAAAATTCTTTAACGCTACGACCACTTGTACTATCATGTAAGTTTCAGAACCACCCTTTCTGGAGAAGTCAAGTCGTCACTTTATTGTATAGTTAATGACAAAATCAAATATTTGTTAGATGGAAAAATTTGTTGAAGAGATACCAAAAATTCAATACTTACCAGAGCAACTGGTTAATTTTTAATACTATTGTTTTCGAGCTTTTCAAGTGTATTAAACACATTTATATTTTTTAAATAAACAAACATTTATTGATTTAGATTTATCCATAATGATGAAGCAAATTGAGTAGACAAAACATCAGCAAATCGTGTAAAAAGAAAAGTGTTTTATAAAAACAGATATAAAACTTATTCGCCATACTATTAATAGGAATAGATTACGTTTTTTCAAAAAATTGTAAAACGCGAAAGATGTTCAAATGAATTCTGTCAATGTAGTTTAACCAAGAATTGATTTGGAAGCAAATTTTCTCCTAACCAATGGTGTTGAAAATACTATAATGACTGGTGAATAGGCGAATCAGGTTTTTGATACCGGTGGTCAGTTAGCTTATTCACCTTGAAAATAAATTTTTATTCATGATTCACAGCAGTGAGTTGGCACCTGCCCAATTCTATGCCCAACTCAACTTCACGAGAGGACAAAACATAACAGAACCCATACCATTTTATCACCAAGAGAAGTTTGGTCACTTATGTACATTTTAATCAAGTAATATCAAGTATTGTTTAAATTACTTTAGAATATAACTATTAAATTAATATTTATATTAATGTACTAATTGCTGTTGTCCCATAATTTTATAAAAGGTAAGTCACCAAGTTCTCTATAGCTACCTTCTTGGTGACAACGCTTATAACTATCCTGAAAAATTTAAATAATTATCTAGACCTAGACCAAGCAACCTTAGGGTAAGAGTGGTTAAATATCCAAAGAAGTTTTTTTAATAGTTGAAGAAAAATGTGCCATTGATAATTTTAAAGCTTTTAGGTAACGAATATTATCTATTACCCTCTATATCTACAACAAAAGCTTTATAAATATTGATTAGTTTTTTTACGCTGATGACATTGTATAACATTTTCCATTAACTCTGCGATAAATCGCCCACTCGGCATATTACAGTCACGTGATGGTTCCAAAGGTCTCTGGAAAATTAACGTCACAGTGCTTTTCAGAAACGAATCGATGGAATTCCTTGAACTCTTCGATCCTTTCGGGATAATTGCAGTTGTTGTTTTAAAAATCGATAGATATACTTGAAGCTTGACCTATTTTCTATATTTTACATACGTGTGCTCTAATTATAGTTATTAGCAAGTTTCAAATTTAATGTTAAGATAATAATGGTTAATTAAAAGTTGGTGTTTAAATTTTAAAATTGGAAGGTTCTAATATTTGCAGTAATGAAAGAGATGAAGCGTTTAAAAAGTTAATGAGCCAATGACAGAACGGCATTTAGCCCTAATGTGGAGAAGTTACACTTAACAATAAATAGTACAAAATTTCTATATATCTTGTAAGTTAGAATATACGTGATGATCTGTAAAAATATGAGTAGGTTAGCTGTTACATATGCGTCGTTAGTATGATGGCCAAAAATACAACAAAAAATGTCATTATCAGGCTAAGTAAGGCCCAAAACTTGCTTGGCACAACTAGAGCTCTGAAAGACCCTCTAGCAGCAGCAAGGGAAGTCCTGTTGGATTTTCCTCCTATTCACATAATCTTGAAGAGGGAAGCAAGGATGGGCTACTACAGGCTTCAAGAAAACATCAGCAACATTTTTGTTATATCAGGACAACACAAAATAAACAAAAAGAAAATAAAACATCTGGGAGATGGTTCCCAAATACCTGCCTAAGAAAAAAATTCAGGTAGAAATACATCAACGTAAGGAATGAACAAATGCTAACACTTAACCCAAGTTTTCGGGCTACACCTGGTATATAGACGGATATAAAACTAAAGACGGTTCTGTGAACATGTATTTCAAGCAGAAGTATATGTAATCTTGCAATGTGCAAGGGAGGTGTGAGATGAAGAATGTACTCTAGATCCGTGAATCTAAAAATCAAATGGGTTATAGATAGAGCCTAATGAAAGTTGGGTTAGTAGACAACACAACCAACAATGGAAACACATCTCCGGCCAAGCACACAATAGAATGTACAATAAACAGACTTATGCCAGAAAAGCTGAAACACTAGGAAAAAGCGGCAGGAATCAGCTACGAGTCATCAGAGGATTCCTTACAGGCCATGCTCCTGTCAAGGGACACTGGCTCTCATGAGACAGTCAATTTTTGGATACTTATTGCACCCACAAAGATATGGCACCCATTCTGTACGAACTTATAGAGGGTACCAAGATCCTGGAGTGGATAACATGATACCAATGGAAGAAGTATAATAAGCCTAACTAGGCTGCATTAAGCTCTCTTTGTGGAAAAGAAAAATGCTGACAGCTTTTGTCCCATTCAACAGTTAGGTATATAATTTTTTTTTGCACATCATTCGTTGTTAAGTTCCTGCTCCCTTTCAAAAGAGCTCTAGGTTAGTAAGAATTTTTTTAATATTTCTGTACCCATTTTTCGTTCGTTTATAAACAGTTTGTTATTTTGTTATTAAATTTTTATCTTGGATTTTATTAATGTATATTATATAACGTTCAACCCTCAAAATAAATAATAAATGTGCAAAGAGACAGGTTGTTTATGGGCGGGCTACATACAATAAGTATGTGGTCTTTGTTCTGAGTATTATTTTAAATTTATAGAAAAGGAGTTGTTAACCTCTGCTATTTCCAAGGTCACTTACCTTTTGGAGGAATAGGGTAAATGCTAAGGAAAATAAAAGTTGGGATGAAAATGAATAAAACACACGAGTCTGTACGCGTGACCTCAGACAGTGGTGGTTTCAGCACATTCAGTACAATACTTTTTTGTCTCAAAAATAAGTGTTTTTCAGATTTATTTTTATACATTTATTTAAATGGATATTAAGCTTGATTTACTTTTTTTGTTTCCAATTGTTAGAAGTTGACTACAATTCTTACTCAATAACGTTATACAATACTCCTCAAGTTCTTTTTAAATACAACCATTCGATCTTAATTTAATAATCACAAGAGAATAAATCATGGCTAATTTAAAATAAATTTGCTTATAGTAATCAAATTAAATATTCGACCAGTAAATTTCTAGGCCACGTATTACGAAACCTATAAAAAAATTTAGTAAGAACCTTGATTTAATGACGTTGTAAAATACCCACTCCTTATATTATATTGTACAGACAATTTTTGAAAATGCTTTTTTTCTTTGATTTGCGGATAAATAAAAAACGAGGATAGCATCCTCTAAATGAATTAGAACAGAACCATATAAAAAGTCACTAACATGGACGAACAGTAATCAGGGGTACCTATAAGGAGAGCGAGCCGTAGATTGTATTTATAACGAAAGAAGTTGAAGTTTAGGTTTATG
Organism: Altica lythri; assembly: GCA_964028335.1. NCBI lineage: Eukaryota > Metazoa > Arthropoda > Insecta > Coleoptera > Chrysomelidae > Altica > Altica lythri. The sequence continues at coordinate 16,177,696 of OZ034808.1, read as the reverse complement.
CCAGAGATATTAAATTAAGGTGAATATTGAACTTAAAAAAGGTGCTTAAATGAAAAAAATGCTTAAATAGGACACGACAACAGAAATTTGACAAAGTTTAATTTTTTTACTTCTCTATATTAAGCTTTACTAAATGCAAGAAAGACGAAATAGTTTTGAATAACCATTTATAATAACAAAAAGAAAAGTAATTTTTCCAACAATATTAGATGAAAAATCATCAGTTATACAGATAAAACATGTAAACCCATGATCAAAAAGAACCTATTCCTGGTCCGTCAACATCCAGCACACAAAAATATTCTTTCTTCAATGAAAACCTTAAAGAGGGAATAACAATTAATAATTAAAGCCACGACAATTCTACGATAAATTTTTTACTTATACACTAATTCTAAAGCTTCAAATAGTATTAAATTTTATGTTAATTACTAGCTGTAATCGGCGCGCGTTGCTATGCCAACAGCTAAAATAAATTTAAGAAAAATAAAAAAGAAGAGCGAGTGGTATCAATGAGTATATCATACAAACCTTCTACGTGGAAAAATACATAATAATAATAATAATAATGTTTATTGAAATGTAAAATATTACAAAAAATTACAAACAACAAAGATTTACTAATATTACAGTCAACAACAATTTAGAGTTTTTTTTTCTTTATACAAACACCAACAAACATTAAGTATGCCACTGAGGTGCGCATTAAAACACCTGTGCGTGGCATGTGTGTATGCCTAACTAAAAGCGATAACTATAAAACAAATAACAATATAAAACATTTCTACATAGTACTAATACACACAAATTATACCATGTACTAAAATGAAAATAAAAATAATAAAATATCAAAATGACTCATTTGGTAGGGATCGGCGTCTTATAGGTAGCAATTTGGTCATAATCGTGAGATATAGTCGTAATCTGGGGTTAAAGTCGTTATCAGGAGTAAAGTATATATACACCAATTTTCATGACAATCGGTTGAACGGGGCAGAAGTTGCCACCTGGTGGCGAGTGGCATCAATGAGCATATCATACAAACCTTCTCCGTGGAAAAATACGTATGTATACCAATTTTCATAATAGTCGGTCCAGTAGTTTTTGAGTTTATCGATAACATACAGACAAACATTCATTTTAATTTTTTATATATATAGATTATAATATACCTCTACCTGGTACCTACCTATTGTTCGCTCTGTTATTGTTATTGTTACGTTTCTCTTAATAATAAATTCCTCTGGAATTAATAAAAATGTATAATGTCTACACAATCGTTTATTCTATAATACAATTAGTTATTATTCTGGAATCTGCAAGGGTAACAAAACGTAGTTGGGTTATTTGTGGTCCTTTCTTTCCGATGTGTGTTCGGCTAGTGCCTTACCCTTATACTTTACTTTCTTTACCAAGGTTTTTTCAGTACAGACATATGTTTTTACAAAAGTTTTATTCTACTAAAGTTTCGTTTCGGTTTTTGTAGTTATACTGGTTGCCTATATACCGATACTGATATAAAACGTTTGTAACCAAGGGTAACGGGTGACCACTTTCCACCCTGGTTAATAATTGTCTCCTTTCCAACTGTTTGGTAGGGTGGAAAACCGTCTCTTTTTTAAAAGATTGTGAATAAAAAATATTACAATATGACTGTTGACTATTCAAAACATTTCGAAGCTTTGTACCCTAACTATATTTCGTCGGAAATTTTTTATATTATATTAGATCAATCTGATTTTATGCCATATATACATTTTAATATTACATACAGTTATATTTAGTTTCAGTTTTAAATAATTGTATCTACTTTAAATTTTGCTTATGATACACATTGCATCTACCCAATACTATTTAATTACAAACATAAAATTATTGTTCTGATATTTATTATAGCCATTGAAATTAGTAGGTGGTTACAAAATTGTCTCATATTACATCTTGATAAGAACAGTCAAAAGTAATTCTAGTGGTGTAGCTGATTTTTCATGACAATACTAATCAAGTGAAAAATGAATGAAAAGTTAGTAAAGAATGTTAAGTTAAAGTTAAAGTCTAGTAAAAGAAAGAAAACTAAAAAATTTTGTGTGGGCAGTATTGTTTCAAGAAAAGTAAGTGTTGTTTTCTATATTTTATTTATTTTTATCATAAATTAAAAAGTGGACATTTATCATTTTACACTAAAGCGCACTGTATTAAATTCATTTATATATATTCAATCTACGAAATCAAAAAACAAAACATTGCTAAGATGAATAACGATATCTACGCAAACAATAATTTATTTTAAAGTTTTAGTCAATTAGTCAAGAATTCAAAAAAGTTAACAATATATCCAACAACTATAAATCATTTTTGACAGACACTTGATTTAAATATAAGTAAACTGTCAAAGAACAAAATTACATTGCAGAATAAATTTAATCAACTTCTTCAATAGTAGGACCATCTTGATCACCAGATGTATTATTATGACTTCCAGCAGCTCCACCTGCTCCTCCTCCTCTGTGTAACTTTACCATAATTGGTCCACAACTCTTCTGGATCTCTTTAAATTTGTATTCGTATTCGTCTTTTTCAGCTTGTTGATTGTTATCTAGCCATCTACAAAACACAATTTTATATTAAAATCTAACTGGATGACATCAACAGGTTACAATCGATATAAAATATAGAACTGCCACATAAATATTTTTCTCATATAATGTGCTACTCATAAAAATAAGTTTATTTTCTATTTAAAAAGATTACTGTTGCCGAGTCATGCGATTGCTGCAACTACTACAGTTTGTCTTTTTCATATCACTTATTTAAATATGGTACGGTACGTGCAACCTTGACAGAAACCAATATCTTAATTGTCATTGTTTTATCTGTCTAGTCACAGAAACTACATGTACCACTGTCCACTTTACCTATTGCTTACAGAGATGGTACCTCAGTGGACAGTGTTCTGCGAAAACTTCTGCGACTACTCTGAATTCAGGTTTATGAAGCTTTAAGAGTTATGTTGTCCCTTCTAACTGCAAACCAGAAAGGTTGGTTATATATCTTGTAGATATACCAACCCCGTTCGACTTTGAAGTGTAATCCAATATCCGTCGGGGTATATAACCCGGGAAGTAGTTGTTTTTTCTTAGTTGAACGGTCATTTTCTTTGAAAAATTGTTTTTCAAAACTTGTAAAGCGATAGAATTATATTTATTATATATTCTTAGTAACCTATAACGCAGTAAAGGCCATATTAACCTTTTTGCTTGTCTTTGGCCTAGATTGTTATTCCAGAAGGCAGTACTGAGTTCCTTTCCCCAATTACAAATTTCATTCATAATGCAGCATTCTGAGCTATGACAGAAAGGTTCAGGTCCGATAAAAAGAGTACAAGAGCTCCTTCTGCTAAAATGCTAATAGCTCCACTTGGAGGAGTGTTTACCAGGGCTACTGAGAGCCTAACATTAGGACCCATCAATGCTTATTTTGTAAGTTGGGCGATTTCGTTTTGTGTTAACTCACACTCGTTAATAATTTACTGTGAGTTCAAAATTCAATTTTGGAGAGATGATGTCTGTAAGAATCTACATGAATGGGGTTGTTCAAACCCTTAGAATCCCAAGATGTCCTGTAAGAGCGCCGGGTTTTATAGACTTTTATCACTTTTATGCATGTATGTATGAGCTAAATAAGGGGTAACAGATACACATGCGACCTATAAGATCTATTGTGTCTCCCTTTTCTTGCTATAATTCTGATGTTTCCTCAGACTCTTCTAGTCGTATTTTTCTTAGAAAGTTTAGAATACCGTTGGGCTTCAATGTGGGTAGGTCTCTCTTCTATTTCGTATGACCCTAGGCATCTGAGCCTAGAAGTACGTAATGCAATGCATTCTGAAAGTATCTACATCACAGAATCTGCACTTTGCTTCATTTACCAATCCTAGTTTCCTCATGTGTCCTCTTAATCGGCAGTGCCCGGTTAATATTCCTGTTATAATTGGAGGTTCTTCTTGCTAAGGTTTAGACAGCTGAAAGATCTCTTCTGGTTATAGTTTCCCCAGGAAAGTCTTCAATTGTCTTAGTCATTTTAGATTGTTCCAGTACTTCGATTTTTCTCCATCCACTTCTTTCCTTAGTTTTTCTGAAACTGTACTACTGCTGACTCCACAAGATTATTCTGGTCCCAAGTATGGGGTTTCTGCTCCATTTTTCCAGCTCTTCTGCTGTTTATAGACTTAGTCCTTGTTAATCTATAGGCACTTTTCAAAACAATCATCTTAACATAATGCCGCACATTACGCCAGTAATGCTTGTACTGGTAATAACAAACTTACTTGTGTCATGCGAAACACAGTATTTTTTGCTGTTTTTATAAAAAGAAGAATTTTTTAAAAAAATGCGGGGATTAAACAACGTTGATATATACTTAAAATATTTTGTTGTAGTAAATGCATGTTTTTCTAGTTTGCTGTTTTGTATTTCTTATAAAATTACTGTTTATTATACGTACTTCATACAATTGTCACACTCATTTTGCACTTTTCGTTTCTCCTCAGCACTCAATTTATGTCCAGATTCGCCCACACTCTGTTTGAGGCTAAAAACGTAACTTTCTAGTCGATTTCTCGACGATATTCTTTCTCTTTGTTGATCGTCTTCATCTTTGTACTTTTCAGCTTCAGCGAGCATTCGTTCAATGTCTTTTTGAGACAGTCGACCCTTATCATTTTTAATAGTAATCTTTTTGGATTTTCCCGTGCTGTTTTCTAAAGCGGAGACGTTCAGAATTCCATTGGCATCCAAATCGAAGGTAACGTCGATTTTCGGAATACCACGTGGGGCTGGGGGAATTCCACATAAATCAAAATTACCTATTAAAAATAAAATTTGATTAATTAAAATATTTATAAAAGATTAATATTTTTACCCAATAAATTATTATCCTTAGTCATAGCTCTTTCTCCCTCGAAAACTTGTATGGTCACAGCAGGTTGATTATCAGAATACGTGGTGAATGTTTGGGTTTGTTTGCAAGGTATTCTTGAGTTTCTATCTATAATCTTCGACATTACGCCACCAGCAGTTTCTATACCCAAAGATAAAGGAGTAACATCAACCAGTAAAACATCTTGGATCTTCGAACTAGAATCTCCACTTAAAATAGCAGCTTGTACAGCTGCTCCATAAGCCACAGCTTCGTCAGGATTAATACTAAGATTCAAAGCTTTACCATTGAAATAATTTTGAAGAAGCGATTGTATTTTTGGGATGCGTGTAGAACCACCAACAAGAACTACATCGTGTATTTGACTTTTAGATATTTTCGCATCATTTAGAGCTTTCTCAACTGGTTGAAGGGTACCCTTAAACAAATCTGAGTTCATCTCTTCAAATCTAGCTCTTGAAATTTTAGAGTAGAAATCTATGCCTTCAAAAAGAGCGTCGATTTCCATTGAAGCTTCTGTACTGGAACTCAGAGTACGTTTTGCTCTAAAATATTAACTCATAAATAATAGTATATTACTTTACGAGTGGAGTAAATTGCATATTACAGCGAGTGTGTTTGGCCCATGAGCGAGCTTGCGAGCGAAGGGGCTAAAGAAACGAGCTAAATATGCAATTTGTTCCTCGAGTGAAGTACTATGCTTTACCCACGACTTAGAAAATGGTTTTATATAAAACTAAAAATAACAAATATAAAAATTAAATTTTGGCATAAGTTGTCAAAGCATTCGATTTCGCAGACACTTCTGTCTGAGAAATGTCAAATGTTAGTTTAATTTAATGAAAACTGTAGGTAATCAACATAATAATACAGGTTTCTATTTACTTACTCCACTAGTTTAGTAAATGAAACTATAACACAACTCCTCAATAATTTGACACTTACTGACAGAGTTATAGGTTAAAAAATACGCAATTTACTTATGAGTCGTGGGTAAAGAATATTTATACTACCTTCTGCCAAAAGATAAATAACATTACCTACCTTTCTGCGGCAGTTCTTAATCGTCTTAACGCACGTGGATTTTTTGATAAATCCTTTTTAAATTTTCTCTTAAACTCATCTGCAAAATAATTTACCAATCTGTTGTCAAAGTCTTCTCCTCCAAGATGAGTATCTCCTGCAGTTGATTTTACTTCAAATAACGATCCTTCATCTATAGTTAGGATAGAAACATCGAAAGTACCTCCACCAAGATCAAATATCAGTACATTTCTTTCACCTTTAAGGTTCTTATCTAAACCATAGGCTAGAGCAGCTGCAGTTGGTTCATTTATAATACGCATAACATTGATACCTGAAACAGAGAGGTTATAACACCTCTCGAGGAAAGATTTTACAGTTCTAAGGAAGAAGAAAATAGATTCCTACGATTTCAGCTTAAAAATATTTTATTTCTACAATACTATAAATAAACATTACTGCAAAGAGTTTTATTGAACTATTAGCAAATAAAGAGAATAAAAAAAGTTAACGGTTCATTACACACAAACAATAACATTCAAAAATAACACACGCCCTGTATTGGCAAATAAAATTAATCTAATTATAGTACTGTAACGAGCGAGATCCCCTGAGTACGCCTCTGTCGCCCTGATAGCGCTAGGTAAACAACTGATTCCCGGAAGTCTAGTGACGGCGAGTACAATCGAGAATAATTCCTTTGTAGCTTCTACGCGCGACGAGAAACTGTTACCGAAGCACGTTCTGGAAGCAGTGGACGGGTATATAAGCGGAGAGCCATGACCCACGAGGAAGTTGAAAAGTTAACCGCGAGAGTCTAAATATTCGAGCGATCTGCGAAGTGAAAATAAATTTAGTGAATATAAATCGAAGTTAATTGTAGTACATAAATTAGTGTGTTATAGTTAGTTTAGTTATTTAGTTATAATTCGTTTAGTTTATTGTGTGTGTAAATAAATTAGACATTTTCGTTCAGCAGTGATTTTATTTTGAACCCCTAGAACGTAACAATTGGTGTCAGGTGTGGGGTAAATTGAACTGCTGTGTTAATTTAAATTGTGGACTTCATTAGTGAATATTTTGTATGCCAGTTACGAGATCACAGACGAAGAAAATGGATCAGGCGACAATGGAATTTTTCAAGCAAGCCCTTGAAAAAATGAGCTTGAAAATGGAGGAAAACACAAATAAAATGGAGGAAAATATTAAGAAAATGGAAAATAAAATGGACGAAAACACAAATAAAATGGAAGAAAATACTAGAAAGATAATGGAAGAAAACACTAAGAAAATGGAAGATAATTTGGGAGATAAATTGACATTCATTGAAAATGAGTTGAAGAATAATTACTCCAAACTGGAAAATGAGATTGGAAGCGTAAAAGACGAAATTGGAAGCGTAAAAGACGAAATGGGAAACGTAAAAGACGAGATGGGGAACGTAAACGATAAAATTGGAAAATTTGAAGACAGGGTTGGAAACATTGAAGGCAGATTGGTTAATATGGAAGAAGAAATACAAGTAAAATTGGAAGAACAGGTGAAAACCATGGAAGAACGATTGAGTAAGAACTTCAACAAATATTGTTCTGTTAAGCTGGGAGAACGGGGTGAGCCAGGGCGAACAAAGATCAAACCTCCAACTTTTGATGGCAAAACACCCTGGAGCACTTATCAGAAACAATTTGAAGCAGCAGCCAACGCCAACTGCTGGGACGATGAAGAGAAAGCAACTGCCTTAATTGTTGCATTAAGAGGAGACGCACTGAATATCCTTCAGACCATGCCTGTAAGTCAACAAGGCGATTATAAGACTCTGACAAGTAGACTGCAAATGAGATATGGTGATGCACATCTCCAACAAGTGTATCACGCACAAATCAAGAGTCGTCATCAGAAGAGCGCAGAAACCTTGCAGGAATTCGAAGCAGACATAGCAAGGTTGGTAAGGCTGGCCTATCCTTCAGCACCGGACAGCTTCCTAGAACAACTTGCTGTCCAGACCTTCGTCGATGGGTTGAGAGACACGGAGACTCAGCAGACGTTGCGGTTGGCACGGCCCAAAACCTTAGATGATGCCCTGGCCCATGCCCTAGAATTTGAAGCTGCTAAACAAGCTTCTCACAGAGGACAGAGCAAAGTGAGACAGCTTGAAGATTCGCCAGTCTGCGATGAGAGTATTGAAGACGTAGTTCGCCGAGTTCTCCAGGAGAAACGTAATGGTGGACCAAGATGCTGGAACTGCGGCGAAAGAGGACACATTCGGCGTAACTGCAAGAAGCCGGTTAAACCACAACGCCAAGAACAGGAAAACTAAAGCGGGTTGGCAAGAAGGGGCATAAACCGACCCGCCACGACAATGCCCCTGAGGTTATAATTCAGGCCATCTCTTCAAGTATTTATGTCGACGGTAAAATTAATGGGAGGTCCGTAAAAATGTTAGTCGACACTGGCGCAACCCGAACTATAGTTAAGCCGAGTGTAGTTGAAGGAAATGGAAAAACCTTACCAGCGATGGTTCGTTTACGGACTGCAACTGGTGAAGACGTGCCAACACATGGAAAGAAGAGGATCGTCATCAACATTGGGGACAGGTTTTTCGAACATGAGGTGCTGGTGGCAGATATCATGGAGGAAGTCATCTTGGGAATGGATGTCATTAAGGGTTATGGCTTCCAGATGGATATGAGAAACGATGTTCTGAGGATCGGAAGTCTGGAAATTCCATTCCTGGGATGTGAAGATATCACGACTCGAGTCTTACTCAGCGAAGATGTTCACCTAAGTGGACAGGCGGAAACCATAGTGAAGGGGTATTTAGATAGAGACCTTCGAGATAGCTGTATAAGACTCATCGAACCAGCCAGTGAGAGTAACCTCGGGAAAGGACTGTTAGTCGGAAAAACCTTGGTGAGAGGCGGAAACGAAGTTCCTGTGAGAATGTTGAACACCAACATGTACCCTGTGATCTTGAAGAAAGGTACGATCCTGGGAGAAAGCTGTTCCGTGCTTTGTGTGACAGGAAGCGTTCAGGATGTGAAGAACCCGCTACCAAGAAGCGAGAAGAGTTCGAAGAAATTACTTGAGACATTGGCTTCTTCCTGCACAGAGCTTGCACCAGAACATATTAGCAAGGTGAAGAAACTGATTCATGAATACAGTGACGTTTTTGCTATGGACAACACTCAGATGGGTAGGACGAATGTTGTGAAGCATTCTATCAATACCGGAAGTTCAGATCCCATTCGCCAACAACCGCGAAGGCTTCCCATAGCAAAGAGAGAAGAAGCAGAGAATATAATCAAGGACATGCACGAACAAGGAATAATAGAGCAATCTGATAGTCCTTGGTCATCACCTGTGGTTTTGGTGAAGAAGAAAGATGGCAGCACCAGATTTTGTGTCGACTATCGTCGTTTGAACGACGTCACCAAGAAGGATTGCTACCCCATTCCAAGGATTGACGACACTTTGGACACGCTTTCTGGCTCGAAATGGTTCTCCACGCTGGATTTGAAGAGTGGGTATTGGCAGGTGGAATTAGATCCCAAAGACAAAGAGAAAACAGCTTTTACTATTGGGACAGGATTGTGGCAGTTCACAGTAATGCCATTTGGCCTCTGTAACGCACCTGCAACTTTCGAGCGATTAATGGAAACCATTCTTCGAGGATTGTCATGGAAGTCGTGCCTAGTTTATTTGGACGATGTCATAGTATTTGGCCGGACATTTGACGAACACCTGGAAAATTTAAGAGAAGTCCTTGAAAGGCTACGCACTGCAAATTTAAGACTCAGTCCAAAGAAATGCCACCTCTTCAGGAAAGAAGTGAAATATCTAGGACATGTAGTATCTGCAGATGGCATTAGTGCTGACCCAGACAAAGTCAAGGTTGTACGAGAATGGCCAGTACCACAGGACAAGCACCAAGTAAGGAGTTTTCTTGGCTTGTGCACATACTACAGGAAGTTCGTCTTGGGATTTGCTGACATCGCGAAGCCTCTAACAAGACTGACGGAAGATGTAAGGGACTTCAAATGGGATACTGAATGCGAGGATGCTTTCAATCGACTGAAGCAAGCACTAACAACAGCTCCTATATTAAGTTATCCTCAGACCAGTGGAAGGTTTATATTGGACACGGACGCAAGCAACACGGCCATAGGAGGCATATTATCCCAAATTCAGAATGGCCAAGAGAAAGTTATAGGATATTTCAGCAAGGTCCTGTCGAAGCCTGAGCGTAACTATTGTGTTACGAGGAGAGAACTTCTCGCCGCAGTCAAGTCCATGGAACACTTCTATAAATACTTGTACGGTCGCGAATTCCTTCTAAGAACAGATCATGCTGCTCTGAAGTGGCTTCTACAATTCAAGAACCCAGAAGGTCAGGTTGCGAGATGGATAGAAAGGCTGCAGGAATATCATTTTTCTGTGGAACACCGGGCCGGAAAGTCACATGGCAACGCTGACGCATTATCTAGAAGACCTTGTCCTTCTGACTGCAAACACTGCAGCAAAGCAGAAGAGAAGGAATTCTGTTTAAGAACAACCGTCGTGGATCTAGATTGGCTGCCAGAATCCCTAAAGCGAGACCAAGAAGGTGACACCGAACTAAAGATGTTGCTTGACTGGAAAGCAAAAGGACAGAGACCAAGATGGGAAGAAGTGAGTCACCTGAATCCTAGGGTCAAGTCCTACTGGGCGCAGTGGGACTCCATTATTGTAGAGGATGGATTGTTGAAGAGGTCCGTCGAGAATGACGAGGGTACTGCAGCTAGGACTCAGCTGATAATTCCCCGGAGTCGGACGACAGAAGTATTGGAGAAACTTCATAATGGAACCTCCGGTGGACACTTCGGCCTCAAGAAAACGTTGGAAAAGATCAGAGAACGTTTTTACTGGGTCAACTGCAAAGAAGACGTCAAGGACTGGTGCCGAAAATGTAGACTTTGTGCTTCAACGAATGGCCCAAGAGGAAAACGACGAGCGCCAATGAATCAGTATAACGTAGGCAGTCCTATGGAAAGAGTTGCTTTAGACATCGCAGGCCCATTCCCAGAGACCGACGATGGGAACAAGTACATATTGGTGGCGTCGGATTACTTTACCAAATGGGTTGAAGCACATGCCATCCCAAACCAAGAGGCCTCGACAGTGGCAGACGTGCTGATAAAAGAGATGTTTAGTCGGTTTGGAGTGCCACTGGAGCTACATTCTGATCAGGGACGAAATTTCGAGTCTGGCCTATTTCAGAGCATTTGTGAAATACTCGGAGTCAAGAAGACCAGGACAACGCCTCTTCACCCACAGTCAGATGGCCTAGTCGAAAGAATGAATAAAACTGTGGGAAAATATTTGGCTAAAGTGGTCTCTGACCATCAAAGAGACTGGGACCGGTACCTTCATCTGTTCACCATGGCCTATAGATCAGCCGTGCAAGAGTCTACTAGAGAGACACCAGCTTGTGTCATGTTCGGCCGGGAAATAAGATTACCCTGTGACCTAGAGTTTGGATGTAAGCCCGGAACAGAGATAGCTGGTGAGGACTACGTGAGCACATTGAGGGGCAGGCTACACTACATTCATGAGAAGGTCCGACAAAACATACAAGTAGCTAGTGAGCGAATGAAGACCCGCTATGACAGCAAAGCTACAGAAGGTGGTTTCAACGCTGGAGATTTGGTCTGGCTGTACAATCCCCAGAAGAAGAGAGGATTATCACCTAAGCTACAGAGGAATTGGGAGGGTCCATACAGAGTGGTAAAGAGGATCAATGATGTAGTGTACCGTATACAAAAACTACCAAGGGGCAAGAGGCGCGTGGTCCATGTAAATCGGTTGGCGAAATACGAGGCGGACTACGACGAACAAGACGAGACCCATCTGAGAAGGACGACCAGCCCAGAGCATGTTGAGATGAGTTTCGACCAGTTCATGGAGAACTATGGTGGAACTGGGAAGGCACGATTCGGAGTTACCACCGAGCAGCAGCAGGACCTCTTCTCTGTGCCTGGAGATTATTCCCTAGCCCATTGTGTCGCCGAAGATCTGCGTATGTCCAGGGGAATAGCATTAGTCTTCAGGAAGAAGTTTGGCCGTGTATCTGAGCTCTCCAGACAACAGCCTTATCCCGGAAAAATTCTAAGTCTCACTGACGGTCATCGTCACCTCTTCTACATGGTGACTAAGAGGTTTTCCGACCACAAGTCCAGCTATAGGAGTATGTGGAATACCCTGCTAAACCTAAGAAACGAACTCACCAGGTTGGAAGTGAAGAAGCTGGCTGTGCCTAAGTTGGGTTGTGGTCAAGATCAACTCAACTGGAGAGTCGTCCGGAACATGCTCGAGGTGCTTTTCCATAAGACAGGAATAGAGATACTCGTGTGCATTTTCAACCCGAGCGGAAACACAATGAAGGAGAAGACTGTGGATTGCTATTTCGAAAAGCAAGGGAGCTGCAGAAAGGGAGATGCCTGTAGGTTCAGACATACCAACCAAGGTGTTCGGGGACCGAACGTCTTAAGGAGGGGGCAGTGTAACGAGCGAGATCCCCTGAGTACGCCTCTGTCGCCCTGATAGCGCTAGGTAAACAACTGATTCCCGGAAGTCTAGTGACGGCGAGTACAATCGAGAATAATTCCTTTGTAGCTTCTACGCGCGACGAGAAACTGTTACCGAAGCACGTTCTGGAAGCAGTGGACGGGTATATAAGCGGAGAGCCATGACCCACGAGGAAGTTGAAAAGTTAACCGCGAGAGTCTAAATATTCGAGCGATCTGCGAAGTGAAAATAAATTTAGTGAATATAAATCGAAGTTAATTGTAGTACATAAATTAGTGTGTTATAGTTAGTTTAGTTATTTAGTTATAATTCGTTTAGTTTATTGTGTGTGTAAATAAATTAGACATTTTCGTTCAGCAGTGATTTTATTTTGAACCCCTAGAACGTAACAGTACCAATTAGGATGGTATTTAAAATAATATTACATATTGAATTTAAGAAAATTATAATAACGGTAGCGCAGATATTTGAAAATCTTATACAATCCCTGCATACTAACCAAAATGAAATCTGTATTCCTGGATAGTGCATTTATAGCATAATAATTATTATTAATGCTTCCGTTCAATATACTTCCCTACCTTCGCCTCACACCTTTCCACGCGTTTTTTCCATCGGTCAAAGCACTGCTGGAAATCTTCGTTAGCGAGTGCCTTTAGGAGCTCTGCTGTTTTTTGCTTTACCGCTTCCATCACCTCAAATCGGATCCCTTTCAAAGAAGATTTTATCTTCAGAAACAGGAACAGTCATACGGTGCCAAATCTGGCGGGACGGTGCGAGTTCAAGCACTGGAGTGCGTTTATTGGCCAAATACTGCTTCACAGATAGCGTGTTATGGGCAGGTGCATTGTCCTGGTGCAAAATCCACGAGTTGTTTTTCCACAACTCGAGCCTTTTCTTACGAACTCGTCCTCGCAGTGTTGCCAAAACTGACAAATAATAAGTCTGGTTAACAGTCTGACTCTCTGGAATCCATTCAATCATCACGAAACCATTATTGTCGAAAAAAACGATCAACATTGCCTTGAATTTTGATTTGGATATCCTTGCTTTTGTGATTCCAATGAATGGATTGCCGCTTAGATACAACATCGCATTAAAAAATCCATGTTTCGTCGCAAGTAATAATGTTTTTTATCAGTCCGGGATCTTCTTTTAACCTTTCAAGGAAATCTAAGTGGACCTGTTGACGCACGAGCTTTATTTGGTCAGGAGCCAGGTTTTTTGGCACCAACTTTGCACAAACTTTTTTCATGTGTATTTCCTCGGGTAAAATTTTCCTATCTATTTCTTTATCGGCATTTACAGCCTTGACAATCATCCGGATGCTCATTCAACGATCTGCACGCTAAATTTGGTTGATTTTGGTCACTGTTTCTGGAGTTGAAACAGTGACAGGGTGACCTGGGCGCTGGTCATCTTAAGTGCTCTCTCGGTCCTCACTGAAGCGCTTGTACCATTCAAAAACACCCGCACGAGTTAGGGAATGGTCCCTATAGCCAGACCTCGTATATGTCAACAGTCAGCTGTCTCACATTATATATCAACAATCAGCTGTTTATAAAATAAATGTGAAACAAGGTAGATTTTTGGAGTATTGCAGTTACATGTTTATTTTTGGATATTTTGATTCAAGATATGGGTAGAGTGTGTATTAGAGAGTAAGTTGTTTTATCAGATGCTTGATGAATAGTTAAAAATAAATCCTAACCATCTAATAAATCGTCGATTCTCAAAAAAATATATATAAATAATAGATTCACAAATTCTCTAGAGTCTAGACTTTAAAAGAAAGTAGAATAGGTTTAATCCATATATACCGGATTGTTACCATAAAAAAGTTTTTTTACTTTTGACGTTTGCCGATTTTTGACAAGGTTCCATGTAGGTATCCTTTGAGCCTTTAGGCCCCTCTCGGCGACGTTTTCTAGCGATGCTCTTGCGGATTTACTGAACGCGCTACGAAACGCGACAGTAAGCTCTTTTTATTAAATGAGTTTATCCAATATTGACGTTGCCCACGCTTCGCTTGCTTACATAAAACCAGCACCAAAGACAGTGTGACTAATGTTGGCTTAAAGGAAGTCCATCTTGCACAAGGAAGTCCATCTTGCAGGTATTTTAGTATCGTTATTGCAGTTAATGAAAAGCGCTTGCATCGCAACTCCTTCACGAGGATACAAAACTTGTAACAACTACGCTACAGCATCGTTACAAAAAGTCGCAGTGTGCGAGGGGCCTTAGACTGCATTTATCATTTATGACTGATCCTCTTGACTTTATTATAGAAGTAAAGTCATGATTTCCTTAATAAAAGATACCGATACAATCGTAAATAAGGTTGGTTGTTAGCAGAAGTATATTTTTTTTAAAATGAGTCTGTCAAACAAGGATTAGCTGAAAACAGAGAAAATAAGTTCCTATAATAGAGATGACGTAGTAAAAGACAGATTTCTTAAGGACTTAACTCACATCCGTGTCCATGACGTCATCGTGTGTTTCCGTGTGAGTGTCATCACTATCGAATATTACACTGGCGTTCACAAATTTCGATGATCTTTAGTACCGTCTACCATTTTTCCAGGGAAAGGTGTGCATTTTAGGATAGAAAGCCTAAATGGAATCGCACTGCTATTAAATGAAGAAAAAGACTGGGTTCATCCGATATGGAAATTTCGGAAACAGGAAGTTTGCAACATTATATAGAGAGTTGAATTCATTTTGAAAAAAGCCAAATCATGACCGTGTTTACTAAAAAAAAATATCAGTGGCGATTAATTTTAATGTTCTTCCACGGACCACTAAACGCGACTAACCGCAACAGCAGACCATTGCTCCAGACATGTCAGAACACATCTCATACCTTCCATTCTATTTACATTGTTTAAATTCCTACTGAAATACATTAGTCACTGAAGCCGTTGGTACGGCACTAACTACAGAAAATAACATTAAAAAATAAATAAAAATGGTTAAAAATTACAGTTACAAATCCTAAGTAGTATCAAAAGGTACTGAATAGTTCCACAGTTGTATCTAAATACCTAGATTCGTTAATCTATTTAATGACCTTCCAATAATGTGAATACATAATTTGAACTGGACTATATACACCTACCAATTTTGCATTAAAGAACATGCAAGGACAAACAAAAATAAAATTTAAATAAAATCAATATTGTGTACCAACCTGCAATAGTTCCTGCATCTTTAGTAGCCTGTCTTTGAGAGTCATTAAAGTAAGCAGGAACTGTTATTACAGCGTCTTTAATAGAGCGTCCTAAATAAGCACTAGCCACATCTTTCATTTTTGTTAATACCATCGAACTTATTTCTTCTGGTGCGAATTTCTTTATTTCACCTTTGAATTCTATTTGGATTTTAGGTTTTCCGTTATCGTTTACGACTTTAAACGGCCAATGTTTAAGGTCTTGTTGAATTTTAGGGTCATCGTATCTAAAGAAATATTTTTGATTTATAATAGAGATTTTCATTACTCTAAAGATTACAATTATGTTGATGCAAACGCGTGGACAGTTTTTGAATACTTCAAAAGTAGACATGCTTCTAAAATAATATATACACTAAATTTAAAGTAATATTGAATATAATTTTGACCAATTATTTGATATTCAGTGTTACGAAAACGGAAAAAACGTAGGTACCTACCCGAATTAATATCCGAAAAATATTATTAATCTTACCTTCTTCCTATAAGCCTTTTAGCATCAAAAACTGTATTATTTGGATTCATAGCCACTTGATTCTTAGCTGCATCTCCAATTAATCTTTCAGTTTCGGTAAATGCAACATAACTTGGTGTGGTTCTATTCCCTTGATCATTTGCAATTATTTCAACTTTACCACTTTGCCAGACACCAACGCAAGAATACGTAGTGCCTAAATCAATTCCGATAGCTGGTGCTTTAACCATGATTTTTTTTAATGAAAAATTTGTGAAAAACTTTAGAACTGTAGTACTGACACTTTTGAAAACTGGCGATTCGAGAATTTGACTGAAGTTGTGTTGTGATTCGACGAAGGAAGTAGGCGCGATCGCGGCGAATCGTATAGGATCGATTGGTTTATAATTTATTTTTTGTTAATATACGTTAATTTTCTTATATTAATAAAAAAAAGGAGTTGTAAATATAATAAAGAATTACGTAAGGTTTTTTTATTGTATTGGACGATTTGAAGCAGGTATTTTTAACGCCTACTAAAAATAAACTGCATAATGATGATATTAAATCACCAACAGTTTCTATAGCAGTGGTTATAGTTCAGGAATATTCCTTGACAATTGTATTTTATTTTGTGCCTATTTGAAATAATTATACTTAAAAGAATACCTTTCTACTATATTTTTTTATATAAAAAAGTAGTTATAGATTGTTTGACAGGGTTTTGAAAGTCTTCTTAGGTCACTTAATAGTTGATAAGGAACCCAAAAAATAATATTTTTATTCCAGTTTTCTATTTACTTATATTTCTAAAATAAAAATACATATCCACCAAAATAGTAGTTTACGTAACAAGTCCCGAAAATGGTCTTTTACTGGACGAGTGGACAAATTTCAGGGCGAGCCGCAGGCGAGTCCAGTAAAAGCACTTTTGGGACGTATTACCAATATTTTTTTTTAAACGGGCATTGTTGTACCATAAAATTCATATTATTCAGTTTACATTTTTAAAACAAGAACTCTTTATTAACTAATTTTAACATTTTTTTTAACAAACGTTGCTTGGGTGGCTTTTACCGGACTTATTTTTATTTTCTGGCCTTGTCCGACAAAATGAGATTTTCTGACCTAAAAATAAACCGGTGGCCGGTGTTAAAAAAAAACATTTTGAGCAATATGGCGTCGTCTGTCTCCTTTGACGTCACTAAGTCGTAATCATAGTACCTACTTCATTGAACATATTTGTGTTTGTATTTTATTTATCCATCACTTTTGGCTTCTGTTTATTTGTATCTTTCCAAAGAATGTCAAAATGCAACTTTCCTGGTTAGAATATCTAAAATGTTTCTTGATGTTGACCATTATTAACCCTATAAATATAAACCGTTACTTCTCTGTTTCCTTTGGTATCTACTAATTGCGTTGAAACTCCTTTATTATAAAATATTAAGTAACTGAAACCTAAGGAAAATGGCGAGAAGCACTTTTAACAAGGCAAGTAGTACAAAACTCCTCGAGGATTGGAACTTATACAAGAATGGCATGGAGAACCTACTGTGAAGAAATCGGGGATTTTTCACTTGTAGCGAAACTCCAAAGATCCATACCGAGGAATTGGTATACATGGAAGAAAGTCTTCATCTCTTGTAATAAATACACTTCCTAGATTCCGTTGCCACCGTAAAGGCAAAGTGGAACGAGTAACACCACTTACCCTCGGCAGAGGACTGGCACATTGCCAGACTCATTGTTACTAAGGACAAAGTTAAATGAGCAATATCTAGTTTCTTCCCCTTCAAATCACCGGGACTGGACGGAGTTAATCCAGCCCTGCTTTAGTGGGTTCTGGAGGAACTCACCTTTTGTAAATATGCAGAGCTTCTCTAGCTCTGAATTATATACCGAAGATGTGGAGAGAAGTTTAGTTTGTCTTTATACCATATTAGCATTTTTATTAGAAACGCTAGAGGAGCTAAATGAAAGGTACATAATGGATACAGTGATTAATACCAAACCACAGCATATCAATCAACATGCATACATAACAGGGAAATCATGTGGTTGGTCAGATCGAGCGGTCATTGGAGAGGAAAGACTTTTGGGAGTTGGTTTCAAATTAAAGTATCTGAATCACGCGTCCTCTACAACAACAATATGTCACTCGGACTTTACAGGTAACGAACATCACAGCCCAGAGGACCTTCAATACCCACTGGAATGGAGGACTGCAAAGAAGATCACGAGTTCCGAAAATCAAGATGTCCTTCCTTCCCTCTCTAAGACTCCTCTAAACTGTAGACAGACCTTCTCTCAGAAATAGAAGACCTCCTAGATGAATCCTCTCTCTACTATAAGAGTAGATGATGGACTGATGGAGATGACCACCAAAATGGATAACAAGTCGGGCTTACAACGCACAACACAGAACATATTGTTTACAACATAATGACGTCATCATACATTGAGCCAATACGAACTGTTTCGTGTCACGTGACACAAGTTAATAAAATTAATTATATTTTAAGATTTTTGGATAAGTTATAGTTTATTTTTGTAGGCACATTGTTGTAAAACGTAAAATTCATAATAGATATATTATTATTATGAATCAATTTATTTTTCACATTGTCAAATAGCTCATTGATCTTATCCAATAAGTATGTAAAGGAAACTTTGAGTAGTTTATCTGAAAATATTTATTTATATTTATTTGTGTAATTTACCAAACTGTATTTGACTAATAAAATATTTAATTATTAGAAGTATCGGGATTATGGTATGTTGAAATAAAATTGATTTCGACATTTAGCCAACCGTTTTTTAAATGTTGAACTCACTTTTCTTGTTCATTTCTGTTACCTATTATTGCTTCAATTTCTTTTCAAATTGACGATTATTCCGAATTAAATTATATTAAAATGTTAAACATTATTTAATTATAAACTAGATATAAAATTCCTGTAATAATTAGTATTTGACGAAATACATATCATAAACGACGGCAGCCTATAAAATCTATTTTATGTAAAATTATTTCGGTAAAACACCCAATCTGTTTAGAATAGAACACATATATTACCAGTATTGCTTATGCTGTTAAAAATGTGTTGCCTATATCTTCATTGAAATTCGTCTTTTCTACAGTTCTCCTGATATTCGTAAAATCTCGTGGAAGATCGACATTAAAATAATTCTCTCAAGTCTTTTATCCCAGCGTACCCAAAGGCTGTGTGGTAATAAGTTGAACACTTGTTGCTTAGATTTGAAATTAAGTATTTTTTTGGGGGTTACTGTTTGATCAACAGGTGAAAGTAAATATGAATAGCACACGTGCAATGTTTGAGTTTTATGGTATTTAAATTTCTACTTTAACGGGTGCTGTGTATGCTTTGACCCTTAGAAAATTTAGGGTCACTAAAAGAATTTCGTATAATTTGCTACATCAATATTTGATTCGTTAATGTTAGAGTTGATCATTTCTATTTAAGTGTAAATAATGGGTCAAAAAATTGAATTGTGTTTTTTTATTAAATTGATATTTATTGACATATTTTTCAAATTTGGTTGAAGGTATAAATTTTATGGAAATCTAAAATAACTTGAGTAATTAAATTAATGTGGACAATTAATTAACAATAAAGCTAAATCTTTTTCTACAGTGCTAATTTTGTATATTTTTAAAATTAGTAGCGAAATTGAATCATCAATACCTCTTTTGGTTCTATTGCTGCATTGAAACGAGAGGGGAACGAGAAATTATTAGCAATTTTGAACATATTGATAAAGAAATTACCTATTTTTTCGATTAAATTTAAAATATAATAGATATTAAAACGTGCCAAATGTTTGACATAATTGAATTTTTCCAAAATATAAAATATATTAACTTATATTACCATTGTGTTGTTTTTTGTTTATTGCATATCAACATAAAATAATAATAATAATAATTAGTTTAATCACTTAATTCAAATTTGTAAGTATGTATACATATTTTATTAATTTTCATTTCATTAATAGTGTAAAATAATAAAAAAATGCCATTAGGTAAGTCTACAAATGATGAGAATAACTTTAATTATCGAAACGAAACTATCGATAGTATATTATGACTATACACAAATTAAATTTTCAATTACTATATTACATTGTAATGTGCTGTATATTATACATTTGAAAATATTTATCTATACACTACAATTATAAACACATTTTATAACTATAGGTTTGTGATATGATACAAACGTCTGTTATTCAATTTTATTCAAATTAAAACGTACTGGTATACTTCGGTCTACTGCCTATACTTTATACTTTCCATATTATATCCTTACTATATACATATATAGATGGATCACGAGAGAAGGAACATCACCCTTACACGGACACTTTTCTCGATTTACTATTCTCGCCGATGCTCCTATAGAAAGCTCGCTTTAACATATCTATTCTGAAAAATCAAAAATTTCAAATAGATAAAAATGAATTGCTGTTTGTTAGTCACGGTAAAACTCGAGAAATACTGGACCAATTTGGCTAATTTTAGTTTTGAAATGTTTGTGGAAGTTCAGGGAAGAGCTAACGATAAGAAACATAAATAATAATTAACGGAAAAACGACGATTTAATTTTCCAATATAGTGTGTATTTATTATTGAGTTCTATGAGTTCATGAAATTAATTTATCGATATAAATGTATTCCATTATTTGACATCTTGGGTTGCGGAGACACGTGGTGTATTTTTTATAAATAATATAGTTAGATTATTTGAATTTGACTTCGTCTTGAAAAAAATACTATTAAAACATATAAACAATGACAATTAAGAAATTTGGAAAACATTGGGAAAACATTAAATAGAATAAAAATCGTAAAAATAAAAAAATGAAAAAAAAAACTGCATAAAAACCAGTAAAAATGAAAAACTAGCAAAAAAATAAACACTAAAATAATTGAAAAATGGATAAGAAACTGGAAACAAGACAAAAAATAAAATTAAACCAAAGAAATAACAAAAATACAAAATATCAGTTAAATATTTAGGATTTATTATTTCAAAAGAGGGTCTTCATCCCTGTATGGAAAAGATTAAAGCCATAAAAAATGCACCAAATCCAAGTAACATAACTGAATTAAAATCTTTTTTGGGTTTAGTAAATTATTATGGAAAATTTATAAAAAATTTATCCACACTTTTGTATCCTTTATATAATCTTTTAAAAAAATCTGTTAAATGGAATTGGGACAAGTCATGTCAAAAATCTTTTGAAATTATAAAAAATAAATTGACAACCGAAGATGTATTGGTACATTTTTAACCCCATTTGCCCATTAAATTAATTGTAGATGCCTCAAACGTAGGAATAGGGGCAATGATTTGTCATGTTTTTGAGGACAAAATAGAAAAACCAGTAGCTTTTGCTTCTCGGACATTATCTAGTGCTGAACAAAAATATTCGCAAATTGAAAGAGAAGCTCTGGCGATAATTTTTGGCTTAAATAAGTTTAATGAGTATTTATATGCAAATTTTTTTATACTAGTTACAGACCATTTACCTTTAGTGAGAATTTTTAGCCCTAATAAGGGTATTCCACAATTTTCAGCAAATAGGCTGCGTAGGTGGGCAGTTATATTGTCAAATTACAATTATAAAATTGAATATATTAAATCAGAACATAACAAAGCTGATTTTTTATCCAGATTGCCAATTGAGGAATCAAATAGTTTAGTAAAAATTGATAATGACTTTTTGAATCATTTTTCAATGGATAATGAAATTCAAGTTAAATTTGAAGATGTACAGCTTAATTCATCAAAAGATAATTTCTTACAAAAAATAATAAGTTTTGTTAAAACAGGCTTTTGGCCTTGTTTTGCAGAAAAGCATGACAAATTTAAACATTTTTTTAATAAAAAATATGAACTTTCAATAGAAAATGAGTGTTTAGTATGGAATAATAGAGTGGTCATACCAGAGTCATTACAGGATAGGGTCTTGCAAGAACTTCACCAAACCCATTTGGGCATAACAAAGATGAAGGGAATTGCAAGAGCTTATTTTTGGTGGCCCCAAATGGATAAGCAAATAGAAAATTTTGTTAAAAATTGTGAAGTATGTAGTTTGCTCAGCCCAACTCCATGTAAATCTGAATTATGTTCATGGATATGGCCTGAAAAAGTTTTTGACAGAATTCATGTTGATTTTTGTGGTCCATTTCTCACCAAAACTTTTCTGATTTTAGTCGATGCTCATTCAAAATGGTTAGAATGTTTTATAATAAATTCAGCTAGTAGCCAAGTGACAATAAAACATTTAAGATCAATATTTTCCTGTTTTGGTTTACCCAAACAACTGGTTTCTGATAATGGTACTGCTTTTACCTCTGAAGAATTTTCAAAGTTTATAAAATTAAATAATATTGATCACATTTTTTCACCTCCCTATCATGCTCAGTCAAATGGGCAAGCAGAATCAAGTGTAAAAATTATTAAAAATGCCATTAAAAAACTAGTTTTTGAAAACAAACATCATTCTGATTTTGAATTTATTCTCTCTAATTATCTTTTTGACTATAGAAATTCGATACACTCCGCTACTGGTGTTACCCCCGCTGAATTAGTTTTTCGACATAAAATTAATACAAGATTTAGTTTATTGAGACCTAATAATAAAGTTAAATCTAAAGTTTTACAGGGTCAATTGAAACAAAAACAAAATTTTTCAGGAGGGAGAATATTAGAGATTAAGGTAGAAGACGAAGTATTAGCTAGGGAGTACAAAAATAATAAATCTTTTTGGAAAAAAGGAAAAGTTTTAAAGTTAATAGGGGATAAAATGTTTCAAATTTATATTCCAGAATTAGATTTAGTTTGGAAACGTCATTTAGATCAAATTAAAATAGTAAATAAAAATACTTTACCAGTTGAAATGGAGAAACCTTCTCCAGAAAAAGTAACTTCAGAAGTTAAATTGACACCAAATACTTCAACTCTCTCTATACCAAAAAGAAATACTAAACCTCCTGAAAGATTGGAATATTAAACCTTCTGAAAAGTTTGAGTTAGGATTAAGTTATTATTGTATTATATAAATAAAAAAATACTTTTTTTTAGGGTTAGATTAAGATAATTATTGTATAATTATTATACTCTGCAATATTGTATTACTTTGGGGTGTTAGTTAAATCAGTTAAAATATAATATATGTGTACCTATATAATTAAGTTTAAAAATTTCTAAGAGGGGAAATGT
Organism: Altica lythri; assembly: GCA_964028335.1. NCBI lineage: Eukaryota > Metazoa > Arthropoda > Insecta > Coleoptera > Chrysomelidae > Altica > Altica lythri. The sequence continues at coordinate 16,154,235 of OZ034808.1, read as the reverse complement.
TATATCTTGTTAATTTAATATTTAATGATACGCCTATGGCAGGTTCTTATAGTTTTTTGTTTATTGTAAATTTAATATTTCTTGGCGAGTTTTATATGATGTCCCTCTCTCGTGTTTTGTACTTCGTAGAAAATAAACCTATTTGTACTAGACAGTATTTTACTTTAGTTTTAACCTAAAACTCTTCTTCAAATTAAGAAGACTATTTATATTTTACTCAAATTAGTAGCAAATATAACAAACCGGAAAATAAATAATAAATCAGAAAAAATAAGAAAAAAAATTGGTTGCGAAAACATCCGGAGTTGTTTTTCCATTGCTAAATAGTAGAGTTAAAAAGCTTATTTGGATTTGTCTTCGTCCGGAATATACAAAAAACAAAAAAAGGGCGACAAAAAAATAAAAGACAGAAAAAACTAGCAAAAATAGGGAAAAAACAAGGAATAATCTCAAAATTTAAGAAAGAAGGAAAAAACGAAAAATATGTAAAATCGATAAAAATCCAAGAAGAATTGAAAAAGAAAGTAAAATTGTCATAAAAGGATAAAAAATTGGTAACAAACAGAAGCTAAAGTAAACTGAAAAATAATCGAAAAAAAAACTGAAAAAAGCAAGGAAAAAGAAAATCCTAAATAATATCAGAGATTAAAAAAAAATTGCCTCTTCTGCCCCAATAGATGTCCTTGGTACATTTGTATTTAGGTCTATACCTACGGAGACATCATTAAATAAAAAAAAAAACAAAAATTGGGTTTTAATTAGCTGTTTCCAATGAATTTGATCCGATCGGAAATTGCATGCGGCTGCGAAGTGGGACAAAGTGCCTTTTATTTTACATTCTTTTAAAACTTTTAATGGATAAACTTAGTATATCAAAGATACATGCGGATTAATTTATGTTAACATTTCTGACAGATCAAGTCACACTAAACTGTATAAACATCTATTAGTGACAATTTGTTTACTAGTTAAAAAATAACTCTTCAGGAATGGTATATTTTTCACGTATAAATATTTTAAAATGTCTAATAAAACGTTTATGATCGAACTTATATCGGCAGAGATAAACCGTCTTATTCCCACACATCCATTTTACGTTGAGTGTACGCCAACAGAGAGGGACCGCACCGCATACTTTCTTAAAAGTCAGGTTTGCCTCAACAATATAAGAAGGTGCATAGTAGTGACGCTACGTTTACGTGAAAATACCGACTTTATTATTAAATTAATTTGAAAAACTTCAATTAAACTTTACGTGAAACGTAAATTAACTACAAGTTTTTTTTATCTTAAAAGTGCGTAAACAACACGATGTGATATCCGTGATATAAAAGTTTTTAAAAGTTCTATACAAGTACGTTTATACTAAAATAAACTACCAAATAGTGTCTTTCTTTACTGAGAAAATGTTTGGATGAATCATTTAACCATGGATAATCTCGCGAATAATCTTGGTCTCACTATACCTGAGGTAAGTTTTTAAATTTTAAAACCTGATTTTCTACCATCGACGAATATTCATAAAATAAAATATATTAGGTACGACTTTGTTGCCTGTCCAAACAGGTAGGATTGTGTCGCCGATTTCTTGATTTCTACCAATGTTAATGATCATCAAATAAATTTAGATACATTTAAATATATAAATAGTTAATTCCCCCTTTTGTAAACAAGCGGTTTGTTTATTATTTTGTATTGTTATCTACGTATTTATTTATATATTTAAAGGTAAAATGCAACTTCATTTACTAAACCAGTTTTGATAAATGCTTCGGATATATAATTATAATACTTAAAGGTATTAAAATTGAATACAGATTTAATTATTATTATATTATTAAGAATTAATATAGCTTATCCATATTCATTTAAGTAGTTGTAATTAACTATATTTTAAAAGTTATTTAAAACTAATATTCTGCTCTATCAAAATTTCAAGTGGCTGTTTCCTTTTGTGTTTTAAGTATGGTGATAGGTTTAAAATACTTAAAAAACCCAATCATAAATTTAAGTATTTAGTCAAAGCAAACATAGAGGAAGGTGTGGTAACTTAAGAATGCAAGGTGAAATTAATTCACTTAACGAAATATTGGTACATAAAAGCATGACAGATTTAGTATGTCAGTTATCAACCACTTCTAATGTATTTAAAGGCAACAATCAGCTGCTGTGGAATAAACGTGTTTTAACATATGAAACACAGTCTATTAGGTTAGGTTAGGTTAGGTTTATGGTGAGTGGGTCTATAAGGCCCTCCACTGCGACTCGCAAGAGTCTATTGTGGCTCACACCTATTCAGATTTCACCAAACAAATTCAGCTTCTTAACAAAGCCGATTAGCTTATTTGGTGAATGATTTTTCAGGTCCGAGGGCGAGAGAGCATCCCTGCCAAACATCAGATACCTGATTCGAGCCGCGGCGGGGCAGGCACAAATTATATGCTCTGCTGTTTCATCATCTTCCAGACAAAGACGACAGGTCGGATCTTCCGACAGTCCAAGTTTTAGCATATGATGATTCAGATGACAGTGGCCTGTTAAAAGGCCTGTTAGACAGCGTAGGTCATGCCTGCTATAGTCTAACATTTGTTTGGAGACATTCTTCGAAGGATGTATGAAAGCCTTTGAATGAACCAATCCTGGTAAATTATGCCAGAAGTCTAATGCTCTTCTTGCCGTCCAGGTATTCAGTGTTTGTTTGGCAAAACTTATTGCGATGCCAATTGTAGGTTCTGGTCAGATGGAAACACGTGCGGCACCCTCCCTTGCAAGAGAGTCTGCCTTCTCGTTTCCTTCCATGCCAGAATGGCCAGGGATCCAGACCAGCAATACTTTATTGAGTTCTCCTATTGAGGAGAGTCTTTTTTGGCAGTCTAGTACCAATTTCGACGTTACACGGTTAGAGCTAAGTGCTTTCAAAGCCGCTTGGCTGTCCGAGAAAATTTTTATTGTTCTATGTATGAGATTGGCCTGCTCCAATCTCTCCACACATGAAACAATGGCGTAAATTTCCGCCTGAAATACGGTTGCATAGGATCCTAGAGCGGTTGAGATTTCTGTCCTAGGTCTGCGCCCGTATACACCTGCACCAGAGCCTGAGGGTGTTTTTGAACCGTCTGTATACCAACAGCTGTCTGCTCTCAATAGTTCATCCTTACGGAGAACCCATTCATCTCTATTTGGAATTAGGACGGTATAAGGCAGGTCGTAGTTTACTGTTGGAGGCATTATGTCAGAGGTCATTCCCAGAATACTGTGACTTTCAGTGTCCACTAGCATTCTGCTTCGTTCTGTATAAGCCTGATTTGTGCATTTAGAAATATGCGCAATTCTGTATGTTGTCCATCTAGCCTCTCTCTCCAAAAATATATGGAGAGGAGGTAGGTCCAGAAGGATTTCCATGGCTGCTGACGGTGTGGAGCTGAAAGCACCAGTAATTGCCAGGCAAGCCTGTCTCTGTAAACCAGAGAGCTTTGCTTGGGCCGTTCGCTGTAAAGCTTTTGGCCACCAGGCAATAGCTCCATATGTGATCATTGGTCTAACGATCATCACATATATCCAATAGATTTGTTTGGGTCCCATGCCCCAAGATTTACCACAGATCCTACGACATGTCCACAAGGATAGTCTGGCCTTATGGATAACTTTTTCCAAGTGAGCGTTCCAAGTAAGTTTCATATCTAGGATAATCCCCAAATATTTTACCTCCGCTGCAAATGGAATAACCTCACCATTGTAGGAAAGTAGTGGAAGATCCTCCAACTTTCTTTTCCTAGTGAAGGGAACTATTACAGTTTTACCAGGGTTAACAGACATCTGTTCCCTCTGACACCAACTGTGGACATCGTCCAACGTCTTTTGGAGGATATTATAAGCTACCCTTCCTGACTTGGTCCTTGCCAAACACAGTCTATTACTGACTATTAGATATCTAACAAAATACAAAATGATCGTTTGGAGATATTGTTTTAAACATTTTTATTATGCTGTGTATTTAAAAATAAATTTTAGTTTCAAAACTGCTTTATAATCTCGATGTGCTCTCTAAAAAATTTGCTATTGGTAAATCGATTCAGATTTGTACAGCGAGATATCGTGTTTTAGATGAAACAAACAAAAGTATGTTGTATTATACAATAGCTGACTTTATTATAAATTATGGAATTATTGACATTTCACGTTTCACTGCTGTCCAGATCAAGTTCAAGTTTAAAAATGTTTATTTGTTAGAGGCTATGGAGGGCACTGTTTATTTAGCTGTAGATTGTAGATTATAAGTGGGATCAATTGGCACAGGTGATCTTACTATACTGCGAACTAAAAGATCTTTTGTGTATACCTACATATATTTATCAGTCCTTAAGGTCAGACTTTTAAGAAAGTCCATTATCCGATCAGGATGTTTTACAGGCTTAAGAAGGACCTATCCCAGATATTTAGATAGTTTGCAAACAATTACTCTGCAGTTATAGGTAAAATGTTCATTTGCATATTCACAGAATCTGTATATTTCACTTTACCCATTTTAACGTGATGGTACCTAAGTAGACAGTGTCCTGTGAAAACTCCTACGATTACTCTGAGTTCAGCACTAAGAGTAGTTTAGAGTAGCCCAGTGAAGGTCAAATAATCATTTTTGCGCTTGTCTTTGGCATGGAGTATTTTTTCAATAGGCTGCACAGATTTCAATTTCTCAATTACGAACTTCATCTCTAATGCGGCATTTTTAGATACCACAGAAAAGTTTTGGTCCAATAAAAGGAGTACTAGCTCCTTCTTTTGCGAGACTATCAACAATCTCCTTTCCGACAATCCCTTTATGTTCTGGTACTCATAGTCATGTTATGTCTAGCTAGTTGCTTAAGAGACTGTGGTTAATTGTAGAAGCTTCAAAGCAACTTGACTATCGAAGGCAGTAAATATTCTGGATGAATTTAGAAGTTTGTTTACTCACAGGTGTCTATAGGTAATAGTTCCGCTTAGAGTAGGAGTGTTTCAAGGGCTATTGAGAGCCTAACATTAGGACCCTATACCTATTTCTTCTCGTGAGGATTCCCCTACCTAAAAAGAACAATGCAACCAAATGTGAAGATCACCGACTAATGAGTCTAATAAGCTACACACCGAAAATATTTCTCAAGGATATTCAATACCAAGTCTCTACAAGGTGTGAATCAGATATTGGTGCCTCCCAGTTTGGATTTCGACGTGGTTTGAGTACGAGGAAAGCATATTGGTTCAGAATTGTTATGACTAAAGGAAAAACGTAATGATGTGCTTCATAGATTACGAAAAAGCGTTCGACAAAGTTCAACATGCTAAGCTAATTCAAATACTCAAAAGGCTTGACATTAATCAAAAAGACATCCGTTGCATAGAAAACCTTTACTGGAACCAAACACCTACAGTAAAAATTGGCAGCGAAACAACAGAAGCACAAAAGATTCTCCGAGGTGTTAGACAGATATGCGTTCTTTCGCCGCTCCTGTTCAACATCTATTTAGAAGCCATATTTCGGGAGACCTAGGTATGAAAATTAATGGTACATGGGTCAACAACATAAGATAGGCAGATGACAAAGTCCTAATAGCGGAGAACATTAACGACCTGCAAAATCTTCTCAATCTCATCGGAGAACACAGAAGGGGACTGGGACTAAATATTAACATGAAGACGACCAAATTCTTATAGTTTTCCGTACACTTGAACAATATTATGACATAAAACTTACACATGAACACTAGACCATTGAACGAGTACATAAATTTATTTATTTGGGAGCCTGGCTGTCTGAAGACTGGACATCGGATGTGGAAATTAAATGTTGAATAGAAAAGGCCCGAAGCGCATTCGTTAAATTTAAAAAAGTCTTTATTAACTCCGACATCGACCTCAACCTCAGGTTAAGATTCGTAAAATGCTATGTGTGGTCAGTACGATTATATGGCATGGAAGGTAGGACACTGAAGATAGCCGCAATGAACAGATTGGAGTCTTTCGAAATGTGGACTTATCGTAGAATTCTTAAAGTGACGAAAGAAAATATTGAGTAAGAGTGGGAAGAGAAAGAGAACTGTTAAACACAATAAAACGCACAAAAACCGCACACTTGGGACATTTAATGCGTACTGAAGGATAACAGTTTTTACAACCAAGAATAGAAGGAAAGTTCGAAGGAAGGCGGGGAGTCAGAAGAAAGAAGATGTCGTGGCTCCGCAATGTCAGACAATGGACAGGACTAAGAACGGAGACCTTATACACATAGCAAGAGACAGAAGAATGGCCAAACGTGGTCGCAAAGATCCATTAACGGATAGCAGCAGAAGAAGAAGAAGTAGAAGATTTAGACCCGTTAGGAAAAGTTGTTTTAGTTTTTCTACACCCTGTCTTTTTCAGGGTAGTGCTACGAATTAATGTTTCCTTGTGAGAGTTGTCCTCACCAACTTATTTTGTATAAAAAGATCATCTACAAATTGCTTCCTAAATTAGACTGAACTTAATTTGAGTACAATGACAGAAAATTTCGATCTCTTCACGTTCTGTCCAGGTTGCAAGTACCGTTCCCTGTATAATTGAGTTTGTCAACGCATTGTTAAACTATTTCAATGTATTGGCACCATATACAAAAAATATACAATAATTAATTTCCTTCATGATCAAACTCAAATATTAGTTGAAATACAGTATTCAGTTTATTTGTTTTTCTTGAAATATAGTACCCAGCTATCGGTGAACACCTGACAAAACACGTGTAAAATGTTAAACCAAGATACTTAAATCTCTAACGGTAGTACTATAACTACTATAGTAGGTAGGTACCATAAAGTTTTAAATAAAAATGGAAGCTAACACTTACCTTACACAAGTCTATTGTGTAACACGAGTATAAAATTCTAAATTGTTATTAGTCTATTCTATTCTACCTTCGAGGTGTTCCAGTTCTAATGTCATTTGTCATGATTGATCGTAGAAATAAGATAAGCGAAAAGTAGTAAAACTACAATAGGTTTATAGAAATAACTTAATTATTATTACAATAATCAACAAATGTTTCAATAGAAGTTTCATAATATGAACGATAAAAAATCTTTTTCTTCAAGCGTATAATAATAACTATATTACTTTTTGCAACACAGACCGTAGAAATATCCCATTATTTTACTAGTACAAAAATGAATTTTCATTATTGTACTAATAAAATAATGGGGCGTTGTAATCAAGTAGGTAGGAACTGTCATTTTTAAACTTATTTAATTTGACGTTTGTCTGTTTTGAAAATTTTGTGAAAAATGTCTCAAGAATTGAAATGTACGCCTCCGGAATTAGTTGAAATAGCTAATTCCAGTATTGAAACTCTAATTCCAACGAAGTCGCGTAAACTGTATGATTTTGCATACGAAAAATTTCTAAAATGGTGCAATGAATATAATGTACAGCAATACACGGAAAACGTTATGCTTGCATACTTCACGAATTTGTCCAGAAAGTTTAAAAGTTCTACTCTATGGGCACAGTATTCAATGATTAAAAGTCAATTAAACATTAAACATAATGTTAAAATAGAAAAATATAGCAAATTAATTGCATTTATAAAGCGCCAAGGGGAAAATTATACACCGAAAAAATCAAAAGTATTAACACAAGATCAATTTGATAAATTTCTCAAGGATGCACCAAATAATGTTTATTTAGCAACAAAGGTAGGTACTTTCTTATTTCTTTTTAATCATTATTACGTTTATTAAACCGTTGACAGTGATATCTACTAGCAGATCAATATTTAACTTGACAGCAAATATTACCTCATTTCCTACTTATAACATTTAATGACGGTAGCTCAGTGGCAGAGCTTTTGTCTTCGGTCGCAAAGGTCAGCGGTTCTAATCCCGGTGCTACCAGCTTTTTTTTTATTTATTTCAACGTTTGTTTTAGGTTATATTAATATTTGGAGTCACAGGAGCCCTTAGATGCGATGAACTTGTTAATTTAAAGTCTAGCGAAATCCAAGATTTGGGAAATTTAATTTTGGTTAAAATCATAAACACAAAAAACAAAAAACAACGGTCGTTTACTATAATTGGCGATTTTTATTTGAATTTGGTAAGACAGTATACGGCTCTTCGTCCGGATGATATTGGCCTGCAGCGATTTTTTATTAAATACCAGAATGGTAAATGTCACCGTGTGGTAATGGGTATCCACAAAATATCAAACGTACCAAAAGACGTTGCTACGTTTTTGAAATTAACAAATCCTCATGAATATACAGGACATTGCCTTCGGAGGACTTCCGCAACTATTTTAGTTGACAACGGAGGTGATATTACCGCTTTAAAGCGGCATGGTGGATGGAAATCCACCAGTGTTGCTGAAGGGTACTTAGAGGATTCCATTTCCAGTAAAACACAAACTGCACAAAAAATACTTAATTGGCAAGAACAACCAAGTAATAGTTCTGGAATCGCTGACATAATAATCGACAATCAACTTACTAATAATATGATGTATACCAATGACAAAATTGTAAATGTCGAAGCTGAAAGCGGTGGCAGTGGCTTAAATTTAAACAACTGCAGTATACAAAACTGCACATTTAATATTACTGTTAATAAATAGGTAACACTTTATGTAATTTTTCGTTTGTATTAATTAAATAGTTGAGATATAAACAAAGCCTTCTATATTTTTTATAAAATGCATATTATTATTACGCTTGAAGAAAAAATAGTATATGTTACTCGGAGCAGAAGGCCCATTATATGTTTCGCCCAGTTTGCACAGCCTCGGCTAGCGCCTCGGCAGTGCAAGAATCTGGGCTCAACAATAATGTTGGCCTTCTACTCCTAGTAACATAATATACTATTATGTGCTTGGTTATTCTTATTAGACCGAGAGGTATTGGACCGAAGGTCTAATAAGATTTTCTGAGTTCTGTCTTTTGAAATACTTAAGTCATGTTTCTTCTAATTTTTGTGATAATTTCTCGGTTTTTCTTTTACTTTTTTCGATTATTTTCGATTTTACTTAGTTCCTCGATTGAAATAATTTTTTACGCATTTTTTTTAAGTCTTGTTTTTCTTTTCATCGATTTTCACATTCGTTTCTTTTTCCCTATATTTTTCGATTTTTTCTTATTTTTCTGTATACTGTATTGATTTCGGTTTCTTTTTTTTTTCTTTTTGTTTTTTTCAGATCTATTGTTTTTTTCGATAATTTGGCAATCGAAAAATAGCGCCATCTAATAGGGGTCTTCGAGAGCAAGTTTTTTCTCATTATTTCTGATTTATTTATTATTCGTTTTTATCGTGTTTTTCGGATTTATTTTTCTTATTATTTTTTCAAAATTTGCGTGTTTTTTTTTTGTTTCTTATTCCTGTTTTTTACGTTTCATATTTTTTCGCTTTTTTCAATTTATTTCCCATTTGTTCAAATATTCCTGTTTTTGTCGTGTTTCAATTTTTTATATTTTTAACGTGTTTTCTTGATTTTTCTTTTTTTAGTTTTTTCTATTTTAGTTGCTTGTTTGTAATCAGTTTTTAATTTTTCCTATTTTTTTCGATCTATTTTTGTTTTCGATTTTCTCTCATTTTTTTCGAACTTTCTTAATTTTCTTATTACCATTTTTTCAGATTTTAATACGGACGAAACCAAATCCAAATAATCTTTCTGGCTACATTATTTATGAATCGAAATAAACGACATTTACCAAGTGTCTGCTACCCATAGACAACTGCTACCTCTATGTCACATGAGGAAATAGGGTTATATCGATAAAATAACGTACACTGCCATCTATTAAGAATTGTTAGAACTAAATAATAAATACACACTGCTGTAAAAATTTTAGCGAGACTAACGCCAAGCATTTTATTTTTATTTATATAAATCTATACTTATAATAAATCTGTAGAGAGGTCAATTCTGTACATGAAATATATTTCCAAAATATCTATCAGGCGGTGATTACGGATCGATACTGATGCCAAAAATGCAATCAGTAAAATTTTTGTCTGTCTGTCTGTATAACCGCTATAGAAACAAAAACTACTTGACGGATTTTAACGAAACTTGGTACAATTATTTTTCATACTCCTGTACTGGTTATAGTATACTTTTCATCACGCTACAATCAATAGGAGCAGAGCAGTGAAGGGAAATGATGGGAAAACGGTCGAAGTTACTCCATTTTTTAAGCTTCCGTCGCGTGTGCAACCTTAATGGTTAAAGCTATACAGAAATCATCTTATATTTATAATTTGGAGGTCAACTGTGAACGGATTTTACCAAATTTCACCCAAAAGGGGAGTTGCGGGGGCGTGAAAAATAAAAAAAATAATAAAATTTAAAATCTATAAGTCCTACAGGTTTAAAGCTTTGCAAAATAGTTATGTTTATAATTTGGAGGTCAACTGTCAACGGATTTTACAAAATTTCACCCACAGGGGGGTTGTGGGGGCGTGAAAAATAAATAAATCTATAAGTCCTACAGGTTTGACACTTTGCAAAATTGTTATTTTTATAATTTTGAGGTCAATTGTGAACGGATTTTACGAAATTCCACCCACATGGGGGGTTGCGGGGGCGTGAAAAAAATTAAATTCTATAAGTCCTACAGGTTTAAAGGTTTGCAAAATAGTTATTTTTATAAGTTTGAGATCAATTGTGAATTGATTTTACGAAATTTCACCCACAGGGGGTTGCGGGGGCGGGAAAAATAAAAATTTAAAATCTAAGTCCTACAGGTTTGAAACTTTGCACAATAGTTATTTTTATAATTTTGAGGTCAATTGTGAACGGATTTTAGAAAATTCCTCCTACAAGGGGGCATGCGGAGGCGTGAAAAATAATCTATACATATAATAAATCTGTAGAAATGAAAATTCTGTACATTAACGATATTTAAAAAATAATTAGCGGGGGGTGTTACTACATCAATATAGAACCCAAAAATGTGGTTAGATTTTTTTGTCTGTCTGTCTGTATGTTTGTGCGCGCATCACATTAAAACTATTAATCCGATTCGAATGCGGTTTTCACAGATGTATTTGTCTTCTTTCAACTTAACATCTGGTATATAAAAATTTCTCCCCCACCTCTTTAACGAATTCGGGGGAAAAATTTTTATATAACAATCAACACGCCACACGAACTACGTCGCGGGTACAGCTAGTTTTGTAATAAATCTGAAATCAAATATTCTGCAGTCGCTCATTTATTTGTCAGTATTTTTTTTTTCGAATTTATACTTAAAAGCTGGTTACACCATGGGAACATATGCTGTCCCATAGTTATTTAATGCCAAAAAGCAGATGTTTTACATTTCTTTTAAGTAATAATTGTATAATTTATCTAAACTGAGTTATTTAAATAATTTTTTCACTTTCTAGTTTATTCATATTGTGTATTAATCGGATGATTTTTAATCACTTTCTCTAAGCTGACAATTGTGCTCTTTGATATTTCAGTACTAGTTTATGTATGAAAAACTAAAAAAAGTTACACTTTCTTGTGTAATTTCCACTTAAAAATTTGGTGAAAATATATAATATATTTTTTATATCACATGCATTGAAACAGCTAGTTTTGATCTTTGTTTTGTCAGTCGAAACAAGACAATTTCAGATCAATGCAACTGTCAGTCAGAAACTGACAGTTGTTTCTGCCCTAGGGGAGAAACAACGTTGTGTCTGACTGACAGTTGCATTGGTCTGAAATAGTCTTACTTCGACTGGCTACAGATATCAAAACTCGCTGTTTAAATGCATGTGATATGAAAAATATAATGTGTGGCAAGGAATGAAACAAGACGATTTCTGACCGGGCGATGACAGCCCTCGCTTCGCTCGAGCAGTCAACTCTCGCCCTAGTCAGAAATCGACTTGTTTTACCCCTTGCCACACAATATACTATTCTTCATATTCGGATTTTAGTCTTCAAGTAGATCGCAGTATAATTTTATAGTTCTAATCAAAAAGTTATTGCTTGTTAAATCTTTTATAGAATGTGGATTGTTTAAGTTGTAACAAAATTATAGGTAGGTACGTAGTTAATTTAATAAAAAATATAGAGAGTAATCCATACTTTCTAAATTACATACTATTTCTTAACAACTATATTTTAATTATAAGAGCCTGTATAATGTAATAGATGGTTTCCTGTAAACTCTGCAAATTTAACAAAAATCTTTACCAACAAGACCCGCATAACATCTCGTGAATCAATTATTTTCATTTCTCGGTAATAATCTTTTCTTTGTTTTGTTTAGACAACACATTCACACCATAAATTACAATTTACGCTATTATTAATACCATTTTAAATGGAAATGGCATTTTGTCGCGTTACAAAAGACTTCAGTGCCGTAGTTTCTATACCGTATCCAAGAAGATAAAGTGAATTAAAAAGAAAGTCTGAAAATGATTCATATATTCAAGGTATAAAGAACAATAATAATTAAACTTATCGAAGATCATTAAAAATATCTGTTTATAATTATATATTCAAACCATTTGCTGACAACGTTTGTGACACTAAATGGGTGTATTTTGATAGGGGACACATGACTTAAAAAAAACGGCCAAGTGCGAGTAAGACTCGCCTTTGAAGGGTTCCGTAGTACCAAGTAACAATATAAAAGTTTTGTAGTTCGTTGTAAATTTGATCGATGTTTACTTACTAGATCTCGGTCAAACCAATTTTCGGTGGAAGTTTACTTGGTAATCTACATCCTATATTTTTTTTTAGTTTTATAATTAATTTATTCCAGAAGTTACAGGGGGAGGACACACATTTACCCACTATTGAAGTATCTCTCGCGCAAAAAGACCTATTCATAGATACCCCACACGTATGGGTTTGAGTATCAGTTTTAAGTATGGGGAACCCCCAATTTTTTTTGTATTTTTGTGTTAAATCTTAATGTGGCTCACAGAATAAATCTACTTACTAAGTTTCAACAGTATAGTCCTTAAAGTTTAGGAAAAAAGTGGCTGTGACATACGGACGGACGGACAGACATGACGAATTTATAAGGGTTCCGTTTTTTGCTATTTGGCTACGGAACCCTAAAAATGAGATATTCACTCCTGGTAGCCAAACCTAATAGCCGGAGAAGACCAGCCAGCTTGGTCAGACAATTGGGTAAAAAGACCAAGCACCCTACATTATTGAGGATTTCTGCTGAAGCGAAATTTTTAATGATGTATTTGTCGCAGAACAGAAAATATAAATTTTGAATCATTTACTTACTAGAAACTGGGAATAACGAATGAAAGATGCCAGGAGAGTGGATTATCCCCAAGGTCACCATGTGGATCTACACGGCAATCCTAACCTATAATTAAATATGCTGCTGTCGTGTGGTGGTCTAAAAGGCTACAAACGACAGCAGCTAGAAAATTAAACCAAATTCAACGATCAACATGCCTTCTCGTAACAGGAGCCATGCAAACCACACCGATCAGGACAACGGAAGTAATACTTGGACTCACCCCCTTGACATATCTGTTAAGGAGGTAGCATTGATGACCTTGGTACGCTTTCGCACGGTTAATTGGTATCGAACCCACTATAGGGACAGTCTGTGGAGGGAATCGCTGAGGGCGATACCACACTTACAGGCAGACACGGATGCCGTCGTACCAAGATTTGTCTTTGAGAAATCCTACAAAATAATAAACAGATAAGACAGCAGACCTCAACGCTCTGAGCGCCTATACGCAAATCCCTGAGCCTAAAAATGTAATGGGCTAGGATGGCTTGTCAAGTATGGTTCAGTCAAAACTCACAGGCATAACCATAGCTGCAAAAGAATTAATCAATACGAACATCACATACAGGAATGTAAATATTTACACAGAACTACGTAGAACCACTACTGATCTTGAATAGACCGCGTATCACTTCAAGTTTAGTACTAGAATGTCACCAAACTCGAACTGAGGCCAGCCAGAGTTACGTGGTCACTCTGAGCTGTTTCAAAGGACATGGGAACTCTAAAGGCAACCGATTTGCGGACAATTTAGCAAGGAGAGCTGCGGACTACAAATATGTTAGCCCTCGCCCATCTACCGAGCTGACAATGTCCGCTGTCGTGGACCTTATCAAACAGCGCCCTCACCAAAACTTTATACATTGCTGGGATGAAACTGCGAACTGTAGACTGACCATAGAGTTATTACCCTATCTTGGCGAGGAAACAGCAAGAAAATTTAAGGTATTGACCAGAGAAAATCTCCAAACAGGTGTGGGAATATTAACTGGTCACTGCCAATTGCGACAACATCTCTTTAGGATGAAATTAGAAGAATCGCCCATATGCAGAGGTTGCGAACAAGAAGAGGAAACAGTAGAGCATATATTGTATGACTGCTCTGCTTTTTCTGAAATCAGAAGATCCGTGTTGGTCGATTACTGGCTTACACCAGCCAATGTCAGGGAGATCCCCCTCGGGAGTCTCGTCACCTATTTTAAATCTTCAGGCCTGATGACGGGTGTGGTTATCCCTTATTGCCGGTAGAGCAGTTACTCGCCGCTCTCCAATTTTCCAGATCCAGATGCCCGGAGAACTTCCGTTACTCATTTTTGTGACGATTTTTCTGTTGCAGCACCTGTTCCGAACCTAATAATACAACTTTTAATAGTCTACCAGTTGTTATTACTTTCAAATACTTAAAAATAGGTGATAATTATGTATCCATTTCCTATTAAATAATCATTTGAGGAGGTTTTTTAGTAATCATCCTATTTGAAGGATAAAACAGCATAATTTTTATAAATGACAAAATCTTTTTCTAAGAACTGTATCCTATTTAAAAATTTTAGGAATCTTTATAATAATAACCTTGACGTATTTATTATTTCTAACCAATTTGAATTCTGTGAAACTATCCATCTACTCACAAAGGAATGCATTACCATTTAAAAGACTCGTCTTTGATTTCCTGTTTTCAGCATATTTTTTAATGACTTTATATATGTACTTGCAAGTTGAAGCACTGAATATTTCAATATTTAATTCCCTTCCTACACAACTCACGTGTTTGTATATTTCTTGTGTTAAATTATATATTAAAAAAAACTAATGGTAATTAATGTTGCTTATATCATTGCGCAACATATCAACCTGCTATTTATTGAATCAATTTCTAAAACAAACATTCACATACATTATGAAACTGATCAGAAATAAACGATTTTAAGTTTCTGTGAAGGGAAAATTTAGAAAAAAAGAAAGAAATATAGGGAAATTATTGCCGCAAAAACTTACGATGATCGGTACTCCAGATTTCCGATTCTAATCTATCAGTGATTGCAAAAGTATATATACATGTTTTTTTATTTACTAAAAAAACATTGTGGCTAATAAGGAATTTTATTCACGTAGGGTCACATTTTTCAGATTTCTTTCCAGTGATTCAAATAGGTAGTAACTTGATATTTTCTTCTGCGATGTCAATAAATTTCTTAACCGATTCCATCCTAGTCTTAACATGAATTGAATATAGAAATGTGTATAGGTATTTCTATAAACGCCGTTTGGTATTTTATTTAATTTTTTATCCATATAGTGAAAAATATGTACTTTGTATTTATCTTTGTATTTTTATCAAAATCTAGGGATCACTGGCACATTAAGATCGTGTTCTAGTATGGCATTTATGGCAATTCTAGACCTTTCCCATTCTCATTTACATGTAGGGAAGATTGCTATGGAAAGTGCCTATAGTTTAATAAGGAATAAGTCTTTGAAACCCGGCGATCGTACAGGACATTTTGTGTTTCTAAGGGTCGGAACACTGGAGTAATACTGTAGGGCTGAGGCATTCGAAGCTGATGCTCAAAGGCTACTCCAAAAAACTGACGTCTGACATACTGAATCTTGGCAGGAGTTAGATAAGAGTACTGGTGGGCCTGCTCACTGGGCATGGATGACCATTCAGACTACACCTTCGAAGGATGGGGATTCTGACACAAAAACCCACCTCGTGCCGACTGTGCGCCATGGAAGATGAGACGGCAACTCACATTCTATTCGAGTGTGATGCCTTGGACCATAAACGGTCCCTTATCTTCGGTGACACGAACCCTGAATCCTATCACAACTTTGAGGAGCTAGTCACAGGACTCAGATCTCTTATAAAGGGAATTGCCCTGTTTCAAGAGTACCTCAAGGATAGTCATCCAAATCCTCAAGAACTTTGGACACCTGGATTTATGCCTACCTGAAGATCAGCTGTGGTGATGATCTTAAGCTGATCAAACTAGAGTCCTGCACGCATGGGGTGCATGCAAGGACTCTTGATGCCGACCTGGTCATAATATTCCCATAAAAAGCAGTGTTTAAAACATGGAGAGACCATGCCAGGTTTATTTAGATTAAATTAGATTAGAAGGGTCGGAGCAACCCAATCCATGAAGATGCCTACAGACATTATGCGTCCAAAACGAGATTTTGAGCTCACTCTAAAAGTATTAATGAACACAAAACAAAATCGCTAAATTACGAAAGGAGCTCTCACTTATTAAACCGATGGTTCTAAAACACCAGAAGAAGTAGGTATAGGTTTTACAGGTCTTAAGCTTACGCTCTCAATAGCCTTGGGAAACACTCCTACAATCTTCCAAGCGTAGCTTTACTCTTATTTACTCTTAGGGCATAAAATCTGATTTCAGTGTAAACCCAGGAATTCTCATAGGAAACTGTCCATTTAGGTACCATCTCTGTAAAAAGGGCAAAATGGACAATAGAACATGGAGATTCTGTTATTATGCAGATGTAACAGCTAAACAAATTATCTTTAACTCCAACGACATAAATATCTGGGACAGGTCTTCTTGGAGCCTGATCAGGTTACAAACGTACATCCTAAGCGGATTATAGACTTACTTAAAAAGACTCATATACAGGTATAAAGTATACATAAAAGATGTATTAGGTTACATTGTGTACAGTAAGGTCACCTGAGCAAATAGATTCCACTTAAAATTTATAATCTACAGTCTTCATCACAGAAAAAAATATTTAAAACTTTTATGCTTTGCATTATGTTATTCTTATACCAAACAACGTTTGCCTCATAAATAATAAGGTGCATTTACGTGGATGGGAGTGTCACTGAATACTATGGCCGTGAGTGTATGTATATGTGTGCAAATGCAAAAGCGAGAGAAAACAAGAATGTGAATGTTTGTCGATAGTGACTATTTAATAAAATTATTCCTAGTGAATGGGTGTCTGTACCGAATATGAAAATCCCTCGGAAAATCCCAATGGGCTAGATCGGGGAACAATTAACTTCTTGAAATATTTATTGCTTGTATATAGTTAACAAAAAGTAATTTTTACAATATGTTAATTTCAGTTTTTATTTCGTAGATATCTAGAAATTGATTTTTTAGGCCAGGAATAGGCTTCTTATTACAAAATTAGATATTTGTTTTGTTATTTTGTAAACGAATCATCAACCACACAAATTTAATTACAACAAACCGTCGAAACCTTCTGTTTTTCCAAGCTAATTGCACATGCGCAAGTGGAGGGAGAAAGGGTGGGTATCGCGATCTTCTCACTCTTTCCAATTGGGGAAAGCTGAAAGTCTGGCTCTATTACTTTATTTATAATACCTCTATGGTTATATGTCTTATATAAATTAGATTCGGAATCCAAGTTCCCAAACTAACGTAGTCTAATAACCAAGTGTTCCATATAATCCGCTTTCTTGTTGGTAGATTGTCCAATAAATGTCGTGAAATTTGACGGTTTCGGATTCCTCTTTTTTGTTGTATTCGAATTAGTCGGTATTGTGTTAAAAGTATAAATACCTTAGTTTTTTGTTTTGTAATGTTCTTTATTTAGATTCTTTCCAGAACGAAATATTTGTAGAATGTTATTGTTGTACCTACCGTAGTTCAACTCTGTTTAATTTTATTTTTTATTTATACCTACAACTACAAAAAATAAATTTACTAAATGTTAATTTGCATCTTTACACTTATATTCCATTACATAAATTTTCACCTAAATGTTTTTGTCACGCAACAATAATTCATATTTTTTTTAACTGCATTTCTACATCGAAAATGCACGGTTGTTAAATTTCAAGTAAAATGGCATAAAAAACAAAATTTACTGTGTACCTACCAGACACCTGCTAACAGTGTACCTTCAGGCAATGTTACGAAAAATAAAAGGTTACTCAAAATGAACCAATACATAGCAATTATCTTCTGTTCAAAATAAGGACTATTTATTGCATGATTCAATGCTTGTAAAAGCTAAGATAAAATCATGTTAACAAGGATGTAATAGATTTCGTTTTGCTTAAGGGTGATAGTATACTATGGAAATAAATTGTAATATGCATACTTAGGTATGCATGAATGGTGTACGAGTTAGATTTGAAATGTTAAAATTGATTACAACAACAAAAGTTTGTTCGCAGAACAGTTCTGTTTAGATCTTCTAAAAAATACCAAATTATGACAACTTAAGAAATTTTGTTATTTAGTGTTTTTCTTTATAGCCTATATGGCGTTAACTAATTATAAAATACACTAGCTGTGCTCGCGACTTCGTGCGCGTTTTAAAAGTATGATAAAAGTGCTGGAAATCAATTTTTAAACAAAGTTATTGAAACGCAACCGTTAGGTAATAGCCCGCTCTAGCCTTTTGGGCCCTCGCGCTAGGCAGCCTTTCTGATAGTAAGTAGTTGGTGGGAGAATTCTAGACTAAAATTAGTAGTAGTTACTTAGTGAAAACCTCGTCAAAATTGATCTAGCCGTTCCAGAGTGTATCCGAAACAAACAGACAGTCTAAACTTGTACAAAATGTTATTTTGTTGTTTTTACTGTTTATATGTAGATATGTATTTAATAAAAAGCGTTAAAAAAAGTTTGAACGTTCATTATGGGTCAGTCTCTGATATTTTTCATCCAGGAAAGTTGCCGTCTACCTGAGCCCTTCTTACCATTTATTTTTTTCTTTAATACAAAAGCTGACAATTGCAATTTTTTAATACATATTAAAAGTATACAATTCTTTTTTTACTGTGGTTAAGAGTTCAATTTCTCCGCCTATGCTATTCACGACAGCTTCATTTGAAACCATATCAGTCAAAAAAATTCTTAAGATTCCTCGAAACATCCACATCCCAAAGACTTTGTTTCTTTGATCTAATACATCGGTAATACAGCAACCATCTTCCATTTACAATTATTATTAATTGAGATTTCCTGTCTTCGAGATGAGTATAACCTTTGTTTTGCATGTGTTAATATTCAGTCCAAATTTTTAACTCTTCTTACATATTTTGTTTATGTGTATGTGTATCAAGGACGTTTCGCTTTCACTATTAAGACGGTGTATCGGATGTCATTAAGTACCCCTTCATTAACTTTGTATATTTTAAGTAGGATTATTATCAAGAAGATTTTGAGAATGTTTGATATCAGGCTGAGAAGTCTAAAATCGCTGCTTTTTTGGATAAATGATTTTTGGTATTGAGGTGAATGATGAAGACAACCAATTTTGGGGAATATTGCTGGATTGAATAGATTGATCAATATGTCGATGTTAGTATTATTGACAAACTAAGTCAGTGTAGATTTGTCTGAGCCCGATGATTTATAGATTTTTGGAATTTTAATGGCATTTTCCACTTCTGATTTTAGAGTGTTGGTAGAGTGGTTGATTCATTTATTTTTATGGTAAGAGAATAGATCTTTTATATACTTTTTCGATATTATTTTCGATTTTTCGGACCTACAAATCTTTTTTCTCCATTTATTTATTAATTGTTCTCGTAGTTTGAAAAAGTTTCAAATTCAAATTTACCAATTAAACTAGCTCATATCTGAACAGAAATGTATGTATAGAGAGGGAAGGTAGGTCTTTGTTAGTGTGAAGCGATTTTTATTAACGACTTACCTGTGTTTTACCTTTACTGTGTAACTACATCCGTTTATAAATATTAAAAACCTTTTAAATTTAATAATAAATTCTTACGTTTCCGTATTCTGCTGACATATCCTGTTCCTTGTATACTCTTACTACTTTGATAGATGAATGAATTAGAATTTGAAACAACGTAATTTACAACTTCCAAGCACTTACGAGGCGCCCAAAACGTACGAAAAGGAAATGTTAATTTCGTCCAAAGGTGCTATAGAGAAACCCAAAGAAAATTAAGAATAATGATAGCATTAGGAAAAAGGTCTCTATGTAACAGATCTTTTTTTGATTTAATTTTATACGCAGTCAGTTTCTTGGGATTACACTAGTCTTATTTTATTAACTCTCGAATAGAGAGTAGTTCACTTTTGTTGAGTTTCATATTGTATTTACAAAAGTTAGAGGGTTTACTTTGGTATACAAAATACTAACTTTTTTGCAGGATTTTATCTAAATGATACGTAGATATACGGAATTATAAATACAGTGTAACTTAATCGTTATTCGGCCTATTATGCTGCTTTTTTGTGTTCAGTCGAATAACGAATATTTAAGTAATACTAACATTTTGTTTTAGTGAGGTGGTACCAACTTTATTGATTCATTTAATAATATTTAAATACTAGCTGAACCCGGCGCGCGTTGCTACTCCAATAACTAAAATAAATTTAAGAAAAATAAAAGAGGAGAAGAGATAGAGAAGAAAAGAAAGTTTATAGTTTTGTTTTACTTATCGTACCAAAAATATATTTTTCGAACTTATATTTATACGAATTCGTATAGATATCTATTAATTAGTATTGAATTTGATACATGGAAGCGCCATCTGGTGGTAACTTTAATTAATACATATATCATATTCATCTTACCCATTAAAAATACATCATCATACCGATTTTCATGACAATCGGTTGAACAGGGCAGAAGTTGCTACTATGCAGCGCCACCTGGTGGCAAGTGGCATCAATGAACATATCATACAAACCTTCTTCGTAGAAAAATACATATACATACCAATTTTCATGACAATCGGTTAAACGGGGCAGAAGTTGCTACTCTGCAGCGCCACCTAGTGGCGATTGGCATTAATGAGCATATCATACAAACCTTCTCCGTGGAAAAATACATGTACATACAAATTTTCATGACAATCAGTTGAACGGGACAGAAGACTCAGCAGCGCCACCTGGTGGTGAGTGGCATCATCGAACGGGATAAAAAGTATCCTATGTCCATCTCCTGGCTCTAAGCTACCTCCCTACCAATTTTCAGCCAAATCTGTTCTGCCGTTCTTGAGTTATAAGTGGTGTAATTAACACGACTTTCTTTTATATATATAGATATCTTATAATCGCGAAAGTAGTTAGTAGTACATATTAATAGTGTATTACAAGATTGTATCAATTTTTCTATACATTTCAACTATTTTCGTTATCAAAATTTAGAAGCGGAAGGATAAGGTGCAGCAACAATAATTTTTGTGCAGTTTTAAGAAGGTTTTTAATCTCGTAGACAATCTTAGCTTTTGAGAAAAGACTCTATGAATAAATACTACTGCCTGGCGCTGACAAATATTTTGCTGCAATCTTAATGAAATTTGGCCACTATATGCTAACCTAACGGTATATGTTATTAATAATTAAATAATAGTATATTGTTTTACGAGCAAGGAATGATACTCATTTCCCACGAGTACGATGTTTGCAGCATGAGCTGCAGGCGAATGCTGTAAATCGTACGAGTGGGAAATGAGTTATTCCTTGCGAGTCAAACACTATACTTTTTCTACGGTTATACCACATAATTATACAATAATTCAATAACAATTTTACTCCTAGTCTCGCTAAAGAAGTTTTACTTCAAAAATAAATCAAACACAAAACAAAATATAACGATATAAGTTATATTATTTAAGTAAAATTAACTATTATTTACAATATTTACAGTTATCATACCTTAAATTTATTTGTTAATTCAGAAAAATAAGCTAAAAGCTTAGTTTCTGAAACGGAATTTATTGCCTTTTTCTTTTGCCAGGTCACGAAACTTTCATATGCATTCTGGTACTTATGTTTTGAAATTTCGGGAATCAAATTCTGACAAGCTTCGTTTGCCGCTTCTCTTATTTCAGGAGGAGTTAATTCTAATTCATTTTTATCACTACTTAAAATTTTTACTTAAATAACAATCTAATTTAAATAATGTATTAAAAACTATCTGTTGTACCTGTCACTACTTTATTACTGTCAACCTGTACTGTTAGTCAAATACATTCTTGGTCAAATATATGAATACATCAATGTCACAGTATACTTGATTAAGTTAAAACAATAAAGAAATGAACACTTTGTGTTATCAGATAAAGAAATGAGATATTTCTTTATCTGATATAACAACGTACCCCATTTCTTTAGAGATTACTGTCAAAAAATGATACATTTGTATAATAATCGTAGAAAAAGGTCTATTGCTTTTGACACTGCATTTTTTTACGTATTTGTGTCAGTTGTGGTTTTTCTGACTCTTTGAAGCAATCCGAAAAAGGTATGTAAATAGTCTTAAACTTAGCTCTTCGGTTCTCTTCCTCTTTGCCAATTTTGCTCCCATTGTGCTGTAGTCAGATTAGCCATATCACAGTCTATAAAGTAGACTGAAACGGCTCGTTTTTGTTCAATTAACCTTTAAAGCATATTATATGTGTAGTTCTACTGTTTAATACTGCCAACGACGATCCAGATTTCCTCGAAAGGATCATAAATAGTGACGAAACAAAGCCCAATCATTCCAATGGAAGCGGCCAGGGGAACCAAGACCGAAAAAAGCACGTCAAGATCGGTCACTGTTTTGTTCGATTACAATGGCTTAGTGCATCATGATTTCTTGCCAAAAGCTTATACGGTCAACAAGAAATATTACCTGGAAGTTATGAGGCGTTTGCGCGAAGCAATACGACTTAAAGGCAAGGATTTGTGGGAAAACCAGTTATGGATTTTGCACCATGATAATGCACCGGTACATTCATCACTATTTGTTTGTGAGTTTTTGGCCAAAAATAACACCGTTATCATTTCTCAAACACCGTAATCTCCGGACTTAGCCAGCTGCGACTTTTTCCTATTCCCAAAACTAAAGAGACCGATGAAAGGACGATGTTTTGCTACAATTGAGGACATAAAGGCCGCGTTGAAGAAAGAGCTGATGGCCATATCCAAAATCGAGTTCCAAAATTGCTTCGAAGTTTGGAAGAAGCGCTGGCACAAGTGTGTTATATCTGAGGGGGATTACTTTGAAGAGGAAAAAATAGATATTGATGAATAAACAAAGATTTTATAAGTTATTCAAAAATTCTCGTTTATGATGATTGTTAGTGGACAGAACTTCAGTTGAAAATTTACTCTATTGTGTTCATTCTAATCCCACTTATATATATTTTCAAATTGTGCAACAATTTTTTAACTTTTAGATCCAGTAGTTATGATGTAACAGATTAACAATAAAATTCCACTCTTATGTATGATGTACTTATTTATTTTATTGTTAAGTGGTTTGTAGCAAAGGATATATGTCATTGTAAAACACTGGTAAAAATGATTTTTAATGACCATTGGTTATCGGTTTATAGTAAGAGGACATAATAGATAAAAGCAACAGTAGCTAAATAATTTCTTTATATAGCTTGAAATCATCTTGAGTTATGACCTCACTTAGGTGTCGTAAACAAGATAAATCCAAATTCCAAGCAGATGATACTGCTTTTAGTATAAAGGGAATTATATAAATACTATAGGATAGATTTCAGTTTTAAAAAAATGGGGTCATTCACCATACTACCATGTGTCCCACTAAAGATAAAATCCCTATTGCAGTCGGCTTAAGTATTAAAGAACTAATTTTAGTGAATTTATAACGCAGAAAGGATTTATTTTCGGTTGTCATACCGATACGGTAAATTTGATTTTTGACAGTTACAGATTTGGAGTAATAAAAAAATACACTGCACGTATATATTAATGTCTGTTAGTTAAATTCCAAGTGTAAAGATTTTTCCATTTAGCATAAATAAGCGTACTTTTATAAATTATAGCAACCATCACACCATCGAGATTAGATTATAGTTCATTAAGACTACTCTTTGATTAATACTATAGTAATGAGGAAGTAATTTCATTCAAAAAAATGTTTCTGTACTATTAGATAAGGTTATTAAATTCTTACTACCTCGTGATCTAATTTCAAAAAATCCGTTTTAATTTGTAATTCTGCAATCTTCTCTAGTTACAGTTCTCTCCGAACATCGTTAAGAGAGATTTATCGAAGTTGTGACCAGAATTAATAATTTTGGTTTGATTACCCAGTAGCACCAAAACCTGATTATTGTGTGCTATAGTTTCGTTTATATCATTTTATAATAGAGATAGATCGAGTTTTACACGAAGTAACATGTAATTAAATGCCAATTAAATGTATCCTAAAGTATTCTCACCCATAAACTAAAATTACAAGAATTTTGGGAGGTGTAACAACTCACATTACCTTTTAAACCAGAATTTACATTTTTGAAGGTTTTTGAATGCGATGGAATTGCTCTTCCACTTAATTTAAAATTATCTATACATATAATAAAACTGTAGAAATGTATATGTTTGTGCGCGCATCACATGAAAACTACTGATCCTATTCGAATGCGGTTTTCAAAGACGTATTTGTCTTCTTTCAACTTAACATCTGGTGTATAAAACTTTCTCCCCTCACCCCTTTAACGGGGTGAGGAAACAAATTTTTATACAAAAATCAACACGCCACGCGAACGACGTCGCGGGTACATCGAAATAGAACCCAAAAATGTGGTTAGATTTTTTTGTCTGTCTGTCTGTCTGTCTGTATGTTTGTGCGCGCATCACATGAAAACTACTGATCCGATTCGAATGCGGTTTTCACAGATGTAATTGTCTTCTTTCAACTTAACATCTGGTGTATAAAAATTTCTCTCCCATTCCTTAAATGGGGTGGGGTAAGAAAATTTTATACAACAATCACACGCCACGCAAACAACGTTGCGAGTACTAGTTTCTCTTATAAATGAGTTGAGTTTGTATGATGTATGTATGAGCAAAATTAGGGGTAACCTGCGACCTATAAGATCTATTTTGTCCCCCTTTTCTTGCTATAATTCTGATCTTTCCTCGGACTTATAGCAGCTCTTTTAGTACTATCTTTCTTAGAAAGTTGAGGATATTGTTGAGCTTCAGGTTGGGTAGGTTATTCTTTTCTATTTCGTATGACTCTAGGTAGCTGACCCTAAAATTAAGTAATGCAATGCATTCTGAAAGTATATGTATTGGGGTTTCATCCTCTATCTCGCAGAATCTGCACTTTGCTTCATCTACCAATCCTAGTTTCTTCATGTGTCCTCTTAATTGGTAGCGCCCAGTTAATATTCCCGTTATAATAGGGAGGTTCTTCTCACTAAGGTTTAGACAGCTGAAAGATCTCTTCTGGTTATAGTTTCCCATCAGTGTCTTTGTTTGTTTTAGTCTTTTTAGATCATTCGAGTATTTGGATTTTTCTCTATTAACTTCTTTCCTTAGTTTTTCTAAGAGTGTACTACTGCTGATTCCACAATATGGTTCTTGTCCCAAGTATGGAGTTTCAGCTCCTTTTTTACCAGCTTATCTGCTGTTTCGTTTCATTCTATTCATATGTGTCCTGGAACCTATAAGAGGGTAACAATGTTATTTCGTCCTAGTTCATTTTTTTACTGATTGTGAGTTCAGAGCTTTAATGACTGCTTGACAATCTGACATGATTACAATCTTTTGTCTACGATAATTCCTTTCTATATCAAATTCTACAAATCTTTCAGTGGCACGGATTTCCGCTTGAAAAATGAGTATTAGGCTCTAGGTCTAAAAACCCATGCTCCTGTTTCTTTATCTGTCTTGGAGCCGTTCGTATGGCATTTTGGCTTAGCACCAATATGGTGTCTTTATCACATTCAGATTTACTACTCATTTTTGTGGTAAATTTTCTCACAAAGTTAGATTTCTTTGGCCTCACATCTTGGAACATTTCCCATAGAAAATTCTTAGAGCTACATCACAACCAATATGGCCAAAAGCAGCTTTTTTGCATTTTTAGGTTGGGAAATTCTTAAATTATGACGATATAGAGCAATTATATGCCCAGATCTGAATTCAGCGCCAGCGCACCGAAAAACTTCTAAAATATGTTCTTTTTTCTGGGTTAAAATTTTTGTTGGTCTGTCTTTTTGAAGTTTTTTTAACCTATCTTTTTCATACTCAGATTTGTAGGAAAATCTATAGAGATTTTTAGTAAAGTTAGAAATTTAGTTTACAAATTGATTGTGTCTATCCATCAAGAAATTTTAAGTTTAAAATTCAAATTTGAATCCTCAGCTCTTACATTTTATATTTATAGGATTATCAAAGGAAAGCTTTTACTGTTAGGTTCGGAAAAGGTGCTGTGACAGAAAAATAGTCACAAAAATAACTAACGGAACTTCCGTGGCCACGTCTGTAAAGCTAGAAAGGTCATGTCGGCAGAATCACTCGTATTATATCTCAAAATTTAGTGCTCATTTAGTGCTGATAACAGATATTTGGTGCTGTGATAGGGGGACTAAAAATGAGAACACTGCTAACTTTTCATTAAGCTAGCAGTGTACCATTCGTGACCGCGCTATGATACAGTTGGAGCGAGAGGCACATCAGCTAAGAATTAAGTGCTCAATTAGTGCTAATTTAGTGCTGATAACAGATATTTGGTGCAGTGATAGGGGGACTAAAAATGAGAACACTGCTAACTTTTCATTAAGCTAGCAGAGTACCATTCGTGACCGCGCTATGATACAGTTGGAGTGAGAGGCACATCAGCTAATAATTAAGTGCTCAATTAGTGCTGCCAGTACAAGCAAACAGATTTAAAAAAAAAAAACAGTTTTTAAGTATAGATAACTGCTGATATAACGATACGAGCAATCATAGAGCTGAAATATGACTTTAAAATCGGTATTGGTGAAATTGAAAAGAGTTAATAATTAGTGCTCAATTAATGCTACCAGTAAACCCAGAAAAATAAATAAAATAAAAATCATTTTTCAACTGCCCGCTAAGAAAATCGAAGTTTTCAAAAATCGAAAAGTTATGGTTATTATTCTGTATTGCAAATATCGAGTTTTCATCAGATCTCAACGTTATAAGGTCACAGGAAACTACCCTGACTCTTCTCGCGATGTACCCGCTGTGTGTGTGTGCTTGTTAAATTGCGTCGTTATAATAGCAGTAGTTGATTTGAAAAAAAATAAAAAATAAATTATTTTTCAAAAATCTTTTGCTGTACTGGCAGCACTAATTGAGCACTAAATGGTGACGTCTTTTAATTCCATTAGTTTCCGTTTTAGAGTCTTCGTCTAGTTCTTAAGACTGCTGGCGTCGTGATATTAGCAGTAGCTGCTTTGAAAAAACAATTTTTTTTTAAACACACACACACACACACACACAGCGGCTACATCGCGAGAAGAGTCAAGGTAGTTTCCTGTGACCTTATAACGTTGAGATCTGATGAAAACTCGATATTTACAATACAGAATAATAACCATAACTTTTCGATTTTGGAAAAACTTCGATTTTCTTAGTGGGCAGTTGAAAAATGATTTTTTTTTTAATTTTTCTGGGTTTACCGGTAGCATTAATTGAGCACTAATTATTAACTCTTTTCAATTTCACCAATACCGATTTTAAAGTCATCTTTCAGCTCTATGATTGCTCGTATCGTTATATCAGCAGTTATCTATACTTAAAAACTGAATTTTTTTTTTTTGAAAAATCTGTACAGGCAGCACTAATTGAGCACTTAATTTTTAGCTGATGTGCCTCTCGATCCAACTGTATCATAGCGCGGTCACGAATGGTACACTGCTAGCTTAATGAAAAGTTAGCAGTGTTCTCATTTTTAGTCCCCCTATCACAGCACCAAATATCTGTTATCAGCACTAAATTAGCACTAAATGAGCACTAAATTTTGAGATATAATACGAGTGATTCTGCCGACTTGACCTTTCTAGCTTTACAGACGTTCCGTGGCCTGTCTTTTTCTCGTTGCTCCCATTTCTGATAGATATCGTTAAAAGCTTCGTTTCTATCGGAATTCACTTAAAAAAAAACACGTTTATGTGTACTTATGTTGGCATGTATATAATATATCATTTTTTGTGTCTAATCCGTGGCGAAACTGTCATTTCGAGTAGAATTGTCATAAAAATAGGTAAATAACAATAAATATACAGCAAATATTAAATTGTTAATATAAATAATAAAAAAATGAGTAAAAGTATTTTAATAAAAAAAGTAGAAATCTAATTCGAACATTTAATATCACAAATAAAAAACTAAAATGTTAACTAGCTAATTTCATGGTGTCGGCTTTTCGTGATGCTGTGCGTTTGTTTTTTCGTGACGGTGTACAAAAATGAATACTAAAATATTTTCGATTAGTAACAAATTTAAATATTTAAATCAAAATTATCTTATCTACGCCTCTTTTTCGGTTATAATCATAAAACAAAATGTGGTTAATTAAAATATGTTAAGAAAATTAAAATGGAACCACAGAAAACGAGTAAACACTGGTGTGAAACGAAAGCCAAAACCATTAATAAATGCGTGAAGATATTTTTGTCCTGAGAAATGCACAAAAATTTATAAATCGAGGTAAAATAGTAAAAGTAAAATCAATGACGAAATATCACAAACACTTTACCTACTTTTCTTATATTTACGACTTATAAATCAATGATTATGTAAATTAAGAAAAAATAAACACCAGGAGAATAAGTTGAGTTCATGTGTATAAAAACTTTTGATATTTTTATAGTAATGGGAAATATTTTATTAAGAGAGAAAGGAAAGACGATTTCTAAAATAGGTGCAAATTTAAATATGTAAAAATATATAAAACGTAGATGTTTATAATTATTGACTTTATAGAAAAATAAGTTGGTTTCATAATATATGACAACACTGCGACACATTACAACAAGATTAAACATCCAAGATGCAGAAAAACAAACAAATAAAAAGAACAAATTCAAGGTCAAAACAAGAAGTTCACAATCGCGCATTTCTGTCTTTTTACTCACTTGTAACTAACGTTGCTTTCGTTCGTTGGGTTTGGGTTCTACAAGTGAATCTGAAACCATTCATTTACTGCTTACTAAGCTGGAACCGATCCCATCGAGATCATCAGATTTATGGTGAAATTAATTATTTATTGAATGCATTTGTGTTTTTTTATATTATGTCTCTAGATAAGAAATAAAATAATTATATTTTTTGCATTCGAGTTTGTTCTTTTTGTCGGTAAACTGCTTAACTGCTTTTTCATATCGGTAGGTTTTTACCTTATTCATTATATCTCTTTAATTAATTGCTTAGTGTTTATCTATTGGCTTCTTGTATTCAAAAACTTACGATAATGAATTTACGGTGAAATTCTATTAATAAAACTAATTATGTTTCTTCTTTGATTGAATTCGTGTAGTGTTTGGTACACCGCATATGATAATCATTAAACTTTGATCTGGTGGACGGTTATTGTACATATACATGATCAACAAAAATATTGAAGATGAGTTTCATCTTAAGATATAATCCACAAAAATTAAGAAAGGTTAAGGTCTGCAAGATTGGCAAATGTCCTCCGAAGGAACTAAGGTCATATAGACGTATAAGCCTTACGTCCTTTATAATAAAAAGTATTGAAAAAAATACTTAACACAAATACCTATAAAAAGTGAACATCAAAGATACCACTTCACGAGAAACAATTTCCCTATCAACCTAGTATATATGGTGTCTTGCATTATCTCGAAAATATCTTAAAAAGGCCAATAACTCAAATAAAGTTCCTTTATAGATGTAGAGGAAGCACTCGTTAACACCTCATATGATTGCTATTAGCGCTGCCACACCAAAACTAGGTAAAGAACTTACGATTAAGAAATGGATACAATCCATGCTAAGCTACCGTGGAGATCAATCAACTACCGGAGGAGTTATGGGAATACACGAGGTCTTAAACTTAAAATAATCTATGGTAATATCTAACGACTGTCAGACGTAGGGTGTTTGGGGGTCTGACAATCTGAAAATGCACTTGAAAATGCCACATTGTAAATGAAATTCATAATTAGTTAAAGGAAGTCAATGCAGCCTACTAGAAAAACACTCCAGGACAAAGACAAACAAACAAGTACATACGGTCTTCACTGTCCTATTCTAAATTACTCTTAGACCTTCAGAAACCCCAACTGTAATTCTGGATGGGACAAAGACACCATATTGAGGCTAAACTAAAGTGCCATAAAATGATATACAGATGGCTCCAAGACAGATAAAGGAACAGGAGCAGGGATTTTTGGACCTAGAGCCAAATACCCAGAAAGCCTGGGGGCACACAAAAGCATTTTTCCAGAAATCCGTGCCATTCAAAGATTTGTAGAATTTAATATAGATAGGAACTATCGTAGACAAAAGATTGTAATCATATCAGATAGTCAAGCAACCATCAAACCTCTGAATTCACATACAATTAGTTCAAAGATGGTCTGGGAATGCCGATGCTAACTAAATTAACTGCGACAAAATGACACCCTCTTACGGGTTCCAGTCCCTATAGGAATAGAAGAAATCGAAACAGCAGATATGCTGACAAAAAAAGAAGCTGAAACCCCATACTTAGGATCAAAACCATCTTGTGGAATCAGCAGTAGTACAGTCTAAGAAAAACTAAGCAAAGAAGAGGATAGAAAAAAATCAAAGTACTGAAACGATCTAGATCTAGAAGGACTAAGAAACCCGAAGACGCTGGGAAACTATAACCAGAAGAGATCTTTCAGCTGTCTAAACCTTAGTAAAAAGAGGTAGAAGAGAATAGCAGAGAACGATCTATCTAACTTGAAGCCCAGCGATATCCTAAACTTTCTAAGAAAGATAGGACTAGAAAAGCTGCTATAAGTCTGAGGAAACATCAGAATTATAGCAAAAAATAGATCTTATCTGTCACTCCCAATTTTTGCTGAACATATTATCTCTACAATCTAACATGATCAAATCTTCTGGAATCAAGAAATTACATCACTCAATTCCAGTTTTATATGGGATACTATATGTAGAGTAATAACAATTCCGCAATAAAACCTTATTGGTCTGGAATACAGAAAACAAGAGATCACTGCTAAATGTTCCACCACTGTAATTCTTAATGATACATCCCTAATTCTTTCATTTACAATCGACAGGGAGCGAATGTAATTAACTAATGATTGGCCACTTTAGGTACGAAATCGAGCTAGAAACGATAACAACATCAAAGTGGAAAAAATACGGTTCTCGTTCAGTGGTCGAGATAAAAGACACATCAAAAGAGACAGTTACGTCCATTAATCGTTAATACGTACTGTAGGTTTATTGTCTATTGAGAGACTGTCCGTTCAACCGTTATCCGCCGCTATGACAAGAGAAATGGGCAGCTATTGTGTCGCCAAATTGAGAAATTTCAAATTTTTACTCGGGGAAAATGCAAAATCTTTACAAAAGTTTATAGTGCTCAGATATGGTTATGTGGTTATATCAGTTGAAAGTAAAAATTGTTACTGTTATATGAAATAGCAAAATAAGTCCATTTTTATTTACTCTGATAGAGTTTCTGAGAGTTCAGTTACATTTATTGTAAGCATGTTACATGAAAGTTTAACAAATAATACGTATAGGTAAAATCAATAACTTCAATTTTATGTCAACAGTTAGTTGCTTATCGAATAAACAATCAAAGATATTTATTTTTTGTACTCATATTTAAGAAGTATAAATTATATTCTCACAAGATTATTTTTGAAATTACTTCTTTTGAATGAATTAAACACTAGTTTAGAACTCTGGAATTTCAAGCTGTATTGTGCCTGTTCTTGGTTGAAACATATTATGATATGTCTATACATAATCTATTTTTGAATAAAATTCAATATATCTGTCAGAAACAGAATCTGTTGTAAAATAAAATCTAATAAATAAGAATCTAGCTTCTGACATTGTAGCACAACTAGAAAAAGAAGGAAACAGGTGCACGAATACGAATCGTAAGCTTGTGTGTTTTTCAGAAAAATGTAAATTATTAAAATAGGTAATGGGAAAATTTAAACCGTCACACTTTTAGAATACCCACGCCATGGATTTGAGCCAATGTTTTTATACACTAAAAGTGTCTCTCCACAAGATGTACTACATCCAAATGGTTGATTATTGTGAAATAATTTATTTTTTGTTTACAAATTGTTTGGTCTGAGTGACATTTATTATGATTATATTTAAAGTAGCTTATGTTGAAGCCAATGATTAAAAATATAGTAGATGGAGCAACACTTAGGTTACTAAAAATGGCATAGAGAGGAAACTACCTGAACATTGGGAAACAGCTTTGTTGCTACCTAATTATAAAAAAGGGGATATGAGAAGATCTTAGAATTAAAAACAAACGAGAAATTTGAACTGAGTCATTCCTAACATAGGATGTACTAAGATATGGAGGTGCTTTAAGCCAATCCCTGTTTGTCATGTTAATGGAGGAAATAAATGACAGAAAAGTAAAGATATCAGAAATTACAAAAAAATCTAAAGTATGGAATGATGTATTCAAAGGCATGAAATAAGGAAAAAACAAAAACGATAATAATAGAATGCCAACACCAACTGAACATAGTAATAGAAAGGCAAAAAGTAGAGTAACTATTAAGATGTATTCCAATACTAGGGGTTCAAATAGAACACACGAGAAAAGAAGATGGTGAGATTAATAGAAGAATCGGCAAAGCGCTATCAACATTTTACGGTCTAATAAAAGCTTTATAAGCATGCGAGAAATATCAAGAAAGACGAAAACAACCAGAATCAAGTTGGTATAAAAATTCATGAAAAACACAATCACCAGAAGAATAAAATAATCTAAAGATTGTATAGGACCAACAGCGAAGAAAAACTACTAGAATTTAACGAAAACAAAAAGTAAGGAAAGACACCAAGAATTATAAAAAGCAACCCACAAAAAAACCGTATCTAATAAGAGTAGTAGATACAATTGAAACGAGGACCTAAGGCCTTAAATGGGATACTACCAAAGAGTAAAATATCTGCATAGACGGGAAATGAAGACAGATAATTTATTTGTCTTCCGCCGACAGTAATTGTTCTTAAATGCCTTTAAATTGAGTTTTAGGATACAATATACATATTTTTAAAACCACAAATTAAATTTGCGCGTCACTGGTTTAGGTGTATACATCACGTAAATAAGACTTTAAACAGGTCACAAATTCAATACTTACTTTCCTTTCAAACATGCTACTTGCTTGCATAAAATAAGTCTAAAAAAACATTGCAACTGACTAATCTAGCAAGTAAATGGTAAATGTGCATGCTAACCAGTCATTGAAGTGTAACGTACAGGCAGGCCTATGTCTGACTTTCAGACTCGATAATTTAATTTATATAATAATTGTTAACAAGCTATCCTATATAATTAGTTAACAAATTCGTTTGGATAATCATCTACCTATAGAAAATATAGAGTGACTTTGTTGTAATTATAATTATGGCACAAAAAGTAACGGGAAGATCTTTTGTAAGACAAACTACTGTTGGCTACTTGAATTTATTCTAAGATAATTTTAAATTAAGAGAAAGGAAATGGTAATAAATAAAATAATTACAAAGCTTTTGTTGAAATGACCTTTATATTACTATACTATACATAAATCTCAACATATTTAAATTTAAATTTTTTATGTGGAACGTTTATGTCAACCGAATCACCCAAAATTTGGGTGTATGTATTTTTGTGTTTGGGGTGTCGAAGTTTTCCTCTTAAAAAGAGGGTGGTGTTTTTCATTATTCAACATGGCGGATGATTTTAGCTTATATTATAGTTATAGGACGGCTCTCAAAGAACTGAGTGATCAAAATTCAATATAGAGGACCTAATATAAAATTTAGGAAAATTCATTCATTCATTAATTGGCCAAATTTGATATATTCAAAATCACATTAAAGATCACTGACAAATTTTTTGAAAATCAATCGATTATCACAAAATCTGATATTTGAGATTTGTTGATGTTAAATTTAGCAAATCTAAACTCAGAATAAACTGGGTTTTCAGAAGACTGCTAAAGATATCCTGGACGCCTGGACCGCCCACGTCACCAACGCTGAGGTCTTGAGACGGATGGATGTAGACAGGGAACTTCTGACCATAGTAAAAGGAAGAAAAGTTGCATATCTTGGTCACATATTTCGCAACACAAAGTACCAATTTCTAAAACTAATTATGGAAGGAAAAATTGAGGGAAAGCGGGGTATAGGTAGAAAGAGATATTCATGGCTTAAAAACATTAGGGACTAGACGAATTTAGACGCTCACGCACTATTTAGAGCCGCACAGAACCGAGAACAATTCGCCGTAATTGTTGCCAACATTCATTGAAATGGATATGGCACTTAAAGAAGAAGAAGAAACTCAGATTCGTCATCAGTGACCTCAAAGATCGTATACTGTGTTGGGTATGAATCGGTTAGTTTTTGAGATTGTTGTCCATCTTAGATCAGCCTTCTTGAATTTTGCAAATCTGTCGACGAATTTGTATTCAGCGACCTCTAAAACTCCCGTATCTCAAATTTGGTGTGAAATAGTTGATTTCCAAAATTGTTCATCATTATCTTTGATCGTTCATCTTAAATTTCGCAAATGTGACCTGGGATTCGAAATCAGCGACCCTAAAAACTCCCGTATATGAAGAAAAATATGAAGTGTTACTAGTGCACTTAATAATGTTCTCCAGTTTTGACAATTTTGCACGTTAATAATAATAAGACAAAGATAGTAAATCTTTCTAAGTTAAACATGGCAACTATACCCCATTTCGTCATTCGTTGGCAGTGTATGAAAGATAGGAATAATGCGTAGTTGCCAGGTTTATCTTAGAAAGACTTACTCTCTTTGTCTTATTAACGCGCAATAGAAAGAGATATGTTTAAGTTAAATGGCAACCGGTGCCTAAAAACACGCCACTGAACGATCACTGGATGACAGAACGATTTACGCTGGCACCAGTTGCCATTTAACTTAAAAATATCTCTTTCTATTGCGCGTTAATAAGACAAAGATAGTAAGTCTTTCTAAGATAAACCTGGCAACTACGCATTATTCCTATCTTTCATACACTGCCAACGAATGACGAAATGGGGTATAGCATTCATTCGAACCTCGCATTGGTTCCACTTGCATTTACGTCACACTGACGTCACTGACAGACAATTGGGGCTCGAGGTATAGCTATACTTCGTGTACACATAACTAAAAAGAATCTACATTCACAATATAAATTTTCAAGAGCAAAAACTTTAATTTGTCGAATTTTGGAAACTTGCAATGTTACTCGCATTTTAGTTAGAAATAAAACTATCTAAATTTGTTTTTAATTGTTGTATTTTAAAAAACTGTCGGTTTCACCGTACGTACAATTCACATTGTTAGCAAAGGTTTTAAAACAATATTAACTCGGTACTTAAACTACATAAATACCTACCAGTTTTTTTCACTTTAAGGTGCACCATAAAAATTTCCCATTACTATACTATGTAATTTTCTAACTTTAATCCCTTTTGAATTTATAACTTATTATAAACTTGTACCGAAGAGACACTACATATCTACCTATTGTTTCATAAAAATCCAACGTTAACATAGATTTTTCATTGTTCAACGAACTTTTTTAATAAACTGGGCCAAATGACGGTGTCGAGCTACTCAAGTTTGGATGAGTGCTTGTTGGTTGACCTTGAGTGAATCACCGGAACACAAAGGAAAGGGTGGAGGTCAATAAATCATAGAGAATAGGGCTCGAAAGTTCTATTCGCAGGTGAAGTGAAGAGGTTTCGTCTGAAGAGTAAATATTAGATTATTAATTCCAAACTTATCTGTACCGACCTGTACGGTGGATAACTATATATTTACGAGGGAGATAACAAGAAGAGTTATCTTTATGATCCTTACATAATCACTATAAACGGTAAATTACGCTGCAAGTATTGTGTCCCAGTATAGTCAAAGAACATCATAAGAACCTGTGCAAAACCAGTGATTTACGATTAAATTAAAGGTTCTTGCAGATTAACAATGTTTTACCGTTCATATTAATTAAGATCCTTATTGAGACATATTATAAATTTGAATTCAATAACCAATGAGATCTTACTACTTACAATCGAACAATGAGTTACAATAGGACTTAAAATCATTTTGGTTTTTATACCAGAACTCATCATCATGCTAAAAAAGTGAATGATTCTTTGTTTAAAATATAGTTTCAAAACTGTTTAATACCTCGATATGCAATTGCATGTTACTGACGTCATTGTGACGTAAATGCAGGTGGAACCAATGCGAGGTTCGAATGATTGCTAGTTGCCGCCGCTTGCCATTTGTCTTAAAAGTATCTCATTCTATTGCGCGTTACTAAGACAAAGATAGTAAGTCTTTCTAAGTTAAACCTGGCAACTACGATTTATTTAAACCTCACATTGGTTTCACTTGCACATACGTCACAATGACGTCAGTGACATGCAATTGTCTATTGAGGAGTAATAAGTGATTTTTACTATCCATACATGTACCATAATTAATTATATTAAAACATATCATTAATATGTATAACAAAGCAACCGTATTTCTTTTCATAATCATCGCTTTAATCTAGAATCTCCAGACTCCTAAATGGGGCCACTCACCCTCTATTCACATTCGATGCATGTTTCTTGCATGTTCTATCTTGATCTTCGATTCCATATATTTCCGTAATTAACTTCAAATCATTCCCAGTTACTTGAATATCCTGAGAACGGAAAGAAATATAAATCTATATTTTTATGCAGTGTTGTAGTGGTTACTACTACAATAGACATAAAAAAATCTTCATACAATTTAAATTTACTATGTTTTTTCATATATTTATGATGATTCGAGATTAATAAATAATGAAGTGTAACTTTAAAAAATCCATTTACAAAATTTGGTCAAAAGTGGATCAATCAATATATTTTAGAAAAGTTCTGCCTTCTAAACTGTGTTCTTTTTTATTTTCATTAACTTCATCCTTCTCTTGACCGTCCAATCTGTTGTAAGAAATTTCTGCTGAACAGCTTTGTTTCATTCTGTAAGCTTTCTTCATTCTTTTTTTTTGCTAAAAAGTTACACGACTCGTAGATCTAACAAACTTTATAAAGATTCCTGTTAGTGTCGGAAATCCGAGAAATTAGCATAAACATGTGTTTCATGAATCGTAAACAATGCCTGTTAGCTTTTCGTTCCTCTATAATGTGTGAAAGAGTTGCATTAAAAAATATATATCGTATTACTTTAGTAATTAGAGGTCTTTGTGCGAATAATGAACGGTAGGTCATAGTTAGGTTTATTTTAAGTCACTTAAAAGTAAACTTGTAAAGCATATGTACTTTGTATTAGGAAACACTTTATTTAATTACACTGGAATTCAAAACACCCAGATTGGTAGATGGCGTTGTATTTCGATTTATAAATAATAGAGTAAGAAAGATTATTTGGATTTGTCTTCGTCCTGAATAAAATAATAAATATTAAATTATGAAAATAATGGCAATAGAAAATTAAGATAGTTGGAACACATTGGGAAAAGACTAAAACTGATAACAATTGTAAAAACGTAATGATACCTTTTATAAAAAAATTTAAGAAAATCGAAAAAAAAAGAAAAAAGAAACTTGATGAAAATTTAATATAATTTATTTATAATATATGTATATATAATAAAAAAAACCTGAATAGATAGAATAACGATAAGAACAAAAAAACGAAAAATGTGGGAAATCGAAAAAACTAAAAAAGAAAGGAAAAAATAAAAAATTCACGAAAAATGTGGAAAATTGAAAAATCGACAAATCTGGAAAAATAACAAAATATAACGAAAAACAAAATAGTGAAAACTTTGAATCAAACAAGAAAATATGAAAAAATCAACTCAAACATAAAGGAAACATGGAAAACAATCGATAAAACCAAAAATAAATTTTGTAAAAAGTGCAAAAATAATGAAATTGCAGAAAACGAAGAATGAAAAAAAGGAAAAAACAAGAAAAATTTCAAAATTTAAGAATAAAAATGACATGTTTAAAATTGATAAAAAAACAAGAAGAATTGAAAAAAAAAGTAAAACTGTTACAAATGGGTAAAAAATTGAGAAACTAAAGTAAAATGGAAAAAAAGAAAATCCAAAAAAAAATTTACAAAAATAAAAAGAAGCAAAATTGTGGGAAATTGAGAACAACTGAAAAAAGATAAAACTGGATAAAAAAAAATAACGAAAACTTGGAAACAAACGAGAAAATATGATAAAATCAACAAAAACAAAAAAAGAACGAAAAACTGGGTAAAGGAAATCATGGATTAATAGGATGTACGATGTTCGCCGTGCCAGCTAGTCGTTAAATATATTTGTTTGCCAAGTTACGGGAAAATTTATAATATTTCTTAATATCAGTAATTAGTTTTTCAAAATCCATGCCAATTCAGCAATTCGTAACTTAACAAGAAACAAAAACTAATCATCATCTTTTACTTCCGCGTTATAAATTAAATGAAAGTTCTCTTAATACTAAATCTATTAAATATACTGATAGATTCTGTATATAAATTTAACTCTGACATTTAAATAAACCGTCCGCTTCCCTTACCTCTGATTCTATTTATTTAAACACCTTAACTTAAAGAAAACATATACAAACTGCTAAGATATTGACTATTTTTAACCTAGAAAGTAACCTTTTTCTACCAGAAACGCTTGAGACCACCAGTAAACAAAATTACATAGAACACTGGATTGTATCAAGTTACAAATACTCTTAGGGCACTCTTAGACTTGAAAGAAAAAAAAAACGGAAATTAACGAAGTTGAACTTGTCAACTAAAAGCAGGAGTTAATAGACAGAGTGGTAAGTGATGAGGAAAATTAGATGGGTTTAAAATAGATGGTTGAACAATAATAAATTCTTACAGAATATATAGTTTCTCTTAGATTTTTTATAAAGGATTTGTGTAATTTTGATAAATTTCCATTTTTTTTCTTCTAGTTTATATCAGATCTTTTCTCAAACACGTTTACAATTTCTTTAGTTGTTATAAAAATTAGTTGTAACCAACTATAGTCTATATGACTTCACTTTTAGGGATATTAAATCACTGTAATTTACAAACTTTTGACCACACCCCTCGTTTATTATTTAAACTTCTATTTCCGTTTACAAATATCTAGATTATTTCTTTTCGTTTTTTTTAAGTATTTAACATTATAAAGTCTGAATGCATATGATAAAACGTTTAAATTTTAATGATATAGTTACAATTAACGAGTCTCGCAATTATTTTACGAGACAGTCAAGGGTCACTTCATTTTTAATTTCACAGTTCATGGAATTATACTATAACAACTCTTTTGTTGAGTTAATGAAAATTAAAAGAATATGATAACCTATATGTAGTATTCCAATGTATTTTTACAGATTTTTATAATACATTCAATACTGGAAAAATCATAAAAAGATGCAACTTTCATGAAGATGAAAAAATCGTTAAACAATGTGAATTGTTGGAAAATATAGAAAAAATTCCTTAAATTTGTACATTGCAAATTATAAGTAGTGTGGACTTTAAAAAAAGTCTATTATCCGCTCAAGATTGTAACTGTAGAAATTCCCATTAAAGGGATTATATCCCTTAGCTAGCTCAATTGTGTCGTGGCTTCTTTTCTGAGTTTACCAGTCCTTCCCAAACATAAAATATAAGGGCGCCAGAGTACAAACAAGCAAATAACACTTAACACCAGTTTAAATGATTTATTTTAAAACAATATCAGTAATAATAAAAAATTAAATTTTAATTAGTTCGTAAATCAATTTAATCTCTTATCTTTGTTGTTGTTTCTTCGGAAAGGATTCTCTTGGACAACTGTCTTCCTGGGATGAACTGTTGTCTTTATGAACGGAATTGAATATTCTTCGGATATTTCAAATTGGATGCAAAGTGGGATCTAAGTCGAAATTCGGCTTTCTTTTATAAAATAGCGAACGGCTCAAACTCGCCATCAAAAAATATTAGCTCCTACGTAGGTCTCCTCACAAATGTGGCATTAACCCTAATAATGAAATTAATAATCAGAATTCCATCCCTTAATGAATTAGAATCAAGTAGAATCACTTTCTGTTTTTTCCATATTACTGAGAATAAATTAATTTTAAATACACGTGTAAACAGGACTACAATTCAATCAAGATCACAAAAACTGACGTTTGGCGAAAGTGAAACTACTTGAAATTAGATATTAGTAATATTTAATAAAATCACTTCAATTTGAGAAATTTACACAAATAAAATAATTAAATGAAACAATAAAATTAACTTACTTGTATTGTAGAGGAGAATGTTACCACGAGGAAAACAGATAAGGAAATGAATTTAAAAATCTATCGTAGCAAAAAAGAATACTCCGATATCAGTCAAAACCTGTATCAAACAAGTTATAATTACGGTCATGTCATAACATTAAAATAAATCTCACTGAATATAGTCTGGTGGATTCGAATACTAAAACGATCCAATAGATCGTTACAAGATATTTGTTTGTAACCCGATCAAGATGACATTTATATCGTTGGTGAACAATAACTTTGCAGTTACAGATCATATATTCCTCTGTTTCATCTTCATACTCGAAAAATCTGCATGTTTCACTGTCAAGTTTGTCCATTTTATAGAGATTGTTCGTCAGTAGACAGTGACCTAGAAGAATTCCTTTGATTACTCTGAATTCAGGTTTCTGAAGCTCTAAGAAGAAATTAGAGTAGCGTAGTGAAGGCTGTATTAACCTTTTTGCTTGTCTTTGGCCTGGAGTGTTTTTCTAGTAGGCTACATTGGATTCTTTTCGTCAATTACGAACTTCATTCATAATGCAGTATTTTGAGAAGCCTCAGAAAGGTTTAGGTCTGATAAAAGGGCTGCGATCTCCTTGCGAGACCATCAACAATCTCGTTTCCAAAATCCGCTTATGCCCTAGAACACACAGAAAAGTTACTTTGTTGTATTTAGTCAGTTGCTTAAGAGAATGTTTGTTCAATGCTGTAAAATTTGGAAAGAATCATGTAATTTTGATGCATATTAAAAAAATTGAGAAAATTCATAGCATCCATGTGCTAATTTTTTATTTCTTTAAAAACATGCACCATACAGAAAAATAGATATTTAAATGAAATTTAATTTACACACTCATATAACACCTACAAAAAATCTAATAGCAATAAACACTAAACCGGAATTTGTGGTAACATCGAAAAGAAAAAGCGTAAACAATTTTTATTTGATAAGTTTTTATTTTATCGTAAAACATGCTACTTAATATACAAAATAATTAAATTACTGCTACTCAAGTCACCACTTGATAAAATTATATTTTTAAAATTTGTTAATAAATGTTCTTGTCGATTTGTGATGTAGTTATTCAACGAAAATACTGATCATTTAATTATTTTAAATAACTTCCTTTACTTAAAGCTATACTAACGGTGAAAGTGGTTGTAAATGTAATTTTGTACAAGATACAAGGATGCAATTTGTGATAAAATTAATTACAAACTAGATATAAAACAACGTTCTTATTATTAAAAGAAAAAGTATGGATGCAACTTTTCTAATTTTTTTATTTTACATATCGTATTTATTTATAACTAGCTGACCCAGCGAACTTCGTTGCACTTAACAATTTTTTTTCATTTTCGAGTTTTTCTAATTTGTTCGATTAATTTCCATAATTTTATTACTGTTTTTGTTAATTTTATCATATTTTTTGTCTGTTTACTTTTTTTGTTGTTGTATTTTTATTTTTTCGCTTTTGTCCCTTTTCAGTTTTTTTTTCTATTTTTTTGATATCTACTCGTTTTTTTAATTTACCCACTTTTTTTACTTTTTCGACAATTTTTCAATAATTTTCCAGGATATTCAATAACATTTTACGGTTTTACATTTTTTTGTTCATTTCCAACTATTTTTCACAATTTTTACCGTTTTTTTACGATTTCCAACAATTTTTCTGGATTTTTAACGCCTTTTCAGTATTTTCGTCAATTTTTCACGATTGCCAAATTTCTTTACCATTTTCAACATTTTTTTTTTTGTATAATTTTTAATAATTTTTTAATATTGGCGTCATGGTACTTAAGTAAGAATTGCTCGTTCAAATTTATGTGATGTTAACTGCGCCACCTTACGGTGGCGTCATAGTACTTAGTTAAGTAGGAATTGCTCGTTTAAGTTTTTATACTGTTATTTTATATATTTGTGAATTTTATTGCTATATTTTTGTATCTTGTATTTCATAATCTATTCTTACTTATAATGGAGATTTCCGTAAATAAACTATCTAACTGTATAAGATATTAACTTTTTATATTTTTCTCTCCGTAAGAACCATCCTCGTACAAGAAATATTATAAAAAAAGAATCAGCGAAATCGGTTCAGCTGCTCACGAGATTTGCGCTTAACAACACTTTTGACGATTCTGTATTAAAATATATAACGATATTTAAATAAATTGTTTTTTTTTACAGGAACGAGGATGGGAATACAAACAAATTTGTGTAACGAGAGTTCCAGGTTATGGATTCGGGATAGCTGTTTCAGGAGGACGAGATAATCCTCATTTTGCATCGGGGGATCCCAGTATTGCTGTAAGCGATGTACTAGCTTCTGGACCTGCAGAAAGACTTCTACAGTAAGTTTTTAATATTGTAACATATTTTCTGTTCTCACAGTTTAATTTTTTTTTAGAGTCAACGATAGGATAATTTCCGTTAATAATATATCACTTCAAAATGTTGATTACGCCACTGCTGTGCAGGTGTTAAGAGATTCTGGTGATACTGTAACACTAGTAATTAAAAGAAGAACAATTCAACATAATCATACACACAGCGCCTCTTTTAATGGACCGCCACTGGCTGCATTAGGTGCAAATAATTCGCTATCTACCAAAGTTATTCTTACCAAAAATTCCAAGAAAGAAGGTCGTTATTACTACAAATTAAATTAAATATCATTGTAATAAAATTGTTTTACTTTCAGATTTTGGAATTGTTCTTGGCTGCAAACTCTTTGTAAAAGAAATTTCATCAAAGGCACGAGACCAATTAATAAATACTAATCAACTCTTAGAGATAGGCGATTTCGTAACTAAATTGAATAATACCAATTGCAACGATGTGATGTCATTAAAAGAAGCTAAAAAAATTATCGACAGTTCTAAGGACAAATTACAAATTACTGTTGCAAGGGAGTTTGGTTTCAATTCCAACGTATCTCATCAAACTCAAAGTTCTATTAGTACTACGGGGGCTGTCAATAATTTTTATAAAGGTAATGCAATATTAAAATATTTCTATTTGTATCAGTGAAAGTATGTATTGTTAGAATTAGAAATTTTTAAATCGAAGTTTGGAAGATATGTAAGAGAAAAATGGACATGGTCTGTATCCATTATCAAATGGATACAGCCCATGCTAAACACTAGGAATGTAGTTACCTACCTTGGAGATCAATCAAAAGCATAAAAGCAGTAAAAGGATGTCCTTGTGGAGAGTTAAAATACTTCGGAGTTATTCTTGACAGGAAACTTACGTAGAATCCACAGCTCACAAATATAACCTTTAAAGCTACAATGTCTCTGTGGACCTGCCCTGGTCTTTTTGGGAAAACATGGGATCTTAAATGATCTTTTGGTCAATCCCCTCTGCTGTGCTGGTTTGGTGGAACAACGGTACAAAAGGCAATAATAGGGTTGCAAAAGGGAGAAAGAGTCGCTTGTATGGGCATTGAGACCTAACGGTTGTCAGACCTCTAATCATCTTTCTGACTGGTTTGCTATAACAAAACAACGCAGAAAATAGCAATAGTAGAGTTGTACTAGATGGAAAAATTAGCGCAATGAGATCGTGTCATTGGATGTAATTCTAGACCTTTTCCCTTGCATCTACAAGTAGTGAGAATTACTTACCTATGATCTTCCAAGCAGAGCTGTTAGCAATACACTTTTGTTGTCAAGAGTGCATTAAAAAAGGCCTCAATTCAGCCAGAATATTTATAGCTTTCCATATTCAATCTGCTTTGAAGGCTCTACAATCTACCACGTTCGAATCCAAAACACCCTGGAACTGCAAACAGTCTCTTAAGCAATTGACTAAACACAACAA
Source organism: Altica lythri (assembly GCA_964028335.1). Classification (NCBI taxonomy): domain Eukaryota; kingdom Metazoa; phylum Arthropoda; class Insecta; order Coleoptera; family Chrysomelidae; genus Altica; species Altica lythri. The sequence goes on along the minus strand of OZ034808.1, from coordinate 16,109,891 downwards.
ACTAACTAACTAACAAAAGGGTTTGTCGGAAACGAAATTGCTGATAGTCTCCCACAAGAAGAGATTGTACTTTTTTATCGGACCGGAACCTTTCTGAGGCAACTCAAAATGTCATATTAGGGATGAAGGTCGTAATTGGGAAAAAACAACTCAGTGCAGTCTTTTAAAAAGCTGTCCACGCCAAAGACAAGCAAAAAAGTACATCCGCCTTCATTGCGCTACTCTAAATCACTTTTGGAGCTTCAGAAACCTACACTCGCAGGAATTCTCACAGGGCACTCTCCACTAAGGTATCATCTGTGTAAAATGAACAAAGTGGACAGTAGAACAGCAGATTCTGTGAGTATGCAGATGAAACGGTTAAAAATATTATCTGTAACTGCAGAGTAATTGTTCGCCAACGACATGGATCTGGTATAGGTCTTCTTAAATCCTGATCAGGTTACTAACGTACGTCCTTAGCAATTATTAGACTTTCTTTTAGGTCGCAGTGTTGTAAGGTCATCGATTACAGTTATAATTTAAAACAGAAAAATTGTCAAAAAACTAAATAACGAAACTTTCCCGGCCGATCTATGTCTCGTTGCTCCCACTTCCGAGTTAACCAATACCTCCTGCCTCTCCTTGTCTCTTTTATTCGCTTCTCCCTGTTTTGAGTTCATTAGATATCATTAAAAGCTTAAGTTTCCATCGGAATTCACCAACTTTAACACATTTTTTATCTTAATTAACGTTTTATCCAGTTTTTTTTCTTTTCTTTTAGGTGATGAGTTTTTGACTTCAGGTCAAAGCTACTCGAACCAAAACCTTTATGTACAACCACCTACAAGAAATCCAAATCTTATCCAAAATGGTGGGTTTGAAGAAAAAGTAGATCCAAATAGTGGACCTAATTCCCTACCTGATGAGAAAAGTAATTTAGCACCTAGAGGAAGATCAAGAGGACCTCTATCGGAAGCAAATTTAAATCAATTGGAAAATAGAAATAGTATATCTGGTTATGGGTTATTAAAGGCACGAGATGAACCACCACGACCTCCACCTCCTAGAGAAGGTAAAATATAAGATGATAGATTAAGGATACTTTTGTTAGTACAGTTTTATTCCAGATTATTACAGCAGTCGTCGACAAATGTATGAAGAGGATCCCATTATTCAAAAAACCAAACAACCTATGTAAGTATTCGACTATACAATTTCAAAACGTAATGAAAAGGATCTTCCGACATTTAAAAATACCGTTAATGCATTATATTTTTATGTTTAGACCTGATGCTAGATTCATCGCATTCCACAAAGAAGGTTCAGTGGGAATTAGATTAACTGGTGGAAATTTTGCTGGTATTTTTGTAACTGCTGTGCAACCAGGTAGTCCCGCTTCTCTTCAAGGACTTCAGCCTGGAGATAAAATATTAAAAGTAAATCACCACATAGCGTTTTACTGAAATTATTATTATTTAATTATATTTTTTAAGGTAAATGACATGGATATGACTGGTGTAACACGAGAGGAAGCAGTTTTATTCCTATTAAGCCTTCAGGAGAGGATTGAATTGATAGTGCAATTTTGTAAAGAAGAATATGATAGTATAGTAGCGTCGCAAAAGGGAGATAGTTTTTACATTAAAACACATTTCCATTACGATAATCCAGCAAAAGGAGAATTGCCATTTAGATCCGGTGATATTTTTCATGTTATAGACACTCTTTATAATGGAGTTGTTGGATGTTGGCAAGTATTTAGGATAGGTAAGTTTCATTTTTATTTGGTCACGATTCACTGATAATTTCGACTTGACTTGGGATCTACAATAATAAGTTTTTCATGAAGACAGTTTCACTCAAAATTAATAACCCTTCGAATTAAATCAAAAATAGATCTTAAAAGATGGTTCCTTCCCTTTTGCTTAGTAGAAATTAATCTATGATGACTATTCATTTGAATTTTTTTAGGTCGTAATAATCAAGAAGTTCAAAAAGGTATCATTCCGAATAAATCTCGAGCAGAAGAACTAGCTACTGCTCAATTCAATGCAACGAAGAAAGAAATGTCAGCCAACGAGTCACGAGGAAGTTTCTTCAAGAGACGAAGAAGTTCAAATCGACGATCGAAAAGTTTAGGAAAGGAACATTGGGATGATTTGTTGTTTTCAGATACTGTATCAAAGTTTCCAGCATATGAAAGGGTTGTGTTAAAACACCCTGGTTTTACTAGACCTGTGATAATGTTTGGACCAATAGCTGATGTTGCCAGGGATAAATTATTAAAGGATTTCCCTGATAAATTTATATCACCACGTAAGTTTATACTTATTGCAGAATTAAATATCTTTATAATAATGATACAACTATATTTCATAAAAGTTATTGTAACTACGGTTTTAATCAATTATTCTATAGTTGTAAGTAGTTAGAGGCCTCACGTATTATAATGATCGGTCTGAAACATCAGAAGTAATAGGCAGGGGTTATATTTCCTAATATTAGTCTCTCTATAGCCCTAGGAACCATTCCTACTCGAAGCGGAGTTATTAGCAATAAACTTCTGTGCTCAAGAGTGCATTAGATAGATAGATAGATAGATATTCATTGGGGCACTGCGAACTTTACACATCTATTGTGCACACCCATCATCTCTAGAATAGGATTAGAGCACCTTGTCCAGCTCTGCCCTCTGAATGAGACTTAATAGCCTTGACAGTGGCCTCTCCACGTAACTAGGAGCAGCTGGTTTCTCCTCTCTCCTTGCAAGGCCTTTATATTGACATAGGACATAAAATGCGATTTCTTCCTCCGTTTGGCAGTATTTACAGATTTGTTCATCTGCCAAGTTCAACTGACTCAGGTGTTTTCTGAGCCGACAATGTGATTTTTCTCATCACTCCTGGGCCTTCTCTAGCCACCATTTCTAAATGGCTGCCTTTCTGAACGTGTCAGCATCCCCGCCGAATGGTTCCAGGCCAATCATTGGGATATTAGCTCCCACTCAGCCTTCTCATTGCTCCGAAACCCTGAGTGTCCTGATACCCATGCCCGTGTCAGAGAATTCTGACTGTTTGGCTGTATATGACTACGGTTTTTACCGTTATACCCTGACTTACGATCTCCATTGCACAGTGTTGTATGGCCATTACTTTAGCCGGAAACACTATAGCATTCACACTTATACTTTATGAGACTTAATATTCTGTATCTTCTGCTATATTTCGGACCCTGTGCCCTTCTCAGTCATTGAGCCATCGGTGTACCAGATTAACTCCCTTTGAATTGGAGAGCCATTGTTCCATAAATCCCTTTCCAGTAATTCTACTCGAAAGTTTCTCGCTAAGTTATACCTTTGGACCATCTAGTCCTGAGGTATACAACTTATTTTTAACTCGTATCATTTAGCTCTGCTCGCACAGTATAGTAAGGGCCAATCGACTTCACTTATAACCTACAATCTACAAGAATTGAGAGCTACAAGTGTATTAAATTTTATCATATATTTAGGTTTTTTGTTTTTGCAGAATTGGATGCTACGGATTTGACTAGCAAATCCAGTAAATCGCTACAAAATGCGAATATTATACGTTTATCAGCCATAAGAGACGCCATATCAACCGGAAAACATGCATTATTAGATATAACTCCAAATGCCGTGGAACGGTTAAATTACGCTCAGATGTATCCAATAGTTGTATTTTTCAAATCTGAAACGAAAATGGTGATAAAACAGTTAAGACAAGGACTTCCAAAGTAAAATGTGTTTTAAAATACTTGTTATCATTTTTTTAAAATTGTTTTTATACATTTTAGATCTGCCCATAAGAGTTCCAAGAAACTTTTAGAACAGTGTCAAAAATTGGATAAAGTTTGGGGTCATATTTTTAGTGCCATGATAACTCTAAATGATAATACAGACACATGGTACCGGAAAGTTAGAGAAATTATTGATAAACAACAAACAGGTGCTTTATGGATGTCTGAAAGCAAGGTTAGTTTAAAAAAATGTATGGTGATAGATTATTAGGTAATTTATAATTATTGCATTATAAAAGTAGTAATCGTATGGTTCACTTAGTTTTTCTTAGATTTAGTGTGAAATTATGGCGCCATTTTCATTTGAGGGTGGTCATTTGAGCAAGTAAACTTATTTGAATGTTTGGACATAATGATACTGGCTCATTAGAAATAGTGTAACGACAATCTAGCTTTCACTATATGAATTTTTCAAAGTATAAGGGCTATTTTTTATAATGTTCTTGCACTCAAAGGCTAAGCAGTGGACAGGAAATTAGATTAATCAAGAAAGACGTGGTGGACTCCGTTTATTTGTAACCGTTTTATACAATCCAAAAGAGTTGCAATCGGTATTTAATGAAAGTTTAGTCAATTTTAAATCAATTGTCTGGGTTATCGTAACACATAATTTTATATTTAAAATAGTAGTACTGTAGATATAAATACAACCAAAGTTATATGGAATCACCTTGCATTACCTTGTTTAGGGGTTACACAAGGGGCTGATTCACATTTTAAGAGGTAGAGGGAGACAAGCTAGACTTCGTGGTGCCAAACCTATCCCGAAATACAAAGAAGGTATGGTCTGGGGTGGAATTATAATTGGTGAAAGAAGTCCTTTAATTCCCATTCGACAAATCCTAATAGCTCAAAGGTACATAGATTTGGTATTACAACCTGTGCTTAGGCTCTAGCAAGGTGGTTTTGGCAATTTATTTTTATTTGTGTAAGATAATGCATCGCTACATATCAACATAGTTGCAAATGTTTCTTAGAAATGGAAGGTATTGCAGTTTTAGAGTGGCCTTCTTGTTCACAGGATCTTAATACTATAGCGCATTTGTAACAATGAGCAACTTATACAAGCGGTTTTAAAAGAAAGAACAAATGTTCTTCAAGAAGACATTGACAATTTAATAAGTAGCATATCTCGTAAAATTCGTGCTTGCATTGTTGCTATAGGTTCCAATACTGATTATTAAAATTAATAATTAAATAGAGCTTTCTTATCAAATTGTCATTTTCAGAAAAATAATTTTATAGAAATCTACACATACCAGTTTTAAAAAACTGCCTTGGTAATCCCAATGACTGCTTTTAAAACTAAACTCTATTTTTGAAATTACTGGATGATTCCATATAACTTTGGTTGTGTGTATTATTGAGGTGATGGACAAGTTTTTCAATTTTTTCCAGGGTCACGACTTCTTTACCGATTTATATTTCCCTACCATTCCAACCATATACCTCCAACCACGTTCTTCCAATTCTTTACCTCATAGACATAGACATTCTAGAAGCCGTTCAAGAAAATCTGCTTTGTCTATGTATAGTTCACCTCAATTCATTCATCGTATGACTCCTACTCGTTATCCTTCTGAATCCTATTCCTACTCCGGAAATTTTTCTAATCTATCAAGGATTTCGAGTCAGAATAGCATTTTACCTGAATCTCAACCAAATGCAAGTAGTAGTGTTGTTTTATCTAACAGTTTGGATGCTTTTGACTTGTCGCATGTTGATACTAGTATTTTAACAGCAAATAAAGTAGATGATAACATGTTAATTAATTCATTTGATTGGAATAATAATTCTGGTAGAGATACCATTGAATTTTCACGAAGAAATAGTTTACCAAATGAACCAGTTTATTGTGATGTTCACCAAAATACTCAAGGAGTTTCAGAATGTCCTCCTAGAGTTAATTTAAGATTCTTTCCTATTCGGGAAGAAATTTTTGGTGAAGTCTAATGATAATTCATATTTTATAAACTTTTAGATTTTTAATTATAAAGTAAATTTCATTTTATATCTAATCAGTACTGTAAGCAATTCGTCTCGATTTCAAATATATCTAACTTCCTACTTATAATATTATATTTCCTATATTTTTATGTATCCTATACTTTCCTTTTGGAGAAGAATTAAATCAGGTAAATGCACAACAACTGATTTAGAATGGTTTTGAATTGTTTGACTAACTATATCATTACGTAAATCTAACGATAATATTAACTGTAGTTGTTAAAGCTCTGTAATAAATTTTCGTTATTTCATGTTTTAACTACACATAACATACTTATTTGCATCTTCACCATGTGATTAAACTGTTAATTACAGCCTGAGGAATCACTTTCCGATGATTTCCTGTTTCCGATGTCATCTCTTAGATTGTCCTATGCAAGTTCACCAGAAAGTGATCTAGAACACAGTCCAGGCCCACCTACATCACCAACTTTAACCGGTCCTACAGGAACTGGTGGACGATTAACAAAAGCGAGTTCAGATCCAAGTGTTGTAATGCCAGATAGTAGTACCACAGATGTACTGCCACCTTATCAGGTAAATATTTTTATAACATTGTTTGTTTTTAGTTATAAATATATTTATGTTCACTTTTAGCCCAGTTATGATACCAGATATGGTTTTAACAATCAAGACCAACCACCACCTCAAGGAGATAATCAATTAACTCCCACAGATTCTCCGCTAGTCAAAGAAGCGCCGTTTACACTCTCTAATCCAGATATATCTTCCGGTATAGATCCACAGGGTCCATACGGAAAAATTCCGAATTATAATGATAAAGGCGCTATGTACCCAACAGATGGATATCAAAAACCGGAGTACCCTAAAATGACAGAAGGAAGAAGAGATATTTATAATACACCCGATCGAAAGTAAGTAAAATTTTTTGGACACTCTGTAAGGTGTAGCTTAAGAATTAAGATGCGATAGATACAATCTTTACAGAAGTAGTACAATAAATGTATAGAATTGATTCTTAAAATACTTTGCTGTAGTCTACTTACATAATAATTGAATATAATCTATCTTACAGAAATGAATTTAATGGTGATAAATCGATGCAACATAAAAGACAAGTGAGTACCTTACATGGAGGTTATAATCACAGTAAAGGACATAGTATGGCGGAACAGAGTCCTTCAAAGGATGGTATTTATGGGCAGGTTCCAGATTTACCACCACGAGTAGACCGAGCTGTTAAACCTATGGGATTGTTAACAACAGCAAATAAAATAACTAACGGGTAGGTACTATTTACGAGGGTTGTCTTTTTTGTTTTGCATATAGCCATAAAGCCAAAAAATATATAGATTTAAATTACTTTATTGCACCAAGATCGATTCACTTTATACGTTCAAACCAGTTGATAAAACAGTTATTCAGTTGAAACCTATCAAAATCGCTGTTTTAAAGGCATCGATAGCTTCCTCTAGCGACTGGAATCGCTGATCACGCATTGAATTCTTGATCGTTGGGAAAGTGAAGAAGTCCTTGGGACTTGGGGCTATACGGTGGATGGTCTAACAATTCGATGTTTTAAAGCTCCAAAAATTCGATTGTCTTTTGGGCAGTGTACATTTTCCTGATGTAGGATGACTCTCCGCGATGTGTTGCTTTGTCGGAATTTCGTGAACACTTCTGGTAAACAAACGTTTATATACTAATTGGAAGGAACAGTGCTTCGATCTTTTAAAGCAATTATTTCCACAAAAGTTTAGACCATTTTTATTGACAGACTTCGAGAAAGGTTCACTTGTCGTTTTTTCCTCATCGTGAAACACCCACACATCGGATTTGCGTTTATTTTTCGGTTCGTAGAAGGAAATCCAAGATTCATCGCAACTAACAATACTATAAACGTTTATTGAGCTTTCTTTGTTGAACCGTTCCAATGTTCTTCGACACCAATTGACTTCTGTGAGAAAATAAGGTATCCAACGGGAATCCAACTTCGTTACACCCAGTTCTTCAATATTCCAATCTCTGGATTTATGTCAACAAATGATTGAAGTTAGATTTGTGTCTGAAGGTTATATTGGTGGCCCTTTCTAAGCGGCTATATGCAAGACTTAAAAAAAACTCGTAAAAAGACTAAAAAGATTGTTTTAATGTATTTTTCATTTTAGACGATCAGCACATGAAAGGTTATTTGGTTCGAAAACTGCCCCTCAAGGTGAAAATACAGATCCCAATGCAAATGAAACTGGAAGTTTTAATAACAAAGCTAGTTCATTAGAAAGAAGTCAGAATTCAAAATCAGTAAGCACTTTGTTTAAACGTCGCTAGTCTTCCTCTAAATGTTAATTATTTTTTAGGATTCTTTATCAAGTTATGATTCTTACAACAAACAAGCATCTACACGAATTGGACCCAATGCTCATGATGATCTTAAAACAACTCTCTCTAAAATTGATCCAGCGGCTAACATTCCGAATAGCCCTTCAAAGTATAATTTAGGTCCAAGATGGGAACAAAATTCTCATGGTCGACATGGGTCCAAAATGGATTTAAAATATGGTTTACCACCTGGAGATGCACATATAGACAATAGTCCTAGAAATTCGAAAGAAATTAATAAAGATAGTCCACTGGATCCGGCTACTCCAAGAGGATCAGTTGAACGAGATATTTATAGGTGTGTATAAGATTCCAGAGTAAATTAGGCAAAGATAATTTTGCGTTTATATTTTGTAGGTACAATAAGTCTCCAGCTAAGCAAAACATTCCAGGAAAATCTCTTATAGAGACCAAAACAGATTATGGCAAATACAGGTACTTTAGTTTGAATTTTCTATATTAAACTTATTTAATGTGCCATTTTTTTCTCAGTCGTAACAATTCGCATGCTCATCAACCTCCTCCGGAATATACTCGTAATTCTCATCAAGACTTAAGAGAATCGACGTTAAGTGTTCATCAGCAATCACCGTTAAGAGGTCCACCTCCTATGCACCACAATGGTTATGATCCTGGTGGTCCACCAAATCACATGGGCCCACCAAATGGAAATAGTTACAAACCGGTACCTCCACCGAAACCGAAGAACTATAAACCACCATACAAACCACAAGGAGGATATGGAGGTGGAGATGGCTTGATTCAGTCTCAACCAGTATACCACGGGAAAAGTCATAGTAATCCAGTGGTAAGTTTGCCTTAATGTTTATTGCATCTCAAGAAAAAAAATTCCAGTCGTTTTCTGTAATTTCTAACAGCGTGAGTTACTGTCATAACCTTTGGAGTGTTCTGAGATTAAGAATTTTATGTTATTTACATATCTCTAATGTTTTTAGGATCAACGAACACAAAATATAAATCTCTCTCCTCATCATAACCATAGTTATTATTATAACTCCTCTCAGCATCAACATCACAATCATAATTATGGAGATCCCAACATGCGTTATCCACCAGGAGGTGGAACCCATTATGATATGGCACCACCTTATCAAGAATCTCCAAGGAGGCATACAAGCATTTCTTATGCTAGTCGAAGTGAGATTACACCAATAGCACAACATCATGAGTCTTACGGTGATGTATTAGAAACAAGGCCACCAATAATGGATTTACAAGGTTCAAGGGAACAGAGAGGATCAGCATTTGAATTGTATAGGAAACCTGTTGGACATAATCTAAGGTGAGTTTATTTCTATGTAGTATTGGGATTTTTATGTGCTGCTTTGTTTGTTGTGTTTATTGTGTGAAAGAATTTTTGTGTACTTATTGTATTTAAATTATTTGTAGTTGCATTTTTAGTGATTTGTACATATATTTCAAACAGTTTTGTACATATGTATTTTTTACTCTTCTGTTCCTCTGTATGATATCAGTGGTCGAGCATTTCTTAAACTAGTATATGTAATGACGAAAAGCCAATTCAAAAATTTCACAATTGGAAAGATGTTCATGATTAATCCGTCAACAAATTCATATAAATTTTAGTTGTATCGTTACGTACAAGAGCGTGGAAAAATATTAGAAATTTCTTTTCTGGTTGCCTCCTTGGATAACTAGCGGATGAGCTTATACTCTATGTAGATATTAATTGGAAAAATGGACAATATGTTTTTTTATCGAATTACGTAATACTTGACGTAACGGTATCCCTACCTGATATTGAATATAAGTGGTGTCACTGATTCGGTTTGATGTGACTGATTGATTCTTCTTGCCACAAACTACTATCCAACCTATCCAACTGGTAAATCTGGGACGCAAAGGAAGTGGTTTTATGTACGTTTGTAGATGTAGAGGAAGCACTCGAAAATACCTTTTCAGTAATTCAACTTGAAAGTTTCTCGCTAAGTTATACCTGTCCTGAGGCATACTCATCATTTGATCCGCCTTAACCCTATCATATAACTCTGCTTGCTCTTTTCCCATTAATAAAGTAATGGGAGCCTGGCCTTGTAGCTGTCTGTGAGCAGTATATAGATATGCAATGGTGGTAAGTTGAGCTGTAATGCTTCGGTTGGGGCGGTGACATTCAGGCAGGCCTGCCTTTGAATGCTTCCCAGTTGCCTGATCGTCAGACTGTTGCGTTCTATTCCACCACACCACCGAACCATAGGTTAACAATGCCCTAATGACCTGTGTGTACAACCAGAGGTTCATTTTGGGGTTCAGGTCCCAGTTCTTGCCACACAATTGCTACATCTACCAAGGTCTATTGTATCGTTGTGTATGATCTTTTGGATGTGCTGCTTCAATGATAACCTCTGGCCAAACACTACGCCCAGTTATTTGGCTTCTGTGGTCATTGGTACCAGCAAGTTCTTCTGCGTTATCGGTTTTAAGCCTGGTAACGCCCATTTATTTGTGATAACCTCCCTGAACGATTATGGCCAGATCATCTGCAAAACCGAGGCTTTGAAAGCTAGGGTGACAGTACCCTTCCCTGTGGTCAGCCCTTTCCCACTCTTGCTTCAATGGAAGCCTCACCTATCTTGGACACTTCTATTGATTCTGATAATAGTCTGTTCAAATCATCCAGCGCTAAGTCTGTAGACTTTCCCCGCTGGTATTCATATTGACGATTACTTTATGGGTTTTTCGTTAAGATTTCGTCCCTTATATATCTATCAACCAGTTTCTCCAACGTTTTCGCTGCGAATGATGATAGACTTATTCGTCTAGGTCTAGAAGTATAGTTACCAACCTTGGAGATCAATCAACTACCATATAAGCACTAAAAGGCTGTTCTCAAAGAGGAGTTTTATCACCTTTACTGTGGTCAATATTAGTTGACAATATCAAGAACTAAGACTATGAAACCCGACGATCTTACAGGACATCTTGAAGAAGATGTCTACAGACATTATGTCTCCAAAACGGGATTTCGAACTGACACTAAATTTTTGTACTAACGAGTGTCAGTCAACAGAAAACGAAATTACTTAAATTAGAGAAGAAGTCCTGATGGATCTAAAAAACCAGAAGAAGTAGATATAGTAGTTACAGGTCATAATGTTAGGCTCTCAATAGCCTTGGGAAACACTACTAAGGTCTTCCAAGCGGAACTATTTGCAATTTCTCAAGAGTGCATAAAAAGTGCCTCAATTCAGCCAGAATATTAATTGCCTCGGATAGCTAAACTGCTTTGTAGCCTCTACAGTCTACCACTGGAATTGCGAGCAGTTTTTTAAGCAATTTGCTAAACACAACAAAGTAACTTTGATGTGGGTATCGGGGCATAAAGAGATTGTCGGAAACGAGATCGCTAATAGTATCGCACAAGAAGGGGGTAGTATTCCTCCTATAGAACCTATATAACTTTTCTTTGGCTCTCGAAATGCTACATTATGGATGAGGTTCGAAATTGAGAAAAGGAACTCAGTGCAGTCTGCTGTAAAAACACTCAAGGCCAAAGACAAGCAAATAGGAACTATGGCCTTCACTGCGCTACTCTAAATGATTCTTAGAGCTTAAGGAACCTGAACTCAAAGTAACTCCAGAAATTCTCACAGGACACTGTCCACTGTAAAATGGACAAAGCGAACAAATGAATATTCAGATAAAACGGCTGAATATAGTGCATAGTAATTGTTCGCCAACGATATACATATCTACGACAGGTCTGTTTAGGTTACAAACGTACATTTTAAGTGGGTAATAGACTTTTGTAAAAGTCTAGACCTTATGTACTCATAATTAGAATCAGATGTAGGGTATACACAAAAGATTCTTTAGGTAGCAGTGTAGTAAGATAACCTGGACCAATCGACTCCACTTTTATTCTACAATCTAACACTACTTAACAATATTGAGTGTAAGAATTTTAAAATAACTTTCTGTTTGTTCAATGTATATTTGTTATATTTAAAGTTGATTAAAAATGCACAAAAGTTCTTTACACAAAATGTAAGATTCATGCAAGTATGTACACTGGTTGTTTCTTTTAAAGCCTGTTTTTTGTTCTTTCATATAATTTTTGTAAGATATGTATGTTTATTTTAAATCGATAAATCACTGCATTTTTTGGGTATTTTCATTTCATTCAGTACATTGTAATAATTGTGCTACTGCTTTTGTAAAATACGTTTTAAATATTATACTAATATTTTTTTGTATAAAGTTCTACTGTGTTTTGATTAATTCTAGTGAGTGTTAAGTTGCTTGTACATTAAAAATATATTTCGTGATTCGTGATAGTTTAGTAATCATTAAGGTTTTTTATATTTCAGAAGATACGATTAGAAGAAATATGTACTTTAGATACAGAAAAAATTATTAAATTGTGTAACGAATGATGTAACTTAATTTTTTAGTGCAAATTAAGCTAGCTTCTTAGCATCCAGATTAATTCTCAATATTTATTTCAGCTTTTAAAGTACTTCTGTAAATTTATCTCTTTATGTAGTTCTGTCCCGTTAATTGTGAAATATGGATACACATTCATCATTTTCTTCTCTTTCTTTTAAATATTTTTATCCTCTTTACGCATTCATTGCTTATTTTTTTACTTAGCAACTCAAGTATAGTTTATTCTTATTTGTCGATATCATCGAAACCCTGCTTTGAGGCAATAGAATAAACATTAGCTTAATTTTATTATTCTTCAAGGGGTATGGTGGAGCGGCCGGGTTTTTACGGATCGCAGCCTAATATAGCGCAAATACTAAACACGTCATCCTCTGCTACTAACTCGCCAAAAATAACACCTAAACTAACTAAAACTCAATCATTCAAACATCAAAAGAGCGAAGGATTTACTCCCAGACTCTTCCGGAAGCTTTCTTTTACAAGGAAAAGTCGAGAAAACACTCCGAAAATGAATAAAAAGTTGTCGCTACAAACTGAAAGCATCGACGAGAATCGAGTTTTGCAGGATATCAACAAAAACGCTAGGTTAGATTTAAATCGAAACGATTGAGAATGTTATAAGAAAAATTAGTATTATTTTTTTGGTATAGAAGATTACTGTCAGATATCGTTTGTAAAATTGAATTAAATTACAGTAAATAATAATTATACTTTACAATTTTTTTTATAACATTCTGTAGACCATATTACATAAATAATATTAAAAGTCAATAAGGTTTATTTACTCTTTAATTTAAATAAATACCGTTTTAAATCGACATTGCAAAATTTGTTTGTTCATATAACCAATAGCAAATGGAAATATTTACATTTTATTTTTGCATTTATTCCATCAAATCATAATCACCAGCTAATGTATTTGTATATCTGAGCAAGCTAGAACTGTATTATTCCATATAACACTTTAATTAAATAATCGGGTTCTTATTTTCCTCTTAGTTCTTTTCTTTGCATTTGATGACCCACAATACAAAATATCATTATCAAGCATAACCATTATTGACTTTTTAAGAATGAAGAACTCAAGATAATTCGGTATATTTATAACATTTTATATTTAGTTGAATTTTTGAAGTGATAACTTCTTATGGGAGGGTAAACTGCTTTGTAACGTAACGCGTTACGGTGCCACTATGTCTAGTAGGCAGGCTACTCCTCTCTCACTTTAACCCACAGCGCTAGCCGTTTTTCGGACAGACGCTTTCCCCTCTCTTTAAATTTTTCCAAATTTACAGGGGTTGGTTCCGACAAAACACTTTTTAATTTTGCTAATTGATTTTTGATTTTATTTAAACTTTTTATTTTAACCCTGTATATCTCGAGAACCATAAAAGGTATTGAAAAAAGTAAAAAGATTTTTCTATAAATTTGCAAATTTTTATTAAAATTGATCAAAGGGAAATATTGAAAATTTAAGAGAGACTTTGTTTTTTTTTTGTTGTTGATTTTTTATGATATCGTTTGTAAAATTGAATTAAATTACAGTAAATAATAATTATACTTTACAATTTTTTTTATAACATTCTGTAGACCATATTACATAAATAATATTAAAAGTCAATAAGGTTTATTTACTCTTTAATTTAAATAAATACCGTTTTAAATCGACATTGCAAAATTTGTTTGTTCATATAACCAATAGCAAATGGAAATATTTACATTTTATTTTTGCATTTATTCCATCAAATCATAATCACCAGCTAATGTATTTGTATATCTGAGCAAGCTAGAACTGTATTATTCCATATAACACTTTAATTAAATAATCGGGTTCTTATTTTCCTCTTAGTTCTTTTCTTTGCATTTGATGACCCACAATACAAAATATCATTATCAAGCATAACCATTATTGACTTTTTAAGAATGAAGAACTCAAGATAATTCGGTATATTTATAACATTTTATATTTAGTTGAATTTTTGAAGTGATAACTTCTTATGGGAGGGTAAACTGCTTTGTAACGTAACGCGTTACGGTGCCACTATGTCTAGTAGGCAGGCTACTCCTCTCTCACTTTAACCCACAGCGCTAGCCGTTTTTCGGACAGACGCTTTCCCCTCTCTTTAAATTTTTCCAAATTTACAGGGGTTGGTTCCGACAAAACACTTTTTAATTTTGCTAATTGATTTTTGATTTTATTTAAACTTTTTATTTTAACCCTGTATATCTCGAGAACCATAAAAGGTATTGAAAAAAGTAAAAAGATTTTTCTATAAATTTGCAAATTTTTATTAAAATTGATCAAAGGGAAATATTGAAAATTTAAGAGAGACTTTGTTTTTTTTTTGTTGTTGATTTTTTATTTTCTTTAAACTGTTTAGTTTAACCCTGTATATCTCGAGAACCATAAAAGGTACTAAAAAAGTGAAAAGTGTTATGGAAAATATAAAGATTTTTCTATAAATTTGCAAATTTTGGATTAGTTGAAGTTATCACTTCTGTCTTCACACGTTTTTTTATTATTATTATCTTGAGTTCTTTATTATCACTGTTCACTCAGACAATCTTGCACCTTTAGGGATATGCGTCCAAGTAAACGTGATGTGACATCAGCAACAGTAGATCATAATGGAGCCGTTCTTCTTAATGAATACTGGGGGGTTAGTTTGGAAGTACCACCTGGAGCAATATCATTCGGAGAAGAACGTCTGATCTATTTCGTTATTTCTGATCCAAGGTTATGTGATAAGCCTCCACCTCTAGATCTCGATAATGGTAAAAGAAGTTTTGTGATTAAGCATGATATTATCTGGAGTTAGATTTTTAGTCTGTCAAAAAAATTGTATTGTGAAAACCAGTGTACATATTTTTCTAAGGTAATGGATATGAATTTTAATTTTTGTTTTGGTTTACAGGTGAAACTATGCTGAGTCCTTTGGTAATGTGCGGACCACAAGGTGAGCGTTTTTGAATATTTTTAAATTTTAATATATCTATAGTGTTATTTGGGACAAACGAAAGTTTAAGTACATATGACTACGTTTAAGAAAATTTTGGAAATATATCGTCTAAATTTGAATACACTAAGCATCCAAGAAAATATAGATTCATTTGTAGAGAGAAATTTACGAAATTTAGTACATACAGACATACAGTAGAACCTCAATTATTCCCGTTGGAGAAATTTAAAATTTGACTCAGAATAAGCCAGTTAACTATTGAAGGTGAAAAAATAAGTGTCAGTTTGGTAGAATATGTAGAATATGTTTCAAAGGAAGGAAATTCAAAAGCGTGGTTTACAAAGAAATCAGCATACAACTGCGATGAAACTGGTTTCCTCAAACGATATTAGCTTCATCTTCTGAGACATCAGCCCCTGGACATAAAGTTTAAAAGCAACACATACCGGATATGGTTTGTGCAGATGCTAGCGGTGATCATAGGAAACCGCTCTTGTAAAGGAAGGAAAGATTCGTGCATTCAAAAACATGGATATGGGATCATTGTCAAGAGATATTTACTGATTGGTTTAGAATATGTTGTCTCCCTGAAGTTAAAAATACTTACGTGAAAACAATGTTCCCGAAGATGCTATGCTTTTAGTGTTGAAGTCCGAAGAAGTTAAAATAAGTCACTTTTTATCTGCTAATACGATTCCGTGATTCAGCCTATGAACCAAGGGGTTATTGATAGTTTTAAGAGAAAATATCGAAAGGCTTATTATTTCTGGAACAGATGCGGAATTAAAAAGAGTATTGGATAATGTTTACCATAAAAGATGCCATATATTTTACCGCTAAAAGCTTGGAAAAGTATACTTACAAAAACAAAAACCTTGGATACAAGTTTGAATAAATGGTTGCCTGCCGAAAACACAGCTGTGGATCAGAAATAAAATCCAACACCTAATATTTCATCCATAAAGTATATCTTCTTCGAAGACATTTTAGAAAATTTCATTTCTAATTGGTCAGATATGGACAAACAGGATATAGGATAGAATATTTTATCATACGACGAATTCATTAACCACATTTTAAAGCTTTTAGAAGCTTATGTTCAGGATTATCTGATATAATTCAGAAGATAGCATAAGCCATAGGAAAGCTAAGGATATGGTAACAAAAATTAAATGCCGCACCCTGGTCCCGACCCCTGACGGGTTCTAGTGTAAATAAATTCATAGTGCGTTTCGGTTACCTATGTTCATTTTGACGTTAACTAATTATTATTGGTACATAATGAAAGATTTACGATTTCATAGTGATTATAAAGTACGTAACAACGTGTAAAGTATTACAGATGACCTTACTGAAAAAAACAGTTACTAAAAGATGTTATATTGTGTCCAATCGAGAAGTTCAGACTGGGCTTTGGTATTATTCTTTAATATTAAACCTAACTAGCATATTTTATTTGTTTCAGGTACTGAATTTCTGAAGCCTGTGATTCTAAATATTCCCCATTACGCCAATACTCTTCCAAGCCTAGGAATAAGTCTAAAAGCCACTGATTCGGAACAAGATATTTATACAGATTGGGACAACATACTATTACCGAGCAATCATGCTGCCAATAGTGTTGCAGTCAAAGTAGATCATTTTTAGGTACTTACATCGAATGTTATGGTAATATTTATATAGTTTATATTGTGGTCATTTTGATACAATGATTTAGTATTAATATTTGACAAATAATATTAAGTTTTTTTAATAACAATTGGGAGTTGCAATTTTTAGTTTGCGGAATAGATTTTTTATTTTTTAAAATAAACTACAGGGTCTGTTCAATAAATATCGGTACTGGTTAGCTCTGTTACAATAATTCTTCGCATGAATCACAGTTTTAGCGATTCCAACAGCTATCCGGATAACGCCCCGAGTGCACTTAGCCCCGCGAACAACGGAATGAGGGGTAGAAATCCTCCGGATTTTGGTTCGATGGGAATAATTCTAAGTACTTGAACCTAAATTTTTCCACCAGCAATTTGTACAGCAACCCTGGCTGTTTTTAGAGCAACACTGACTACTAGGTTTCCTAACACCCATACCAAGTCGCTTGTGTAATTTAGTTATAGGACCCAAAAACATGGTTCCGATTGAAAGACCGGCCTCCTTACTGATAAGAGCGATGGTGAAATGCCTGTCAGAGTCCAAAATTTTTATCATTTTGGCCACCTGAGCATCGGCTCGAGTGGTCGTCCTGTATTTGACGCATTACTCGTCTTAGACAAGTTTCCGGCCTTCCTTAAACATTTTTTGTCATTCAAAACTCTGCGGCTTGAGGCATCATCCCCATTGGCCTGTTTAATGAATGGGTTTCCCTTCCATCGCTCAGTTGTCGATCTAGTGAACCAATCTAAATAGATACTGAGCAGACCCTGTACAGTTTTAATACAAAATATTTAAATGTATTGTAAATTTTTACATTTTTTTTGTTCTGTTGAAAATGTCAGATATTATATAAAAATAAATCATTTAACACCTTATTTTGCTCAATATTAAACAATTTTTTGGTATTATCATTTACCATTGTGTTACTTATTATTATTATTTAAATAATCTCAAATTTTTGACTGATTAGTATTTGTTTGTAAAATATTGACATATATAGGGATTTTTAAAAATCATTTTGTTTACGTAGGATCATGTGATTGTTTATTAGGTACAGTTATTATAGTTTTATTGTTAATAGTTACTAGATTTTAAGTGTTACAAGTTTAATTCAAATTCTCAATGATATATTTTTCTATATGCAAATATAGACAAAAGGGAGCAACATATTAAAATGAACGCGAAATAATCTATTGAAGCGAAGAGAAAGCTTCGGTTATCGGTTGTCTCCCACTTAATCGCGCCGAAAAATATTAAAATAAATCTCTTCAAACAGTCAGGTGGCTTTCTGAACTAAAACGATCCACTAGGTCGTTACATCTTTAAACGATATGTAAAATTATAATGGGTATCAAAATCTAAATTACAAAATTTAGGTAATAATTATTGTAAAATTGGTAATGTGGAGACTGTTTTTTAAAAATTATTCCTGACGTGTCATAGGCGTAGTGGTGGGAGGGTCCAGATTTTAATGTTTGATGGCCGGGTTAAAAATTTATCCCGCTGAGCGTGTTCTGCAAGTTTATCCGCAACTATGTATATATCTCAGAATTTGAATTGAACTATTTTTTAATGATGTTTTATATTTAAACGCTCTGTATAAACAAGGTTACTGTTACCTTGAATAGTATAATGTATGTATAACTTTTTAATACTTTTATTTCAAAGTTCATTTTATAACATTTACAAAATAAATATTTATCTAAAAGAAATTTTGGTTTGAATTTATTAAACCTTTATATTACAAGCCTATAAAATTGTTAAAGATACAAAAAATGGATCAAATCTGCTGAGGCAGAGTCTGTGACATAGAAGAAAAGTGAGCAAATGCATGATTATAAAACTAACAAAAATCATGAAATTAAACAGGTAAATAAATAAATAAAATAGATATGTTTGTATCATAGAATCATTCAAATTTTTTAAATGACAGTGAAATTTTCTCAATTATTGAATGAATTTTTCGGACATACGAGGATAAAGGGCGCCACTTATAGTCCATAAATATTTGTTTAATATTAATTTGCGGCGGTTCCAATAGATGGAGTTACTTATAAACTTTTGATATTTACTTATCCAAAAAGTATATAAGTAATGACGCGCTATGGGGTGGTTGGTTGGGGCTCGGGATGGCCTATTCCCGCGTTCCTCCCCTAAGTCAAGAAGCTTCAGGGGTAAAACCAGGTCCCATTTTTGATTAAAAATAGACAATTTTGTTAGATAGTAGAGTAGAGAGATGATATTTAGATATTGTTGAACGCAAGTGTCGGTGACAGATTTCTTCTTTTGCTTTATCACAACTTGAGACACTCATTGATAGATGGCATAAAATTCATTTTACAGTAGAGTAAAAAGATGATATTTAGATATTGTTGAACGCAAGTGTGGGTGACAGATTACTTCTTTTCGCTTTATCACAACTTGAGACACTCTATGATAGATGACATAAAATTCATTTTACTTGCCAAATATTTATTGAAATTGACTATTGATCAACTCGAACTACACGTTAATTACATTTTTCTATTTTTGTTTTTTTTTTAATTTGGAACAATAAAAAATGAACCAATATTATATTTTATCCAAATTCTTCAGAGAGATGTTATGGGAAATTAAATAAAAAACCAGTGTATAAATTAATTCATTTTATTTGTTGTTTGACACATAAAATTCAGAAATATATTTACGAAATAATTTGTGTATATTAATAATAGCTATGAACATATGTAACACACACAAACTTATCTATAGCTTAGAAAGTACAGTCAACAGCATTCTTACATATTTTGAGATCACAAAATATATAATTCAATAACAAATTCAACAATATCGACAACATTCAGTCGTAGTCTGGCTGCGTGGTTAAGATATTGCTAAATATTTAAAAATGGCAGTTCGAAATATTACACCTAAATTTTAGGAACAATTTTGAATTTTGGTACTAGTCCAGATGCCACTGGAATAAATTAATTTAAAACAATTTTTTATTTATTTATAAATATACAGATGTCCAATAATAACAGTAAAATAAAATTGTGTTTATTGAAGGACATCCTGTATGAACAAACACTTCTAGATTTCTACATTTTGGACGGAAATTACTAAAAAATACGAATAAACTAATGCACGAGGAAAATTTGAATCATTTCAAAAACAAAAACTATCAAATTACCATTAGCAACTGGACTATTTTCATTTAGTTTTCACAAACAGGCACACTACAATCGAAAATTTTGTCATTTTTGTACAATTTCCAGTTTTTTTCTCTGATGAGCTGCCATTTGACAAAAAACTATAGAATTTCAAAATACTGAGATGAACATTGAAAATTAAAATTATCACATCGTTTACAACAAAAGAAAATATAAAAATATCTGTTAAAAAATTAAATTAAAATCATTTAACAAAAATAATCATGAATAAACTGGTGGATAAGCTAAAAATCTGATATAATACAGAATACATACAAAACGATTCACACAGATTAATTAAGTATTATTCACATTAAATCAAAATTGTTTGACCAAAACTTTTTATTTCATCAGAAGGGAAACAATTAATAATAATAAAAAAGTAGACAACAATATAAACAAAAACTGAATAGCTTTTTATTTATATATATATATAAAGAAAATGTAACGAAATGGGAATCCCCCTGAACGATCAGATCAAACATATTCTACAGTGTACAAATGACCTCATAGCGCAATACAAAGAGGATCTCCAGTATATGACTAGAAAGATAAAAGAAGAATATGAGAAGGCCAGACTCTTCATTAATATAAATAATACAAATTATATATGCATCGAAGAGCGAGCGCAAAAACTTGATCTTGGAAACAATATCTTCCTACCAAAGCTTTAAATATTTAGGAGTAAGAATAATAGAAGTCGTAAGGGGTGAAAGCTAAACAAGAGATTGAGTAACACAAAAAAAGAATGCTATTAAAAGACTGAATGGAATATGGTCGTACAAGTATATAACAAAAGGAAGAAAAATCAACATATACAATAAAATCGCGAAGAACATAATCTTATACGGATGTGAGGTAAAGAGATGGACTGAAACAGATAAAAGAAAATTGGCATGGAAATAGACTTTCCAAATGCAATTTTTACATGATAACTTCAAGAAAAAAACGGGAAAGTAACCAAAAACAGTAATGAGCACACGTAACCTACAGGACTAGCAATGCCAGTATGGAGTAAGATAGTCTTTCAAAATAAACTTTTACATGGAACCGTCCTGTAAAGAAAAAAAGAGTAAGACAAAGAACAACATGGGAAAGTAACATAAGAAAAGTTATCAAAACCCGTAACCTACAGGACGAGCACTGCCAAGATAGAAAAAGATGGAGAAGAGGCCTAGACAACAGAAAGCGTCGACAGATGTTTTAAACATAAAAATAGGAATTAGATGTTAAATGGTTGCTAAATTTGAGTTCATTATCAATATGAATTAGAGTTGACAGGATAATAAAATGCTGCAAAACAAAACTTTAGACATTAAAACAAAAAGAAGCGACAAGGAAGTTTAAGCAAAGAGTTGTGATTAATAAATAATATAACAAAAGATTCAAAAGATAAAGAAAATAAACAACAGAAATGTGATGTAACTACGAAGCTCAGAAAAAAATAAATGATTACCAAAAATAGTAACTTCCACTAATCTATTTATGGTAAAAATAAAACTTAAAAAAATAATAAACAATTCGATTTAAGTGATTATATGAATCCCTTTGTATATAGTTTTTTTTATAAGTTTATAAATTCTTTCATGCTTCTATTTTAATGTAGACAATAAGAGCCTTAAATAGATATTGCATTTTTAACACAAAATAAATAGAATAATAATACATTTGTGATATGCGTCTTAGTGCGTCTTATCGCGGCGCATTCGACATACAAAATACCCCAAAAATATCAAAAAAATGCACCAACAAGAAACTGATTATATATAATCACAACAATTTGATACAATTATGTTAACAATTTTTTTTTAGGGCATCATGTATATACAGAAATGAATATTCTTTTTTAATGATTGTGTTCGTTTTGTACCTGAGTTCGAATTTCGAATTGTTTGGTCGACGTTAAAAATGCAATTTTGGTCATTCATACACATCACATTCATATTATATGTTTATGCAAATTTAACACAAGTTTTTTTAAAAATTCTGATAAAATTTTGAACATATACCGAACACTTTCAAAAAGTATATCTAAATAAGTACTAAAATTGTTATATAAGAAATATGACCAATATTAAAATATTTTTTTTTAAA
This sequence comes from Altica lythri, assembly GCA_964028335.1. Taxonomy (NCBI): domain Eukaryota; kingdom Metazoa; phylum Arthropoda; class Insecta; order Coleoptera; family Chrysomelidae; genus Altica; species Altica lythri. The sequence goes on along the minus strand of OZ034808.1, from coordinate 16,087,417 downwards.
TTTGTGTTAAATCTGTATATACTGGCTTATAATAGTATTTCTAATGGATGCTTCGCATCCCGTTTTGTACTTTCGAGTCATAAAAAATATTACCAAGTAACAATTTCTAAATATAAATTAAAACAATCATAACAAGAACAATTTTGGAGAAAAACCTAACAACTATTTTCTCGAGAAACATACAGCAGATTAAAAAATACATCATAAAAAATTTAATATAATTTCCATCGAATTTTAATATTTCAAATTAAACAATAAATAAAACAAATAATATTAAAGAAATTTTGGTTAGAGTCTTTGAAGTCACCCCTTACCTTAACAGCAGGGCGACCATAAATTCGAACCTTTTCTCAACCCCCACAGCAGGTGGTGATATGCAAATAAACAGACTTTAACAATACTAATACCAATAAGAATTAAAGAAATTTATATGGTTGAAATAAAAAAAAATCTACGTTTTACATATATTTTAAAAATAAATTGTAAAATCATGAGTGCATATTACCGCCAGCAGTGAGGGTCGAGAAAAGGTTCAGATTTATGGATGGTCCGCTGTTCCCAGGTAAGGGAAGATTCTTTAACCGAAATTTTGTTGTTTATTAAATTTTGTATGATGTACTTTTCCATCTAAACTCTACAAAGGCAAAATGTACAAAAAGCGAATTTGGTAGAAGAGTAAAATCGTAAAGACATTTATATAAATAATGATATTAATTAAACATATATTGAATAAAAATAATTAATGTGAATAAGAGTTAATAAAAAAAAAACAATTAATCAAATATTAAAAGTGATTCTCAAATTGTTACCTTGAAATTTTTATATAGTAAAAAATATATTTATAATTTTAAATTAATGGGAAATTTTTGTAAATAAAATGCTAGAAATTTGATTTAAAATTATTTATATAAATATCAAATAGATTTATTTGTACCTACCTAAATTTTAAAATAAAATCTATTCTTTTTCAAAGCTATGAACTATATTTCTAGTACGACTTTCCTCGGTTTCATTATTTTTATACACTATTTACAAATATATCCGAAAAAAAACCTATTATAATATAGTACAGAGCAAAAATTTACATCAGTTCGGAAAATACCTAATTGACATCTTTTACAAAATGACAGAGGTTGTGAATAAGAAAAAATTGGATTAATTTAGATGTATATATCACAATTAGTACAGACTACAAATTTGTACTTCTAAAAAATGGACACCGCAAGGGTCCTTTCTTGGGCCGCTTTTTAATATAATCTATATATACACATATTTTATTGTGCGACAACAATTGCAGTATACAAGTCAATTCTTTTTTTATCAAAATATTAATTCAGCATGTCAATTAGTTCAATAAAATACCATATTTTTAATAATGGCTTTTATGAAAAATTAATAATTCTCTTCTAGAGAATGTTAATGATTATTTTTAATCTTATTGCAAATATACGTCGTATAAATAGGTACAAATATCCAAATATTACTTCCTTATAATCAAAATACCAATAAATATTGGCTAAAATATTTCTTAAGGAAGTTTAAACGACTGTACAATGTTACAACTGTAAATTCCCAACTATTTTAAAAATGTAAAAATACAGAAAAAAATTCAGTATAAGTCAGAAAACTAGACATTCAGAATGCAGACCATAATGGACATTTTCCATAAGAAGGTTTTTTTGCTGGAATTTGCCAGTCACAAACCCTGTGCTAAATTTTTTGCTCCTATTTTCGTATATAAACATTTACGAGCTTTAAACATATTAATTTCGTAATTTATACATTTTTATTAAAGAAAATATACATTCGACTTACTATTTCCGAGGTATTGTCAATACAAACTGAGTACAGGAAAATATTGGAAGACGTTGAACGAGATATACAGTCGATGGATTCCTTAGATTTTCTAGATACACTAGATGAAGCTACAGATGAAGAAGAAGAAGAAATATGAAATAATTTACAGCTCGAGGATGAAGATATTGAAATGGAAAATGAAGATTTTGATGAAGAAATAAGACCTGAAGATTCTTGTCCTTCAAAAAAAAAAATAAATAAATAAAAAGAATTAACAAAAAAATGAGTCAAAATAAAGTTTAAAAAAAATTCGTTCGCCTTTGTTATAACAATTTAATTTATTTATTAACAATTTACTTCAAGGTATAGATTGCAAGGTAAAAAAATGCATGAAGAAAAAGTGCATGTACAATTTGCAAGTAAAAATGGGATTTAAAAATATAAAATTTGAAATCCCTGGCGTTCGAGATCGAATTAAGAAAAAAAGAGCAAAATTGGTTCACAGGAAGCCGAGATAATGCAATATTTAGCGCGCGTTATGATTTTGAACTTAAAAAAAGGGAAAAATTGGTTCACAAGAAGCCGAGATAATGCAATATTTAGCGCGCGTTATGATTTTGAACTTAAGAAAAGAGAAAAATTAGTTCACAGGAAGCCTAGATAATGCAATTTTTAGCTCGCGTTATGATTTTGAACTCAAAAAAAAGAGTAATATTGGTTCACAAGAAGTCGAGATAATGCAATATTTAGCGCGCGTTATGACTTTGAACTTAAGAAAAGAGAAAAATTGGTTCGCAGGAAGCCTAGATAATACAATTTTAAGCGCGCGTTATGATTTTGAACTTAAAAAAAAAGAAAAATTGGTTCACAGGAAGCCTAGATAATGCAATATTTAGCGCACATTATGATTTTGAACTTAAAAAAAGAAAAAAATTGGTTCACAGGAAGCCTAGATAATGCAATTTTTAGCGCGCGTTATGATTTTGAACTCAAAAAAAGAGCAGTATTGGTTCACAAGAAGCCGAGATAATGCAATATTTAGCGCGCGTTATGATTTTGAACTTAAAAAAAGAGAAAAATTGGTTCACAGGAAGCCTAGATAATGCAATATTTAGCGCGCGTTATGATTTTGAACTTAAGAAAAGAGAAAAATTAGTTCACAGGAAGCCTAGATAATGCAATTTTTAGCGCGCGTTATGTTTTTGAATTCAAAAAAAGAGCAATATTGGTTCACAAGAAGTCGAGATAATGCAATATTTAGCGCGCGTTATGATTTTGAACTTAAAAAAAGAGAAAAATTGGTTCACAGGAAGCCTAGATAATGCAATTTTTAGCGCGCGTTATGATTTTAAACTCAAAAAAAGAGTAATATTGGTTCACAAGAAGTCGAGATAATGCAATATTTAGCGCGAGTTATGACTTTGAACTTAAGAAAAGAGAAAAATTGGTTCACAGGAAGCCTAGATAATGCAATTTTTAGGACGCGTTATGAATTGAACTAAAAAAAAGAGCAATATTGGTTCACAAGAAGCCGAGATAATGCAATTTTTAGCGCGCGTTATGATTTTGAACTTAAAAAAAAGAGAAAAATTGGTTCACAGGAAGCCTAGATAATGCAATTTTTAGCGCGCGTTATGATTTTAAACTCAAAAAAAAGAGTAATATTGGTTCACAAGAAGTCGAGATAATGCAATATTTAGCGCGCGTTATGACTTTGAACTTAAGAAAAGAGAAAAATTGGTTCACAGGAAGCCTAGATAATACAATTTTTAGCACGCGTTATGAATTGAACTAAAAAAGAGCAATATTGGTTCACAAGAAGCCGAGATAATGCAATATTTAGCGCGCGTTATGATTTTGAACTTAAAAAAAAGAGAAAAATTGGTTCACAGGAAGCCTAGATAATACAATTTTTAGCGCACGTTATGATTTTAAACTCAAAAAAAAAGAGTAATATTGGTTCACAAGAAGTCGAGATAATGCAATATTTAGCGCGCGTTGTGACTTTGAACTTAAAAAAAGAAAAAAATTGGTTCACAGGAAGCCTAGATAATGCAATTTTTAGCGCGCGTTATGATTTTGAACTCAAAAAAAGAGAAGTATTGGTTCACAAGAAGCCGAGATAATGCAATATTTAGCGCGCGTTATGATTTTGAACTTAAAAAAAGAGAAAAATTGGTTCACAGGAAGCCTAGATAATGCAATTTTTAGCGCGCGTTATGATTTTGAACTCAAAAAAAAAAAAGATCAACATTGGTTCACAAGAAGCCGGGATAATGCAATATTTAGCACACATTATGATTTTGAACTTAAAAAAAGAAAAAAATTGGTTCACAGGAAGCCTAGATAATGCAATTTTTAGCGCGCGTTATGATTTTGAATTTGCAATTAAAAATGGTATTTAAAAGTACATACTTGACAAAACGAGCCCTCTATCATTTATGATTCTTGGCAAATTTACGCCAACGTTGACCTTCAATATCTCGGCAACCAGTAAGTCGAATGTATCTTTTTTTAATAGAAGCATCTTTTAATACCGGGCACATACTGAAGGGATTCCAGCAAAAAAATATCTTCCTATGGAAAATGTTCATTATGGTCTGCATTTGAACAGATACCGACTGATCTATTATTCATGAAGTATCTGATGATAAAAAATTTATTTACCAGAATTAAATCTACAATATAATTATTTCAAAATATGTTTGATTGACAGTATAATTTATCATGCATTAACTGAACAGTTAAATTTATGAACATATGGTTGTTTATTTAAAATACTGAAATAACAAACGGTGTATAAATTCTGTTCGTTCATTTAATTTAGCTAAATTATACATACCATTATAAAAAAAATACTGGGAAAATAAAATTGGAACGATCTAAGGGTGAGTATTAATCTCTTCTTTTTTTTATAAAAATCCCTCCTGTATACTTCTGTCAGATAATGATGATTAACATAATGATACTGTTAAATTACTGGCTTTTTTATTCATCAAATATTGACAAATAGCTATATAGAGGAGGGATTTACATATATATAAGTAAAATGGGTTTCTTTTTACGGCAAAGGTTCAAAAACTGCCACATTCTATCTAATGTAGATAATAAGATCGTAATTGAACCTCTTTCTCCTTTTGTAAAAGAACCAAAAATAAATATCAGTACGTACTTGAATCACAATTTTTGCTCGGTCCGAAAACGATTAAGAAAAATCCAACGTGGACACAATTACAGATCATTCGGGCGCTGTCTTTATTATCACCTCTTTCTGTTCACCGATTGTAGCGATGACACTTTTTTGAATTTCTTTCGTCTTTTTTTCGCTAATTATCGTATCCGATGATGTAATTATGGAAGAACCGTTGATAAACTCGTTGCTGTTTGGACTGAGATCTCCGTTGTGGACTAAATGGTGGTGTTCTGTAGATTTATGAAGCCTTAAAGTATTGATTTCTTTTAATAAATCTACATTTCTATATTCCAGTTCTTTTAGCTTCTCATCTGTTATACGGGCTTTTTGTAACAACCTTTCATTTTCTTTTGTTAAATTTTTTACTAAATCCAAAACTTTATTTTTTATATTAGAATCTATGTCTTTTAATAAGTCTTCTATTTTATTTAATTCGTGCTTTTCTGACGTCTCAGATGCACTATCTTCAGTATCAGTCGATAATTCTAATTCTGAATTGTATTTTAGCCTCTGAACCACAGGTATAGCGGATTCTACTATTACCGGTTTTTCTTTTTCTATATGGTTGTTTTCTATAATAGTTTCTACAGTTTGTGTATCAGGTTCTGCTTTAACTGGTGATAACACTTCAGTTTTTACTGTAACACTAAAATCACCTCCTCCTTTTCCATAACGGTGTTTCTTCGGCGTTGGAGGAGCAAGAGCTACGTTTGGTTGATAGGTACGTTCGAATCGCTCACTCTCAGACATAAGCACCACTCTTTCCGGATTCTGAAGCACTGGTGGATCAGTTGTAGTTCTACCAATAGCATTTGCATGTCGTATTTTCGATTCTTTGATACTTTGTACTACGGGTTTAAAAGCTGATAAATGTCGATTAACCGATGAGAATTCTTGCAGACACTGATGAATGTAGACGGGATCTAAACTGGCGTAAATTTGATGAATCTGTTGCATGTTGTATGGCATATGTGTGAGAGTGTTGTGGTACTCGCTCAGCTTTTGTTTCTTTAGAGGCAGTTCGTGGTCTTTGATGATTTCTGCCACAGATGGAACCTGTAACAAAAATAAATAATTCTAGAAACTCTAAATATATAATCCCTATTTATTATAAATGTGAATGTAAGTTTGTTTGTTACGCTTTCACGCGAAAACTACTTAACCGATCATCATGAAAATTTGTATACATATTCTTGGAGGTATTAGAATTAACATAGGATACTTTTTATTAAAAAAATCACAAAAACTAGCTTCTTCAACGCCATCTAGCGGTTCAGTAATGAAGTTCAAAGCCTGAGTATGCCACCGTGAGGTGGCGCAGTTAATATCTTATATATTTAAACTAGCAATTACGACTTAATAAAGTACTATGGCGCCACCGTAAGGTGGCGCAGTTAAAATCACATATATTTAAACGAGCAATTCTTACTTAAGGTTTATTTCGCATAATATCTCATATATTTCAACAAATTCTTGCTAAATTAATAATATGACGCATCCCTTCCCTTCCCTATCCCTATCCCTTCCCTATATCCCTTCCCTATATATTATAAATGTGAATGTAAGTTTGTTTGTTACGCTTTCACGCTAAAACTACTTAACCGATCATCATGAAAATTTGTATACATATTCTTGGAGGTATTAGAATTAACGTGGGATACTTTTTATTAAAAAAATCACAAAAACTAGCTTCTTCAACGCCATCTAGCGGTTCAGTAATGAAGTTCAAAGCCTGAGTATGCCACCGTGAGGTGGCGCAGTTAATATCTTATATATTTAAAGTAGCAATTACGACTTAATAAAGTACTATGGCGCCACCGTAAGGTGGCGCAGATAATATCACATATATTTAAACGAGCAATTCTTACTTAAGGTTTATTTTGCATAATATCTCATATATTTCAACAAATTCTTGCTAAATTAAATAATATGACGTAAGGTGCCGCAGTTGCTACCTAATATATTTAATCGATAAATTACAAAATATAATCAAAAAATAGTATACAGCTGAAAATTTACAAGAAAATATGATAAAAACGATAAAATCAAAAAAAAAAAAAAAATTGAACCCAAAATAAAATCGTAAAAATTTGAAAAAACCAAAAAATACATCCGTTATATGCGGTACGAAGTCCGCGGGGTCAGCTAGTTGTTTATAAAGACAATTTGTACATAAAAGGAGATGGTTCCACTGACTGAGGTATAGGCACACGCACAGACGTAACCGCTGTTAGAAATGTGAAATTTGGACAGATGTTTATTTTTATAATGTGAACACCCACTAGAAAGGGATTTTTATAAAAATTGAAATTCAACCTCTGCAATTTATTTCATTGTACACCTATTTCATGTTGTATTAGAATTCACAATCTGAAGGGGTGAAATAAGGGTTGAAAGTTTATATGAAAAAAATTTTTTAAATCGGCACCGATATTTATAAAAATTTAAATTCAGACTCTTAAAAATATTTTTTCTACAACCGTGCGTAAAGTCTTACCTTTACGAACGGTTTAAGGTTCGTAAAGTTTAACTTTTTTTCACTAGTGAAAAAAAAAGTTTTTTTTTCACTAGTGAAAAAAAGTAAAAAAAGTGAGATGTGTCAAGGGACACCCGGATGGAACGAAGTTCCTTTCGATTAATTAGTGAAGGAATTGTAATTTGTAAACACAACAGAGAGTTTGTACATACATAAGCATTTATTATCGTCTGTATAAAAGCTCTACTTACCTAACTCTATCAGCAATATCCGGAACTTGTGCAGAAACACTGTCAGGATACATTATTGTTTTTATTTTCTATTATTTTAATATTTATTATCTACAAAAAACCTGTATAAACTTAACAAAGTCGCGACACTACTACACTGTTCAAAGCAAAATAGAAAAAAAAAGTAAATCTATTATTTTCAACAGTTCGTTTCTTTTAACAAAAGTGTCCATTTATACAATACCAGAGGTATTGTATATTCTACCTAGAATTACTTTTTATTTCAATTTAATTTAAAACAGGAATTAACAATTTAATACAAAATTTTAAAATTAAAATATTTGACAGTCATCTCTGAGTCATCTGTGAGTCATCTGTGAGTCATCTCTGAGTCATCTGTGAGTCATCTCTGAGTCATCTCTGAGTCATCTCTGAGTCATCTATGAGTCATCTATGAGTCATCTATGAGTCATCTATGAGTCATCTATGAGTCATCTATGAGTCATCTATGAGTCATCTATGAGTCATCTATAAGTCATCTATGAGTCATTTATGAGTAATCTATGAGTCATCTATGAGTCATCTATGAGTCATCTATGAGTCATCTATGAGTCATCTAGAGAGAGAGAGAGAGAGAGAGAGAGACAACATGCGTATGTCGTGTCGTGACAAATTTTGGTATGAATTTTTTTTGGCTAGCTCCTAGCGTCAGTCGTAACTGTTCGTAACGCGCGAAAGGGAACTTCGTTCCAATAAGCACTGTTTGTATAAGATTATGCAAATACTTTTTATGTGTGTTAGTGGCCGAGATTGTAAGGTATATACCTTCTACCCAGATGACTCGGGTTCAATTCCGGGTAAGTAAACTTCTTTTTTTATTATTTAATTGTGTAAATTTGTGTAAATATATTTAATTGTTAAATTATTGCAGTTTAATACATACAAAACTAGATATTATATTCAGTAATTTTTAATCTGATTTTTAATATGACAGAAATATCAGTTCATGAATAAGGGTAAGTATTTTTATTTAAATGACTGATTGACATTTCAATTAATTTATAATTCAAGCATTTCGCGTTTCTACGTACCGGTATTATAAGGTAAGATTAATTTAGAAAATAAATATTTTGTTATCTAAAATAATATGTTTTAAATATAATATTTTTTTTCGCAGTAAAGCGTAAAAAAATCAGGCCTATACTATTTCTTGTAAAGAAATTCGGTTGTAGAAAAAATATTGTATGCAACACGTGCGTAAATGTTCCTTTTTTGACTCATGTGATTGTCGCATTCGCCTGCGGCTCGTGCGACAACATTCACATTCGTCAAAAAAGGTCACTTTACGCACTAGTTGCATAAATAACTATTATTGAACATGTGTACCATGGTTTATTAGAATAAGGGTGCAAATAAGGGGTTAAAACTTTGTATGGATAATATTTAAAAATTACTCCGTTTTCTATGCGGACCCCTACTGATAGAATGTTAAAAATCGTTAAAAACGTTGAAAATCTTGAAAAGTTTTTGAAAATCGTAAGAAATTGTAATAAATCTAGAAAATGATAAATTTTTTAAATTGGTGAGAAATGACGAAGAAATCTTAAAAAACGTAAATAATTGCAAGATATTCTTGAAAAATTGATAAAAATGGTGAAAAAAACAGTCAAAAATTATAAAAAAACATTGAGGATTGTAAAAAAATTGACAGTCATGAAAAATTGTCGAAAATAATGAAAAATGTTAAAAATCCAAAAGGATAATTGAAAATCGTGGAAAAACGTTGAAAACTGCGAGAGTCGTTAAATTTTTTTTAAAAATGATGAAAATTTGAAAATCTCGATATAATATTAAAAATTGTAAAAAATTATGTTGACGATCCTAAAAAACTTGTGGAAAATTTATGAGAATCGAAAAAAATTGTTGGCATTTTGAAAAATTGTTGCAATGGTGAAAAAAATGTCGAAAATCGTAGATATGTGAAAAAACGTGAAAAATTGTTAAAAATTATAAGAAATTCTTGATAATCTCGAAAAATTTTTGAAAATAGTTAAAAAAATGACAAAAATCACACAAAAATCTTGAATAACGTGAAAATGGTAGAAAATTGTAAAATTGTTGAAAAATTGATGAAAATGGTAAAAAAAAATTTCAAAAACATAAAAAAATATTTAAAATTGTAAAAACAGTTGACAACTATGAAAAATTGACAAAAATTATGAACAAATATTAAAAATTCCAAAAACATATTTGGAAATCGTGAAAAACCGTTAAAAATTGTGAGAGTTGTAATTTTTTTAAAAAATGCTAAAAATTATGAAAAATATTTGAAAATCTCGATATAATATTAAAAATTGTAAAAAATTATGTTGACGATCCTAAAAAACTTGGAAAATTTATGGAAATCGTAAAAAATTGTTGCAATTGTGAAAAAATTTCGAAAATCGTACAGATGTAGAAAAATGTGAAAAATTGTTAAAAATTATAAGAAATTCTTGATAATCCCGAAAAATTATTGAAAATAGTTAAAAAAATGACGAAAATCACACAAAAATCTTGAATAACGTGAAAATGGTAGAAAATTGTAAGATATTCTTGACAATGTTGAAAAATTGTTGAAAATGGTAAAAAAAATTCAAAAATCATAAAAAATATTTAAAATTGTAAACACAATTGACAATCATGAAAAATAGACAAAAATAATGAACAAATATTAAAAATTCCAAAATGGTAACTGGAAATCGTGGAAAAACGTTGAAAATTGTAAGAGTCGTTAAAAATTAAAAAAAAATGCTGAAAATTATGAAAAATATTTTAAACTACCGATATCATATTAAAAATCGTAAAAAATTATGTTGGCGATCCTAAAAAACTTGTGGAAAATTTATGAAAAACGTAAAAAATTGTTGGCATTTTGAAAAATTGTTGCAATGGTAAAAAAATGTCGAAAATCGTACAGATATATGAAAAAACGTGAAAAATTGTTAAAATTTATAAGAAATTCTAAATAATCTCGAAAAATTATTGAAAATAGTTAAAAAATGACGAAAATCACACAAAAATCTTGAATAACGTGAAAACGGTAGAAAATTGTAAGATACTCTTGACAATCTTGAAAAATTATGAAAATGGTAAAAAACTGTCAAAAATCATAAAAAAATATTGAAAATTGTAAAAAAAGTTGACAACTATGAAAAATTGACAAAAATTATGAACAAATATTAAAAATTCCAAAAACATATTTGGAAATCGTGAAAAAACGTTGAAAATTGTGAGAGTTCTAAAATTTTTTAAAAAATGCTAAAAATTATGAAAAATATTTGAAAATCTCGATATAACAATAAAAACCGTGAAAAATTATGTTGACAATCCTAAAAAACTTGGAAAATTTATGGAAATCGTAAAAAATTGTTGCAATTGTGAAAAAATTTCGAAAATCGTACAGATGTAGAAAAATGTGAAAAATTGTTAAAAATTATAAGAAATTCTTGATAATCCCGAAAAATTATTGAAAATAGTTAAAAAAATGACGAAAATCACACAAAAATCTTGAATAACGCGAAAATGGTAGAAAATTGTAAGATATTCTTAACAATGTTGAAAAATTGTTGAAAATGGTAAAAAAAATCAAAAATCATAAAAATATTTAAAATTGTAAACACAGTTGACAATCATGAAAAATAGACAAAAATCATGAACAAATATTAAAAATTTCAAAATGGTAATTGGAAATCGTGGAAAAACATTGAAAATTGTAAGAGTCGTTAAAAATTAAAAAAAAATTATGAAAAATATTTTAAACTCCCGATATCATATTAAAAATCGTGAAAAATTATGTTGACGATCTAAAAAACTTGTGGAAAATTTATGAAAAACGTAAAAAATTGTTGGCATTTTGAAAAATTGTTGCAATGGTAAAAAAATGTCGAAAATCGTACAGATATATGAAAAAACGTGAAAAATTGTTAAAATTTATAAGAAATTCTAAATAATCTCGAAAAATTATTGAAAATAGTTAAAAAATGACGAAAATCACACAAAAATCTTGAATAACGTGAAAACGGTAGAAAATTGTAAGATACTCTTGACAATCTTGAAAAATTATGAAAATGGTAAAAAACTGTCAAAAAGCATAAAAAAATATTGAAAATTGTAAAAAAAGTTGACAACTATGAAAAATTGACAAAAATTATGAACAAATATTAAAAATTCCAAAAACATATTTGGAAATCGTGAAAAAACGTTGAAAATTGTGAGAGTTGTAAAATTTTTTAAAAAATGCTAAAAATTATGAAAAATATTTGAAAATCTCGATATAACAATAAAAACCGTGAAAAATTATGTTGACAATCCTAAAAAACTTGGAAAATTTATGGAAATCGTAAAAAGTTGTTGCAATTGTGAAAAAATTTCGAAAATCGTACAGATGTAGAAAAATGTGAAAAATTGTTAAAAATTATAAGAAATTCTTGATAATCCCGAAAAATTATTGAAAATAGTTAAAAAAATGACGAAAATCACACAAAAATCTTGAATAACGCGAAAATGGTAGAAAATTGTAAGATATTCTTAACAATGTTGAAAAATTGTTGAAAATGGTAAAAAAAATCAAAAATCATAAAAATATTTAAAATTGTAAACACAGTTGACAATCATGAAAAATAGACAAAAATCATGAACAAATATTAAAAATTTCAAAATGGTAATTGGAAATCGTGGAAAAACATTGAAAATTGTAAGAGTCGTTAAAAATTAAAAAAAAATTATGAAAAATATTTTAAACTCCCGATATCATATTAAAAATCGTGAAAAATTATGTTGACGATCCTAAAAAACTTGTGGAAAATTTATGAAAAACGTAAAAAATTGTTGGCATTTTGAAAAATTGTTGCAATGGTAAAAAAATGTCGAAAATCGTACAGATATATGAAAAAACGTGAAAAATTGTTAAAATTTATAAGAAATTCTAAATAATCTCGAAAAATTATTGAAAATAGTTAAAAAATGACGAAAATCACACAAAAATCTTGAATAACGTGAAAACGGTAGAAAATTGTAAGATACTCTTGACAATCTTGAAAAATTATGAAAATGGTAAAAAACTGTCAAAAAGCATAAAAAAATATTGAAAATTGTAAAAAAAGTTGACAACTATGAAAAATTGACAAAAATTATGAACAAATATTAAAAATTCCAAAAACATAATTGGAAATCGTGAAAAAACGTTGAAAATTGTGAGAGTTGTAAAAATTTTTTAAAAAATGCTAAAAATTATGAAAAATATTTGAAAATCTCGATATAACAATAAAAATCGTGAAAAATTATGTTGACAATCCTAAAAAACTTGGAAAATTTATGGAAATCGTAAAAAATTGTTGCAATTGTGAAAAAATTTCGAAAATCGTACAGATGTGGAAAAATGTGGAAAATTGTTAAAAATTATAAGAAATTCTTGATAATCTCGAATAATTATTGAGAATAGTTACAAAAATGTCGAAACTCATACAAAATCCTAAAAACCGTGAAAAATGGTAAAAAATTGTAAGAAATTCTTGACAATCTTGAAAAATTGATGAAAATGTTTAAAAAATTGTTGTCAATTCTGAAAAATAGTTGGAAACTCTAAAAAAACGTATAAAACTATAAAATATTATTAAATATCCTGAAAAATGTTAAAAAATATTGCAAATTGTGAAAAAATGTGGAAAATGTAAAAAAATATATTAAAAAAGTGGGTAAATTATAAAAACCAGTACGTATCAATAAAATGGGGGAAAATCGAAAAAAAAAAAATGAAAAAGCAGAAAAAAGTGAAAATCTAGCAAAATTGGAAAAATCAAAGGAAAACCAAAAAAAAATTAAAAAGAAATAGGTTAAAATGTAACATGGATATATATTGAAAAAACAGAAAAAAGAAAAAAAAACGAACAAGAGGTACTCACAAAAATTGTAAATAAAAGAAAAATGTAAAAATCGAAAAAAGAAACTAAATAGGGACAAAAACAGTAATAAAATCATAAAAATCAGTCGAAAAAACAAGAAAACTCCGTTAAAATAGGAGAAAACGAAAAATGAAAACAATTATTAATTGTTAGGCGATACGTTCGCCGGGTAAACTAGTAATTTAATAAATTTGTACGGTAAGAAAAAAGAAAAGAATAACAAAAACACGAACATCTTGGTTGTGTAAGATTAGAAGATCAAGAATTAAGATTTATCTGTCTGTCCTGTTTGCGTGTTATAGAATTAACAATTCCGTTTAAACAATGGCGCCATAAGACAAACTAAATCTTTATATGTAGAAAAGTGACATCTATAAATTATGCTAAAGCACAAACAACTTATTTTTGTAATGCCTTTAGCCGTTGAAGTAAATCTTAAATAACAACGGAGTCGTGAAATTCTTCTCTGTCTCTGATATTAAGAAACTAGCTTTTCTAGGTCGATTGATGATTAGAATGTGACTTTGGCGCCACTGGCTATAAAGCGTAATTAGATTATTAACAACTTTATTCACGAATATAATATACGGTTACTATCATCTCCGCTCTCTATAGAGATAATTCAACTATGTACATTTGTTCTAATTTATTGAATAACCTAACCAGGAACATGCTGAATTTCCTGAATTTACATGCATAAAACTTGTTATCGCCATTAAGGAGAATATTCACATATAAAGATAATTTTAAAGGGTATACTCACATATTATAAAGTTAATTTTACGTATCTTTTCCTTAATAAAAAAAATTAATAGTCTGTTTCGTGGAAACTGATAAACCTTTCTGGAATCTCCACGTTATGCTAGGTCATATATAAAGTTTCATTGAACTGTAAACAATATTTAATAATATAAACATTAAAACCACTGACACTAAATAGGAGAAGATGATTCATAGCTTAACATTTAAATTAACTTCATTTTCTCAGAGTATAAGAGAAGTAATACGTCAAATGTCAATTTGTGAATTTTTTTGCAATGAAATATTGAAAATAAGGAAGATCAGGAACCAGATGATTTGACTTTAATTAATTTTTAAAATATCTACCTCTCAAACAGATTTAGAATTCAGGGTATCCTCAAATGATGTGTCAAGACACACTATAAAAGTCGATGATTTGGTGGAACAAAACCACGCAACAAAAGGTCTATATGTCTATCACTGGTGCAATGAGATCGTGTCCTAGTGTAGCCTTGGAGGTAATTTTAGACCTTTCCTCCTTGCATTTACATGTAAAGATGATTGCTCTGGAACATACCAATAGGTTATGTATGTAAGTATGTATGTATGAGCAAGTTAGGTGTAACAGATACACCTGCGACCTATAAGATCTATTGTGTCCCCCTCTTCTTGCTATATTTCTGATGATTTCTTAGACTTATAGCAGCTCTTCTAGTCCTACCTTCCTTAGAAAGTTTAGGATATCATTGAGTTTCAAGTTAGGTAGTTTTTCCTTTTCTATTTCCCATTACCCTAGGAATTTGACCCTAGAATTACTTAATGCGATGCATTCTGAAAGTATGTGTATTGAAGTTTCATCCTCTACCTCACAGAATCTGCAGTTTGCTTCATCTTCCAATCCTAGTTTCTTCATGTGTCCTCTTAATCGGCAGTGCCCGGTTAGTATTCCTGTTATAAATCGGAGGTTCTTCTTACTAAGGTTAAGACAGCTGTGAGAAATCTTCTGGTTATAGTTTTCCAGGAGTGTCTTCGATTGTCTTAGTCCTTCTAGATCATTCCAGTACTTGGATTTTTCGCTATCCATTTTTTTCCTTAGTTTTTCTACGATTGTACTACTGCTGATTCCACAAGATGGTTCTGGTCCCAGGTATGGGGTTTCAGCTCCTTCTTTTGCCAGCTTGTCTGCTATTTCGTTTCCTTCTATTCCTATGTGTCCTGCAACCCATAGGAGGGTAACAGTGTTATTCATTCCTAGTTCGTTTAATTTGCCTAGGCATTCCCAGAGCTTTGATGGCTGCTTAACTATCTGATATGATTACAATCTTCTATCTACGATAGTTCCTTTCAATGTTAAATCCTATACATATTTCGATGGCACGAATTTCCGCTTGAAAGATGCTTGGGTACGCACCCAGGCTTTCCGAGTATTTGGTTCTAGGTATAAAAAACCCTGCTCATGTTCCTTTAACTGTCTTGGAGCCGCCCGTATACTATTTTATGGCGTTTTGGCTTACCAATAGGTTAACAAGGACTAAGTCTCTAAAACCCGGTGATCTTACAGGACATTTCAGGATGTCAGAACAGCCCAGTCCAAGAAGATGCTTACAAACATTATATCTCTAAAAGACATGTAAAAAGGTTAACACGGCCTTTACTGCGCTAATCTGAATTATTCTTAGAGTTTCAGAAACCTCAACTCAGAGTAATCGCAAAGTTATTCAAGAAAATCTAAAAAAAAAAATACTTAGAAGTGAGACTAATCAATAGAAGCTACGATTCTGGTCTACATGCTATGGTACGTTTACATGCTTGGCTCGTCTCAGCAAGCTTCCACAAACACAAGCTTGCCAAGACTTGCCAAGCATGTAAAAGTACTGTAAAAAGGAGTTTTTTACATTTTTTTTGTAATTACTTCACGATTTTTTGTAGTTTTTTAACATTTTTCCAATTTTTCATGTTTTTTTTTCAATTTACAATAAACGCATTTTCCATTTACACCGACTGTGATGTATATTCCATGTAACGCTTTGTTTGTCGCTCTTTCTACGTTCACTCTTCCGCCAAAATATCTATAAAAAGCATAGATTTAAAAAAATCTTAATATTGAGTTTTTAAAAAAGATGCTATAGAACAACTTTCTGGCAGTTATTTCTTATTCTTATGTCTTAAAACATCATTTCCGCACACACGAAATAAATTTTATATATATAATTAAACTATCTTTACAAAATATTGATTGCATTGTGGGTCAAGGTTGTTACAAAGTAATTGACAAGTGCAACTAACTGTTAAAATATTTTTCTTCGCACAATTATAACTTTAATATAAAAAAGGTAAATCTAAAAGGTGCACATAATGGGTATTATACACGCAAACTTATCATCATTCTGGTTGTCGACAAAATAGCGAATGTAATTGGAGAATTATGGAATTATTCCAAATAAAAAAATGCGGTGAGATTGATGTTGGTTGACATTTCGCCTTTGTTCGTTTTTATTTTATATTTATTTATATACGAGGTCAAAGTTAATTGTTTTTTCTATAGATATCATATTTATGATGCTCGTTTTTTAGACGTCTTTTTTCCCGTCAATAATAAAAAAATTGCTTCAGGAAAATATAAGAAAAGATAATTAATTATAAACCTTACTCCCTTGCATTGACATATAGAGAGGATTGCTCTGGAAAGTGCCTATAAGTAAAAAGAACTAAGTTTCTAAAACCAGGCGAGTTTACAGGAAATCTTGGCATTCTAATGGTTGCAGGAACCCAATTCATAAAGATGTCTACAGAAATTATGTCTTCAAAAAGGAATTCCAAACTCACATTAAATGTTAGTATTTTTATAGTAATGAGTCTAAAAAACAAAAAGGAGTAGCTGAAACTTATCACCACCTTGAAGAATTAGTCACAGGACTTAGATCTCCCATAAAGGGAACTACCCTGTGGCAACAGTAACTCTCAAGGATTGTCATCCAAATCCTCAAGAACTTGGGATACCTGGATTTATGCCTACCTGAAGATCAGCAGTGGTGATGATCTTCAGCTGGTCAAACTAGAGTCCTGCACGCATGGGGTGTATGCAAGGACTCTTGTTGCCGAACCTGGTCACAATATTCCTATAGAAAGCAGTGTTTAAAACATGGAGCTCTACAGGAGAGACCATGCAAGGTTTATTTAGATTAGATTAGCTGCAGGGGTTATAATTTCTTATTTTGAGCTTTTAATATTCTTACGATCTTCCAAACAATATACTTCTGTGCTCAGGAGAGCATTAATAAAACGTTCTACAATCTATACTCACCGGCATAATTAACTTTCATTTTTACGTGTTGAACGCCTTGCAGTTCTTATTTATAGGTTTGGTATGCTGACACTTTAGCAATGAAAAAAAAACATTTTGGCTCCATAAAATACCTTTAATGTCGGAAAAAACAAGAAAAACCACAAATTAATTTTTTTGTAAAATCTGGATACTGTTGCAGCCTATTAGGAAGGCCGTTCATTATGTCCTAGATATCAGACAGGGTATATTGTGCCATTCCTCTATCAAAGAGGTTATAAACTCTCTAAAGATTATGGGAGCTGATATTCGCGCTCTTTTGAGTATGTCCCAGATATGCTCAATAGGGATGAGATCCGGACTGTAGGCTGGCCACGGTAATCTTTGAAAATCGACTTGATTTAGGTATTCAGTAGTTAGGAGGGCATTAAAAAAATCACTCCCAATAAACGGTGCGATGGGACGTCATGGTCTTGCAGAACCTCCATCACGTAACTACGAGCATCGACATGACCTCTGTTAAACACAACCAGATGGGTATGTGTCCCATAAAGAGATGCCTCCCCACACCATTAATGAGTCACCTTGGAATGCCTCTGTTTGCATGGGACAAACTGCTCGTTCTGGCGTGACGTCCATCTGGACCTTTTAAGCATATTCTGCTTTCATCAGAAAACAATACATTCTTCCACTACTCCATAGTCCAGTCAACTTTTGACGCGCAAACTAAAGTCTGTTTCTTTTGTTTGGAAACTCGGACAGGAAAAAATGCTCGATCTTTCCTTTAGTCTTCTTCTTAATGTTTTTTCACTCACACTTACATTCCTTACATCAAACAGTGGGTTTCTGGCTTCAGCAGCTGTACAGAAGCGATATCTCAGTACATTATTGACAAAAAATCGGACATCTCGATGAGAAGTAGAGCTATGTCGACCTTGATCTGGATATCTGGTGAATGAACCAGTCTTCCTCGCCAAGTGTGCGACCAATACGACGTTGGCTGTATCCTTCATCATTCAGAGCTACAGCTGCGTCCTGAGGCATTATTCCCATTTTGAGATGTAGGAGAGGTAAAGTGAATTCACAAAAAGTTGATTGCAATATTTTAAACAAACAGCAGGAAAGAAATTAGGCTTTCTGTTTAGAGCACGGAAGTATTTCTCTCCATCCAACTTAGCTACTCTTTGCAAAGCCCAAATACGACCTAATCTTGAATACTGCTCGCATGCATGGGGTTCGGAAGCTCCGTCAAGGCTCAGAGTTCTTGATGCAATACAGAAAATAGCAGTTCGACTAATAAACGACAACAGTATCACCTAAAACCAAGCCCCATTGTCCCACCGAAGAGCAGTGTCTGATCTCTCCTTGTTTTACCGATACATAAACGGATTTTGCTCAGAAGAACTCCGTTCTATAGTGCCTCCACTTGCCAGACCAACCAGAGTAACGCGACGTGCCCAAACCATGCACCCTTTTACTGTTCAGTGCCACACATCGAGAACGGATCGATTTGATCGTTTCTTCATCCCCAGAGTCTCCAGATTGTGGAACTCCTTACCTTCCTACGTCTTTACTACTCGTCCTAACTTGCAGGCCTTTAAATCTCAAATTAAAAAATTGTCTCTTCTGCCCCAATAGATGTTCACGGTACATTTGTATTTAGGTCTATACCTACGAGGACACCCTAAATATAAAAAAAAAACTCTGAACTTTTCTGTGGCATTATGGATCAAGTTTTTAATTTGGAAAAGAAAGATAGTGCAGTCTACTGGAAAACCATTTTAGACCAAAGACAAGCAAAAAAGTGAATACGACATTCACTGTGTTTCTGTAAATTACTCTTAGAAAATGTGTATGTTTGTGTATGTGCTGGGGTACTATCTCTGTAAAATGTGTACTTGTGTACTCATAAATAGATGAACGGTATACACAAAAGATCTTTTAGGTCACCTGGATCAATCGACCCCATTATAATCTACAATCTTGTATAAACTTGCTTATAATTTCAGAAGATTAATTATACCACAAAAAAAATGTTAATAAAAGTTTAAGTTAATGATAGTTAAAAGTTACATCCAATTGTGAGTTATTTTTTTATAGATAAAATGATTCTTTAATTGTAGAATATGTTATAAACGACTTTTATTCGTAATCTAATGATTAAACTGTATATACAACAACTACGGATTTCTAAATATAAAATAAAAAAAAGAGTTAACCTCATCAGGTCTTGTCCTAGCCGAAGGCAATGGCTTTGAAATTGCTGCAATAAAAGCAAAACGTATTACACTCCGTGCATCACACCGCTAGAAGGAATGATAGCTTCAATTTCACAATTGCGACTGATATTACTCGACTACTATCTAATCTAGAAGGTAATTTTCAAAACAGATCTAAAAACCTACCATTCCCATTACAACTGTAACAGCGTTGTTTAAATATAATAGCTGAACAATTTCTTTGTATTCATCCACGACCAATAGTAATCAAATTTTGAAATTACATTCTTTAAAGTAATTTATTCAAAAAAAAGTTTTCTTTTAGAGATTCTTTAAAAATCTTATTTTAACAATCTGCTTTATTATGATTGGTTGCGAGTTTTTCAAAAATTGCTAATATTACCAAAACCAAAGTAAATATGTATACCTACTTATAACTACTAAAAATATACAACTCTGAAAATTTTACATATCATACACAAATTAATTTTAGATAAAAATGCTGCTTTCGCTGTTTTTCGAAAAAAGATTTTTTCAAAGTGTAACGAGAGACTTCATTTCTAAAACTGATGAATCCTATCAGCGTATTTTAAATTAGTGCACCGAGACAGAAATAAGCTCTTGAGAAGCTCCTTCGCACAACTCTAATTAGTTAGGGTGAAACTGTACAAAAGCCGAATAAAAGAAAATTTGGTATTTGGTAAAAAATATAATTTGAATAAAAAAATCATGTAAAGCTTGCAAGAACCTCTATTGCACAATTTTCGTATTTTTTGTTGCGAAATATATTTGAATGTTGGAAACACGATTTTTCGATAGTTCTGAAACTACGATAACGAATTAACGAATTAATGAATGTTATTTGAAACTTCTATATTTTGAGCCTATTAATGAAAACACTGTAATTCATTATCAAAAAATCGTGTTCAAATTACAAAATGTTATAAAAAAGGTTATATTAAAAAATGTCAAACTTTCGAATGGCAGCGTTAGATGCCTTCGACAAGGTTTGGCACGCCGGCCTTATTAGAAAGCTAATTGACTTACAATTCCCCATCCCAGCTATAAAACTTATTCACTCATATCTTTCCAACAGAATTATCCAAGTCAAGGTTGGAAATGCAATCTTCGATCCATTCACCCCCCTTTCAGGAATTCCACAAAGATCAATCCTAGCCCCAACCCTATATACCATCTACGCCAGCGATATTCCTCCTCTGGAAAATATCCAGCTCTACGCCGACGACACGGCCTTATACACCTTCGCATCGTCGACTGAATCCCTTTATCAAAAAACTCAAAGACTGCTGGATAAGTTCTCCAACTGGTGCAGCAGATGGAGAGCAGCTCTAAATCCAAACAAAACCCAAACCATTATCTTTGGACATCCGAACCACAGTGGACGAGAAAAACTCTCTTTCAAATATATTAACCTGTCACAATGGGGGGAAAGCTTGTCCCTTAGGATCAGGGACCTACCTGGGTGTTCGATTAACTCAATGCCGATGTTGAGCTTACACTCAACAAAATGAGAAGACGTGCGTCCCTCCTAGGTGCTTTGGGTGGTAGAATTGGAAGAAGTGACACTAAAACCCTCCTACACACATATAAAACCTTTATCAGACTTTTAGTCGATTACAAGGCCGTGCCATACTCTGCTATTCCTCAGAGAATCTGCAGGGAACCAACACCGTAGCCCAGAGGACCCTCCATACACACTGGAATGGAGGACTCCAAAGAAGATCCAGAGTTCCTAAAAAGAAGATCTCCTTCCTAAACTTAGACTCCTTCAATCCGTAGTAGACTTGGATACAGAAAAAAAATGGGCCCTTGGCGAAGGTTTCTGTGGTTCCCTTCGTTCTTGCCAAATGGAAGGGCTCCACGACGGAGGAGACACGCCACAGCGTCTATCTCCCAACCCGACATTGCACCACGTGGGTCACACTTTCACACTACACTTACACTTACACCAAAGAAAAAGGACTTTTTAGGAACGTTCAAGCACCATGGACGGATGAGAAGATCTAACTACACTGGGAAATGCAAATTGGAAAATTTGTGAGAGCGGGGCCGACGACAGATACTAACTCCTTTCAAACATTTCCATCCATCCCCTGAAAAGGACGTAAGTCCTACAACAGAGTCCGCTTACATACCAAATTCCTAAAAATCATCATACTTATCTTCCAAAAATATATCTTCTCGTACCTCGTTAGATGGCGCCTGATACTTATAGTGTTGCCAAGGTTCAAAATATAAGTAGCAAGCCTCGTAAATTCTTGTCTTTTTGTGTGAAATATATTTGGATGTATTGAATTAGACGTACCTATTCCATTTGTGGATAGTTTTTAAAGTATGCATATAATACTTTTTTATATAAAACTCGTTACGTAGGTATTATTTTTTAAAGAAAACAATGAATGAGAACATCTCAGCATCCGGTCCATATATAAACCAACCCTAGCATAAAATTACAACTGTTAAAAATTATAAGCAGGATAATCTTTAAGAACCTAGATAAGTATCTCTATGTTGTTCTATTATTTCCTTCAAAATCCTCACGGTCTATTTGAATAAAACTATTGACCAATCCGGTCTAGTAAAGGCAACATGATATCTCGATAATCCCGGAGAAGAATGGATCAGAAATATATGAACACCCCCTAAGGTATTATGGATGAATTTATGAAATAATAAGCTTCATAATATGCAAAAATGTATCAGGGGAGAGAAATACTTGCAAGGGATGTTCTGTAACTTTTTTTTATAGACGGATTAGTACTTACAAAAACTGGTAGTGCAGTAAATTTTGGATTGGAATCTCATGCATATCTTATTTCAGTGTAATATGCGCCCTAAGGGGTTGTTTTCTGACTGCAATTCGGGTATACAAAGGGGGGTTTGCACGACTTGTTGCTGCAGTTTCAAACGGAGAATAAAAATGGATTAAAGGGGTAAAAGATTTTCTTCATATTTTAATTCATTTAAAATAAAATTTATTTAAAGTAGATGTAATAGAATTGGTTATGGCCATGGGTAGGTATTAAATCAATGATTATTTGAGTTTTGTATAGGATTGACAATTCTCATGGATTTAATAAACAAATCTGAATCGATTCGGAATGAGTTCTGAAACCGTTACAGGATTTAATTAAAGATTTAGATTTTCTTAGATCAATTCAGAACTGTGACTGGTTTTAAATAAAATACAGTTTGAGAATCTCCAAAACGGCTTCAACGATTTTCATGAAATTTAATATTTAGAGGGCCGTTTAATCCGTGTTTTCAGGCTCTGAAAAACTGCTACAATAAATTGATAAATATTACTCATAATGATATCTATTAGCAAGTAGTAATACTAGTACTAAGCTAATTCAGTAGATGGCGTTAAGGTAAGACCAAGAAAATCAAATGTTTATTTACAATATTGCTTACATATGTCTCTTTTTTAAATCAAGTGGTTATTAAAAAATCTAAAATGTATTTGAAAAAACAAGTTTATAAGCAATCTGACTTCACGAAGCAACGACTCGTTTCAAAACCAAGATAAAGAAAATCTTGCAGTCACGAATAATTTTAAAAAAAACCTTTATGAAAATAATCAGGTTTCTGCTCGTCTCACACGTGCTGCTAAAGTGAAATGCCTGAAAAACTAGACCAAAACCAAAATTATACGAGCAGAAAGATCTTTTAGGTTTTTATATGAGGTATTTTCTACGAAACCGGAAAAAACAAAATTAGAAGTCTTCTAGAACACGTAAAAGTAAAGATTTTAATGAAAAAATAAATAAATCATATTTATGGATTGTACGTAAGTACAATTTAAATTATATTTCACTTACTCGACGCCACTGTGTTCTTTTACCACTTGTGATACAGAAATTCTCATTGTAGTTTGGTAGTGATTCTTTTCTATTCTATTGTTAGAGCTTAAGTGTGTTTGGCCGTTAATAATTAAGGTTTTGTAAACACTTTAAATGTTTTATGTTCGTACTAAAAAAGGAAGAAAAGGGGGAACGACGCATGAGACAATAGCTGAACTACGAGATCTAGTTTTTTTTTCGACACGGGAATGTCTATTCTTTTCAACCGATTTCATTTACAGACTTTTGATGTCTTCTTTATTAATGGTTACAGGTTAACGGTTTTTAGGAGAAATAATCTCTGTCGCGTAACAGGTGTTAAGAAATAAATTTTTCTACGATCACTATGGCTTTTCTACATGCAAATTACTACTAGAAAGTTTACGTTTGCCACCGTTTATCACTTTCCGCTCTAGAGCAGAAAAATGTCACCTTAGTTTAACTGCCAATATCGGCAACACAAAATACAAATGCTGTAATAAATTATTAAAAATCATTTTTTTTTTATAAAAATCATATTTATAGGAAAAAAATCTTGTGTTTAATTCGAGCAGAAAGCTATTTTGATAATCTTATTATCTCAAGTAGCACTTTCTGCTCTTAATACACAAATAGCTATTGTTTTTCATTGTTAAAATGAAGACAAAACAGGGTTGGTTAAAAAGTGTTTGGTACGAGGATTGTGATTTTAGTTTGGCGTATATCCATAAAGACATAAAAAATATAGACTTAAAATACTTTATTGTTTTTCCATATATGTCTCACCAAGATCGATACACTTTTGCATACGTTCAAACCAATTGGTAAAACAGTTATTCCAGTCTTCAGTCGATACCTGGAAAATCGCTGTTTTAAACCAATCGATGGCTTCCTCTGGCGACCGGAATCGCTGCCCACGCATTAAATGCTTGATCTTTGGGAACGTGAAGAAGTCATTGGGACTTAGGTCGGGACTATACGGTGGATGGTCTAACAATTCGATGTTTTGAACCTTCAAAAACTCGATTGTCTCTGTCTTGATTCGTCATTGTGTGTTGCTTTGTCGGAGATTCCCGATAACTTCTGGTAAACAAATGTTTGCCACATGACCAGATTTTGACACAAAAGTTGCGACCATTTTCTTTGACACACTTTCAGAACGGATCACTTTTTTGGTTTTTCTTCATCGTGAAGCGAATTGGCGTTTATTTTCATAAATCCAAAATTCATCGCCTGGAACAATACTATAAATGTTTTTTGAGCTTCCTTTCCGTTCCAATGTTTTTTGACAGCAATTGACGCGAATTGTTTTTTGATTTTCTGTGAGCAAATGATGGATCCAACAGGAAACCAACTTCGTTCTTCATGTTTTGGACCAACATCTTTAAAATGCCCAAAGATGCTTTTATCTCCCGGTATAATACACTGCAGTCATCCTTAATTAGCTTACGAACATCATCAATGTTTTGGTGTGTGACTGCTGGATTTATATTAATAAATAAGTGAGGTCAGATTTGAGTCTGAAGGTTCTATTGGTGGCGCCATCTAAGCGGCTATATGTAAAACTAAAAAACAACCCTAACTCGGTTGTACAGCTCCATGTTGCTCCTTTGCGTAAAACGAAATGATAAATTGAGTGACACTGGATACAAAATGGCCGATGATAATAACTTTAGTCGCTCATCTCTATATCTACGATTGACAGTGATTAATCTTAAAACATAGAGAAAATCATTAATATGTATTGTACAACGGTTACTCAAGTTTCTTTAGAGAAGAAAAAGGTACCAAAGCCATTTAGTTTCCTATAAATTTACACCACAAAAGATCTAAAAAAATATGCTCAGTTTGTTAAATAAATATAGTTTCTTTTGAATATTATTGTTCTAAAAAGAAATTTCCAACAACATAAACTGAAAATTTCTTGATTAAACATTCAAAAGTTTGAATATTTTATGTAACCTTTGGGGTTAAATATTAAATTAAGGGTATTTTCAAGGGCCGCATTATGAATAAAATATTCAGAACAGTGAGCTGTGAAATATGTTTAGTTGTTTTATAAATATTTTTTTTATTACTTGTAAAATTTTCAATTCTAAAACTAGAACACCTGAAACCCTCATCTAACTTGCCAAGATTAATGGATCTCGAGTTTCAAAAGAATTTTATACGCCACACGAAAACCCGAAAGTTTGACTGCATACAAAGATCAAATCGATCAAGAATTTGCAAAAATATTCATTCTATCTTGAGCTGACGATTCAAGTACCTGACGCAATTTCACTGATTAGAAAAAAGCTAACCATAAAAGAATCTGTCGCCATTTATAACGCTACGAATTGAGAATATGTGCTTTGAATCAGACTAGGGCAATAAACGAGGCATTGCTGCATCAAATGTCCCGACATGGCTTGGGATTGGAACTTTTCTGTCATCCCTTTTGATGTATCACCCTCGGGGGATAACTTTTCATGCATTCTGGATGATTACAGTGGCGCATAATGCACACAATAAAAAAGGGATCATCAATTGTATTTTTTTGGCAAACAAATCTTATTTGAAGCATTTTTTCTATCACAACTACATCTTTTTAACTTTTTTTTCTCTTCCATCATGGTTTCATATAAATTGCGATGGTTGTAATATAAATTTGTGTTTTACTAATTGGTTTCATTTAAATGTTTAATCCGTATTCATAGGGAATTAAACGTATTTATATTATACTCGAGCCGTTCAAAAGATGGAATTTAAGGACGCGTGATCAGTGACTGGCCGGTGTAATCGTACGATACCACGCCTTCTAAACTGAAATTATGAAGCACAGTTTACACTGTACTCATACCAGAGATAATATAAACTGTAAGCATCGAGGGTGGGTACTTTTTTGTTGAGTGGTGTAAATCGGACTTGTGACCTTGGTTTGGGGAAGTAATATTCAAAGAGTGCGTGCCGTTCACGGGTTCACGTGATCATTCCATCTTTTAAACGGCTCCACTATAAGTCTTATTCTGTTCTATCTATCCCATTTGCTTCCTTATTCTTTTTAAATTGTTCTTCCAACTTGTTTTCTTGGGTGAGATATACTGTTGGTCCGTTCTGGGCATGGTGACCCAATTGCAACCAATAATTATTTTTTAATTGTAATAACTTGTTTTCTATCTTATATGTGCAATTGAGCATATTAAAAATAAATACCAATAGCTTCCTGACTACTTTTTTTAAGAAAAAATTTAATCCATCAAACAACGTTGTTTTATCTTTTTCTCTTCTCATTTTTTACGACTTTCTACCAACTTTTCATCACTTATTTTAATCATTAAAACTCGTTTTAAGTTCTAAATTTTCAGTGCTACTTTTTGATAAAGAGATAATCAGCTCAGCAACATATTCAGTGGCTAAACATTTCTCTTCATTACTCTGTTCAATAGCCGTAAGGAGATAAACTCAAACTATCATAATAAAAAGTTAAAAAATCAAGGTTCGACTAAACTCGAAAAAACCAACAGAATACTGATTTATGATTCAGTTTCTATCTTGAAACATCATAAGTAAAAAAAAGCAAAAAGATTACTCATATTTCTCCAACAATTAATTCTTTTATCTTTACAGTACGTCACTGCAACCCTTTTCACTTCTACTAAATCTCAAACAAAGCCACCCTTTCTTTACTTTCTGACCTCCCATACACATCCAACATGCGATATTATGCCGCTTTTTTCCTTTCACGTTTTTGACCTAAATAGCAATGCACCCTTCTGCGCTATACTATTCCATATATATATACCCCTTTCCCTATTTTTCCACTCTACCCCACGGGGACCTTTTTTTTTCTTCTGTTAATTTCGTTAATGGCACTTAAAGCGATGGTATTGTCGAGCGAGAGAAAAAAATTCTTTTGTGGGTATCCAGCACGCGACAGAGACAAGTAGAAAGAAGTAGAATATAGGATAGAACCTTTTGTTATAGTTGTGCGAGTGTGAGTATGCGGTATTGACTGCAATTAATCATTTCTTGTTTAGCGTGATTATATGGGTATCGCTTTGGAAATCAAGGAAAATGTAGACACGTTTTTGTGACACAGATAGGGCGGTTGGTAGAACTGGTCATTGTACTATTATAATCATTAATATAATGGTCGATTTTCATGAAATACCATGTTTACCGCATGACTTGTCATTACTTGCAAAATTAAGAAAGAAGGTTTTAATGGATTTTGTATATAATTGTTTGTTACTCTATGGACTCTTTAAATTTGCGTTATCATTAATACCTTTGTAGTCTTCTAATCCTCAAAAGGTATTGAACCATCCTTCTATGGCGCTCATATGTCCTCCTTCAATGCTTCAGAAGGACTCCTCCACCTCGACATGGGACCCACGTCCACGGTCACCCAGGAAGTCTGCTAAGTGTATAGTGTCTGTTACACTAACATCAGACCTCCTACGAAGACTTTCAACATCATCAATCTTGAGCATCACCAGAGCTTCGACCTGGAAGCAGCAATCGTGAATCTGGATCAAATTTTTCCATCCTATCTGCTCTTTTTCTTTCACAGACGTTTAGGGTTTACTTACAATTCTTTTCTACTTCATTCGATGGATAATTGATGAGTATATTATATTGAATCTCCAAGAGGTTTTCAAAAAATTACTGATTACAAATCTCACCATACAAAATAATGAAGAAGGTGTAGATTAAGAAAAGATAACTGTATCAAATTATTTAGGAACATTTTCAACTGGAATCTTCCAGATATCTTGAACTACCAACTCTAATCCTAAGATTGGAAGATTTTTCTTAACACTAAGTGGATAAAAAGGTGCAGTCCTATAACAGATCCAGAATTTGGTGGGTCATTTTTACAGAAGAAGATTGCGTTTTATAACCACCATATCAACTTGAAGATAATTTGACAATTCCATGAATACGATTTCGATAATGTTTCTTTTTCTCAAAATTCACTGTTGTTGTCATGAATTTCAATAAATTGTTCGTTGATTTAAGAATGTTCATATATTGCAAGCATTTTTACTGTTACAAATAAGCTCTTGTACTATTTTCGATTTTCCGGTTACTTTTTTTAAGTGTTCCTTCTTTGTTTTATAACAGCCTAACTTTTTCACGAGCCAGGCGTTTTATCCCATTTCCAGGCTAGCGAGCAACGAGTGAAAGTTTCGATCACCATTTTATTGCTACTTAAAAGTCTATCCTTCTTCATTGAAGCCGTTTTAGAACCGTCGGACCTTTGTGTTGAACGTCGCGTCGCGCGTCGGTAAGAGAAAATTTCAAATTTACGATTATTACTTCGTCCCATAAAAACTTAGAAGCTTCACAGAACCGGAATGAAAACAAAGTTTTGAGTATTTTGGATTAAAACAAAAGTCTTTAAATTGTAATTTTAATCAATATTTTTTGTATTCGTTGTCTTTGTTATTAAAATTCAATTCATGCTTCTTGTAGTTCTTAGTTTACAGGTTTGTTCATTCCTTTTACTACAATTCGAAGATAACTACTTTTGTAATTTTTAAAAGAGCGCTTAAAGCTTTTTGTAACTGTACGAAAGTTAAGATTTATTTTGAGAAAACAAAGAGTTTAAAGTAGAACGTATTTTTCTTTGTTTAAAGAGTTTAAATGACGGCCCTGATCCCAAAGCTAGACAAAGTCGCGACTACTAATCTTTCGTTCTTTGTTTCGTTTCCAAATGGTTGGACAGGCATTTAGCTTTTTGTTTTCTTACGCGAATTGGACCCTCACTGTTCTCTCTTTATATGCCGTTACTTTTTATTGACACGTTTTTTTTCTTTTTTCTTTTTTGGGTTTCTAATCAGATCCATGTATGTCCATTCTGGTTTGTCTAAAAGATCGTAAAGTGACTGTCGTAGAAAATGGCTCCCTATGCGGTCGTAAATTTAAAAATCAGGTTTTATGAAATATTAAAAAATAAAAAGTTATGATAGAATTACAATAATTTTTATAATAGAACATAGTTAAAGTGAGAAGTTTATGGCATGAATAATAAAAAATGATATTTATATACCGGTATTGTCAAATGCATGTAAAAAATAAATATCCTGTTTCTTTGTAATTGTTAATAGTTTTATTTTTATAAGTAATGACTTATTCTATTTATTTTAACTGTGAGAGTTGCCTCAAATTTGCTGTCATATACGAGGTCTGTTGCAAAGTAAACAGGACTATTAAGAAATATCCGATACTAGAAGCGCCATCTGTTATTGGGGCTAGCGTAGAATTATGTTTATGGTAATGATTGTTTATCTCATAGCCGAGTCCACGAGTAGTTTACACGGTTCAAAGATGATCGTGAGTCACTGGAAGACGACGAACATGTTGGCCAGCCGAAATTTGTGACTACACCAGAAAATGTCGAAAAAGTGCGTCTGTTTACTAAAAATGAGCCAAGATCTACATTGAGAGACTAAAGAATTCGTTCCAGCGGACCAAACGGTTAATTCTGTGTATTATCTTGGCTCTCGCGTATTCATCGTGTTCGGCCAGATTTGTGTCCGATTTTCTGTCAAAAAATGGCATTTTAACATCAACCACTTCCCATATTTTCCGGATATGGCACCCCACGACTTTTTCTGTTTGGTAGACTACATTTGCCCATGAAGGGACAGCGGTATACCGACGTAGAGGCCATCCAAAAGGCATCAACGACCATTTTAAAGAACATCCCGATTAATGAGCTGAAATCCTCATTCAAAAAACTTATGTAGCGTGCAAATGAATAAAATAAATTCCATTTGAAGAAAATAACTTTCACTTTTAGTAAAAAAAGTATTATTTTAAATTTTACTTTTAATCTTGG
Organism: Altica lythri; assembly: GCA_964028335.1. NCBI lineage: Eukaryota > Metazoa > Arthropoda > Insecta > Coleoptera > Chrysomelidae > Altica > Altica lythri. Next base: position 16,056,865 of record OZ034808.1, on the reverse strand, counting down.
CACCACTGTCTGAAGAAAGCAACCGAAAAACGTTAATGAAAATCCCTTTTATTCCCTACTCCCTCAAAAAATCTCCTCCCAGTCGCCACATTGTGAAGACGTCGGGCGTCTCGCGATCTTCTTTATGTGCTGCCGCTCTTTTATGCCCCTCAGGATTATTTGCCGGAATATATTCGTAGATTGCATCGCACATAAACTGCCGGGTAGGCCCTGCTGTTTAGGGCTCTGCTGTTTCGAAAAGAGCTAAAGACATAAATTCCGCAAGGGTTATTGTGACATTGTTCCCGGTACGGAAAGTTGTTAAAGTCACAATTGTAGTTTTTAGTACATGAGATAAAGTTTAACCAGTGTAATAGATGATGCCAATGAATAATTTTGAACTAAAAAATTGTTGGTTATCACTACTTTAATTTACAATTTTGAATGTTTATTATTTATTTTGAAGATTGTTATAATCGTTTTTGTACCATCGATTAAAGTTACTTCTCTGTCTGTTTTAAAAGGTTTTCTAAGCTTACCTTTTAATTATAAATCAAATCCAATCTTAAGAAAATGATTCTTACAATTTTTAACGTACTCTGTAATCAAAGTATTAACGCTTATTTTCTTAGGTTTCTAAGGAACCTGCAATACTGCGAAATTTTATTAAAATTCTTAATCGTACAGTTCTACTTATTTGTAAAAATCTAAAGGGTGATAAGATCTCTTTGTTTATTGATCTAAGATAAAAAAAAATATTTTATTAATATCCTTTTTAAGCCACTCCACTGGAGTTGCTTCTTTGACAATCCTCGAAGCCTTTAACTTTTTTAAATCTTCTAAGGAATATAATATTACTGAAGACATTACTTTATTACCATTCTCAGTTTTTCTTTCTTAAAGTGAAATAAATTATGAATACTTATTTATTTGATAATCTGTAATTAAACAAATCCATTATTTATAAAGAGATTTTTTTGGAAATATGGCAACATCTGTGAAGGTAATTCATCTGTCCTGAATAGCGATATGACGCAACCCGCCGAGTCTTTCATCTTCCAAACCCCTTTCGCCCTGGAGATGGCTTTTCAAAGATTTCGCAGGAACTTTCTTTATGTACCGTTTCCGAATAATGCGTTGGAAGCAAGGCAAGATTTTTGAATTTACGATCCTTTTTTATTACAAGGAAGCCATCCACACCCCACTGCCTCGACCATTACGCACATTTCAGAAAATGCGCACATACTGTGTCAAAGGAAAAGGGGATGTCTGACTAAATATAATAAAAAAATATATATTCTATACAGAGTCGATCCAAAAAGTATGTCTTACAATAGGATAGATGTAAAAAATTATCTATGATAACGGCTAATTGCGATGAAATTGTAAGCAAAGCAGAGAAACATTGAAAAGGAAAGTAAGTCCAACATCCAAAACTGTGTGGATAGAATAAGGTCATGGATGATACGAGAAATGAAGATTTGTTATCTTAGATAGATCATAGATATTCATTCGGTTGATCTATTGTGATCACCTATCCTCTCTAGAATACTATTAGAGCACCTTATCTAGCTCTGCCCTCTTAATGAAACCATATAACTTGGAGAATCCAGTTTCTCATCTCTCAATACCAGATAGTGCGTCTTTGCAAGGCTTTCACATTGGCATATGGTATGAAATGTCTTCATCTGCCAAGTCTAGCAGCCTTATGTGTTTTCTGAGCTAACAATGTCCTATCAAGAGACTGACAATCACGCTGACGTCGTTTCGCCTTTGTGATAACAGCTCTCCAGTAAATTTCGCTGAGTGTCCTTTGATAAAGACTTTGGTTTGTCGCATGTACAGTGATTTTTTCCATCACTCCTGGGCCATTTCTAGCCTCCATATTTCAATGGCTGCCTTTCTGAAAGTGTCAGCAACCGGGCCAATTATTCATAAGCTTTCTCATTGTCCCGAAACCCTAAGTGTCTTGGTACCCATACCAGTGTCAGAGAATTCCGACCTAAGGCATGTGTCAGGGCCCTAATGTAGTCCCACACCATAACTTACAATTTCCGTAACACATTGTTGTATAGCCATTACTTCAGTCTGAAACACTGTAGCATATGCATCTAGACTTAATTGGACTTGTTTCCTATATCTTCTACTATATATACTCAACTGTGCCTTTCTCAGTTTTTGAGCCATTGATATACTAGATTGACTCCCCTTGAATTGGGGTCCATTGTTCCATTAATACCTTTCCAGTAATTCTACTCAAAAGTTTCTCGCAAAGGTATACCTGTCCTGAGACATACTCATTATTTGATCCGCCTATCATATAGCTCTTCTTGCTCTTTTCCCCTTAATTTGTTATCATCTTTATAAACTATATGGTTCCTCTTAGTTTTCCTTGATCTATTTGAATCTTTGTTGACTTTATCTCTCATCTTTATTTATTAATCTGTTTAAATTATACTAAATTTCTTGAGGTTAAATATATTTACAAGTGTAGAGTTTCTCATACATTTTGATCTAAATTAGTCCTAATTCAGTTATCTCCTTTAACCGTAACACGACACATATCCCTAGAGAATGAACATCTCATCCTTCAGAGATACATTTCCATGCCATTTGCGGCTAATTTCATTAAATTTGAGGGTGGATTTTAATCATTGATCAACAAATATCGAACTAGAGGGGTGAATTTTAATGCAAAATTGCCAATTTTCCTTCTAAATTAACCCTGTTCCATCATTAATCAATTATTAACCGTACACGATTTTTGGATTAGAGCCAAATTTAGGTATGTCCGAATATTGAGTAGGAATAATTTTTCTTCTTATGAAATTTTGAAACCCGTATAATTTTTTTAATAAATTGTGAGCCCTAAATGCTCTTTTTTAGTGGGTGGGTTTTAGCATAATTTAAATCTTAGATTGTACCCTGTGCACCACAAAGTTCTTTTGGATCTTTTTGTAGACCATATCCATCACGTATATATTATATTGACAAAAAAAAATTCTTGAAAGTGACTATTAGTAGGTGTTGTACCCATGTCCAGTAGATTTCAATGTTGGCTATTTGAGCATCTCTTAAATTATATTATTAAGCCGCAACAAAATTCATAACCAGTTAAAGTAAACAAAAACCTCGTGCCAAGACAACAGTGACTCTAGTGTCCCATTTCCGGTCACTAGGTTCAGCCGATTTTAATCTTTTTTCTATCTTTCCGTAGCTATTTTGCAGCTACAAATTAGCTACAAAGGCCAACCGATTAGTCGTTTTATTTAACCCCGGTTTCGCGATTTTACTGCTAGCTTATTGTGAAGATTTTTGGGGAATCGGTTGAAGCTACAAAATTCAGCAACTATTTAGCTACAAATTCACATGAAAAGATTTAAAAGAATATCTTTACTACTTAACAGAGAATAGATTTATTTAACTGTAAAAGAAACTATTAGTCTTTTCACTTTATCAATGGAAATGAGTCTTTTTGACGAAAATTAATATACCCAAATGACCTTTTTTCTCCCCTAAAAATACCCGAAAGCCATAAACCAAGCATGGAAACAAACCCCTTTATGCATGCCATTAAACTCATCGTAGCGGCAGTAAATAAAACAACTTTACGCCTAATCGCCTTCAGGCACCCACGAAAAAACCCCGATTTCCAAAAATAATAGCCCTTAGTAACTATACAAACAAACTTTGGTTATATACAAGGAGAAATGAAAATTTCACATGTTTATAACCAAACACAACTAGACGATACTAAAAAAATTTGTTTTCATATCACATAGATTGAAACAGCTTGTTTTGATCGAGGTTCTGATCCCTGTTTTGTCAGTCGAAACAAGACAATTTCACACCAATGCAACTGTCAGTCAGAAACTGACAGTTTTTCTGCCCTAGGGGAGAAACAACGTTATTCTTGCCCGGCACATTCATTTATTTATTATTTATGTCTTTATTTCAAGTCTATCCGAATCGCATTTGTGATAAACAAAAGCGAATAAAATCATAATCTTCTGACAGCTGTCGTCAAATCGTTGTCAAGATATTACTACGCTATTTGTCTGAAATAGTCTTACTTCAACTGGCCACAGAGATCAAACAAAGCATGTGATATGAAAAATGTAGTGTGTGGCACGGGATGAAACAAAGACGATTTCTGACCGGGCGAAGACAGCCCTCGCTTCGCTCGGGCAGTCAACTCTCGCCCTAGTCAGAAATCGTCTTGTTTTACCCCTTGCCACACAACATAGATACTATAGCTTAACGAGTTGCTATGATTTTTTTCTATGCGTTTTCTTTAATGTTAAGAAATCGTTCTTGTAAGAAAGGTAAAAATGATCATTTATGATCAAAATTTTCATCTTTAGTCATTTTGAGTTTAAAATGCAAAAACACCATAAAACTAGCTTTTTTCTGTCGATTTAACGCATTTTGAGTCGTTTTGTAGCATTTTTTGTAACATTTCATTTTAATGTCGAAATTTTCATGCAGTAGCATAGAATATTTTGCTATTCCCTTAATTATACGGAATGGGATTAAAACCAAATAAGGAAAACTAACTTCTTCCATTTACTAACTATATACCAGATAGGTTATTTATTGCCCTACACTGTAGACGAATTGTTAGTCACTTCCAAAAATAAAATAGATCGGTGTTATGTTCCGGATTTTAGTCTGGCCAAACAAACGAACGCTTCCATCCGGTGAGAATGGAAAACAGAAGCGGGGGGATTGGAAAACGAGACGAAACGACGAGGGAAAATGGGCCGGTGGGTGGCGGAATCCCCGCTCGTCTGGATTCAGACTAGCCGCCTTCATACTCTGTTGCCAAGTTTCCAAATGGAAAGTAGTTTCTTTAACATAATTTAAGAAAAGAACAAAATGTGTATATAAAATAACATTAAGATAGTAAATTTCAGTAATACAAGCAAACTAGCTTAAAGCATTTTCTTTAAGCCTTAATAGCTACAATTCCTGATTAAAATATGAATGAAAACATGATAGAGATATTTTTTTTAATAATAAAATAAAGAGTTGCATGATTTTATACAAAGAAAAACAAAGTAAAAAGGCGTTCATCGATCCCTATAGCATTACCCTTTTTATCATTTCCTTTTTTCCACCCGTTTACGCATCGTCAAACTTGACAACATTGCGCCCTCCGCAGTGCGTAGTACTCAATACGCAAGCGCACGCACTTTCATTTCACTTATCACCTCGACATAGTCGGCTGTGGCCTGGAGGCGGCGGAGGTCGAGCCAAACCACCCCCTTAGTCCCTCATACTCCAACAAAATATTCTCATTTCCTGGAATCCTGAATGGAGTACGTATAAACTAAACAATGTTTTTTCATAACAGACAAAAATCGAACGTAAGAGAGTTTCAATGAATGAGTTTTAATAATAATTTTCATTCATAAATTAAAATAAAACAAATTAGAAAGATTCATATAGCAAGTTCTTTAGCTCTTCTGATTTATCCAAGATTCCATGTCTCCAATTTATCTATTTTCTATTTCTACGGTTTACTGAATTTTCCTATTTTCTTTTTAAGCTGATGTGTTTAATGGTTTTATATACAAAATAACGAAGGTTGCGTCGATTCACGATAAAGGCGATAGTGTCGGCGACACATCGTGGATTTTCGGGGTGTGGTCCAATCAGGTCCAAATCTTTGTATAGTTCGCTGGTTGTTACTGGCATGAGTTTCCAAGGCGTAGCTCTGTTGGTTGATGATGTCAGAAGTCTTCGTAGGTAGTGTGGTGTTAGTGAAACAGACACTATAGTGGTATCTCAGATATCGGTATTTGAAGAATTGGCTAAGGATTGTGCTCGTTGACGTTCACGTCATGGAAGCTTGTGATTTGAGACTATATTGTAATACCCTGGACGTATGAGTATCGTAGGCGGATCGCTCTTTTTCCCAAGAATAAGAAGACTACTAGTTTCAACTGCCATATATTGAATACTGCTCACACGTATGGGGTTCGGCAGCTCCGTCAAGGCTCAGAGTTCTTGATACAATACAGAGAAGAGCAGTTCGACTAATAAACGACACCAGTATCACCTAAAACCAAGCCCCATTGTCCCACCGAAGAGCAGTGTCTGATCTCTCCTTGTTTTACCGATACATAAACGGATTTTGCTCAGAAGAACTGCGCTCTATAGTGCCTCCACTTGCCAGACCAACCAGAGCAACGCGACGTGCCAACTCCAGGCACCCTTATACTGTTCAGTGCCAAACATCGAGAACAGATCTCTGGATTGTGGAACTCCTTACCTTCCCACGTCTTCCCCACTCGTTCTAACTTGTAGGCCTTTAAATCCCAAATTAATAAATTGCCTCTTCTGCCCCAATAGATGTTCTCGGTACATTTGTATTTAGGTCTATACCTACGAGGACATCCTTGATAAAAAAAGACGGATTAGTGAGAACGTGCATACCTGGTGTGTAGTACACTTCTATATTTCCTGGAGTACTTCTTCAAAGTCTCGTTTTGCTTCTCATCTATCCATTTTATTTATGTTTCCATAATGAAATTATGTCAATTTCAGCAGGTATAGTTCTATAAAACTACATTTTGTAGATTGAATCCTTTTGCAATTGGTGCTTATAAAAGATTTTCGTGTGTGGTGTTCAAATAGTTATATACATCCTGTAGAAATCCCGAAATGTCGAGAACAGCAACAGAATTGTCAGAATTTATAGGCGTATGGGTACTGAAGCACGCAGCATTTCAGATAATATCTGGAGAGTTAAAATCAACCCTTATCCGCCTTCGTCGCTTTTCCATCTACAGGATCGGACTTTTAAAAACAGATATTTTGTGTTAAAAATCAAGAAAATTGAGTTGTAGTTCATTAATAACTGGTATCAACCATTATAAAACACTTTTGGTCCACTTCAAATGTAAGATAAAGTAATTTTCTGCTAGATACAATTAACGTCAAGGATTAGATAGATAAGCACATTTTTGTTTAACCCTAAAAACAGTTTTATGCACATTTTACTTTTGTAAATTTGAATAATTGATAGGTAATAAAAAATGAGGTTTAAAATTCTACTTGGTTGTGGAAATGCTCCGATAAATAGAAAATTTATACCAAAAGCTGCTTAAATGTCAAGGGAGAATATACTTTAAAAAGCAATATCTAGTCAATATCCGTTCACTTTAAAGATAATATTACAATTTTCAGCATGCATATATAAATATCTATTGACTTCCAGGATATTTGTTTCTCGTTTCTATATTAGTTTTCTATGCATAAAAATATCGAGATATGAGAAACCAACCACTTTGAAGAAATATTGAAACCTACACCCTTTTTCGGCTTTTCCATCAAAAACATATTTTCTAATCCTTCATATTCAGCTAGAAATGAAATAGAAAGTGGAAGAGTAACTTATGAAGGGTTGGATTTTCCCACTTTAACAACTAAGGTATGTTCGAAAAGTTTTCAATACTTAATTAAATTTTACCAGCGAATTATATTGTTCGAATGTCTCTCATGAGGTCCTGGACAGAATTTAAATCAATTTCTCTTATTTTTTCCTAAATTCGCCGTCCTAATTGTTCCCAGTCTACATGATAAATTTTCCTGGATAGTAAACCCCAAAGATCCTCTACTGGACAAGCCTGAGGCAAGTTTGTAAGATTATCGTTTTGTGGTGTTTCGACGCAAGTTTTGGGTATTGTTGAGTAAGGGCCAACACATAAAATTGTGATTAGCATGATGTTTGTGGACAAACTAGCAATTTGGAAAGGCAGTTGTTAATATAAGTCTGACTATTCAAAGTTTAACCCCTTCATATTACACCAAAAAAAAAGTGTGAGGTGTCAAGGGACACCCGGATGGAACGAAGTTCCTTTCGATTAATTAGTGAAGGAATTAGTAATTTGTAAACACAACAGAGTGTTTATACATACATAAGCATTTATTATTGTGTGTATAAAATCTCTACTTACCTAACAGTTCGTTTCTTTTAACAAAAGTGTCCATTTATACAATACCAGAGCTTTAGAAAACACATCTTTTTAGAATTACTTTTTATAATTTAAAACAGGAATTAACAATTCAATACAAAATTTTAAAATTTAAATATTTGACAGTAACTGACAGTTAAGGTAATTTGACGTAGGTACCTAAATAGTCAAGTTACGAACTATTTTTAAAATGCTTAATGAATTTATTAATTTATAAAAACAGGATGAAATAAAATGTAATACTATTATAGTTAATTATTATTTTGCTACAGTATTTTCTTTTTAATGTACATTTTCTTTTAATTTAAAATAGTGTCTTTTTAATTGTAATATATCTATCTGTGAGAGAGAGGGAGAGAGAGTTATTTATTTTTTGGTCTGTGAGAGAGAGAAACATGCGTGTGTCGTGTCATAGTGTCGTGACAACTTTTGGTATGAATTTTTTTTGGCTAGCTCCTAGCGTCAGTCGTAACTGTTCGTAACGCGCGAAAGGGAACTTCGTTCCAAAAAGTCGGGAGACACCCCTGTTACGAATTGTTCATCAGACAAAGCTTTTATCTACAAATTTCGGTTTATGTTTGTATCTAACTTTGTCAGGCATTCCTCTACTTGGTCCGTATCCTTTCCCTTCCATTCAGAATTACCTACTCAAAATGAAATACTTTTCATCATCTAAAACAATTATATTGTGACTGGTACGGTAAACTAGTCTTAGTTAACAACTGCTTTTTGGTATATTCTCAGAAGATCTGTATTGACGAGCCATTTTCCTCCTTGACATTCCAACCTGGTTTTTTGTTCTTTTCACCGATTTTTATGCCTCTGCGCAGTAGATGTCATTGATCTGTACTCACACTCTGTTATTGTTCTATAAATGGTTTTGCTCGAAATGTTTTTACCCTGGAATATTTGAGAGATCAGCTATGGGTACCCAACCAATTTGTACTGTTGTCAACAGTCCTTAACGATAGCTTCTAGGTATAAGAATTAACGCTTGAAGTATATGGGGCATGTACGTCTCTTTCAATATTTAAGACCATTCCTTCTCTCAATTTTAACGATATCATACTCTTAGAAGATCTGTTTTCTCGTTGATATTCCATCCAGTTTTGTGTTCTCAACAATTTCTGTGACCTCTGATGTGCAGTATTCTTCCACTTTTTGAATGCTCGCACTCCGCTACTATTCTATAAATGTTTCTGTGCGAAAAGTTTTCATTCAAGAATACTCGACAGATTTTAGCTTTGGGTACCAGCTCTACTCGCACTCCATTACTGTTCTATAAATGGTTCTGTGCGAAAAGTTTTCATTCAAGAATACTCGACAGATTTCAGCTTTGGGTACCAGCTCTACCAACTTTAGATAATTTTTCTTCTATAATGATTCATTAATAATATGTATGTGTAGTAGAATTACTTTTGGTGAACGCAAAAAAATGAATACAAAATCGTATGTTCTGATAAACACCGATAAGTATTAATGATATTAGTTGTAAGGTTAAAGTGCCAGACGTTATCGGAGAGAGAGATGTTTTCAACTGTATATAGATGAGAACTTTGAACTCTATTGTTGTATATTCTTATTGTTATACAGAATGTAATTCGTGTATGTACTACTATAGAATAATATTATGTAAAAGTAATTATTTACAAATGAATGTATTGTGTTAACGTTCAGTTGACATTGCGTTGTTGTCCAAGAAGAAAGAATGCTTAATCTCTTTTAAATCAGGGTTATTTAATATTGTACACATTTTATATACAATGCTCAACAATTACTAGCGATCAACGAAATACTGTACGCAAAAAATTCTTACAATTGGTAAAAATTTAATATACTTTTCATTTTATCTGATTTCTTGAATGTTTTTCGTGCAAAAGGAAATTCAACCATTCACAAATTATAAAATGTCGATTCGCAATGAAGACGATACCGTCCTCAAACTATGAAACGTCGTGGATCTTCGGGGTCCAATCGAGTCCACGTCTTTGTAGAGTTCGCTAGCTCTTACTGGTTAAGCTTCCGAGGCGTAGCTCTGATTGATGATGTCAGAAGTCTTCATAGGAGGTGTGTATTAGTGTAACAGACTATACACTTATTTGCAGACTTCCTGGGTGTCCGTGGAAGTGGGGTCAAGGGTTTCGGTGGAGGAAACCTTCTGAAGAATTGGCTGAGTGCGTTTTGACGTTCGTGTCATGGAAGCTTGTGATTAGAGTATGAGCGCAGTAGACAGATCGCTCAATATCTCCAGAAGATCAACTGCAGTAGACGGATCAGTGAGAATGTTCATCCCTGGTATGTGTTAATGACGGCTACTTGATCTCGTGCGGTACGCGGTCGATGAAACCACATTAGCAATGCCTTCTTGTGTGTTGATTTAAAACCGTGTTGCCACAAATATTAAAACCCTGACTGTTATTAATTTGAACTGTCAGACAATAAATTTAGTAACTGTTGTTTTCCGTTTTTTCCAAATGTAAAAGACTGTGTTGTGGATTGCCAAAGGTTAACGCAACTTTTGTGAGGGCGAAACGTGGTAACAACGCTGTTGATGACCGATTTATGCGAATTATTTATAGGCGGAGCTCAACATGTACCGCTCTCGCATTAATAGACGCCACTGAAAGAATAATTTCAAACCAAACAGTAAGAAGAAGGTTGTATATTACTGGCTTAAGATCAAGAAGACGTTAATCTCATCTAGTACAAGGCAACACCACGGATTCAAAATGTGGTTTTGATAAATTCTTTCCTGTTCTTCTCTAGCCCAAGGATTTCGAGGTGGTTTGGTCAGCATCGGACCACTAGTTGGATAAAATGCCATCTTTGGAGGACCCTGATTACTAGCCAAATACAATGGATGGGTGTTTGTTGGTTTTTAGTATCTTCATCTCCTTCTTCAGCAGCCTCCATAGCTATCCTTTGGAACTCCTTTCAAGTTGTAAAACTCTTAACTGTTTTTCTTGTTCTGGAGTTCTATAGGGCAAAGTGAATAACTCTCAAATTTGTTGCTTAGCCTTAGCTGAGATATGGATGTAAAACCAATTACTTTACGATTTGTAGATGCAATTAGAGACAAATTTGTGATTATTAATGAAAATACACGTTCCTATCGTACACGAGTTGTAAAAGGTAGATTGAAGTATTACGGTATTGACAGGTTGGAGTGGCAAGCCCGGTCACCAACTAAATAAGCTACTCTTTTTTTCATTTTAACTGTTTCTAACCAAACAATTTTGATAATTTTATATCCTATCAGGTATGTCTTGGTTCAATATACATGCAAATTTTGATGAAATTGATTTACTTATATTTTCTAAAAGATGTATCCGCTTCTTTAAAGCCTGTTGGGGGATTTCGTTTGGAAAATTAAAAATAAAAACCTTCGAAAATCTCAAATAGAATGCTCGGCTTGAATGCTAAAAGTAATTCCGGATTTTTTTATGAGCCGAGGTTAAACGTTCGATAGGCGTGGGTGTCCTTAATCAGCATTTTGATAATGAAGACTAAAACGGTGCAAAGTAGACAGTCTTAACACTCTTAACCCTCTAAAGTTAAAGCGGATACGATTGACCCTCTTTTAAAGGTTTTCTGAGATTTACGAGAAAACCAATTGCACACATTTAAGAAAATTAAATCATGTTAATATAAAACCTTGAATAAATTAAGTTATAAAAACTATTATTAAATCAGATTTGCATTTGGACTACCTGTAGAAAACTAAATAAAGTAAACTCGAATTTAGTTTCAGACGAATACATTACCTGAGTTTGGTGTTGATAATGTAAGATCGTAAAAATCTCTTAATAACTCTTTTTAATATATACGAGTGAATGGTAGCACGATAAGGGTAAAAAGTGACACGGAAGGGGGCGGTTTTATGTATCACTGTGGCATTTGGCGAGGCGGTGAAAATCGAGGGCTAACATGCGTCTACCGAATATCGTTCAAAAGAGAAAGACAGGAGAGGTGGTAGAGAGTGAGAGAAAGTTGAATAGACGTGGTCTTTACACGCATTACGCAGTTCGTCTGTCAATGAAAGCGCGGGGGTACCTAATTTAGTAGCTCCATCTGGTTACAGTTACTTTGATTTTGGATTCTTGTATCAGCCCTAGAATATCCATTGCACAATGCACGTAAAAATTAAATTATCATTTGATAAGATTTTATTTTAAAAATCAGGTGTGAGATTCCATATATTAACATTGAATTAAAGGATTCATATGTTACAACTTCATATTTTCTGTCAACAATTAACAGTGATCTTGGATACTGCGTGGTTTCATTTTTTAAGAACACTGTTTTACAGTTAACAAATTCATAAAATAGGTTTATTCTATTCGCAGCTGATTGCTGTATAAAGTTGACATTTGACGTATTAGATCTGTCAAAGTTAGCGTAAAATACATATCGCCTTCATTGTGCCACGGTTTTTCTACCCCTTAGTAACTAGCTAAGGTTCTTTAACGTGAATGAATAAACTTTCAAGTTTAACAATAAGAGAATTGCGAGAGAGTTGTTAGAGGTCACTCTACTGGCAAATTATGCCCGAGCTCAGCCGTAGAGGGATGATATGTAAGTGAGCCGCGCCACCGACTTAGACGGTACAAGCCGGAAACCCCTAGATCGAATAGGCTCTAGCAACTATTCGCAATCGTTGTAAGAGATTAAATAACCTAATAATAAATTGATTAGGTGATCAAGTGATAAACGATAAAGTGAGCTAAATAAAACGAGAATATCAAAACTAGACCCTCCTTTAATGATTTTGAAGAGTAAAAAAAATATGATCAATTATTACAATTCTGTTGACCCTAACGCTATACAACAAATTCACTATTAAAAGTGGGTTAACTATTTTGTGTGATCACACGCTCTACTTAAGATTAAAATTTACAAACAACAATAATTGACACTTTACAATTCAAATGAAAGTAAAACAAAATATGTGACAAAATAGTATTGGTAAAGGCTTATTAGCTTATCTGATTGATTCCAGAGTTAATCTCTTCCAGTCCTTGGCTTCAGGTGTTCCACAACAATTAGGCCTGAACCAGAATAATCTAGGCCGTAATAACAAGAAATCAGCTAATACCATAAATTCAGCCAAGAAATTAAGGCCCGCACCAAGAAGTTAGGCTCGTTCCAATAACTTAAGCCCGTTCCAATAACTTAAGCCCGCTCCAAGATCTTAAGCCCGTTCCAAGAACGTAAACCCGTTCCAAGAACCCTAATATAATAGGGTTTTTTTCTAGGGTTGCGATACTCCGGTCGTGTATGGGAGATTAAATAAATAAACACCGTCGCTGACTACTCTGAAATGCTATCTACGGTTCACCGTAACCCTAGGGCTGCGCTACTCCGGTCTGGTATGGGAGATTAATAAACGAGTACCTTTGCTGACTTCGCTGTAATTCTATCAACAGGAGATTTCATAATATCCCTCGCAACGAGGCTCCTTTCGAATCAAAATTCACAGCTAACAACAAAATGTGATTCCACTAACGATTCGAATGGATAATAAAGGTTTAGTTTCAAAATCCAAAAATAATTGACACGGATGTACCGTGATTTAAAACTTAAACCGAAAAATCTTCTGACACACTCAAACAACTGTTCAGTTCGAAGGCAAATAGCAAAATGCTGAGACAATCGATTCTTATCGGCGGAATATGTCACAACGGAAGAAGGTCTCTACCCGTTCAATTCTTAACTCCTAAACTACTGGTCTCGTTCGCGTCCGGTCTTTGCTGAGAAAGATGCGCATGTAATCAAACGTTACTGTTGTCAACAATGTGACGGGTTATACAAACAGAAGAAGATACAGCTGTTTACATTCAAAAGAGATAATATTTAAAAGTAATTATAATAACAATAATTTGTGACCAGAATATAATAAATAGATGCTGATTATCTATAAACAAACAAAAATCAATTTGTTCTTAATACTAAATGACTCTGTTTAACCCTTAACTATGGTGAAATTTGTATGGTAAGTAATCAATTATGTTTACTTCTAAAACAATTATTCCTAGAGCGGATTTAGCCCGTGACAATTGGTAAACTCTGAGCAACTATGTTTAATTGATTGTTCAAGTATAAAAAAAGCACCTCACATATCAAGAAAAGTAAAATTAATGAAAAAAAGCAGTAATAAATTAAATGTAAGGAAGTGCGGTACCCTTAGTGTATTCACACCCTACAGGGCAACATGTTGGAATCCTAGTGAGCCCTGAACACGTCCCTAGCGAGCCCTGCGACGATGTCGACGTCATCGTCATGACCTACTTCGATGCATCACGCGTGTCTACCGACAACAGCGGACGTATATTAACTGCACTCATTTTTTATGGTAATCTTTTAAATCGTTTTTTATGTATTTTTTTTTTAAATATCTCATACGTCTTAATGTTTACACCATGTTTAGGCTTCATATTACTTGGGATTTACCTTTAATGTTCATTTTTTTACGGTTATTCTAACCTTTTTAAGTTACCGAAAAAAAAACACATATAGAAATTGGAAAACGAGGTCTGTCCCAAAAGTATCCGACCTGCATTTATATCTTTGCCCCAAAGTGTTTTAGTGACCCCTACTGGGCGGGAAAGTCAACAGTAAAGCCTCATAAATTTATTGTTTACTTGCTGATACCTGTCGGACGTATAGTTCATGAGCAATGTGTGTTTGTTTTTAATTTTTTTTTCAAGTTCGTCGGATTTTTAAGCAGCTATAAATGATCGAAAAAGTTGAGCAACGAATTTGCATCAAGTTGGAAAAACTTGTATAGAAACTATTCAAATGTTGCAAAAGGCCTTTGGAGACGATTTTATGAGCAAAACTCAAATAATAGAGTGGTTTAAACAGTATAATAATAGCAGCACGGCTGTTGACAGTAATTCTGGTTCTGGTCGACTGGAAAAACATCGGATAATGTTGAGCGTATGCAAGCAGCAATTGAACAAGATCGTCATTTGACTATTAGGGAACTAGAAGATGACCTTACAAAAAGTACAGTTTACCGAATTTTAACCGAGAATTTAAGCATGATTACTCTCAGAACAGCAAAGAAGCCTTCGATAAGAAATCGCTCAGCACACTCTAGAAATGATCAATAGCGATAAAAATTTGCTCAAAAAGGTTATTAAAGGTGATGAATCAAGGATTTATAGTGATGATCCTGAAAAAAAAAACAACAGTCTTCGCAGTGGAAACTTGTTTCTTCGCCCCGACCAAAAAAAGCACGTCAAAGTCGAAGCAAAATAAAGTCAACGTTGATTGCTTTTTTCGATTATGAAGGCGTCGTGCATCACGAATATGTACCTGCAGGTCAAAAAATTAACAAAGTACTATGTTGAAATTTTAAAAAGGTTGCAAGATGCAAACGACCAGAGTTTTGGCAAACCGGTGACTGGCTTCTTCACCACGATAATGCTCCATCGCATGCATCAACCCTTGTACAGCAGTATTTATGAAAACACAGTGTTATACAGCTTCGGCAGCCTTTATACATAGCACCTTGCTACTTTTGGCTGTTTCCTCGATTGAAAATTCCGCTTTAAAAGACACCGATTCGCCGAGAAGAAGACTGTTGAAACCAATGTGACAAATACACTAAGAGTGATTCCTATAAGTGACTTTTAAGACTGCTTTGGGCAGTGGACGCATCGGTATGAGCGTGTTGTTCAATCAAATTGGGATCGAAAGATGCCACCAACCAGATGACGAAGAACAATCCAAGCATCGGAAAATACAGATAGCTCGGATACTTTTGGGCAGACCTCGTATATGAACACAACAATTATTCAACTCTATAAAATACGAGTAAATACATAAAAATAGAAAAACCAACAAGAGCCAAGAAACAAAATTCTGTAATATATGCAAACAACCCTTAAACCTATTACCTACCTATTTTATACATTCTTCATTGCGATATATAAAATTCTCCCTAGGGCGTCTCTGAAATTAGATACAAAATCTATGTGAAGAGATAAGATAAAAAAAAAGAACGAAGACTATAAAAAAAACGACGGATTTCGTTGAGACGAGAAGCTGAAGCTATGAATACGTATTAGGATCCCCTCGATTTACTTTCTCTTTTTAATAATCATAAAGCTATATTCCAGACTACACTATTTATTTTAAGTACAGATTCTACGTCAAATTTTATTCCGCTTTAACTTGAAATATTATTTTTTAGATGAGTGGAACTTTTACATAGTTGTTTACATTAACTTGAAATGTTAATGTAGAAATTTTATTTCGATTCGTATTGGAAGGTTAATCAGCAACAGAAACTCATACAAAATTGGTAAAAGTTCGCTCCTTCATTTCCAACTGTGCATCGATGGGTTTTAGAGTTTAAACGTAGTAGTATCAGTTTTTTGGGATGCGAACAGAGTTTTGTTGATTGATTACTTTGAAGAAGGTAAAAAAATTGACTCTCAATATAATTGCAACCTTTTTGATCAGTTGGATAAAAAAATCGTGATTTGGCTCCCTCCCTTACTAGGTTAGAGTTTCATATGTGAAGTTAGTACTTAGAACTCTTTCCTTGAATAAGAGAACTTGAAGAAGTGCTAACATTGAGATTAAAACTCGAACTGTAACCTAGAGCTAGGATGGAAAAATCATTTTTTGCAATTTAAGTAAGTTATCGTGACGTTATATAGGTACCTACGTTTACGTTAATAGATGCAGTAAGCAGATTATTCGAAAAATATAAATGCCAATAGATATCTTTTTGTATTAGAGTAATTTTCAGTAATTATCAAACATGCAATCAAAATCATACCTCCGAACAAAGACTATGGAATAGAATTTGAGTGAAAACGAAAATTTGACCTCGACCTCGGCTTCGTAGTGAATAACAAGAACCGCTAGTGTATCCAGAGAGCTAAACCGCAATACATGAACGTCGTTCCATTTACTCTCAAAGCGGCAAATCGAGGCCCCGCTTTTCCAGTTTTCCAGGAAGATCTCATCCAGATTCTAACTATTATCGGTCCCAATTAATTCCGTTAACGAACAAAGTTTTAAGCTGGACTGGTACTGGGGAGCGGGTGGTAAATTGAGGTGGTAAATGGATGTGAAGGAAAATAGTCACTAGGCTCGATTATTACAAAAAAAAACGACTCATAGTTCAGCTTGCCTATTATGTAGATAATTATTGTTATCTATTTATGATTTCGTCAAGAATCTGTATTTAAAACGTTTTTTGATATAAACGTATGATAGTAAGAAAAAGTAAACGTTATGGAACAAGTCTAAATTCGATTTATTATTGTAACGATCTATTTGATCGTTTTGTATTAAGAATAATTTCAACAAACTATTGTTATCGGTGAGGATTCCTTAGTTTAATAGTTGTAGTTCAAAAAAGTGGTGTGAGCGGTGTTACAGTAAAATTATCGACTATTTCTCGTTTTGATTAGTAATCCTCATCGGATTACGAGTTGGTACTTCTCAATTCATTCAAACAGGTACAACCGAATTACTAAACCATAACTAGATTGGATAAGTTCCATTCATTTATTCCCGAATTTTGGAAATTGGAAGAAAAAATCATCCCTATACAATCAATACCGGTACATATGTGTTAATTCAAGGTTTTCTGACGACCTCCGTTAATGCATGAGATAAGAGAATAATAATTCTTTAATTAACATAATTAATCATCTTTGATTTAATATTCAGTTTTCAATATTTTTATTTAATTGATTTTTTAAATAATTAAATTTGTAATAAATCATTAAAAATGAGTGTTTGGCACCATTAATTACATGTTTGGGGGAGATTGGAAATGGTCTTAAAAGGTAAATCACGACTTAGTGAGCTATCTTGTGAAATAACGCCCTTTAGGACGTTTTATCGTGATTAAAAATTATAACAGTGATATTTGACAGTTTCGTTTGTGTTCCTATTGGACGGTATTTTTAGTTTTTTTACATTCTACTAGGCAACTTTCCAACAATATCATTTTGTACAAAATATATGTAAACAATTTTTTGGACTTTAAAGTGAGTTTGGTCCTTGTACTAGAAAAATAATTGCTAGGGTTTAGATGCGTCGTCGTGGGTTGTCGTATGTGGGAGGCACTGAATGCGTATCCAGATCCTGGCTGGACGAGAAATCGATCCAATTCGGTATATCCAGGCGAGAATAATGCTTATATTTTTAAACTTATTTGAATTTGCAGATAACAATAGAAAATGTCTAGTTTTTTATAGAGATATTCTAATTGTATATATATTGTAGGGTCGACTGGCCCAGGTGACCTTACTTCACTGCTACCTAAAAGATGTTTCGTGTGTACCCTATATTTATTTATGAGTTCATAAGGTCTAGATTTGTAAGAAAGTCTGCTTAGGACTCACATTTATAACATTGATTAGGCTCTAAGAAGATTTTTATGTAGATGGCGAACAATTAGTCTGCAATTACAGATCATATGTTCAGCCGTTTTATTATACTTACAGAATCTGGATGTTCTACTGTTCCCTTTGCCCATTTTACAGATAGTAAATAGTGGACAGTATCTAATAAGAATTCCTGTTGGTCTAATTTTAAATTTCTGAAGATCTAAGAGTAATTTAAAGTAGCACAGTGAAGGCCGAATTAACATTTTTGCTTGTATGAAGTGTTTTTAATTAGGCTGCAATTAGTTCCTTTTGCCAATTACGAACTTCATACACAAAACGACAATGCCACAGAAAGTTTAAGGTCTGATAAAAGGAGTGCTAGCTTCTTCGTTTGCGAGAAAACCATCAATCTCTATATGCCTTGGTACCCACAGCAAAGTTACTGTGATGTGTTTACCCAGTTGCTTAAGAGACTGTTTGCAATTTCAAACACCCACCAGAGTGTCTTTAATGTGGAACATACAATGTTGGAGTGTAAGAAATGGGCAGGTTAGAGGAGAATGTTGGGTGAGATTGGTTGGGCTGGCAACTTATGCGCGAGTTGCTGGAATGTATGATTAACAATGAAGGTAACTGTGTGCGTGAGTATGTTCGTGTGGTGGTAAGAATAAAAAAGGTGGATGAATGTAATTCTCCACCCCAGAAGGCTTAGGAGATATGGTTGTGTGCGTGATTAAGAGGGTGCAAGGCTAGGTGAGCGAGCTGATGATTATGTCTACAACAGGGCGATTCCCTGCTCGCTCATCGGAGTGGAGGAGCTGGTGCTCATCTTGGCAGGTAAATCCGACACGGTCAGGTTCCCTTCCTGATTGGTCTTTGGAAGATTTTCAACCCTCATAATAAAAAGCTTTTACTACTAGCACTTCTTGGATTATCGTAGAAGTATTTCCAAGACTATTGAGAGCTTAAAATTAGGACCTCCAACCCCTCTACCTACTGCTTCTGGTTTTTTAAACCCATTAGAATCCTAAGTGATGCAGGGATCTTTTTATAAGTCTTTGGCCTGGAGTGTTTTTGCAGTAGGCTGCACTGAGTTCCTTTTGCCAATTACGAACTTCAGCCATAATAAAACATTTCAAGATGACACATAAAAGTTCAGGTCCTATAAAAAGTACTAGCGAGACTACCAGCAATCTTGCTTCGACAATCCCTTTAAGCCCTGGTACCAATAGGAAAGTTACTTTGTTATATTAAATCAGTTATGTAGAGACTGTTTTCAATTATGCCAGGCCATTTTGAATTTGGCCTTGGCTAGGGGAATTGAGGTTTTTTAATTCACTTTTGAGCACAGAAGTTTTTTGGTAATCTAATTATATGTAGTAGTCCTATCAATTTTACTGTTTAAAAAAAAATCAAATCGTTCAGTATATACTTACAAATTAGACGTACTACATGAGGAATATTTACCTGAAACAAAAATAAATTGTATTAAAAAAAAAATTATAATTTGATAATATTTTTTTCACAAGTAAATTAGATATGAAGAAATATTGTTACGAAGGTACTTAAGTACCTATATTATAAATACACCTAATTTTTACCACACCTCCAAAATTGTCGAACCTTGGAATTTCTTAATGAAAATTGACATTTAGAATGAATAACGCCATCAAAATAATTATGGTATATTGTTACATTGTTTCGCATTACATTATATATACAGTAAATGGTCTAATTAATGTCTAGAAACCGTCAACTATGAATAATAATACATATGTCTATACAGGGTGTTTTATCTATAACATTAATCAAATAGATTATTTTAATGTCTTTAATGTCTAAGATCACGAGCATTTGTTGCAGAGAGATCAGCGAGAAGAACAAAATGGAAAATGGCTCGTTAATACAGAGTATATCATTGAAATTGAGGAGGAATGTTCTTAAATATCGAAAGAGACGTAACACCCAAATACTCAAAAGCGCAACTCCTTCTTATTCCAAAAAGAAGTGGTTAACTAAGAAGGGGTACACTTTTCCAATCAAAAAATCATTATTTTAGACGACGAAAAATGTCCCACTTTGAGTAGGTAACTGTGAAATAAAGAAAAACAATGCATTTTATACAGATAACGTAGAGGAAGGCACTGAGAATGTTAAATGCAAAGATAAAGCGAAATTTGCGGATAAAAGCCTTGTCTGATGAGCAATTTCTAACATGAGTGTATCCCGACTTTTGTGGAAAGGATGGTGGGTGAAGCTTTGAATAGTCAGACTTATATTAATAACTGCCTTTCCAAACTGCATAAGTTTTCCAGGAACATCATGCTAATGACGAGATTTTGTTTTTGGCCATACCCAAAGTGAGTATGGCCAAAATCAGATACCCAAAACTGGCTTCGACAACATCTACTTACATAACTTTTTTCCCCAAAACGATTATCCTTCAAACGTGCCGCAGGCTCGCCCAATAGAAGATTTTTGCGTTTTACTGTGTATAAAAGTTTATAGTCCAAGATCCCGATATAGGACGACCTTCACCGAGCTGGTTAATGGACCAAACATATTTTTTATGTAATTTAATATATCAAAAAATATATTGCATATGAGTTGCCTATCGAATTTCAGTCAAGGATATTTTTAATTAATTTTTAAAAATTTTTTGTGCGACTGAGAGGTCCCTACCTACCGTCCCATGCGATAGAAGAGGACGCAACATAACAGCGTTTGTATCCCGGCCTTTTAAAGAGAGAGAGCTCTCTGCTCTCTGGTCTTGAAAACAAGAAGGATAGCGATAGACGCGTACAGTATATATCAGTATATATCTATAGATACATTAATTATATAGAGCAAATTGCTTTAATTTATTTCAGTTAATATTTTTAAATAGGAAAAAAAAGAAATAAAATTTGTAAGATAAGAATTATATATGTATTGCTATAACCTACTTATTAACTAAAGATTTATATATACTTTAATGTAACAAAATATATACACATATATATTTAATTGATTGAAAAAAAATTAAAAACTAATCCTTTATTTTAATATGAAACTACTCCAAAATAATGCTCAGAATGTACGCGTCTATCGCTATCCTTCTTGTCTTCAAGAGCAGAGAGCTCTCTCTCTTTAAAAGGCCGGGATACAAACGCTGTTATGTTGTGTCCTCTTCTATCGCATGGGACGGTAGGTAGGGACCTCTCAGTCGCACAAAAAATTATTAAAAATTAATTAAAAATATCCTTGACTGAAATTCGATAGGCAACTCATATGCAATATATTTTTTGATATATTAAATTACATAAAAAATATGTTTGGTCCATTAACCAGCTCGGTGAAAGTCGTCCTATATCGGGATCTTAGACTATTATTATAAAGGCTGGGAGTCCAAGATGAAGAACAGTTAACGAATTAACTAAAAGCTAAGAGAATTTTCGTCAAAAACTTAATGAGAATATTGGAAGAAATTTGTGTCTGATAGAGCAGAATGGGCCACTCCACATAATTTAGTTACGTATGAACTAATACTTTATGATAAATAGTTAATATTTTAATAAATTTCTTCATTAAAAAAATAAATATTTTGTGACAAAAATGTTTATTATTGATAAGAAACTTTTTTGTTGATTGAATTTTATCACAGCAAGATTTTAAAACTGTTAATTACCTTTTAAATGGTTCACTCTATAGATTGCTGGTACTTTATATGGGCAATAAATCGCATTGAGGAGGTATATTAAAGATTAGAAACGGTGTAAATGATATCCGCCTGACAACTATCATATATATTTCCTAATTACTCATAAATAATATTATTTACAATGCGGAACTGCATTTGACTTACTTACTAACCGCAAATTTAAAATACGCTCTTGTAATAATTGTAAGGTATAAAAATAGGCAGAACAACGTATCCGATATTGTTATGTGTCTACGTTCTTTGACTGCAGTTTTTCAATTGATATATTTATAATTCAATTAATTTTTTATTTGAATTATTAACGGTTGTTAGGGTTCCGTAATGAAATGGGAAAACATGGAATCCTTATAGATTCGTCATGTCTGTCTGTCTGACTGTCCGTTTGTCACAGAAATTTATTTCTGAAACAATACTGTTGTAACTTGGTAAGTAGATGTATTCAGTGAACCGCCTTATGATTTTACACAAAAAGAGAAAAAAAAATTTTGGGGTTCCCCATACTTAAAACTGATACTCAAAATTTTCATCAAACCCATACGTGTGGGGTATCTATGAATAGGTCTTCAAAAATGATATTTATATAGGTTTCTTATATCATTTTTTCTAAACTGAATAATTTGCGCGAGGGACACTTCCAAAGTGATAAAATGAGTCTTCCTCCTCCCCAGTAACTTCTGGAATAAGACAAAAAAAAAAGAAATTTGGCAACCCGAAGTGTAAATTAGACTAGTATCCGCTTTGGTTGCTCAAAAGAGTGTCAAATTTTGTTTAGCATACCTTAACGCAAATTAGCACCCAAAGTGGACGGAATTTTACCGATAAATCTATAACGGACACTCGTTTCATCCCTCTATAAGGGTGAGGAATTCGATAATTATACAGAAAAATGATAATATGAAACAGATGTCGAACGGTAAATGAAACCTCCAGGATTTAATGTCTGTTGTTTAGAGGTATAGTGGTTAAAAGTAAAAAACGCTAACATTAAACAAAAAAGTAAGAAAGAGAATTAGGTACTGTATAACGTGTGTTTATTGGGAATTTTAATGTAACTCATTATATACTGAACTCTTTCACATCTTATCGAAATTTAGTAAAATTGTTAAAAAAAAATTCTACTTAAATTGATACCTATCTATCTTTATAGCCAATTCTAAATACATTCAACTTTTACTACAAACATCTAAACTTTGTAACCTTTTAAATGTATCAAAACAAGAAAAAATCACGAATCCCAAAAATCCAGGCTAGTCACGTATTAAACGTGGCTATTCGTTGACTCTAAACCAATAACAACAGAACTACAGAAGAATAAAAAATACGTATACAAAGCGACGGGTTGCAAACGTAACAACACGGAAAAAATGTCTGAAAAGCAAATACAAGACATAAACAACGCGACAAGACACGTTCGCATATACCTACCAGGAAATAAACTTCCTTTTATGTTAAATATACTATAAATTCCATTGTTGCTAATGGAGAGGAATTTTTTATCGATTTTATTTTGACATATACAATTACAAAATTGTATCCCGTAATATAAAACACATCTGAGAGCACCAGGAAGCATTGTGATCTTATGCGATCATGTAATATTGAAAAACTGTATTTGTGCATACAAAAAATGCATTTTTAAAGTGCATCTCAAACAGATCTAGTTATTTATTGGCTAAAATGAGTTCAATTTTGTTACACATTGGTTTCTGGGGTCGCTAAAGACGAATCTATTATTGAAAGTGATCTACGGAGTACATGATGCCCAGGATACCTTCTGTTTACATCGCCTCCTGGAGTTTTCGGTAATATCGTTATAAAATTAGTCAAAAATCAATACTCGCTTATTTTTGGGCTTGCTGAAAACAAATATGACATAGAAAGTGATCTTCGGAATACCTGGTGTCCAGGATACTTACTGTTTACCTCGTCTCCTGGAGTTTTCGGAGATATCGTTAAACAATTAGTCAAACTCAATACCCGGGAGATTTGGACTCGCCAAAAACAAATATGACATGAAAGTGATCTGCGGAGTACCCGGTGGACAAGATACCTACTCGTCTCCAGGAGTTTTCGGTCAATTCATTAAACAATTAATCAAAACTCAATACTAGGGGGTTTTTGGGCTCGCTGAGAACGTATATAATATCTAAAGCCATCTACGGAGTATCTAGTGCTCAGCACAGCAATCTTTTCGTCATCTCCTAGAGCTTTATTGAATATATTTAAAACAAAAGCCTTTTTTTTAATTTAGTGCAAAAACCTTCGAATTATGAGATTTGACTAATTGTATAACGTATTACCAAAAACTCTAGGAGACAAGATAAACAGTAAGTATCCAGGGCTCCAGATACCCCGTAGACCACTTTTAATGTCATATTCGTTTTCAGCAAACCCAAAAACCTCAAGGTATGGAATTTTGACTAATTGTATAACGATATTAGCGAAAACTCCAGGAGATGATGTAACCAATAGGTATCCTGGACACCAGGTACTCCGGAGGATCACGTTTAATGTCAATTCGTTATCAGCGACCCCAAAAATCTCCGAATACCACAATTGGACTTATTTCCTCCAATAAATAACCAGTTATGTTTAAAATTCACTTTAAAAATGCGTTTTTTGTAAGCATAAATGCAGTTTTCCAATATTACATGATCGCATAGGTTATTAAGTTTCCTGACCCTCTCACGAATCAAATGTAAAAAGAATCATTAAAATCCGTCTTGCCGTTTAATTTTCGAAGGTAAGGCCGATTTCAGTGCTTTCTTCCTCGACTATTAAGTATAGTAATGGAGCACCATAAATTAATAAATTAGAAATTATATCTTATAAGAGTTAAAATAGTCCATTTCTTTTTGTAAAGCTCTAAAACAAATTCATTTTCTACTTTTGATACCTTTAAGATCTTTTGGGAATTTAAAATACGATAAAGAAAGACTGACAAACCTAGATTAATCTTTTATGTTAGAGAAGAACAAAGTGGAAAATTAAATAACGCAAGAACAACAAATGATATTAAGAGTACCAAACAGGTGCTAAAAGGTAAACCTCAGATGTTCTTATGATAATTCAAATGGGAAAATGACGACTTTGGGTTATAACTCTTGTGTTAGGTAGCTACAGTTAAAATTTTTAAAGTGCAGATTTTTGAACGATCTTTTCTTTACTGCTAAGCAAATACAGAAAAAAATAGTAAAACAAGTCAAGTTATGAAGAAGATTTAGATATAAATCCAAGCTATATTCTATACTTTTTTAATAACTTGTGATGACAGTTAAACAGAAAATACAAAGAATGTTTAAATTAAATTCTTTAAAAGTAGAGAAGAAATCACTAAAATAAAACCTCTGAATGATAGAGTATTCACGCGAGAAAGCATCTAAATCCTCTCAGTCTCAAATACACACACTATTCGCATTCGATATTTCCTTTTCATTGAACCGCCGGCTCTATGAATGAACCGGTAAACATTGGGGAGAGACGAAATTCTAATTTGGCACTCGAATCTCGGAAAGAATTAAAAACACCGAAACCGGTGGTGCCTATAACCCGAAATATTTCGATGGGGTCCTTTTCATGCGAAAAGGGAGCCCCTCTCACTCTTTTGCCAACGTTTAGAGCGCTTTTCAAAGCGAGAATTTACACGCAAAGCTCTTTGAATGGACACAAAAATGAAAGGGTCAGATTGTTTGCAAGGTTATGATGATGACCAAAAACACAATTTAAAAACACAATTTAAATCAATAATGACCATCTTTCCATTTTGTACGACTATATGCTATGCATGTTGCAAGAAAACTGCGTTTTGAGCATTTTTTAACTATTGATAACTGATTAGATATATTTCTCGATATTGAGACGGTAAAAAGTAAAACTAAGTTGGTACGGTACGTGTAATCTTGAAAGAAGTGATAGGTATGTTAATGTAGAAAACATGATTACAAAGGATTTATGAGATGTGCTGAATTTCTTTCTTTATAGTTCACACAGAAATTTTTTCTTTCATGTAGGATTTATTTTAAAGTCGCTGATTACTGCCTTGGAATATAAAGTTGACATGTGACAGCTGTCAAGACAATAAGAAGTTCTCATTTATTTATCTGACACCTGCCAAGAAAGAATTTCTCATTTATATTCATTCATTTACTTAATGAAGAGTAATGTTAAAATTGTTTGTCTTCTTAAAAATCATTTTGTTTCATAGTGTCTTTTTAAGTTAAGCATTCCATTTTGAGTTAAATATCACTTCCTGTTTTAGTTTAATGTTGCTTGTTATAAAAACAAACGTGTTTAATCTTCGATTAGTGACTATTAATGTTTCTAAAGGGGAAAAAATTAAAAAGCACTTCGGCGAGAGCACAACAATAAATTAAAAGTGAGATACGGCGCCAAGTCTCAAGGCCATAAAAATCAAACTTTACGACTATACTAAATCCATCAATATTACGAGTCGGTCGTCGTTCCGTCAGTTCTTTGTTTTCTTTGTGGAATCACCAATGAGGGATTTATACAAAAACAATGTTGCCAAATATTACAAATATCAGATATATGGAAATTTGAAAGTGTCACTCTTAGTTGTTTCAACATATTTTTGGAACGAAGTTCCCTTTCGCGCGTTACGAACAGTTACGCTGACGCTAGGAGCTAGCCTAAAAAAATTCATACCAAAATTTGTCACGACACTATGCACTGACACAATGCACCGACAACGCATGTTTCTCTCTCTCACAGACCAAAAAATAAATAACTCTCTCTCCCTCGCTCTCATAGATAGATATATTGCAATGCATAGAAAAGTGTGACGTCAGCTATGGGAGGAGCTTACAAATCTTTCTAAACAAAACACAAAACTACAAAACATATTTGCTGTGATATTTGCATTGAAAATGCCATAAAAGATTTTTCTATTACTTGTAGTGGTTTCTAATCAAAAATCTTAACGTTTTCCGGACACTTTTCATACGACCTACTGTATCCAATTTGTGATAGTGAATAAACATTGAAAGTTAGTGTAAGTCTTTAAATTTTATATGCATGTTAGTGGAATTGAGGTTATGTTTTGTTTCAAAGTTTATAAAATTTATTATGGTAATCTCGTAATTAATTATGTATTCTTTAACTATTAAATAGTATTCTGTTGCAGTAAAAATGGTGATGTGTTTCGTCCCCAATTGCAAACATTATAGCGAGCAGAAAAACTGCAATTTTTTTACTTTTTTTTTCCATTTTGCTTTGAACAGTGTAGTAGTGTCGCGACTTTGTTAATACAGGTTTTTTGTAGATAATAAATGTTAAAATAATAGAAAATAAAAACAATAATGTATCCTGACAATGTTTCTGCACAAGTTCCGGATATTGTTGATAGAGTTAGGTAAGTAAAAATTTTATACAGACGATAATAAATGCTTATGTATATACAAACTCTCTGTTGTGTTTACAAATTACAATTCCGTCACTAATTAATCGAAAGGAACTTCGTTCCATCCGGGTGTCCTTTGACACCTCTCACTTTTTTTTTTATTTTTTATGGGACGTTTTGGAGAAGGAAGTGACAGAAAAACGTGGTAAAAACAAAACGCGCACGAATTCTACAGTTTAACGCCTTATATATAGCTTATTATTACATATACAAGTACCATATACCTACAGGTACATAGAATTACAGTTATTGTGTTTAAATCATTTTTGAAGCTTTACGTCTTTGGATCTAGATCTGGAAAATTGGAGAGGGGCGAGCACACATATGGCCCATTGTGAATCCTTTCGTTTGTAGGGAAATCCACACCTCAGGCTGTCATCAGCCGAAAGATTTAAAATAGGTG
The DNA here is from genome assembly GCA_964028335.1 of Altica lythri. NCBI lineage: Eukaryota > Metazoa > Arthropoda > Insecta > Coleoptera > Chrysomelidae > Altica > Altica lythri. Next base: position 16,029,021 of record OZ034808.1, on the reverse strand, counting down.
ATGATACTCCCGAGGGGGATTTCCCTGTCATCGGTTGGTGTAAAGCCAGTACTTACCCAACATGGATCTTCTGATTTTAGAAAAAGTAGAGCTGCCTTACAGTATATGGTCTACTGTTTCCTCTTCTTGTTCGGACCCTCTACATCTTCTGATTTCAGAAAAAGTTTTTGTTCGCAGCCTCTGCATAGGGTCAATTTTGCTAATTTCATCCCTAAGAGAGGTCGTCATTGGCAATGACCTATAAGATTTCCACAGCTGTTCGGAGATTTGATCTGGTCAATGCCTTAAATTTTGTTGCAGTTTCATCGCCAGGGTGAGGTAATAACTCTCTGGTCAGTCTACATTTCTTTCGTTGTTTCACGAGAGCGGGCATTATTAGCTTGGTAGATATATGAGGGCTAACATATTTGTTGCCTTTCTAGTACTAAACTTGAAGTGATACGTGCTGTATTGAGGTCAGTAGTGCTTACAGCTATGGTTATGCCTGTGAACCACACTTGGCAAGCCATCCATAACCCATTTCATTTTTAGGCTCAAAGATCTAGAATATATTCCACATCCCACACCTTGCTGCGTGTTTGATCCATCAGTAAAGGCGCTCAGAGCGTTCACTACGTTGGGATCTGCAGTCTTATCTGTTAATATTTTGTAGGGTTTGTCAAAAACAAATCTTGGTACGACGGCATACGTGTCTGCCTGCAAGAGTGGTATCGCCTTTAGCGATTCCTTCCACAGACTTTCCCTGTTTAGTGTACTTAAATTGTGTGAAAAATCTAGTTTACTTCATTGAAAAAATGTTGAAAATCTGGAAGGAGCTTGAAAAATCGTGAAATACGCAAAATAAAAATGATAAAAAAAGCTCTTACAACATTTTTAGATTCAGAGTAGAAGTATAACTTCTATTGTCAGACCCATAAATGCAAAGATTTTTTCTGATTTTTAACAAGTAAAAATCATGCCAACTTCAAACTAAAAGGCAAATAATAAGAACAAAAGTGGCATTCAAATATGATAAGTTGTGGTGTCAAAAACAGTCTAAGTGCTCTAAGTATTTTACCCTTGATTGCAGAATCTAAAACCGACCTTTGTAGAAATATTCAGATTAATTTCGCTTCCTAGAAAGTAGTTCTGAATATTTTAAAAAATAATAAAGTGCACAAAACAAGCTTATTAACTGATGAACAAAACATGATTAGAAATTTACATGTTTAGCTAGATCTTCCTCTATACTAACTAAAAATACAAAATTAACGCTTTAACCACACGTGTGTGTTGTTGCACCTCATTTTATCCCATAACGTTAAAAGCTTCTGCATATTTCACTACGGTATAATGAGATTTCGCCATACTGTACAGAAAGTTGGATGGCTAATGTCACGATAAATATGCAAAATGATGATGATGGCTCGGTCCCAAAAACGAGCAAAACGGAACATGACGACATATTCCCAGCCAACTCGATGGACACTAATGGGACCATTCTCGTATTTTCTCGTTATCGGCCGTCCTACAGGCTTGAGACAACAACTACTAAAACTGGGGTCCCGGATTTTGTTATGATATTAGTTCAGCTTTTTTAGGCGTTTTTCGTTAAAATTTAATTATATTGCTTAGGTGGAATTATTGCTAAGCTTAGTGATATAAGAAGTTATGGACTTACTCAAATTAAGATAAATAATTAAAATTTTTAATTAAATGTAATGAAGTTAGGTATTATAATTTATCTACAATACGGAGTTTTTATTTTATGCTTAAAAAAAATCTGTTCTTAGTCCTGAAGTCGAGAAAATGTTTAACGCACAAAGAAATATCTTGGAAATGAACAATTCTTTTGATAATATTTCATACTTTTATAAATTTTAAATTTATAATATAATTTATTTATAAGGATATGTAAAATAGATGAAAATCGGCACATCCACATAAGTTGTTTATTTCCATAGTAAAATTTTGATGCTTCCTACGGGAATATTTTGATAAATTTTGTTAAAAACCAGTTAGAAATTTATTCTAAAAAAGTCATCAATATACTCTAAAACACTAACGCATCTTTTAAAATATTAATCTTGCAAAAATAAGTTTATTAATTTTATACACAGTAAAATTTTAATGTTATTTCCAATATTTTTGATGAAATCTTAATTAAATCAATACACTATCTACTTTAGTGCAGTTAATCCACACCCAAAATAATCCGGAAAATATGTCTATGCCTTTCACCCGAATAGCCCTTGAAATGGCTTCAAAAGAAGTGTTGTCAAAAGCCTCAACTACGTCTCTAAAGACGCTCAACATAACTTCATTGTTTTCCAAAAAATACTCTACCCTTTGTACAAGATGATGTAGAGCTGTTTCTGTAAGTTAATTTTATGCCCTTTAAAATTTATCCAAAGTTAACAGTTAAGTCCACGAATATTACAGCTTTGAAAATTTAATCAGCCTCATCTAAAAACCTAGTGAGTCTCTTGAAATGTAACGACTACAAGATCTACTAAACTTATAAATGGATAATTATTGCAATTTAGAACAATGTTTTAGTTTCCACATGACGATTATCTACTACAAATTTGGGAGAAAATGTCAATTGGGTTTATATTACAGTTATCCAAGCTATTGAAGTTCATTTTTAAGGAAATCTGAGACGAAACCACAATATTTGCTTCCCAAAAATTTAATACGGATTCAAATGAACATTTAGATTTTATGTAAATGTTTTCAGTGCTGTTTTGACATAAAAGTTTGTGGGAATAAAAATCATGTAACTTTGAGAAAACGTTAAAATGGTAAAATGGTTATTTGTGACACAAGGACGGAAAATGACATTTTGCAAGAGCGAGTAAATTTGTGTAGCCGAGGTGCGTAGCACTGAGGCGAAACAATACGAGCACTTGCAAAACATTTCCCGGACGTGTAACACACACTATTTTTTGGTCCGACTAATTATTAATATTTCCAAAAGATCAAAAACTTTTTACTTTATGACATACAAGATTAGATGTTTATTGACATCTATTGCACGATTAAAAGAATTAGTAATAAGGAATGATTTTCTGATAATCGATTTCAAGATCCTTAATTTTTATACATACGAATACTTTGCTAATAAGCAACACAGTAAAAATTGTTATATTGAAAATACCTATTAATAATAATATCTAATAATTTTATATAAAAATAGCAGAGACAATGAACTATTTTAGTTCAATGAGCAAAAATAAAATCGAGATATGTATTTTCATAATCGAATGATCAGTAGTTGTAAATTGACATAAATGTCAAATTTAAAATAAAAGTTCTGAGAGAAATTAAATGTAAATTAGAATCCTGGTTACCGTTAGAAAAAGTTATTAGCTTAGTATATTATACGCTGTTTTTAAATAAATTTAATTAAAATTTGTATTATTCATTATGTATTTTTGATGACTCATAGCGCCATCTCTTTAGATAATCTAAAAGTTACTTTGCCGGCCTAGGCCGGAAAATGTCATTTTCCGGACGATTTTGAAGTAATTAATAGTATTGTTTCTGGACGGAGGACCAAAAAATATGTTTTTTTAATAATAAAATTTATTTATTTTGCTCAACAGGCCGTGCAGGTCCTGGGCATAATATTTACATTTTCCTTCAATACTAATACTAAAAACTGAATAAGGTATTACATAATATAATGTACTCTTTACAAAGTCTGTCACTAAGCTTTGGGCTCTCTTTACCTCATTGCCACTCCTCTCCAAAATGTTCTGTCCACTGCCTTGTTTGTTCAATCACTGATATTTATTGCTTGTAAATCTTTTTGGACACTGTCATACCATCTCTTCCTTTGTCATACCATCTTTTCCTTGGTCTTACTTTTCTTTTCGTTCCTTTTTGGCTTTCTATTAAAAATTATTTTAGTCATTCGACTGTTTTCTAATCTTTGCACATGCCCTAGCCATCTTATTCGCTGTGCTTTTATTAGTGCTGTAATTTTGGGTTCTTTGTAGAACGTCTCTAATTCCTTGCTAGTCCTTCTTCTCCACCCCATCTCTGTGTGTTTTCCTTCTTAGATGGATCTTAAAATTTTTTTCTCCCATCGCTCTAATTTTTCTTCTTCCGCTTTTTTCCATACCCAGGTTTCCGACGCGTACATAACTGAGGCTCTAATTACTGTTTTATAAATTATCTCTTTTGTTCTCCTTGAGACAAAATTCGATTTTATTAGAGACCTTAGCATTCCATATTGTTTATTTCCTTGCTTCTACTTCTTTATCTTCATGTCCTTTTTCTGTTACTTTGAACCCTACGTACGTAAATTCTCTGACTCTTTCGAAGCAATAGGTCAGGTGCCCTGTCTCTTGTATCTCTAAAGACTGCTCTTTGTCTATATCCCCCATTATCATGTACTTTGTCTTCTTTTCATTTATTCTCAAACCGAATAGCTTTGTTACTTTTATTATTCTTTTTAACTCGTTCTCATAACATAACTAAGACAATATTTTTTTACATAGATCTCATGCAAAATTATACAAAAGTGATTTTATGTTATAGCCAATAAATAAATAAATAAATAAACTATACGTGACAGTCTGCACCTCTTTGCCCCTCCTTAGAATGATAAATCATGATATTATTTTCATTTTAGTATTTTCAAGTATTCATGTTTCATGTTTATTACCGCGGCCATATTATTATTCGACAAGGCATACGCATTGTTTATGTTTTCAAAGATTTATGGTCGTTTAGATGATGAACAGTTCTACCGGCTGAAAAACGTGTAGAAACTGAAACAGCCTGTCAATTTATTCTTAAGACCGTCTCTTCAGATGGGATAGACAAACATATGTCTACAGAATGTTAACATTTCACTTTTTTGAACTCTTACATATGTTTCAGTCTTCTTAATTTACTATAAGCTAATATCATTCTCAATTGATAAAAATAATGTGTTAAAGTAATTTAAACTACAATATAAATTTTTTATAGCAATAAAATAACCTTCTGCGAAGTGAAAAGTATCCAAACATGCGTCTACCTCATCTTTATATTCCCTTGGGTCACATTTCGATCTTATGCTTATATTCTGGATGTCTTTTGTGGTCGTTACTTTTGCATAATGTATATGTTTTGTTGTAGCAAACTCAAACTTTGCTAAAAAGTTTTTTTAGATACCTACAGAAGTTACAAACGGCTACAATTATGAGAAAGGTTTAGTTTTTGCGACAAAAAGTTCTAAGTTATAAAGGATGTGAATATAAATATAAATTCCTTTCTCGAAACTTTTACTTTGTTAACTTGAATTGTGGAAAATATCAAAGAATAAAAAAGTTAGTTGACTGCGAAAAAATATCAAATACTGAGTAAATAAATATACTGCACTATGCAGTTTATGGATGTCCAAAAGGCCTTCGACAAGGTTTGGCACGCTGGCTGACATTAGAAAGCTAATTGACATCCAATTCCCCATCCCAGCCATAAAACTTATTCACTCATATCTTTCCAACAGAATTATCCAAGTCAAGGTTGGAAATGTAATCTTCGATCCATTCACCCCCCTTTCAGGAGTTCCACTAGGATCAATCCTAGCCCCAACCCTATATACCATCTACGCCAGCGATATTCCTCCTCTGGAAAATATCCAGCTCTACGCCGACGACACGGCCTTATACACCTCCGCATCGTCGACTGAATCCCTTAATCGAAAAACTCAAAGACTGCTGGACCGGTTCTCCAACTGGTGCAGCAGATGGAGAGTAGCTCTAAATCCAAACAAAACCCAAACCATTATCTTTAGACATCCGAATCTCAGTCGACGAGAAAATCTCTCTTTCGACTATATTAACCTGTCACTATGGGGGGAACAGCTCTTCCCTCAGGATCAGGTGACCTACCTGGGTGTTCGATTTGCTCGAACTCTCAGGTGGGATGCCAATGTTGAGCTTATACAGTCACCAAAATGAGAAGACGGGCGTCCCTCCTGGGTGCTCTGGGTGGTAGAATTGGAAGAAGTGACACCAAAACCCTTCTACACACATATAAAACCTTTATCAGACCTCTTGTCGATTACAAGACCATGCCATACTCTGCTATTCCTCAGAGACTTCTACATTCCATCCACACCACAGAGAGAGCGATCCTACGGAAAGTGAAAAACCTACACTACCTCTATCTAAGCCACCTTGTCTACAACACAAAAAGACTACCTTTCCCTTCTCGTTTTCAGACGCTTCAACACCGATACGTCGTCCGGACTCTACAGGGAACCAACACCGTAGCCCAGAGAACCCTCCATACAGACTGGAATGGAGGACTCCAAAGAAGATCCAGAGTTTCGAAAAAGAAGATCCCACTTCCTAACCTTAGACTCCTCCAATCCGTAGTAGACTTGGACCTTCGACCTGGAAACCCTGCTGGATGAAACCCTTTCCTACCTTAGATGGTGCCCCCAACTCCACAACTGGATACTGAAAACAAAATGGGCCCTTGGAGAAGGTTTCTGTGGTTCCCTTCGTCCTTGCCAAATGGAAGGGCTCCACGACGGAGGAGACACGCCACAGCGTCAATCTCCCAACCCCACATTGCACCACGTGGCTCACACTTCCACACTACACCTACACTTACACCAAAGAAAAATGACTTTTTAGGCACGTTTAAGCACCATGAAGGGATGAATAGAAGTTAGAAGATCCAACTGCACTGGGAAATGCAAATTGAAAAATTTGTGAGCGGGGCCGACGACAGATACTAACTCCTTTCAAACACTCCATCCATCACCTGAAAAGGACGTAAGTCCTACAACAGGGTCCCCTTACATACCAAATTCCTAAAAATTATCATACTTATCTTCCTAACTATATATTCTTCTTCAGCCTTATGTTTATTTGTCGCGAAATTTAATTTTTGGTGTCTAGACTATTTCGGGTGTGTATCAATTGCAATAAATTAAAGCTTTCGTCCAATAACGCTTTTTTTTTAATTTAAACCCATTATGAACCAATTTGTAACCTGAACAGAATTTGTCGAATTTTTACATTCTTATTTTTTTTAAATATTTAAGTTTTTCTTTGTTGGCCGAGATAAGGGTACAATGAACCTCTTAAACAATGTAGAAATTATTAATCACTAAATCATTAATGATTCATTTTTAAATAAATGTTGTAGTATATCATTATTAAATCACATAAATTATATATTTTGGAATAAATACCTTGAAAATACAATAATATTAATATTTTAGTGAAAGTAGGTCAACCATGAAACAGAGAAAAAACTTAAAAAGCGTCTCAACGCAGTTCTATTAGAAATGTCAAAAGTGGATAAATAAAGTATTGTCAAGCAAAAAAGCAAAGCTCTGCTTCTCTCGATGAAATATTTCTCTTTTTTTTTTTGGTTACAAGAAGTTTGATTTAATGGCTTTGTGATTTTCTTTGCGAGTTCTACTTAGCGACACTCATAAATCCAGTCATTTTTTAAAATAATTCAGACATAATGGATTAGTGTGTTTGTGAAGTAAGTTTATGTTTAAATTCCAGAGAAGAAGAATTTAACACTTGCTTTTTGTGGCTATTTTTGAAATGACAATCTTGATATTTTATATTTGCATATTTTTTTATTAAGTTCCAATTTAGCTTACAGGATTAACTGAAGTGTTTTTCGATTTGCTACTGTGTTATCTCTATTTATCGATATTTTTATCAAATATTAACTCATGTACAACTGCACATACGAAAATACTTCTGAAGTTAAAACTTTCATATGGGCATACAGGAGTGGCTGTTTCGTGCAAAAAAAAATGGTTTGATAGAAGAAGTCAGTAATACTATTAAGACATTTCAAAGCCAGGTTTATGTTAATTATTGTATATAATTGTATCATTAATACTAAACAGATACAATTTTCATACATCAAAAATTACTATTCGATAATAATTACGAAGTAAAATCTTATGTGTTATCTAGTAAGAGGTTGAGCGCTCAAAGATGTGCTAGACAGATGTTCATTGCGTTGCTTGTTAGCCTGTATTACAGCGACCTTTACAGATCTATTGTGAACACCCATGTCACCTATTATCTCTAGAATAGGATTAGAGCACCTTTTCTAGTCTTAATAACCTTGACAGTGGCCTCTCCACCTAACTTGAAGCAGCTGGTTTCTTCTCTCCCAATACTAGATACCGCGTCCTTGCAAGGCCTTCACATTGGCATAGGACATGAAATGCGGTTTCCTTCTCCCTCTCTTGGCAGTATCGACAGATGTACTTCATCTGCAAAGTTTAGCTGACTCAAGTGTTTTTTAAACCGACAATGTCCTCTTAAGAGACTGACAGTCATTCTGACATCGTTTTGCCTTTGTGATAACAGCTCTGCAGTCAATTTTGCCGAGTGTTCTTTTAAGAAAACTTTGGCTTGTCGTTTGCCTGGGACTCCTGGGACTTTTCTAGCTTCCATATCTCAATGACTGCCTTTCTGAAAGTGTCAGCAACCTCGCCGAATGGTTCCGTGCCAATCATTGGGATATTAACTCCCGTCCTGACCAATTCATCAAGCCTTCTCATTGCCCCAAAATCCTGAGTGTCCTGGTACCTATGTCAGTGTTAGAGATTTCCGACTTGCAGCATCTGTCAGGGCCCTAACACAGTCCCACATCAGCTGTGAGCTTATTTGTTTCGAGACTATCGCCTTTGGAGCTGCTTGGCTGTCCAAATATATGAGTATGGTTTAACCCGTTATACTCTGACTTATGATCTCCGTTGCACAGTGGTGTATGGCCATTACTTCAGCCTGAAACACTGTAGCCTTAACCGTATCATACAGCTGTACCTGCTCTTTCCCCCTCAATAAGGTTATGGGAGCCTGATCTTGTTGCAGTTGCCATAGCCTCGCCTGTATATAGATATGCAATGTTGGTAAGTTGAGCAGAACCTGTAATGCGTCCGTTGGGGCGGTCCCCGTGGCCCCAGTGCTGTGACAATCAGGCATGCCTACCTTTGAATGCTTCTTACTTATCTGATCGCCTTAGACTGTTGCGTTCTACTCCACAACACCAACGAACCATAGGTTAACATTGGCCTAATGACCTCTGTGTGTACAACCACAGTTCTTGCCACACATTTGTCTACAAATCAAAGATGTGAACTTCTATATGTCAGTTATTCTCCATAAATCCCTTTATTTGTGTATCGAAAATCATTAAAAAATTTAAGTGATCATGGAATTTGATACAATATTCGATATAGTTTGTAGTTATTATAAGGTGTAAAATCGAAAACAAAAAAATACGCTAGTGCTAATTTTAACTTCTATCTGCACTTCCCGATAAAAATCTAATAAAAACAAGTTATAATGGTGTCGTGGGACACCAGGTAGGAACTAAGTTCCTTCGGCTAATGTAGAATCGACACTACTCGCTTGTGTATACGACGACTGTAGCGCCTGCGCACGTCTCATTTAACGGTTTTATTCCATAGACTTTTGGTTACGGTTTTACTATTACATTTTTTTCAGTTCGGTCGCGCAGCAAAATCCCTATCTCCTCCAAGCCTTGGATTATACTACGTTAAAGATTAATAATTACATTTCTTTTTGTTATACATATTTTCATGATTTGTACTTTTCGTCTGGGCAGCTTATATATCAATAAATTCTCTAAGATATAATTTTTATAATGATAATGATCGGAATAAGATAATTGAATTAATTTTATTTAAAGTTAAAATAATATTTATAGTTTTTTGTTTAACACTGGAAAAAAACTAAAAAAAAAAAATTACCATCCCGCGTATTCGATCCTCCAACGATATCCAATCGTGAAGAGTTATCATATGCTAGTCAAATCATTTTTATGTATTTACTGCATAATAATAATTTATTATAAATTTTACATTTAAAAACCAATGATTTTCATTAATTTATAGGACATCACAAAAGTTGACATCGTTGGATATTTCTATATTGTTTACAATGTTGATATTATATTATTAAACTTACCTACCTTTCGTTAGGAGAATGAGAAGATCATCTTTTGCTTGATTCATTATAACTATTATATTTTCAAGAAAGTTTCGGTGACAGTTAAAAATTATATCATAACTGTCAACATTATTTCTATCGTATACTGAACACTGAGTAGAGGCTAGCGTTGTGTGGAGGCTAGCGGTAACCTGCCTACTAGATATAGTGGCACTATTACAAGCGTTACGGTTTTATTGTTACGGTTTTTACTATTACATTTTTTTCAGTTCGGTCACGTAGCAAAATCCCTATCTTATCCAAGCCTGCCGTAAGGAACTTAGTTCCAATTAATAACAGATACAATTATCAATTTTATTTAAATAAACAGTGAACAAAAATAGTAAAAGTATCTAAAAATAAAGTATAAAGCACTTTAAAGCTCTATATTCTAATTCTTTTTTCTTTCAGATCTATAAACGAAATTTTATTCGGATATGATTCTTTAACCCAATTTCTAGTAAAAATATAAAATTTTCAAAATTAGAAAAGTGAAGGTGTCAAAAACTGCACTGTTTGAAAGAATTTTAATAAGCTTACATTACACGCACACTATTCAAGTTTTGATAAATAACGGTATGAAATTCAGTTATTTCACCAAATATTCTCGTAGGTGTGAAGAAAATTAAGCGGAGCCATAAAAAATCGTTTGTTTTCGTTTTGTCTGCGTGATTCAGACGAAATTCTCAGACTCATTCATATATTTTCAGGATCGTATGTGTAAGTTAGTTGAGATTTATATTTATTTATTAATTATATACATACCTTGAGTAAGTATTTAATCTTCTAAATGTATATATACAGTTTTATAGTAGATTCTGATATGATTCTTAAAAATTTGTAAAAATATTCTAATAAAGATAGAAATCTTAGCAGCTTATCTGTCAAAAAATGAAAGCAAAATATACTAAAAAAATATGGAAAATTGAAAATGAAATGGTTGTAAAAAATCGAACTCAACACATTTAAAAATTGGTAAATAAGAATAAGAAAATTGTAAGAAGAAAAGATGAACAAGCGGCTATTGAGGCTTTAAAGAACCACAAGATAGACTAGTATGTATGCGAGTTGGTCAAGTTCATGGAGAAATGTATATTGAACAAATCACATGCCAATCCCATTATCTGCGGGACTAAGTGTGATCGGGGCATTATCTGGTGGTGCAGCAGTATTTGCTAAGATTGTAATTAATACTTCTTCTTCTTCGCCTTGCGCGTAGCCGCGCATTGGCGTTTGACTGCACTCCTCAGATTATGCGCAGAGTGCGATTTTTTCTATTTTCCCTTGCAAAATAAGTTTAAGAATGTGATAATTACTTCCTAAGAATATGGACAAGGCAGGAAATGTTTCTTTCTTTAACGATGTTCAGTAGTTCTCGTTCGCAGCCTGCAGTTCTCAAAACCTCTTCGTTTGTGGTATGTGCGGTCAACGGTACGCGTAAAAGTCTGCGAAGAATCCACATCTCAAATGCTTCGATGCGGTTCAAGTTTTTAACCCTGAGAGACCTTTCTCACCTTAAGAGAAAAAATGTTGTCTAGGCGTAGTTTAACTTCTTCATCGCAATCCCATCTTCCATTTATCGTGGCTCCTAGATATTTGAAACGTTATACAAGCTCTTTGATATTTCCATCAATCGTAAAATAGTTATTTGTGACACAAGGACGGAAAATGCCATTTTGCAAGAGCGAGTGAAGTTGTGTAGCCGAGGGGCGTAGCACCGAGGCGAAACAATGCGAGCACTTGCAAAACATTTTCCGGACGTGTAACACACACTATTTTTTGGTCCGACCAATTTTTAATATTTTCAAAAGTTCAAAAACTGTTTACTTTGTGACATACAAGATAAGGTGTATATTGAGATTATTGACATCTATTGCACGATTAAAAGAATTAGTAATAAGGAATAATTTGCTCATAATCGATTTCACGATCCTTAATTTTTATACATACGAATACTGTGCTAATAAGCAGCACAGTAAAAATTGTTATATTGATAATATCAATACCTATTAATATCTAAAAATTTTATATAAAAATAGCAGAGACAATGAACTATTATAGTTCAATGAGCAATAATAAAATCGAAATATGTATTTTCATAATCGAATGATAAGTAGTTGTAAATTGACATAAATGTCAAAGTTAAAATAAAAGTTGTGAGAGAAATTAAATGTAAGTTTGAATCCTGCTTACCTTTAGAAAAAGTTATTAGTTTAGTATATTATACGCTGTTTTTAAATAAATTTAATTAAAATTTGTAGTTTTCATTATATAATTTTGATGACTCATAGCGCCATCTCTTTAGATAATCTAAAAGCTACTTTGCCGGCCTAGGCCGGAAAATGTCATTTTCCGGACGATTTTGAAGTAATTAATAGTATTGTTTCTGGACGGAGGACCAAAAACGGTATTGATTGTAGGATGACGACCTATTATCATAAGTTTGGTCTTGGTGGCGTTAATCGTGAGTCCAAATTCTGTCCACCATGTGTTGAAGATCCTCCAAAATTGATGCTAGAATTGACGATTCGTCTGCATATCGTATATCGTCTATTGGAATTCCGTTGAACTTAATTTCTCTACTATATCCTTCCCAAACCATTTGAAAGATCTGTTCAACGTATATATTAAAAAGCACTGCTGATAATATGCAACCTTGAAGGACTCCCTTACATACGTTGAAAGTATCTGAGATTAGATCTCTGTTGATTCTTATCTCTACTGTCTGATTCCAATATAATTCCTGAATAATTCTGATGTCTTTGGTGTCTATTCCTATTTTGAGTAGTCTATATCGTATGTTACGTTGTCGAAAGCCTTCTGATAATCAATAAAGCAAACAAAGACATCTTGTCGTTGGTAATAGCACTTTTGAATCAGTAATTTGATTGAAAACAGAGCATCTCTTGTACCTAATCCCTTTATAAAGCCAAATTGTATTTTTCGGCTTCTTTCTTCACATTTCGAGTATATTCGAGCATGTATGACCCGAAAAAAAAACTTTCAGAGCATGACTCATATAATGCGCAGAAGAAATTGGATATAGAATCTATGGAGTCTTTCAGTAAAATTCCAAATTTCAGAGGTGTATTTATGCGAGACACGCTCAGCTGCAGATTATGCGACAGGGAACCTCAAACGATAATCATTGCAACTTACTGGATCGCAGAAGATGTGGTGTTTATTTTCTAGATCTGTACAAATTAGCATACGGTACCAGAATCTCTGAATTGGTACAATAAACCAATGGAAAATAAACAATAGGCCTAAATAGATAGGGTTACTACCACTGTCTATACCAGACGACTTTCAAATGAAAAAAAAAGAGAAGGAATTATAATTTAGAACACAATGGATCTGTAACTTGTAAGAGGTGAACAGGTGAAGAATTCCAAAGATGATACAACCAACAAATCTGCAAATTTAACAACTTAAAGCTAAACAATTTTGTGAACACCTGGTAAATTACATCTCCTATGAATAGTACAACAACACTTTAATTTAATCAAATTCATTCCAGGTCTGTCCAGTAAACTTATCTGTATTATGAATATGGCTTTCTGCCAAAAATAAAGGAAACTCAAATATACAAACTGTGCTTAGTTGTTCCTATTTTTTTTTTCTAATATGTATTATACAAAGTTAAAGAGATCAACAACATCATTAGAATCTCAAAAATCTGTTATGTGAGATTATTTTTACCGTTACCTAGAGAAATAAAAATACCCTCGATATTATAAAAAAAAAGTAATAAAGATCAAAATTAATGTCTAACACTTATATTACATACTCAAATAAAAACCACAATAACCTATTCAACTATTCTGCATAACCCTTTTCTCCTAGACTCAAGGGCATTTATTGAAAACCGGTAGAAGTATCATTTTCTCAGGAACGAGCTGTCACTCACAATTCACTCACCCCAAAATGAAATGCCATAAACACAATATACACCATAGTCTGTTATTGTTGTAATTAATGTTTTTAGGGTCATGTTTATTACCGTGATAAATTTTTTCTGCGCGGTTAGGTGTGGACAAATAAATGGAACTGACAAATTACTGGTGCTGTCAAGATTCTCGGGACCAAAAAGGGTTATATTTGAATTTCTTTTTATGTAAATCAGATTTTTTCTTACTAGTGTTGGCTAAACGGGAGAATATTACTATACTGCTTTTGTGCACTTTGTGCTTTGTGTGTAAATATTTGGTAGTATGTGTTAGGTACTGTTACCAAAAATCATTAATCACCATTACAATTAATTTTGGTAATAATCTTCGATCACAAATTCAATTATTAGACTAGAGGTAGATAGAATTTTCAACTTGGAACTTACTCAGAGACAGAGACAAGTAGAATCTTTTCCCCAGAACCAATTTACACCAACCCAGCACTGTTTGCAAACAATTGTGAACACTCACTTTTAGAACATTCTACAGAGTTTGGCTACTTGTCTGTGGACAAATAATCATAGGGATTTTGTCCAATGTAAACGATATTAGAACAATCTTAGAGTTGACGTCAATCTTTACAATACCAAAATACTATCGCAATAATTCGTATCAACTCTTGCCACTTTTTATTTGATGATGACATGCGACTGAAATTTTTAAGGAGCACTATTTCTCCTCCCTCCCTCCTGGTTTTCCCAATTTGGGAAGTGGAGGTTGCTTTTTTGGTGCTACTGCCTGTTGGAGTGTTTTCCTCAAACAAAAAAAGAATACCAGCGGAAATACACCGCAACAACAAAGCAAACGAACAAGAAGACAGGAGGAAAACCCTCCCCTTCTTCAGCCTCTCGGGAAACACCCCGGGAGACAGCAATGCTGAACGCCGGCACCTCAGAGCCCGGAGTAGGAACAAACCATAAAGGGAAACCTGAGGGGAGGAAAACACTCCAACTATTAGCTATTAATTAAACAAAATTTATTCCTTTAAAAAACGAAGATTACCATTCTTTCAATTTCAAAGAGTATCAATGTCAACACGCAGCATAATTGAAAAGTTTGTTAACCCGGGTGTCATGTTTGGAATTTTATCGTAACAAAAAACTGCAGTGTTACGTTGTTATCGATCATCAGCAAATAAGGCTCAGAACAACAAATCATATTCACTGTCAAAGGTTAGAATGGTTCGTTCATCAAGGAATTGCGATATTAAATAGCACATATCACCAGAGGATCACATCTCGGTGAAAAAAATGACAAAATAAGTAAGGCATTATATGACACGTATTGTTGGTAGAATAATAATAGGAGCAATTCAGATTTCGATAATTCTTATGCTATACCTTAACTGACCATAACAAGATGTCCATTTATAGACCATACGTTTTTTTTTATTTAAGGATGTCCTCGTAGGTATAGATCTAAATACAATTGTACCGAGAATATCTATTGGGGCAGAAGAGGCAATTTATTAATTTGGGATTTAAAGGACTGCAAGTTACGACGAGTGGGGAAGACGTGGGAAGGTAAGGAGTTCCACAATCTGGAGACCCTGGGGATGAAGGTACGATCGAATCGATCCGTTCTCGATGTTTGGCACTGAACCGTATAAGGGTGCATGGAGTTGGTATGTTACGTTGCTCTGGCTGGTCTGGCAAGTGAAGGCACTATATCCCCAATAAGCATATTAGTAAGAAAGCAAGTCCATTCTACCATGTATGCAAATCTCGTTTTATAAAGCTGTTCTATAGCTGTACTTTTCACAAAATCTTCATCAATATTAGAGTAATTATTTTTTACTTTTAGGATTCAATGACGAACAATAAATGAAAAAACTGATTGGTTTGCTCCTGAACCAAATTTTCTTTGATTTCATTTATTTCCTCTGCAGCTTTAATTGATGTTCTACCTTCAGGCTTCAAAACAACTTGGTGAAAACTTACTGACTAAGAGTTTAAAAAATAAACCCAATATTAACATTTAAGATCTTCAATGTTTAAAAATAGTCCTGTAACGACTGGTACATTTTCGACGATCATATCTAACATGTCCAATATTTTAAATTTTTGCACAGCTTTAGAAAACAGGACTATTTTGCGTCCAAGATCATTGTTTGGGGACAACGAGATAGGTGGTCGAATAAAGTCCCGTTAAAAATGGGGAGAATGGTCATTTTAGCTGTACCATAAGATAGAACAGTTAAATATGCATTTTTTTAGCAATATAATGGACGTGCACATATCGGAGACGAAAATTTAGTGTTAATTTAATACTGTGTATCACCAATTGAACATCTGTGGGTGACAACGGCTTCTTCCACCTGAAGTACAACTTATCAAAGATTCTGTATTTCCAGAACCTTATTTGTTGAATGAGACTCATTATTAACATTTTTTACCAATGTTCGTTGTATTTCCACCAAATTTTGTTAACATCTGGGAGTTGCTTTCTTAATGCAATACCGTACATAAGGTAAACATGTACACTCCCTGTATTTAACTTTTTCTAAGACAACTCGAGATAGCCTAAGGTTGTGATTACATCAAAGACTAGTTTGAAAGATGAATTAGCCTTTTGTCCTGTCGCAGGACTACACAGCTGGTAATAATTTCTAACAATCTCCAAGTCTAGATGCGTCCGAGAGATGGCCTCGACTCATTGCGATCACTCAAGTGGGTAGAAAATGGCTAATTGAATAATTACTAACTCCTACACAACAGAAACTGCCGACATTAAATTTTTAGAAACATCAAAAGAATTGTTCTTAAATGACTATCATTAAATGCACAAAATGGAATTTTAATGCTCATGTCATTTATTTAATTTAATTCAAAATTCTGATATATATGTAGATTGTGGAAATTTATAATGCTTAAACAAATATTAATGAAAATTTTCTTAACCACAAGTAAACATTGTTTTTATTACGAAATCATAAATTCAGGCAGAAAAACAATTTATATTCTAAATTTTTAAAGCATCATGTGATGTTTTGATCAGATTTTTTTAACCCTAACCCTCAATATGATGAACATTATAAAAGCTAACCGGAAAAGATTTAAAATTCAAATTTACAATGCAACAATTGTTTTTGCTTTGTAATCACCGGAATCGGTCATAATTCTAAAATTGTATTTAAGAGTATTAAACACGCTATGAAAGTTGATTCAGCCATTATTGTATGGTACGTGATTTTTTTGTAATTTCAACAAATTGTAAAAATATTAGAAGAAAATGTAAGTATCGTAAAATATGATAGCAAAACAAGAAAGTTTGGATTTAATAAATCACCAATAATCGAGATACAGGCAGATGTTTATAATGTGGCACTCCAGGAAAATCATTTGATCGAACATACTTTAACGAATTAAATATAAATATAAATTTACGCCACTGAAGGTGACGATAAAGTACTAGTCGTGCATTTAGAACGGAGAAGACGTTACGTAGAGTTTACTGAAAAATACTCGATTCTTAGAGAACACCGACGCTGTACTGTAAAACCATCGGCGTGTCACAGCACAGGGTATACCAACAAGGTATAACTAGAGGGCCGTTCGTACGATCCAGTTGTTCTTTTTGTAACCACCATAAGAAAGCTATGCTTCTAAAGAAACTGATATGAGACAGAGAATTTTTTTATCAAAAGGTTTTAATAAAATTCTATGGTTGCCTCATGACCAGGAACCTTTAATCAAATCCGAAACTTTCTATGATCCAGCCAAATGATAGCCGATGGTTAATCTTGTAAGGATTTATTTTAAAGCTAATATGATAAACCGTAATGTATGTATAGGTATAGCCTGCGGTTCAGCTCAGAGTATACCCACTAGGTATAGCTAGAGGCCCTTTTGGGTCGTTCTTATAGTTTTTCGGGGTTCTTTGTGTAAACGACACAAGAAAGCTAAGCTTCTATAAGAATCTCATATGAGACAGAGAAGTTTTTTTTATCAAAAGCTTTCAATAAACATCTATGGTTAACATTGTTGCCACATGAGCATGGACCCTTCATCAAGAAATAAACTTTGTATGACACGGCCAAATTAAACTGTAATGATTAATTTTGCAAGGATCCCCAACAAGAAACAGTCAAATCAAAAATTATCTTAAAAATGACATTGAGATTTCTAAAGTGATACCAAACTGTGTAGTTCATTCGAAAATATACCGGCAAGCGTACCACTAGGTTGCACAGAGACGAAAAGATTACAGCAAAACATGGAGACATTTTTGTTGTACAATTTATTTCTAGCAAACTGGCATTGAATATAGTTCACAAATTCTCATAGGTGCGTTTCCAAGCCATTCTAGAAGAATAACCATTTTATCTTCGATGTATTTCACTATTTGCGAAATCCAGAAAAAAACAAGTTCGCTTGCTGAACCAACTTTTTCTAGGTCTCAAACACGTTTATATTTTTCACTCATGTCTTTTATGGATATGTTTTCTTGTTTCCTGATATAAAAAGAGCCCCCAAAACATATTTTTGACTGGATGTTTCACCTAGTGAGAAAAAGTTTAATCTTGATGTAGTGTTTTTCTGTCTAAAGAACATATTTTGATATTTTTTTCAGAATCTTTTGGTTTTGAGGTCTCCCAGCTTTTCTTCTTCCCTTCCCTCTTTATACTTTTCACTCATGTCCTCTATGGATATGTTTTCCTGTTTCCTGATATTAAAAGAGCCCCCAAATCATATTTTTGACTAGATGTTTCACCTAGTGAGAAGTAGTTTAATCTTGATGTATTTTTTTTCTGTCTAAAGAACATATTTTGATATTTTTTTCAGAATCCGCTGGTTTTGAGGTCTCCCAGCTTTTCTTCTTTCCTTCCCTCTTTATATTTTTCACTCATGTCTTCTATGGATATGTTTTCCTGTTTCCTGATATGAAAAGAGCCCCCAAAACATATTTTTGACTGGATGTTTCACCTAGTGGGAAGTAGTTTAATCTTGATGTAGTGTTTTTCTGTCTAAAGAACATATTTTGGTATTTTTTCAGAATCTGTTGGTTTTGAGGTCTCCCAGCTTTTCTTCTTTCCTTCCCTCTTTATATTTTTCACTCATGTCTTCTATGGATATGTTTTCCTGTTTCCTGATATAAAAAGAGCCCCCAAAACATATTTTTGACTGGATGTATCACCTAGTGGGAAGTAGTTTAATCTTGATGTATTGTTTTTCTGTCTAAAGAACATATTTTGATATTTTTTTCAGAATCTGTTGGTTTTGAGGTCTCCCAGCTTTTCTTCTTTCCTTCCCTCTTTATATTTTTCACTCATGTCTTCTATGGATATGTTTTCCTGTTTCCTGATATGAAAAGAGCCCCCAAAACATATTTTTGACTGGATGTTTCACCTAGTGGGAAGTAGTTTAATCTTGATGTAGTGTTTTTCTGTCTAAAGAACATATTTTGGTATTTTTTCAGAATCTGTTGGTTTTGAGATCTCCCAGCTTTTCTTCTTTCCTTCCCTCTTTATATTTTTCACTCATGTCTTCTATGGATATGTTTTCCTGTTTCCTGATATGAAAAGAGCCCCCAAAACATATTTTTGACTGGATGTTTCACCTAGTGGGAAGTAGTTTAATCTTGATGTAGTGTTTTTCTGTCTAAAGAACATATTTTGGTATTTTTTCAGAATCTGTTGGTTTTGAGATCTCCCAGCTTTTCTTCTTTCCTTCCCTCTTTATATTTTTCACTCATGTCTTCTATGGATATGTTTTCCTATTTCCTGATATAAAAAGAGCCCCCAAAACATATTTTTGACTGGATGTATCACCTAGTGGGAAGTAGTTTAATCTTGATGTATTGTTTTTCTGTCTAAAGAACATATTTTGATATTTTTTTCAGAATCTGTTGGTTTTGAGGTCTTCCAGCTTTTCTTCTTCCCTTCCGTCTTTATACTTTTCACTCATGTCCTCTATGGATATGTTTTCCTGTTTCCTGATATGAAAAGAGCCCCCAAAACATATTTTTGACTGGATGTTTCACCTAGTGGGAAGTAGTTTAATCTTGATGTAGTGTTTTTCTGTCTAAAGAACATATTTTGGTATTTTTTCAGAATCTGTTGGTTTTGAGGTCTCCCAGCTTTTCTTCTTTCCTTCCCTCTTTATATTTTTCACTCATGTCTTCTATGGATATGTTTTCCTGTTTCCTGATATGAAAAGAGCCCCCAAAACATATTTTTGACTGGATGTTTCACCTAGTGGGAAGTAGTTTAATCTTGATGTAGTGTTTTTCTGTCTAAAGAACATATTTTGGTATTTTTTCAGAATCTGTTGGTTTTGAGATCTCCCAGCTTTTCTTCTTTCCTTCCCTCTTTATATTTTTCACTCATGTCTTCTATGGATATGTTTTCCTATTTCCTGATATAAAAAGAGCCCCCAAAACATATTTTTGACTGGATGTATCACCTAGTGGGAAGTAGTTTAATCTTGATGTATTGTTTTTCTGTCTAAAGAACATATTTTGATATTTTTTTCAGAATCTGTTGGTTTTGAGGTCTTCCAGCTTTTCTTCTTCCCTTCCGTCTTTATACTTTTCACTCATGTCCTCTATGGATATGTTTTCCTGTTTCCTGATATGAAAAGAGCCCCCAAAACATATTTTTGACTGGATGTTTCACCTAGTGGGAAGTAGTTTAATCTTGATGTAGTGTTTTTCTGTCTAAAGAACATATTTTGGTATTTTTTCAGAATCTGTTGGTTTTGAGGTCTCCCAGCTTTTCTTCTTTCCTTCCCTCTTTATATTTTTCACTCATGTCTTCTATGGATATGTTTTCCTGTTTCCTGATATGAAAAGAGCCCCCAAAACATATTTTTGACTGGATGTTTCACCTAGTGGGAAGTAGTTTAATCTTGATGTATTGTTTTTCTGTCTAAAGAACATATTTTGATATTTTTTTCAGAATCTGTTGGTTTTGAGGTCTCCCAGCTTTTCTTCTTTCCTTCCCTCTTTATATTTTTCACTCATGTCTTCTATGGATATGTTTTCCTGTTTCCTGATATGAAAAGAGCCCCCAAAACATATTTTTGACTGGATGTTTCACCTAGTGGGAAGTAGTTTAATCTTGATGTAGTGTTTTTCTGTCTAAAGAACATATTTTGGTATTTTTTCAGAATCTGTTGGTTTTGAGATCTCCCAGCTTTTCTTCTTTCCTTCCCTCTTTATATTTTTCACTCATGTCTTCTATGGATATGTTTTCCTATTTCCTGATATAAAAAGAGCCCCCAAAACATATTTTTGACTGGATGTATCACCTAGTGGGAAGTAGTTTAATCTTGATGTATTGTTTTTCTGTCTAAAGAACATATTTTGATATTTTTTTCAGAATCTGTTGGTTTTGAGGTCTTCCAGCTTTTCTTCTTCCCTTCCGTCTTTATACTTTTCACTCATGTCCTCTATGGATATGTTTTCCTGTTTCCTGATATTAAAAGAGCCCCCAAAACATATTTTTGACTAGATGTTTTACCTAGTGAGAAGTAGTTTAATCTTGATGTATTTTTTTTCTGTCTAAAGAACATAATTTGGTATTTTTTCAGAATCTGTTGGTTTTGAGGTCTCCCAGCTTTTCTTCTTTCCTTCCCTCTTTATGTTTTTCACTCATGTCTTCTATGGATATGTTTTCCTATTTCCTGATATAAAAAGAGCCCCTAAAACATATTTTTGACTGGATGTTTCACCTAGTGGGAAGTAGTTTAATCTTGATGTATTGTTTTTCTGTCTAAAGAACATATTTTGGTATTTTTTTCAGAATCTGTTGGTTTTGAGGTTTCCAAGCTTTTCTTTTTCCCTCCAAAAGGAGTCTGCGAATTGTATAACTGTAAATATATTCACCTCAATCTGCTTTAAGTCTTGCTGAAGAACACAGCTCATCTTGTAAATCTTACATTTCTCTTTAGACTATATTAAATAATAACACGTCTGTTATTGTATTGAAACTACCAGGTGTTCTTAATTAACAGAAAACTACAGACGCTTATACAAATCGCAACCATTGCATTTTAATTTACCACACAATATATAATAAAAAAGTTATCATGTGCAACGAGATTGCAGATAGCTACTACAGATAATTTTATATAATATGGACAAATATAAAATAATCTTAAATTTGATAACAAAGATAAACTTTGTTCGATATTATTTGTGGTGTAGAAAATTATTTTAACATATATATTGTTATGGTCTTCTTCTCCTCTGGTTTGCTCCTTATGGTCTGGGTTCTGATTTGGTTGTCGTACTTTCCTTTGGCTTCTGGTCTGTGTTCTGTTTTTTTTTAATTCCTTATTTTTTTTTTTAACTTTCAAATCATATACTTTTTTTTTTAAACTGTAACTATTTTCTTCATAAATTTTTTTATCTTTTAAATCTTTTTCATGTCAGACACTGTGTTTCGCTCTATTAGAGCTCATCAGTACGTTATTAAAGCGAAATAAAGTGTTTGCAGCTTTCCATTGTCCTTGGGCACATTGATACTTATATGTTTATGTGCTTCGGATTAGGAATTCTAACCCACACACAAATCAAGGTTTTATATCTGGATCACATTAACAGCATGGACGAGATACGTTTGCATCATTTTTCATTACTTTATTTATAAGATTGTCAAAAAAACGCTCGGTTTCGTTTGATTACGTTTGATTACCTTGCCTAAACGTTATACATGAGATGCAACGCGACCACCAGAGTGGTAAAACCAAGCAAGTAAAACTAACAAGTATCAGTCGGGGGATGTCTCTTTATAAGTGATTGGAGATACATAAACTGTACTGTATTGATGAGCTCTAATAGAGCGAAACACAGTGTCTGCAGTTTGGTTTTGCCCTTGTATGGGCTGATTAATACATATATCTATGTAGCAGTATTCTGTGCTTAGGGTTGGGAATTCTAAACCCACGCACAAATCCAGGTATTATATCTGGAGATATAGTTTGTAAAAATGAGGAAATACTCGTCATAACGTCTATTTGGTGAGATCTATCAAATTTAGATTATTTATATTTTTTATATTTAATTCATTTGCATAACTTTTGTAGTTACTCATTAAGAATATATATGTTAACTATGTATTCAGAATTTTTAATCAAACAATTTGTTAAATTACACTTGCAAGGTTACACACAAAGCCAGTATCATCCATTTAAATGATAATAAAAAAAAACAGTATTTAATTCAAGAATTGTGTTAATGATAATGAAGTGTAGCGTTCAATTAATTAGTCAATTATCAGTAAACGTAACTGGACAAAACTTCTCTTCGCTCGTAACTTATCTAAGCAATTAAAAAACAATTTCCCACCTTAGATCGTTGTTATTGTAAATTGTAACTTTGTTCTTTAATAAATTATCGTATAGTAACCAACTTGCTTGTTTATGCATTCTAACAAAGGCCGTGGTTACAAACAGATTATTCTTTTTCTATTTCTATTCTCTACAGGTTAGGTTACAAAATAATGTTAACAATATAAACAAAGTAGGTTGTTTAAAGATGGAGATAAATATGTGAAACGGTTATTTGTAACGTTATAAGATTTTTTTGTTATTATATTATTTTCATAATAAATATTTTTCTTCATACCTCGGTCTCGGTCGAAAGTACTTATTTTCGTCCCTAATTGCAGGGAAGAAAGTTTAACATTTACTCCCTGTTTACGGCGGGATGAAAGTTGAATTTTCGGCCCTGCGCCTCATGATGTTTTGTCGTCTTTAACATTTACTCCCTGTTTACGGCGGGAGGAAAAATTTCTCATGCGTAGTTACACTTGTAACTAGGGACTGTTTATTCTCGTGTCATTTCTATTTCTATCTATAACCTTAAAAATAATCATCAATGACAAAACTTGACTCTTCGAATGTATTTGATGCCTGTCCCATGACCAGCTGCACTCGCTTCGCTCGTTGCGCAAGTATAGGTCTCCCAACGAAAGTTTGTGACAGCCACGTGTTAGTCGGCGCAGGTAGGCGGAGTCTTTCTATCAGTGGCGGACGGAAATAAAAATATATTATACATCTTAAATTAATTTTTAATGTATGATGCCAACATAATTAAGAAGAATTTATTTTATATAAATTTGTTACTGCCCACTTTAAACTAAAAAAATACATACATTTAAAAAACAACTCAGAAACTCTCTCAGCATATTCGTAGCTAAATACAGTTTACAAAACCATTCTAGCTACCACACTGACAAGCTTTTAGAACGGTCGTTGTTATCGTAACGCTCGTAAAAAAAACCACTGCGCATTGAACGAGAGGCCACGTGGCTGTCCCAAACTTTCGTTGGGCGATCTATACTTTCGACCGAGGTATGAAGAAAAATAGTATACACTACACGGGCCAAAAGTTGAAATCTCGGTCCTGCGCGTCATGTTGCCCTCGGCTTTTCGCCTCGGGCATCATGACGCGCAGGGCCGAAAATTCAACTTTCGTCCCTTGTAGCGTAATATACTATTTCATATCACATGCATTGAAACAGCTAGTTTTGATCTCTGTTTTGCCAATCGAAATAAGACAATTTCAGACCAATGCAACTGTCAGTCAGAAACTGACAGTTGTTTCTGCCCTAGGGGAGAAAACGTTGTTTCTGTCCGGCACATTCATTTATTTATTATTTATGTCTTTATTTCAAGTCTGTCAGAATCGCATTTGTAATAAACAAAAGCGAATAAAATCATAATCGTCTGACAGCTGTCGTCAAATCGTTGTCAAGTCATTACTACGCTATTTGTCTGAAATAGTCTTACTTCGATTGGCTACAGAGATCAAAACTTGCTGTTTCAATGCATGTGATATGAAAAATATAGTGTGTGGCACGGGATGAAACAAAGACGATTTCTGACCGGGCGATGACAGCCCTCGCTTCGTTCGGGCAGTCAACTCTCGCTCTAGTCAGAAATCGTCTTGTTTCACCACACAATATACTATTATACACAAATAGAATTACTGCTTCCCAGAGGTTTTCCGAATTAAAAAAAAAAGTTCACGATTTTTTCGTTATTTTTGAAGATGCTTTTGATACAAAGCGTTACATTACGCCACTCTCGCGGTGAAAGGAAAACATTGCAAACTTATGACAGTTCATCAAATGGCAAACTTATTTTTAGAAACATACAGGTACCTAAGTATATATGCAGACTTATACGTATAAATACATAGAATTACAATTATTGTGTTTTTATCATTTTTGAAGATACGTTTCTTCGTGCTCGTTCTGATGATGTACTGAACAATAAAAATATTCAAGTTTCTATCTGTTTATTAAGATCGAGTAAAAAATTGCTTAAAAAGTTTGTTGTATGGAAGACCCACTTTAATATTTACTTTATTACTATTATTTATATTGAAAGGTAATATACAACTATATATTCTGAGAAAATTTTAAGCGTTTATCTGTTACCGTTAATATTATTAATATCGAGCAAAAAACTGCAGCTTTCTAGCTATCACGGTTTATGAGATACAGCCTGGTAACAGACGGACAGACAAACAGACGGACAGACAAACAGACGCACAGACGGACAGAGAGACAGAAAGATAGCGGAGGCTTAGTAATAGGGTACCGTTTTTATTTTTTAGGTACATAACCCTTAAAAACGATACCAAAAGCTTTACCCTATTTATGGCAATACTTAAATCTTAAAAATCTGAAAAATCAGAAAAAATTGCCAAAGTCGGAAAAAAATTGAAAATTAAGAAAAACTGGATAGATATTAAAAAAAAGGGTGTAGCAGTCAGTGGGACTGCCGGCAGAAGTTATACTTCTATGCACTGTTAACTAATAAAACTTAATAACTACAAACACAGGCAAGTAGAAATAATTATTTTTTTTTAAATTAACTGTATTCAATTAAATAAATACTAAGAAAAATAAGACCAGTTGATGTGAGTCCTTACTTCAAACACGAAAACCAAAACAGTAAAACGATCAATGTACAAAAAAAGTGTTTACAAAACCCGATTTGCTTACCGTGGGCTATTACAGATTTTAAAACACTAGAAAACAATGCAAAACATTTTCTAACAACATATAGGTACACACTTTTACAAAATTTGAACGCACTTTGAACTGCACTTTTCAGTAACTTTGTAGGAACAGATTTTAACTCACACGCATGTCTTCGACTCAAAAGCATAGTGAAGGATATAATGCAACCATGTGACGGTATTTTAGACTACAATACAATACTCATTACTGAATATTATTATTAATATAAAATACTAAACTTAATATGTATACTTACTGGACAGAATTATAAAATAATATGTCAAACATAATGCGACACGTCAATGTAATACAATAACAATAGCTCAGACTGTTTATTGTATATCTATCTCTTTTCAATGCAATGAATGTTTAAACGGTATTCAAAGGACTTATAGTGATGACTAATAACATGTAGTAAATATTTCATCTTTGTTTTTACCGAACAATATACCTACCTTATATGTGATTCTGTCTCTCTCTTACTCACACCATTACATATGTAATGATTTTTCCCATTTAGCTACACACTAATTCATTCCACAGAGTGTCCGAATAGAAGTATAACTTCAAAAATCATGAAAAAATAAGTGAAAAGTTCGATAACTAAAATTAGAAAAATCTTAATTAATTTTGTTATGGAAATCGAATATTGTAAATGATATAACTCAATTTTATATGCACACTAGAAGCACGACTTCTGTCCGTCAGTCCTATGAATGGTAGTTTTTTTTTATTGGATTGTTTTTAAACCAAACTAATATTTTAATTGGACGTTTTTGACAAATTTAAGTACAAATAAACCCTTTTTAAAGCAACTATTATAAAAGTTATGAAAAGCACTAAATATCGAGATTAAGTTACCAAACAGTGGGTTTTAATTAGTACATAATAGAAAGAAAATCCTTATCCTACTTTCATAATCATCTAAAAAAAAGTTATTTCATAGATTTTCTGATATTAATCGTTTTTACCATCTCTAGAATGCCGCTAAGGTGTATACGGTAGCTGGACATTATTTACAAGGTAATAAAATCTCATAATTACCGTTGCCGAGACAGCACAATATATGGTATTCTGTCCGGTTTATTGTTTATAGCCACTTTGGTCAAACGAATCGTTGTTGGTAACTGGTAACGTCCTCGAACCATTGACATTTCCCTTTTTGAGGATAAATTCCATACCCAAAAATCATTAAATTATAAAACGACTGAAAAAACTTTATATCGAAACAATGGAATTCTATCCAAATTGAAACAGCCATATACCTAGCAGTTACCTTCAAACATATACTAATAAGAAGCATCCTTCAATGCTCTGAACATTATAGGATTACCAACAGAGAAAATTACACTACGCGCTATCTCTCCCGCGCAACTAGATGAAAGGTACGAGAAAGACAGAATGTAGTTTTATATACTTTATATCCCTATTGCGCTCAGAGCACTCAAAACTGCATATAGTTAGTGAACTACAGACGAAACTATTCGAGAACTCTGGTAAGTAGGATAAAGTACATCTCATTTGGTTGTACAGGGATTTTTCAGGGAAATTTTACACGATTCCAGTTTTAACGAGTTTTTAAAATATTGGAGTAGTTTCTGATATCTATGTAATTATTTCAATTTATATTGAATAAACTATAACTATATTTTTTTATGTTTCCTATTTGACTAACAGTTGTTTTCGGCTTAGAAACACAAATAACAGTTGATCGAATTTCCAAAGTGTACTTTCAGCAATTTTAACCCATTACTCGCTAAGGAATTTTCAAGAAGTTTCGCTGTTTTTCACTCAGACAATCATCTCAACTTTCAACTTTTCCTATCCTATTACCTATGTTGGTTCTATCATTGACGTAGCAAGAAAAACAGCAAAGTTTCTTCGAGAAGTTTTACGGGTAGATATATTGTGGAACAGCGCTTTATAGAAAAAGAAATGTACAAAAAAATCGCTGGTAAGTTGGACTAAATTCCTTAAAATATCAGTTTTTGTTTAACTTCTTGATTACGTGTTCCAAGTACGAGCGATCGTTTACTAAGGCACTTGAGGCCATTGCCACAGATTGTTAATCTTCCATCTCTTGTCATTTAAGACACTGTCATTGATCGTCAATGTCAATATCATATCAGTTTCGTCATTTCTGACCTAAGAGCCTTATAATTCTGGACGTTTGGTACACTGTCCCAGATCGTGACATTTACTAGAAAAGGAATACAATATACATCGCAATTGCTATCTTCATTGGCTTCCACGTACTTCCACCTATTGTATACCTACTCTAAGAATCGTTAATCATTTGCTATGTTGTATCCACTGTTGTATGTATGTATGTATGTATGTATCTATTGATTTCTCAGACTTATAGCAGCTCTTCTAGTCCTATCTTCCTTAGAAAGTTTAGGATATCATTGGGTTTTAAGTTAGGTAGTTCTTCCTTTTCAATTTCGTATGACCCTAGAATTACTTAATGCGATGCATTCTAATAGTATGTGTATTGAGGTTTTATCCTCTACCTCACAGAATGTGCAGTTTGCTTCATCTACCAATCCTAGTTTCTTCATTCGTCCTCTTAATCGGCAGTGTCTGGTTAGTTCTTACTAAGGTTAAGACAGCTGTGAGATCTCTTCTGGTTATAGCTTCCCAGGAGCGTCTTCGATTGTCTTAGTCCTTCTAGATCATTCCAGTACTTGGATTTTTCGCTATCCATTTTTTTTCTTATTTTTTATAAGATTGTACTACTGCTGATTCCACAGGATGGTTCTGGTCCCAGCTATGGGGTATCCACTGTTACTAATTGTCTCATTTAAGACACTGTCACTAATTGTCATTGTCAATATCATGTCATATTCGTCATTGCAGACGTAAGAGCATATAATTCTGTGCTGAAATTCTGGGACAGAATATGAAAAATGTGTTTGATTGGTCTTAATAACGCTTTAAGTACCTACATATTCTAATTCTGAAAGACTTTAAATTCAAGCAAACCTGTTGACATATGGTGTCATATTTTCAGACATGTATCGTATAAAACTTGATACTAAGGAGCGCCCTTGCATACTTTAATGAATTAAATACTTTATAGACAGAAAATTCTAAACTTTCGTAATTTTTCTACGATTTTATAACCTTGATTATATCATTTTAATGTCTAGTTCCACTTAAGTAAAGTTAAAACAATTCATCTGTTAATACCTACGCAGCGACGTATTATAATTTCAATGCAGGCCAATACCATCACCATCGCCAGGGACAAATTAAAACCACTTATGTTAATCACTCATTATCATAAGTTTCTAGTCGGATTTGCCTCACGCAAGCATTAAACCGTAAACCAAACCTCACCTCCGCCCCGCTGACGGCGCGGCGTTCAAACTAACTAATTGACACCGAACGCGACCTGTTCACACGAGACAGTTTCGTTTCGGTAGTAAAAAGAGCATTAGCGGTTAAGTTCAAAGTAAACAACTATACTATACGAAAAAAAAAGAACGTTTTGCTATTCCACACGCCTAGATCGTCAACTGTTCATCACGTTATTCATACATACTATAGCATTTCAAAGCATAGCGACTATTTAAAAAAAATCTTGCAATTTGATCAAGTTAGGTCGCGTATGTGAAAACACCGTAATCGTATTTATAAATAAAATTTTATATTTTTTTAATTGATGGCGATTAGAAAATATAAATTTCAAATATCAGCTACAAATGCCGGTTTTAAATTGGTACAGACTTGAAATTCAGTTAAAGAAGGTATAAACAAAGTAAGAGTAGAAAATGATAACGTAAAAACTGGTTAAGATTTTTTAAGGGAACAAAGGAAATTTTGATTGAGCAGATTTTTTGCTATGATTCTGCAGTTAGCTTTGAAAATTTATAGACATATTAAGTTTTTATGTTGATTTTGATGTTTAAAAATCCTGAGGAAGTTCAGTAGAAGAAGATATAAACGAAAATGATAAAAACGTAAAAACTGGTGAAGATTTTTGAAGTTATACTTCTATTCGGACACTCTGTGGAATGAATTAGTGTGTAGCTAAATGGGAAAAATCATTAAATATGTAATGGTGTGAGTAAGAGAGAGACAGAATCACATATAAGGTATATTGTTCGGTAAAAACAAAGATGAAATATTTACTACATGTTATTAGTCATCACTATAAGTCCTTTGAATACCGTTTAAACATTCATTGCATTGAAAAGAGATAGATATACAACAAACAGTCTGAGCTATTGTTATTGTATTACATTGACGTATCGCATTATGTTTGACATATTATTTTATACTTTTGTCCAGTAAGTATACATATTAAGTTTAGTATTTTATATTAATAATAATATCCAGTAATGAGTATTGTATTGTAGTCTAAAATACCGTCACATGGTTGCATTATATCCTTCACTATGCTTTTGAGTCGAAGACATGCGTGTGAGTTAAAACTTGTTCCTGCAAAGTTACTGAAAAGTGCAGTTCAAAGTGCGTTAAAATTTTGTAAAAGTGTGTACATGTTGTTAGAAAATGTTTTGCATTGTTTTCTAGTGTTTTAAAATCTGTAATAGCCCACGGTAAGCAAATCGGGTTTTGTAAACACTTTTTTTGTACATTGATCGTTTTACTGTTTGGTTTTCGTGTTTGAAGTAAGGACACACATCAACTGGTCTTATTTTTCTAAGTATTTATTTAATTGAATACAGTTAATTTTAAAAAAAATATTTCTACTTGCCTGTGTTTGTAGTTATTAAGTTTTATTAGTTAACAGTGCATATAAGTATAACTTCTGCCGGCAGTCCCACTGACTGCCACACCCTTTTTTTTAACACAACAAAGGAAATTTTGTATGAGCGGACTTCTTGCTATCCATCTGGAGTCAACTTGTTAACTCAGCAATGAGATTTTGAAAACCAGCACAGAAGCGACAGAGCGAAGAATACTCACATACTACCCTACTATTGGTACCCCTCCAACCAAATTTACAATTATAACAATAGAAACACTACACCGTTAATTTTTCGGTTATTGGAACTCCAATGGAGGTATGTCACCAGGACTTTGCAAGGCGTCAAGACCTGGGCACAAGAAACCCTACGAAACCCTTGGAACATAGATCGTAAAGAAATTCAAGTAAACCTGAAAGGAAGTTCCCGCTTCTCAGTTGAGGCTACTCCAAGCAGCACTGCAGCACTACTGCATCTTCCAGAGGAGCTTAAGAATCAACTCAAAAAAGTTCCACTTAGCTTAAGATAGATAATGTATATAATTAAAAATACTTAATCAAACTTATTACAAATAGGAACAAAATCTACAGAAGTATTCTATCGTTTCCCTAGATCCAAGTTTGACATGTCCCAGCCTGGAAACATCTGGTTTCAGATAGAATTTGCCAAATAGTCTTTGTTATACAAGATAAAGTTGCCACGGACAACTCCTCTAAAAAATGCAGGAAAACAATAAATTGTTGCACTACCCTGAAAAGGACAGTAGGTCCTACAGTAGGGTACAGGGAAAATAACAATATTCTTAATAATATGCAATTTACTCATTAAAATATTTTACAAAGCAAAGCAATGATTTAAAGTATACAACTAAATTTACGATTTCTATCAAACTATTAACTTTCAGTGCGTATCTATGAGCGTATGGCCTTTTATTATATAGCACATTATTTTATTCGTATTTATTATCGGATAAAATTAAAATAAAAATCTATATAGTATTATGATAATGTTTCATGTATAAAAAATGTATCTATTCAAAATGTTTGCATATACACCGCTATTATCTAATTAGGTAAAATAATTAAAATAAAGCAGGCTTTATACCACGCGTGTAACCACCAAAACGACAATAAAAATAAAAAGATGTCAATTGTGTATAAGAACAAAAAATTACAGCTGAGAAGGGAGAAACAACTATATACAAAAATTCCAACGTTTAATATAATCAATGATTTCATTTATTTATAATCAATTGATCACATTTTTTTATCTGATAGCATTTCTATTCTATAGATTTCATAGAAACAGAAAGGCCCAACGAATGGACGAAGTCCGCCCATTTCGTTTATTTATTTTTTTCTAATTTGCATTTTTACGTTTTTTTCGGCCATGTAATCAAGTCGTTTTATACCTTTTTTTGAATAAATTCGTCACACACACATGTTAAACTAGATAATTACCATGTTACTGCCGAAATTACAGGGTACGGACACAATAGCACCATGTTAATGGGGTTTCTACTCATAAGCGCAACATAGGGTAAAAGAATCAGATTATTTAATAAAAATGGATACCAGGACACTCAGGGTTTCGAGGCTATGAGAAGGCTGATGAATTGGCCCGTGTAGGAGCTAATATCCCAATGAGTGGACCGGAACCATTCGGCGGAGTTGCTGACAAATTCAGAAAGGCAGCTATTGAGAAATCGAGGCCAGAGAAGGCTCAGAATTGGTGGGAAAAATCACCGGACAAGCGACAAGCCAAAGTCTTCATAAAGGGACACTCGGCAAAGTTTACTGCATAGCTGATGTCACAAAGACGAATGACAGAATAATTGTTAGTCCCTTGACAGGACATTGTAGGCTCAGAAAAAACATGAACTTGGCAGATGAAGACATCTGTCGATACTGCCAAGAGGAGGAGGAAACCGGCTTTTCATGTCCTGCTCCTGCACCAAGTTATGCGGAGAGGCCACTGTCAAGGCTATTACGTCTCTTTAGCCGCTTACAGACCGGATTTCCAACGCTAGCCAACAGCACATGTGAATTATGTTGGAACGCGTTGGTTTTGGTGTGTACGGCGGCGACCATTCGAAGCCAACGCTTCCCAACGGGAACGTTGGCCTTGGCTAGTGTTCGGTAGTCGAGCGGTAACATCAAAGAGATGCTTGTTTGTGTCGAATTTGGTTTGGACGCGATTTGGAGATTATTTTCTGATTTCAGTCGTTGGAAAACATTTCTTACGTGCGTACGCTTTTATTATTAATATTTTGATTTGGAGTGGACCGAAGATATGTGTTTGAAATTGATAGAAATTTATAGGGATAATCCTATTTTATGGAACCCTACTAATTCGCTGTTTAAAATGGCGAAAAAGAAAATAGACATTTGGCAACGCGTAGCAGCTGAAGTTAACTGCGAGATCTCAGAAGTTAAGAAAAAAATTGAACTTATGTAAAACGAGAAATCCTGCACTTGCACACAATAAATTATCATCACTTTCGCTCGATGACATCCCAAAACAATTAAAAACCACCGAACCGCGACCAACGGTCTCCAATGCAATACTAAAAATTCGGTATGGACGATGTTCTCAAATCCTTCCCAATGCTTTCCACTGCCAACGCCAACGATAGCACATGTGCCATGTGCCGTTAGCGTTGGTCTACGTTGGAAATCCGGTCTGTACGCGGCTTAAGAGGGCAGGGCTGGACAAGGTGCTCTAATCCTATTCTAGAGATAATGAGTGTTCACAATAGATCTGCAAAGGTCGCAGTGATACAGGCTAACAGCAAATCCAATAAATATCTATCTATCTATCTACCATACTTAAAAAAAAGAGCAAGCCCAACGATTTATGGCAATTATGGATAAATACTACGAATATCACTGTTTAATTAGTAAGTTAAAAAGTAAATTTTTATTAAGTTATAAAAGAAAATGATTTGATCAACCGTTAAATGTTTTATTTTATACCATATATGGTGCATCAAACATACTTGCATTGCTTGCTTGTATTTTGAAAAAAAGTCACGATTATTACATTGATAAAAGTAAATTCGATAAGAAATTTTCTCATAAACTTTTAAGGTTAATAAAAATGTGAAAAAAAAAGATGAAAGATTTACTAATTTGATTAGATAATGAAAATGAAAAAAAAATGTACGTCGCTGGTTTCATGTGAAAACGTGTTCAGCCTCTGAGAGATCTCGAAAAATAATCTAACATTGAATTATTACTTTATGGCACGTACGTGTCTACCTTTATAAAAAGGATGTTTTGAACATAATGAAAATGAAAATAATCACAGCACGAATCATTAAACACATATCAGATACATATTTTTTCACTTTATCTATATACTCATCTTTTGAGAAACTTTTGTACAAGAAAATAATTTTAAATTGAACACACGACAGAAGAGATGCACATCAGGATGATCACGAATATATTTCATTAATTACAAATAAATTATTACTTACAACTCAGCGGTAATCCTCTAGTTTAGCGCTCCCGTATGACAGATGTCTAACTGTATACAATATTTGTGCATAATATTACTCAGCAGAACCATTGCATAAACTTTTGTTTTGAATCGCAATAACTTTAAAAATAATTTTTTATATGACATGCATTGAAACAGCCAGTTTTGATCCCTGTTTTGCCAGTCGAAACAAGACAATTTCAGAATTTCAGACCAATGCAACTGTCAGTCAAAACTGACAGCTGTTTCTCCCCTAGGGCGGAAACAAATGTCATTATTTCAAGTATGTCTGACAGAAGGTTTCTGACTGACAGTTGCATTGGTCTGAAATAGTCTTACTTCGACTGGCTACAGAGATCAAAACTCACTGTTTCAATGTATGTGATATGAAAAATATAGTGTGCGGCACGGGATGAAACAAAGACGATTTCTGACCGGGCGATGACAGCCCTAGTCAGAAATCGTCTTGTTTCACCCCTTGCCACACAATATACTATTTATTCACAATCGTTTAAAAATAGATGCTTTTCCACCCTACAAAACAGTTGGAAAGTTGATAATTGTTAACCAGGGTGGAAAGTAATCACTTTCCACCCGTTACCCTTGGTTACAAGCCTCCATAGATACAGATCATTAAAATTAAATGTATATGTTTCTATCTTGTCTCATTGTAAATAAGTGGCAACTTTTTTGGGAAATTCAGCCACAGAATTATGTCCTAATGGTTTCTTTATTATAATTTTCCATGTCTGACTTGCAGAAAAAAATCGATCTCCTTTTATATTTTTTCGAAGGTTAGTATATGCTGTAATTATTTGCATCCAATACATGTTGTTAATGACAAAAGCTCTCGACTGATGCGTTTTTGTGTTAGGAATAACAATTTCAAATTTTTCTTTTTGTAGATCCACATGATCTATTTTGATTTTTAATAGTTCATCAGTTCGACAGACGCCAGAGATGCGAATTATTAAAGCTTACAATCTAACAACAGGATTCCCAGAATAATAAAATTTTCGTCCATTTATGATTATCCCAAGCATTGCTTACAATGAAGAATTATAGATTTTTGTAAGGAAAACAAATGCTCAATTCAATAACTTTCTGGAGGAAAGATAGTGAAAATTTGTTATAATTACAGAGATATATCTATTATAGTCCATTTCACCAATTTTGGCCGATGACAGAAATCATACTTGAAGTAAATTTAGAGTTACATCTCTCTCAGATACAAGCAAGTTAGAAATTTAAATGAGGACGTTTGTTTTTTAATACAACACTTACGTAACTGCATCTTGTTTCACCAGTAGATAAAAAGTATTCAATACGGAAGTCTTGACTTAATTCACATTCCTAGTAACCGTCATGTACGGCTCGTTTTTGAAGGGTTGAATTTAATAATTATTAATGTCATATTTTTGTAGATGTCAAACCACACTGATAGTTTCAGAAACTTACGACCTAATTTAGAAAAAAAAACTCTCCCCCATTGGTAACTTGGATGACAGTTTAATCTTATTTCAGTGGTTTCTAATATCAAATCGGCCAAAAACGATGAAATGGACTATAGTAACCATAACTTAACTTGTTAAATTTTAATTTATCAAAAAAACTGATAATAAACAATTTGAAACATAGTGATAACGATAACAACTATTTTTTAAATATATTATTAATGAGTTTATCAATTTTAAGTATCGAGAAGCTTGGCAGAAAACACCGTGAAACATTTTCATAGCGGTCACAGCCGCATCGACCGATGAAATTTATAAATAACCTTATGTTTCATAGGTAATCTCAATTCTGAAAATAAACAAACAGGATCGGCATCAAAATCATGAACATACAAAAAAAATTAACCCCACCAACAGCAACCGATTAAAAAAACATACATTGTCAGGATGAGTTTGGAACAGTCCCGTGTTACAATTTTAGACCAAAAACCAACCAAACCAACGTTGCGGTTTTAATTATTGATTTTCATCAACAAGAGCTTAAATTAAAAAAAAAACAATGAAGTTGACAAAAATGAATATTGAAAACATTGCGCTAAGTTGATGAATTAAAAAGAAGTAGAAATAGCAGATACCTGCCAACGTCACAGATGTGCGGATGGTGTAAGAGTGGCCTAGAATTTTCCTAAGCAATTCTAAGGAATAAAATTTGTTCTTACATTGTTCCAAACAATCCTAATGACCTAAGATCATTCTGAAATGTTCTTACAAAAAGCCAAGCTGCATTAAAGCCGATAACGAGTGTTAGATAACTTTGAAATTCTCTAGGAAGATCTAACAATGCAGTTAGAGCTATCTAATATTACTTGAGTAGTTACAGTCTTTGATCTTCGATTGTTCCAAACAATCCTGTATAATTTTAAAACTGCTATCTGATAGCCAAAGACCTTAAGGTGACTTAAGTACACTTCGAAGGTCTAAAAATTACCTACAATTTTCCTAAGCATTTCCAAACTCTAAAAGTTGCTCTTAGATTGTTACAAACAATCCAAAATGACTTAAAACCATTCTAAACGGTTCTCAGCCTAAACGTAACTTAAGTAACTTCTGAATGTTCTTGGATGATCTTGAGCACTAAGTTTCCTATGTGATACTGATTGATATTGCGAAATAACTGTGACATGAATTTCATCAAATTATACAAAATTACCATTTTTTCAATTTCTCCTTAATGTCATTTTCTTGTTTGTACACTTTCTAAATTTCAAAATCTCATGAGAGCTATCTCAATAATAATTAGTTTACTAACTAAAAATCCATAGTTCCGGTCTCCTAACGAAATAAAAATATGACACAGGGCACAAAAAAGTGACTTAGAATTGATTGGTTCAATTGTCGATCTCTTTCTCATTACCTTTTATAAACAGGTCTTTAAAAAGAAACTTAGGGTACGGACACAACGGGGACCATCGACCCTAGACCATAGCATAATACCCAGGACCTTTGCTCTGACCCAGGCGCACCCGTGGTCACATCGGGGCTTGGAGCATCGCACTTTTGCGCCAGTTATAAAGCGTGAACGATCCTCTATAAACATGGATTTTTCGACATTTTCTCCTTCGGACGAGGAAGATATTATTTTGAATTCAAGTGGTAAAAAGTGGTACCTATATAAAGGATCCCAAAAGACGAAAGTGCTTCCCTTAAACAAAAAACGTATGTTGTATGGAGAATTTTATCATCTATATCAAGATTTAAGAAAAGATCTGGATATTTTTTTGACTACAAGAGAATTAAAAAAGAAACTTTTGATTATATTTTAAAAGAGTACCCTGGTCGAGGGTCAAAAAATACTAAGCTCAAATTTTACTCTGGCTCCAAGTATCAGACCTTAGCTCCAACCTATGCGCGGAGCGATGGTCGGTGCTCCGACGTAACCACATAGATCTAATATTATGTGTTTATTTTTTTTTGGTGAGCGGAGCTATGGTGCGATGCTATGGTTAGAGC
Source organism: Altica lythri (assembly GCA_964028335.1). Taxonomy (NCBI): domain Eukaryota; kingdom Metazoa; phylum Arthropoda; class Insecta; order Coleoptera; family Chrysomelidae; genus Altica; species Altica lythri. Next base: position 15,991,449 of record OZ034808.1, on the reverse strand, counting down.
GATGGTCGGCGCTCCGTTGGGGCCGTACACTTAGTAAAGGTCACATGTATTATGAGTTAAAACAAGACGATCAAAAGGTCGACTAATTACTAATGCACCTGTGGCTGAAGTAGCTAGAGCCTGTACTGCGTATAGGTAAAGGTTCGAGTCCTGTCTGATAAGACATTTTTTCAATTTTCTTTAATATTTATACACTTTCTAAATTTCATAAATCCCATGAAAGATATCTCAAAAATAATTAGTTTACTAAAAAGTGCCACAAATAAAAAAAATGTACATAAATTCATACAAAAAAATGTATGAAGGAAAACGTAGAACAATCATTGCGCAAAAAAAACTAAAAATAAACTATAACAATTCTATAGAAATATTTTAATTAGAGGATAATTTTTCGATCCGCATCTGTAACACACACACACAGTAAAACGGAGTGGTTGTTTGTTTTGCAACTTAGTCTTCCAAACGAAACTAACACATGTTACTTGTCCTGTGTTTATAAATAAGCCTTCTCGTCTTTGTTCTTTCTTTTCTTTATAACCGCCACACCATGGCGATGACATCTTTAAACCACTGACTTATAAGAAGTACAATCTTACACAGCAACTCCTGGATATTTTATACAGAAATACAGGGTGTTGCTTACAAATCCTCATCTGGTTACTTCTAAACAAGCAAACTCCTATACAACAGATGTATTATTTCATACAGCATTCTCGAATACCTCACTCCTCCTGTCCTTAGAACCTTCTACATAGGGTTCTGGTTCCAACTTTACTGATCCTTGATCCCGTCTTAAAAATAACAATCTTGGTACTTTTATTTACATTAATAATTGTGAAATTGGTCTATACGGAAACAATAAGTAGATAACATGGTACCAGATAATTTCTCACAATAAAGTATCGAAAGAAATAGATCCAGTTGTAGAAGGAATAATTATTGTGGTTGTGGACTATTTGAAATTGATTTCTACCTGGAAGAAGATTTTGGTCTAGGAGTCTAGGTGAAGAAAGATCTGATCCAAAAGCAGCCATTGAGAAATGGAGGCTAGGAAAGGCCCAGGAGTGGTGGGAAAAATCACCGGGCAAGCGACAAGCCAAACTCTTCATAAAGGGATACTCGGCGAAGTTTACTGCAGAGATGCTATCACAAAGGCGAAATGATGTCAGAATGATTGTCAGTCTCTTGACAGGACATTGTAGGCTCAGAAAATACATGAGTCAGCTAAACTTAGCAGATGAAGACATTTGTCGATACTACCAAGAGGAAGAGGAAACTGAATTTCATGTCCTATGCCAATGTGAAGGCCTTGCAAGGACGCGGTATCTATTACTGGGAGAGGAGAAACCGGCTGCTCCAAGTTATGCGGAGTGGCCACTGTCAAGGCTATTAAGTCTCATTAAGAGGGCAGAGCTGGACAAGGTGCTCTAATCCTACTCCACAGATAATGGGTGTTCACAATAGATCTGCAAATGTCGCAGTGTTATAGACTCACAGCCAACCCAAAAAATATCTATCTATCTATCTATGGGTTGGATCAAAATTGTGGTAAGTATCTCTTGAAGATTTTTTCAGAACCACAAGGTAATATTTCTTTTGGAGCAGTCTAACATATAGTCATCGTATTGTAGCCTATTTAGGCTTAGTGAACTTCTTCCATTGAATTATGTAATCCATTCTAAGATCTTGGTACTCTGTACTAATTTAAAAAAGACTAGAAGATGGGTGTCATAATATTGTAGTCACTCTAAAGTTTTAAAAAAAGTCTCCTACGATCCAGTCGTCATTACACAGACCTATGGTTTGTAGGTGTCTCTTTCTCGGTGCATGGATCGTAAGGAAATCTATAATAAACACTTCTTCTACTTCGTCCAGTCAACATACATTTCTTCGCTTGTTTGAACAGGAATATGTTTCTAGTGATGTCTGTTTATACTTTTTGATACCCCAAGAACTATCTGTAAACCGTAAAATATTGTGGTTAATACTTTCTTGCATATTTATCAGCCTCTTCGTTGCTTTTATTCCTCTATCTCCTGGGATCTAAACTAGTTTGACACTGTTTTGTACTAGTGTATAGTCTTGAGACTATCTTAAGGTAGCTTCTTGTCAAACGTGGATATATTGATCCGCTTAAATTTATTAAGAATTTTATGAAATCTCTATTCCACATGGGTCAGAATTTAACAACCACATTATTAAAAACAAACGATCATTATTACCCTGTAGACAGATTCCATTTATAATCTAGCACAATGAAAACTTTCAAGAAACACTCTTATTGAAATATTGCAGATGTAATTCAGGCTTTGCTTTTTCTTGGCTCATAGATCCAATTCTGACAAAGAAAAAGTACAAGAACAGCTAAGAAAAACAAAAGGCACAATAACAAAGCTAACGAATATCGAATTACTTGTATAAAAATAACTTAAAAAAACGTCTGTAGTTACGTTAGTTTAATGTATAATAGATTGGTTGGTCACTGAGGGGGTGTATTTTTGAAGGTAATTTGATATATAGGGGTGTTTTTTTATCTATAGTGGGTTTGGTATGTGGGAACGGTTTGACATAACAACATTTATTTTCTTATAGAATTGCCAATACGAGGGTTGTTAGTTGTTTTTAGTTTTGCATATAGAGGAACGAAGAACGGTTATCGAATAACTGTTATACCATTTGGTTTGAATTTCTATCGTCGATTTTATTTAGATTGTAAATTACATTTTAATCTCTTAGTATTTAATTATGCATGTTTTTTGTTCGTATTTTTATTAAATTATCAAAAGATATTAACATGTTTTCTCAGGTTCTTGTAAAATACATTCTAATACTTTTCTTTTCTTCTTCTAATAATAAGAGTATGATCAATATAATATCGACTGTATAATAGAAAGTATTTAACCAATACCTATTTCTATTAGAAAATAATAATAATTGTATTCGCATAGGAAACAAATGTACTTCAGCACTCAATTCTTTTCTCTGATGGAACAATTGTGAGAAAATTTCCTGCAACACACCATGTAAGCAATAGAAACGATAGAAATGACCACTTCAAAGGCGTCGTCACGCATTTACAAATAAATCTGCAGCTGCAATCGTACTTTTTTTATTCATTCTTCAATCAGTACTCGTTCTTTTCAGCAGCTCCTCTCGAGTTCACTTCCAACTACTTCTAACATACAGGGTGTCACAATCTCAGAAGAAATAATTGTAACTGTTTAAAGAAACACCAAAAAAGTGTAGATAAAGAAATTTTTAGTAATGTATCTTTATATTTGTTAATTTTTCTATTGGAATTTAGGCCTAGTCAAGATTCTAAATCCAATTTTGAATAATGATCAGTTAATATCGTATATGAAGATTTTGTGATATTTTAAACACATTATGATAAATTTGTAATATTTGGTTTGTATGCTGTTTTCATCCACTTTCTTGGGCGTTTATTTCAATTATTTGAAACTATGCATCTGATGGGGCATCTTGGCGGGCGGAGTGAAAGTAGGAAACGCAAAAGATAATTTCTTGATTTATCAATATTTTTACATCGAACTTTTCATCAACTTTAAAGTATTCACCATTGCAGTTCACTCCTCCAAACGATGCTTCCATTGTTTGGAACATTTCGTAAATTCAATTTTTGGGGTGTTCTTTAGGCCTTCCAGCGATTTTTGTTTTACTTCCTCCAGGGTGGCGAAAAGTTTTCCTTTTATGCCTGGGGATAAAAAAAAAGTTACACAGTGCTAGATCCGGTGAGTAGAGAGGATGTAGTGTCGATTGTTCGCCAAAGATCTGATATTTTCTTTCGGATACTCTCCCTTAATCTCTTCAAAACCGCCAGACAGAACTTCTGGTTGACAGTTTAACCTGGTAGAACGAACTCCGATTGCACAACACCTCTGAGATCGAAGAAATGAGCATTGTCTTGATTTTTAATTTCATTTGACAAGCTTTATTGGGACGATGAGAGTCAGATGTCTCACACTTGGTTGATTGCTGGTTTGTTTCAGGATTCAACACCAGTAATCTTGGAAAAAAGTTGCGTTCTCTTAGAGCTGATTTTGAAGCTCTAAGCATGCCTAAAATCGATTCTTATTTTGCTCATTGGCGAAGGACGAATTTTGCTGCAACCCTATTCATGTACAAATCTTTGTTAAAATCTTTTGAATTTAACTCAATGACACTCCAGACAAGTTGACTAATGGTTCTGCGATGGTCTTCACGAACAAGAGCATTGACTTTCTTGACGTTTTTGTCAATTCTTGATGTTGAAGGCCTTCGTAAACGGTGTTGGTCTTTAATTGAAAAATTGAAGACTGAGAAAAAATAAAAAAATTCTTTTTATTTTTACAAGCATAGTCACTCTCAAGTTTTGTTTCTTTATTATTTGCTTAGATGGCTCATCTCGGATATTTTGTATGATGATATAAAGGTTTCGAGTCACTGCAGAATAAAAAAGGGCAGAGAAAACATAGAACAACAACCTTTTTAAGTTATTTTTTTCTATATACTTTTACTAAGTTTTACTTAATTAATATTAAGTGAAAACCATTTGCAATATAGGTACACCCTATATAAAGTTCATAATAGCTCCATAATGATGTTTTGTTTCTGTGTAAAACATTGGTGAGGCCTTGATATCAATTTTATGTGCTTTTGTTTGTTTTTTTATGCTGCTCCTGCAGCAATACATCTACGTGGTTGAGGAGAGGACGTGGTGGTATAAAAAGATTTTTTTTTTCTTTTTTTACTCTTGTCGTTTTATATGCGCTGGTTCTGTTATTTACGGTTTATGCTTGTATTAACGCTTCGATGAGGTAGTGAACGTGATTTTTGGTCGCTTTCTTCGCACGTGATACTTTTTATTCAGGAAGAACGCCTGAAGGTGCCAACTTTTATTTAAAAAAATCACCCTTAAACCATATGAATTGATAGAATAAGGAAATTCTTTTGTAACCTATAATATACCAGGTTTTCCAACAGTAAATCATATCGAACACAGCTTTAAAAAATATGTGATAAATAAAAATTGATTTTGATTCTATTGTTAGTAATTCATTTCAAATAAAAAGTTTATAGAAATTATGATTTTTGATTAAAAGTTTGATGTGATAAATAACTAACATGCGATTGTGTCAATACTGATATTCTCTTATAAAATTTAGAGTATTGTAGCATTCGATCCAAAGCTCTAAGTGTGCTTGCTTATTATTTGGAAACTAGAATGCAAAACATATTATATTAAAATATACAATCAGCACTATTTCCAGGTAAAAAGGGTGTACCACAGGGTTCTGTTTTGGGTCCCTTACTGTTTCTAGGACATATGAATGATTTACCCATTTTTTTTAAACCAGCCATTAGTGTTCTCTTTGCAGACGATACTACATTATTGTCAGGGAAAACTATGTCAATACTGATATTCTCTCATAAAAATTAGAGTACTCTAGTATTCGATCCAAAGCTCTAAGTGTGCTTGCTTATTATTTGGAAAATGGAATGGAAAAAATATTATATCCAAATATACAATCAGCACTAGTTCCAGGTAAAAAGGGTGTACCACAGGGTTCTATTTTGGGTCTCTTACTGTTTCTAGTATATATAAATGATTTACCCAATGTTCCTAAACAAGCCATTAGTGTTCTCTTTGCAGACAATACTACATTATTGTCACGGGAAACTTCAGATAAATATATAATTCGTGTCCAAAAGACAAAGAATCAAATTTTGATCAAGTAAAATATGTACTCGCTTCGAGCCGATAAAAATGCTAGAGATAGTGTTGGATTCAAGCCTAAATTGGGAAAAACATATTGAACGTCTTTGCTAAAGGCTATCTAGTCAGATTTTTGCGATGAGTCGATTTAAAACATATTTTTTTATGACACCTTAAGAACTGTTTACTTTGAACTGGTCCATAGCCGTTTATCCTATGGAGTAATATTCTGGGGAAGAAATCATCATGGACAGAAAGCCTTTTGCTTCCAGAAGACAGCTGTAGCAGCAGAATATAAGACCCTATGCAAAACTTAATAAAAATGTCGAAGATTTTTGAAAATGCCTATAAATTTCACGAAGAAATCGGCATCACACAAACAGGTCAGGTTTCTTAAACTTCTCGCAGTCAACCTTCTTGAAAATAATCAGGTTTCCGCTCGTCCTACACGTGCTGCTAAAGTAAGATGCTTGCAAAACTTTACGATCATACGGGCAAAAAGATCGTATAATGTAAATGTTTTACGAGTAAAACACGGTCCTCCTGGTACTATATTTTTATAAATGGTGATTTTGATTTTTGTCAATATCAATTTAAAGCCAGATTTAGAAAAATTTTAACTGATTCTTAATTTACTTTCCTTAGTACAGTTCTAAATATACAAATTCTTTTTACTTCCTACTGAGATAACCTTGAAATTCGACTTTAGTATTTCATATTTTGCCACGTGATGATGGAAAAATGTTTTCACGAATGATTCGTTTTCCTAGAATGAATTTAATAAGATTTTTTTTGACATACTTAATTATATAATAACAAAAATTGCGATATATGAGTAATATACATATAAAATATTTCAAAAATTGATGGGCTGTGTGCCAAAGAAAATTTTTCATCATTCTGAGAAGGATTTTTTCCCACTCTGGAATATATATGAAATAAATTCAAAACATACCAGATGCGATGTCCTACTATTTTAGAATCAATTGGAATTGAGCCAGAATAGCTTTAAAAGCGAACTTTACTTGGTAGAAATGCTTGAATTGTTAACTTGGGATGATATTTTCATATTTTCAAAATAATTATTGTGGGGGAGTACTTAAAACTAAAATTCAAGATTTACTTACACTAATTTTCAGCTTAGTTTGAGAAATTATAACGATGCTTACCTGTAACAAAAAAAAAAACATTATTTAATGACATAATCAGAAAAGCTTTCTCTTTTTTTATTGTTATACTAGCAGCCCGCCCCGGCTTTGCACGGGGATTAAAGAAAAATAACAAAAGCCACTAAATATATTGGGTCAATGCTTCCCTGTAAACAATATTACATGTTGTTTTATTTTCTGGCAACAAAATAAATTGATTTTCAGGTGCTCGACCCGCCTTAGGCGGTTGGCCATAAGAAAAACCGATCCCTACTAATTGGAAGGTTTGACCTTCAGGCTAGTATTCTTAGCGCACGCGATGTAAGGGTTTTAAGGTCATTTTTGGTTACATGTTACATTAATGGCATTTTAGTAAGGATCCCTATTTTTTTGAAAATAAAACATAGCCTATGTCACTCGGGAATAGTGTAGCTTGCCAACGGTGAAAGAATTTTTGAAATCGGACCAGTAGTTTCAGAGCCTATTCATTTCAAACAAACAAACAAAAAATCAAACCTTTCCTCTTTATAATATTAGTATAGATTATTTTTGTGCGTTTGCAAAATTTTTCAATATCAAATTATACGATATTTGGTCACAACAGCAACAGAGTGTCAATTTAGCTTATAAAAACAAACGTACCTATTAATATTGTAAAGGTCAAGAATGTAAAGGAAATCGGGGATTAAATATCTTTAATTAAACGAAACTTAATACATAATATGATAAAAGAGATTACATTGGCAATATTAATATTTTTCAATTAATTATTCAATGTGGTTCAAAATTTCTAAAACTATTTTTTCTACCATTACAGTATAGTACTGTCGTAAAAAGGGTGTACCACAGGGTTCTGTTTTGGGTCCCTTACTGTTTCTAGTATATATAAATGATTTACCCAATATTCCTAAACAAGCCATTAGTGTTCTCTTTGTAAAAGAAGAGGACCCAAAACACTTACTTGTGGCACGCCATAATTAACCTCAGTTTTTTGTGATATGTTGCTATCTATTTTCGTTGATTGATGTTTATTACTTAAATAATTTTCTAACCAACTAAGAACTGTGCCCTCTATTCCGTACACTCTACAAACTTATATCAATTTTTTCGTATCTATGGTCTCAAATGCACTTTTTAAATGTATAAAACACTTATATGACCGTTGATGTAAATAAAAAAAGTCGCATCGGTCAGGAATTGAACCCGGAACTTCAAAACGAAAGTCAAGTAATTACCGACAACCCAAGGTAATGCGTGTCAAACTAAGCGACAAAATAATTATTTGAATGCAATAGAATTTACTAAGAATTTTAAAAAATAACTACAATATCAAGGTATATGAATCGTATGGAATAACTGTTTCACGATGGTGTAAATAGGTGAGGCAATGAAGCACTAAAAAGCTCTAAAGCTATCAATTTGTCAAAGGAAGCCGAATCGACGTGCAACTTTTTGTATTCGATTCGGAAGAGCGTCAAGAAAGTTAGTGACCTAAATTGACCTCCAATAAACGTCTATATTCATCTGGAGGATGAATGGCCTCCTTTTAACATAAAATTAGCTTAAAAAATTGATTTGGTCGATATTTATATTGATTTTTCTGAAAATTGATAATATTACAACCATTTTGCTGCATCAGAACCATTAAGAAAACTATGTTAAATCTTCCCACAAGAGAAAATTAAAAATTGATTTTTTTGATTATTTTTTATATTGTAATGAAATTTAATGCAATTATGTAGAAAAGTAATCATCGACTAAATGTATACGATTTGTCTTCCTATCTGATCGAAAACTCATACCTAATGTGCGGTACGAAGCTGTTCGCGGCATTAAGATTAACTTTGTTCACAAAGCAAATTTCCGACAAGTCCTAGATAAGCCTGTGATAAGGTGCACTTAACTAATCACGGATTGAAAAATCTCTGCAAACGATTCTCTGACTATTTGGACTCTGTAGCGTAATTAACCCTTCAAAAGTTACTTTAAATTTGTAGCGTAATTAACCCTTCAAAAGTTACTTTGGCGTTGGGCGTAGCGTTGTAGCCCTTAATTTACCCTTAGCTAGCTTTTGGTTCGTGGATTCCTTCTGAGCTTATTATTAATTCCCTCCAAACAATTTTTAATGGGCGCCAAGTACAGACATACAAATAAAAGAGTGAAATCAGTTTTAAATGGTTTAATGAAAAAAATTCTATTAGATAGTAATCAATAATTAGTAATTAATCAATTTTCTTAACTTTGTTTGATATGAAGTCTTCTGTCGGAGCTAGCGGTAGCGAGTGTGCTATCTGAAGAACTAATTTGAAGACCCCAGGACAAGAGAACTGAAGAATTCTTAAAAAAAACTGAGTCCACTGGAACAATAGGTGCGATGAGCAGGAACTTATGTATTCTTACAAATACGGTGGCCACTGGATGATTGGTTCGAATGACCCTGAACTGGAGATATCGGTGATTTCAAAATGTTGATTAAGTCGAGATTCTCGTCCTTCTCTAGGACCCTTCTAAAGATGGCAAAAGCCGAAAAAAAACGAAGGGTGCAGAGAATAACATAGACAACTAATACTTAAAAAATTACCAAATGAAATGCAATAATTTAGCATTAAATCACACGACGAAGCCAAAAATTACTCCTACCCAAATCAGATAAGGTAGTCGAGTCGACGCAGGTAACCTAATAATATTAAAATTCAATAGTCGAGGAGCTAGTCCCACAACGAACGTTACAACTCTGTTTATAGTCACAGTTCACAATAATCGATATTGAACAAATATTTCAAAACCAGAGTGCGCATGTGAAGTTGCCGGCGACAAGTCAGCAATTTACAGTGTGAAAAGTTTGTGTTTCGCCCATGCATGCATTTGGCATTATTTGTCGCAGGACATCGACTTTCGACGAAAGGTTGTAAGGAGGGAAGTTGAATTTTTGACCACAATAGGAAGAAAAGGTATTTTATTATTCAACCGCTCCGTTTAACGACATTTAAAATTGTTTCTGTAAATTTAAATATAAAAATTCCGAAAGAATTTAGATCAGATATAAAAATTATCATATTTTAAAACAGATCATATCAATGATATATATTGTTTATTAAACAAATTTAAAAAAATCCTTAATTGCAGAATCTTATTTTGTTACTGTTCTTTTGTAAATACCAGAGTATGTAATTGCTTTACATAAAAAAATCAAAAGTGTTGAAAACACGATAATATCTCGTACAAGCCATAAAAATATTTTTAAAGAGCAAAAGTTATGGGCCTCAATGTCGTTTTTAACTTGTAACCAATTTGTTGTTGAAATAATCACTTTGTTTGCATTTTGTTTTGGGCGTACGAATTTGTCGCATAAGCATGTTTTCTGATGAATTTGTAACTTGGTATTTTTAGTCACGGAATGATATTCTCAAAGTCGTTCGATAAGAATTTTATGTTAAAATATCTACAAATAATAATGAAGAGACTTACAATAGGTAGCAAACTTACAAAGTATACAGATCTTTTTAAATTTCTAGTTCAAATCCTTTTACTAAATAAAAAAAAATGTTATAGAATTATCTTTATCTATATACATATACTAGCGGCCGCCCGCGACTTCATCCGCGTGGACTTTAGTTTTTTGCCACCGAGTTTCATAGAAATTTGCAACCCCCATTTTAAATCCTTAGGGATGGAATTTAAAAAAGTAATTTCTTAGTACACCACTACGTAATAAAACAAATTTATTCTCGGATTTTCAAGTCTCTACGCGTCTATCGACAGTGTCATGTCGGCCAGCAGCAGCGTGCTACCGCCTCACCGCTCCACACACCCCGCTCAGTAAAGCGCGAGTGGTATTAGACTATTATTATTTTAAAACTATAAAAACGTGCATGCTATATGCATGCAAAATCTCAGCCGTGGTGAGGGATTTTATGGAATCTTCTGTCGGTAAGTAACCCGTCTTTTATTCATGATAATTGTCCGATTCTTATGGCTTTTCTCTTTCTCTTCTATCTCCGGCTGTTTACAATTTAAAATGAGTATTAAAATAATAATAACGAGACGTGACCAGTATATAACAAATATTAGGAATTATCCCCGAATAAACAAAAATCTACTTGTTCTCAACACTAAGTGCTTCTGTTTAACTCCCAGTTTAGTGCTATACGTATGGTAAGTAATCAGTAATATACTCTTTTAAAACAATTATTCTTATGGAGAATTAACCCGTTACAGGATTGCTTTTACCGAAGATGGTTTTTTCTTAGAATTGAACGCCCTACAAAAGTGACCATTGCGGCAAAGTCGTAACTCACATTTATCTCGAAAATAACGAGAGCTATAAGGAAAAATTTCCGCAATCAATAAAGTTGGATTACTGTGAGGAGAAGTAGAAATAACGTTTTATTTTTATTCTACAAACATTGTAAATTAAAAATAAAACGGTCTTATTAATAAATAATAAAACGACAAAAAGATAAGTGATAAATGATTCCAGATGTACACATTGTGCTGTGCTTTCGCATACAGTTTGAATATAATATGCGAGTCGCAATTAGTTCTAAGAATAATCATAATTAATATGGCTGTCCAAGAGATATTTGAACTAGAGCCAAGTTACGTACACGAAAAAAGCAGAATTCAGTTAAAATGTAACTAATTGGCAACAGAAGTAACACGAATTGAAATGCTTGAGGAATAATTATTTATCATAGTTTTGACAGGGCATTCAGGTACGAGACATCCCGGTATGGATCAGGGCCAAATTTCCTATAACAGTACTAAATTTAAGTCATTATTTGTGCTAAAACGGTAAGTATACGAATGTTGATTAATAATGGAATTATATTTAAATTCAAACATGTATTGAAAGGACAAAAAAAAAGAAGTGCTAACAAAAGAAGGGCCACTCTGAAGTCTATAAAAATTATCTTTTGTGATTCAGTGCCTTGCCATGGTTCCCTGTGGCATAATCTGTAGTTTGGCTCTCTATTAAACAGTCTCATAGTTTGCACTTGAGTGTTGTATGGCCCTTAATGAATCCTATAACTCTGAGCTGACTCCTACTGGTTTTGAGAAGTGTTTCAGTTCTTCTGGCACAAGTCTGTTTGATACAGATTCTCTGTTTGCTTGCTTAGTGTTGATTGTGTGGTCTACGGATCCAGGTTTTTATTCGGCTCCAGACCATAATTTTTGTACCATTAGAGCTGATCGTAGACCATTGTGGCTAATCTTTTTCTTGCAGGCTACTTGTTATCCTCTATGTCACGGCACCCAAACTACTACACTTTTTTGTTCCGCCAGGATATCCAATTTAGGTAATTCGGCTTTCGTGTACTAGTATTTAGGGGTCTTTAAAGCCCCAAAAAGCATATGTTCATCCACTTAGATTTGTAAGCCCTCAAGCGGCTCAAGCCATAACAAACACACATGTGTGACTGTTGGTTTAATCAGCATGTTATAAATCCAGTATAACCCCACGTTTTGCCGTTGTTGCGTTTGGCCACCATAAAAGTGGTTATCTCCCTCTTGGGTTAAGTTTCCAGGCTTTCTTTACGTTCCATATCGTAATTTTTGGTACCATTAGAGCTGACTCTGGATCGTAGAGTATTGTGGCTGATCCTTTTCTTGCAAGTTTATCAGCCTGCTGGTTTCCCTGTTATCCTCTATGTCCTGGAGCCCAAACTAGTTTAACACTGTTTTGTTTTGTCAGGATATCTAGTTTTACTCGGCTTTCGTGCTCCAGTCTGTAGACCAATTTAGGGGTCTTTAAAGTCACGCATGTGTGACAGTTGGTTAAACCACCATGTTATAAATCCACTAGGTATAACACGACTGGTTTTAAACCCCAAGTTTTGCCGTAAGTGCGTTTGGTCACCATTAAAGTGGTTATCTTCCTCTTGGTTATGTTTTCAAGATGACGGTTCGACCACTTGCATATTTTTATCATGAAGGCGTAGAGGAGCTGCGCCTTTTAAGTTCCTTCTCCTGGTAAACCTTAATCTTCAAGGGCTTATGTTAAGCCCAGCAGTCAAGCTTCATTCCGTAACTTCATTCGGAGTCTGTTCTCGATTCAGAGTCGCTTGTGGTGGCACAAAATCAATATAATTCAGATTTTTTTATTATATTTAGTTTTGCACCTTTCTTTTCTGTTTTATTTTGTCTTATTTTAAAATAAATGTGAGTACATACTGTAATAAGCTTTAGAAAACGAAATGAGACCCTCCAATAATGGACGAGGATGGAAAGCACAGCTTTGTTTTTAACGCTCTGGAGTAATACTTGACCGAACATACGTATGGACGTAATAGAATGTTATTAAATCGTTTATCATGTACCAATACAGAAGCATATAAATCGTAGTGTATGAAACAATAAAAAAATTGTTGTTTTACCCCAACTAATATCCTATTTCTTTCTATTTTTGAGTTCTTAACAATGTTGTTTAACATGTTTCTTAACAAAATATCGAAAAAAAAACTGGATGTAAACAACTTAGTTGACATGTATTAGTAATGACTCTTCTTCTTTTTCATCATTCATACACGTCAAAATTAATTACTTTCTAGGTGAGGCGCGTTCTGTGCGCAACCCGTCATAAGAAATCTATGCTTCCAAAAATAAATAAAAATGGCAAAATCCTTAAAAATTTTATATTCAAAGACACTAACTAATAAGGAGTGTTGGTATAGATAATATTTTTTTGTAAAATCATTATTTTGTTTCGTAGAATCGAGAATCGGCAGGAAATCGTTAAAATATTTGGCCAGCAATTAGATTGACCGTTGTGGACGAATTTTTCAATATTTCTGGAAGTTATTAATATGTCGACGAAACCTTGAGTAGATCTTGTGAGAATGGTACCGAGAATTTAGGCGCCAATAAATGACGGTCACGCGGCTATTAGCTTTTCGCAAAAACAAATTTAGATTTTGATTCGGGAATTAAAAAAAATAACATCATCGCGATCCGAGAAAAGCTTTATTTTTCGGGATACACTTATAAAAAATTCAAATTTAAGGATTGTTTCGAAAAGGGGTCAATTTAAGTTGAATTTTTTATAAATCGGCCCTAGTTAATAAAATCCATTATAGACTTTAAACAGGTTTAATTTTCAAATATAAAACATAAATTATAAAACACGTTGAAGGGATGGGGCGGGGGTCGATGAAATGGGACAAGGGGTAAAAAAGGTTCTAAATTTTGTAAGATTTCAATCTAGTATGGATTTAAATATTAAAATAGAAAATTTGAACTACCTTTTAATTTAATATTTTGTAGGTGTAAAATTGCAAAATATGTGACGTCACATTAAGGAGGAGGAGACTCACAAATGTGACCAGCACTGACAAGGATGGGGGGCGGATTAAAAAATCATGAAAATCATGTGAACCCTACTAAGTAGTTTGAAACATAACCTGTTTTAAAATAAAATAAATTTCCAGAGTTTTTTGTTATTTTATTCGATAAAGCCCAATACCAGCTTTTTTCCAACTTCTTTATGCCGTCCGAGCAATATGATTTTGGAAAGTCTACAAAATACGTGTTTCTTTTGTCAATTATTTCTTCGTCCGAATAAATAATAGTCGGGGGAGCCGAATTAGAAAAATAAGCCCGATGAACAAACAATTTGAAGGCCATTGTCATATCGCTCTTGAGAGCCGCAGCTGTCTTGGAGAAACGACATTTCTTTCTTCCGCATATGGGAAAGTTGATCACTGTGCTTCTGCTGCAATTTGTCTAATAATGACCAATAATATTAGGAGCCATAGCTTTTCAAACTCATTGTGCCATTCTTGGCCGCTTTGGAATACTTTCTTCGTCCGAATTGATAATAATTGGTTGAGCCAAATCAGGAGAATAAGCCGGATGAGCAAACAATTTGAAGGCCATTGTCATGAAGCTCTTGAAAGCCGGTGCATGTCTTTGAGTAACGACACTACTTTTTTCCACATACGGGGCCGTTTATCACTACGCTCCTACTGCAATTTGTCCAATAATGCCCAAATACAACTTTTCTGGCTGTTTGAGCCATTTTTGGCCATTTTGGAGTACTTTCTTGGTTCGAATTCATAATATTCGGGGGAGCCAAATCAGGAGAATAAGCTAGATGAGAAAACAATTTGAAGGCCATTGTCATAAAGCTCTTGAGAGCCGGTGCAGTGCATTTCTTTGAGAAACGACACTACTTTTTTCAGCATATGGGGCTATTTATAACTGTGCTCCTACTGCAATTTTGTCCAATAACGCACAATAATAGTAGGGGCCATAACTTTTCCGACTCTTGGCCGCTTTCTAGTACTTTCTTCGTACGAATTCATAATAATTGGCGAGCTAAATCAAGAGAATAAACCCGAAGAGGAACCAATTTGAAGGCCATTGTCATAACGTTCTTGAGAGATAATGCATGTCTTGGAGAAACTACACTACTTTTTTCCGCATATAGAGGCGTTTATCACTGCGCTCCCGCTGCAATTTGTCCAATAAAGCCCAAATATTAGTGGCCCTAACCTTTTCTACTCTTTGAGCCAGTTTAGGCCGCTTTAGAGTACTTTCTTGCTAGGAATTCACAATAATTGGGGGAGACAAATCAGGAGAATAAGCCGGATGAGCAAACAACTTGATGTCCATTGTTATAATGCTTTTAATAGCAGGTGCATGTCTTGGAGAAACAACACTTCTTTCTTCCGCATATGGAGCCTTTTATCACTGCGCTCCTGCTGCAATTTGTTCAATAATGCCCATAACCTTTCCGACTCATTGTGCCATTCTTGGCCGCTTTGGAGAATCAGGAGAATAAGCAGAATGAGGCAGAAATTTGAAGGCAACTGTCATAACACTCTCGAATATGTTCGTAATGATTATAAGCCACATTACCGTGGTCACCCATCCTGCTTCAAGAGTTAATGAAACATAAAAATGATTTTTGGTTTTAAGAACTAACTTTAATTTAAGGTATTATTTGCGCAGTCTGTAGGTACTTTGCGCCCTAACCGTTGATTTCAGAAAAACTAGAAAGCACAGCCTCATTTAGGTATTAAACCACGACCCTGAGTTAGAGTGGGCAATATTGTTCTTGATAAATTTTAAATTTTATATATTTATAAATATATGATTTTGAAATATATTGAGAACGTTTTACGGGCGCACATCGTGTCCTAAGCCCGGTCTTGACGTTACTTCTTATCCAAACGATAAAACGTTTATGCAAGTCGTTCGACAAAAAGTAGAAAAGATAACGCGTCCACAAGTTTCCAATTAATCGATCAAATTCTAGTTTCCAAACGTTTTCGGTAATGGAAGAAGCGCTTTTTTGGTTGCTCTATGCTATTTGCATTGAAATGAAAAGGAAAAATAAAAGAAATGATTAAAATGGTAAACGGTGCGTAAAGAGTTAATTTTTTTGGTAACTGTATACAAACACAACTACAATTACCAATAAAACCGTTCACACGTTCTAACTTGTCTAATCAATTTTCATAAAACTATGCCTTGCACATCAAATTTTCGATTTATTCGTAAAACCTTATATCGATCATGCAAGACGTAAGTTTTGTGGTCAACATGAACCGTACTTGTTTGATTCGATGGACTGGGCTGGCTTTACAGTCAACTTACAACAAAATAATGCAATTTTGTGTAACTAACGCGAATTCTACAAATTTTTCTTAAGTAAATGATTAATCGTTTTCTACCTTTTATAAATCTTAACCACGGTCAAGATATTCTTACGATATTGAATTTTAATAAACCTAATTTTAAAGGTTTATCAAAATTCTAAAGAACGAGTATTAAATGATAAATTTCTGGCAAAAAATAAATTCTTGCGATTCAGTATACCTTTGCCAAATTTTTATACAAGATTTTAAGTTGGCAGGGGATTAAATAAGATTTAATTTATATATCTATTCAATATAAATAAAACTGAATGAAAATTTCATAGAACAGTCAACGTGGGTAGTAGGATATCCTGATATTATCAATGTTTATACACAAATAATTTAAAATTATATACATATATATATATATATATATAATGTTAAAGTATTTAGACCAATCTGCTGTAAACAAAAGTGAGATAAAGTGTTTAAATATTTATTCTACCGAAAAATTGTCACCAACGTTTTGAAATGGTTCAGAGAAATAATTTGATCTTGGCAGATATTCAAAAAAACTTCAAAAAATATTAGAATGGTATGTTTTATAAATTTGTTTTTGATATAAAAATGCATTATAAAAGAAATTACTTAAATTCTAATCCTCAATAAACAATTGGTCATAAAAACCGTTTTATGAAGTTAAAGCAGTGATTACACAAAGTCAAAAGGTTCATTTAGAAAACACACAGAGTTCCGATCTGTCAAATGATGCCACTGTCATAACTTTTACTTTCAGCACAAATATATAAATTAAGAAAATATTAGAACGTTATTTCTAACTAACCTACACTCGCTGAAACCACATACTTACGACCAGAACCATCTAGTGGAATCAGCAGTAGTAGAGTCATAGAAAACTTAGGAAAGAAATGGATATAAAAAAAAAGGGTGTGGCAGTCAGTGGGACTGCCGGCAGAAGTTATACTTCTATGCACGCGCCCGGATTCATAAATTTTTATGGGAATGATTTAGCAAAATCATTATATGATATTCGTGTTCAGCGACCTCAAAAACCTCCTACTACCGAATACACACTGATTTTGTATCAAATTTGCATAACATTTCCTGGAGACGAGGTCCGTCTTAAGTACCAGGTGTTTCGTCCT
The DNA here is from genome assembly GCA_964028335.1 of Altica lythri. Taxonomy (NCBI): domain Eukaryota; kingdom Metazoa; phylum Arthropoda; class Insecta; order Coleoptera; family Chrysomelidae; genus Altica; species Altica lythri. The sequence continues at coordinate 15,973,838 of OZ034808.1, read as the reverse complement.
TCAACTTATAAGTTTTCGATCATTTTTAAAGGATTTACCTCCATACCATGTTTTGCCAAAATCATAGCTCTACCACGTTTATTCTGTACACGACAAAAATAAGAGCTCGGGTCATAACCAAAGACACTTAGATGCTGAACCTCTTCTGTTAAAAGAAAGTGCTCGACCAAACAAATAGCACTGTATTTTATATTATGACGCCATCATTTTCAGTTTCAGCACATGATGGACAGATGATTAAATTTTGACCAACCACTTTTGCGCCTCTTAGACGAACTAGGCAAGCAGGATGATACATTTGGTACATTTTAATTCGCCTTTTAGGCACAATTCACACAGAACGGACGTCGGGCAGAGACGAGGCTTCGACGTGGCGGAAGCATGGCGTATGCAATGCACACAGAGGTGCAGGACAGTGGCGCGAATTGACGTCAGTAACCTGTTGGTTTTGTGGAAAACATGTCTTTTTTTAGCAGTGATGAAGATGATGAAGATATGTTGGATATAGTGTATTTGACTAATGTGAACAAAACAAAATGAAGATATTGGGTTCATCCATTGTGGCTGCAGAAGGGAAAAATTGGTGGAACTTTTGAGCTGATGAGAGAATTAAACATGTACCCAGAACGGTTTCAATTTTCTGCCAGACCCGGTTTTGAGCACTCCTACTACAATAATCAGCACGATTAATATCATATATACAAGGATATTTGCCAACTTCTTCGGAAAATTGTATGTTGAAGTCAACATCATCCCGCATTTTTAAATTTATTAAAGCACAGAGACACGTGGCGAGGAACTGGCGCGCCCTTTCTTGTACGCCACGAGAGACGCCGAAGAGACGTGGCGAGAAGGGGCTGGCGACCGCCCGCGCCACGTCACTTCTGTGAGTTTTGTACCATTTATTTACATAGGAGAGACGCCGAAGGGACAAAAGTCCGCGCCACGTCTCTGCCCGACGTCCGTTCTGTGTGAATTGTGCCTAAGAGATCGTTTACAACTCGCGCATGTAATTTTCACATTTATATCATCATCACTCGGCGCCATCAAATATACATCAATGGCATCACTGTTAACTAATAAAACTTAATAACTACAAACACAGGCAAGTAGAAATATATTTTTTTTTAATTAACTGTGTTCAATTAAATAAATACTTAGAAAAATAAGACCAGTTGATGTGTGTCTTTACTTCAAACACGAAAACTAAACAGTAAAACGATCAATGTACAAAAAAAGTGTTTACAAAACCCCATAGTGCAAAATATAATGCAACCATGTGACGGTAGTATGGACTACAATACAATACTCATTACTGAATATTATGATTAATATTATTAATATAAAATACTAAACTTTATATGTTTACTTACGTGACAGAATTATAAAGTAATCTGTCAAACACAATGTAATACGTCACTATGATATTCCAAAACATTAGCTCAGATTGTTTTTTGTATATCTATCTCTTTTCAATGTACTGATACCTTATATGTGTTTCTGTCTCTCTCTTACTCACACCATTACATATGTAATGATTTTTGCCATTTAACCCCACACAAATCCAGTGCATAAATAGAAGTATAACTTTAAAAAATCCAAGGACTGGAACGATCTAGAAGGACTAAGTCAACCGAAGACACTCCTGAAAAACTTTTAGCGATCTATTCGTATTATAGCCGTTTTCTATCCTTCGGATATAGGCCTCTTTCAAATTTGATCATAAGCTTCGGTTTTGGGCAACTCGATCCCAATTTAAGCCTGCGACCTTTTTTAGCTCGTCGTACCATCTTTGCTGGGGGTCTTCCAACACTTTTTGTCTCTTCCCAAGGTCTCCATCTGATGATAAACGCGCTCCAATTTTCTGTATGTCTCGCCACGTGTCCTGCCCATTGCTATCTAAACCATAGTAAAAACAACCTCCGTATTATATTAACTAGGCACTACTACTAAGAAGACCAAATGAAGAACTAGAGTTGTTAGATGAAGCAAAGTGCGGAATTTTCAATTTTATTTGGTAAACTAGTTCAAACTTTTCTCAATAGATGGCTTTGCTATAAAAAATGCAAAAGTTTTGTAACCATTTTCTGTGGTTGTTGAGACGAAACAACATTTGAGGTATCTTCTCAGAAACTTAAAGAATATTCAGAGCAAACAGAGTGGCGTGACCCAGGAAACCAAACTGACCGAGTACCTTAATATGCGGAGTGACACCTTGAAGACGTTTACTTAAAATCAGTTTTTGTTAGTTTTCTTCGATCCAATTTTGACTTGGTTCAATCTAGTCTTTGCAAAAAAATGTCTTCTCATAAAGAAACCAGAGAAATATTTAATTTAATACCAATTAGATTTATAGAAATATTTAATCTTATTTTTGATTAATTCGCCTTGAAGAAAGAATGCACAATCATTTAAAACGTACTCAAAAGACTATATTTTGTTTTTGCACTTAAAATAATTCATATCTAATCGTAACTCTATATAGATTAATTTTAAGAATCGCATATTACGTTTTGATATGACTCAGATGTATTTTTAAAATTCGTATTCCAATACCAGTTTATTTTTTTTAAAAAGCTTGTATTAACAAAATAACCGTTCCAAAATAGTAAAATCCACCTCGTGAAGAAGTTCATTGTCCTCGAGGTCCATGGACGGGACGGCACTTTCGCGTCTCGAAGATTCAAGTTCGTTCGTCTATGTCTACAAGAAGTCTACTCGGTGTCTCAAGTATTCTTCAGATAGCCGTCTTCGTAGAGGAACACGAGGTATAATGCTATCACCATCCTCCCTCTTTTGAGGTCGATCAGCGACCACAAGAAGAATAGAGACACGGAAAAAGAAGATACAACAGCGGCGTTTCTTCCATAAGTTAAAAAAAAATTCATATCGGATGATTTGATTAAAGGTCAATATATACACGCTAACCGTTACTGTTCGCAGTTTGTGATTGGTTGATGATACAAATGACTGTTTCTTTAAGGCAAATAGTTCGTTTGGGCTTTGAAATATAAATAATTTAGTCTATCTAGATAAACAGAGCACACATTGTCACAAAAAACCGACACAACACCATGAAATTTCGAGTTACATTTCCACTTGTTTTATTAATATTGTTCATTTCTTAATTATTTATATTAATATTTAATTGATATTTATTGTTATTTGTCTAAATCTAAATTATTAAAACAATTCTACTCTAAACGACAGTTTCCCCACTGAATAGATACAACAACAGTAAAAGGCCATGAAAGATAATTTACAGTGATTATGTGTGATAAAAGTCGTTACATATTACTTTGACTACGTTTGTAAAATCTGAGACCAGTTGACGTGCGTATGTAAATAAACAATAATTTGAGATATCTCTCATAGGATTTCTGAAATTTTTGAACTTTATGACATTTTAGAAAGTATATAATCAAGAATTAGAAGAAATTGAAAAAATGTCGCATCCAGCAGGACTCGAATCTGCAACCTTTGTCTCTACGCAGCAACGCTCTATCACTAAGCTATAAATTCTTAGTAATTTAACTACCGAAAAGCAAAATAATTACTAAGCATATCTAGCTTAGTAGTTAGAGAGTTACCGCATAGAGGTAAAAGTTGCGGGTTCAAGTCCTGCTGGATACCCTTTTCTTTTAATTTCTCTTTAATGTCATTTAATAGGAGGAATTTAAGTAAACGCTGGTTCATTAATTAACTAAATTCAAAATTCAGTTTAGATGTGATAATTAGATTCATTAAAACATCTTTTTATATTAATAAATATTATTAAATACATAGAAACTGACCCATAGGATACGCCACTAACATGAAAAACGAAGAAGATGGCGGTGTGAACGGCCTTTGTAAAGTCATCGGCAGTTTCTTATAGTTAGTTAACTATTGCTGAGCAGGTTTTTCTTTGAAAACGAATACGTTTTATGAGCTTTTGATTTCTTTTATTTTCTTTCTTTTAAATAGAATCTTTGTTTAAAAAAATTATTACTTTCTATTCACCATTTGTTAAATGATAGATAATACAAAACAGAAAATTCTATTCTCATCATAACATTTGACAGTAAAAGTCTATTTTTACCCATAAATAGTTATTTGTGACACAAGGACGGAAAATGACATTTTGCAAGAGCGAGTAAAGTTGTGTAGCCGAGGTGCGTAGCACCGAGGCGAAACAATACGAGCACTTGCAAAACATTTCCCGGACGTGTAACACACACCATTTTTTAGTCCGACTAATTTTTAATATTTTCAAAAGTTCAAAAACTTTTTACTTTATGACATACAAGATTAGATGTTTATTGACATCTATTGCACGATTAAAAGAATTAGTAATAAGGAATGATTTTCTGATAATCGATTTCAAGATCCTTAATTTTTATACATACGAATACTTTGCTAATAAGCAACACAGTAAAAAGTGTTATATTGATATCTAATAATTTTATATAAAAATAGCAGAGACAATGAACTATTTTAGTTCAATGAGCAAAAATAAAATCGAGATAATATGTATTTTCATAATCGAATGATAAGTAGTTGTAAATTGACATAAATGTCAAATTTAAAATAAAAGTTGTGAGAGAAATTAAATGTAAATTAGAATCCTGGTTACCTTTAGAAAATGTTATTAGTTTAGTATATTATACGCTGTTTTTAAATAAATTTAATTAAAATTTGTATTATTCATTATGTATTTTTGATGACTCATAGCGCCATCTCTTTAGATAATCTAAAAGCTACTTTGCCGGCCTAGGCCGGAAAATTTCATTTTCCGGACGATCTTGAAGTAATTAATAGTATTGTTTCTGGACGAAGGACCAAAAAAGTTATTAAGATATATGAGTTTTCTAAAATTAAACAAATTTTTAACGCATCCAATTGTTTTTATCAGGTGATACATACGCAAACTGATAAAGTAAAATATCTCTAATAATTAATAAATCTTGAAAATATAATAAAATTATTTAAACTTAAAAATTATCAGTTGTCAGACAACAATGGTTTCGTTAATCATAAAAATATGCAATTAATATGGAAGAAACTGGTCCTGATCAGTAGATAACAATAATTCTAGACAGTTATTTACCTATCAAATTGTTCAACAAAAGCGCAAATACCCAAAAACGTTTAGAGATATGCGACTCTTATTAGAAACTAAAGAAAAAAAACCGGCCAAGTATAGTATTTTTCAACAAAATTGGTTGAAAGTTAATGGCAAGAAAGTGCACCCTATTGTGATGGGCAATAAACAAGCAGGTATACAACCGTTGTCTTTTTAGTTTTGCACGAGTGCCAAATAACGTATTTTCAGTCGCTTTTTCTACGTCTCATAAAAAGCGCAGAAATAATATTTCAATATTCGTAAACTAAGAAAAAACTTTAAATCATTAAATTATTGCAATCATTTGAATTTCAAAGTATCACATATAATTATTAACAAACTTTTATACCTCTCAAGGGGCCGTTCATAAAATACGTCACGCTAAAATCAGCTTTTTTTGACCCCCACCCCCCCCCATTGTCACGTTGTGTCACACTTCCTGTAACCCCCCTAGAAATATTCCGTCACAAAAATCAAGACCCCCCCCTGAATTTGACAACTTTCAATTAATAGTACACAAATTTTGAGAATTAAACATACTTATTTAGTTGGCCACAGCAGTCTTTTTTTGAGCATTTCATAATCTGTAAAACGTATTGCGATTCACGAACATGTTTACAGTACCAATCATCGATTAGGATTTGTACCTTTTCACTATCCTCTTCTGTTGGTGCAATATACTCGGCATCTACATCATAACCATCGACTTTCAAGGACTTCCAAACACTAGCCAAAGTTGTCCCTGCATATTCAAAGTTTTTTTTTTTTCTAAATCTTTATCTACAGTTTTACCGTAAGAGTCTAAATGCGATCCATAATGTTCATGGGGCAAAATCAAGCCAGCAAGCTCATGACTTAGTGGAGCCATTCTTCTTTCCACACGATTATCAGCACTTCTACCCGGTGCATTTGTAACGACAAATAAAGCATCTAAATTATAGTCCCGAAAATGCTGGATAGCATAAAATATTACTTTTCCATAGCGAGGATTTTTATCAGGACCCCCATCAGCAGATATGATTACTACAGGTTTTGTAGATCCAGTATTAGTGTAGGCCAAACTTTTAAATGATTCCATTTTAAAAAAAATTTTGAAATCATCGGCATGTGTCTTGGCTGTCGAACTAGAATGCTTGCCACTTCGAATAGCTACAAATGTTGGTCCTGAATAGGTTACTTTTGACGGATTTCCAAAACCATTCGGCTCAATTACAATACCAGCGTATACAGACGGTATCAATTTATGTCCAGCAGCCACTACCCAGTCATGGTCTGGAAGAGAAACCGACCAAGTATAGTATTTTTCAACAAAATTGGTTGAGAGTTAATGGCAAAAAAGTGCACCCAATTGTGATGGGCAATAAACAAGCAGGTATACAGCCGTTGTCTTTTTAGTTTGGCACGAGTGCCAAATAACGTATTTTCAGTCGCTTTTTCTACGTCTCATAAAAAGCGCAGAAATAATATTTCAATATTCGTAAACTAAGAAAAAACTTTAAACCATTAAATTATTGCAATCATTTAAATTTCAAAGTATCACATATTTATAATTATTAACATACTTTTAGACCTCTCAAAAGGAATTCCAAAAATCAAAATTTTGCAACAAAAAAATAATTTTCTACATTTATCATTATTATAAACATTTATAAACGAATTTCTAAAAATTTAAATAAAAAAATCAATTTAACACAAAATTATTACAATTTTATTTAAACATCCCCGCAGGTTCTCATATATTTTTTTTCTATATAATATCTTATTTTCTCGTCAAACTACCTGTCATTTATTATTAATATATACTCAATCCCCGAGCAATATCAATTCCCATCAGATTTACTACTTTGCTATTTAATTATTACTCATTCAACAGGTAGCTCTATCATCTTTTTTTAATATTATTAATATCGCTTAAACACCAGTTTCGAGCTGTAATAACTAATAAGCGCAACCAACGCTGCAGTTACGTAACTACAAAATAAGGAAAAGAGAAAAAAAAAGCATTGAGGATGAAGAGATGAGTTGAAGTATAACCGGTCATTTACCGAAGCAAAAAGGAAATAAAACGCGATTCGATACAAAAAAAGACCTGTTAAATATGTCGGATATCGACTAGTCTATAATGTTATTAAAATTAATAACAGTTTTAGATGATTTTTATAATAAAAAATTCTACCAATAGATTTGTTTCTACATACAGATTTTGATAACGACAAATTCTGTATCGCTCGAATTGTTATCTAATCAATCCTGTTCTGTCAATTTAAAATGTCATCTGTCAAAACGTCTACTATGTCAATTATATCCTACCATTTGTCATCTAAAAAGTTCTGTTTTGTCAATGTTATAATAATATGTCATCTGTCAAAACGTCTACTGTGTCATTTATAACCTGTCATTTGTCATCTAATAACTGCTGTTCTATCAATGTTATAAGTCATCTATCAAAACATCTACTATGTTGTTTATAACCTGTCATTTGTCATCTAAATAACTTCTGTTCTGTCAATGTTATGCGTCATCTGTCAAAACGTCTACTATGTCATTATTACCTATCATTTGTCATCTAATAACTTCTGTTCTATCAATGTTATGCATCCTCAGTCAAAACGTCTACTATGTCATTTGTTACCTCTCATTTGTCATCTAATAAATTCTGTTCTATCAATGTTATGTCATTTGCAAAATGTCTACTAAATCAGTAATAATCTTAACGTTTTTTATACATATAAGTCTACAAAAACTAGGATTACAAAAAAAATTATTTAAACTCGCATTTTCTAGCGACTTCCTCGACTATAAATAAATTGTATGCATTCCTTGTAAAGTGCTCAATGCGATACGTTATCTGATTCGTTCAAACGATACCTCGTCACTCTCCGTGCGTCCTGCGACAGTAGTGAAGTTGTAAAGTTTATTGGAGCACAGTGGCATTGTGATCTCAGTGATTCCTCGTCAGAGTAGAAATACAGTCGTTTATCGTTTCGGTGTTATTTAGCAGTACGTTATGGTTAACCGATATTTGTGAGAATGACGGTAGTTGCGACGATCTCGAAAAATTATTGAAAGACAATTAAATTTAATTCAATAACAATTGAAAAAAAAATGGGGTCGCCCAAAACCGAGTTTGTAAAGTACGAAAATAGAATGAAAGTCTATATATAATTTTTGTACAGCAAAAATACCAAATACGTTCCTGCCACTACATCACACTAAGTGTTCAGAACAATAAATATTCCTTATAAATCTTCAGGTGAATTGGACATTAGGCAGTAGGCTGTGACCGCCTACAGACATTAACATCCAACCGGGAAACTCTTCGTTCTAATGCTCTCGAAATGGTTGAAAGCATTTTACCGAGAAAATTATTTTAGCGGCATAGCGTTGGCACCAACCACAAAGGGAGATTTAGTTGACGGCTATGGTAATAATTTCCAGTGGTGTGTATGTGTGTTACAGAATGCTATAAATGTAAGAAAATAGTGCTTATAAAATCTGACAATAAATTAGAAAGGTCATACGTCAAGAATAAGAGGTCAAACTAATTTATACACTGACAGGATTAATACGTCAAATGTCATAATTAGTGGCAACAATCAGCTACTTATTAAATAAAACTAATTATGGTTATTTAAACTACTACAAAGAGTAAATATGTCGCATATCTAATACGATTTTAAACCAAATTCAGATTTAATTAACTGATCGTCCTATAAAAGATCCAGATAGATTTAAATATAAAGTTTACAATGTCTCCAAGGAGAATTGTTACATATTATATAAAGATAAACAAACAGATGTAAGCGATATACATTCATTTCTTGTAACAAATTGGTATTGATATCATCGAGTCCGTCCCATTCCTTTCGGCTACTACAAAAAGGCACTGCCGTTATTCACAACAAAAGTTCGTGACTAATTCCGCCATGAATGCCTCGCGAGCCGAGCTGAGTACGAAAAAAAAAAAAAGAAAAAAAGATAACAAACAAACAATTCTCGTTTTCCGTGCACATTTGCCATCTCGCGAAAGTACTTTTTGTACTTTTTGCTTTTTTCTGTTTTTGCCATCAAGTCGTTAGCACAACTGGGAGATTTATTGAATGAGTTTTTTGTTAAATGACCTGTGTGTGCATGACTCTTTTATTGCTGCTTGCAGTACACAACCAGAGGCTTACAAAAGTAAAATTTATACAGGTGTGATCTTTAACTAAATGGTTAAACAACCATCTGTATTTCTACACATTAACTTCGATATAGTCTTTGCTGACTAGTTAAGAAATAAAACTTTATGGATTATTGGGTTAGCAGCAATACATATAATGAGAGTACTCTTTTAACATTCTTTTATCCTAGCTTCAGGCCTTCTTTACAGCCATCATCAGGGTGCTACAATATTATATTATATTGTGAATACAATACCAGTAATTGAAATATATCTTTCTTAATATAACATTATTGTACCTCCCTGATGATGGCTGTAAAATTGGCCGAAATCTAGGATTAAAGAATATTAAAAGAGTACTCTCAGCAAATTTATTGCTGCTAACTAACTACTCGATTTGACTCAGATTTTCAAATGTATCCTTTATAAGGAAAACATTTTTTGAATCTAATACTTGCAAAAAATAGCAATAAGTAAATATAAAATTAAAACCATAAACACAACAAACAAAGCAATTGTCTACCACCCTACTTCTTCCTATTATCACCTTTTGAGTGATTAATTTAAAGTCTTCTTTATTTCCCTAAAAATCAATAAATTTGGTTGAAATTGGCAACCCTGTGCGACACCCTGACATACCTTACGACTAGCCGGTCTGACCCAGCAACACAACACGGCGTCGCGTCGCTGGTTATCGATCCGCCGACGCCACCGACGGCGCGTCCCCAGACGACGACGACGACGCTCATTCCCCTTACTCCACTATACCGGCACCAGTCGTCTTTTCAACTCTCTCCCTTCTCCAACCCTTCGCGAAGCCACCAAATATCTCCAAGCAAAAAAAGTTTCTGGATCACATTCCCAAAAGGTTACGCAATGGATAAAAGTCAATAGTTTGACCCGTTTTGTGTACAATTATTTTTTTTATCAACCTTATCAGATGGGAGCAGTAGAAGCGATTTTACAGTTTGACGTATCTAACCCATAAAAGGAGCCCTGAAGGATGACCTGCTTCATGAACGGGGTTACGAGTTCCAATTTCCTATCTCATAATAAAAAACTAAATTTAAATTTCTAGCAACTCACTTAAAATCTTATATTCCTCGAGAGAACCCAAATCAGCTCCTTCATGACTAAATGGCGCGATAAGCTGCATAGTTAGCCAGAGGTGTTTAATAGACCATTACAGCCTCATATACACAATCTTTGATAACAATTATATCAAGTTTAAGTGAGTTTTGCTATTGAAATATTTATTTTAGAGTCTTTTACCCATAAAATTTGTTAACTTTGATATCGTTACTCTACGTCCAGACGCTCACGCACATCACGTACAAAACCCGCCTCCCCTTCGCTGTTTTTACACCACCACAACGCAGTGGAACTTCCGCCCACGCGATTTTGTATATCAAGATGAACAAAGAGAAGAAGAGACAGAGTTAGAAATCTGTTATTATTTTAAGTTCAAAAAATAAAAAGTTTTTTTTTATAAACAGTTATACATTTTTTTAAACAATTAAATAAGGTTTATGAAATAGCTCAAGGATTATTATCCATAGTTCCAAAAATTTCTTCTGGCCGAAAATTAACAAATTTATAGGAAAATCTTTACTTTTCCCATGAATTTTCTTACTTTTGTGATATCCGTTACGGTTTCTAAGATATACAGGGTTAAACTAGAAAGTTTAAAGAAAATCGAAAATCAACAAAAAAAAACAGTCCCTTAAATTTTCAATCCATATATTGTTAAACAATATTTACATACACTTCTTTGTCTTTCTCACATGTATTAGTGCAAAACAAACCTACTACTATTTTATAAAAATCCATGTAGCGTTGTTCTAGGTTTTAAAACTCTTTTTTTACAATGTAAAAAATTCACCCTTACAAAACCCTGTTAAATAAAACCTAAATCAAATTGAACCTTAATTCCGGTTTTCAATTTATCTCGAAACAGATTCTCCATACCGACGAGACAAAAGAATAAAATGAGGTTGAATAAAGTAGACAGAACAGACACATCTGACATATTTTATCTTATTTTGCCTCCTAAAGTTTCCGAATTCGTCGTGCCCAAGTAATTGAATCGTTTCAAATTCCGTCCATCCAGTTTCAGAAGACGTCTCTTCAGACACCCGCTATTTCCTATTTACATCTTTATAATGGGCTCTCAAACAGTTACAATAAGGTGGAGGAGAACCAATTCTTTATCAACACTTATTTTGATTTTTTTGGACATCCTGAAGTCTATATTTTAATTCTTCCCGGATTTGGGATAATCTCTCATATTGTAAGACAAGAAAGAAGAAAAAAAGAAGCTTTTGGAACATTAGGAATAATTTATGCAATAATAGCAATTGGGCTATTAGGATTTATTGTATGAGCCCATCATATATTTACAGTAGGGATAGATGTTGATCCTCCAGCCTATTTCACATCAGCAACTATAATTATTGCAGTTGCAAGAGGAATTAAAGTTTTCAGTTGATTAGCTACATTCCATGGAACAATTATTATATTTACACCTGTTACTCTTTGATCTCTAGGATTTATTTTCTCTAAAAGTTTTGTTAATTAAAATAATTTTTAGGATTTTTAGGGTGTCTGTCAAAAGTAACATATCTGTCAAAACTAGTATCCAATCTGTCAAAATTTCACTAAAAACTGTCATTTCTGTCAAAAATTTTCATATATGTAAAAAATGACATGTCAAAGGTGACATCTGTCAAAAATGGCAGATCTATCAAAAATAACATATCTGTCTAAATTAGTGACAATTCTTAGTAAACTATTATTTTTGAGATAACTCTCAACGTCATATTAGGTTTTTAGTAAACTATTATTTTTGAGATAACTCTCAACGTATTTTTGAAATTTAGAAATTAAACAAACAAGAAATTATTAAACTGACATTAAGGAGAAATTGAAAAAATGTCACATCCAGTGGGACTCGAACCCACCATCACTGCCTTATACGCAGGCACGCTTTAACCACTTAAGCTATTGGATGATCAAGTGGTTAGGAAGCGAAACGTTATAATGAATTCAAATCCCATCAGATATGACATTCACTCACTTCCTCCTTAAGCACATGTTACATGACGTTAATGAGAGAGAAGTTTTGTCAAATCGACAATTGATACTTCAAACTCTAAGTCACTTTATTTGTGCCCTGTCTTATATTTTTATTCGGTTAGGAGACCGGAACCATTATTTTTAAGATAACTCTCAATGTATTTTTTATTTATTTATTTATTCGGGGTCTGTATTGCCTAATCAACATGGACGGACATAGCATCCAACAACTCGTGCAAATAATAAAATTGTTTATCCAAAAAAGTATTCTGTTTAGAATACGTACCACGGTCATATTAGGTTTGTTCCAACAGACCAAAGAACCATTCTAGAACCGTCGGGGAACTGCGCAGTAGACGAATTCTCGATATCTTTGAGGTACTGAGTTGTTTAGTAACGGTTCTAGAACGGTTTTTTTGGTCTGTTGAAACAGACTTATAATCGTCCTACCGAAAGGACTGTTCGCAATGTCGATTTTGCGTCGCTCACATGAACACGGTTTTTCGCAGACCACAACTTGGAGAATTTTGCGTCGTGACTTGGGTCTACATCGGTAGAAAATTCAACTAACCCGGGACTTGAAGGTAAAACACTATAGACAAGAACTGTCCATTTCTGGATAAATAAGTACATGAACAAACAAAATTTTCGACTTTGGGACGATACCAATCCAAGAGTATCCAACGGATCCCGAAAAAAGTCATTGATTGGTGTATATTTTAAGTTGGAGGCGTCATCAGTCCATATTCCGACGTTGACCAGACCATCATTGTCAACAGCGAGCACTGTAGATCAATAATTACCAACCTCTTTTGGCCTGAATTGGATGATCTGGACACAAATGAGATGTGGTTTCAACAGGACACCGTTACAGGTCACATTGGATATTTTGCACCAGTGATTTTAGGGCATGTTCATCTCACCTGCAGATGATGTGACTGGCAACCGAGATCGTTCGATTTAACTCCGTTAGACTCTTCTTGTGGAGTTTTCTTTAGTGGCAGGTGTATGAAAATAAGCCACAAACCAAAACAGTCCTCAACTCATGCCATCGGTCAAACTCAGCTTGATTTATGTGCCAGTCATGGAAAAATGCACTCCTCCTAGAGAAGCTGTGGTGCATACTTGAACGACTTATAATCCTCACATAATGGCATCAATACGTCTTTTAAACGAATAAAAATCTTTATGTGATCTCACACACTTTGTTTTATTTAAATTTAATGTATCATCTCTTTGTACTTATAATGAATGATTAAGTTAATGAAAAAGTTGGCAACATTGTGAATGGCCCAGTCTCAGTCTAACTCAAGTCTGTTCGATTCGAACGAGAGAGAGGTTTTTTTTCTGCCGGCCAGCCATAAAACACTGATATTGACATAAAAGAAAATGTAAATTGTTTGAATAAATAACCATCGGAATGAGGTAATGGCTCGACGGCCTCGTCCGAGTGGCAACGGCAACATCGTTGTAATTTCGCGAAAGGCGCGAAACGCAAATGTCGCAATTCGTTGCCCTCGAGCTGTCTCGTATTTATATGTAGACACTTTGTTTTGAACAAGATATTTTGAATGAATAATTTGGAATAGAAGATTTAGGTCATCATTAACTCTGATTTCGATGTGCGTGCTAAAATCTACCTAGTTTTATATAATTAGCAAGATATTTTTTTTTTAATTTTCATTGATTACTCGTGTGGAGGGGGTAAAAAGACTCTAGAAGTATAATATTTCATTATTAGAATATATTGATATCATAATTCTTGATGGTTTGGGGATGATTTTATCGACTCTTTAAGAGTGGTATCCAGATTCTAGAGACACATTTTATATTTTACACTCTGTAGGTAATAAATATAGCCCGAGTTAGTTCTTTTAATCACAGAGGGGGTCACCAGTGACCTCAATCTAACTCATCACGGGTGCGTTATTGTCCAGTTCGAATTTCCTTTCTATGCTGGTTACGTAATGTTTTTTAAATATGCAGATGGCTTAAAAACCATAAATGAGGGTCTTTATACAATGAACGAAAAGAATAGAGGCGCAATTCTTAATGAACTATTCAGGAAATTAATTTATTTAGCAGGAACGGATCCACGTTTTAACCAATTAATCATTCAGAAGTATCGTAAAGTTTGCAATTGAAAAATGATTGCAAACTAGGTTAGAGGGATTAATAAATGGTGAAAAGATCAAACTGCACGGTTTATTTCCTTTTGGAAGTCGTAAATGATGGATAATTGATGCTTGTGGAGTCAATTTAAAGTCTCCTGTTATATGTATTCCTTAATATTCTGATACTCAAAATCCGCCAAAGCATCTAGTTCTTCTGGATATGCCATGTATGTATGAGCGAAATTAGAGATAACAGATACACCTGAGACCTATAAGATCTATTATGCCCCCTTTTCTTGCAATAATTCTGATATTTCCTTAGACTTATAGCAGCTCGTCTAGTCCTATCTTTCTTAGAAAGTTTAGGATATCGTTGGGCTTCAAGTTAGGTAAATCTTTCTCTTATTGAGGTTTCATCATTTACCTCACAGAATCTGCACTTTGCTTCATCTACCAATCCGAGTTTCTTCATGTGTCCTCTTAATCGGCAATGCCCGGTTAATATTCCCGTTATAATACGGAGATTGATTTAACTAAGGTTTAGACATCTGAAAGATCTCTTCTGGTAGGTAGTTGTTTCCCAAAAGCGTTTCGGTTGTCTTAGTCTCATTAGATCGTTCCAGTACATGGATTTATCTCTATCCACTTGTTTCCTTAGACTGTACTACTGCTGATTCCATAAGATGGTTCTAGTCCCAGGTATGGGGTTTGAGCTCCTTTTTTGCCAGCTTATCTGCTGTAACGTTTCCTTCTAATCCTATGTGTCCTGGAACCAAGAAGAAGGTAACAGTGTTATTTCGTCCTAGGTTCATTTAGTTTGCCTAGCCATTCCCAGATTATCTTTGAACGAATTGTGTGTAAGTTCAGAGTTTATTTTATTTTATTTTACAATTACTTACAATCTGTACATGTACTGATTAGGTACCTTTGTTTCACAAGTTCTCAGATTATTTGCTTTTGAATTAGAGTAAAAATGGATACTACTTACGGAATAGAATTGTTTACATTGCGCCTACAAGCGTGATTCCTACAGATTAACCCTTTTGTTGAAAGATATCTGCCTTTTAGCCCCATATATTTCGTTGAATATTGAATGAAAAATAGTTAATTTAGTACCTGTTAAATATTTTCAGTTTTCTCCTCTACAAAAGAGAAGGAAGGAGAGGAAGGTAAAATGGTGGATGTTAAGAAAAAAGTAAATTAAAGGAAAGAGTTTTAAGAGGGATTAATATGAAAGATGGTGTTAAGAATGGTAAATTAGCAATAGTTTTTAGGAAAACAGCAGAAGAAGTGTTGGTAAAATCATCAGGGAAAGATACACCAGAAAATGAAGAGGCATGGTAGAATGGGGAGGTACAGATTGTGGTGAAACCGAAAAAGATGGCTAAGAAGTGCAAGTAAGAAGGGACAATATGAGATAACAAAGAAGAATACAAAGAGAGCAGTGGTAAAACTGAAATAAGAGGAATATGAGTGCAAAAACTAAATGTAGACTATACAAGAGAGTTGCACGACCAGCGTTGATGTATAACTCAGAAACCTAATCAATAACAAAAGAGCAAGAGAGAAAGTTAGAAAGGTTGGAGATGAAAATGTTGCATTGGATATGTGGATTAACGAGGAGAGATAGAGTAAGAACTGAGAGAGTACCTAAGAGGTACAGTGAAAGTGGGACAGTTGAACAAGAAAATTCAGGAAAATAGGTTAAGATTGTTTGGTCTATAGAGAGGAGAAATGAGAAATTATGGGAGTAAAAAAGTAGTAGAATGTAAAATTGGGGATTAGAGGAAGAGAGGAAGACCGAATATGAGATGGATGGATAAAATAGTTGAAAGAGAAAAAATGCAGAAGAGAGGATGGATTAAATAGAGACAGGTTAAAGCAAATGTTACGGAAGCCTAACGCCGATCCTAAATAGGCTTGGGATAAGGTTGAGAGACAGAAGAAGAAAGGAAATTCGGACACAAAAAGTGCTGTACCAATTAATTATAATATTGATAGAGGTAGCACTTTTCTTTCAACTAAATACAGACAAACATGGAATTCCTTAATGCTCCTCAAACAGTTTCGAAATCAAAAATATAAATGATATATTCTTAGATTTTAGCTCACATAAAGTACAAAGAAGGGTTTCATTGAAAAGTTAATGGGTAATATTTTATAGATTTGTTAATTGCTTGCAATGTAATAAGCAATAAATGTAAAAAGGTCAAGAGGGGCCCGTCACCCGCAAGCTCACCAAAATCACACGATTCACTTTCATCACTATTTCATTGCCAAGCCACACCGACGTTTCGCACTCTCATATAAATCAAACGTTCCTGAGCACGCCCTTTTAACATTTAACGTCTTCTTCTATCGTTCTGCCACTTATGTATTACCGCTTTTATTCTTTGACAGGATGAAAGAATGTTCTATAAAATACACAAAAAAATTGGGATCATTTTTTTAATCAAAAGTAATACTACGGGCGCTGCAGGTAATTATAGACTACCTATATAGATAGACTTAGTAAAATCATTTGAAATAGATTATTACGACGAACCAGTAGGTACATATACATATACTAAGAAAGAAGAATTACTTGGTAAAATTGAGGAGTTTAGACCTCTTATTATTACAAAAATGATGAGTTATTCAAATATTGATTTAAAAATATGTATAATATATGTTCTGGTATGATAATTATTTCTTCTTAAGGAGCTGTCCAATAGGGAATTCTTATTTTGCCGATTAGTTCCGCATACCATCACAAATTGTTCACAATTTTAAAACTACGGCAACGCTGTTTCACCAGCTAGCTTTGCACAAGTGAGTGAATGCAAAGCTAAATTGGTCAGCCTAGTTTACTCTTAAAGAACAGAGGCGTTGTTCATATAAAACTTAAAAGTAAAAATATGAAATGTTGAAGTAATTGAGATACTTTTATAATATAAATTTTTGAACAACTGTAACACAAAGAAAAAAAGAAGAGTAATGTCTATTCCATTTATTTTTAAATTTAAATACTTTTCGATGAACTCGCATTGCCCACTCGTCACTCGTCCAGTAAAAGACCACTTTCGGGACTTGTTACGTAAACTACTATTAAGTTATTATAAACATAGTACAAATATTAAGAATTTAGAAATATATTTGTTAATCAAAAAGTAAGTAAGCTATATGCAGCAATGAGTATGGAACTCGATAATGAATTATCAGGCACTCCTCCTGACCTTCGCAATATCTCTGATAATGTAGTTAAAATAATTTACTAACTGAACTCTTTCATCTTTCGTTGACAATCAGTGCAGTGCAACCAATTGTGTAAAACAAAAACTTACCAAAAACAGTGTTACAATGAATCTATCTCGATACTGTTTTTATTGTCGAAATAGAAACTTTGTCAACGTGAATTATAAAAAATTAATTTTCCTTAAAAATTATGTTTTTTCTACGCTTATGTTTGTGTCTAGTTCTGATAATTTCAAATATTGAACTGTCGTCTAGAAGTTGCTACAGACGGGTTTAGCGCAGTTCAAGGACGTCATGGTCGTACCGTCGATAGAGATAATAGGCGGCAACGCGGTACTTCTAAACGACAGGCAGCGTTGACAAATTACTAAAAATATTGGATTCATGTAGATTCATGTAGAATAGACTGATGCGTTAATTTCAAAAACCTTTACTATTTACGTATAAAAACACGTTCTAAATCTTTGCTAGGCCACTCTATAGATTTATACGAAAGAATATAAGTTGTTTTTCGTCTGATAAATAATTAATGCGTGATTTCTGCGAATAAGAATTTTGTTTACTCATTTTTTTATAATGGAATGGTTAAATTATTGCGAAGCTTATATACCTGATATTATGGTAAAAAATACAATATCATCCAAGCGCTATCTTGTACGTAATCAGACAATTTGTGTAGGATTAAAATAAAGACTATTAGATAATCAGATAATAGTATTATACGTTACAAGGTCGGTAGGTGACTTATTACAGTACGAGTTAGTTTACGGACAAGGCGACGTAGGAAATAAAAACGAGTGCTGTAATAACACCTAACGACCATGTATCGTATTATATTTTATTTCATCCTGTTTTTATAAATTAATAAATTCATAAAAATTTTAACAGTAGTTCGTAACTTGACTAAAAATAGTTCGTAACTTGATTAGTTAGGTCAAATTACCTTGAATGCCATCTGTCACTTTCAAATAACTTTTTTATTATTAAGATTTAATTGTTAACATAAAATTGAATAACATTGACTTCTTTTTAACCCTCCGTTAGTCGCTATCGGGCTCACACACCGATGGCAGTATTATTCATTTGGGGTTTGTAAATAACGTTTATGTTTCTATCGCCGCTTTCTGTACCTCTTCCCACCAACCAACTTTGTCTCAGTGTACATTCTTAGCTTTCTAGGTAGGGTTGTGCATGTTTTATAGTTGTTGTCGGTGCGTAGCACCGTAGCGACTAACGTTGTTGTTATTACTTATAGTACTTATTGACATTGCAAGCTATGTTTGCCGACGGCGAGATATCCTACACGTGACTTGAAGACTTCAATTAATATTTGGAAATATTTTGTGAATAACGCTATGTTAGAAATAACTGTAGAAAGTACAAACAAATATATAGACTCAATAAGATTCATGGAATATGTCAGTATTGCATAAGTGAAGATATGCAATAAAATGTTTCACTTCCTAAACAAAGTGAAAAACTTGTTGCTAAAAACCAGAACTATATTTTTTTAGTTCATATATATTATAACATATGATAACTCTTGTTCCATTATTATTATAGTATTCTATAAGTTACCATGTTATAAAGTACTTCTTACCTTGAAATTTTTTTATTTTAATATAGATGTGAAGAAGGTAAGATTCAAATTAATTTCTTTTATTTTAACGATTATTACTTTAACATATGCTCCTATCTATTCTCTTTCTTAGGGTCAGAGTTCAAAAATCTCAAATAATAAATGGATTCAAATTTAACTAATATTGAAAATTTCAACAAAAACGATAATAAAATTCAACAATCATATACCAAATTATGTTTTCTGAACGATAATTCTATTTTGACCTTAACCTTACTTTTTCTTATTGTTTTGTGCGCATTGACACATTACTTTCAAAAATCAAACATCGTTAAATCAAGTGTTATGAAAAATTCTGAATTTTGTAACCAATAAATCAAATTAAACTTAATTAAGAATGAGAATTAACTTATTTAAACAGTGAAACAGTGTACAAGTGAAATTAAATGTTCATCAAATACAGAAAAATCAAACACAGGAAAGTTCTTTATTTTAAAAAAATTGTAAATTGATACCGTGTTCTGAAGCTTTTGAATTCTCTCTGGACAAATAAGGCACAGGCTATCCTTTCCAATTGGTATCCACCATTTCCCAGGGCATCAACGATATACGGACACTTTAGAGATTTTGACGAATAAAATTGCTTCTAATCAGGAAATAATCCACTCTTGCATCAAAGTAAACTAATACTTTCTTTCTTATTAGAAACTAGTTTTACTTTCGTTGAATTAACTCAGGAAGCATTTATATAAATGGACTGCTCAGCATACAATTTCAAACATTCATTTCTCCATAAATATGAACTTTAAGTTTTACCAGATACTATCAGGAGTTGTCTTGCGGTTTTGTTAACACTTTTGACTACTTTAATACTTTCTTTTATAAGTATTTTCAAAAAAAATCGAAATTTTAACGGAGCAAAATTTATTACATCTTATCCCTTCAAAAGGTAGAAAACAAGAGAGAGATTCAGAAATCAACAATTTAACAACTGAATCTCCAAACAAACTTACACTACACATTATTATGCTCTATTCGCCTACTAAATTATTGATCAAATAAAATTACTAAAAATTCTAATACTTAATTCCTTATTTACATTTAATACAATAATCATTCTTTTAAAATTTGCTATACTTTTAATGAATTGTTAACTTTATAATATCTTATCTATAATATAATCTAATATCTTTCTATTTTCAGAACTTTTCATTTGGAAATTAAACTAATAACAAATCACAATATGGCTTGAAAACAAACATTGTCTATTTTGAAAGTAAGTACAATTTTTTTAATTTTCTTCTATGATTTCTAATATTTTAAACTAAAATTTATGTAAAGTTTTACATTTATGTTTTAACATTTAATTTTCTTACTTTATTTTATCTTAATTTATTTAAAATCAGTTTTAATTACCAATGTATCGTAAAATTTATAAACTTTTTCAATATTTACTCTTATTATCTATTTAATACATGATCATTAAAATTTTATATATTATAAATTAAATTATTTTGACTCTTTGAAATAAATATCTCTTAGATGTACTTGTATATTTTAATTTCTTATTTTGTTTTATTTTTCTTTTTTAAGTATTGTGAAAAAGACGATTATAAATTATACCAAATTTACTGCATTTGCATTCTGCCTTGGAATAAGAATATGTTTTCCTTTTCTCTATTTTTATTAATTTTCTTTATATGTACTTATTTGATATAGGATATAGCATAGTAACTTATATCATCTCAATATATTGCTTAATAAAAATTACGGAATCTTTTTTTATTTAAAAGGTTTTAAGAACTTTTGTTTTTACGTTTATTTTATGTTAAAAAAAATAATATATTGATGTTGAAGTTTTTCGTTATATACATCTGTTATTTTTCAATAAAACTTTTTCACAAATATGATTTAGTCAATCTTCAGCGTAATATTAAATTTTTTTAAAAATTTTATTGCAATAACTATTTTTTTTAAATTGTCGGTCTCTGACACCGTAGCGACTCTTGGTGCTTCGTGCCTCTTAGCGACTAACGGAGGGTTAAATATGGATGTAAAAGTAAGTAATTAATTATTTTATTTTTATTTTATAGTCATTATAGTATTTTTAAATGTCAAAAATTAAAAGTAATTGTCTTCCCTTAAGCAATCAGAGCAGCGTTGCTAGGCAACACATTACAGTACCTGATAACGTAAAGTTTTACTTACCGGCGCCAAACTGATTATAGGGAAGTGTATTTACTGGACAGGATGAAATAAAAAAAATTACACAAGCGGAACAAAAATGAGTTTTAGATTTTTAGTTTTTGAATATTTACTATATGGATAAACTGATACAGATACATCTCATTTAAAAAAATATATGTGAACTTGTTAAAAGTTAACATTTTATTATACAGCCTTGGATATTGAATAAAATTATTTCCTCTATCGTGAATGGAATATTAGAAATCTAAACTAAATAAATAAGTATTCGAAAAATAAAACAACAGATAAAACGTGGTATTAAATTAAATTTAAAAAAATATATTTGAAACACAATTGTAGGTTATGGGTTAATATAATTTCTGATATTCTGAAACATTAAATTTGCCGATGAAAAGATTTTGTTCCATATGGCGAAAATACATTGTAGCATTTTTAAAAAACTTCTTTTATAAATTGAATACGGCCCTGTTGCTCGACATTTTCCATGACTTCTTAAAACAACACAATACCTAGACCTAGATGGCCTACGTACGAACGGACACATAACTATCTGCTTTTCGGGTGCAACACTAAGTTTGACCAACCAGAGTCATTTCCCTATTAAATACCCCTTCTAAAGTATTTTGACTCACTTTCGATATAGTCTTGCAACAAATCTCAAGTCATTTTTTTTTTTTAGTTTTACCGGCTTTTTTAACTTACGTGGTAGTTTGTTTTCCAAGTGTCACATTGAAGGGTTTGGTAAAATTTCCCGATATGCTTATTAATATTACTTCCTTCAAATACCAAGGTGACAGTCTCAGTCCCCTATTATTCAACACCATTATGGACAAATCAATACAAGCCGTAAAGAATACTGGACTAGGTTACCGAATCGGAACACATAAAATACACATATTGTGTTTTGCCGACGACGCAGTACTCATTGCGGAGTCAGAAGATGACTTACAAAGTATCTTACAAGCGTTTAGCAAAGAGGCTGAAAAACTTAACATGCAAATCTCAACAAGTAAGACCAAATGCATGACCATATCAAAGGAACCCCTACTGGCAATAGAAAACAACATTATAGAACAAGTCATGTCATTCGAATACCTTGGATGCAAAATTACCAGCGCAGGATTCCTAGAAAATGAAGTCAGGAAACAAGCCAACAAGGCCGCCGCAATATCAGGACATCTTAGATACCCAATCTGGAAAAACAAACACCTAAGTATAGAATGTAAATCGAGAATTTACAAAACATACGTACGTCCAGTAATGACATATGGTGCGGAAGTAAGAGCTGAAACATCAATAACAAAGAGGATCCTAAGAACAACGGAGATGAAGACACTAAGAATGACAACAGAAAACACATTAAATGGCAGACAAAGAAACACAAATTTAAGAGAGAAGTGTCAAACAGACGACATAGTCAGATGGATAAGAAAAAGAAGGAGAGAATGGAACCAGCATGTTAACAGAATGAATCCCGACAGAATGGCTATAATAGTAAGAAACAATGCACCTCATGGCAGGAGACCTACAGGAAGACCACCTAAGCTATGGAGGGACAGCTGGCAGTCGACTTCGCAAGTACTGCTAGCGCAAAGAAACCGGAATTAAACAGGCGGTACGCCTTCTAAAAAATGAAGAAGATGAAATACCTGTTAATTGTGACTAGTGATTAGTCGGATTATCGTTTAATCTTTACTCTTTACCTTTTATCTGCGAGGGCTGGGATGATGATACCTTATTCTCGAAGTATCTAAAAAACCCTTAGGAAGCATACCGTAATTTTTTATCTTTACTACTACTGATCAAGTAAATACAACTAATGAAAATACAACTACTTTCGTTATACATCTATTTATTTCTTTGGAAATTCTGAATTTTGTTTTATTTAATACAAAGAACTACAGTGTTTTTACCAGTGTGCCATTTTAACTAAATTATATATTTCTTTTTTATCTTTTTTCTGTTTTCTAGGTTTCTTATCTTTCCCATCCATTGGATGAAAAAATAAGTGGCGCCCATTTTTTTACTGACACTAATATTTTGACGCCCAAAACTTTTTTTTAAATTTTTTATTTAGCTCGAATAAACCAAGAACTCGTTCTCCTCCAAAAAACTGATTGCCGTTCGCATAAACGAACCTTTAGCGAACAATTACCATCCACAAAAAAGGGTTAAACATTACTAACTTTAAGAGTTTTTTAAAAATAATCTAAAGTTTCTCAATGATTCTTGGGCAGTTAAAACATTTTTTAACGAAAAAAAATCACACTTCGATAACTGGTTTTGAAATAAAATATTTAATGGCGAATCACCTTCACCCATTCGCCAATCAATCTATTGATGCGGTTCTTTTTATTAAACCGGCAATAAATTTAAATAAATTAAATGCTATTTCCGTCATTTTGTTTACATTTTCGTATTGTGTACAAATTTATGTTTTTGTTATCACTTGCATATTGTAAGTAATACTTTAACATAACAACATTATCTCTGTGTAGTGCGTATACATATATGCAAGGTTTAAGTTATTTTTTTGCTTGTTTATTCATTTATGGTTGGAGGAATGATATAAATTAACAAAACTCTGATTATTGTAGTGTGAAAAGAAATTGTCTAAGATGTTAGGTAAAATTTATTTTTTAACTCGGCAAACAAAGAAACTTTTCAGTAGTAATACCCCTAGGGCCTTGATAATACCGAGATAATTTTGTCATAGAGGATGCTGAAAGCGTGTTGCTTGATAATAGCCCGAGGCCGCAGGCCGAGGGCTATTATCTTGGAGCAACACGCTTGAAGGATCCTCTACGACAAAATTTTGAGTATTTATCAAGGCCTGAGGGGTATTCGATAAGATAATTTTTTACTTTGTAGATTTCAAAAAATTGTCAATCTGACGTTTAATGATTTTCAACAAAATTTATTATTTTTAATCTATCAACTATTATTCATTTTTAAACAAACTTACAGTTGTGAAAAGTACAATTGGTAAATGTTAAGTTGGAGGAAGAGTTTGCTGAAGTTGACGGATTGTTAATTTCCACTGTAGAAGAAATTCCTCGCATGGTATTGATTATTTCACCGTTAGTTGCAACACCAAATCTTTGCGACATTTTCAAGCCAGCTGTCAGTTTGACGTTTAATTAATTTTTAATCAAATACTCGATGATCTTTGATGAAAACACCAAACTGAAAACACCACATGTAGAGTGTTGTCGCTGTAATCCAGAGGTGATTGGATGGAATTTGACATATGACTCAAAATTGAATAATTTGATTGGTTACTATATTCAGTAAAAAATTATCAGTAAAATATTTTGTTTTTTGTGTTTCACATTTCACAAATTTAACAGTAGGTTTACATGCATGGCAAGTCTCGGATAGCTTCCACAAACACAAGCCTATAACGGTGGTGTCTGGCTTGGCTTGCGTGAGATGGGAAGAGCTTGTTGATGATCAAGCAAAGTATCTTTTTTCGAACACAGATTAAAGGAAGCTTACGGTAAGCTTCTGTGACGTATTTACACGTTGGCGCATGTTTAGTTCCGCTTACGAGTTCGCGCCGTACGGTTGTGTGGTTTGCCTGTCCGTAATATACACTAGCACACTCATAAGCGTGTAAAAGGCATTCAAACGTTTGTGAAGGCTTGGAACTTGGGGGATGCTTGCACAGACTTGCCAAACGTGTAAATCTACCATAATGAATTTAGATACCAAAGTACCAAGAGCTATATAGATTTTACAACATTCATTACTTTTTTAAAGTTCTAGCTCAGATGTAAATATCAAATATTTGAAGAGCGTTTAAAGTTGTTTTATACCAAAATCAGGAATAAAAATCCTAGAAAGCTAACTGAAGTATATATATTTACACTAATCAAGTATGGTTTACAAACGATCGCCAACAAGATGTTCGGTTAGCGTGAACATCCACTCGCGCCGAACAAGGTTCGCGAACCCTGCTCTAGATCGTTCAACAGCGTTTTGCTACTTGTTGGTAAACTTAACAACTATTAAAACGATCCAATGTTTGTTGCGCGTCCAGCATTAGAAGAAGAATTCGACCGAGCGTTGGTGACTTGACAAACTTTTCGGTGTGTGTATGTTGTTTATATATAAAAGTGTTCCAATGTTATCGTTTAGTGCTTGTTTTGTTTTTACGTTCCAAATGGATTGGCATAAAAAACATGCCTTTAACTAATTGGGTGGTATGACTTTGGAAATCCGACTATAAAAACCACTTCAATAAGTTGATGAAAAAATGGTGTTTCGATGTTTGTTGCGCGTCCAGTGTGAACGGCATTAGAAGAAGAATTCGAGCAACCGTTGTTGAATGGACTAACTTTTCGGTGTGTGTATGTTGTTTTTATATAAAACTGTTTTAATTTTATCGTTTACTGCTTGTTTTGTTTTTACTTTCCAAATTGATGGGGTAACGAAAAATGACTAACTAATTCGGAGGTATGAAAACAAGACAGAGCTTTGGCAATCCGACTATAAATACCACTTTAATAAGTTAATGAAAAATGGTATTTGGGAAGAAATTGCCACTAAAACTAGGGACGTAGTAAGGAATTGAAGGTAAAAAACTTCATATGGTGGCGTTCCCAGTTTTTAGTTAATATCAGTATACAAATTGGATGCCACGTTCGAAATTTAGTCAAATGTTCAAGAATAACTACTCATAGGACGTTTTTAGGCGGTTTAAAAAGAGCGCCTTGAGTATATTTATTAAATGTTTGCCAAAGTTTTCAATTAGTGTAAAAAGTTCTTAAGGGAAACAATGAATAGCATCAATAAGCATACATAATAAGTGGGCAGTGCCCAGACACTGGTTCTAGAGATCCACCGATACTGCTCTCCCCCTCGTGGATGATCGGATCAAGCAATCATTGGATCAAAATTAGTCCATCATGAGTCTATTTATAGACACTTAGGGGACATTTGCAAAACCAAGTTACCCAAAATAATGATAGATGTAAGTGGATAGATACTCAAGATGATCTCAATGCGTGCAATGTTAACTCCAATATACTAATTTATACCAAAATAAAAAAAAAAATAAGTTTGAACAAAAGCTCTAATTTAAAGCAATGGGCCACTCCTACAACAGCTCAAATTTAATACAAAATAATCTCAAAAAAATTATGGGCAAGGGTTTTGAACCGATATAGTTGAAAATGTTCACAGACTTTTTTGACAGGTGGGTATTTATCCAATAAAAACCGAAATAATCAATACATATTTATATGCCTCCTTCAGAACAAAACTAATCCCTGCGGGACACCCATTTAGGATGGTAATTTAAACGATTTTGTTGTTTGATAATAATATTAATAATCAATATTATGAATAAATTAGTATCTAACTGATGGGACACCTGTTTGAGCTATAAACTTAATTATTAATGTTTTCTATGTAATAATTTTATGGAACAAAGTTAAAAAAATGAAAAATCTTTTAACAATAATGTGGAATGTGTTTTAAATTTGTTATATTTGATTTGATTACTTTCATATTCGTTTATTATAATCTATCATAGTGCAATTATCCCTGACATTATGTAAAAATTTTTTTTTAGTTAATTATCGACTTAACGGAATTTTTAATCATTTATGATGTTGCAAGAAATGCCTGAAGGGCTGGTTATGAAACATTTAGAATCCCGTAGGGAGAGTACAAATAATCTAATGGCACAGAACAGACACACAAGACCCGCAATTATTAAGATAATTAAAATAACTGTACAAACGCACACAATGCGGACTGCAACAATACCTCCTTTTTCCTTGACATGTGCCTGCAATGTTAATTTAAAAACTAACCTGTTACCTCTCTGCGCCACATGCCTGCCGTTACTATGGGCGTTGCCAATGCACAGAGTCTTCTAAACTTCATAGACAAGATTCCATTAATATATTTAGTTTAATACAAGTCAACAAACAGAATAGCGCATTGCAAATTCTACGACGGAAAAATCGAAAAATATATTCAGTATAGCACCATTAGAGAGCAACGATAATCAAATTATGAGCTCTATCGTAACAATAGTTTAATCCACACTTTAAAATTTTATTGTTAAGGTTATTCGATCTGAACCAAAATCAATAGGTTCTGCTTTATGACATAAGGATTCTATATACCAAATTTCATGACCCGTTCAAGAGTTATAGCGCACATAAACGGAGGATAATATGAGTTTCGAAAACCCGTTAAAATTTTATCATTAGGGTTATCCGATCTGAGCAAAAATCAGTAGTTCTTTCCCATGTTATGAGGATTCTATCTATGACCTTCCTTTCAAGAGTTACAAGTAACACGGATGGAGGAACAAATAAGCTGATCTTATAAAGTACCTTGATGATAGTTCATAAAAAAAAAGAAATATTTTATAGTCATTTTACGAAATTTTAAGCAGATTTACTTTCTTCGTAGACCCTATTCCCATTCTGTTCGAAGAAGTTTGCATGCGTAGGTATTCTATTGGTTTCTGATAAAATCTTTAGCGCATATATAGTTTGGTACAAAGATAACTTTTCCTTTACAGTTCAAAACGACAAAAAATGCCGACAAACGATTTCCTATGGCGATATTTTGTGTCGGCATCCTTTGTCGTCATGGTGTGTAAATGCAAAAAAAAGCAAAAATAAACTTTGAACGAAACTATACGCAGAGCGGTATTCTCGAGTTCGGAATATTTTGTACATCAAGCATACATACATCGTTTACCGAAAATTTGTTAGGAACTTGTTACGTGCTTGTCGGGATTAGCTCCGCGAACAAAGCTATTATTGTAACAACATAATATAAAATTTATCAGAACTTCAATATTTGGTGACTATAAAATGATTAGAGATATTCAAACAATTGTTAGCAACGTGCAGTATAAATTTTGAATTCTTGATTCAATCAGAAAGTGCGAAAGTTTTTGTTCATGCATTCAAATGAAATAGAAAAGACGAAGTTAACCAGGTACGCATTTGTCAGTCGATTTTAGATGTCAAAACCAAATTTAAAAATCATCTTATCAGATCAATTTAAGTAACTTTTAGGCGTAACTCGCAGCCAGTTCTCGTTGTTCTTTTGCCCGATCCAGGCGCCTCCTTGAGGCTCTCGGCATGAGTCTTGACGAGTGGAGGCAGCTGGAGTACTAGTCATCCACACTCTCAATTTTTTCGTTTATTGATGTTACATAAAAAGCTTTCGATCAGTTCGTATAGAAACCATATGGATTTATAAATATCATTTACTCACGATCATTCTGGCAATGATAACAAGTACTTAACTGTCAAAAAAAAGTGACAGATTTCTAGAGTGACACCAAATTGTCTAAATCTTTCGAGAATGTACTGTTAAGAAGATCCGTAGAAACAAACAGATTCTGGAATCTGGAAGAACCAAATTGACATAGATACACGTCAAATTTTAACTTTCATAATTTTCTAGACAAGACAACTAATTCCGTTCGGCTCGTTCGGTGCGTTCTCTCAGTTTTTCCAAATTCATACGTCTCAGATAGATATACCTCCAAAAATACTAAGATTTTTCGTACCCTTGTAATAATAGAAGAATCCGATAGTCTACATTTAGAGCGTTAGTTATTAAGTGTATAATAAATTTGTATAAAATGATATATGGATAAGAGTTGGCACACACGAACAATAAACTTTATTGAAACCTGTCATAACTTTGAAATTAATATTATATTGATTAAAAATGAAAATTGCATTTATGATGTAATATTCTATTCATAGAACAACTATATCGATTGATATAATTATTATACAAATCATGTAAAGTATTTATATATTTATTTTTACGTATGGCAAAACTTGTCTAACCTAACCTAGGTTTATTAGAGTTCAAATTCCATTACAGTACGTCGCCACATTCATATAATATATATTGCAACGTTTGACCTTAAGATTATCTTTATTATTAATAATAACAAAAAAATATTAACTCACGTTTCAGACGTTACAAAAATATAGCTAAATAAATAAGTTTACGGTAAAACCAGTACCTGCACCGACCGGACAAACAAAATGCTTCATTTCTATTCAAATATCTTACTCATATATTTCCGCAATATACAGAGTAGCCTAACTAAATCGAATATTCTGTATTTAAAATTTAGAAAATATACAAACAATCAAAAGACATTAAGTAGAAATCGAAAAAATGACTCGAACCTGTAATCTTCACCTATAACAGGTAACGCCTCTAACCAATTCAGACACAATTTGCAGAATTCTCTCTTCTTCGCGTTTTTTCATACATTTTATTAATTGAGTGTACCTAAATGAACCTGAAATCGCTAGAGCGGCAACGTTAATTCAGGAAGGTTATTCCATAAGAAATTCTGAATGTGAGTCGGCCCGCTATCCGCTATAAACAGAGCATGGACTCGGTATTTAATTTATGGCATTATCAGAAGAAGGCCCTATCCTAAACGTCAAAGGGCCACAACAGATCGAGAGGATCGTATATTAAGTATGTGGGTATTAGGGAACGAACCAATACTGCACGAGCGCTTCAAAATCAGTTAGCAGCGACAACGGGGACCAGATTTTCTGATCAAACATAATAGTCCAAGATCCCGATATAGGACGACCTTCACCGAGCTGATGTAATTGATGTAATTTAATAATATCAAAAAATATATTGCATATGAGTTGCCTATCGAATTTCAGTCAAGGATATTTTTAATTAATTTTTAAAAATTTTTTGTGCGACTAAGAGGTCCCTACCTAAAGTCCCATGCGATAGAAGAGGATACAACATAACAGCGTTTGAATCCCGGCCTTTTAAAGAGAGAGAGAGAGCTCTCTGCTCTTGAAAACAAGAAGGATAGCGATAGACGCGTACAGTATATATCAGTATATATCTATAGATACATTAATTATATAGAGCAAATTGCTTTAATTAATTTCAGTTAATATTTTTAAATAGGAAAAAAAAAGAAATAAAATTTGTACGATAAGAATTATATATGTATTGCTATAACCTTCTTATAAACTAAAGATTTATATATACTTTAATGTAACAAAATATATAATTGATTGAAAAAAAAAATTAAAAACTAATCCTTTATTTTAATATGAAACTACTCCAAAATAATGCTCAGAATGTACGCGTCTATCGCTATCCTTCTTGTCTTCAAGAGCAGAGAGCTCTCTCTCTTTAAAAGGCCGGGATACAAACGCTGTTATGTTGTGTCCTCTTCTATCGCATGGGACGGTAGGTAGGGACCTCTCAGTCGCACAATTTTTTTTTTAAATTAATTAAAAATATCCTTGACTGAAATTGGATAGGCAACTCATATGCAATATATTTTTTGATATATTAAATTACATAAAAAAATATGTTTGGTCCATTAACCAGCTCGGTGAAGGTCGGCCTATATCGGGATCTTAGACTATAACGCAATAGACTTCATCAGTCTCAGTTGCGTGCTAGGAGACCGGTTAGAGTGACTCGTTTAACAGCAGAGCATCGGAGAGCTCGAAGAATTTTTACCGAAGCACATCGTCATTGGACAATACCACAATGAAGTAATGTTTTGTTTACGGATGAGTCCAGATTCTGTTTACATCACAACGATGGACGAATTCGAGTATGGCGACGAACAGGTGAGCGGTATTTGGACTTAGCTTGTTCGGTTTGGAGGAGGGTCTATTATAGTATGGGCTGGTAAATTTTTAAATGAGCGCACGGACTTCGTGGTAATTCGAAACGGTTCCCTAAGAGCATTACGTTATATGAAAGAAATTTTAACACAACACATGATTCCTTTTGCGGATAATATGGGAGCAGATTTCATTTTACAGCACGATAATGCTAGGTCACACGTGGCTAGGATAGTAAGACCTTTTTTAAAGGACCATAATATTGAAGTTATGGAATGGCCGGCTAACAGTCCAGATCTCAATCCCATCGAACATCTGTGGGATACATTGGGACGTTTATTGGAGCTGCAGCCTATATAAACCATCCACCAACTTGAACAACTTCTTATTCAAGAATGGGAACAACTAACCCAGAAGTTGATTATAACCTTGATTGAAAGTATGTCCAGTCGTTGTGCTGAAGTTATCAGAGCCAGAGGAGGGCATACCCACTACTAAGAATTGTTTTCAGATACTGCCTTATTTAAAGATAAGTGGCTCCTTTTTCGTTTTGAGTAGTTTATTTTGAACAGCAATATATTTACCATCAGAGTCAATAAGTCAGTATATAAAAATAACGGTACGAAAAATGTGTTCAGTTGACTAATTTCAAGTAATGCAAGTGAATATTTCAAAATCCAAACAAACATTTTTGTATTTGACATTAACATAGGTATATGGGTTATACTTTTTTTTGTTATATAGTTGATAAATAAATAATACGTCAATCAATGTTAGAAATAATTATTGACATGCCATTTGTTGATTTCGAAGCTTTCTTAAAAATAGCCGTTCACACCTGATGGGATGATATGCAGTTTGCATCAATAGATCATGTATATCGGAAATAGTAATAATAGAAAATTAATAATTTGCTAGAGGTAATTCGTTAGGCACCAAACCGTCTAACCTTTCCTATAATAATTACGTCAATTGCTGGCAATCAAAAGTACAATCTACACACACGGTTGTTTTCTAGTTAATTTCAGAATTCAGGGTCAGTTCATTTGTTTTTGCAACAGTGACGTGCCCGCGAACTTTGCGCAAACCGATTCTCAAACTATTCTCTACTGCATCAACTATATAACGTCATTTTCCAATTTTAACAACACAAATTTTGTCACATTAATTTTAGAAGGTTTGAAAACTCCTGCAACTATTCCAACAACCAAGCTAAAACTGTTGTGAGCATTAACGTTAGCAATAGCCAGCTCGCGCGTTTCGAACACGCGTAACAGCAGTCTTTTATGTAATTCTCAAAATAAAATTAGCTTAAGTTACGTCTTATTACATCAACTATCTGCCATTGAAAGTCCCGTCAAAATCGATCAAGTCGTCCCAGAGATTAGCAGGAACAAGACAAAAATTCACTTTCTAGAATTAAAAACAGCAATGCTTCTTATAAGAAGTTTTGATGGACGGAGTGATCGTAGAAGGGACGACAGAAAAAAGCGTTAAGAGAAAGAAAAGCACGCATACGACACATTGCATGACCGGTTTATTACAAGAGTTGTTTTTAAGTTTTGCATATAGCCATAAAGACTTTTGCATACGTTCAAACCAATTGGTAGAACAGTTATTCCAGTCTTCAGGTGACACCTGCAAAATCGCTGTTTTAAAAGCATTAATGGCTTCTTCTGGTGACTGGAATCGCTGCCAACGCATTTAATTTTTGATCTTTGGGAATGTGAAGAAGCCGTTGCGAATTAATTAAAGAATATACAATGGATAAGTCGTTAGCACTTAGGTCGGGATTATACGGTGGATGAACTAAGGCACAAAATTCATTTAAAGCATTGATTTATGAAAATTGATAAAAATCTTTAATCGCAACTTCAAAAGCATAGTACCCTGTGGAGCAGACAGTTGAAAAGAAGATGAAATTACCAAAAACAACTTACAAACATTCCTGAATGGATGTGTAAGAAAGATCCTGAGGATATACACTGCCCCAAAAAATTACCATTGCAGAACTATGGGAAAGAACATCACAAGACAACATATCTGCTAGAATCAGGGAAAGACGATGGAAGTGGGCTGGCCATAAATTCAGAAGAGACCAAAATAACACATCAAGCCAAGCACTTGAATATCAAACTGGAGGAAGAAACAGAGGAAGAGAAGACAATAGTATATAATGCCCAAATAAAATTACCAATGCAGAACTATGGAAACGAACATCACAAGATAACAAATCTGCAAGAATCAGGGAGAGGAGATGGAAATGTATAGACCATACATTAAGAAGAAGCTAAAAAAACATAGCAAGATAAGCACTTAAATATCATCCTGAAGGAAGAAGAAACAGAGAAAAACAAGATAATAGTATACACTGCCCCAATAAAATTACCAATGCAGAACTATGGGAAAGAACATAACAAGACAATATATCTGCTAGAATAAGGGATAGAAGATGAAAATGTATTGACCATACATAGAAATCTGGCCAAAATAACATAGCAAGATAATCCTGAAGGAAAAAGAAACAGAGGAAGACAAGACAATGGTATACAATGCCCCAATAAAATTACCAATGCAGAACTCTGGGAACTAACATAACAAGACAACATACATACAGAGGAAGAAATAGAGGATACTAAAAAAAAAAAAAGGAAGGGAGGAGGAGGAGCCCCAACACCACCCGCAAGGCTAGCAGCCTTGCGCCTCACTCGAACAGGTAAATAATGGATAAGTTAGCCATGGAAAAGCATGGGAAACAGGACTTTATTTTTATTGTTCAGAAGTTTACAATTTATTAGATTATGATTACAATATTCAAGTTACATGCACATTTTTATTTATTCCCTCTCCTTAGTCCGTCCCACTATCTGCTAATATCACATAGGGCTCAGAAAAACCATTAGATGCTTAGCATCTTTAAATCGGGGCACCCTGTTAACATATCCCCGTCCTATCATTTAACTAATTTCCCTAAATTAACAATTTCATCCAACAACGTATAATCTATTTACTTAAATCTAACTTACTCTAAATGGCAGCATACGTCTTTTAATTCTGAGGTACATTTATCACCTATGGCAGGGTAATGAGTCTATAATTTTTGCCAACTCTGTTTTCCCAGAATTTCTTACATACTGTCTGCTGCAGCATTGTGTTTTGCCTATTTTACATTTTACTCTACTATTATACAAAATTTATTACTATTAAGCTCTGTTATCCTCTTGAATGAATTCCCTGAGTATATTAATATTATTTCCTAGTCTATTAACTACTTGGTCTACATGGGGAGACCAGGGCTGTACTTCTTGCATTAAATTGTGTCTTTGCTCATTGAATTTTACACAGTTCATTATCCTGTGTGCTGGTGAGTCAGTTACAAAACATATGTTACAGTCCTGTTCTCCCCGGCCCACACGATGAAGATGCACACCTAAGTTTCCGTGCCCACTCATTAGGAGGGAGGTCTCACGTTGAAGCTTCACAGTACAGGAGGTAATCCATTCCTCTATAGATGGTATCAACTCGAACAGGAATCTGCCCTTCTCAGTTGTCTCCCATTCACTTTGCCATTTTTCTTTCAGCATGCGTCGTATGTCTAGTTTAAGTGCAATCCAGTATCTGTATTCTTGAGCGTTAATATTGTGCCCAAGAAAGAACCCTGTTCCGCTGCTTTTTACGTCTCGTATTACCTTTATTTCTTCCAGCTTTAGATGTATTGGTGGAATTTGTGCTAAGACACATAGACTTTCGGCGGGCGTTGATCTATATGCACCCAAAATGGCTCTAAGGCAAATGGCTTGTGTGCTTCTAATATTTCTCTTGATGACGACTCTGCTCAGCCTATGTCCCCAGATTTCAACTCCATAGGACATGATGGGAATAATTGCTTTCTCATAAATGGTTCGCAGACTTTCTTGGAGATTGGATAGATTAGCCCAGTTTCTATAGGTAAAGCGTCTAAGGGTCTGGAAAATAGCTCTGCACTTTTTGCTGATATATTCTACATGGCAAAGGAAGTTTAATCTTTCATCCAGGTAGATACCTAGATATTTAACCGAAGTCATTCTAGAAATTGGGCGATTCTTGTATCTTATTACAGGATTTCTCCCATGTGAAAGTTGTGAGAAGACCACATAGTTGGTCTTGTTGATAGAAACTTCGAGCTTATTCCTGTCAGCCCAGTCTGACAGCACGTTCGTACATCGTTCAGCTAGCAGTTCAAGTTCTCGTCTACTTCTTCCATGGATGGATAGTGCGACATCATCTGCGTAGGCAACCACTTTAATTCCGTCGGCCCAAATAGAGGATACTGTAAGATACTTGTGGAGAGACTAGCTTAAGAATCAAAGAGAAAAAAAGATGCACAGATTTATCAATCGGTTATCTTACATTATCGGCCAAGAAACACACAAGCACCCAATATTTCATAAGAAGACAGGTGCACGTATATCTAGTTATATATCGACTTGCAGAAGGAATATAATGCTTTTTTTCTCGCTATTTCTACGTTCTCTCCGCCCGATAATAAGCATAGTTCCATCAATACCAAACAGTTCTTTAAAGGAAATATAAACGTCAGTAATTAGAGATGCATTTAGTCGAAATCGGTCATAAAACCAAGTGAGAATTAGTCACGTAATCATTTTAATGCAATATTAAATGTGTAACAATGTAAAACGAAGTAAAATATTTTATGCAACACTAATAAATAAACTAAAAGATAATTTGTAAGAGTTGTTCTCGCCTACATATTAAAACAAACATACTAAAGATTTTATCAGCATAAATAGTTAAATTTAACTAATATCCTACTATAATTAATTGACCCATAAAAGCAAACCAACTATAAATAATTAAATAAAATCTTGTCCTTATTATTAAATCGTAAATTTTAATAATTCCATTACCGGTGTACAAAATATCTTACCGCCTGTCAGGTTGAACCAAGTTTTATTGAATATTTAATTAAATATACGAGCAATAATGTAAATTGCAACAACAGAGACGGGTTTTGCAAAATTCACAGATAATGTATTAATATCACATCGTAAAATTTACACAAAAATATAACTTAAAATCGTTGGATATATTTGATTCCATTTGCATGTATCTCAATGAAGATTTTAATAAATTTCGACTGACCAACATGTTAGTCGTCTTCCAGCGACTCATGACCCTCTTTGTACTGTGTAAACCACTCGTGAACTCGGCTACGCGATAAAAAATCATCTTTCATAAACGTGTTGCAACAATCGATGCGTTTCGGTAAATGTTTTACAAAGTTTAAAACAGAACTTAATATTGGCTCTTTATTCGATGCTCATTTTTCGACAGATCTTAAAAATTTACTGTTACTGTGAGCACAAGAACTCGGCGTGAAGTGGTTCGATTGTCATGGAATTTTGATAGAACATCAAAGAAAGCTGTACATATCAAACACACAATAACAGATGGCGCTGCTAGTATTGGATATTTCTTAGAAGTCCTATTCACTTTGCGACAGACCTCGTATATAAGAGGATTAATTTGAGATCAGAAAATCTCTGCTTAATGTCATAGGCAAACTCTTTGAACTTCTACTCCTAGATAGAATCAGGAACTTTCTAGAAACCAACTCCATAATACTCCCTTTTTAACATGGATTCAGACCAAACCACTCTACCCAAAACCCGATTCTAGAACTACAATCTTTGTTCTCCTCTGCCCTAAATCAGAGAAAAGTCGTCTCCGCCATATTTATGGATGTCCAAAAGGCCTCCGACAAGGTTTGGAACGCTGGCCTTATTAGAAAGCTAATTGACATCCAATTCCCTATCCCAGCCATAAAACTTATTCACTTATATCTTTCCAACAGAAATATCCAAGTCAAGGTTGGAAATGCAATCTCCGATCCATTCACCCCCCTTTCAGGAGTTCCACAAGGATCATTCCTAGCCCTAACCCTATATACCATCTACGCCAGCGATATTCCTCCTCTGGAAAATATCCAGCTCTACGTCGACGACACGGTCTTATACACCTCCGCATCGTCGACTGAATCTCTTAATCGAAAAACTCAAAGACTGCTGGACCAGTTCTCCAACTGGTGCAGCAGATGGAGATTAACTCTAAATCCAAACAAAACCTAAACTATTATCTTTAGACATCCTAACCTCAGTCGACGAGAAAATTTCTCTTTTGACTCTATCAACCTGTCACTATGGGGAGAACAGCTAGTCCCTCAGGATCAGGTGACCTACCTGGGTGTTCGATTTACTCGAACACTCAGGTGGGATGCCGATGTTGAGCTTACACTCAACAAAATGAGAAGACGGGCTCCTAGGTGCTCTGGGTGGTAGAATCGGAAGAAATGACACCAAAACCCTCCTACACACATATAAAACCTTTATCAGACCTCTTGTCGATTACAAGGCCGTGCCATACTCGGCTATTCCTCAGAGACTTCTACATTCCATCCATGCCACAGAGAGAGCGATCTTACGGAAAGTGAAAAACCTACACTACCTCTATTCGAGCCACCTTGTCTTCAATAACACAAAAATACTGCCTCTCCCTTCTCGTTTTCAGGTGCTTTAACATCGATATGTCGTCCGGACTCTGCAGGGAACTAACACCGTATCCCAGAGGACCTTATATACACATTGGAATGGAGGACACCAAAGAAGATCCAGAGTTCCGAAACAGAAGATCCCCTTCCTAACCTTAGACTCATCCAATCCGCAGTAGACTTGGACCTTCCTGAAGACCTGGAAACCCTGCTGGACGAAACCACCCTTTCCTACCGCTAGATGGTGCCCCCAATTCCACAACGGGATACTGAAAAAAATGGGCTCTTGGCGAAGGTTTCTGTGATTCCCTTCGTCAAAAATGGAACTGCTCCACGACGGAGGAGACACACCACAGCGTCAATCTCCCAACCCCACATGGCACCACGTGGATCACACCTCCACACTACACTTACACCAAAGAAAAAGGACTTTTTAGGCACCTTCAAGCACCATGGATGAATGAAGAGAAGATCCAACTGCACTTGGAAATGCAAATTGCAAAATTTGTGAGAGCGGGGCCGACGACAGCTACTAACTCCTTCCAAACATGTCCATCCATCCCCTGAAAAGGACGTAAGTCCTACAACATGGTCCACTTACATACCAAATTCCTAAAAATTATCATACTTATCTCCCTAACTATATATTCTTCAGCCTTCAGCCTTCAGATCAGAAAAGAAAAAGAATAACTAAAGTGTTATTTAGAAAAATGTAGTGAGACACTTCGAAAAGAAAAATAAATAGGGAGATTGGCTTGAGAAAAGACCACTGGAAGATAAGACTAAAAACCAAAACAAAGAATCGTGGTAAGGATTACAGTTACTAAAACCGCAGACCCGTCCACTAAGATATCTTCTATTACATAACAACAAAAATTCATCCTTGACAGTTCGTGAGGATATAAAAAAGGCCATTTTAATCGTGAAATGTAGAACCAAATAAATTCTTTACTGGTAGAAATATTCTTATTGGTGGCAGATGTGAATAAGAAATGTTTAGTGACATTTGGTTCAAATTATAATGTTATTGAACCTGAAAACAGTTCATATCTTTTTAAACACACCTGTGTGGATTTACAGAAATTATATTTTTATGCATGGCATATCAAATATGTATTGTCGATAAAACTAAATGAAAGCATTTACTTACATAAATGTGTGCGGTTATCAGAAGGAGATAAATTTTTACCTGTAACAAACAAAACCAATTGTATTGTCTATGGATTATATTAATTATATTTATTTAAAAATAAAGTAGAAACCGGTTAATTTATTGTTGCTATTTGTCAATCATCATCTAAAATTCCAAGTAAACAAGATTAGAAGTTACATTAAAAAAAGTATTTACGAGGATAATAAAAATTGCACTAAAATAGTGAGGAGGAAAACGCTTTTTGTTTAAATAAATATCTATATATCTATATCTATATATCTATATCTATATACATATAATAAAACTGTAGAAATGTATATGTTTATGCGCGCATCACATGAAAACTACTGATCCTATTCGAATGCGGTTTTCAAACTTTCAAAGACGTATTTGTCTTCTTTCAACTTAATATCTGGTGTATAAAACTTTCTCCTCCCACCCCTTTAACGGGATGAGGAAAGAAATTTTTATACAAAAAACAAACGCCACGCGAACGACGTCGCGGGTACATCGAAATAGAACCCAAAAATGTGGTTAGATTTTTTTGTCTGTCTCTCTGTATGTTTGTGCGCGCATCACATGAAAACTACTGATCCGATTCGAATGCGGTTTTCACAGATGTATTTGTCTTCTTTCAACTTAACATCTGGTGTATAAAAATTTCTCCCCCATTCCTTAAATGGGGTGGGGTAAGAAATTTTTATACAACAATCACACGCCACGCGAACGACGTTGCGAGTACAATTAGTTTGAAATATTTTGGAACGGATTATATATTTTGTTAAATAAAAATCTGGAGTGTGCTAAATATAAACAAATTATACACAACCAGGAAGTAATAAGCATATTTAACTATTTTCTGGGTGATTTACATTTCTTTTAATAACATATTAAATATTTATAATTTCTTTTCAATACTTTTTAATATGATGGGTTAAAGCGTCTTTGAAGTCACTTACCTGGGTCCAGCGGGCGGTCTATAAATGAGCTATAAAAGAGACAATTTTCCGACCCTAGCTTTGGGCTGGTCAATTACAACCCCGGACAAGGGTCATGTTTTTTTTTATTAATAAAGTAAAGAAAACAAAAATATTTAAAAAATAAAATTCTTGCAACAGATGTTTTCTTAAATAATGTAAAAATTTATAATATTTCAAAGTTAAAAAAAAAATATTTAAAAAATATTAAAACAAAAAAATGCGAGAAAAAATGCAAATAAAAAATAATGAGAAAAATCTAAAAAACTAACAAACTTATAAGAAAAGAAAAGTTTCCAATTTTTCTCTTAAAATCTTTATATCTTTTTAAATTTCTGTTTTTTCTAAAATTTTGACTGATCTAATTTTTTTGAAATTTAAAATTTTCAAACCGTTTCAAACATTTATAATATATTTTTTTAATATTTATTTTTGCGTTTTAACAATTTTTTAATCTTTTGAAAATTAGATTAATTTTTTGTCACTCCGTCAAATCAAATTTTATAATTTTTAAACCAAGTACTTTTATCATTAATTTATTTTTATTTTTAATCTTTTTATATTTAAATAAAAAAATAATTATTTCTTAATAAATACAATTTCCTCTAAATAAAATTTGAGGCAAAAAACAGATAAATATTTCTCTTAAAAAGATTTAATTTTTATTATTATTTTTCTTAAAACCTCTTATTTTTATATATTTTTTTGCATTTTCTAAATTTTTTCTCCTGCTAAAGTTTTTGAGATTGTAGATTTTAATTTTTTTAAAAAACTAAAAAGATATATGTAAAAAATTTAAAAAATTAAGTATTTTCAACAAGTTAAAATGGTGTCGTGGGACACCAGGTAGGAACTAAGTTCCTTCGGCTAATGTAGAATCGACACATAACACTACTCGCTTGTGTATACGACTGTAACGCCTGCGCACGTCTCGTTTCAACTATCAAGATTTTTAAAAATTATATCGCATATTACTTTAACAAAAAAAGGTAAAAGTTAAGAGATATATATACAAAAAAAAATTGCATCGGCCGGAAATCGAACCCGGGCCGCCCGCGTGGCAGGCGAGCATTCTACCAATGAACCACCGATGCTACGTATAATAACTTCCAGAATGCGTTTGATGCACGTCTCATTTAACGGTTTTTCGTTACGGTTTTTACTATTACATTTTTTTCAGTTCAGTCACGCAAAATCCCTATCTCCTCAAGGCCTGCCGTAAGGAACTTAGTTCCAAAAAATACTACAACAAAAAATGTACATAAATTAAAAAAAAAAATTCAAGTTTTTATGGTTTTTCAAACCTTTCAATTTTTTCTTATTTCAAGATTTTTAACATAAATAAGTAATTTAATCTAATCTAAGTAAACCTAGCATGGTCTCTCATGGAAGCCCCATGTTTTAAGCAGTGCTTCATATGGGAATATTGTGACCAGGTTCGGCACCAAGAGTCCTTACATGCACCCGATGCGTGCAGGACTCTAGTTTGTTCAGCTGAAAATCAACACCACGCTGATCTTCAGGTAGGCTTGAATCCAGGTGTCCCAAGTTCCTTGAGTTACTGTTGCCACAGGGCAGTTCCCTTTATAAGAGATCTGAGTCCTGTGACTAGCTCCTCAAGGTGGTGATAGGATTCAGGGTTCGTGTCACCGAAGATGAGGAACCGTTTATGGTCCAAGGCCTCGCACTCGAATAGAATGTGAGTTGCCGTCTCATCTTCCATGACGCACAATCGGCGCGAGGTAGGCTCCTGTGTCAGTATGTCAGACGTCAGTTTTTTGGAGTAGCCTTTGAGCGTTAGCATCGAATGCCTCAGCCCTACAGTAGGTATTACTCCAGTGTTTGGTCGACTCTTCCCAGACCCAGTTCCTGACTTTGGTCTTTACCCAGGATCTAGGCAGTCCCCATACAGGTTCTGGACCGATGAATCGTGTATTCGCCCCCTTCTTGGCCAGAAGGTCCGCGATAACATAAATAAGTAACGCTTTATGATTTCTTTCCTATGTTGATCACATTTAGTAATCTTAAACTATTATAATTTTGTATTATTTTTAAAACAAAATTTTTACTATTACGTGTCAACAAAGTGTTGTGACAGAAAAATCGGCACAAAAATGAGTAACAGAACCCCCTGGCCTGTCTCTTAATGCTCCCACTTTCGAACAAACCATCGTCTCCTGCCTTTACTTGCCTCTCTCATTCTTTGGTTCCATTTTCAAATTCACCAAGTATCATTAAGAACTTTACTTTCATCGGACTTCACAGAGTTTAGTTTAAACTAACGTAATTTTTGACTGTGTATTAGGCTTCAAATTTGTAACAGTTAAATGTTGATAATAGTTACGCATGGTACACTTCTGTATACATACATTGAAATTTAACATTGTTAGTTAAATTAAAAGAACCCTTTTTTCCTTTCTTAAACTAGATTTATTTTGTTTGAGTTGTGATAGTTTATAGATTTTAGATTGGTCCAGGTGAAAAGATCTATTTATAAGTCCATAAGCTCTAGACTTTTAAGAAGATTTATTATTCACTTAGGATGTACGTTTGTAACCCGATCAGGCTCTAAGAAGACCTGCAAGCCATACTGACAGAATATACATGTTCCACTGTACGGTTTGCCCAAATACAGAGATGGTACCTCCGTGGACAGTATCTGGTGAGAAATCCAGTTTTCTGAGACGATAACAGTAATTTAAATTAGCGCAGTGTAGGCCTTAATAAACTTTTTCCCAATTAAGAAATATATCCATATTGGGCCATTTTGAGATGCCACACAAAGGTACAGGTTCGATAAATGGAGTACTAACTTCTTCTTTTGTGCGACTATCGTCCATCTCGTTTCCAACAAAC
Organism: Altica lythri; assembly: GCA_964028335.1. Lineage (NCBI taxonomy): Eukaryota > Metazoa > Arthropoda > Insecta > Coleoptera > Chrysomelidae > Altica > Altica lythri. The sequence continues at coordinate 15,931,203 of OZ034808.1, read as the reverse complement.
TCTTTATGCCTTGGTACCCACAGCACAGATTCTGTTTGCAGTTCCATATTGTTTTTGGACTCGTTTTGGAACGTGGTAGATTGTAGATCTTTCGAAGCAGCTTGACCATCGGAAACAACATATATTCTGGCTAAATTGGAGCGTTTTCTTAATGCTAGTTTATTTAATTATTTATCTTTAAATATGCAGTTTTTTGAAACACAGTGTATAATGTTGTTATTAAGTCTAATGTATTCGTCGGACATCGTGACATTTATATAATTCGCTCTCTGAATAAAAATCAGGTACACTTTGATATAAAATGTTCTTAATTTATAGTTATTTTGCAGGACATCAAGGTAATGTTCTTATGCAATCGAGTAATAGATAGCGATTACAACATTTCCTTATAATCGCATTTATTCATTGTGGGTTTTTTATCTCAACAGAATTAAATACCCACTATATAAATAGAATAAAACACAAAATAGAATCTACATAAATTTTAAGATCAATTAGTCACAAGTCATTAGTGTAAATTGAAATTAAAGTTGCATAAAAGTTTAATTAAGTGAATGAACTTAAACACAAATAAATTTATACATATATATTTTTTTCGATAATCTAAATTGTGTCAGATGATGTTAACCACCAGAAAGAATTTTAACAAGGAACTGAACTTCCGGGTGTCCGATATCTAATTTATGACCTACTTTGAATATAGCATATGTTTGTTTCGTGCGGCTTTTTAAAGTTAGTTTAGAGAAAAATTTTAAAATCATTGAATACCAGTATACGAAAAGGGTGCAACAATTAATAAACTTTTATTTATCAGTTACTTTCGAGGATTTCTGTACATAAAGCCCCACGCACATGAGCGATCTATTAGTTCAAATAATCCTGGGCAAAGCCAAAACCTTACCGTGTGTGGAAAAACTCGGGTGGACTAAAACTGACTAAGTTGGATTTACAATCAATATAAAATGCATGGAGCAGAGTCATCCAGCCAATTCTCATTAGTATCGTGGTGCCTAATACAATTAGTGGATGTTGGCGACAATTCTGGCAAACTCCTCTCGATCTTGTGTGGCTCTCTAAAGAGTGCATGGGCATCGAGGTTTCGAGGTTTGTCCAATCCCTTATGTTTTTAAGCCATGAGTGTTTTTTTCTTCCGATGCCCAGTTTTCTTCCCTTCCATTATAAGCTTTAAGAACTGGTACTTGGAATTTGGAAATGTTGCTTAGCAAGTTTCTCATATTAGTAAATGCTGTTCTGGCTTGCTCAATTCCGCTACGTATCTCTATGTCTGGATCTGGATCTTCAGCTATCCAACTACTAAGATATCTGAACTTGGAGACCTTTTGGATGTTATTATCTACAGAAGAAATTAAGTTTATTAATGGCTACCACCAGGCATAAGTTCGTAATTGAATTTATAGTGAAATGCGGGGCTCATGAATGCCTATGGAAGGTCAGTAGCAAATTCTATTATAATACAACTAAGGAGAAATGAAAGCAGGGATACGTTCTACACTAGCTAACTTTCGAAATGTAGCACTAAGTCTTCCGTGTGAAGTAAAGGCTCTTATTGGTATCCTTTTTATTGATTAATGGAGTGGACATCTGGAGCAACGTATTCTATGTTTTCTCATCCATATTTAACGAATTGTGCCAATCAACAGGTTTCAGCGTTTTTCAGTTCAGTTTCAGTTTTTCAATGAAATTAATATGATTTCTTTTATCATATTTGCAAGCCAATTTTTTGCCACCTGTTTCTACGTTTTCAGAAATACAAACGAAATAAGATACTGCCTCAATCGTGAAATGACTTGGATTAAATAGTGTCGCGCCCTTTGGACCGTTCGTGTGTGCGGAGCTTAAGCAACAAAAATCAGAATGGACTTAAAAAAAGTTTCGGGACACATAGTATAGAGATTTTGCTCATCAGTGGACGTAACTGATTATTACCTCACAGTGGGGATAAGTAAGCAATGGTCCAATTGTGAATAAATGAACTGGTGCAATGTTTTTCCCTTTTCTAAACAGCCTATAAATAGCATTCCTTAAGAAGGAAACACCTTTTCGGGCGATGGCATGGTCTTCACCATGCATTCAAGTGTCATATTGTGACATGAGTTCATCAAGACTATTAAAAAGCCGACTAAGTACTAATGCATCTGTGGTTAAAGTTTCCGGCTATAGATAAAGATAGGAGGATCGAGTTCTGCCACATTTGACATTTTTTCGATTTCTCCTTAATGTTAATTTGTACCTATATTAATTTCATTGTAAAAACTTCTTTAATCCTTGTTTTGTAATTGGATATATCTTTAAATAATTGGCTTACCTACTAATGGATACAGAAGATACGTACAAATAATACACAGTAAAAGAAATTTAAGGAAAGTTACTTAAATAGAGGAATATTAGGAAATTCATAATAAAAGAATCTCTTTGCGAATAACTAGATGAGTATAAACTAGACACTAAAATTATTGAAGGAAGTGTAGGATTTACAAGATGTGGTAAACTATGCCTTGAAGTGATATGAAACTTTAAAAAATAATCACCAGAAGAAGCTTATGTATAGCGAAAAATGGTTGCTCTTAACCCGTATTTTAGCAACCAAAGGGTTTTAGTTTACAAAAGAGTTAAATGACTAAAGCCAGCCATACACATAGCGCTGTATCGCAGCCGTTTGCCACTCGAGCAGCATCGTGGGTTTGAAGTCATATTTTCTACCGCAAGAGGTGAGCAGACCTTAACGCTTGTGTGGAAGGAGGGGACTCATCACAGGGTTCTAACTAAAATCAGTCGCATTTAATGAATTGGAGAAAGAGGTTGCCTTTAAATTAGTTATTTTTTATTTGCTTTTATTAAGTACTTGAAGAAACAAAACCAAGTTTTGGAAAAGCTAATTGAAATATAAAAATCGAAACTATGTTTATGGCAGGTAAAAAGTCTGAGGGTGCAATGTTTATGGTGATATTGCTGTTGAATGTTGCAGGCATTTATATGACCATCCAAAAATCTGAAGGTGGCAGTTAACCTTTCGTAAGGAGAGAAATTGCAGTCTAGCTTCTGGATGTGAGGAGACACCAATGACAGCAGTTGTAAATATAACGTTTCATCCATTCTCAAATGACTGTACCGTTTTCTTTTAAGTAACCATTTTCTTCTTCATATTTTTCTACACTTCCTTTTATTTAACAGTTTCAAGGTTAATGCCAAACCAATGCTGGGTCCGTGTGCCCCCTTACTCTTCCAGTAAACCCTAAGATTAACTCTACGCTGTGCCGCTGTGACACACCGCTACGTGTATCGCTGGCCTAAGAAAGCTGTGGCAATCTGTAGCTTGATTTTCGTGATAGATACTTTAAATAATTCAATTTTTTCAACCATAAGAACCTCTTTTATTCCATCCATATAGTCTTATTGAAATTAATTTTTTTATGCGATCTGTGTGCTGGGTGTGTGTGCTCCCTCACTCTTCCAATAAACCCTAAGATTAACTCTACGCTGTGCCGTTGTGATACACCGCTACGTGTATGGCCGGCCTAAGAAAGCTGTGGCAATCTGTAGCTCGATTTTCGTGATAGATAACTTAAATAGTTCAATTTTTCCAACCATAAGAACCTCTTTTATTCAATCCAAATAGTCTTATTGAAATTAATTTTTTTTATGCAATTTCTAATTAAAATAAAGTCTATATTAAATCTGACCAACATTCTGAGTTATCGTTTAAGCGTTTCTGTCGGGTTGCCTTAGACAGTTGAATTGAAACCAATTAGAAATTTTTTGCTGAAATATTATTCTCGATTTTTTCTTTAACTAATTGGTTCTCCTTATATTTTTATTAAAAGCGTATTTCTATTAAAAAAATGTGAATGCAATTACAATAAAAGACATGAACACTTAAAAACATTAAAATTAACTAACAATTTAAAAAACTCTTCAAAAACACTTGTTGTGTGGGTTCAAAAAATTCGGCCAAGCGCGTTATGAAATTAGGTTGTACACAAGTTTGTGTTGAACAGAGAAAAAAATTAGCTACAACCTTGCTTTATGCTTGGCTGCCTTCATGAAATTACAGATACCTACATAAAATGCGGTACTGTTAATTTTATTAGCAAAACCGAGTTGTATTTTTGTTCAGTAAGAATGTGCAAAAAGGATATGTGTAATAAAATTATAATAAAATGGAGATCAAGTATAAAAATAAAAGTATACTTGTGCAGTGGCACTAAACTGGTACGATTGGAAAACAAAAATATTTATAAATCCTTATTGAATATTAATATCAAACAATTTCGGTAAAATTAAGTTAAATAATTTATTGTTCAATTTCAATAAATAACAATCTAATTGGGTCATGTGATTGATATATAGCAATCAATGATGATAATTTATTTATGTGACTAAAATATCAAAAACATTCCAGTTTAAAATTCTAATCCTAAATAATCTCTTCAAAACTGACTTTGAAAATATAGTATATTGTGTGGCAAGGGGTGAAACAAGACGATTTCTGACTAGGGCGAGAGTTGACTGCCCGAGCGAAGCGACTATTTCAGACAAATAGCGTAGTAATATCTTGACAACGATTTGACGACAGCTGTCAGATGATGATTTTATTTGCTTTTCTTTATTACAATAAATTTAATTAAAATTTGTATTATTCATTATGTATTTTTGATGACTTAAAATTTAAACTCAAAGCGCCATCTCTTTATATAATCTAAAAGCTACTTTGCCGGCCTAGGCCGGAAAATGTCATTTTCCGGACGATTTTGAAGTAATAAATAGTATTGTTTCTGGACGGAGGACCAAAAAGATACTTTTTTAATATTTAAATGTTCTTTTAAATGATTTTTTATGAATTATTTCCTTGAGAATCTCCATTGAAACAACAAAAAAATGGCATTAAATAAAGAAGAAATAAGTGCTTTTTCCTCAAAGCAATGCACAATGAAAATAATGAGAAAACTGCATGAAATAGGCTATGAATTGCTTATTTTCCAGATCTATCACAAGGGGACTTTTTTTTCTGTTTGCAGACACTGAAAAAAAGTTTTTTTTTTAATTGAACTGCCTCCAAAAATGAAAAGTGCACTAAAAAGCCAGAAAAAAAAAAATTGGAAGTAACTATTCATCTGATTTCGATTTCCTTGAAGTCGGCTCCAATCTCCAATGGTTTATATCTTTGTAAAATATTAGATTTGTGTCTGAAAGTTCTATTCGTGGCGCCTTTTAAGGGGCTATATGCAAAACTAAAAGGACAACACTCGTATTACTTAGATATATTTCTTTACTCGCACACCGTACGATATAGTTATTATCCTAACAATTGCTGAAAGTTATACTTACCCGCACGTGAACTGCCGATGCCCGAACGACGCGAAGCAGCGTTGGGCAAGCAGTTAAGTGCGGGAAAGTTAATTTCCGCAAGAGTTAGGATCAATATTTTTGCTACAAGCATAAAAATAGTTCAAAATTATTCGGATACTTGAAAAGATGCGATTGTGACAATTAAATATTTCATAGTCTCAATAAGTACACGACTGAAGCTATAGCATAACCCTACTTAAACAGGTGAGTTTGTTGTTGCGTTGAGTAAGGTTTACAGAGGTACAAACATTTTAAAAATTCCTATTTTTATGTAAAATAATCTTAATTTTTTTTACTATTTCTATGTAATACAACAAGATAAAGGTATTAATCCAATAATTTGTCAAAAAGGTTATCGGAGGACATTCATTTAATAAAAAAAAAAATGCGTGCGGGAAAAAATCTTACCCGCACTCCGTACGCGAAATAGTACATTACGTAACGAGTGCGGAAAGCAGGTGATCCCATCACGAGTGCGTTTGTAAAAAGCACGAGTGATGGGATTACCTGCGCACCGCACAAGTTGCGTATTCTATTTTTCATCACTCCGTGAGGAAAGCTCTTGAATTTGTCTAAAATAAAAGGAAAGAAGATAATAAAAGTAGTATTAGGTCTGATCCGCCTGCATCGCGAAGGCTTTGAAGGAGGGTTGGGGGAAGGCGGATCCCCCCCATTAAAACAAAATTATGTATAGTTATGAATCTTTGTTAAATACGTTAAATGTAATATCTGAACAGTTGCTTAATTCTTTAATATTTTTTTTTTTGATTCAACTTAAGTATATTAGATAATAATTGAGAATCAACAAAATCTTTATTTAGTAATGAAACGTTTGATTGATTATATCGTGGTGCATCTACTACCGCGTTATCAGATGCAAAACTATTAAAAAATTCACCCTTAATTTCTTTTAATTCACTTTCTATCTCATTTATTTTTGATTGGGAAACACTTACCAACTCTGTTTCGGTCATTCATTGCTTTCCGCATGGTCCTGCATAGTCGAAAGCTGTGCTTTCCGCACGAAGTGATTAAAAGTTTTATATGTATTTCGTAACGTTGAAGGAAGCATTGCTTTTCGCACGGTCCTGCATGTTCGAAAGCAGTGCTTTTCGCACGGAGTGATGAAAAAGATATTTTCTGAATTAAAATGCGTGCGGGAAAGTGTTGTTTTACGCATGCTTGTAGAAAAAATATTATTATTTCAATTTTACAAATAAAATGTTTATTTTTGAATAAACAATTTAGAATTTAGTGCACTTTTTAAGGAAATTTTATGCTACTATAAAGTTAATATCTACAGAAATTCCCATAATAATCCAAGGATTAATATTATGTTTCGAGGGGTAAACCGCTGGTAAAAATTTGTACACTAATTCCACTTTCATGGAGTAATACACAGTAATACCTGTGTAATACTGGTAATTCCTTAGTAATACCTAGTAATTCCCCTGTAATACCACAATTCCCCAGTAATACCACTAATTCCCCGGCAATACCTCTAATTCCATTGTAATACCTAGTAATTCACAATATAATTAGTAATTCCTTGCCTATTTGTGTTGATATCCTAGTTTTAAATGTTAAGAATATAGATTTCATCCAGTGAAATTAGCAAATTAACACTCATTATCAAAGATACATACATACATAATCGAAAACCTCTTATACCCGGAGGTGTCTCTTAATTTTTTAATTTACAAATTTACGCTACTCTTTTCTGCCAGTTCCTTCGCCTCACTCCACGTCTTCCCCCTTTCTTATAGAATCTCACTTATGCTATTGTTTCATGTTTTTCTTGGTCGTCCCCTCCTGTTTTTCCCTATTTTTCTCGCCTCTCATATCTTCTTCACTTGTCTACTTCCATTCATTCTGATTATGTGTCCCCACCATTTCATTTTCTTTTCTTCTACTTTATCCTTTATTGATTTCGTTTCTAATGTCTTCGTTTCTTCTTCTATCTGTTCTTCTAGCAACCAGCACTTTTCTTAAATATTTCATTTCAATTGTTTGTCTTTCGTCGAGTACCCAGTTTTCTGCTCCGTAGGTTAATACTGGTTGGTACACTCTGTTTGATATACGATCATTTTTGTTTTTCTTGTTATTTCTTTTTTATTTAAGAAGTCTTTCTATATTGCATGATATAGTCTTGTTGCTGAATTTATTCTGGCGCCAATCTCGTGTTCTTGTGTGCCTTTATTATTCAAATTTATTGCGAAATAATTGTGTATTTCTACCTGTTCGATTCTATTTCCTTTAATGTTAATGTTTTTGTTTTGTTTTTTGTTACTACCATCACTTTAGTTTTCTCGGTATTTACTCTTAAGTTGTATGTTTTTAGTTCTTCTGTCCATATTATCATGTTCTCTTGTAGTTCTTTTTCTGTTCTTGCTATAAGCACTATATCATCTACAAATACGCATGCTTCTATTTTCACTACTTGCATATTTCTATATTCCCCAATATATTTTTTAGTTTTTGGCCAGCAAGCTTTTATTACCTCGTCCATCACGCTTATGAACAATAGTGGGCTCAATACACAAACCCGTCTGACTCCTTTCTTACTTTTAAAAATTTTTGATGTTTTATTTCTTGTTCTTACTTGGTTATTTGTATTTTCATAGAGACTATATATCACTTTGAGCAGCTCTTCATCTATATTCTTGTTCTTTAGGCTCTTCCAGAGTCCTGTCCCGTCCACCATATCAAACGCCTTTTTCATGTCTAGGAATGCTAAGTATATTTCTTCATTTTTGACTATAGATTTTTCTATTATTTGTTGCAAAGCAAAATTGTGGTCTTGTACACTGTGCGCTGGTCTAAATCCACTTTGTGCATCTGCTAGTCTTGGTTCTATCATCTTATATAACTTATAGTATTTTTCACGATAATTGGTTCAGAGTTAATGGCAAGGAAGTGCACCCTATTGTGATAGGCAATAAACAGCAGGTATATAGAGCCTTTTCAACGTTATCTTTGAAAATATTACTTAAAGGACTGTGAAAGTTTATGTCTATTAATTCTTGGTTGATTTAGTATTAATTTGGAGAAATTTATGATTGAATTGGCTGTTATAATACTTAACTAAGTTAAATAAAAAGTTTATATAAGTATATATAAGTTTATAACTTAACAGTTTCTTTTAGAATGAATAATAATCTAAGCTCACACATTAAAAACAACAAATCCAAAATTAATAAATCACAGAAATCTGGTGTTTACAAACCTAACTGTCGCGATTGCCCTAAAACATACGTAGTTAAAACTTATAGAAATTTCAAAACCCAAATATAAACATAACATACAACATATCATTAAAGTCTTGTGTTACTTAGAACAGCAATCCTTTTTAAATAACAATAGTAACTACACTAAATATATATTTTTTAGTCCGGCCCTTATCGATAATCTGTTACCTGGATGTTTATTGCCCCTCATAATAGGGTGCACTTTTTTTGCCATTAACAAATCAACCAATTTTCTTGACAACGACTATACTCTCTATTATTATTTCGTATATTTTTAGTCCTGCGCATGAGAGAGATATTCCTGTATAATTTTCGCATACCCTAGTATCTCCCTTCTTATCTATTGGCAAGATTGTTGCGATGTTCCAATCCGAAGTTTTTTTTTATTTTCCATGCCATATTTAATATTTCCAGCAATTCTTTCTTTTCTTTTGGTCCTAGGTATTTTAGTAATTCTGAAACTAGCTGGTCACATCCTGGTGCTTTACTTACTTTAATTTTCCTCAAAGCTTCCTCAAGTTCTTCCATTTGTATTCCAGTTATATCTGATTCGGTTATGTTGTCTATCCCATTTCTCCTGTGAAATATTCTTGCCATCGCTCGATAATTTTTTCTTCATCTGTTATGATATTGCCTTGTTGATCTTTTATTTGATTAAGATTCACTCTGTTTGTTTTTTATGTTTCTCAATGTTCTGTAGAATTGCTTCTTGTTTCCTTAACTATTTTCCTGCGTTTTTCTTGCAAACTCTTCCCATCCCTCTTTTTTTGCCTCTTTGACCATTTCTTTAACTTTGATTCTTTGTATTTTATATATGCCATGTTTGTTGACTTCTACTTTGTAAATAATTTTTCCACAATCTTTTCTTTTCTTTTATTTCTTTCTTTATATTTTCGCTTCACCAGCTTGTTTGTTTCTTGGTTCTTGGTCTTACTACTTCTACTATATCCGCATGTTTGTCTTGCCAGTTTGAATATTGTCTCTTTGAAATTTTTCCACTTACCTTCTATGGCGCATGTGCTGTTTATGTATTTGCGCAGCAACTAGTATACAAGTAATACACAGTAGTAATACCACATAATACCCATAAAATTCCCACTAATTCCTGGTAATACACGCTAATTCCTAGTAATACACAGTAATACTTGTGTAATACACGGTAATTCCCCGTAATACCCACTAATTCCTGCTAATACCGCAAGCTTGTACACCAAAATTCACCAGCGGTTTACCCCTCGTTATGTTTTAACTAGTCGGTGAACATAGTAAACAAGTGAAGCGCGGAATTAACAACAATTGTTTTTTAGGTTCGCATTTTTTTTCTGAAAAAATATTTTTTAAATTTACTAATCCCGTCAGTAGAAAGATATAATTATTTATTTGGAAAAACAGATACCTATAGTGAAATCTTTTCTAAAAAGATATAAAACAGATGTAAGAAGTAGATAACCAAAAATTTGAAACAAGGTCATTCAAGATTTTATTAATTATCCTATCAACATCTCCAAGAAAATCTACCATAGACAATATATTTATTCTATTTTTTTTTACTGCAAACACATTTTTAATTTATGTGCTAGGGCAAGTTCCTTTCTATTAACATTATAAATGTTTATAATTTTATAAAAATTATTAATTAGCATTTATTGTACACATAAACACATGAACATCTATTTTGTCTAGATATATAGTTTATAAACTTTTAATATTAATAACACGTATTGATAGTGTGTTGAGGTTAAAATTATTACACAACAATTTGATAAATCTGTAAATAAAAGTGAATTAATGTGGTCTAGATGATGACTTTTAATTATTATTGTAATCGTCATCAAAATAATTTTTAAGAAACACTAAAATTGCCATGGTTTTATGGTAAATAAATTTTAAAATTGATCTTTTTTAACACTAGTTTCGGTCGTATTTATCTATATATCTATCTATGGAACGAAAACTTTGAACGTGATTTTGACTAACTTTGAAATGTCTGATTATTATGAAACTTTGCGAACTTATCAAGGACCGATTACAATGCAGTAGTATAAAAAAAACTTAAAAAAATGAACCGCCTTCAAATAAAACAAAAAAGAAAAGGAAAATGCACTAAAAAGTCAGCAATAAAATATTTATTTTTTAAAAAAATTGGAAGCAACTATAGTCGGGCCGTTCAAAAGATGGAATGATCACGAGACAAATGTACTCCTTTGTTTCGGCCCATAGTTTATATCATCTCTGGTATGAGTACAGTCTAAACTGTCATTCGTTTATTTTATTGCAGTTTAGAAGGCGTTACATCGTAAGATTAAGCCGTCCAGATGCCTGTATTCACTGATCACGCGTTGTTGAATTCCATCTTTTGAACGACCCGACTATAGCCATCTAATTTCGATTTCCTTGAAGTCGGCTCCAATGACAAATTACACTCTATTTTAATCTTAGCTATTAAATCTAGATTTTGAATGTTAGCAACTCAAATCTTTTACAAAGATATAAACCATTGGAGCCGACTTCTTCAAGGAAATTGAAATCAGATGCCTAGTTGCTTCCAATTTTTTTAAGATTTTTTTTACACTTTATCTCCTTTTGCCCAACTTGAGTGTCGGAGTTTTGTTTTTATCTATGCTCTGTTAATCCATATTTTTCCACTCTGTCCAGTGCTAATCTTTTCATTTCTTGTAGTGCTTTTCCTTTTGCTTCACCTATTTTTATAATATGCGATATTCATGTTGTTCTTGGCCTTCCTTTTCTTCTTTTGCCTTCTCTCTTCATTTCCATACAACCTGTCTTCTGTCATTCTTAGTACGTGTCCATACCATTTCAGATTTCTTTTATGTATTTTCTCTATTATAGATTCTTGTTTTAGTAGTTCTCTAAGGTTTTCATTTCGTATTCTGTCTAAGCGTGTTTTTCCCTCTATTTTTCTAAGGTGTTCCATTTCTATTGCTGTAAACGCGGACTCATGTTTCTTCTGTAAGACCCAGGATTCACATCCGTATGTTAAGGTTTTTTAAGAAATAAATATTTTATTTCTGGCTTTTTAGTGCATTCTTCGAGGTTCCTGACGCTCTAAGAGTAATTTAGAGTAGCACAAAGGAGGCCGTTTTGCTTGTCTTTGGCCCGGAGTGTTTTTCCAGTATGCTGCACTGAGATCATTTTCTCAAACTGGACCTACATCCATAATGCATCATTTTGAAACTGTTTGCAGGTCCAGGTTCCAGAAGTAGTAGATTTTAAAGCCTTCAAAGCAGCTTGGCTATTGGAAAAAATAAATATTCTAGCTGAATTGAGGCATTTTTTAAGCACAGAAGTCTATTGCTAATAGCTGCGCTTGCGAGATCTTAGGAGTGACTTCCAGGGCTATTGAGAATCTAATATGAGGACCTTTAACCCCTATACCTACTTCTTATAGTATAATAAGTGAGGGCTTCTTTTTTAAATTGATCTTTTTTTTTAATTATTAACTACAGTATGCGCCAAAACAAAGGACACTGAAATCAGGAAGCCTGTGAAATATAATCGCGTCATATGAAACAAGTGACAATAGTTGCCATGGTATTTTTAAACATTGTTTATTCTAACAAACTGTCAAAAAGATTCGAAATGGTGCTTACAACGCAAGTAAAAATATTTATTATTGAGTATTATTTCCGCTCATACGGGAATGGACGATCAAATGGATCTAGTTTGTTAATGGTTGCCGATCAATTTCGGGAAGAGTTTCAGAAGCCTGCACCGACTAATAAGCACTTGTTAAGAGTCGTTGCAAAATTTCGACGAACAGGAAGCGTTCTAACTCAACGCAAAAGCTGTACTGGTCGTCCAGTTACCGTGACAACAAATGCGAATCAAGGAAGGCTATCTTCCCAAAAAGAAGTCTCCGCAGAACATCTCTACAAATGAATTTAAATGAAACGTCTACCCGAAGAATGTTTAAGAAGATTGGTGGTTTTCCCTATAAAATACAGATTGAGCAACACTTGACAAGACAAGACAAGAAATCAAGAGTTGTTTATTGTCCTTCAGTCTTGGCAATGGTTTATGAACAACCCCTATTTTTTTCTAATGTGTGGTTTACAGGCGAATGTCACATACATCTGAATGGATTTATCAATCGACAGACAAATCGTTTTCTTGGTTTTGAACGACCAGACATCATCGTAGAGAAACCTCTTCATAGTGACCGTGTAACGATTTGGTGCGCAGTGTCAGGTAATGGATTATTGGGCCCTTACTTCGTGGAAGACGAGCGTAGAAGACTCGTTACACTAAATCAAGTGCGATATAGAGAACAAATTTTGACACCATTTTTTATTGATCTTAGACAATTCTGTCGTAACAGAAACATACAGTTGAATACCCACGACAGCATCCTTAATTTTTCATGTTTAATAAAGCTTTAGTTTTTCAGTGTCGTTTGTTTTGGCGCATACTGTAAAATATAAAAACATAGAAGACACCGAATAGGATTTTTTCTAGCTAAACCCAGAATTTAGAATTTAACAATTTTAAATGATTTATTTCTGAAATACTGTCTCATTTTGTAAATTTAGCTAAAAAAAGTCTTTGGAGAGACGATTGTTAAATATGATTTTTTCATATAAACATAGACAATAATAACTAAGTTATACGAAGTGAATATGTATATTTGCACTGACCTTTTGATCTCTTCTAATCTCATTAGTATGCGCTGTTGTAAAGTAATACTTTGTACGGGTTCTCTTTGTTTCATTTATTTTGTCAGCTTTCAATCAACTAAAAGATTATTGTCGAGAATGACTCGGAAGTGAATAAAGAGTTTAAATATAATATTGTAACTCAACTAAATATATAGCGTATGTCAATCAGATTTAAATAAAAAATATGTCTTAAAAACTATTGAATACTGTCTTTTGAATAAGTAACAAAAATACTACCAAGTATTATTAACTATATAAATATGAGTAAATTTCGGTATTTTCTGATATCTTAAATATCCCTAAAAGGAAGTGTTTTTAAAAAAATTGATGTGAATACAACTAATTAAACATCGTTATCTTTTGTTTTTATTACAGTTGTCTACAAATTTAAAATTCATTATCTATTTCAAACATAACTCGCTATTAGAACCACTAAGGTTATCTATAGGTATATTAATATCTTTTCGGTCGATTTCATTTATTAACGATATCTTCTTAGTAATTCTATATTCGATCATTAATAATTAAAGTATTAGGCATGATCATCACTTTTAACAAAGAAATCAGTTTTATCTACTTAAACGTGGCTAAAAAGTTTTCCTTGCTTAAAGGAAAATTCTAAATCTGTACTCCAATTGTGTATCACCTTCTTGAAACGTTACAAACATTGATGCTTTAATATATTCAATAAAAACTAAAGGCTGGCATTAAAGAAAAATTTTAAGCGCTATGTCATCACTCATCACTATGGACTGGAACAACTAAAAACTCATGAAAAGAATAAGTGATTTTCATCATTTCATCCCTAATTTTTAAGCATGTACCAGCAAATTTGTACTGTTTTGTTATAATTTTTCCTTAAACTAATTTACGAAAATATGATACAGTCACAATTACTGAATAACGTCTTTAAAATATCTCGTACAACAATCCACACTTTATCGCCAGCTATTGCAATAGGGATGTTAACTAATTTCCGGATCTGCTTTTATTTTATAGATAAACTCTTAATAACCGCGAAAAAAATATTTTAATAATAAAAATTGTTTTATTTTAAAGAAAAAAGTAATAAATTAGAATAGATTTAAAATTTCCCGCTAAAACGCCCAAAACTGTCATGTGACTATGATTACGTCACGAACCGATAAACAATGCTCGCGATCTGACAAACTCTAAGGAACTTGAAAGTTTTCTTGAGAAATAATTATTTTTAGGCTTTAATACTAGTTAATAATAAATACAAAGTGTAAGTGTATGTAGATGTACATGTAAAAAATGAAGATTTTAATATTCAAACAGCCCACAGTATTTCTTACCACAATGAAGTTATAAATATACCTGTTTTTAAAATTTTTAAAGTTAACGAACGACATAAGTTCTATTTATTTAATTTTAGTCAAAAATATGACGGATTAATTGGTATTGATTTATTAAAACAATTAAAAGCAACTGTAAATTTAGAGAAAAAACTCCTTATACAGAAATACCAATAATATACGAATTAGAAGAATTAACACAACTAAAAAAGAAACTTAAAGTAAAAAATTATTCTATTAATATTCCCGCTAGGACATCCCAAATTGTAAAATTACCCGTTGACATAGAAAGCGGAACAGGACTTGTAAATTATATTAATTTTGGCAATCAAATAGAATCACCCTGTGCAGTTGTAAACGTAAATAAATTTTTTGCAACAATCACCATTACTAATTCAAGAGAAGAACCAATAAAAATTAATATTAATAAACCTTTTAAAATTGAAAAATTAGATATCGCAGATATAAATTTTATTGAAAAAATGGAAACCGATTCTGAATTAAACGAATACACCGATAATATTTTAAAATCTAATCTAAAAAATATACGAGTTGAACATTGTAATTACGAAGAAAAACAGGCTATAAAAAATTTATGTTAAGTTCCGCTTTGTTTGTAGCAAAGAAATTCGCCACCATCAAACAATCGATTCTCGGCAAGTTAGAACTGTTTCCTTTGATGAATCCAGTCTCCATAATGTAAACACAATTCGGTTTATGATAACAAGTGAGTTACAAATACTAATAGGTAGCGAGTAATTAGCGAGAGAAATCAAAGAAATAACTCGTTCACACAGTGACACCAAGAAGCGACGGTAAGTTGTTTATCGGTTCATGACGTCATGCGCTGTAATTGGCGTTCACAGTCACGTGATAATGTGTATTAAATAAAGTTTTTTGAATTAATTTTAATTAATAAAATATTATTAAATACGTTTAATAAATATGATTTTAGGTATTTAAATATTACCATTAATCAATTAAAGTTAACTTTACATGGATTTACAACTACTGTCAACATGCCTATTACCATTCCTTTTTCTTCCCGACCGAAGCGGTCCCTCATATATAAAATTAAATACTTCGAGAAGCGTTTCCAACGTTCTAATCTAATCTAATCTAAATAAACCTGGCATGGTCTCGTCTGTGGAGCTCCATGTTTTAAGCACTGCTTCCTATGGGAATATTTTGACCAGGTTCGGCACCAAGAGTCCTTGCATACACCCGATGCGTGCAGGACTCTAGTTTGTTCAGCTGAAAATCATCACCACCGCTGATCTTCAGGTAGGCATAAATCCAGGTGTCCCAAGTTCTTATTGGGATGACTATCCTTGAGTTATTGTTGCCACAGGGCAGTTCCCTTTATAAGAGATCTGAGTCCTCAAGGTGGTGATAGGATTCAGGGTTCGTGTCACCGAAGATGAGGAACCGTTTATATGTTCCAAGGCCTCACACTCGAATAGAATGTTGCCGTCTCATTCTTCCTTGGCGCAAAATCGGCACGAGGTGGGTTCCTGTGTCAGAATCCCCATCCTTCGAAGGTGTAGTCTGAATGGTCCATGCCCAGTGAGCAGGCCCACCAGTACTCCTATTTGACTCCTGCCAAGATACAATATGTCAGACGTCAGTTTTTTGGAGTAGCCTTTGAGCGTCAACTTCGAATGCCTTAGCCCTGCAGTATAACTCCAGTGTTTGGTCGACCCTTCCCAGACACAGTTCCTGACTTTGGTCCTTACCCAGGATCTACGCAGTCCCAATACAGGTTCTGGACAAATGAATCGTGTATCCGCTCCCTTCTTGCCCAGAAGGTCTGCGATTTCATTGCCCTCAAAACCCTTATGCCCTGGCACCCTCTCCAAGAAGATCTTGTTGTGTCTAGCCAGTTCATTGAGGTTTTGTATGCACTCCCAGATCAGCTTGCAACTACCCAGAATTTTTTTTTTTTTTTTATTTAACAAAAAAAAAACCCGCATCAACTACTAAAGAGTTATTAGCAGAATTGTTTTAAGGCCAGCAGTGCAGCCTGGTTGTCTGAGAAGTTATCCTCTCCCCTCTCCAGCCACGGCCTCGGGCGTGGTCGGTAGTCTTTAGTAAGGCGTATACCTCAGCCTGGTACTGGTCTCCAACGTTACAGGGACAACCTGGAGTCTTCGCGAAAATTCTAGGAACTGGCGTTTGGCGCTACTTCCTGGGCGACAGGTCCGGGCCGACTCGTAACAGTATTAATAAAAAATAGAAAAAGAACATAAAAGATGCAAACGCCGTACATTTTAGTATCACTGAAAGGTTTGTGGAACCAAAAATTGTGTTAAAGGTAACTTCTAAATTAAAAATATGCCGTACAATATTTTATTGAAAAATTCTTGGGGGCGAAATTTCGGTTAAAATTTGACCGCTCCTCGTATTTCGTAAATCATAAAATATCAGTTCTAGTACATCTCTGTAATATATGTTAAAGATTGTGTGTGAGTGTTAGTGTGTGTAAATAAGAAAGGCGCCGTGTTTGCTGCATGCACAGCCTACAGCCTCAGACAAGTGAACATCGCTGTGGATGGCTGGACGGTCGCGTTTCATTTGTTATTCGACTTCCAAGGTTTTCCTTCGTTTCGTAGTCGTACTGACTTTGTATGTAGTAATTATAGACTAGGCCAGATGCCATTAGATATTTCTCAACAAAACGTTTTTACCTTCTCTTCTCCTTCATTCCAATCGTAGGATTTATTATTATTTATAAAGTATTTATTCACGGCGGCCTCTAACACAATACTGCAATCGCAAGTGCGTGTGAAAGGCAGTCTCTTTCAAATTAAATTTTTAATAAGCTAATCTTTATGTTATATAAAAATTAGTGTGATTTTTATTAAAATTTAGTTCGTTCAGACTTAGACTAGGACAGATTAAAAAAAATTAAGAAAAATAAGGTATACAACTCCAACTTTCCATACGTTCTGTTTTCAAATTTAATTAAGAAAAATCTCTAAAATTTAGTTTTTTTTGCGACCAAGGAACAAAGGACTACACCCGGCAAACCTGCTCTGAAGAAGACGAAGATTGTCCAATCGGCCGGAAAAGTGATGGTCATCGTTTTTTGGGATTTAAAAGGTATAATCTACATCAACTACCTGGAGAAGGGCAAAACGATCATAGAGCTTTACTATGCCGAAGTATTTTAGACCGATTCAAAGCCGAATTGCCCCATTTGGTGAAGAAAAAAGTGCTCTTCCACCATGACAACACACCGGCTCACACCTCCGCCGTCGCCCCGGTCAAATTGGCCTATACCTGGATTTGCAGTCCGTTGGCAGTGACGTCATTTGACGTATATGCAAGTAGACCAATACGAGGTAGGAATGAAGCGTAGTTGTCAGGTTTAACTTAGAAAGACTTACCGCGTATTGGTCTACTTGCATATACGTCAAATGTCGTCAATGCCAACGGACTGTAAATCCAGGTATAGGAACTGCTGCCCCATCCACCGTATTCTCCAGATTTGGCCCAGTGCGACTTCTTTTGTTTCCAAACTTGAAAAGTCACTCGCTGAGACGATATTTGAGCCGAATGAGGAGGTTATTACCGCCACGGAGGCCTACTTTGCAGATTTCCATCAGAAAACGTATTTTTCAGACGGCTTAAAGAAGTTAGAATATAGCTGTAGCAAGTGAATCGAGCTAAAAGGAGACAATGTTGAGAAATAAATATCCAATTTTTCCAAAATTTGTATTTTTCTTTTGTAGGTAAAATACCTACTTATCGTACCACCCTCGTATATCGAATAATAAAATCGAATTCTACCAAAAATGTGTTTTATACGTTAGCTTACGAATTTTATATGTTATAGTTGAATAGCAAATAAAAAACCTGTGCTTGAGTGTTATGGATGAAAATTGTTATAATCCCTATTTGATTACAATTTCCTTTTTCATAAATATAAATAATATTTCAGAATAATTAACAAATAATTCAATATATATAATACATTGATATATAAAACAAAATAAATAAATTTACTATTTTTTTCGACCTTGCCAACAGATACGTATCTGTTGTTCAATTTTCCACATACAATAATTTTTTCATTCCTATAAAAATGTATTATTTGAACAATTATTTTGCAAAACAAATAGTAATGCAATGAATTTGTAAAGGATTTTAGAATATAGTCTCTAAATAATTTGAATTTCATATTGATAGCATTCTTACATTTTTTATAAATGACACACAGTCTATGTATCCAAATTACATAAATTATAAAGATTCTATAAAACTAAAATGTGCATTTAATAATTTACTATTATTATTATTATCAATCCTTACAAGAATTTTGCTATCTGGGAAGCGGATATAACAGAAGGCACAAAAATACAAAAATTTATTGCAATTGGTTAATTCCTTGAAATAAATCTTAAAATGAGAAGAAAAGATGGAAACAGAAGAGTTGCAAAAATAGTAAACAAATCGAAAAGGATTTTACATGTGGAAATAAATGAAAAGTAGATGCAAAAGGTCGCTAGTTTCAAGAAAAATGTACTGAAGAATGTTTTTTATCCTGCACAATGGACACAATGGTAAGCCTATTTGTTTGCTGTGTAAAAAATCCAATTGAGTGATGAAATAAGTAAATATAAAGAAGCATTACTCAACTAGGCATACTCACTGACAGAACAAATAAGAAAAGACAAAATTCAGAAAGTTACTGCAAATTTTGAAAAGCAGCAGCAAAGGTTACTTAAATAAAGAACACAACTTGATAATGTTTTATGATTGGCAAAAAATTGGCAGTCATTGAAAAAATTTTCCGAAGGAGAATTTATCAAAGAATGTGTTAGAAGTTTGCAATGTTTTGTGTTCTGAAAAGAAAAAATGAATTTGAAAAAAATTGTTTGTCAAGACGAATTATTGTCCGACGTATAAAAATGATGTAAAAACAAAATTGACTGACCGTATGGCTGGTTTTGAATTATTTTTCATAGCATTAAACTAGAGGACCGACTTTTCGGTCACAATTCAACTGGCTATATTTATTGTATTGATAAAGAGTTTACTGTTATACTGAGAAATTGCTTGCTTAAAGGAAATACTACAAGAGAAGATATTTTTAATGAATTTCAAAAGTTTTTACTTGTCATGGTCAAAATTAGTTGAAGTATGCACATATGGTGCACCTTCTATAGTCGGCTTACGTAAAGGTTTATCAGAATTTTGAATGAAAAAGAATCCAGAATGTTGAATGTGGTAGTAAAAACCATCAATTTTATTTTATCCCGAGGGTTTTACCATCGTCAGTTCAAGGCGTTTTTGGATATAAAACATCAGCCGAATATGACGACGTAACATATTATTGTGAAGTGAGAAGGCTAAGCAAAGGGAAAATGCTGAAACGGTTTTACGACCTTATAAATGAGAATAAAGACTTTATGCAAATAAAAGATAAACCACTATCTGAATTGAATGACCCAAAAAAGGATATGTGACTTAGCATTTCTGGTCGACCTTCCTGACTATTTGAATGGAATGATTTAAACTTGAAACTTTGAATAATAGTTAATGATTTGTACAGCCATTTGAAAGCGTTTCCGAATAAAATCCTGTTGTGGGAGGCACAGATACTGTCTGATAACAGTTACTATTATACCAACCTCTCTGTGTATGAGAATATTGCTTATAAGTGCTCAATATGCTAAACAACACAAAGGTTCTGTCGGGGCAATTTTCAAACAGAATTACGATTAAAAAAAAAAACATAGAATAATTTATTTGCTACTAAAAGTTGATCGAGATTCAAGAAAACTCACTCCTAATTTGAAGTTGGAGTTGTTGGGATTTATACAAAAAATACCTGAAAGAAGACCATTTTTCGCAGCTTAGATTTGATTTGATCGTTTTATAGTAGGTACTAAAGTTTGGACCACAAAGGTTGTCCATAGATGATTACGAACAACGTAATTTCAAAAGCTATTTAGATTTTAAAAATATTTAAAAACTATTAGATAAACTTCAATTTGTGTATCTTTTTTTTCGAGGCCGTTTGCTGTTATACCTACGCGGAACCGTCATTGAATAACATGTATCAGGCAGGTGCCGGCTCGAGTGGCAAAAATGTTTTATACACACCCTTGCGGGTAGTGTGGGATTCCCAGACCCCCCTAAGAGCCTGGGCTACTCACTAAAAAACCACTCATCTTGTTCGTTTTCTTTATTCTTGTTAGATGTCCTCGTCTCTCTCCTGCCTTAGTCTTTTTTTGTCATGATCTTTTTTATTAATCTGCTTACTGTGTCCCATGTTGTTTTAGATCTTATCATTTTGTCCACTAGCTTGTCTTTGTTTATAGGGCCTATCGTTGCTTGGGTCTCTGCCCTGTCCCCTTGTCATCTCTGGCATTCGAATATTGTATGTTCAGCTGTGTCAGTTTCCCCGCAATAGATACAGTAGGCATCCCTAGTTTTGCCTATCCTGTTTCTGAAGTATTTGAATGATCCATGTCCTGTCAGAATTTGTGTCATAAAGTAGTTTGTCCCCCTATGTCTACATTTTGCCCAAGTTGTGGCATCCCTGATAAGTGTTCTCGTCCACTCGCCTTTTGTTCCGCTTCTCTACCTTCTCTGCCAGGAAGCAAGAGTTCTTCTCCTAGCTTCCTGTCGATTAGGCGGAGTCGCGCCTACTTCGAAGAGGAATCACCTCTCCTCCACCATTAGGTCTATCGGCGGAATGCCCACGATGACCTAAGCCGCGTCCGCCGATATGGTACGGTAGCCAGCGATGACTCTTAAGGAGAGTCCCCTCTAGAAGCTTTCCATTTGGGTCTTGTACTTTTGTGTGGACATAGCAGAGTGCCACACTGGGGCTCCGTAGAGAAGCTTGCGGATTCTACCACCCTATATAGGGTTTCTCTCTTGTTGTTTGAGGGTCCTCCTATATTCGGAAGTAGCCTCTGCAGATTTCCCGCTACTCCGCTTGCTTCTTTTATTGCTTCTGTTACATGGGGGCCACTATTCGATAAACTTCAATTTGTGTATCTGTTTTGTTCTGATTTACAGTAGCTATTTTATAATTTTAAAATTTTATAAACTGAATAAATTATTATTAATTTTTGATGCGAAAAAAAATTATTTACTATTTTTAACCTCGGTTTGAATGTTATCTAAAATGACCGCTTTCATGTACGGTCGAATACCCGCAACAACTTGATTTTTTTTCCTGTTTGAGATTATGGGTTTGTATTGTCCTGATCTTATCGGACGCAGTCGAGACTGAGTTATACCACTTTACTACATAGTAGGAAATCTCCAGGTAAAACACAAACGTATACGGAAAACATAGGCGTAGAAATTTAATAAAAAAACAAAAAAATTTTAGTAATTAAAAGTAAAGTCGTTAAATAATATTTTTAAATTCAGAGAACATATAAATTATTCAAGTTATCGTTATGCATAAATAATAGATATTTTTCTATCTTTACTAACCTATCTTGACGATTTGACACCATATAATAACTACAAACTATATCGAAAATCCTCTCACATTCTACAATCACTTTAATATTTAAATACACAAGACTTTTTCGAACTGTCAACAACTGACACATACAAATTCATATCTATGAGCGTACGGTCTTTTACTATATACCACGTAAGACACTTAATTTGTATTTACTATTGTATAAATCAAACATTGGCATTGTATTACAATATTTGATATATAAAAAAATGTATCCATTTAGTTTATTTACATTTTCATCGATATTAAAAATCTGATTACATTAAATAATTAAAATCAAGATGGTTTTAGAATATCCAAAATTATTCTTTTAAACGTTTCCTTTTATGTACAAAACGTGTGCTTTATTTCTATATTACAGTCTATATCAGAAGTATTTTATTTAAAAAAAATGTTTGAGACATATCACATAATATATAAAATATCATGAAACCACAGACGGACAATTTAAAACCAATAACCTGCAGTTAGGAAGATCAACAGTATTTAAATTACAGACAAATATTTAAATGCAATCACCCTATAGTCAATAAGCAATTCAAATTAGAGACAGACAAAGCTGAAAATCATCACCACCGCTGATCTTCAGGTAGGCATAAATCCAGGTGTCCCAAGTTCTTATTTGGATGACTATCCTTAAGTTACTGTTGCCACAGGGCAGTTCCCTTTATAAGAGATCTGAGTCCTGTGACTATCTCCTCAAGGTGGTGATAGAATTCAGGGTTCGTGTCACCGAAGATAACGAACCGTTTAAGGTCCAAGGCCTCACACTCGAATAGAATGTGAGTTGCCGTCTCATCGTCCATGGCGCACAGTCGGCACGAGGTGGGTTTCTGTGTCAGAATCCCCATCCTTCGAAGGTGTAGTCTAAATGGTCCATGCCCAGTGAGCAGGCTCACCAGTACTCTTATCTGACTCCTGCCAAGATTCAGTATGTCAGACGTCAGTTTTTTGGAGTAGCCTTTGAGCGTCAGCTTCGAATGCCTCAGCCCTACAGTACTACTCCAGTGTTTGGTCGACTCTTCCCAGACCCAGTTCCTGACTTTGGTCCTTACCCAGGCTCTAGGCAGTCCCAGTACAGGTTCTGGACCAATGAATCGTGTATCCGCTCCCTTCTTGGTCAGCAGGTCCGCGATTTCATTGCCTTTAAAACTTAAAACCCTTATGCCCTGGCACCCACTCCAAGAAGACCTTGTTGTGTCTAGCCAGTTCATTGAGGTTTTGTATGCACTCCCATATCAGCTTTTATTTAAAAAAAAAATGTTTGAGACAAAATATATAACATATCATGAAACCACAGACAGACAATTTAAAACCAATAACCTGCAGTTAGGAAGTTCAATGGTATTTAAATTACAGACAAATATTTGAATGCAATCACCCTATAGTCAATAAGCAATTCAAATTAGAGACAGACAAATTAAACGAAATAATCTTATGGCTAGCACGAAGAAGGGGAACTAAATTACATAAATTCTGTAACTATCAAAAATTAGGAAAGTTAAAACTACAAACAAAATAACCAATAAGATAACAAAAACTCAACTACAGACAAACAAAATAAATTCTATTGCTAATTAAATTAAGTAGACGGACAGACAGTAGACCAAGGGTTCATAATTGTCTCCACAATGCACAATAAATTAAAAAATACACCACAAGATCAAAGGGGCAGAAACAAGTACAGATAAATTAAACCGAGTAAACCTATAATGATCAAAATAACAAACCACAATATGATTAATACCTAAACCTTATAACCGTATGGCCAGTTAAGTGCAAAGGTACAGAAACCAATTACAGATAATATAAATTCAGTAACCATATCATCACAAGAATCAAAAGAACTTATAAATTAAACCCTGTATCCCTGTAAGCAGCAAGATCAAGGAGATATAATTAAAAGGCAGAGACAGTTTAGACACCTTTCTTTTGGAGTTTTGGATTTAAATTATCTGTTAATGTCATAAGTAAGTTCATAAGATTATTGGGTTTAATTTATCTGCATGTGGTTTAAGTCTAGTTGATATTATTGATTGCAGATTACTGGGTTTAAATTGGGAGTCAGAGGATTTAAGTTGATAATTTAACAACTAATGTTAACTTCCTTTTTTCTAAACACACTTAATCTATAGTGTTTCAAATGAAGTTCTCTCCCAACACGAATTTATAGTTCTGCCCCTGTTGTATATTTGGTTATATATGTATTAAAAAAAAGTTAATTAATTAGGTAAATCTTTTCCATCGAAATGCAATATTTCATCAATTTGGTCATCCGAAATATCAAAAAATTAATAAATAAGGTTCTGCTAAAGTGTAGATTAATAACTAAGATTAGATTCAGAAATAAATGAATGTACCTATAGAAATAATTTAATGAAAAGCTAGATATGCTTACCTGTTTTCTCTTAATGATAGGGTCAATGACCGGTACTGGAAACGCCAAATTTCCATCATACATTTCCTTCATATCGTTTAAAATTTTCACAAACTGGTCATGGTCCGCATGATCATCCGGCACATGCAAATAATTCTTCCAATTACTTGAATCGAATCCCCAATGCACTGTCCTGTTCTCTAAATTTCGATGAACATGGCATACAAATTGTTGAGGTGAAAAACCAACTTGACAGTCCCCACATTCGATGCACTTCGCGTTTTTATTAGTATATAATTCGGGAAAACACAAACCGTGAGCTCTACCGAAACATTCGTGAAAAATTGGGATAGAAAGAGTCCCTTTACGGGGTCGTAAACCCGATGTCACTTGTCCATACAACAAGGCACTACACAATCGTTCCGCGTCTGTTTTTGTTATTAAACCACAGCTGGGAGCACCACTGGGAAGGATCCCTTGGTCTTTAAGAACGTTCAGTTGTTCTGGAGTAGATCTGGAACAGTAAATCTGTAACTGATCACACTCTTGATTAATTTGTTGTAAACTAAAATCCCGTAGAACAGATTTAAGAACTTGAGGAAGACACAAACGTTTTTCTCCTCCAACTACAAAGCACGAAATTGATTCACCCTCTAGTATTGTTTCCGTTCGTTCACTACAAGAGGTATCAGGTATGGTTAGTATCGGCACTTGTTGTACTGGAAAGGATGCTGGTACAAATTCCTCTTCTTTAATTTCTGGAGATGGTGTTGCATTTTTAGTAGTAACAAGAGATAAACCTGGACCTTGAAGGCTCTTAGTAGCACTGTATTGGTAATTTTTTAAAACGCTTTTTAGATGCGGGGTCACTTCCATATTTAAACACACGTTTTAATGCACCACCACACACTTAAACATTGTCGTAAATTAATAGGTTAATCATATCAACAAGCACCAACCGACTCAGTCACTGTCCTTTTTTTTTTAATTAATTAAAACTTGTTCGAATTTACTACCACTCAGTCACCGTTTTCTTTGTATCGAATGTTTAGTCTCTCAGACGCAGGCACCTGCATTATGTAACCAGGTGAATTTAGCACTGATTTAATTTACAAAGTCGGGTCCATACAAAACAGTTTACCGTTCTCTATCTTTTTCTTTCTATATCTTTCTCGCTCATTCCAACACTGACACTCACCGATCAGGATTCACGTCTGACTGTGACCAGTGACCGTCTCGAGTCGAGACACTCTTGTGTTGTGCAAATTAACGTTGCCAGCTCGTACTATATTTATCTCAAACTAATATATTTTTATTTTATAAATTATTAACTTTAATATTAATATTTTTAATATTTTATAATTTTTTTAATGCACTATTTAATAGATAAAAGTATCAGTAGTTCAATCATATCTAATAGAGGTGACAGCCTAATTTGTATTAAATGTAAACAATACTGGATACCGAGTTAATAAATAGATAATTGAAAGTAAATAATTATCTGTCGTAAGTCACAATTATAATTTTTTTTATAATATTTCTTCTATAAATATTATTGTATGTAAATATTTTAAAACTATAAATTATTAGTTCATATAGAAATTTCCAAGTTATAAAAAATGTATCTAATTTATATGCACGAAATTTATAAATTTTAAATAAATGTAAATTATATTTTCAACCAGGAATTTTTATTATTAAATCTGATTTTCTTTCTGCTTTACAAATCTGACAACGATGTTTTGTTGTGCAGACTATTGCAAAGCGCAAGCGTTCTATTACTGGCAGTTTTTCTCGAATTTTTTTGGCATAGAAATGCATAACAAGGCAGTATGGATATTAAAACAACCCTTTTAAAACCTGTAGATATTTAAAAAATACTACAATGTTTTATTATGATAAGTCTCAGCTACATTTTGAAGAGATACCACAATCTCAAGTATTATAATATGATCATGTTCAAGTAAGCTAGTCTAGTACATAGGCGCCGAGATTTTTTGTTTTCGTCGATTATTTTGTTTAAACAATTTAAATAATAACAAGATTATTATCTGATTATTAATTCATTCCAAGGGATGTCGACATAGTCGACAACAAAATACGTAATGTGTATTATCTATATCTGAGGACTGTTTTTTTTAATATTTATTATAAAGGGGGTCCACTTCACTATTGATGAATCCTTTGATCCTTTGTTTATATTTTTGAGATTATTGGGTTTTAAATTTATAAAGCTGAAAAAAATACAAAGCTTAAAGATAAGAAATGAACTTTTTAAAGCAAAACTTTTTATGTGGGTTTTAGTCACTAGGCTAGAGGCGACTTGGCGAGAGCAATGAATCGGGAAAAAGTGTCCGCGTATACGCACGGGAGGTGACTGTGTTACTTATCCCCTTCAAAATACAGTTTTATGATAGTATTTATTTTTCTGCTTTATTTTATTTATTTAATGAATTAAATAAAAATGTATTTTTCCAGCTTATTCATCTGTTGAAGAAAGTATAGAAAACTTGGCTTTCATCGGAATTTCCCCACTTTTAACAATTCAGGCCTATAGAATATTTTCAAAAACTGCAGATCATTATACTTTTTCATGACAGCCTGTATTTTTAAACCAAATGTGGTCATTTAAATTCTCCCTTATTGATATCTTTCTTCATAGAGCGAAGACAAGTTGGTGTGTTAACCACAGTTGATTCCCACGGACAGTTACTAAAATTTCTATGAAACGTGAGCTGTGGATGCTGTTTCAGGACTCTACATTTTCGCATAGGTCTTGTGGGAAAGGGACAAGTTTTCTTGTAAAACGGTTTTAGAAATGCAGTCCAGCATTTGATGCATCTTGTGAACATTCGATGACCTCGAAAGGTCTTTGTCGAGCTTCACGCACGTGTTCAGCTCATTCTTCAGGAATTTCAATCCTAGCCTTTTAATTTAAAAATGCCGTTTTTTGATCATATTCCATGTAAGAGTGGCGTCTTATGCACAATATAACTTTGACAGATTCTAAGCGATAACAACAGTGAACATTTTAAGGATGGTGTAATTTTGGTTTTGGTAGCCTCATGACTGACAATAAATTATAAGAAATTTGCACTGTTCGTCGATTTCATTAAATATGAAATGGAAGAGATGAGGCCATATCATTTGATCCTTTTCGTCCAATACTCTCATCATATATGAAAAAACACATGTATTATATATTATACGAGAAAAAAGTGAGCTGTTTTTTATAATATACATCGATGTAGTTATTTTCGCTATAGGAAGATTTGTTGAGAAATCCATTGCTATCTCAACTGTTGTTGCATCTTGCCTTGTTCTCAAAATGAACTTTCCTTTTATTACTATAAAAACTTTGTTATCGATTTCTAATTTTCGAGATTGAGACAAAATCTGAGATTTACCCCAATTATCAGGAACAGAAGCGATTTTAATTTAAATATGTTTTTTTCTGCTTGTAATTCTTCACAAGTTGAACATGTATCGATACTAGGATAATCGAATGATATGTTAAAGTTTTGATTGATATTTTGTAGGAATACTTATAGTTCCTAATGCTGGTCACTATTTTATTTTCAATTATATTTCTGTTTTCGTTTAACTTTTCATCCAACTTTAGAACTTAGATCATGGACAACAAAAAAAAGTTAAGTTGTTGTTAATCTTTGTTCCACATTTAAATATTTGTGTGTGTTAGTTTTCGCTGCTGCTTTTTTTTATTTTACGGAATAAAGAGTAATAGTTGAAAATAAAAAATTTAAATTAAATTGTCAAAATCTTAAAAGGTTACCTAAACTGCTTTTCGTGAAAAACTTGTTGATACAATTGGAAAACGAACGCTATCGTAAAGAAGTCCTGGAATAAATTCATGAATGTGTTTGTCAAAATTATTCACGAAAAAAATGTGAATGTAATACCAGAGTAGAAATTTGAAAAAAATTATTAAATAAATTATTTATCTATATATCTATATCTATATACATATAATAAAACTGTAGAAATGTATATGTTTGTGCGCGCATCACATTAAAACTACTGATCCTATTCGAATGCGGTTTTCAAAGACGTATTTGTCTTCTTTCAACTTAACATCTGGTGTATAAAACTTTCTCCCCCCCACTCCTTTAACGGGGTGAGGAAAGAAATTTTTATACAAAAATCAACACGCCAAGCGAACGACGTCGCGGGTACATCGAAATAGAGCCCAAAAATGTGGCTAGATTTTTTTGTCTGTATGTTTGTGCGCGCATCACATGAAACCTACTGATCCGATTCGAATGCGGTTTTCACAGATGTATTTGTCTTCATTCAACTTAACATCTGGTGTATAAAAATTTCTCTCCCATTCCTTAAATGGGGTGGGGTAAGAAATTTTTATACAACAATCACACGTCACGCGAACGACGTTGCGAGTACAACTAGTTAGTAAATAAAATAAATAATCTGATGTAAATTATTCGATTCCACAAGGTTGGAGAAACGGCTTAACTATTTCAATACATAATTGTGGATTAATTATTCGTGTACGGGAATGGGATCAATTTAATTATGAAAAAATACCTGTAAATAAGGTTTAATTGTTTTCCTACCTTATACGAAATTCTAATATAACGATACATTGGAATTTGATTTAAAGGTAGTAAATGCAAATTATATTTATGTTCGTGACCCAAAAATATCCATTACCTAATATAGGTTTACATATATGTGTAACTATATTTTTCTACCACTACAATAGAATACTGTAATCTTTATCTCATTTTTAAGCATAGAATCGATGATTCCCGCATAATGTGCGAGATGAATTATTCCCGCATAATGTGCGCCTTCGGCTCGTATGACAAACTATTCCATTCGCGTGAAATATAGGACATTCCTAACTCGTTCTAGAATATAATATTAAGGGGGTTGGAGCATTAAGTCGTCTTTTTAAATAAGACTAATTTACATAGATTGGAGTTAACAATTTAAGACACCATTCCTTTATTCAAAAAGGCTTACCGTTGAATTTCAGAGATACAAAAATTCTTAATTAATATATAAACATAAAATTTATTAATGAGAGTTCTCTAGTTTTGTATAAATAAATAATCGTAAATTTTTAAATTTTGGAAATTAGACAAACAAGGACATGAAGGAGAAATTGAAAAAAATGTCGTATCCGGTAACGCCTCTAACAATTTCAGCCACAGATGCATTAGTATTTAATCAGCTTTTTGCGCTCTGCTCGTGAAATAAGACTTTTCTGCTCGTATAATGTTAGTCAAGTCTGTTTGATGACGATTTTCAGATTTTCAGTCGTGGCTTCGTGAAATATGAATTTTTATAAGCGTTTTTTCAAAGATCTTTTAGGAACTTTTGACAAACATTTGACATAAAAAGATACATATTTTAAGTAAACAATTGATTGGTCTAACCTCAAACGCCATCTACTGATGAAGTAGCTTTAGGTCAATTAATAAAATAGTTGCAGTATTACTACTCACCAATAGATGTCAGGGAGAGTCATATTTTTCAGTTTATTGTATCGTTTGTCGTCCCCTAAAAACTTGGATAAAACAACGTTTTTTAAAAATGAAAAGAAGCTAGTTAGATCAATTTATCGCCCCCGAGACCTCCTAAATAGTAAATTTCAAGAAAATCATTGGAGTCGTTTCTAACACCCCATATGTAAATATATATTGGCTAATTTTGTGGAAGTTCAGATCAGCGAAACTAAACTATACAAATTTATACCATCGTTTAATATCTAGATGCGGAGACGCCCTTTAGATAGCGTTGTATTTTGATTAATATATAAATAATTCCGGTAATAATACACTTAGAAAGATTATTTGGATTTGTCTTCGTCCCGAATAGTATAAAAATATTATTAAAAAAACTGTTAATATAAAATTGAGAAAATTGGAAAAAACGAAAACAAAAGTCGTAAATCGAAAAAACGAGGAAGCATTAAAAAGATGTAAGACGGAACAATTGAGAAGACTGAAAAATAAATACAAATAGTAAAAAAATAGAAACAAACACGAAAGCATCATAAAAATAAAAAATTTAAAAAAAAACAGAAAAAATCGCTTCTCTTACTACGATTCTATTTCTAATTACATTTCTAAAAAAAATTGAAGTCTTTATTATTATAAATTTAATTATTCAATAAATTTTAAAAATTTAAAATTTAATTCATTGTCCAGAAATTTTTTTTTGTGGCTTTGTATATTGTACAGATATTCTTCAGTCTTTATATTAAAACAGGTAGAATATTAAAAATAGAAAACATGTCATCAATTATTAAAATGTATGTATATATTATCAAATTCATTATTTACAATAGTAATTACCCTGCAGGGCTATTAGTTTGTTGATATGCCAGAGACCAGTAATAACCACCTAATTTTTTTAATGACTCATGTGTACCCATCTGAAAATAAACATTATACAACAATAATATAATAAATTATTGTTATTAATAATTTACCTCAACAATTTTTCCTTTATTTAAAACAACAATTAAATCAGCGTTTTGTATTGTTGATAATCTATGAGCTATAACGATAACAGTTCTTCCTTTTCTAGCTCGCTCTAAAGCTGCTTGAACGATTTTTTCCGATTCTGTATCCAATGCACTGCAAGAATATTAGATATTGTTAAATGAAAAAAATCTTCTTTTATTAAATCATTTTTAACATCTTAGACTAGCTAACCCGGCGGACTTCGTACCGCAAATCATTTACGCCATTCTTCCATTTTTCGTTTTTTCAATTTATTTTGATTTTATCGTTTTATCATATTATGAAGTTGCTACTCTGCAGCGCCACCTGGTGGCGAGTTACATCAATGGGCATAGCATATAAACCTTCTCCGTGGAAAAATACATGTACATACCAATTTTCATAATGATCAGTCAAATAGTTTCTGAGTCTATCGATTTCATACATACAAACATCCTTTTTATATATATAGATATATTGTTTTAGGTAGAAGAATTTGAGTAAATTCAAAACAACTATACCTGGTGGCTTCATCCAATAATAAAATAACAGGATTTTTCAAAAGAGCCCTTGCAATAGCAATACGTTGTTTTTGACCTCCAGATAAAGTAACTCCTCTTTCGCCAACATGCGTATTATATCCCAACGGAAAGTTATTAATAAATTCATCAGCATTCGCTAACAGTGCTGCTTCTTTTACCTAAAATAAATGTGAACTACTAAGAGGAGATATCAGAATTCTCAAAAAAAATGAGATTGGAAAACACAAAGAACACTCAAAATAATTAAATGCTTGGGAACTTAAAAAAAAGCTATGTAACAAAAATTTGTTACACTCAATTTTTTCCAATCAAATCTTCTACCTGTTACCCGTCACCTAATGCAAATTTAGATTATTTCCAACCTCTTTTGCTTTACCCACACACTTCTCGATCTACTTCACTACAAAAGTTCAAACACAAAAGAACCTCGATTATTCGCTAACATCCGTTATTCGTCAGCCATTAAACAAATTTCAAAATTCGACACAAAATAAGCCATTTATATATTAACAAGCTTTGGTAAGAAATTAAAAAGCGTCATTTACAAAGAAATCAAGTTTACAACTGTAATGAAACTGGCTTAAAGTGGAAGGACTTCTTCGAACGATATTACTTTAACCTCTGAGACGTAAGCACCTGGATATAAAGTTGAAAAGGAACGCATAACGGTTATGGATTGCGCTCTTGGTCTTTTTTTTATTATTAAGGATGTCCTCGTAGGTATAGACCTAAATACAAATGAACCGAGAACATCTATTGGGGCAGAAGAGACAATTTATTAATTTGGGATTTAAAGGCCTGCAAGTTAGGACGAGTGGGGAAGACGTGGGAAGGTAAGGAGTTCCTCAATCTGGAGACCATGGGTATGAAAGAACGATCGAATCTCGATGTCCAGCATTGAACAGTATAAGGGTGCATGGAGTTGGAACGTCGCTTTGCTCTGGCTGGTCTGAAAAGTGGAGGAATTATAGAGCGGAGTTCTTCTGAGCAAAATCCGTTTATGTATCGGTAAAACAGGGAAAGATCAGACACTGCTCTTCGGTGGGACAATGGGGCTAGGTTTTTGGTGATACTGGTGTCGTTTATTAGTCGAACTGTTCTTCTCTGTTGTGGATCTTCTGTCCTCTTCCAGAATATCTAGAGGTATGGGACGGTTGTGCGCTTTGCTACAGTGTAGGGTATCATCTGCAAAACCATGTATCGGGTTATTAGTGGCATGTGAAAATCAAAAAAACTTCGCGCTTTCAAAAACATGGATTTGGGATTATTGCCTGTAAAATATAGAGCCCAAAAAAGTACATAGATGAATCAAGAGATATTTATTGAATGGTTTAGAATATGGTTTCTCCCTGAAGTTAAAAAATACGTACAAGAAAATAATCTTCCCAGAAGCAATGCATTTAATGAATAATGCGCCAACTCATCCTATTGAAGAGTTGATGTCCGAAGATGGTAAAATAACTTGTCACTTTTTGCCTGCAAATATAACATCCTTAATTCAGCCTATGGACAAAGGGGTTATTGAAAGTTTCAAGAGAAGATATCCAAAGGCTTTTATTCAAGAACTTAATTTCCGAAACAGATGCGGACTTAAAACAGTATTGGAAAACGCCTTTTTTGTACAGACTCCAAGAGTGGCGCCTTTAAAGCGAATTCAGGAACTATATGTTGTAAAAATGTTACTAATATTAAGCAGCTTCAAACTATAACAGATCATTTTTCTTTTATTAGGTTATCTCTGTCTGTACACAGCGTTATCAAAATTGGTGTTTTCTGTAATACACATATATATGTATACAATAACACAAATTATAGGACTAGAATTGGCGTTTCCTGTGATGGATGAAGTTATATTCTATTTACCTCTTCATCTGTTGCATCAGGTTTTCCATATCGAATATTTTCCATAACAGTAGTTCCAAATAAAACTGGCTCTTGACTGATTAATCCTAATATACGTCCTCGTAACCACGAAGGATCCAAGGTTTTAATATCGTGGCCATCTATTGTTATAGATCCTTCTTTTACATCATAAAACCTAAAAATTTACAAAAAACAAACACATGTACTCCTTAATTAATTTCGATGGAAGCGAAGCTTTTAATGATATTTTTGACGTAGTGGAAGTGAACAAAAAAAATATGTTTTGAACCATTTGCCACTTGAATATAACGAAATCATAATAACAAAACCATTATAAACAAAAAGCACACAAATAGTTATAGGTATGATAGGCGAGGTATTATAAGTTATCAGAGTTTGCGAGTTTATAAGAGGCAAGAGGAGGTCCGAGTAGCGATGGCTACTCGAAACTGATAACAATCACAACACTTCTCCTGTACCTAAACTTAAAAGCTTCGCTGTAAAAACTAATCGTTGTAATATGAAGGATTTATGAATTATAATACCTTTCTAAAAGAGTTACAATAGTAGATTTTCCATTACCAGATGCACCAACAATAGCAATAGTTTTTCCTGGTGGCACTTTAAGGTTAAAATTTTGAAGAATCATCTAAAATATTACAATATGTACTTCTAAAAATGGCTATACCATTAATATTGTCATACCTGTTGACTTCTAGTTGGATAAGCAAAAGATACATTTTTAAATTCAATACCTCCTTTTACCAAATCATCAGATAATATTTCACCGCCTCTTAGAGACATAATAGGAGTTTTATTAATGTACTAAAAATGATAGTTAATAAAATATTTTTTGTATATTTTAAATTTTTTATTATTACCTCAAATACTCTGGATCCAGCTGCTACTCCTCTAACAATAGATCCAAACAATAATGAAATTTGAGCAAGAGAGCGCTGAATTGTTTGAGAAGCCATTAAATATGCCATAACTTCACCAGCAGATAGCTGATTTGTTGATAATAAATACCCACCCATATACAGTGTCGATAAGACCATACTACAGTAGAAACCACAATTACAATACTACTCAAACATAATATTGTAGTTAAATATCAATTACACATCAATACTAACATTTGTGGACAAATGAAATTATAAATATTAATTCTGGTTTCAATTGACTTTACAAAGTATTACTAACGAACTTAATTTATTAAGTGAAAAAAAGTCAACATAAGAACAGTTTTACTAGTTTCTTTACCTATTAATAAACATATTAGTACCAGCTTGAAATAAACCAATGCCCAAACCTAAATTTTCATTTAATTCCATAGCTAATTCAGCCTCTGCATTAAACAACTCTTTTTCTTGATCTTCCATTGCAAAAGCTCTAACAGTTCTTATATTACCAATTGCTTCATCAGCAACAGCTGTAGTTTTTTCTACCTTTAAAAAAAAGTTTTTTTTAAATTGTAAAACCAATAACGGACAAATATTCTTATGCTTACTTGAGCTTGTGCCTTCCTTGATACGGTTCTAAGTAAAGATCCGAAAATAGTACCTACAGCTATAATTGAGGGTATACATAATAAAGATATAAAAGTCATTTGTGGCGATATCATAATTAAAGAAATCGAACAACCAATAATTTGAGTAGCTGCCCTTAAACCACCAGAAACAATTTGTTTAAAACTACTTTTAAAATCTTGAACATCAGATGTCAATCTAAAAAATTTTTACAAGTACATTTATGTATCTTACACCAATGAATTTGTTTAATTATTACCTATTTATTATTTCCCCAGTTCTTTGCTGATCAAAAAAGACTATATCCTGATTAATTATAGAAGCAAATAAATCAGTTCTCATTTTATATGCCATTTTTTCACCCAAATTTGATAACATATAGATGTAAAAAAATGTACAAATACTCTATAAATAATTTGGTTACTTTAACAAAGACAGATGAAATAAAACTTATTTACCTGAGCAACGTACATACTGACTAATTTAATAGCAGGTGTTTTCATTTCCGAAAAAAATAATCCAGTATCTTTGGACTCACTAAATTTGGCTAAAACATTTACTACTCCGCCCATAATTTGAGGAATTTGTATATTTAATAAGGCCACTACTAATGCTCCCTAAAAATGTATTGACAGTAAAATATGAATAGCATAATTAGTTTTAGTTTGGTTAGATTTGATAAATAATTACTATTTTTTATGGGAAAACCGGAGTTTCATCATTTTTCCCATAAAAAGTAGGTAAATATATTGCATTTTATGAAATATGTACAGGTAGGTTGTGGATTAAAAAATATAAATAATACATGATAAAGTTATGTTTATGTTTATTATTTGGTAAAAAACATAAGCTACTTGTTGATAATGTGAAATTTGATTAAAAAACGCTTTTATGTGCATTTTTTTTATTTTTGGAGTTCTATTTTCCCGTGTGCTCTTTATATATTTTAAATATAACAACTTACAGATTTAGATTTCTCCATATAATTACGAAATGACAAATTATATAGACACTTTTGATATACTATAATCATTGTATAAGGACTAACTTATACAATGCTATAATAGATAAACAAAAAATGTATTCTCACGAATACATACCAAAACTGCAGCTAAAAAATACCAAATATGTGGTTTTAAGTATATCCAGAAACGTCCCCAATCAAATTTTGAATTCTGTTTTGTCTGTTTATCAAATCCTGCCATCCTAGTTTTGTTAGCTTCGCAAAGAACCCCATTTTTACTAATATATAATCGAATTAATAAACCACTTGTTAGAGTAAAACCAAATGTTTTAACAGTTGGAATAGGTTTTTGAAAACTTGGTTTTATAGTTTCCTTTACCAAATTACTAATAGTATTGTTTCTAGTTATAATTCTAGGTAGGAGAGTTAATCTTGAATAGAATAATTACATTAAACTATTACATAAAAATAAAGTTACTTTTAAGTACTTACTTATGGTGCAAATTTTGTTGAAGTAATTTCCACATAATGCATTGAAAAAGTTAAAGTTGCAATTATAAACAGAATTCTATTAATTTTCATGTAATTTTAATTAAACATATTCAAATTTCAAAATAATTTGGTTAGAAAATGACATTAGCAAATGTCATATAACTAGCTGTTTTACAACGTATATGAAGTCCACCAAATATTTTATTTTTAATTGTTTTGTGTAATGTCCATGGTAATGTCACTACGTATATGTATTATGTTTTTATCAAAACATTTATGTAATTTCATAATAAAGATATATTATTATCAATTTTTATTATTATTAATATTTTTTTGCTGATTTGATCTGCATACTGTTACCAGGACCAGTTGTGTTGTTAATGTCAGTTGTGAGTTGTGATATGTCAAAATTGCCAAATTGGTTTCTTCAAGGGGTCAATTGAAAATCGTATTAAAAGAAAAAAGTTGCTTCCATCATGTCCGAATTAAAAAATCGTAAAAGAATTAACGAGAAGGAATTTTCTATAGAAGGTATATACATCATAAATTTGTTGCAGAACATCAAAATCTAAACCTTGAAAGTTGGTTGAACAATGAAGTGACAAAAATTACGCATTTTCATTAATTCATCTTGTTTTGTGAACTTTTAACTGATTAGAACGGTTTATACGAACATTAAAATACGTAACCTTCATCGCTTTGACAAATAATGACAATCTATTTTTTCTTTAGATGAATTTGAATGTGAAGACACCATGACAAAACCTCACGCTGTACCTATTGTTGTTGCTAATGTGGATCATTCTTTTAAATTGGATGAAGAAGCTTTAAAGAAAGTTTTGATGAGAGATGAATTAAAGGATAGATTTGTTGTAGTAGTTTCAGTAGCTGGTGCTTTTCGTCATGGCAAGTCATTTTTATTGGATTTCTTTTTAAGATACATGAATGCTAAGGTAAAATTATACGTTAATTCTTATATACTAACATTATTTAATATATATGCCCTAAGTTATGTATCTTATCATTTATTATATTTTTATCAAAAAAGATAAGCATAGCAAGTTATGTGATGAATAATAATGAGATACTAAAAAATGTCAGGAGAAATTATTCATTACCTAAATATTTTGATGTATTGGTTACATTTTTTAACGTATAGCCTCGTTTAAAATTAACAGATATTTAAACAATTTTTCTCTTGCATTTTATGATCTTGTGAAAACAATACACTTTGAATTATTATTTTGTTGTTTTTATATCACTTAACCATAAATAAAGTAGGTTATTTAATAATACAAATTGTGTTGTTTGGATCACTAGATAAACAAAAATACATCACAAATGTTTATTTTATCACTTTTTCAGTACGTGTTAAAACAAAATACATCAGAATGGATTGGGTCAGAAGAAGCGCCTTTGGAAGGGTTTTCATGGAAAGGTGGCTCAGAACGCGATACCACTGGTATTTTAATGTGGTCTGAAGTGTTTACAACAGAATTAAGTACTGGTGAAAAGGTATAGCGCAATACTTTCTGAAATAGTTGATTTATAATAAATTTGATATAAGTATAACTCGAGATTTTTAAATTTTCAAATTATGACGTGATTGCGTTCATTTTTCATAAATAAAGTAGAAATTAATTAGAAATAATTCATGAATTAATTAGTTTTGGCCTCATAAAATCTGAAATCACAATAGACAAATTCAAATTAACTAATTGAATATTTGAATAAATTAAAATTTTGTAGGTTGCTGTAATATTATTAGATACACAAGGTACATGGGATAGCAAAAGTACTGTGAAAGAATGTGCCACTATATTTGCTCTTAGTACCATGCTCAGTTCAGTACAAATGTACAATTTATCAAGCAATATACAAGAGGACGATTTACAACATTTACAGGTACTTTTTGTGCATCGATCTAAGATATATAATTAATGATATTTTATTTTTAGCTTTTTACTGAATACGGTAGATTAGCTTTAGCTGATTCCGGTACAACACCCTTTCAAAGGCTACAGTTCTTAGTTAGGGATTGGCGTTTTCCATATGAGGCTCCTTATGGTGCAGTTGGTGGCCAACAAATCTTACAGAAACGTTTAGAAGTAAACGAACATCAACATCATGAATTACAATCACTACGAAAGCATATTAGTTCATGTTTTACAGAAATAGCCTGTTTTTTGATGCCCCATCCTGGTATTAAAGTTTCTACTAGTCCTACCTTTGATGGACGACTAGCAGGTATATTTTTTACTCTGTCGTTGCATTTCTATTTGAATTTATTTAATCTTTTTTTTTAGAAATTGATTCTGAATTTAAGGACAATCTAAAAATACTAGTTCCAATGTTATTAGCGCCAGAAAATTTAGTTCTTAAGAAAATTAATGGAGATAAGGTTAAAGTAAGAGATTTCGTCCAATATTTCAAATCGTACATGCAAATTTATGAAGGTAATGAATTACCTGAACCAAAATCTATGCTTGTGGTAAGTATTTTAAGTCATATTAGCTAAAATTTAAATTCATATTCTTTTGTTGTATATTCTGGTGGTCAAATCGGATTTTTTTTGTGATTTAGAATCAATTCTTGTTACAATAGGATTTCATGTATTTCATCTGTAGATCAAGTGGTTCCCATAAACAGATACAAACATTTGTAATTATATTTTAAAAGTTCTATGCTGTTTTTTTAAGTTTAAAGGGTTTGGATTAGACTCTTCGAATATACTTTATAAGCACTTTTAAGTATATTATATTTGTTTGAAACCAGAATACGGAATAATGAACTTTCTTTTATTTGAATAACGTATGGGGAATGAAATGTGAACAAGTTTAAATTGCAAATTTTTTCTGATATGAAAGCGAAATGAAAAATGAAGTAGACAGGGATTTTATTTGTTCTATTGCTTACCAAGCAACACTGGATATCAGCTGATTAATAAAACTATTTCATTGTAAAAATGTCTTTAAACGAGTTGCAGCGTAGAAAGTTAATATATAAATTTTGCGAAGATTTTCCAACTAA
The DNA here is from genome assembly GCA_964028335.1 of Altica lythri. Classification (NCBI taxonomy): domain Eukaryota; kingdom Metazoa; phylum Arthropoda; class Insecta; order Coleoptera; family Chrysomelidae; genus Altica; species Altica lythri. The sequence goes on along the minus strand of OZ034808.1, from coordinate 15,891,813 downwards.
AAAAAAGTGAAATTTTTCATAACTTTGACCAATTAGGTTTTACCAAAACATTTATTTACAAAACAATTGCAGTTTATAGAACTGGAAAATCATGTGAAAGGCAATCTGGTAGTGAAAAAACATGTGCTTTGCAGGATTCTAAAGTGCGATCCAAATTAAGGGCTGAAACTGCAGGTCACACAGCAAAATCCTATAGGGAGCTCGGAAGAAAGTATAAAGTTGACAAAAAAAACCGTGAAGAAGAATTTAAAAGAAATGAATATTGACAAATTGACGAAAAAAACCGTTCCAGCTGTTACAGAAAATCAAGAAACTGCCATCGTTAAACGACTACGTCTTCTTTCCCAAGATTTGTTCGCTTCAAATTCAAAGAAAGTTTGCATCGAAAGGAATGAATGGACTCCGAAATGTTATTTCAAGCATCCGCATATTGAAACACCTAACGAAGTCAAATTCAAAGCAAAAACAAAATACCCGGAAAAAGTTTTGTTTTGGATGGCAATAAGCGAACGAGGCATGAGCGATCCTGTATTCATTAAAGGCGGTTTAGCTGTGAATGCGAACGCTTACATTACAAAATATCTTCCTGTTTTAAAAAAATTCATTAACGAATTTCACGAAAACGGGGAAATAATTTTTTGGCCAGACTTGGCGTCTTCACACTATGCCAAGGCTACACAACTCGCTTTAAGAGTTTTGAACATTGACTATGTCCCTAAAGAAAAGAATCCACCAAATGTGCCACAGCTAAGACCGATTGAAACTTTTTGGGCGAATTTAAAGAGGAAAGTTTATGGAAGAGGCTATAGAGCAAACAATGTTAATTCCTTGATAGCTAAGAACAAAAGAGAGCTCCGGCAAATCAATACAAAGGGTGTTCAAGACGCAATGCGTGAAGTACTACTAAATATAAGAAAAACCAATAGATATGGATATAAGTCTTTTTTGTAGCTAAAGTACATTGTTATTTCTTTATGATGGGAACATTTAAGCTTTATATCTTAGAAAATAAAAAATCTGCAGATTAGAATATGATTATTCACATTTCATTCCCCATACGTTAGTATTTTTTTGTATTTTAGGCTACTGCTGAGGCTAATAATTTAGCAGCTGTGGCTGATGCTAAAGAAGTGTATATAAGTATGATGGAAGAGGTTTGTGGTGGAACCAAACCATACCTAAAGACTGAATCTATCGAAAAAGAACATCGTAGAGTTAGGGATAAAGCAATCCAACAATTTAATAGTAAAAAGAAAATGGGAGGAGATGAGTTTAGTTTAACATATAAGGAGCAATTAGAAAAGGTATATAAAAACTTGACATACATATACACATGTACATAAATTTGAAAAATGGTACTTTTTAGGATATTGAAGAAACATTTACTCAATTCAAAGCACACAATGAAAGTAAAAATATATTTAAATCAGCTAGAACTCCCGCTGTATTCTTTGCAATTGCTGTTATGCTTTATATTCTGTCAGGTGTCTTCGGATTTATTGGTTTATACTTCTTAGCAAACCTTTGTAATATGGGAATGGCTTTTGCATTTTTAACATTAGGGACATGGGCATATATAAGGTAAATATAAAATTATTCACAGAATAAGTATTTTATTGTTTAATTATTTTTTTTATAGATATAGTGGCGAAATGCGAGAAGTTGGAACGTATATTGACGAAAGTGCTAACTTTATTTGGGAAAATGTAAGTTTAGTTTTACTTTAAATTATCATCACTAATTGATTTTTTTTAAATTTCTTATCTCCAAATTGGTGATGCCAATAATTTTAAAATATATTTAGAATTTACTAAAAAAACTTTCAAATTAGCGAACAATCTAATAATAAATTATATTTATGAATTAAATAGAAGTTCGCAAATTTGAGTTTGTATCATTAATTTTCCACATGTGTGACTAATACCAATTAATCCCATTTTTAGCATGCATATTTCAAAAAACGAAAGTTACGAAAACAGCGTATGTATCACAAAAGGATATTCTGCATGTTCAATCAAAGCACATAATTGCATGATTATTTAATTTTCCATTCAAAGCAATATCCTCGATAATCTAAAATTCTTTAAATGCACAATATTGCATTATATATTTGCACTTTAGTATTATGTGAAATATTTCTTTAATAAATCAGGCTTCTTTGCAATTTTTGAAAAAGGAATGAAACAATTTTTAAATTTTTTGTATCATGGTGTATATTTTCAGCTTTATAGTATTTAATGCAATTTTATTATAAACACAACCAAACTTATATGGAATAACCTTTTATTAATACGAAATATTTTTTTAAGTACATGTATTTAGTATCTAGAACTGGCAGATAAATAATAATATTTGATCAGGCACTGTCGATTTTTACTGTTTTACTTGCAAGTCGCATGAAGTTTATAATTTATTTATATTCGAAAATTACACAAAAATGGGATTTCTGGGATTAGGAACCTTAAAGAATAGACCGAGGAGAAGTCGCGAAAGAGTAACTCCAGAGGGACAGGATCGCTTTTTAAATCAAATAGCAAGATGAAATCCCTCATCTCAATTAGAGCTTTAAATGCACCTTTTGCAAGCCACGGGTGTGAGTATTTATGTAGAAACTATTAGAAGACTTCTCGCTCGGGAATCATTGAAGCATAAAAATTGGAATATTGAAGATTGAAAAAATGTCTTATTATATGATGAAACCAAAATCGGTCTTCAATCCGATGACCGGCGGATTCGCATTTTAAGATGTGGAGGAAGACAAGCTAGACTTCGCGTTGCCAAACCTATCCCGAAACACAAACGAGGTACTGGAATGTTTTGGGTTGAAATTATAATTGGTGAAAGAACTCCTGTAATTCTCATTCGACTAAGCCTAACAGGTCAAAGGTATGTAGATTTGGTATTGCATCCTGTTGTCAGGCTCTAGTAAGGATGTTTTGTTTTTTTTTATTTATGCAAGATAATGCCCTTCACATACCAGCAGAGTTGTGAAATGTTTCTTAGAAACAGAAGGTGTTGCAGTTTTGGAGTGGTCTTCTTGCTAACCGGATCTTAAGGAATAAGATCAAAAGAAAGATTAGAGCTCGTCAAAATGGTCCTCTTAACATTGAGCAACTTACACAAGCGGTTTTAGAGGAGTGGACAAATTTTCCCCATGAGATCAATTTGATAAATTGCATGTCTCATCGAATTCGTGCTAGAATCAATACTAGAGGTTATTAAAATTAATATTTTAATAGCATTCTTCTAAAACTGTCACTTTCAGAAAAATGGTTTTTTTAGTTATTTGTTCTATTATTTTAAAAATTTAACATTTTTTTTTAATACACTTGGTTTCGACAAACTGCTCTTTAATCCTCAATGACTGTTTTTTTTATACTAAAATCTAGTTTTCGAAATTACTGGGGGAGATTCTATATAAGTTTGGTTGTGTGTATATTTCCTTTATATAATTTGAACTTATGTTGTAGTTCATGAAGAACTTAATTCAAGGCTACGTAGAAAACGGTATGCAACAAGTGGCTGCAGAAGTAGCTGAGATGACATTAAGGAACGCCACGCAAACGGTGGTGGCAAGCAATGGTGGTAATAAAAAAACTGCATGATTAGAAAATTCTAATAATGTGCAGAAATTATTACTACAAGTTCCCAATGCTATGTTGCATATATCATCGAACTTGGGAAATCTGATACCCTAGGAAAACTTATTTTTTGAATTAGCGGATTGTTGGAAATCTTGCCATCCTTATAATATGTACAGATTTTTAGCCATGAGTGTATGTATATATGTAACATTTTATTATTATTATATTGTGATATCTTGGCAATGTTGGTATTAGAGTAAATTTTTTATTATTATTTATTATTTTATACAAAAAATAGGTATTTTAAAAATTAGGTCTTGTTCCAAATGACAAAAAAGATAGTAGGCATGGATTTATCCATTAATAGGGATATCTTACAAACTTAATTGTCAAATTTATCTCATATCAAAACATCATACTTTTAATCCTATTAAATTTGTATTCTTTCAGAATTTAAAAGTACAAGTACTCATGTATAAAATACATTTAAATTTTTTAAAAATTAGTTATACATCAAGAAATATTTATTTCAACGATAAATGTTTGGCAATTGAATTTAAATGTATTTATTTTTAACTATATACATTTTTCATCTTACAACGTAAATTTATCGCGAATTAATTAGTTTCTCATTAAGAATTTCATAAAAACATAATAGTTGATGGAAATGCAACTAAATTACAAATAAATATATTTATTTATATTGCTTACTAGATTCGTAAGCCGACTAATATTTATTTAAAGTAACTAATAATATTAATCAAAATAGATTTTTTAGATTGTTTATTATAAAAAAATATCGCATAAAAGAGAATATATATTTGTGTCAAAAATATGAAAAAATCTTATGTATCTTGCCGTTTTTACAAAATTTTAAACTAAATTGTTTATGAATAAGGACCAATTATTATTTTTTTAATTAAAAAGTATATTCTTCAAAAGAAGTAAAATATATATTGTAATTCTGGTTTAATTTCGGAATAGGTGGAACAAATACGAGATTATCGTAGTTATTTTTTCTAATTAGAAATGTTTTCAGTACTAAGAGAAAATTAATTTTTGCCACTACTTTGCAAATTATGGTTACATGAAATTGAAGATGCATTAAATACATACTACTTGTATATTTTTACCAAACAAATAACACTATTTAAAATTCGCACACTTCTATGATTTCCTCATAAGTTTTATTTAAATTATAATTATTATATTAAATAATAGGAATGTTTCCTTCTTCTTCTTATAATAGGAACTAGTCCTGCGTTAATCCGATATTTTTAGCCTCCTTTGGAGATATTCCTGTGATATTGAGCTCCAACTTTCGTACCATCTTTTGGGTCGTCTGCCTACCGGTCTTTGCGTACTTGGTTTTTGCGACTTTGTCCACTTTGCCCATCTTTCTTCTGGTATCCTTTCTACATGGTCTCTCCAACACCGCTTGCGTGTTCTAAACCATCTTACTACATCCTGCATTCCTAGTTCCTCCCTGATGTCCTGGCTCCTTATTCGATCCCTGTGAGTTACACCCTTGATGGTTCTTAATATTTTCATTTTGGTGGTCCTCATTATTCTTTTCGTTTTTGATGTTTCAGCTATGGTTTCTGTGACGTACGATAGTATAGGACTTACGCAAGTTTTGTATATTCTCATCTTGCTCTTTGCAGTCATCATATTGCTTCGCCATATGATATCTCTCAGGTATCCGCTGACTCTTGTTGCTTTTAGGACTTGTGTTCTTGTTTCTTCAATCAGAAACAGGCTGGTGAGTTCTTTCTGAAGTTCCATTCCCCCATACTTGGTAAGTTCATTATTGATATTGTCGACACCGGGAGTTTTTCGGTTTTTCTGTATTGTCGCTTGAACCTCCTCTATTGTTATTTCAGTCTCAATGTTGTCATTTGAGAGGATCTCTGTTTTTGATATGTTGTCATCAGGTAAATTGTACATATTTTCAAAGCGTTTCATCCATGTTTCATGTGTAATACCTTTACTTCTTCCGTAATCTCTTTTTTTTATTTCGTAGCATGTTCCACACTTTTTTTTTGGGCTCCGTATAGATCACCCTCCATTTCAGACAAGAATCTCTCCCAATATTCTTTTTTTAATTGCCTTATAGCGTTGGTTGTTCGACTCCTAATAATTTTGTATCTTTCATATTCCGGTGTTCTGTTGTTAATGTATTTTAAGTAAGCTACTTTTTTATTTTACAAGTCCTTTTGCTTGTTTTGTTTCTGTTGCCGTTGATGTTCACTGTTCTCAGTCCTATAGCTTTATACTATATTGTTTTTAATTTTATTCCCATGCCAACTCTACGTCGCCTTCCCCTCTTATATAGTTTTGTGAATTTTTTTCTTTGAATCTTCTTTCGTATAATCCTCTTATGATGCCATCCTTAAGTAATTTGTTTAAATTTAGTGGCGTACTTAGGCGTCTTTGTTTTTGCATAAAACAAGACTGTTGTGTTCCTGTCAATAGGAATGTTTTCCTTATTTAAATTATCACATTTGGTTATTTTTCAATAATTTTGTTTATCCAACCATCCATTAATTGTTACAGTTGAACTAAATACTTTTACAGTAACGGCAACTAAACCTGCTTTATTTGTATACTCTTTATAAATTTGTAATAAATATAATTTATTTTTGTTTATATACTATTTTACGGATGTTATATTTATTAACAAAAGTAACTTTTTAAAGTATAAAAAATATTTTTGTGAGTTTATAATTATATAAAAATAGGATTCTTTGTATGATTCTTATTTTGAAATCGGAAAATTCATATTGAATATATCTTTAAATTATTTGTTGTCTGTGAAAAACGATTATATTGTTATTGTTTTTGAAAATTCCCAAAATAAATTTATATTTTACTCTTTTTTAAAAATATTAATATGGATTTTCTTATATGTGTGTTGAGTTTATCCGTTAATTGTTTTTATTATGTTGGTGGTGTTTTGTTAATGTATAAGTACTGACATTGCAATATTTTTACACCGAAGTGCCTCATTAACTTCTTTGTAGTATATAGATTGTTGTTCTTATCCATCTTAATGTATAAATTAACTAGGTTGTTACTGAGATCTAATATTTCTTTTAGTTTCTTACCCTTTTTTTCTTTTTGAAAAGTCATCATTTATTACCAATTTCAAATGTATTTAGTGAGAGCCTTGTAATGTAATTAATACGTATCTCTGATTCAATTTATGAATATTGTTAAAATATATTTTATGGTTATACTTCAGTGATACTTTAAATTATATCACTCCATTTGTGAACAATATTACGTAACAAAAATATATGTAAACATCATTTAGAGTATTTCAAATTGCTGGCTTTTCAAAAATATTTTGACAACTTAAGAAAGTAGGTTACTTAATCAATATTAAGGATAGAGTAATAAATATTATAGGAGGAATTCAATTAATTTACACTGTGCATAATATTAAAATTTTACAGCAAAATGGTGGTGTTAATTAAGCTCAAAAAATCTATGGTATAATTAAACCTGTATATTTGGTTTTGGTAATAAAGCATTTTTAACAATGTATATTTTTTTTATTTTCCGTCTCTTTTATTATTATTTTAAATAAATTATCTTAATTTAAATTTCGTAAATAGCAGTTTTAGTTTTAAATATATATATAGACCACATTCTTGTGTCTGATGTTTCTTTGATAGTCCATTCTGGTTTGCGTGATCTCCACAGTGTTCTTCTTCTTAAGGTGCCTTATCCCATGCCCACTTTTTTCTATCTGCTGCTGTTCTGTTCTGAAGAGTTCTATTGATGTTTTTCCACTCCACTGTCTTAGGTTTTTCAACCAGGACGTGCGTCTTCTACCCGGTCTTCTTTGCCTTCCACCTTCCCTTGTATGACCATTCATATTCTCGTTTCTTAGTATGAAACCAAAATAGTGCTGAGTAGTTCCTTATCCTTTTTCATTCTTAGCGTTTTTGTATTTGTTAAAGTTTCCAGGATATTTTCTACATTCTTCGATAACACCACATTTCAAAACTAGTGAGTCTTTTCTCTATCGCCTCTGTAATTGTCCAGGCTTCAACTCCATAAAACAGGACAGAATACGTAGCATCTCAATACTCTAGTTCCAATGTCTACGTTCAGTTTTCCGTGGCATAATATTGCTAAAAGCACTCCTGGCTATATCGAAGGCGTCTTTTTATTTCCATTCTACGAACCCATTCTTCATTTAGTTCGCAACCCAGGTATTGATCTCTGTGTACCCTGCCTAACGGTGTTCCTTTAACGTAAAATCTGTCTTCGCCCATATTATTCTTGCTGGCCACCATGATTTTTGCTTTCTTTGTGTTCAGTGCCATTCCATACCTCTCGCAATATTTGGTAATGTTATCAACCAAGATCTGCTTTCCGCAAGGAGTATTGTATCGTCAGCATATCTAATATTATTCAGGAGTATTCCGTTAATAAGTATGTCTTTATTTACGCCTCTTTAAACATGAATAGATATTAAAAAGTAAAAGGGAGAGCACGCATCCTTGTCTTACTCCTCGAATTATAGGTATCTCCTTCGATTTTTGTTGATCTACTCGTATTATGGCTTTCTAGTGTCGGTATAAATGATTCTCACGTCTTCGTCATCTAATTCTGTATTCTTTCACATTGTTAGTGACCACAAATTAGTTTTTGTTGTTACAAATATGCCCACTCCATTGGTTGCTCCTGTTAATCATAATTTTGGGGAGCACATTATCAATGTTATCCTTTTCTGCAAGAATTGAGACCGTCTTTTTCTTCAGCAAAATCTACGTTTAAAGCTTAGTAATGATGTATTGGGTTTTTCATCGGTGGTCAGGGCCAGGGATTTGGATCTGATGGTGGATATTAGTCTTCGCTTTAGAGAACATATTTCTATTTCCGTTAAAAAAGCGTATTCAGCTTTAAGGCAAATTTATCCCTTTCGTTAATGTTTACCAATTAGTGTACGTAAGACACTATGTGACTCCCTTGTCCTGAGTTATTTTAATTTCTGTGATGTTGTTTACGGTCCTTGTCTTGCTCGGTTTACTTCTTCTAGGATTCAAAAGGTTCAGAATTCCTTTATATATGTATCAGTTTTCGTAGTCTTGTCTGCGGTGCCCTGAGGTTCTCTGACTGGGTAAATATGGAGGGTCGGCTTAGGATTCAATGTTGAGTTTCTTTCACAAGATTTTAATCCACTATATTTGTTCACACGTTTCACATTACGAACGGACATTCACAATTTATGCCATCGTGGTCTTCTATCTATTCCTCGTCATTCTAGCAGTCGGTTCCGTTGATTTTTTACATACACAATGACGTCGTCTTATGATATTCGCGTTGAATGGAAAAGTCTAAGTCCATTAAAATTTTCGTAAGCGTATGAGGATGCATTTTCTGCGTAGTTAAGTCTCGTGGCACATAGGGTTTGGCGATGTACAACGCGTTTCATGAATAGAGCTTTAAACGTGTATCTTAATTTTTGTGTGTCTTAGCACTTTGTTTTTTAGTCTACATATGAGTAGCGCCCTTTTAGCTGCAATGGTGAGTTTTGTTGGAACATCAATGTCAGACTTGTTAAGTCATTTATGAATCAACACCATTGGCTTAGGTTTAATTGTAGTTAAGGTTTTATGAACGTGTATATAATTTCCGTTTTTAATTTTGTTCATTAGAATGTACTTTTTTGTATATTTAACTAAGCAATAAATTATTTGATTTGATATAAAATGTATTAATTACTAATCTTTAAAAAATAAATTTGATAATAAAATCTATATTTCTTTAAAAATTTAGAAACAACTAGGCATCTGACTTCGATTTCCTTGAAGTCGGCTCCAATTGCTTATATCTTTGTAAACGATTTGAGTTACTGAGGGTAATTTGCCATTGGAGCCGACTTCAAGGAAATCGAAATCAGATGCCTAGTTGTTTCTAATTTTTTTAAGAAATAAAGATTTTATTTCTGGCTTTTCAGTAAATTGTTTTTTGAAGGAAGTTTAGTTTTTTTAAAAAAAGTTTTTATTTTATCATTTTTAGTTGTTAATTGACTCATGATGTACTATTTTTATAAAACCTTCCAAATACCGTGCAAGAGGCACTGAGTTCAATCCCCCAGCAATCCCGACATGTACCAATGTGACTTTTTGGAGGCATAAGTAAATTGCCTAACACCTAGAAACACGAAGCACGTGTAAAACATCGTGATGAAACGTGGACTTAATTGTCTGAAATCACCAACACGCAGTGAGCAAGAGAATTGATGAAATGCTCATTCCTTCTCCTTGTGTGAAGAGGTCTATGGCTTAAGAGTGGGACAGTAACGGGCTAATTATTATGTTTTTATGTTATACATCATTATTAACATATTAACTTAACTGCAGAGCTTTTTTATTGATTTTTGTAGTATTTCTTGGAATATCTTTCACATTGATGACCAGACCTTAATCAAATTTCTATGGGATCACACGAACACTCTATTCTTTTGAATGCAAAACGATTTTTTTTAATCGGATTATAAATACCAGAGATATTCGGTAACATAAAAAAAACTTTGGTCGAATTAAGAACCCCCTCTTGTTTTAAATCGGTTAAAGTGGGACAGTAACGCGCCAATTATTATGTTTTTATGTTATACATCATTATTTACATAATAACTTAATTGCCGAGCTCATTCTGTTGATTTTTGTGGTATTTCCTGGAATATCTTTCACATTGATGACCAGACCTTAACCAAATTTCTATGGGACCAATAGGAAACTCTATTTTTTTGAATGCAAAAAGAATTTTTTAAATTGGATTATAAATACCTGAGATATTCGGTAACATCCATAAAAAAAATGGTCGAATTGATAACCTTCTCCCTTTTTGAAGTCGGTTAAAAAGGAAAAAGTAATAAATATAGTTTCACTAATAAATTTTATTAAAAAAAAATATCAGAGTGATATCAATTTACAATTAATTTATTTATACTATATCTTAGCTTAAAGGAAACATTTTCTTAATCATAGTAGTTACTCTAATTTCAGCCTTTTTCAACTCGCTTTTAACAGCCGTTAAATGCTCAATACACGCCCTATTTTCAGGCTCGAGTATTAATACCTTTTCAAAAGCTTCAAATGATTTTTCGAAGTTTCTAACAAATTCATAAGCAACGCCTAACTTATATAAAGCTTTAACGTTAGTGTTATTATATTCTAAAACTTTCAAACATAAATCTATCACTCTATCCCATTCTTTCTTTTTAAAATAACAAGAGCATAAATTATTATAGATATTTTCTTTGTACTTTTTTATATCTGAAACCGGTATATCATCTATGCTATCAGGTTTTTTTTCTGCATCAAACGGAATAGAATGAAGAATTTTCAATCCTTTTATAAATCTCAAAGCTGCTTCTTTAATTTTATTTTCTTTAAAATGTATATTGCCCTTTTCCTTATGATATAAAGCTAAATGTATTTTTTTGGGTGCATTCATTTCGTAAATATATTCATCTAATTCTAACTCAATTAATTCTATAACTAAATCTGTTTTTTCATTATTTACATCTAATAAAAATTTTGATTTTTCCCCCACATTCATAGTTAATAGACACAGTTCAACAGTTCTCCAAAAATCTTCATCATTATCTCCAATAACTATAATCTTATTATTAATATTCACTATATGAGATTCCGTTATAGTGATCGTACATTTACTATTTTCATTAGGTTTGCGACCCCATTTCCCCTTTATTAAAACTTGTTTAGAAATTTTACCGTCAGGTGGCAGTTTCTCCATCTTTAAATTTAACACTCAGATTCAGTATTAAATTTATCAGCCAAAACTTCTAACGTTAACGCGTAATATTCATGAGCAACTTTATCATTCGAAGAAATTGGACTGGGTATTGCAAGTTTACAATCGGTAAAATATTGTCCTGTAGTTCTATTGGAAGTCAATAGTAAATGTAAAGGAGTTTGAGCACCTTGTTTTGGGCTTTTTACGACAATAATTCGTATTGGCCACTGAAGAGCAAATAACCACTTGTTGCTTAATGGCAAAAAGTTTTTGAACAATGGAGTTTCAACGTTTCCTGGATTTGCTGCATTCACAATTATATTGGTATCTAGAAATAAATTAATTTTAACAGAAAATCTTATTAATCTAAAGTAGATCTTATACAACGGTTAAATTGTTTATATTGTAATTCAATAAAGGAAATGTTATATTAACAGTACTTACTTAGTAACTTTTTAGATAATTCTTTGGTGAACAAATTCAATGCAAGTTTAGAGACCCCGTAAGCAGTAAAATGTGATCGAAACTCAGTCTGACATTTTGTGATTGCATTCAGATCATAAACATTGGCCATTCGATGACCTTCTGAAGATACGTTGACGATTCTAGCGTGTACCGATTTTTTTAACAACGGCAACAAATGATGTGTTAATATAAAAGGACCTAAAAAATATTATAATTAGAAATTAAAAACAATAACAATTAAAGAGCACACCTAAATAATTAGTTTGAAGGGTCACATCAAATCCATCTTCAGTTAATTCCTGAGGATGGTAGAACACTCCTGCATTATTAACTAAAGCATAAATCTCATCAAATTCTGATTTAAGCGAATTGGTGAACTTTATGATACTTGAAATTTTAGTCAAATCTAATTCCTTGACAAAGATTTTTACAGATTTATTATTTAAATAAGAAAGTATGTACTTTTTGGCTGCAACTCCTTTATCAACATCTCTACAGGCAAGAACAAGAGTCGCACCTAAAAAGAACATATAAGAATTTGTAACAACATTCAATAATCATTTATCAAGCACCTCTTTGAGCTAGTTCAAGAGCTAAAGCTTTGCCAATTCCTGAACTTGCCCCGGTTATCACCACAACTTGACCATCTAATCTCGTTGTGCAGCGACAAACCCCACCAGCAAAATATTTACTAAAAATGAATTACTATAATAACAAAACAAAGCATAAGTAGAATGTACTTACACCAAAAAGAAAGCAGCTGACCCTACAACGACCGACCCTGCTACGTATTTCCACATAATTATCAATTTGAAAAACAGCAAGTATGAATAAAGCTTGTTATAATAATAATAATGAGTCCTACCTAGGGTTATATAGTCACAACAGGATTAACTTGTAAATATAACAACAAATTTCAGGTTCACTGTATTTTTATGCACAATGAAATATTAAAATGCCACCCACACTGACAATCTAGGATGGCAAAAATATGCTTGGTTTTTTAGTTTTTTGACATTGATGTTTTTCAGGTTCAAGGATAATAAATTATTAAATAGTGATGTAGGGAAACTGATAAAATATAAATTTAATTGTTACAATAAACACATGTTTATATATTTTTTAATTAATTAATTTAAAAACCATAATAAATTATTGGCCTTTACATGAGACTGGATTAGGCCATATCTTTTGACGTTTACGTCAAAGAAGTTGAAACGTCAACAATAACAAACCGAATTTAAACCAAGAAGATTACAAAAATCCAGAATAAATTGTGTGTAGTAAATTATTTATTCTTTCGTAGTCATGTTAACAACAAATAGGTAGTTTAATACATTATTCAAATGCGTTCATCGGTTAGTTACATTTTATCAAGTAGTACAAGTGAGCCAAATATGTCTCACCCAGATTATGACCAATATTCTCATGATCATGCTGCTCTATTAATCCTTTTAAGACATATAGGTACTCAGTTAAAACCCAAAATTTTTACAAAATTTTATGATCGTATGAGTAAGCTTACTAGTGTGCGAATAACTGATTCGACTGGAGCAGTTAGAAACATTTTAGTTCGTTATATTAAGGAACATCCTGTAGAAAATAATGATTGGGGAGATTTTCAAACACATAGACGTTTATTAGGATTAATATCATTAGGAAAATACGATTCACAACAAGAATTAAATGAAATATGTAGAGTGCACGAAAGTTTAAAGGTTAAGTATAATACAACATTATTTGATTCAAGATGTATATTATTTGGTCCTACAAAGGACACTGACTCACCAGGGGATGAAAATCCTGCTTCTAGTAGTTCTGGAGATAGTGAAAAATCACAGGAAAATACGGTTGAAAAATTTACCACCCCTAGTAATTTTAAGACAAGAGCTTTATTTTATGATATTTCGTCAACTTGCTCTGATTTGGAAAATCAAGTAAATGAGTTTCTTAATTCACTCTTTTGGGTTCTGGATTCAAAAAGAGTAGAAAGATCAAGAGAAAAACTAGAACGAGTGTCTTTATTGTTAGCACCATTTGAAAAAAAAGATTTCGTTGGACTTGATATGGAATCAAGAAATAATAAAAAGAGATGTACTGGTAAGTGTTTATATTTTTTTATAGGATATTAATTCGATTAACAGATAACTTTATACATAGTTAATATCCAAATCTTGAGTTTCATCAAACTCAAATATTTATTAAATATTGTAAGTTATCATTATTTAATATCATATCATGTTCTTTCATAGTTAAGAAAATTTTATTTTAACACTTCGTATATTGAACTTTGATCGTAGGACCTTTCACCTTGCTAGCTAACTCAATAAAAAATAATCAAACACAGTTTACAGTAATTTTTATAGGTTTGTTATTGTATTATACCTATCGTTTTTATTCAAATTGTATATTACCTGTTAATAAAAACTGAATACACTTTTCGTCCTGATTTTTTTTAATTTATCCTTTTTTAGGCCGAATGACAAAACACTTAGGAGATCTTTGTCTGCAAACTGGTTTATTATCAGAAAGTTTAAATTACTATGCTCAAGCAGCAGAAATTCTTAAATCTGTTAATGATTGGCTTTGGCTTGGAGCAGCTTACGAGGGTCTTTGTGCAGCTTCAGCTATAGTTCTCTATCCTGATATGCAAAGAAATGTTCCTCTTCATAGAAATGCCAGTTTGCAAGAAGGTTCTCCTAGAAAATCAAGCCAAACTCCACCGCCTATAGGTCTGGGTGTGAAGAAAAATGTTCCTAATGCTTTACTCCCAGAGGATATATCAAAACGATATAGAGAAGCAATAATACATTACAGCAAATACCAAAATGCTGGAATTATAGAAACTGAAGCTAGTTTTAAAGCAGCCAGAATCACTGTCGAACAAAATCATGCTTTACAAGCAGCAAGTTTTTTACAAAATGTTGTTTACATAAATTTACATTTATCAGAACAAGAAAAGATTCAGCGATTCGAAACTTTGGCAGATTTATACAGTCAAATTGGGTTTTGCAGAAAAGCAGCATTTTGTTTAAGATTAGCAGCAACAAGATATGTATCTCCTCAAAATCCTTCCCCAAATTGGAGTCGTTGTTACGCACTTATGCTTCAAAGTCTACCAGGACATCACCTAAATTTAGATCCCGTTGAAATGAGAACTGCAGATCAAGGATGGCCTGCTTTACAAATACAACTTATTCAGGTACAAATCAAATAGTTTTAAGTTTGGTAGGATATTTGGTTTACTATATGGCTTTTAGGAATTAGTTGTAGCAGCTAGAAGAACTGGTCATTCAGCATTAGCGACTAGACATATGACATTTCTTTTACAAACGATGTGGCCACATCTCAGGTAATTAGGATATTTTAAGGTAACAATTTGATATAAAAAAAATATTTAATTTTTAGTCAAACGGAACAAAAAGAATTAGCAGTACAACTTCAAAGCCTCTCAGCTCAATGTGAAGGTTCTCCAGTACCTCTTGTTCTCGACAGCGGCTTAGTAGTGCCACCAGCAAATTTAACAGATATTCCAAATTGCGCAGCTTTCGTTCCGAAAGATTTACAACCACATTTAAGACCTAGACGTATAGAAAGTAATAAGCAGGATACTGGACCATTTTTATTTACACCAATTCGTTTCGGTGGTAGCTTAGATAGAAGAACTAGAAAGAGTACCTCCAAATTAGGTAAGTTTCTTCTTCTTCTTCATGTACCTTGTCCGTTGCGGACGTTGTCTATTATCATAGCAATTTTAATTTTATTTGCGGCGTTCCTGAATAGTTGGATCGACGTTAGTCCAAACCATTGGCGTAAGTTTTGAAGCCATGAATGTCTTCTTTTTCCGGGTCCACGTTTACTCTCTATTTTACCCTGTATTATTAGTTGCAGGATACGGTATTTGTCGTGTCTCATAATATGGCCGAGGTATTCCAGTTTCCGCTTCTTAATTGTGAAAGAGATTTCTTTTTGTTTACCCATTCGGCGCAATACCTCTTCGTTGGTGGTGTGGGTCGTCCAGGATATTTTCAGAGTACGTCGATACACCCACATCTCAAATGCCTCCAGTTTTTTCATTTGTGTTTCCGTGATTGTCCAAGCCTCTGCGCCATACAGCAAGACTGGAAACACATAACATTTTACCAGACGTATTTTTTGTGGGAGAGATATGTCGCAACGGGCGAATATATTTCTTATGTTGTTAAATGTTGCTCGGGCCTTTTTCACTCCAGATCGAATTTCGGTTGTTTGATCCCATTTCGAATTGACGACTGTTCCAAGGTATACCTATGAGTCTACGTGTTGAATTATTTGGTTTTTTATTTTCAATTGTCTGGCAGGTTTCTGAGTTTTGCTCACCAGCATCCATTTTGTTTTCTTTATGTTAAGAATAAGTCCTCTATCTTCACTCGCGTTTTGTACCCTGTCCATAAGATCTTGTAGTTCATCGATACTGCTGGCGAGTACAACTGTATCGTCCGCATACCGGATATTATTTGTCAATTCACCATTAATTTTTATTCCTCCGTTTGTTTCATCCAGTGCTTTTTTTAAGACTTGTTCGGAGCAGATGTTAAAAAGCAGAGGGGAGAGAACACACCCCTGTCGCACACCTTTTCTGATCTCAATGCTTTCTGTTAACGCATCACCAACCTTTACCCTGGCTGTCTAATTTCAGTAGGGACTTGTCACAATTCGGATGTCCTTATCATCAATTCCTATCAAAGAAAATTTTCTGATACAACGAGTTCTCCAAACAATCCTTATTGTGACATCAATAAGGTTATTAAAATTGTGTAAATAGATATAAATATGTTTTCAGATTTTCTTTGGGTTCAGAATGAAGCATGTGAAGTACAATTAAAACTAATAAACCCCCTTCCTTTTGAACTGAAAGTATCAAATATGAGACTATTAACTGGCGGTATTGTATTTGAATCAATTCCAGAAACAATTTTGTTACCACCAGATATACCTACCTCACTAACGTTAAGTGGTTGGGCTAGAGAAAGTGGAGAATTAGAATTGTCTGGTTATAGTACTCATACTTTAGGAGTTAAATCAAATTGCCGTTTACGCCATATGCCTGCATCACTACATTTTTCGCCATATTACAAAGTTCAAGTTGTGCCATGTTTGCCATTATTAGAAGTAAGTTAATAACTGTTTTTCTATGAAATTGTACGAAATATGTAATATATTATCCAAAATACGTTGGTTCTATTGTGCATCACTCATTAAATTACAAATATATAAAGTATTTTAAAAATACAGAATATGTTCTCTTTTAATACAATACTCTGTGGTTCATTTTATTCTGAATATATCCTTTTTTTCTGAATTATTCTTGACTAGGATCGTATTTAATTATTTTTTTTTATTATAGGTATCCACTTCGTTTCCAACTAGTGTTTCATTTTCAAATTTTCATGACGAAAATACAGTAACTTCAGCTAGTGTTAGTTTATACCACGGTGAAAGCACCGAATGTGTTCTTACATTAAAAAATGTCAGTGAAGTGCCTGTAGAAATGTTAGAAGTAGAAATAAACAGTGTTTTAGATCAATTATTACAAGAACAAATATTTCAATGGGATAATGAAGAAATTAAAAAATTATTACCGTTACCTCCAGGAGAAACTGTTTCAATTAAATTAACTTTTCATTCTGCAGCTAACTTTTTAGCACCTAATAATGCAGTGTCGCCTACTATTCCTCATGATATGTCTAGTGGACCTTTTAGTAGTATGTCCCCTTCATTACACGGTAATAAATATGTTAAATCTTAATCTTATTTGTTAATAAAATCTTTCTTATATATAACCGTTCAACTAAGAAGAAACAACTACTTCCCGTTCTATAGGCCCCGACGGATATTAGATTACACTTCAAGGTTAAACGGGGTTGATATATCTACAAGATAGTGTAATACAATATCCGTCGGGTCCTATAGCCCGGGAAGTAGTTGTTTCTTCTTAGTTGAACGGTCATTGTCTTTGAAAATGTTTTTTAAAAACTTGTAAAGTGTTAGAATAATAAAATTCTGCGATATCTATTGGTAACTCGCTTTATTAAATATGACAATATTACAGTTTCTGTAATAATATTTTATTTTTCTTTATAGGTGGATCGCTTCCTTCACGCTTTAATTCAAGTTTTCGATCTTCAAACTCTGGTCAATCGAGTATTGCAGGTCTTACAAATTTATTTCAACACCAACCGTCCACTTCAATTGTCGAGGGACAGTTAAAATTAAAATATAGTGGTTCAGAAGGGTTAATTTCAGAATATTGTAGATGCTGCTCAGTATATTTGATGTTAGAAATGTTGCCTTCTTTACACGTAACTAATTGGGATGTTCTTCCAGCAGAAACGTAAGTTATAGTTTTTCCAAAATTTAATTGGTTTGTCAAACATTATTATGTAACCGCCCCAAAAACAGTTGATACATCTGATAGTTTAGAATTTTGGTCCTGCTCTTATAAAAATGGCAACAGTTGATTAGTTGAAAAAATATTTTCCGGCTTTCGTTTTATGGGTTACATGACTTACAAAACTTAATGTAATTAGTCAATTAATTTTTTTAAGTGATCAATCAGTTGTCTCCTAAAACTCAACATTTTCCCCCTAAAAATATTCTTTTTACTACCAAAAATGCATTTTTTCACTAAAACCGTTATTTTCTACTAAAAACGACAATTTTCACCAGAAACTAGCATTTTTCGTTTAAAGACAAAATTTTCGCACCAAAAAACGTTGTTCTCCACTAAAAAACTGATTTTTCACTAAACACTATCGTGTTCCTCCATAAAAATAGACAGTTTTTTACAAAAAACTAATTTTCCTTTGATTATTTACACCAGAACCTGTCATTTTTTCCCAGGAATCATCATTTTCCACCAAAAATGTCAATTTTCACTTAATAACATCGCGCGTTTAAATATAGTAAAAATATGATAAAAAAGGTTTGAATGACATGTTATTTTTTAAAAGAAATACGCTTTAATTTCAGACACCTTCAGTTCTATCTAGTATTAGATATAGCAAATTTAACAACTCAAGAAATGGAACTTCAGTATACTCCAACTAAAACGATGCTCATTGAGGGACAAGAAAGTTGTAGAGTTCCAATTCCAGTAGATAGATGTCCGTTATCGAAACTTTCCGGACTTTATCAAGAATTAGATGATGAAAATATTGATAATAGAAATGAAATAGACGTTAATAAAATTTGCTCAGAACATATTACTGAATTAGTAGATTTAAGGTGGCATTTGCTCGGTACTGATAATAGAGGATTAGCAATGTTGAAAGGAATTACTTTAAATCCTAGAATGTTAGATATTGTTAGAATGTCACCGTTGTGTTGGGGTAAGTTTTAGATTGGATTTTATGGTTGTGATTAATTTTTTTTTGTCTTTCAGAAGTTACTATTAATGGTGATGTAGTAAAAGCCCAAGAGGAAGTAACTTGCGAAGCTGGTGACTCTTTAAATTTAAAAATGTCTGTAGTTAATAGTTTGCAAAAGACTTTACAACAACTTACGCTTAATATACAGTTTTATCAAGATTATGAGAATGGCACATTAAATTATAGAATGGATACACGACTGGCTGTAGCTGGAAGTACTAAGTAAGTTGTAGATTATTTGTGGGGTCAATTGGCTGGGGACCTTACTACACTGCAACCTACATTATTTATGAGTTTATAAGGTCTAGACTTTTAAGAAAGTCTATGGCCCGCTTAGGATGTACGTTTATAAACTGATTAGGCTCTAAGAAGACCTGTCCCAAATATTTATGTCGTTGATGAACAATTACTCTGTAATTCAGCAGTTTCACAGAATCTGCATATTCAACTCAGCGCAGTAAAGGCCGTATTAACTTTTTTGCTCCTCTTTGGCCTGGAGTGTTAGGAGTACTAGATCCTTTTCCATAGACTATAAACAATCTTCCATTTATTGGGAATTGCGAATGAGAAAATCAAGCAAAGCAGAGACAGGAGGAACTGATTTGAAAATGATTGCACCAAGAGTTAAAAAGACTAGAGGTAGTCTCGTTAATCTTTTTTGTTAAGATTTTTCTATCGCAACACCTTTTTGGAACCTAACATTAAAAACTTTGCAGTATTAGTTAATAACTTTAAATTTGTATACAAATAAAATATCTGTTAGATATATTGTTAAACGAAAACTAAAATCACATAGTCTAGTTTTGTTATAAAAGTATTTATTTTTGTTTTAGAAAAATGGTAGCTTCATTAGAGCCAGATACTAAAATAGAACATGAATGTAATGTAATATTTTTTACACCTGGTTATTACAAATTAGAGATTCAATGTTGTGCTCCAGAAAATTTATCTGCTCCAAAAATCAATACATTGATTTCTACTGGGCATATATGGCGGTTTACACCTACAGTGTCGATTTTAGTCAACTAATGTTACTTTGTGTAAATGCGGTACAGGAATATTTAGGAATTAATTGTTTATTTTCGACTGTCATAATTTTTGAGCCAATTGCTGTGATTCTAGATATTCGATGTTTTGTAAAATAAAGAAAATATTTATTTTTAATCGCAATTATTCAGTAATATGTTTTAAGTTCAAATATTTATTACTAAGTTGAAATATATTATGTATATATATATTAATTAGATTTTTATTTCAATTTCTAATAAGTTATCATCGTATTCATTATTATCCCAGTGCCCGTAAGTATGATCAATATAAGGCTCAGAAGTCGAGGTGTAGTGTGAATCGTTTTTAGAGTTTGCATCATGTAAACTATCCAACAACCATTTTATATAATATACTAAATTTGTATAAATAGCAGGAGCCTCACCGCAGTCTTCTTTTCCGTGGGATGTTATACCTAAAACATAATAGGCAGGGTTTTAGTAATTTAATTATTTGAGACATTTTTTAAATTTAGGAATTAGACAAACAAGGAGAAATTGAAATGATCTTAACGTTAGTCGGCGTTTTTGATCATATTGTAACGAAAACTATCATCCGACCAACCATCATTATGCGGAAAAAGATGTTGCATACCAGTTGGAGACTGCGTACCGCTACCGGAGAATCTGCTAGAGTCTACGGTGAGATGCAGGTGACATTACAGTTTGGTTCAACCTCTCTTGTTTACTCGGTGCTGGTGGCTGAAGTTGATGAAGATGTTGTGGGCATGGACGTTATGCTCCACTGTGGTTTCCATTTGGATCTTTAACGACATATCCTTCGTACTGGTAATGAAGCAATATTCCTGCATCGAAAACAAGTTGATAGAGCCAAAAAACCATGACCATGAATTGCGAAAAGTACTCCTTGTTGGTAAGACTCTTGTTAGATCTGCCAGAGAGGTACCCATCCGAGTCATCAATTTGAACGATTATCCAGTTCTTCTTCGAAAGGACACGGAAATGGGAAGTTTAGAACCAGTAACGGCCAGAAGACGAGAGCTCTATGCTGGTGGAGCAACAAGAAAATGATCCCGTTCTGAAAAAGATTCGGGAATGGACCGTAGTCCGTTGTGGAGAGAGATATCTTCATCCTCTACTGCTTTAAAAGCATATTGGGCCCAATGGAATTCTTTAATTTTGTACGATGGACTGCTTCAAAGATTTGTAGAGAATTCCGAGGGCACAGAAACAAATAGTGGTCCCAAGAAATGCTGTACCAAAAATTTTAAACCAAATACATAATGATAGTTCAGGAGGACATCTGGGTATCACGAAAACGCTGCAGAAGGTGCTTTCCTTAGTTGCATATTTCGTTTACAGTATCTTGATTAAATTTCTCTCTAAGTACATGTATGGAATTACCAAGAGGTTATTTGTCAACGTGAGGTTTCATTGTCGATTTTATAAAGAATCTCTCTCATTAGCGTCATTTATATACTTAGGAGGATTGTAATAGGTGTTGGATGGTTGGGATCATCCCCTGTGAGTTATAGATAGAGATCGCAGGTTTGATTCCTACCGGATGTAATTTCCTTTTTCCTGTTTGTCTAATTTATAAATTTCAATAATAAATAGATGTTTAAACGTCTTTATGCTAAAAGTAAATAAACTGTTTTACCAATTATATAATATTTTGCATATGGATATTCTGATTTCCAAATTGCAGGACTTCCAGAATCTCCGCTACAAGTATCTTCTCCTGATTCAGTTCCTAAACATAAATGACGATCATTTAAGGATTTTTCATAAATTGCTTCACAAACGCATCTATCTCGATATGGTAAAGTAGTAGCTTTTAAAGTGCTTGATGGACGCTCAGACGAATCTATCATACCCCAACCAGCGAGTTGGAATTTTTCAGCATAGAATTTTTTGATTAAAAGTTCACCTTTTGGTATACATATTGGCATAATATTACCTAAAATGTATAATACATGAAATCAAATATAAAATTATAAGATATTTTAATTCTGAATTGTTATTTATTTAATCAAATTCTACAGTCTCTCCTGCAAAAGAAGAAACTAATCATAATAATATAATAAGTTACAGTACTTGCCCCTAAATTTAACTGCCTTTTCAAGATGTATCAATGCAATATCGTTGTCATAAGTACGCTCATCATATTCGGGATGAACAATAGCAGATTCGATTCTCACAATTTGTGTTGTATAAAAAGGCCAAGTTCTTTTTAAAGCGGTGGAGTAACTGTCACCAAATTTCACATTTTTTCTAAAAAGAACTTGTAGTAAAGTTGTTTTTGCTATGAGAAGAATGAAGGAGAGATGTGAAATGAAGCGCAATATCCACTACGCTGCTTACGTAGACTTAGAGAAAGCGTATGATTGTGTGCAGAGACAAGAAGTGTGAAGATCTTTGCGAGTGAAAAATATCTCGGAAAAGTATGTGGGATCTTGGAAGGAAAAATTGCTAGAACACTTATAAAATGCAAGAATTGGGAAAGTATGTTTTCGTATCACATGCATTGAAACAGCTTGTTTTGATCCCTGTTTTGTCAGTCGAAACAAGACAATTTCAGACCAATGCAACTGTCGTTCAGAAACTGACAGTTTTTTCTGACCTAGGGGAGAAACAACGTTATTTCTACCCGGCACATTTATTTATTATTTATGTCTTTATTTCAAGTCTGTCAGAATCGCATTTGTAATAAACAAAAGGGAGTAAAATCATAAATCGTCTGACACTCTGTCCTCAAATCGTTGTCAAGATATTACTACGCTATTTGTCTGAAATAGTCTTACTTAAACTGGCTACAGAGATCAAAACTCACTGATTTAATGCATGTGATATATATAATATAGTGTGTGGCACGGGATGAAACAAAGACGATTTCGGACCGGGCGAAGACAGCCCTCGGTTCGCTCGTGCAGTCAACTCTCACCCTAGTCAGAAATAGACTTGTTTCAACCCTTGCCACACAGTATACTATTAAATGAAAAATTCGGAAACCTATTAAACACTTGTTAAAAACAATGAAAGCCGTATATTAAATAAGATTAGAAATAGAATACAGTCAAGATAATAAATCCTGAGGACTAGTAATAGGTACTTCCTACTGTAAAAACGAATAGATTAAAATAAAGAAAAATTTATACTTACAAATTTTTCTCGTATCCCACTACACAATGTGCTGCTGTTAATACAAAAAAATTATTTATTAATGTAACAACACAAGCGTATCTTTCAATACGTTCTTTAGGATCATATATTAATAATTGTCCTAACCATGGATAACTCCAAATCGAAGCCTCTTTACCACCAAATATTTTCTGTTCTAATTTTAATCCGCATTTTGATTCTGGTAAGTATAACCAACCTGGATGATCCTTTAAATTATGATTGTTATCTTCAACTGAACCTAAAAAAGAATTAAGCATAAATTTCTGAATAATAAAATTTAAATTAAGAAAGTCTCAGGGAAGTGATGCCATCCACCGCTATGGGGAGACTCAAATAGTATCACTAGACATCTTAAAAGCATTTGATCAAGTGTGGCATGCGGCTCTTTTAAACAAACTGCCTTCATACGGACTCTCGCAAAACCTTTGCAGATGGATATCCAACTTTCTCTCCAACAGGCACATCCAAGTTGCTGTAGATGGACATTCTTACAACCTCTACAAGATCAACGCTGGAGTTCCCCAAGGATCGGCTCTAGATCCTACTCTATTCTTATTACACATTAATGATCTACTAGAAGCCACTAATTACCCGAGCCGTCCCATACCTCTACATATTCTGGAAGAGGACAGAAGATCCACAACGGCTTCACTCAATCAAGATTTGAGAATTGTAGACGAGTGGGGAAGAAAGAATCTTGTTAATTTCAACGCTTCCAAGACAAAGACATGTTGCCTATCCAACAAGAGGCAAACATGCAACTCATCCATTACAATCAACGATCAGACACTGGTAGCGGGCGACTCCATTACGCTGGTTGGTATAACGATCTCCCAGGACTTACTATGGAACGAACATATTGCATCCATAGCAACTGCAGCAGGAAAGAAATTAGGCTTTCTGTTTAGAGCACGGAAATATTTCTCTCCATCCAACTTAGCTACTCTTTACAAAGCCCAAATACGACCTAATCATGTATGGGGATTGGTGGCTCCGTCAAGGCTCGGAGTTCTTGATGCAATACAGAGAAGAGCAGTTCGACTAATAAACGACACCAGTATATATCACCAAAAACCTAGCCCCATTGACCCACCGAAGAGCATTGTCTGATCTGTCCTTGTTTTACCGATACATAAACGGATTTTGCTTAGAAGAACTCCGCTCTATAATGCCTCCACTTGTCAGACCAGCCAGAGCAACGCGACGTACCAACTCCATGCATCCTTATACTGTTCAGTGCCAGAGAATCGATTCGATCGTTCCTTCATCCCCAGGGTATCCAGATTGTGAAACCCCTTACCTTCCCACGTCTTCCCCAATCGTCCTAACTTGCAGGCCTTTAAATCCCAAATTAATAAATTGTCTCTTCTGCCCCAATAGATGTTCTCGGTATATTTGTATTTATGTCTATACCTTCGAGGACATCATTAATTAAAAAAAAGTAAATTTAAAACAAATTATAACAAAACAATATAAATATATTTAAAACATTGTTCCATGTTATAAGATGGGGAAATAGCTTCACTATTTAAAAAACATATATTTCTTTGACTTACCTGCAATAAATTGAATTGTAGAAGCGAAAAATAGTAATGTAAGCAACATTTTGAAAAATTATAAATTTGTAAAAAAATATTTCTGTTGTATATTTATATAGAAAAAAGTGTGACTGAATTATCTATTTTATTTTTACACAGCAATTTTGGAGTAATAAATGGAATCGTGACTGCATAAAACAAAATTCATTAATTTTTTATACTTTTACAGTACTTTTTGAAAAACATTTATAGCTTTATATTAGCATTTTGTAAGAGGCTTATAATCGAAAATCGGATCCAGATTATTATTAATTTATACTTTTACAGTTATTACTATGTTTATTCCATAAGATTTAGGTTTCCGACTTGCTAAAGAAGCACCACTGTTTCGTCCTTATGAGATAGATTTCTATTAATAACTTCGAAAAAGGTGTTGTGACAGAAAAATCATGACAAAAAATTACTAATGGAAGTTTCCCAGGTTTCTCTATCTCTTTATCCATATATAGTCTTTTATCGTTCTTTTTAAAATTTTAAACGGTCATATCTTCACCAATACGAGGCCTACTTAGCTCACTGGGATTTTCGATTTTGGTCCACATTCTGTGTACTAACATGTGGGAACTTCTGACCACGTGTTCCTCTCTTGATCAACACTTTAATATTCTCCATTCCCAATATTCACCAGCATTAGTTTCTTTTAAAAAGATTGATTGGACCTAAATTAAAACCTCAGTCTTCAAAATTCTACCAGCATTCCTAACAAATCTCTATATTTACACAGTATTTTATCATTCTTTCCAAAATATTAAACATCCATATATTTGCCAATATGTAGCCTTTCTTAGCACAACGATTCTTGATTTCGGTCCACATTGTATGAACAATAACAATGTGTTAACGAGTGGGAACTTCTGTCCTTGTTCTTCTTTTGATCAACACTTCAATGTAATCCTTTTCCCATTCCAACCAGCTTAAGTTTCTTTTAAAAATAATGATTTGATCTAATTCAAGACCACATCTTCAAAACTCTACCATCATTCCTTCCACTAACAAATCCAGAGACAATTTCGATTACAAGATCCAAAACCTCATTAAAACAAATTGGAATTGACTATTAGTCTTAGTGAAGTTAAGGTTAGACGTAGAAAATTTTGAAGGCCAATCTCTAGCATAAATACGGTTTTACAGGCCAAATAACTTAGATCTACTTCCACCTTAACGTGTATGATAAAATAATATCTACCAGAAGCTTTCTGACTCATCATCTATAAAGATTATAATCTAAGTTTTTCTAGCAACAATGTTTATACAATACAAACATGATCACAAGAGATATTTCATAAACTCAATAATATCAATTGCTGTGGGTGTCAAAGATAATAATAGTATACCTAATACTATTATGACGTTTTACAGAGTCTTTGAAAATCAAAGAACATATAGACCGTTTACTAAGAACCAACAACTACTTCCCTGGCTATATGCCACGACGGACATTGAATTACAGTTCAAAGTTAAACGGGGTTAGTATATCTGCAAGATAGAACTAACCATTTTAGTTTGCAATTCGATAGGATATCACTTGTTTCCCAAAGTGGTACAGGTGGACACCAAGGGTCCATTGGAGAGGAAAAAATGGTTCACAAGTTGTAAGTGTAAGATAATACATTAGGTACCCTAAAAAATATTGAACAATGTATTTTTGTGTCAGCGACTGGTACCTGTCAAAAATTGGATATTCAATATATACTAAGGGTATAATTTCGACTTTTTTTGGTAAATTAAAATTATCAAGCAATTCTTCCAGTTTCAAACTTGTCACAGGCAGAAAGTCTTGATGATGATATTTGGACATACGTTCAACATTTAGGTATACTGCATGATGACTGGAAAAATAGATCTGAAGAGATTCTAACGATGGAAATATCACCATCATTTGATGAAATGAAAGTGACGAATGTGGCATTACAAAAGAAACTACTTAAGCTTAGCACCAATGACGAGCTGAAGGTAAATTTTGCTATCAAGAATACCCTAGAAATATCCTGTGCTGTAAACTTTTGATTGACTCTACCTCGTTAAACTTTGTTGAAAATGGTTTTACTGTCGTTAGAAATCTATTAACCAAAAAAAGGAACATATTAAACATCACAGAAGGGAAGGGGAAGATTTGTAGTTATTCCTGACAAAACTAAAGCCACTGATTACAATCAAGGGCGTATTATCAGGACATTTTTCGGAGAGAGGCTCTAGAAACAGACAGGTAGTATAGATAGATCTTTTTCTGGTTTCGAACCAATGTACAATAATAACAGTAAGAAATAAACTCGTAATATCAACATAAAGGTTTATTCGTATTAAAGCTACAAAAATTACAAATTCAACAATGATAGTTCTCTTTTATGTTTTCTACTAAAAATGTATAATACTTCATTTATCCTCATCGTGGCTGCAATGTTTTGATTGATATGCATTAAAGCTAGTCTATTCAAACAATCTTCTGTTATTCTGTTGCGAAGGTATGTTTTTAATCGGCCTAAGATGGAAAAAGATTGCTTCACATTTACTTTTTTGTAGGCATCCATTGTTATCTTTGGGATGTTCTCCTTCATTTCTCTCCAAATTATCAGCTCCAATTTTGAATCTAAGAAGCAAGAAAAAGTTTCTTTAAATATTTCAGACCTTTGCAAAACATCGGCTAAGGATATCTTTCGCAACTGCCTAATCGTTACATTGGAGTACGAAATTGAAGTTAATTCCTTAAAAACAATAAAAACTAATTCTTGATGCTAGAAGGGTGTCCACTGCAAAAGTCCTGTTAACGTGGCTTTTTATCTGAGGGTTCATATTCAAAAAATTATCTAAGGTGATCCTTGAATTTTCGATAAAAAAATTTAATCTTATAAAGGTAAAACTTGGATTCGGTGAAATTTGAAATTCTGTACTGCTGAATCTTCAGATAGAGTGAACTTTGGAAACGGTGAACCTTATCGAACCTAATCTTCGAAAAAACTACCAAATCAGTATGAGGAAGTAATTAATAAAATATTCCCCTGGTGGATATTTAGTCAAAGCCGAAACCATAGTAGTGGTCAACCCGGTAATAAAATAAAAAAAAATGCAATCTGATTTTTGGCTAAATACCTACATTGGAATTCGAATTTAAATGTTCAATTCTAATTCAAATCAACTGACAACCTAAGTTAATTACATTAATACAAAAAGGACTTTGTAACGAAAATGTATTTCATAAAACTCACTAAGTGGTAATTTGGTGTGACTTTCAAGGTAATCAAGAACGAAATTATAAACAAAATGACAAAGGTAAACTTTTTGACCTGTTTAATAGTATAGAAAACTACGATCTAATTTAAAACAATAATATATTTTTTTACAAAATAAATTACTTGCAAGGCGTTGACCACCAACGTTTCAAAAACAAAAAATTTTGAAATATATTTAGAGAATTAACAATTAATTCCAATGATAACGAACTTAAAATCATTATACCTCCATTAAATCCACTTTTGATTACATTTGAAACCGAAATACACTGCCGGACAAAATTATTAGATCATCTAATAAATTCAAATTAAAAATTTCTGTTGACAATTTTTTACAGGTGAACTGTTTGTTGGTTAAATCTGCAATAATCTTTGTTTTCCACATTTTGTTTCCAGTTCCATATCGTAGTTTTTTTACTTGTAATAAAACATTATCAGTTTGGACACTTTTCTGTCGTTGTCAGTATCAGTGTATAAAATTGTGTTAGGGCTGTTGTAACACTCATAGAGGAAGGTCGTAGTTTGCGATATATCGCAGAAAGACTTGATGGTGCGTCCCAATATGCAGTTTCGTATGTTTTAAGAAGACATAGGGAAAATGGGAATCATGAAAGAAGACCAAGTGAGGTTGTAGACGCATTACCAATGCTGCCCAGGATCGCTACATGGTCCAACAAGTCCTTCGCAATCGGACATTAACAGCTTCTGAGGTGCAAAATATGGCTAGAGAGACTTATGAAATCCAAATAAGCTCAAGAACCGTTAGGGAAAGAATCCTGACCCCACGGATTCCAGTTAGAGGAACGCGTTTGACCATAGAGCATCGGAGGAACAAACTTCAATTTGCGAGAATGCACGTCAATTGGGAACCGCCTGATTGGAGTCGAGTTTTGTTTACCGACGAGTCAAGATTTTCCGTTCACCATTCAGATAGACGCGTACGAGTTTATCGACGACCTGAAGAACGATAGGTACGCACAGTGAAACTTCGTTGAAAACATTCGCCATGGTGGTGGCAGTGTTGATTATATAACATACCTAGACTCATAACGCTAGGGATGAAATTACTACCACTAATTATTTATTTAATGTAAATAACAAAACAGCCAGTCTGCCAAAAATCCGGCACAACAAAAACAGTCTGTCAGGCCAATAAAGGTGACGCGCCGCTACTGATGCCTGCGCGCGCGTCGGACCTTTATCGGCTCGGCAGACGGGTTTCGTTGTACAAAAATCTTGGCAGACTGTTATCAGTAGCTTTCAAATATATTCAACTACAAAATATCCAATTTACAAGTGTAGCGAAATGAGTTTATTTTTTCTTAATTTTGTCGTATTTAAGGGGGTGTCAAAATAGCTTCTTACATGTCATAAACAATATTTCTACAAAGTTTTATCCATAGCGAAATGAGTCAAAATTTTTTTAATTTTGCAAGTTTTGCAAAATTCCTATCGCTTGTTGTTGTACAGGTGCGCCGGCAGACTTGCACCATTAATGTATGTACATAGTGAACATTGAAAGGCCAAAGTATGAAGTCTAGCGAAATGAGTCATTTTTGACTGTCACGGCCTCCCGGACTATAGCCGTGTGCTAAACATTATCTACAGCTTGTAAGTGACGCATGCAAGGTTTCGATGTTAATTGAGTCGTCTAAAGTTTAAATAAATAGCATACTCGTGTGAGTTTACGCATGTATGGTGTGCTTATGGTAATCTGTGCCACGGGCAAACTGTAACTGATACTAATAATAATAGTAATAAGATAATAAATATCGAATAATGGCGGTGATGGTATACCCACAACTCTACTCTAAAGCCTCAAATTTTTTCATAAGTAATACAGCGTATATTTTAAATAAATATAAACATCTAATCCAATGGAAAAAATCTCCTTCAATCCTAGAAATTGGTTTCGGTGAAGGAAGTAATTCAAAACATAATTTATTACCTTTAATTCCAAAGGATTATGAGAAGTTTGTTGCTATTGATTTGTCAGAAAAAATGTTAAATTTTGCTAAGAAGAATGTTGTTATACCAAAAAGTAAATTTTATCAAATGGATGTTAATATTATACCGACCGAATTTAACAGTAGATTTGATCATATTTTTAGTTTTTTTGTTTTACATTTATTGAAGAATCCTAAGTAAGTATAATTAATTTTATTTTTTATTAAAAAAATATAAAATCATATTTAAATTTTTAAAAAAATTACAGATATGACTTAGTTCTTACTTTGAATAACTTAATTTTTACTTTATGACATAAATTTTACTTCAAATGACATTATTTTCACTTTGGATAACATACTTTTTACTTTGTGTGACATTTTTTTTACCATGAATGACATAATTTTACTTTAGATGACATAATTTTTACTTTCGATGACATAATTTTTACTTTGGATCGCATAACTTTCACTTCGGATGACATAAGTTTTACTTTCTATGACATAATGTTTACTATCTATACTATGACATATGTTCACTGTGAATGACATTAATTTTACTTTGGTAATGTAATTATTACTTTGGATAACATCTTTACTTTGATGACATAATTTTTACTTCAGAAGACAATTTTTACTTGGATGACCAGTTTTTCTTCGGATGACATAATAACAATAATAATGATATTATGAATGACTTTTTATACACAATAGTAGGTATATTACATAACGAAGCGTATGCCGAATGCGACAATCTCACGAGTGTGAAAAGTCACTTTCCGCACAAGTAATGTACACTATTTTTCCTACGACCATGAGATATCTTTACCAAATATTGTGTTATGTGATTGTTTTATTTGTGACAAGTTCTACTATTTTAGCTCTGTGTATTTAGTTTTTATTAGAAATAATGCTGTTTTATTTACGATAGGTACTTTAGTAGAATAAAATATATAGGTACATATATTTATAATTCACATTTATTTAAAAACAAAACAATAACTATGGACGATGAACAGATATCAAAAAACATGAAATATCGGTGTTTTATGTGACATGTGTGTAAGAAATTAAATCGAAAATCGCAAACCATTTTACGGGACTTTGAACGTTATTTTTTAATAATTAATCAGTTTTTAGAGCAAAATTACTTAAAGAGCCTAAGATACTTTTATTATTTTGGAAAGATATATTGTAAAAAATTCCAAAAGATACATACTTCAAATATGGAACTGAGCACATGTGCCGTATTAGCTCAGTGGTTTAAGCTAGTGTCTTACGTTGGAACACTAAAAGTAAACCTTGGTTCGATAGGTGTAGGATGTGGAATTTACTCTAGATCCTTAAACCTAAAAATAAAATGGGCTATGGATTGCTTGTCAAGTGTGGTTCAGTCAGAACTCACAGGCATAACCATAGCTGCAAAAGAATTAATCAATAGGAACATCACAGGCAGGAATATAAATATATACACGGACTGCCGACAAGCACTACTGACCTTGAATAGACCACGTTTCACTTCAAGTTTAGTACTAGAATGTCACCAATCTCTAACTGAGGCCAGCCAGAATAACGTGGTCACTCTCAGCTTGATCAAAGGACATGGGAACTCTAAAGGCAACCGCATTGCGAACAATTTAGCAAGGTGGGCTGCGGGCTACAAATATGTTAGCCCTCGCCCATCTACCAAGCTAACATTGTCCTCAGTCGTGGACCTTATCAAACAGCACTCTCACCAAAAATTTATACAGTGCTGGGATGAAACTACGAACTGTAGACTGGCCAGAAAATTATTACCTCATCCTGGCGAGAAAACAGCAAAAAAATTTAAGGCATTGACCAGACAAAATCTCCGAACAGCTGTGGGAATCTTGACAGGTCACTGCCAATTGCGACAACATCTCTTTAGGATGAAATTAACAGAATCGCCGCTATGCAGAGGCTGCGAACAAGAAGAGGAAACAGTAGAACACATTATGTATGACTGCTCTGCTTTTTCTGAAATCAAAAGATCCGTGTTGGGCGAGTATTGGCTTACACCAGCCGATGTCAGGGAGATCCCCCTCGGGAGCCTCATCACCTATTTTAAATCACTAGGCCTGGTGACAGCCTGAGGTGAGGATATCCTTACAATACGGGAGGATGCACAATGGGTCATATGTGGCCTCAGTGCTGGCTAAGCACTTGCTCGCCCCTCCCCAAATTTCCAGATCCAGACCTTGGTTCGATTCCGAGCGTTGCTTATTTTTTTTTTTCAATGACAGAATTCATACGTTTTTTCTGTGGCACATTAGACGTTATGGTAAAACTACTCTGATAAAAAAAACTAAATATTTGTAAATAGTAGTATGTTCTAAACCTATTATTACAAATTCTCATCGGGAAAAATCACCATGTATAATTTTTGTCCATTTGTGTTTTGTTTTAAATTTGTAGTTATTACCTTTGTAAATGTAAATCAGAAAACCGTGTTTGATTGCTTAGGTATCATTTCGTGCGGAAAGTAACTTTCCGCACATGTGGTATAAAGTAGCACTTTTCACGGGGTTTGTAACTGTATAAATTCCCACTGAAGGGATTATATCCCTTAACTAGCTCAATTGAGTCGTGGCTTCTTTTCTGAGTTTTACCAGTCCTTCCCAAACATAAAATAATAGGGCGCCAGAGTACAAACAAGCAAATAACACTCAAACACCAGTTTAAATGATTTATTTAAAAAAAAATGTAAGTAAAAATAACAAAATTAAATTTTAGTTCGTAAATTAATTTAAACTCTTATCTTTTTTTGTTGATTCTTCGGAAAGGATTCCCTTGAACAAATTTCTTCCTGGGATGAACTGTATAATCTTCGGTTAATTCAAATTAAATTTCTTCCTGGGATGAACTGGGATCTAATTCGAAATTCGGCTTTCTTTTCTCAAAATGGCGAACGACTCGAACTCGCCTCCAAATAAAATTATTAGCTCCTACGTAGGTCTCCTCACAAATGTGACAATATCCTTGTATTGTTGAGGGGAAGTTACCACGAGGAAAACAGATATGAAAAAATGAATGTAAAAATCTATCGTAGCAAAAAAGAAGACTCCGATATCAGTCAAACCTGTCTCAAACAAGTTATAATCACGGCGATAACATTAAAATAAATCTCACCGAATATAGTCTGGTGGATTTCAATACTAAAACGATTCAATAGATCGTTACAGGTTAAAGAGTGTGATAAGTGTTTGGTACTTTCAAATGTGATCGTAGGAAAGTAACACTTTTCGTTTTCTATTGAACTGTCAGCAAATGACACAATGAAGTTCGCTTCTATAAACCAACAGGGTGTTAAAAAAAGTGCCACAAAATGAAATGGGTGATAGTATGTCCCAAAATAAGCAAAAACGTGTTTATAAACATATGTCCGCAAATTTCCGTCCGGTTTCGGAGATACAGACCATTTTGCGTTCAAAACTATTTTTTAATGTGTGCAAAAAAATAATGATAATCATTTAAATGCAGCTACGACATCTCCGACAAAGCGACTGTCGAACTCTTTCCAAAATACCTTCGTTGGCTAGGATTCGATGGCATCCTTGCTCCACTCTGCAGCTTCTCGAGGTTATTCACAGGAGTGGCGTTAACGAAATTTTGTAAGTGGCCGCAAAGGAAAAATTCAACCAGGCGATCTTTCAGGCCATGGTACAGGTCGGCCCCTTCCTATCCATCTTTCTCCAAAAGATTTATCTAAATGATCTTTTACGGCAAATGAAAAATGGGTCACAGCAATATCGTGCTGGAACTACATTTGATTTTTTTGTATTGAAGATCACCCAATTTGTTCTGCAAAAAGTTTAAGTAATCAGCTCCCGTTATTCGGTAAGGTAGCACAATCGGACTTAGTAACCGTTCGCCCAAAATAACTATCCAAATGTTCAATGAAAAACGTACTTGATGCTTGGATACTACACAAAAGCGAATTATGTAAATTAAAAACTCCATTTCATGTAAACCCTGCCTGATCAGTAAAAATAATATCTACAATAAAATTGGGGTCCACAGCATAATTTATTAGAAACCAGCGGCCAAACTCCAAACGTGCCAAGTGGATTCAGAGGATGCACTCGTTGGACATGGTACGGGTAAAGCTGCTGCTCGTGGAGTATTCTCCAAACTAGTTTCTCTACTCGTTCCAAAATTGCTTCTTCTGTCTCAGGGGTGGACACCGACCTTGGTCTTCCTCAACTATGGGACTGTTTCCCAAATGTACGTGTATTACGCAACCTTTGGTGCAGTCTTCCAAATACACGAACTAAAGGCATGTAGATTGACCAGGCTATAAGTTGAAAATTTTAAATTTAAGTCTTGAAAATGTTTGTTTTAGATCAAATATTTTCATATCTGTAATTTTTTTAATTTTCAAATTTGAAATTAGCTTTGACAAAATCCACTATCAAAATATTGTTTCAAAATGAAATAAAATGTATTATTAAATATTAAATATGTATATTTTTCAGAAATGGTTTTAGTAATATTAAAAAAATGTTAAAACCAGGCGGTGAAATCTTTTGTTTGTTTTTTGTACAAACACCTTTAGATTCAGTATTTGATATGTTATTAAAACATCCTAAATGGAAAATATATCCACATGATATTATGCTTCCACCCTTTTATTTAGAAAAAAACCCTAGAGCATGTTTGAAACAAGCGATTGAAGATGGAGGATTTAAAGATTTTTATTTAGAACTAGAAGAATTAACATATAAGTTTGATAATGTACAAGCTGCTTACGGTAAGCATAAAATAAGAAGAGTCTAGGATAGTAATTGCTATGCTATTTAAATATAGAAACTTCCTTTGTTATATATTATTATGATTCTCCTTTTCTTTGGCTCCGGCTTATTCTGGGTCTGGGTTCTATATTTTCTTTAATTCTTCTGCTTATTCAATTCAAACCAATATTCATTCAATTCAATATTTTATATTAACTTTACTTTAAATACATTGAATTTAAATTAATTTCTTTCAATCAAAAAAAATTTTCATTGTCTATCAACTAAATTATATCACGTCATTTAACTTTCAAAATTCAAAATTCATCATCTCTATGGCATTTCACCGCTTTATATACGTTTAAAAAAATAATAGTCACTGGTCTATGTCGTCACACTATACAGTAAGATATTTTATTTACATAATAGACACAGTGATACCATAACAAATCCCCACAATTAAAAAATTTAAATTTTCTCCAAAGATATATTTTAATTTTTTTAAATTTACTTTTAATTTTTTTGTTTTATTATTTTTTTATAACCCTTTTATTCAGTTTTCCTTTACATTTTGTTTTAAACAACTTATAACAGTTTTATTTATTTATTTTGTATTTTTTTTCTCATCCCTTTCTGATATTTCCCCATTATTTATTTTCTTCCATAATTTTATTCTTAATTTTAATTTTATTTTAATCTTATTTACTTTTATTTAACTATTTTATATTTTTTTTTATTTTTTTTCTCTTTTTATTAATATAATAATATACTTTAATTTTATATTTCTTTTCATCAACTTCATATATTTCAATTTCATATTTTGCTTCTTTATTTTTGTAATATTTATCTTTATCATTCTTCTTATTATAGTCATATTCATCATTTAATTTTAATCTCATATTTTCATATTCTTTTTTCATTTTGTCTTTATAAGTAACATATCCTTTATAATCATTATTTTTATTTTTATCTTCTTGTACATTGTCTTCATGTCAAATAAATTCTTCATATTTTCCCGTAGGTTTATTTCTATTTTCATTTATATTTGTATCATAATCTACCTCCTTAATTCCATGTTTCTACTTCTTTTTGTATTTTAATATTTTCTTCTTTAAAAATATTTTTCATTTCATTTATAATATCTACTTTCATATTATTAATATCTAATTTAATGCCTTCTATATTTTCTTTTAAAATCTTTAACTCTTCCTTATCTTCTTTTCTATACTTTTCTTGTTTTCTACTATTTTCATCCATTTTTCTATTAGTTTCATCTAATTTTTCATCCATTTTATTTTCCAATTTTCTACTATTTTCATCCATATTTTCCATTTTTTCCAAAAATTTATACATTCTCTCCATGTCTGTTTCTTGATGTGGTTTTGAACTAGTCGCATCTCCTATTACATCTACTTGTACAACCTGAATAGTTGTGTTTTCTTCTCCTTCTGAAAATCCATCATTTTCCCTTATACCCATATTTTCTATTATTTCATCTACATCCTGTCTTATAACATAATTACTTTGTGTTTCATCTTCTCTCCTATTTCTTCTATTTTGTCTTGTATCCATTTTATTTAAGTATTTTTAATTATTTTATATTTAATTTAAAATGTAAATTTGTTATATTTATTTAATTTATATGTTGATATTCAAAAACTTAATAATTTTAATTTTAAAATTAATGTTTAGTTTTCAATTAAATTCTCTCCACAAATCACTGCCTCTATTATACAAATGCAAATATCTTACCTATCTGTCAGTCCTGTCTGTCAAAGTCCTTGTCTTCTCTCTTAATCTTCCGTTTTCCGGGTTTTCTCGATCTTGCAGTGGTTTTTGTAGTGGTTCTGGTAGTGGATCTTGCAGTGGTTCTTGTAGTGGATCTTGTATTGGGTCTTGTAGTGGATCTTGTATTGGGTCTTGTAGTGGATCTTGTATTGGGCCTCATGTTGGTTCGACAAAATTGTTATGAACTATGTTTTTTCTTTTTTTCTTGCCCCACGTTGGATCGACAATTTTATTATGATTCTCCTTTTCTTTGGCTCCGGCTTATTCTGGGTCTGGGTTCTATATTTTCTTTAATTCTTCTGCTTATTCAATTCAAACCAATATTCATTCAATTCAATATTTTATATTAACTTTACTTTAAATACATTGAATTTAAATTAATTTCTTTCAATCAAAAAAAAAAAATTTCAATTTATAAATTGTCTATCAACTAAATTATATCACGTCATTTAATTTTCAAAATTCAAAATTCATCATCTCTATGGCATTTCACCGCTTTATATACATTAAAAAAAAATAATAGTCACTGGTCTATGTCGTCACACTATACAGTAAGATATTTTATTTACATAATAGACACAGTGATACCATAACAATATATATTGATATGGATTTTTCCTCAGGACCATATTTCTTTCGGTAGCTTTCCTGGAAATCGATTGCTAGTCTTAGTTTTTAGTTTTATAAAAGTTATATCAGAAGAACGGAAATTTCATCACGAATCTGAATATATAATTAGAATTTCTGTGTCTTTTATAGTTTTCACGATATTTTAAAATTAGTGTTGAAAAACTTGGTATTAACAAAACTTTAAATTTGCCAAAAATTTCAAACTTTAATAACTTTTTTATTTGTAAACGTACAAAACGTTATAACCTATCAAAAGATAGGAAATTTTCTGACAAATCTAAATTTTAATTTTTTTATACCTTTTATAGTTTTCGATATACAAGGGAATTACAAAATCTTGTCTAAAATTTGTAATTTCCTCGTATATCAAAAACTGTAAAAGATTAAATAAATTAATTACATGTTACATGATATTTATAGGTTTTTCTTAATTTTTGTTTGGGTTGCCAGGAGTTTAGTAAGAATTGGATTGTCATAAAATGAAGGAAGAGATTAGTCATAAAAATAGAATTGTATAAATTAAAATTATTGTGAATGAATTAAAAGATTATGAAGTTTGAATTTAAAATTAAAATAAAAAGTAAAATAAGTAGTAGAAAGAATCAATTAAGCGAAATAACTAAAACACAAAAAGCAGGAGCAAATAGAAGTAGAGGCTAAAGCTAGAAAGTGAAGGAATAGAGAAAAGGAGATAGAAAGTAGAGTAGCAGAAAGGAGGAGCTGGAAAGTAGAGGAGTGGAAAGAACATCTGCCATAGAAAGAAAACAGTTGTGTTTTTGTTTGGATATTTTTCTTTGTAATAGCAACTGATTGTCTTAAGTGCAGAATCCACAACCCGGAGATTTCATTGATTGGGAGGAGTCCCCAGAAGGAATTCAATATCAATATATATAATGTTGTGGTTATATACTTTATTCTAATTTAGATTTAATTTGCGAACATATGTTTATTAAGCCTTTTCTGCCTATTTCGGGCCATACTACTACCCATTTCATTTTGTGACACATTTTTTATCACCCTGTATTACAAACTTGAGGTTTGGTACCATAGGGTAACAATCAAAAATGTTGGTAGTCTTATCGGTTTCAGTGTGTAAAAATGGTTAAAACTGAAGTTAAATTTAAAAAACTAGAGAAGAGTTATTCGGATATAAATATTATTTATGTAAATATTTATTTTAGATTTATTCTTTGCTGTAAATGCAGTTATGCAGTACATACCAGACAGAGAACTAGACGAGTATAAAAAATGTTTTATAGACGATGTTAACACCAATGTTTTGATTTTTGATGAACAACAGAAAAATGAGGATGGAAGTTTGAGACCAGAAGTTAAATTCAAGTTATGTGTGGTCCATGCAAGGAATACGTAGTAATAAAAAACACACGAAATATTTTATTGCAATATTGTTCTATATATATATAGTCCAATCAATAGAGAAAAAAAGCGACAATAATTCAGGAATGAATCGGACCGGTGCAGTTGTGTTAAGGGCAATAACTATATACAGTGTGGTGCAAATGCCAAAGTTTGCAAAATCCGTTTTTTAATTCTACAGACTAAAGTGTGCATTTGATGAAAAAAAGTTTAAAATAAAACTTGTAGGGAATAAAAAAATCTACAATTTAAGACTTTACACAGTCAATTTGGTGCAATTGTTATTGCAAAAAAGTCAAAAAACCACTCAAAATTGTCGGTTTTTCAATGCTCTTTATTTTTTTAAAAAACGACTTTTTTATTACTTTTATGTACTTAAAATAAAGCCTTTGTAATAGGGATGTTGCGAATAATGCGAATATTCGCATCCGCATATGCGGAACATCCGCATCGATTTAGACATCCGCATCTGTATCCGCATCCGCATAAATAAGTGCGGAGCTGATGCGGATGAGGATGTGTAGCAGATCACAGGTCACGACAAGAAAGAAAGGGCCAGTGAATTGGTGAGGATGATGCATCTCGCTATTATTTGTGTTTTATCAAGATTTGATGCGCACGTTTGTTGTTTTGTCGTAAATAGTCAATCACAAGTTTATTACTTTTTTATCACATCAGTTACTGAGGAAAAGATTAAGGATGATATATTGAAGATCAACAGAAACACCGAAGACATCTTGGATTCTCGAACAATATCTCCAAGTACCGAAAGTGCGAAGAGAATGAGAATGACAGATTTCATGGAAACAGATACAGAACACCCAGGGACCTCAGATACAGGACGTCAGTCCTATCTAAAAAGTGATCTTGCGATGATGCTTGATTCATCAAGTGAAGAGGATAGTCAAGAAACACCAGAAATTGTCAGCCCTGATGCAGTTCTCAAGAAGGATTTACTTACGTTCCGCAATAAGAAGCGAATTAATATAAATGAGAGACCCCTTAAATGGTGGAGTGTTAATCAAAGCGAGTTCAAACTGTTATCCAAAATAGCACGCAAATTCTTATCAGCTCCACCAGCCAGTGTTCCAAGTGAACAGTTATTTAGTAGCGCAGGATTAATATACGAACCCTTGCGAAACAGGGGCGGTGCCCATCTGCGCACTTTTTCAGGTATCATACTGAAGGTCTCGGTAATTACAATATTGAAAGTGTCCATCTTCGCA
Organism: Altica lythri; assembly: GCA_964028335.1. Taxonomy (NCBI): domain Eukaryota; kingdom Metazoa; phylum Arthropoda; class Insecta; order Coleoptera; family Chrysomelidae; genus Altica; species Altica lythri. The sequence continues at coordinate 15,851,843 of OZ034808.1, read as the reverse complement.
CATCACCCTTCACCTACCTGCGTAATCCCCTCAATATCTAATGATTTTTAAACTGATTCACGGAAACCGTTAATAGTTAAGTACTTCTTTCCTAAGAAATGACTTCATTGTCTTCTAATTGTTTTATATCGAATATAAATATGAGTTCAGACAAGATTATTTCAGTCCTAATTTCATTTTTGTGTACGAATTTTTCAAAAAGTATGGCAACTTTTGAAATAAGTGAAATGATCAGTCAACGCGGAAAAACATTACTTTTGGTGAATAATTTTAAATACCGCGAACATCACCGGAAATTAAGTTCTGGAGAAACTAAGTGGCGGTGTTTTAAAAAAAATTGTAACGCTTACATTCATACATTGGGTGATACGGGATTCAATCGAATATTGACTGAAGTCAAAGAAAATCATAACCATGAACCTGAAAGTGACAATATTTTGGAGCGGCAACAAATGACTGCTTCAGTAAAGAGAAAAGCTGAAAGTACCATTAGTGAAAGGCCTTCGAAAATTATTAGAAATGAATTGATGGAACAAGGAACCAATTTGATGAATCTGTCATAGGTTGATTTAAAATGTGTGAAGAAAAATATGTACTACGCACGTCGAAAACTGTTTCCCGTTCTGCCAAAATCGATTTTGGAAGTCCACAAAGCTGTACAAGAATTAAATCCGAAAACGAACAGAGGAGAAGATTTTCTACAAGTAAACGATACTATTAACAATTTAATAATTTTCTCATGTACAAATAATTTACAAGCGTTATGCAAATCTACAGTGATTTACATGGATGGAACATTTTCCTATTGCACCAGATTTTTCAAACAAATGTTCACAATTCATGGTTATTTAAATGGTCACTATATTCCACTAATTTTCTGTTTGCTAAAAGATAAATGTCTAAGTACATATGAATTATGTTTTTCTAAAATTCTAAATGTTTGCAATACCTTTAATTTAAATTTGTCACCCGCAGAAATTGTTATAGATTTTGAAATGTCAATACATATTGCTGTGAAACGGATGTGGAATAATACTAAAATTACGGGGTGCAGATTTCATCTTACTCAATCATGGTACCGTCAAATTCAAAAATTGGGATTAAGTAGTTCAACATTATAAAGATACACATTCAGAAATAGGTAAATGGTTACACTATTGTTTTGGACTTGTATTTCTGAAACCAGAAGATGTGGAGGATTTCTATTTCTTCGAACTCTATGAAAGGAAACCTGACGATGATAACTTGGAAAAATTTTCCGATTATCTCGTAGAAACATATTTAACTCCCGAGTCAACTTATCCTCCACATATTTGGGCGGATGCATCTGCAGCTCTAAATAAAACCACGAATGCTTGCGAGTCATTCCACTCGCATTTCAACGAATCCATGTATGATACCCACCCGACAATATTTATTTTTGTGAATGATCTTTTGAATGTACAGTCTGAGACATATGTAAAATGTAATAATTCAAACAAAACACGTGTTTCGAAGAATCTCGCTTCAAGGAAGAAATTCGAGTTTTTATCTAGAAAAATTAACGAGTACTTAAATAATAAAATTTCCAAAATGCACTTTGTTAAAATTATATCTCATTATTATGGCAACTTGTAATTCTGTTCAAAATTGTAACTATTGTTTTCAAATTGTGAGCTGTATACAATATACGTATAATAAGACATACAAAACTGTTTTTTTTTTAAATTGTATTTCTCGTAGAAATTTAGCATCAATGTCTCCAAAACAAGTGTAAGTAGCTAATTATCACAAGAATTTTTATATAAGCAACAGTTTTCTTAATATTATGTCAATTATCTATTGTGAGCGCAGTTACTTAGATACATTTTTATTCCCTGTACCTGGTCCTGGGCGTACATGAACTGCGGACCAAAAACCATAAATGATTTTTAAAATTTGTCATGTGTTTTTAATGACCCATGAATTGCGGACCAAGTCGAAAGGGCCACCTGAAATCTACCTGCCCACTAATTGGGAAAAACCTATACTTTTATTATACGCTTTCAATAACTAATCTACCTGAATGAATATTTAAAATATCCAAAACTTCATTATTTAACTGAATGTCTTGTCGTCAGCATCAAATAAATATGTCGGTATTTGAGTGTTTAAGTGAACGAGGAAAACCTTTGTTAGTGTTCCAAAACGCAAAATTTTCTTTCAAGAAAACATTGAAAAGCGGAGAGAAGTTTTGAACGTGTACCTTCAAAAACTGTACTGCTAAAATTTTCACGGTGCGCGAAGAGAACGTTCTTTCAAGGAGTACACTGAACCACAACCATACGGTGGATATTAAAAAACATAATCGACAAGTGATTTCGAATAGTGTTAAACGTAAGGCAGCAGAAGATTTATCGGAAAAACCTTCAAAAATTTTACATTCGTCGTTCAGACAAAATCCAGGGAATATGTCAACCATCACAGCAAGAGATGTCAACTACATACGAAATAATATTTACTGCCTTAAGCGCAAAAACCAACCACGATTACCGAAAAGCCTAAGTGAAACAATAACCATTTTGGAAGAAACCGACGTAAAGAGTACGGAAGGTGAGAAGTTTTTATTTGTGAACAATTTAGAGAAGAAAATTGTGGTGTTTTCTACACTGCATTATGTAACACAGATAAAATATATTTGGATGGCACGTTTTCCTACTGTGTCAAATATTTTCTGCAATTATTCACAATTCATATAGAGCGAAATGGCTATTACATTCCTATAGCATTTTGTTTGCTTCCAGACAAAAAAGAATGCACGTATAAATTTTTGTTTGATCTTCTCTGTGAAAGGTGCAATACAATTAATTTACAACTTAAGCCTAAAATAGTGACAGCAGACTTTGAACAAGCTATACATAGCGCAGTGGCTGCGACATGGAATGAGTCAAAAATCATTGGATGCCGGTTTCACTTGGGACAGGCCTGGTTTAGAAAACTACAAAGCATTGGTTTAACAAAGGAATATAAAGATGAAAGTAGTGTAATAGGGAAATGGTTACAATATAGTTTTGGATTACCGTTCTTGAATCCAAGTGAAGTAGGAGATTGCTTCTCATTTGATTTGATGGAAGAAATGCCGAACGACGAACGTGTTAGGACATTCGCCGATTACTTGGTAGATTTTTATATTGGCGGAGATGCAAGATTTCCTCCAGAAATGTGGGCTGAAATGACAGACAGCATACAGAGAACAACAAATGCATGCGAAAGTTTCCATTCGAAGTTTAACGAAAATTTTCATTCTTCCCATCCAACAATATTCAACTTTTTAAATATATTAAAACAGTTTCAAACAGATACGATTATTAAACTTCGATCTGTCTCCGATAAACCTAGAATACGCGATACTAAAGTCAGAAAGCGACAAGATTTTTTAACTACCAAAATTTTTCAATATGAACATAAAGAAATTACTAGATATAATTACGTGAAATGTTTGTCCTATATGTATAAAGTAAATAATAAATAAATCTTGGATTTATTAGTACCTACATCAACATATTTATACATTTCCTATATCCCATATATTGTATAGACTATAGTATTTTAGTTGATTAATAAACATATTATAAGCAAAATGTATTTCTTTAAAAACTATAATTTTCTTATTCAAAATAAAAAAATATTGAAATGATAATGGTTTACTATTCCCTAATTTTTACACCTTACCTTTACCCTAGTTGTATAAACTTAAGCTTAGTCCGCAATTCATGGTTTTTAAAAGAGGGGTCTTCTTGGTTTGGTCCGCAGTTCGTGTACGGAATTATTAAAATCAGGTAATCGGTCCGCAATTCGAGGCCGCCGCTGGTCCTTATGCGGAGATGGGCATTTTCTAATCTTTATACCTGCTTCATGTGCGGTGATGGGCACCGCCGCGAAACAGACTGGAGTCCGAAAAAGCGGCCATTCTACTTTTCATTAAATATAATGCTCCAGTATTAAAATTTAATTACTAAAATAATTAATCAGAAATAGTAATTCACTTACTACTTTATTATTAACTAAAGAAAGGATAAATATTACTGTCTTTTTTTAATCTACCCACACTTAAGTCTTTTGTACAGATCCGCATCCGCATCCGCGGATGTGGACCTCTTAAAATCCGCATCCGTATGCGCGGATGTAAAAAAATCTGCATCCGGAACATCCCTGCTTTGTAATTCGTAATAAAATGAAATGTTGTAAAAGTCAATCGAATAATTTGTTCCTGAGATATTGTTAATTGTTTATCCCAAGTCACTTAATGTTTAAAGCTGTAACTTTTTGTTGGCTAGTCCTCTTTACTTCCACAAGATCTCATTTGCTTTTTAAAGGTCCAAATTTTCATAATATGTAAGAGGTATAGTCAAAAATTAATTTTCAACCCCTTAAATTTTGCTTTAAAAAAAGGGGTGTCTTTTTTTATAAACATTTAAAGCTACAGCGCTCTCTGTAGATATCACAAACTTCAAAAGCAAATGAGATCTTGTGGAAGTAAAGAGGACTAGCCAACAAAAAGTTACAGCTTTAAACATTAAGTGACTTGGGATAAACAATTAACAATATCTCAGGAACAAATTATTCGATTGACTTTTACAACATTTTATTTTATTACGAATTACAATTTTAAGTATATAAAAGTAATAAAAAAGTCGTTTTTTAAAAAAATAAAGAGCATTGAAAAAACGACCATTTTGAGTGGTTTTTTGACTTTTTTGCAATAACAATTGAACCAAATTGACTGTGTAAAGTCTTAAATTGTAGATTTTTTAGTCCCTACAAGTTTTATTTTAAACTTTTTTTCATCAAATGCACACTTTAGTCTGTAGAATTAAAAAACTGATTTTGCCAACTTTGGCAGCTCCCTGCTTATAAACGATACCCTTTCAGAAGTTAATTTTTGTATACAATATATATATATATATATATATATATATAGTTATTGCCCTGAACACAACTGCACCGGTCCGATGCATTCCTGAATTATTGTCAAATATAGCCTGTTTTTCTCTCTATTGATTGGACTAATATTATAAGACGCTCAAGTTGGGCAAAAGGAGATAAAGTGCAAAAAAATATATACAAAATATCTCAAAGAAATTTTTTTTTCCTTTACCAAATACATAATCTAATCAGATTTTGATAAACTTTCACGTGAATATAAAAAACGAGTATCTATGCAGCGTATTTAATTTTTCCTTATTTTGACACTTCAAGATAGATGCTGGGTGTTAGAAAAAATCTATAAATTTCCCCCTATTAAATTTCTTGTAAATAAGTAGTCATCGAGATAAAGTGTTTCAGTACCCTTTATTTTCAAATGAATAAACAAATTATTTAATTTTAGAAATTTACAAAGAGTATTACAATTAGCTTGAAAGATATTGATATCAGGATATTACCAATAAATTTTTCATACAATTTCTAAAAAGAAATCTATCGACTAGTCATTGAGACAAGTGGTTCATTTAACTCCATTTTATTACCCACCCAGCTGTCCGCTATTTCGGCTCAAGGATCCAACAGTACGTGGTAAAAATGGCGGACATATTATCGATGACAATTTTTTGTCCAAATTTGGGCTCTCTTTACCCTTATCCGCCACCTTCTTTATATCCACTCATGTGTCAGTCCGTCGGGATGTCTAATTGCCTGAGAAAATTTTCATCGATAGAAAATTTTCATCGATATTATTGATGACGGCAATTTCCCGAAAAAATGGCAACTTTTACTCCAAATAGCTACTTCCTATATCCACTAGATATTCCACATGGAACTACCTTCTATTCCACGGGCTCCCCACACAATGAAAAATATCATATTTAGGGTTAAGCGGTCCTTGCTACTTTAAATATCAACAAAGCAAGCGGCCTTGATGAAATACCTGCTTTACTCTTAAAAGCTTGTGCTCCTGAATTAGCGCCAGTTTTCACTAAGCTATTTCAACTATCATTTGATACTGGTATTTTTCCAGAATCCTAGAAAACTGTTCAAACACAACCAGTCCTCAAGAAAGGCTGTAAAACCCTGTCTTCTAATTACAGACCCATAGCTCTTCTATCTGTTATTAGCAAAACCATGGAGAAATACGTCAATTACGAGATCCTGAGCTACCTTGATACACACAAGCTTTTAAGTGACAGGCAATATGGGTTTCGCCAACAAAGGTCAACAGCCGATCTGCTAGCATATGTAACTCATGTCTGGAGTGATGCCATCCACCGCTATGGGGAAACTCAAAAGCATTCGATCAAGTGTGGCATTCAGCTCTTTTGAACAAACTGTGTTCATACGGACTCTCGCAAACCTTTATAGATGGATATCCAACTTTCTCTTCAACAGACACATCCAAGTTGCCGTAGATGGACATTCCTCCAACCTCTACAAGTTCCCCAAGGATCGACTCTAGCTCCTAATTTATTCCTATTACACATTAATGATCTACTTAAAGCCACTAATAACCCGATACACGGTTTTGCAGATGATGGCAAATGGCAACCTACACTGTACACAACCGTCCTATATCTCTAGATATTCTGGAAGCTCCATCAAGGCTCAGAGTTCTTGATGCAATACAGAGAAGAGCAGTTCGACCAATAAACGATACCAGTATCACCAAAAACCTAGCCGCATTGTCCCACCGAAGAGCAGTGTCTGATCTCTCCTTGTTTTACCGATACATAAACGGATTTTGCTCAGAAGAACTCCGCTCAATAGTGCCTCCACTTGCCAGACCAATCAGAGCAACGCGAGGTGCCAACTCCATGCATCCTTATACTGTTCAGTACCAGACATCGAGAACGGATCGATTTGATCGTTCCTTCATTCCCAGAGTCTCCAGATTGTGGAACTTCTTACCTTCCTACGTCTTCCCCACTCGTCCTAACTTGCAAGCTTTTAAATCCCAAATTAATAAATTGTCTCTTCTGCCCCAATAGATGTTCTCGGTACATTTGTATTTGTATTTGTACCTACCTACGAGGACATCGTTAATAAAAAAAACGTAGATACCTGTTTTGAATGAACATGTTGCAAAGGAGAAATGATGTATTACGGATGACGCGAAATTTCGATTCTAGCTCCCCTTCTAAATTAAGACCACACCAGTGACCCATACTTAAGTCTTGACCAGACAAACGCATTACATAATTTAATAAACTTACCTACTTCATGCTTGAAGTTGGTACAATTTCTAAAAATTATACCTAACATTCTTTTACTAGCTGAAACAGATTTATGAAGGGAAAGGAAACTTAATTTGCTATGAAAGGAGATGCCTATGTTTGTATGAGATTCTTCTATTCTGTAAAGGGGTATATTAATTATATTATAGATGTTGAGGAGCTGATAACCTCAGTATCAACTTTTCACACGGCGGTTTGCTGTAATCCACCATCCGATGTAAAGGAGAAATATATGTAAGTATGTATGATGAAGAAAAACTACGAGACTGATAGTACTGATCGCAGAGAGGCTCAAAGAAATAATCCAACTGAGAGGCGAGGGAGCTAAGAGAATACAACCCTATGGATATCGAGAATGATAAAAATAAAACTTGTAATCATAAAAGGGGGGCGGCTTACCTTCAGAATAAAAGTTTATCGAGAATTTTACTGTTATCTTTTATGATGAGGAAAGTACCAGTCCGGTTTTTGGGTATACTTACATATTTCAAAGATTAGTACGTCCTTAATTGCAATGGTTGGGAATTTCCAAAACTGGTAATTATATTGCAGAGAAAATTGTAAGGTATTGTCACAGACACGTCTTGTTCATAAAATAAATCTATACATGTGAATGTTTTTACAACACATTTATTATTGGTAGAGATTATTCTGTAAAATACTACAGACTTTGGGGGATTCAATAGTTTTGTAGATTTTTATATCGATAGAAAACAGCTGTGTTGAACTCCAATGACGGAAAAAGTTCCGCAGGAAAAAGTCCCGCTGGAAAATGCTCCGCGGAAAAAGTGCTGCAGGGAAGAAGTTCCGCAGGAAAATTTTCCGCGGGAAAGCGAAGTTTCTGTTTTTTGTCCATGTTACTTTTAATAAGTACCATATACCATACGGTACAAATACAAAATAATAGGGTTCGGTTCAGTTAGTAGACTTACTAATTATTATAATCTTATTTAAATCATTTAATCTCTTCAAATTACTTTGTACACTTTCTCTAAGAATTTTAAGGATGGCAATATTTACAATAGATTAAATTAATGGATATCAGTTGAGCCTTAATCTATTATAAATATTGCTATCGTTAAAATTCGTTTAAGTGTAATTATAATTAATTACTAATTATACTAACTGAACCCTATTATTTCGTATAAAAGCCTGGCAAATTTGTCCATTTGTATCATTTGCATTTGTAACAAAAAACCAAAACTCTGCTGCGCTGGATACATGTACAACTATGACAGAACTTGTACCAGTCATGTGAACTCGATATCTGGCAATAAATATCATTTACAAACAATGAGAAGAGCAAAGGTCCTAAATTGCTACCTTGAGGTGAACCACTGGAAGCAGAAGTATGAAGTATGACTTCTGATTTTTAGTAGATTTATATCTACTATTCAGCTGGTTCGCAGGTCACGACTTCGGGAAAATTTCACTACAGTTTTTCGTTTTGGGCTCCCCTGACCTCAAAAACACCTTCCGTTCAAAAGTTATATATATATATATATATATATATATATATATATATATATATATATATATATATATATATATATATATATATATATATATGTATATATATATGTATGTATAGTTCCGATATAACGAAATCTGTGGACACGATAGCGGTCGCATTTCTTAACGGATTGAAATGAAATTTGGTACAAAAATCGATCGTCCCAAAATCTCGGTCGAGTTCGTTAATGGGCCCAATCCGTAAGGCCGTTTGGGCGTGACATCAAATCAAAATGGAAAAAAATTCGTAACTTTTTTACTTCACCCTGTACAAAAAAATGTTAGAGGACTTTTTTGTTTGCCTTAAAGAGACCTACAACTTTTATCTAAAACATTTTTTTCTAAAACGTATACTTTTAATATATTCAATTAATATAAATCTACTGATGCGCCTGGCTTACCAAGGGCCATTTTTATATATTGTTTCGATTCAAATAAGTGTTGTAGATTGTTTTAAATTTCAATTTTTTTAATGATTCTAAACCAAAAACTATGCACAAGATTATCAACTAATCCGCAGGTAACGTCATCCGACGTTTCGATAATAATTGTGTCGTATAAATATGTGAATCGTGTACATAATATGGTAATCTGTGCTCTGTGTAAACTGATAATACTGATAATAGTGATAGTCAATATCGAAAAATGGCGTCGATGGTATACCCAGAACTCTACGCTAAGGCCTCAAATTTTACTATAATTCATACAGCGTATATTTTAAATAAATACAAACATCTGATACAATGGAAAAAATCTCCTTCAATCCTGGAAGTTGGTTTTGGTGAAGGAAGTAATACAAAACATAATTTAATACCTTTAATTCCAAAGGATTACAAGGAGTTTGTTGGTACTGACTTGTCAGATAAAATGGTAAATTTTGCTAAGAAGAATGTTGTTTTACCAAAAAGTAAATTTTATCAAATGGATATTAATAATATACCGACCGAATTTAATGGTAGATTTGATCATATTTTTAGCTTTTTTGCTTTACATTTAGTGAAGGATTCTAAGTAAGTATAATTAATCTAATATTTATTTGAAAAAAATCTGAAATCACTTTTGGAATTTAGAAAGAGTACTTTTTTGGAAGTTTCCCTCTCGTTTTTGACATTTTTTGTATAAAAAATTTTATTTAATATATTGTTTAAGTATTTATCGAAGACAAAGGGTGTGTTTTAGAAAAACTTATTTATTTGTCAATTTTATGCATCATTTTATATGTTTGTAAAAAACAATACTTTAAAGAATATTGTAGCTTAATTAATTTTTCCTTTTATGGAATTATAGCACTTGGTTAGCTCAATTGGGTTCGTGGCTTTTTTTCTGAGTTTTATCAATTCCTTCCAAACACAAATTACAGGGCGCCAGAGTACAAAACAAAGCAAATAACACTCAAACACCAGTTTTAAAATGATTTATTAAAAAAATCGTTCAATAGTAAATTTAATAAAAAATGAGAAAAACTAATTAAATCTCTTATCTTTTTTCCGTAAAGGGTTTCCAATAAGGAACTTCTCCTTGGGATGGTTTTGATTTCTCTTCGGAATATTATGAACTAAAATCCTTCCAGGGATGGTATTGATTTCTCTTCGGAATATTATCACAAATTTTCTTCCAGGGATAGTGATTTCTCTTCGGAATATTATCAACTATCTTGAAGTCTGATTCAAAATAGCTGACGGCTTGACACGTCCTCAAATTAAATTACTTTCACCTACTAGGACCCCTCTGGATGTGACAAAAAACCCTAATAGTGAAATCAACAAACAAAACTCCATTTCTTAATAAATTACAATCTAGTAGAATCGCTATCTGGTTTCTCCATATTATCGAGAAATAATTAATTTAAATACACGTTTATTATACTCTCTATGATCACAAAAAACTGATGTTTGCGATAGCGATTATACTTGAAATTAAGTGTTAGTAATATTTAATACAAATAAAATTATTAACTGAAACTATAGAATTACTTACTGTTATTGAGGAGAACTTTTCAGGAAGACGAAAGAAATTAAAATGAACGTACAACGTATAATTACTATCGAAGCGAAATGAAACGTGGGTTATCGAAGACTCTTATCTCCCACTTAATAATCGCGGCACAAAACATTAAAATAAGTCTCTACAAATAGTCAGGTGGATTTCGGAACTAAAACGATCTCTGATCGTTACAATATGTAACTCATTATTAAAAAAATTAATCGTCGCAAAGAAAATAACTAATAGAACTCGGGGGGTGTCGACGAAAGTTACACTTGCAATGACTTTATCAGCGGATATTCTTAAATTCTACATAAGTCAGTTACTATAATTATAAATGTACTATACCTTATAATTTAAAGAGGTTTAAAACAAATGAACCGGATTGTTTGGCCTACCAACTCGTACAGGAACGAGAATTACAAATCACCTAGAAAATGTCGATAATTTCACTGCAATACCGCTCACGGCAAATTTTTGAACTACAACTCTTAAACTAAGTATTTCTTACCGATATATACACTGTAACAATAGTCTGGTGAAATTATTCATAATACCAAATGATATTGTTACAAAATATTGGTTAGAAATTAAATAATATTTATTCTTAAATATTGATTTATATTTTTCAGAAAAGCTTTTAGTAATATTAAAAAAATGTTAAAACCAGGTGGTGATACTTTTTGTATGTTTTTTGTGCAAACACCTGTAGATCCTGTATTTACAATGTTATCAAAACATCCTAAATGGAAAATATACCCAAATGAAAATATGATTTCACCTTTTAATTTTAAAAAAAATCCTAGTGCATGTTTTAAACAAGCCGTAGAAGATGGAGGATTTAAAGATATTTATTATGAAGTAGAAGAATTAACACATGAGTATGATAATGTCCAAGCTGCTTATGGTAAGCATAAAATAAGATGATGTTATGATTTTAATATATAATACTTATATAAATATTAATTTTAGATTTATATTTGGCTGTAAATGCAATTATGCCCTATGTACCAGATAGTGAAATTGAAGAGTATAAAAAATGTTATTTAGATGATATTAAGACCAATGTTCTGAAATTTGATGAAAAACGAAAAAATGAGGATGGAAGTTTGAGACCACAAGTGAAATTTAAAGTATGTGTAATCCATGCAAGGAATACGTAGTGATATAAATCACTAAAAAAATTGTTTATTACAATTTTATTTATTTTGTAATGATTAAAATTTATTACACCAGTTGATCAATATAAGTTGTATAATTGTGAATTTTCATTGTAAATCAACTATTTGCTGAAGCAAGCCTTTGCGAGAAAACAAGAGTAGAAAGCAGTGAAACACATGTTCTATGACTACTCTGTTGTCATAAACTGAAAATCAATGTTGAGCGAGTCAGGTCCAGAACACCACTTCTAAATTTCAAGATCCAGATACTTGTATCCGCAACGTGTGGAAAATTCTGATCATGTACATCTTTTGATCAACACTTCAATGTTCTCTATTTTCCAATCCCTAGCAGCTTTCGTTTATTTTAAAAAACAGTCCCCTCACTAACAAATCCAGAGACAACTATCCGATATTACGATATCCTGAACCTTATGTAAACAGTCGTAACTATCATTAAAACTGAATAGTCGAATGAACTATTGGTCTTAGTGAAGTTAAGTTTAAAAGTTTAAATAGAAAATTTTTGAAGGTAAACCACACGCTACTAGCAAGGAGGGTTATTAACAGGCCAAGAAACTTAGATCTACTTCCACCTCAACGTGTATGGTCAAATAATAGTCATAGTCTTCAGTAGAAGCTTTCTAGACTCATCTATTATTTCTAGACAATACAAACATCATCACAAGAGAAATCTTAGGTAGACCCAATAATCCAGATAAAAAAAACAATTCCAATTCCATGTCTATCTTCCTCAGTTTCATACTTCTTCTGATTTTGAAAGACCACCAACACCATATTGTTTCCGAAACCTTGGCAAAGTTATATCGCCTGATTTAGTCACGATTCTGTAAAAAGTGCTAGAATTAAAGTTGTGCTTTGGGAATTGTGGGAAGTGGGTTCTGGCAATCTCGCTATGCCTTGCTTTAAAGTTAGCAAATTAATCTTCGTTTGCTTTTCCATTTTTGGACTGATGTCTGATGTTATTTTTTTCGGCATAGACATAAAGTAACTCTAAAAGGTCATTGCGAGTCCAACCATAGAACAAACGGTCCAAGTTCTGTAAATATTCGCAAAGCTCTTTTGCTTGATTTGCAATGAATGTTGAAGTAAATCTAGCTCACTTTTTTCAAACTGACAGATTTCAGGAGTCTGTACAAGGTAACATAAGGTAGTTACACTTTATTTGTAGCTCTTGCATTCATTGTAAAAAAAATGAATAAAAAACAGAAACAGTTTAGAAAATAATAAACCTGAAAAGGACGAATCGCTATTTAAAAATATGTTGAAGAATTTTAAAGCCATGGATTGAAAGATATTTTTAAAAGTAAATATGCTGTATGTTTATTTAGATAAATGTTATAAATTTAAAATTTTGTGTTTATCCGCGAATTAATAACAAAAATATTACTGCTTATCTATCATTTTTATGCAACTAATGATAAAAATGATAAAGGGCATGCTCTTTATAATTCATATAATAAACAATAGATACACTACTAAAATAATAATGATATTTTACTTATTGGATAATTAAAGTTAATAAAGAAATGTTCATACATTACATTAATCTATTGGTTTAAAAATAATGTAACAAATTGTTAAAACTAAAAAAAAAATGTATATTAGAAGCTTCAGTTCTCACCCTCAAACTACTGAAAGCTCATTATTACAATTATCCTCAACACTTTAAACCCTAAGCCATACAAATCTAAATCCGCCCCTCAAATCAGTTAATACGAACGTCCCAGATCGATAATTTGGTGAAGTACTAAATTCCACATCTATTGGAGAAAAGCTCCCTGAAAACTAATAGGAGTAATCACTTCCCATAAAGTGCGTAGTTCTAGGAATGGACTCCATTTCTTTGCCTTTACCAATTCGGCAAAAACTTCGAACGTTAATCCAGTTCCCCATTCCAGAACTCTGCTCAAAATGCACATAAACAACAGCTTAATATTCGAGTGACCCAAGTCTAATCGACCAAAATGCTCTAAATAAGAAGTCGACATCGAGCTTTTATCGAAAAATGTTCCAAAAGGAAAGAAACTGACACTAAATTCGAGGAGGTAACCCTTATCACTATCTCGAAGCAAGTTACTTTCTTGAAGTTGTTCGCTATTCGGTAACTTTACATTCTCCCCATAAATGTGTTCCGTTTCACAAGGCACCAAAGAATACACTACACTCCAATATTTTTGGTTATAGGAAGTACTCCACCAGCACACTGTAGAGCCTTAAAATCCGTGCCCAAAAGCTGCAGATACCTACAAGGAAGTTCGCATTGGAACTGGAACAGTAGATCAGCAACTTCCAAGAAAACCACTACTACAATGCAATGATATGGACTTCCTCTTTGGAAACACCCTCTAATTAATAGAATTTATGGGTTGTGGATTCCAATACTTACAAATTGATTGCTATGAACAAAACAAAATATATAACAAATTTTCTTTTCTTTCATTTCTTCCCACTCCACTTCTTACCAACTCCTTCTTCCTGCTACTCAATTTTCTATCTCTTCCCTCTCTACCACTTTTCAGCTCTGGCTTCTAATTGTTTTTTCGTTTTTATTTAATAAGATCTTTTGACCAGTATCTTTTTTGTTCATTTGTTTATTATCTTCTTTTGATTTTACTTTAGATTTAAATCCTTTCATCTAATTCAATCTTTTAAATTCTCTGACATTTTTTTTTGTAAATTAATTGACGGCAATCTATAAAAAACAAACAAAAACAAAAAAACTTCACAAAAACATATATCTCCAAAAAAATAACTTAACCTAGATATCTAAACGGGGGAATCACATTCCCAGAATTCTACTGAAGGAACGTGTCACCAAAGAAATATTTATGTCATGTCAATATAATAAACAATATTCTTATAGCAAACAATCACCGGATGTTGGGAGATTTTCCTTCTACTTTCATTTGTAGTCAGCAACTAGTGTTTCATACTTTGTCCTGCTTCACCACAAAATGGCGGAATTTTGGTGCCATATCAAAAAAATTCGAAAAGAGGTTGACCTTAAAGGCCAACCTTTTAACTTCCCGCTAATTTTAACCCCAAAGCAATAGTAAAGTGGCGTAATTTGACGTTTTTGAGCTTTTTTTGGAATTCTTAAAAAGCCATAACACACACACACACACACACACACACACACATACACATACACATACACATACACATACACATACACATACACATACACATACACATACACATACACATACACATACACATACACATACACATACACATACACATACACATACACATACACCTACACATACACATACAGCTATTAAATTAAATTAAATCTCACCGAATATAGGCACGGACACAATAGGCTGGTGAATTCTTTTGTAAAGGTATGTGCACTAACTTTTTATATTTCCAACGAGTTACTTCTGTAATAAGTGAAAGCTGATGAATATTACTATTGCTCGACAATCATAAGTCTCATAAATATTGTTACGAGTCGATCCGGACATGTCGCTCAGACGGAGGTGTGAGGTGTTTTTAGAATTCTCAGAATTTTCGAAGAGTCTAGTTTGTTTATTGATCGATTGAATTTTCTAGTGGCTGCTATAACGTCGAAATAATTCGAGAATTTTCTGTTCGCGATATAATTGCGGAGAAATTTCTAGAAGGATTTAACTGTATATAAAGTGACTGCTTCGGAAGTTTGTCTGCTGTTTATCACTTATCCCCAATCCAAGAAAAAAATGCAGCTCTTAGATGTGACTGTATATGGACGCTAAAAAGCATTTTGAGCAAGAATTAATTACGGGTCAAAAAATGGACAAAGTTCGCATTGTAAACCAATATGATTTAGCGAAACTTTTTTGAGGAGCATATGCCAAAAGTGTTTTAGTTCAGAAAGCAATTAGTGGGTTTAAAAAACAGGAAGTATGGCCCTATGATCCAAATGTATTTGGAGAAGAAGATTATGCTTCTTCGACTGATAATTCTTTTTTATGACTCGCTGTTCACTTCAACTGAATGTTCTGTTAATTTTGCCCCGTCAACAATAGCCAACAGTTCTTACAATGTTGCATCATTAACTATGATCGGCTGCCTTTTACGGTAGTAGCAACGAGGACTTAGACACCTTTAGACAAAATTGCTTCAGCGACTTTGACGGAGGCATTACTTCATTCTTCTGCACATCCAATTACTTAGATGTCTATTACATCTTTGCCTGTTTCCACCTTGTCGCATGTTGTACAGGAATAAGGATAAACAACTTCAGTGGGAATAAATCATCCAAAGACGTAGTGAATTACACACCATTGTAAATCAGACCGATACTAACTATAGCTGTACCCAAAACTGGTCGCGAACACAAGAGACAAATAGCTGTTGACATCATCTCCTGTAAAAGCCGATCAAGCTACAAAATTTAAAAAAGCAAATAATAAAAAGTCGAAACTAGCGGAGTTAACAGGTCCTAGCAAAACAAAAAAAAACGAGGCCTTGACAAACCGTCATATAAAAGTCCGAAACTTGATTATTACTGTTTAATCTACGCTGAGAAGTACATTGAACTCACGGAAGAATGTATTCAAAGTTTTCAGTGCATTTGTTGGGCTCATGAGGACTGCACCTCTTATTTAGGAGCTGCCCCACTGCTGCAATGGAAGTAATCCTAAATCCCTCGCCACTGCATATTCAAGTAGAAAATGTAAGGAAGAAAACAATATATAGAATGGTCAAAGAAGGAATAATCAAGGAAAGACCTCGATCACTTCAACTTGATTAAATTTGGGAAATGCCCCAAGATGACATGCGGAAGAAATTGAATTTTGTGAGAAGATTGACTACAAAACTGGGAAGTAAATCTAAATGGAACAAAGACACCATAATGGGACTAAGCCAAAACGCCATAAAAGTGTATAGGGATGGCTCCAAGACAGATAAAGGAACAGGAGCAGGGGTTTTGGAACTAGAACCAAATACTCAGAAAGCATTTTTCAAGCGGAAATCCGTGCCATCAAAAGATTTATAGAATTTAATGTCGAAAGGAACTATTGTAGACAAAAAAATTGTAATCATGTTAGATAGTCAAGCAGCCATCAAAGCTCTGAACTACACACAATTAGTTCAAAAATGGTATAGGAATGCCTAGACAAATTAAATGAACTAGGACAGAATAACACTGTTACCCTCTTATGGGTTCCAGGACATATAAGATTAGAAGGAAACGAAACAGCAGACAAGCTGGAAAAGATGGAACCGAAACCCCATACCTGGGACCAGAACCATCCTATGGAATTAGCTGTAGTACAATCTTAGAAAAACTAAGAAAAAAAATGGATAGCGAAAAATCCAAGTAATGGAACGATCTAAAAGGACTAAGACAATCGAAGACTCTCCTGGGAAACTACAACCAAAAGAGATCTCTCAGCTGTCTTAACCTTAGTGAGGTAGAGGATGAAACCTAAATGTACATACTCTCAGAAATAGAAGAGGAAGATCTACCTTACTTGAAATCCAACGTTATCTTAAACTTTCTAAGAAAGATAGGACTAGAAGAGCTGCTATAAGTCTGAGAAAATCATCAGAAATATAGCAAGAAAAGGGGGACGCAATAGATCTTATAGGTCGCAGGTGTATATGTTACCCCTAATTTGCTCATACATACATACATTAGCTAGTTTTGCGACGAATGCTAAGATTAATTTGAACGAAATTATATTATTCTTTTTGCCCTTGAGACGTACCCGTTTTGACCGACCTCTCCGGGAAAAACGAATAGTCAACAAATTGTCTTAATTGTTTGAAATTGTGTAAGTTTTTTTTTATTTGAAATTTTATTTTCCAAAGATGTTTAACCAAAGTACAAATAAAAAATACAAAGAGTTCTATTCATTAATCCGGTTGTGGTTTTACTTACACTTACCTTTAACATATGCGTCTTTCCCGGGTTTCCCCTTCATTTTAAGAAACAAAATTGACGGTTGTATAAATAAAATCACGTTTCCCTAAGTAAAAATAAATAACATTTAATTATTTAATGAGTTTTTTCTATCTAGAACCCCCAGCATTACCTCATCAGCAATCCGAGGAGAAATATTAAAAATAATGTGATAAAAGCAACATTATTATCTGATAAAAGAGTTTAGATTTAGTTTAATATTATGTCATTACTTTTTATCTGTTTGGTGTATACAAATTTTAACAGTGTATCAATATCAAATAACTAAGAATGCAACATCGTATAAGATTTTGTACAAAGTCATAATCATTATCGAAAAATGGCAGCGATGGTATACCCAGAACTCTACGCTAAAGCCTCAAATTTTAGCATAAAGCATACAGCCTATATTTTAAATAAATATAAATATCTGATACAATGGAAAAAATCTCCTTCAATCCTAGAAGTTGGTTGTGGTGAAGGAAGTAGTTCAAAACATAATTTATTTCCTTTATTTCCAAAGGATTATAAGGAGTTTGTTGGTACTGACTTGTCAGATGAAATGATAAATTTTGCTAAGAAAAATGTTGTTTTACCAAAAAGTACATTTTGTCAAATGGATATTAATAATATACCCAATGAATTTAACAGTAGATTTGATCATATCTTTAGTTTTTTGGCTTTACATCTAGTAAAGGATTTCAAGTAAGTATAATTATAAGTAGTTTTTAATTCGTTTTTAAGAAAAATAATTACTAAAGTGATTTGTTGATAATAAAATGTTTACCAAAGGCAAAGAAACTGTTTT
The DNA here is from genome assembly GCA_964028335.1 of Altica lythri. NCBI lineage: Eukaryota > Metazoa > Arthropoda > Insecta > Coleoptera > Chrysomelidae > Altica > Altica lythri. Next base: position 15,833,276 of record OZ034808.1, on the reverse strand, counting down.
AGAAAAGCTTATTTGTGTCTTTATACATCATTTTATATATTTGTAATAAATAATGTTTGTGAAATATACATCATTCAAAGGTTATTTATATTAAAGTAGGCCTTGTTAGGGTGATGAATTTCGCCCTGTATATTTAATCTTATTTTCAGTTGTAAATGCGCTGTTGTCACGTCCTCAATAAAATCATAATGTTAGTGAAAATAAATAAAATAACAATTGTGTACTCCATTTCAGCGCCATCAAATCATTAAAACTTAGTTCTTTCACAAAAAAAGGAAATCGTCAATTTAAAAATAAGTATAGATATAATGAACGCATTTACAAAATAATAGTAATTAAATGAAAGCAAATAATAAAAACATTTACAAAAAAGTCTTCAATTGCAATTTAGAACAAATTTTCTATGTCTATATAACGATATTATAAAACATTTAAATTGGACCAGCTATAAATGAGAAAATACAAAATATTTCATTTTGTCGATAAGTATTACAGCAGCTATATATTGAAGATTTTTTCTTGGAGCTTTCCAGGTAGTGCGGCATTATGACATACCAATTGGTTTCAGCTATTTTGATAAGTAAAACAAAGATAAAAATTCCCACAAAATTTTATGCTTCAAATAATGGAAATCCGTTTAATATGTGTTTAATAGTTACAGTGCAATAATTCAGCAGAAAAGCAGATACACTAATAGTAAAATAAGCAAAGTAAAAAAATGAAACATACAATATTCAAAAAACATATAAACAAAAATTGAAGTAACAGATTTGGTTAAAACTATTGTCACGTTATCTATTCGTTATGTATTTTCAATTCACCTCCAGTATCAAAGGTAAAATGTTGTCAAGTGAACAATTTTTCATGTAATAAGTCCAAGGGGCCATTCATTAATTACGTAAGGACAATTTTGGTCAATTTTGACCCCCCCTACCCCCATGTAAGTATACGTAAGATTTCTCGAACCCCCCTTCCCCTTTCTTACGTAAGATTCTATCTTGATCTTCTAAATAATAAACTGTTATCTGAGGAAAGGATCAGTTTCACTAAAACTTACAGTTCAACGTGGATCCATAATTTTTATTTTTTAACAAGGAATAATTTAAATAATACTATCAAACATAAATTAGTAAAATCATAACATTGTTCATAAAATAATATTTGACTAGTTTTAAATTAGTCTCAAAAACATAAATTAAATAGTTAAAGCTCAATTGAAATCATTAATCTTCATCTCTACTGAACGAATTTTAGTTTACTTAAAAATAAAAGTAATGTTTTTTATTCTTTAAATAATAAAAATATGATAATACACGGAAAAATGTACTATAATTTTTTCTATAGAACCAAACATAGATAACAATAAAAACATATAAAGTATCAATAAGTTATTTTTTATTTTTTTCAATAAACAAAAATTATTTAAATAAAATAAAAATTCGACTGTACACTTTAGAATTAAGAAAACAATTTGGAATCCGAAATGGAATTAGATTTTTAATCTTGAATTTTGATTCACGAAATATTACGTAAGAATGAATTGTACCCCCCTCCCCCCAACGTAAGAACTTGTAGAGATTTTCTTAACCCCCCCTCCCCCTCAATACCCTTACGTAATTAATGAATGGCCCTCAATCCGTCAAAATTATTTCTTCTGTATGTCTACAAAATTTTTTCCACATGTCTGGAGTACATTGTCTTAACGCTACTGTCCAAGTTTTGTCCAAATATAAAAATGCAAAATGGAGGTAATCGAAGTAAATCATGTTGGTTTAATATTTCATCTGTTACATGTTTTATCGTTGCTTCTGTTTTGTGCAAGTATAATTGTCTTTTTTTTTTAATTTTTTTATCAAATTCGATATTATTGCTGCTTAACCATCTCTGTTATATCTATTTCGTTGCTGAAAATGTAGGTGGTCTGTTTTGTTGTACAGAATGAACTGAAGCATTATCCATGTTTACTTTATACACATTTCTCTGGAAAATTGAATAAAGCAGGAATAAGTTAATTAAAAATCCAGTTTTTGAAAATATCACCATTTATAGTTTTGTGATAGTCAATGTCAGTATTTGAGGAGTCTAATAACAAATCACATCCCTATTGACCCACCATTTGCTCCTGCGAGTAAAATTGTAAATCGCTTTTCTTCGGATTACACATGCAATGGATTACGTTTTAAATAAGATTACTATACCCATCGACGCGTTGGAGTACCATTTTTTTATATCCATGTCTAGGTACACGAATCTGATGATTTCATTGCGCTTATTTAATTCCATAAATTTCTGAAGGAAAAAGATTTTGCTGTCTTCGCTCACTTAAAATTTGTCGTCAGTTCACGTTTTTAAGTTTATATATCATTAATTTTGTATAAATAAGTTTGTTTACCGTTTAAATCTCAGTTTTGTTTTGCGTTAGTCAAAAGTTTATCTGAAGTAAAATATTCGTTTTTGTAATTGTCCGTCCAAATCTGCCGCTGCAATTTTTTTTAAATAAAGTTCTTAAATGTATCTGCTTTATCTTTCTTCCTCTTGTTTGCCGCTTCTTTATCATTAACTAAATCTTTTTTTAAGATTTCTCGTTTACATTTAACACTAACCTAAAAAAAACACGAAATATTTAAAAAATGTATTAAATTAAAATTTAAATGATATTTGATTGGTCATAGATTAATGAATAAAACATCGATTCGTCCATATCCTATCAAATTACATTTTAATTATTATTATGGATCATTGTTATTAAAGAAATTAATGAAAATATTTTATTCTTAAACATTTTTAACTTTTACTATGGTGTGTAATCTGGCAACATTGTAAAATAATGACTGACAGAAGAAATGTGAGGTTAGGTATGCTTAATAAATTACAAGTAATTTGAATGTAATAAGAATGTAAAAGTGTATTTAATGTAACAAATAACTTCAAATACATCTATTAATGAAATTAAAAATGTTTGGAACTATTTGCTGATGAAAACATTGGAAATAATCTTCTATAGACACACAATTAGTACTTACATTAAAAACCTAAGAGATCTTCTATAAATCACTCTTCTGAAATTTTCTGGTTTTTTCTAAACATGTAATATCATCTTTGTATTCATTTTTTTATCTCTACACAATTTTTTTTCGGCATATTATTTTTTTTAATGCATTTAACCATTATATTTATAATATTTGTTGTCAAGCTTGTCAGTTTGTGACTTTCAATGACTTGGCAACTTTCAAACACCAACATGACAAAAACCAATACCAACGTGAATAAATAAAAAGATAGCCTGCTAGATATAAATAAACGTTGAATCGTTAATATGTAACTCATTATTAAAAAAAATCGTTATATCGAAAACAACTGATAGCACTCCAACAGTGTCGACTCGACAAGAATGAAACTTGAACTGTCAGTTTTTTGTTCTATTAAAAAATGTTTTTTGAATTTTCAATTTTCTAGTAAATATTTTTTAATTAAAAATGGCACAGACATTTAATAAAGATTTAACAGAATTTAATTTATATCTTGCAATAATCAGAATATTATATAATACTTCATAATAACTTAATAATAGATGATTTTTTTAATTAAAATTAAAATTTTGTTTCCTATTAAATTGTACAAAAAGGAAATAATGAAGTTCACATATATCAGCATACGGCCTCTTACTATATAGCACATACAGTGTGGGTCACAGAAAACAGTCCACCTCGATATTTTCCCGTATTTATTAGATTGAACATGTGTCAACCCCCTCCCTTCCACTTCCTCAACCCCTTATTTTTAAATAGGGAATAAACCATGTGCGGCACATCATCAGAAAGGTATTTAGATGAAGTATTCGTAAAAATGTGTCCTCCTTAGATCAAAAATCGACCTGTTTTTATATTTTCTTAAAATCTAATAAATACCGCCAAATATCGAGGTGGAATGTTTTCTGTGGCCCACACTGTACGAGAAGACTTTAAAATATCTTGCAAAACCTAGGCCAAAACTTTAAAAATTTAAATTTAAAAGTCTTGCATGTGTTTATTTTAAACCAAATATTTTCGTATCTGTAATTTTTTAAGCTTATCAAATATCCAAAATAAACTAGCAAAATATTGGTTCAAAATGAAATAAATGTTATTTTCCAGAAAAGCTTTTAGTAATATTAAAAAAATGTTAAAACCAGGTGGTGAAACTTTTTGTTCGTTTTTGGTGGAAACACCACTAGATCCAGTATTTACAATGTTATCAAAACATCCTAAATGGAAAATATACCCACAAGAAATAATGATGTCATCTTTTAATCTTGAAAAAAATAAAAGTGCATGCTATAAAAAAGCGGTAGAAGATGGAGGATTTAAAGATATTTACTACGAAGAAGAAGAATGTACATATGAGTTTGAGAATGTACAAGCAGCTTATGGTAAGCACAAAATAAAATTTCTAATTGCTTATACATAAAAATAAAATCTTTGATAATGCACAAGTTACGTATAAGTCAGTTAAAATAAAATTATGATCATATGAAGAGCATAGAAACTCCTATTGTAGAATAGCACGCACACACGCAGGTAACTGAACTCGAGATGAAGAACATGTCATTCTGGCAACGACTTAGTTGTATAAACCACATGCTCTCCTATTTTTTCCACCCCTCACTTCCGAGAGGGTCTCAGCAACTTCAGACCCCTGAATGAACTTTGAGGAAAAATTGCGGTCCTCATCTGTTTCTGCCAAGACAGTGGTCTTGCACTACATTCCTGGTGTCTCGGTATTGTTGCGTGATTTTCTTTTTGTGCGTCATTCTGTATTGTGCGATCTTCAGTTGTGCTGTCGGTAGATGACTCTTATGTCACTTTGTCGCTATGTTGTCTTCTAGTTCTTTACAGCTGCCGGAATTGTATCTTTGGCTTTTTGTATTTCCAGGGCCTATCGTTTAGGTCGTACTATGTTAATTCCCTCAGATCACGGTTTACATGGTGCTTTCGTAGATCTTCTTTGCTTTTTCTTTCATAGTATTTTTATTTTTCTTACCTCTAAATTGTGTTGTTTCTTATGGTTCACCGCTTCCTGTACACATATATTTTGTTCAACCTGTACTTTTCTCACCGTGGTTTTGCATGCATGGCCACATGCCACCGATGCACACGTTGCACGATGCTTTATTATTATTTACATCAGACTTAATTTGATTCTTAAGTTCAGTTGGCTTTTCCTTCCAATTAGCCCACCAAACTTGCTTCTTTCTTATTTTGCTTTTGTTTACTACGCTGTCGATGTGTTCTTTGAAGTATAATCCTTGATCTATCTTCACTCCGAGGTATTTCACTGATTTAGTCCATTTGATGTTCTCTTTTGCCATCGTTATTACTTTGCTTTGGTGTTTCCTAATTAATCACTACTTCTATTTCATGCACCATTCTTTCATTTCTCCCATGGTTTTTTGTAGGTATCTGATAATCATCCAAATACCATTGTGTACAGTAATGGGGATAGTGCTGCTGCTTGTGGAACTCCTGTTTCAAGTCTTCTATATCGTGAGGTTACTGGACCCACACATTTATCCTAAATCCCCTGTTTTCCAAAAATGAAGCTACCAGCTTTAGCATTGCTTGTAAGATCCCCGTATCTGTCATTTTGTATACTTAGTAATCTTTTCTGTCATACTCCGTTAAACGCTTTGCTGACATCTAAAAAGACTGCTCCAGTGTCCACTAGTGTTAAAACTTGCAGTTCTTTGGAATTCTCTCTTCTAAAACCAAATTGTTCTTCTGGCAAGATATTTAGTTGGTCGACTTGTTTCCAGAGTATTCTAAGTATGACCGTTTCTACTACTTTGCTAAGTGCTGTTAAAAGGCTGATTCTGGGAAAGTTCGGTCCTTCTTTATGTTTGATAATATACCTGAATTACAACTTTAAAGTTTAATACTATAGGGTAATTGTTTGAGTTGGTAGAATTTTATCGATTCTTATGTCTAAAAATGGATGATACTGAAGATAAATTCAAAAAACTAGAGAATAATTATTTGGATCAACTTCGTAAGTGGCTGCTACTGGTTTTCAATATTTATATCAGATTTTATATCTAATCTAGTGATTTTGGGACAATAATTGATTGGTTTAAAGTTTGTGTATTTCTAAACTATTGGCACGTGAATATGCATGTTTTAATTTTTTTATAATTAGAAGCTTGATAGATTCCTTTGTTGAATAATGCATTTCAATGTATATAAATATTAATTTTAGATTTATTTTTGGCTATAAATGCAATTATGCCGTATGTACCAGATAGAGAACTTGAAGAGTATAAAAAAAGTTATTTAGACGCTATTAACACCAATGTTTTGATTTTTAATGAACAACGGAAAAATGAGGATGGAAGTTTTAGACCAGAAGTTAAATTCAAGGTATGTGTGGTCCATGCAAGGAATACGTAGTAATAAAAAACACACAATTGCAATATTGTTCTATATATATAATTATATAATTTAAAATATATACGAAATATCTCAAAGAAATTTTTTTTTCCTATACCAAATACATAATCAGTCTCTCTAATCAAATTTGAAATTTTTATTATCTGTGGTCCACGCAAGGAATAAGTAGTGATAACAAACATTAAAATATACCTACTTTACTAGCTGACCCGGCGAACTTTGTACCGCCTACTGATGTTTTTTACCATTTTTACAAATTTTTACGGTTTTGTAAATTATCGATTAGATATATTATCTATTTCTATAACTTATTTATATTATTTATTATTTGTGTGATTATTTTAAGCTTATTGACAGATGATAGAAGTGAAGATAGTTGATTTGCTTTTTGAATAGTTTATTTTTAGGCGATACGTTGCAGCGCCGCCTGGTCGCGAGTTACATCAATGTGCATAGCATATTTGTTTTCTCCGAGGAAAAATACATAGTCATTCTATTTTTTATGACAATCGGTTTAACGGGGCGGTAGTCGATACTTTACAGCGCGGCCTGGTGGCGAGTTACGTCAATGGGCATAGCATATAAACCTACTCGTGGAAAAATAAATGTACATACCAATTTTCATAATGATCGGTCAAATAGTTTCTGAGTCTATCGATTTCATAATATATACAAACATCCTTTTATATATATATTTATATTGAAATGGATCCTCCTTTTGGAACACCCACTTTCAATAAAATTATCGGTCGTGGATTCAAGAATTTTTAAATTGATTGTCCTAAAAATAAAGTACAAAATTATAAATATAAAAAATAATTCTTTCGCGTCTTTCTAATTCTTTCTTCCTCCGTCTTTCCACTCTTCCTCTCCCAACTACTTTCCAACTCCTTCTTGCTACTGCCTTTCCATCTATTTAATACCTTTCTGCTGCTCAACTCTTTCTCTATACCTTCTTCTTTTACAATTTTCCAACTCTGACCTCTCTGTATCCTCTTATCCAATTCCAATTACCTTTTTATTTATTTATATTTTTATTTATTAACTCTTCTTATTTTAATTTAAATTTCAATATTTAATTTTTTACAATTTTATTTCATCTGACTTTTACAAAATTAACTCAATGACAATCAAATCAATAATAAATCTTAACAACATAACATCCTATAATCTAAACAAAAACAAATACAATATCAAAAAAAAAATACTTAATCAAGACAACCGATTTAAAAATCATGACCACGTTCCAACATTTCATTGAAATAACGTGCACCACGAAGAAAAATCCATATCAATTTATATATATATTGTTATGGTATCACTGTGTCTATTATGTAAATAAAAATAAAATATCTGTAAAGTGTGACGACATAGACCAGTGACTATTGTTTTTGAGAATGGATATAAATAGAAAAATGTTATGGAAACGGGGATGATTTATGAATTTTTGGTTATTGAATTTAAATTTGATGGATATAATTTTGAATTTGTCATTTGTATTTTAAAGTTAAAGTTAATAATAAAATATTAAATTAAATACAAATTAATTTGAGTTGAATCATCAATTAACAAGAAGAAGGAACCCATACCCGAAAGCTGGTCTAAGAGGAGTAACCATTACAATATATATATATATATATATATATATATATATATATATATATATATATATATATATAAACAAAGTGCCAAGAAAATGCGTATTAATATAAACAAAAGGGGAAAATTATTGGGCATGTACGCAAAAAGGATCAATAAGGCCACGAGTAGGAATGGTAACCGCAGACATGCATGTTTCTGGCTCATTAGCCGTCATCAGTGCGGCATAACCAAGTAGGGTATTGCACTTGGCTAGCAAAAGTGTTGGGTACTTGGGAGCAAAGGATGTTGGGGAAACATGTGTAAAGAAATATAAAAACACAAAAACAACGAAAGCTCACACAGGAGTCCTATCGCCATTTTGTGCTTTCGGCCAGCTGTGCCAATGGGTTTTCGGCTAGCAACCAGCGTCGCAACGTTGGCGAAACGGACTCATTGTGTTTGAGTCGTTCTAAGCCCAGAATATGAAATAAACAAAGTGCCAAGAAAATGCGTATTAATATAAACAAAAGGGGAAAATTATTGGGCATGTACGCAAAAAGGATCAATAAGGCCACGAGTAGGAATGGTAACCGCAGACTTTGTTTATTTCATATTCTGGGCTTAGAACGACTCAAACACAATGAGTCCGTTTCGCCAACGTTGCGACGCTGGTTGCTAGCCGAAAACCCATTGGCACAGCTGGCCGAAAGCACAAAATGGCGATAGGACTCCTGTGTGAGCTTTCGTTGTTTTTGTGTTTTTATATTTCTTTACACATGTTTCCCCAACATCCTTTGCTCCCAAGTACCCAACACTTTTGCTAGCCAAGTGCAATACCCTACTTGGTTATGCCGCACTGATGACGGCTAATGAGCCAGAAACATGCATGTCTGCGGTTACCATTCCTACTCGTGGCCTTATTGATCCTTTTTGCGTACATGCCCAATAATTTTCCCCTTTTGTTTATATATATATATATATATATATATATATATATATATATATATATATATATATATATATATACAGGGTGTCCCAGAATTAACTACCGAAACTTCGTATACGTATTCCTTGATGACAAATAAGTAGGGTCTTTCCTATAAAAAAAATTTTTTTAGAGACTCCTGTCAGAGTTATAACCCTTTAACTCTTTAAATGGTAAAATGTGCGCTACTTGATCGCGATACACAATACTCAATTGACATGGTCCTATATTTTATTTTTTTACTCCAAACCGAAACGATTTCGCAAAAAACGACAAGGAACAAAAAAGTTTCTAAATAATCAAAACTTCCTAAAATAATTTTTTGTTATTGCAAATATGAATTGCTAAGAAAGTTACAAAAAAAATATTAAGGGGGGTTCCTTGATTTGCACCCTTAGAATGGGGTAGAGCAGGTGAAAAGTGGCAGGAGAAATGCGTCTTTATAAAAATGATGTTCACCCAAATTTTTAATTTTTTATCTTGGACCAATCAGAAGATATTAAATTAAAACAGTATTTTACCACCCCTCTTTAAAGGGTTATAACTCTGACAGGAGTCTCTAAAAAAATTTTTTTTATAGGAAAGACCCTACTTATTTGTCATCAAGGAATACGTATACGAAGTTTCCGTAGTTAATTCTGGGACACCCTGTATATATATATATAATAGAAGGATAATAACGGGTGACTAGTTAAATAAAACAGTATTTGGTTTAACGGGTATACAGCCTTGGGGCTAGATTAAAGAAAACTCTTTATACTTTTAGTGAAAGCTTTATATTGAGATGATATGAGGTAGTATGCTATAATTAATAAAAAAATTTAAATAAAGTTATTATGAAGTAATTAAACGAGGACAATTTTGATCTCTGGGTAGAATACAAAGCCATACAGTTAGTATAAGTTTGTTCAAATTTTGTTAATATTTAAGTTTTTGGTTTTCTTTCTTCTTTCCTAAAAAAGAGAAAATAAATATAGGTAAATAGAATATCAAATGTGAGTTTTAAAACATATCTATTTGTTAAAATTGTTAAAAAAAATAGCATATAGTTGTTTGTTATAGTTTAAATTTAAATGATTTTTTTTTTAAACAAAATAAGAAAATGAAATATTTGAAAATAAAAAAGAAAGGATTTTATATAAATTTATAATGATACATATTGTTGTTTTATAATCATTTAAATTAAGGAATCATATCTAAATAGAATAAGAAAGTTGTGTGTGAAAATATCAAAGACATATAAATTTTAAATTAAGAATAATTTAAATCATGTATTAAATTAGAACTTACTTACGTTTACAATAATCAATATTGGAATTTTAACGCATCATATTTATTTTTATAGAATTGATTTTGATGAAAATGAAAAATCCTAAAAAATCCTATTTGAATGAGCGGCTGATTGTGACAATTCTGTTGGGAATGTTGGGTTATCGTAATGGGATCGATCTTGCGAGAGAGAAGTTTTTTTCTTTTTTTTTTGTTCTTACATGTGAAAGTAACAAAATAATTTATATAATAGTAATATGACCTATAAATCAGTAAAAAAAACTTTCTACTATAAAAAGTTCTTTTTATAAATTGTGATTATTTATATATATAGATTAGTTATATATTTTGTAATGATTAACATTAATTACAATAAATTTTAACTAACACTGTTGCGTAATTCTTCATTTACAAAAATATAAATTTCCAGATCAATTCGAACACAAACAGAGTTTGTCAAATTGATCTGGCATTCAATCAATATAAGTTAAACATGTGTTAGTTGTGAATTTTCTATACAGTTTTGTATTGAAAATTTTGCTTTAAAGGTGTTGTGTGCTTCGATTGATTTTAATTTATACCATCCTTTGTGTTTTTCAATGAATCATAAATTTCAATTTCATAAATGCTGTTTGTTAACATCTAGCTTCTCATTGTGCTTCGACCTGATTAAAATAAGTGCTTTAAGTGACTAATTAAAACTGATCGATCAATGTGATCAGTAAAATATAAAAGTAATTTTCATAAAATAATTCAACATGGGTTCTTTTGAACTCTCTCGTTCTCACTAAAGAAGTGGGTTCTGGCAATCTCGCTATGCCTTGCTTTAAAGTTAGCAAACCAATCTTCGCTTGCTTTTCCATTTTTGGACTGAAGTCTGATGTTATTTTTTTCGGCATAGACATTAAGTAACTCTAAAAGGTCATTGCGAGTCCAACCATAGAACAAACGGTCCAAGTTCTGTAAATATTCGCAAAGTTCTTTTGCTTGATTTGCAGTGAATGTTAATTCTAAATCTAGCTCACTTTTTTCAAACTGACAGATTTCAGGAGTCTGTACAAGGTAACATAAGGTAGGTACACCTTATTTTGTAGCTCTTGCATTCATTGTAAAAAAAGGAATAAAAAACAGAATCATTTGGATATTAAAAATATTTACACCGAAGTTGTCAGAAGCCAAAACTAAAGCAGGAATTTTTATTAGGTCACAAATTTTTGATGATGAATTTTCTCCAAAGTTTCTAAGTAGGATTTAAAAAGCAAGTTGGATAGTTTAGAAAATAATAAACCTGAAAAGTACGAATCGCTATTTAAAAATATGTTGAAGAATTTTAAAGCCATGGATTGAAAGATATTTTTAAAAGTAAATATGCTGTATGTTTATTTAGATAAATGTTATAAATTTAAAATTTTGTGTTTATCTGCGAATTAATAACAAAAATATTACTGCTTATCTATCATTTTTATGCAACTAATGATAAAAATGATAAAGGGCATGCTCTTTATAATTCATATAATAAACAATAGATACACTACTAAAATAATAATGATATTTTATTTATTGGATAATTAAAGTTAATAAAGAAATTTTTATACATTACATTAATCTATTGGTTTAAAAATAATGTAACAAATTGTTAAAACTAAAAAAAAATGTATATTAGAAGCTTCAGTTCTCACCCTCACACTACTGAAGGCTCATCATTACAATTATCCTCATCACCTTAAACCCTAAACCATACAAATCTAAATCCGCCCCTGAAATCAGTTGTTAAGAACGTCCCAGATCGATAATTTGGTGAAGTACTAAATTCCACATCTATTGGAGAAAAGCTCCCTAAAAACTAATAGGAGTAATCACTTCCCATAAAGAGCGTAGTTTTAGAAATGGACTCCATTTCTTTGCCTTTACCAATTCGGCTAAAACTTCAAACGTTAATCCAGTTCCCCATTCCACAACTCTGCTCAAAATGCACAAAAACAACCGCTTAATATTCAAGTGACCCTAGTCTAATCGACCAAAATGCTCTAAATAAGAAGTAGACATCGAGCTTTTATCGAAAAATATTCCAAAAGGAAAGAAACTGTCACTAAATTCGAGGAGGTAACCCTTATCACTATCTCGAAGCAAGTTACATTCTTGAAGTTGTTCGCTATTCTTGAACTTCACATTCTCCTTATATATGTGTTCCGTTTCACAAGGCACCAAAGAATACACTACACTCCAATATTTTGGGTTATAGGAAGTACCCCACCAGCACACTGTAGAGCCTTAAAATCCGTGCCCAAAAGATGCAGATACCTACTAGGAAGTGCGCATTGGAACTGGAACAGTAGATCAGCAACTACCAAGAAAACCACTACAACAATGCAATAATATGGACTTCCTCTTTGGAAACACCCTCTAATTAATAGAATGTATGGGTTGTGGATTCCAACACTTACAAATTGATTGCTATGAACAAAAAAATATATATATAACAAATTTTCTTTTCTTTCTTTTCTTCCCATTCCACTTCTTTCCAACTCCTTTTTTTAAATTAATTGATGACAATCTATAAAAAACAACGAAAAACAAAAAAACTTCTCCAAAAAAATAACTAAACCTAGATATTTAAACGGAGAGATCACATTCCCAGAATTCTACTGAAGGAACGTGTCCCCAAAGATATATTTATGTCAATATAGTAAACAATATTCTTATAGCAAATAATCACCCAATGTTGGGAGATTTTCCTTCTACTTTCATTTGTAGTCAGAAACTAGTGTTCCATACGTTGTCCTGCTTCACCACAAAATGGCGGAATTTTGGTGCCATTTAAAAAAAAATATTTAAACTCCAGTTTGGCCCTCTTCAAACAGTTTTGGATTAACCTTGTTTGTATTTTGAAGAGTACAACCGGCAAACGAATAGTAAAATGAACTAAAAATTACTAATCGCAACGAGGAAGAAATGATAATTATACAGTAACACCGCTCACGGCATAATTAGAAATTGCAGCTATTAAATTAAATTAAATATCACCGAATATAGGCACGGAAACAATAGTCTGGTGAATTCTTTTGTAAAGGTATGTGCACTAACTAATAAGTGAAAGCTGATCAATATTACTATTGCTCGACAATCATAAGTCTCATAAATATTGTTACGAGTCGATCCGGACATGTCGCCCAGACGGAGGTGTGAGGTGTTGTTAGAATTCTCAGAATCTTCGAAGAGTCTAGTTTGTTTATTGATCGATCGAACTTTCTAGTGGCTGCTATAACGTCGAAATAATTCGAGAATTTTCTGTTCGAGATATAATTGCGGAGAAATTTCTAGAAGGATTAAATTGTATATAAAGGGACTGCTTCCGACAGGGAAAAATTAATTGTAATTGTAATAGCTGGCGATAAAGTGCGGATTGTTGTACGAGATATTTTAAAAACGTTCTTCAGTAATTGTGGCTGTTGTAAAGTTGTGTAAATTAGTTTAAGAAATTGTAATTTAGTTGTGTTACCAATAAATTGTTAAGTTTGTCTGCTGTTTATCACTTATCCCCAATCCAAGAAAAAAATGCAGCTCTTAGATGTGTCTGTATATGGACGCTAAAAAGCATTTTGAGCAAGAATTAATTACGGGTCAAAAAATGGACAAAGTTCGCATTGTAAACCAATATGATTTAGCGAAACTTTTTTGAGGAGCATATGCCAAAAGTGTTTTAGTTCAGAAAGCAATTAGTGGGTTTAAAAAACAGGAAGTATGGCCCTATGATCCAAATGTATTTGGAGAAGAAGATTATGCTTCTTCGACTGATAATTCTTTTTCATGACTCGCTGTTCACTTCAACTGAATGTTCTATTAATTTTGCTCCGTCAACAATAGCCAACAGTTCTTACAATGTTGCATCATTAACTATGATCGGCTGCCTTTTACGGTAGTAGCAACGAGGACTTAGACACCTTTAGACAAAATTGCTTCAGCGACTTTGACGGAGGCATTACTTCATTCTTCAGCACATCCAATTACTTAGATGTCTATTACATCTTTGCCTGTTTCCACCTTGTCGCATGTTGTACATGAATAAGGATAAACAACTTCAGTGGGAATAAATCATCCAAAGACGTAGTGAATTACACACCATTGTAAATCAGACCGATACTAACTATAGCTGTACCCAAAACTGGTCGCGAACACAAGAGACAAATAACTGTTGACATCATCTCCTGTAAAAGCCGATCAAGCTACAAAATTTAAAAAAGCAAATAATAAAAAGTCGAAACTTTTCGAAAGTTTTCAGTGAATTTGTTGGGCTCATGAGGACTGCACCTCTTATTTAGGAGCTGCCCCACTGCTGCAATGGAAGTAATCCTAAATCCCTCGCCACTGCATATTCAAGTAGAAAATGTAAGGAAGAAAACAATATATAGAATGGTCAAAGAAGGAATAATCAAGGAAAGACCTCGATCACTTCAACTTGATTAAATTTGGGAAATGCCCCAAGATGACATGCGGAAGAAATTTAATTTTGTGAGAAGATTGACTACAAAACTGGGAAGTAAATCTAAATGGAACAAAGACACCATAATGGGACTAAGCCAAAACGCCATAAAATGGTATAGGGATGGCTCCAAGACAGATAAAGGAACAGGAGCAGGGGTTTTGGAACTAGAACCAAATACTCAGAAAGCATTTTTCAAGCGGAAATCCGTGCCATCAAAAGATGTATAGAATTTAATGTCGAAAGGAACTATTGTAGACAAAAGATTGTAATCATGTTAGATAGTCAAGCAGCCATCAAAGCTCTGAACTACACACAATTAGTTTAAAAAACGATCTAAAAGGACTAAGACAATCGAAGACGCTCCTGGGAAACTATAACCAGAAGAGATCTCTCAGCTGTCTTAACCTTAGTGAGGTAGAGGATGAAACCTCAATACACACTCT
The DNA here is from genome assembly GCA_964028335.1 of Altica lythri. NCBI lineage: Eukaryota > Metazoa > Arthropoda > Insecta > Coleoptera > Chrysomelidae > Altica > Altica lythri. Next base: position 15,818,093 of record OZ034808.1, on the reverse strand, counting down.
CAGAATGCATTGCATTACGTAATTCTAGAGTCAAATACCTAGGGTCATACGAAATAGAAGAGGAAGATCTACCTAACTTGAAATCCAACGTTATCTTAAACTTTCTAAGAAAGATAGGACTAGAAGAGCTGCTATAAGTCTGAGAAAATAATCAGAAATATAGCAAGAAAAGGGGGACACAATAGATCTTATAGGTCGCAGGTGTATTTGTTACCCCTAATTTGCTCATACATACATACATAGGAGCTGGTAGCTGGTTTTGCAACGAATTCTAAGATTAATTTAAACGAAATTATATTATTCTTTTTGCCCTTGATGCGTACCCGTTTTGACCGACCTCTCCGGGAAAAACGAATAGTTAACAAATTGTCTTAATTGTTAAAAATTGTGTGTTTTTTTATTTTAAATGTTATTTTTCAAAGATGTTTAACCAAAGGCACAAGTAAAATAAGCACAATTTATAAAAACAACTTTTTATAATAGAAAGTTTTTTACTGATTTATAGGTCATATTTTAAGTGTCATCTCAACAATGCACAGCATCCCTGATATTGCAAAAATATTAAGTCATACAACGCTGTGATTGATCATAGAGAAGATTGTTTCCTTGTTAACAAAATCAAGGGTAGTTATATCTAAAAACTTTCTAAAACAGTTTATTTTATTACCAGTTAAAATAATAATTACTGTTTTCACATGTAAGAACAAAAAAAAAAGAAAAAAAAACTTCTCTCTCGCGAGATCGATCCTATTACGATAACCCAGCAGAATTGTCACAATCAACCGCTTCAACCGCTTATCCAAATAGGCCACCACAAGCTTATATGAAGTCTTTCAAAATGATAATATGTATACATATTTAATTTAATAACAATACAGTATAAATATCGAAATCTAGGTATATGCCTAAACACACTTGAAACATGCATTGTCATCCAGTTCTTAGCTACCCTGAAAATTTCAGAGCTATAGCTAGTCGGGAAATAGGTTTAAATTCGATTACAAAATTCCACGGAATGACACAGAGACAAAGAACACGGCGAAAATATAAAAACTTTCTAAAATACAAAGAGTTCTATTGATTAATCCGGTTGTGGGTTGTGGTTTTATTTACACTTACCTTTAACATATGCGTCTTTCCCGGGTTTCCCCTCCATTTTAAGAAACAAAATTGACGGTTGTATAAATAAAATCACGTTTCCCTAAGTAAAAATAAATAACATTTAAATATTTAATGAGTTTTTTCTATCTAGAACCCCCAGCAATACCTCATCAGCAATCCGAGGAGAAATATTAAAAATAATGTGATAAAAGCAACATTATTATCTGATAAAAGAGTTTAGATTTAGTTTAATATTATGTCGTTACTTTTTATCTGTTTGGTGTATACAAATTTTAACAGTGTATCAATATCAAATAACCAAGAATGCAACATCGTATAAGATTTTGTACAAAGTCATAATAATTATCGAAAAATGGCAGCGATGGTATACCCAGAACTCTACGCTAAAGCCTCAAATTTTAGCAAAAAGCATACAGCCTATATTTTAAATAAATATAAATATCTGATACAATGGAAAAAATCTCCTTCAATCCTAGAAGTTGGTTTTGGTGAAGGAAGTAGTTCAAAACATAATTTATTTCCTTTATTTCCAAAGGATTATAAGGAGTTTGTTGGTACTGACTTGTCAGATGAAATGATAAATTTTGCTAAGAAAAATGTTGTTTTACCAAAAAGTACATTTTGTCAAATGGATATTAATAATATACCCAATGAATTTAACAGTAGATTTGATCATATCTTTAGTTTTTTGGCTTTACATCTAGTAAAGGATTTCAAGTAAGTATAATTATAAGTAGTTTTTAATTCGTTTTTAAGAAAAATAATTACTAAAGTGATTTGTTGGTAATAAAATGTTTACCAAAGGCAAAGAAACTGTTTTAGAAGAGCTTATTTGTGTCTTTATACATCATTTTATATATTTGTAATAAATAATGTTGGTGAAATATACATCATTCAAAGCTTATTTATATTAAAGTAGGCCTTGTTAGGGTGATGAATTTCGCCCTGTATATTTAATCTTATTTTCAGTGGTAAATGCGCTTTTGTCACGTCCTCAATAAAATCATAATGTTAGTGAAAATAAATAAAATAACAATTGTGTACTCCATTTCAGCGCCATCAAATCATTAAAACTTAGTTCTTTCACAAAAAAAGGAAATCGTCAATTTAAAAATATATATTTAGATATAATGAACGCATTTACAAAATAATAGTAATTAAATGAAAGCAAATAATAAAAACATTTACAAAAAAGTCTTCAATTGCAATTTAGAACAAATTTTCTATGTCTATATAACGATATTATAAAACATTTAAATTGGACCAGCTATAAATGAGAAATTACAAAATATTTCATTTTGTCGATAAGTATTACAGCAGCTATATATTAAAGATTTTCTTGGAGCTTTCCAGGTAGTGCGGCATTATGACATACCAATTGGTTTCAGCTATTTTGATAAGTAAAACAAAGATAAAAATTCCCACAAAATTTTATGCTTCAAATAATGGAAATCCGTTTAATATGTGTTCAATAGTTACAGTGCAATAATTCAGCAGAAAAGCAGATACACTAATAGTAAAATAAGCAAAGTAAAAAAATGAAACATACAATATTCAAAAAACATATAAACAAAAATTGAAGTAACAGATTTGGTTAAAACTATTGTCACGTTATCTATTCGTTATGTATTTTCAATTCACCTCCAGTATCAAAGGTTAAATGTTGTCAAGTGAACAATTTTTCATGTAATAAGTCCAATCCGTCAAAATAATTTCTTCTGTATGTCTACAAAATTTTTTCCACATGTCTGGAGTACATTGTCTTAACGCTTCTGTCCAAGTTTTGTCCAAATATAAAAATGCAAAATGGAGGTAATCGAAGTAAATCATGTTGTTTTTAAAATTTAGAAATTAAACAAACAAGAAATTATTAAACTGACATTAAGGAGAAATTGAAAAAATGTCACATCCAGTGGGACTCGAACCCACTATCACTGCCTTATACGCAGGCATGCTTTAACCACTTAAGCTATTGGATGATCAAGTGGTTAGGAAGCGAAACGTTATAATGAATTCAAATCCCATCAGATATGACATTCACTCACTTCCTCCTTAAGCACATGTTACATGACGTTAATGAGAGAGAAGTTTTTTGTCAAATCGACAATTGATAATTAATTAAAAATGGCACAGACATTTAATAAAGAATAAACAGAATTTAATTTATATCTTGCAATAATCAGAATATTATATAATACTTCATAATAACTTAATAATAGATGATTTTTTTAATCAAAATTAAAATTTTGTTTCCTATTAAATTGTACAAAAAGGAAATAATGAAGTTCACATATATCAGCATATTTTCCCGTATTTATTAGATTGAACATGTGAATGTGATCTAAGGGGGACACATTTTTACGATACATGCATCTGTCAATTGTCAACCCCCTCCCTTCCACTTCCTCAACCCCTTATTTTTAAATAGGGAATAAACCATGTGCGGCACATCATCAGAAAGGTATTTAGATGAAGTATTCGTAAAAATGTGTCCTCCTTAGATCAAAAATCGACCTGTTTTCATATTTTCTTAAAATCTAATAAATACCGCCAAATATCGAGGTGGAATGGTTTCTGTGGCCCACACTGGTACGAGAAGACTTTAAAATATCTTGCAAAACCTAGGCCAAAACTTTAAAAATTTAAATTTAAAAGTCTTGCATGTGTTTATTTTAAACCAAATATTTTCGGATCTGTAATTTTTTAAGCTTATCAAATATCCAAAATAAATTAGCAAAATATTGGTTCAAAATGAAATAAATGTTATTTTTCAGAAAAGCTTTTAGTAATATTAAAAAAATGTTAAAACCAGGTGGTGAAACTTTTTGTTCGTTTTTGGTGGAAACACCACTAGATCCAGTATTTACAATGTTATCAAAACATCCTAAATGGAAAATATACCCACAGGAAATAATGATGTCATCTTTTAATCTTGAAAAAAATAAAAGTGCATGCTATAAAAAAGCGGTAGAAGATGGAGGATTTAAAGATATTTACTACGAAGAAGAAGAATGTACATATGAGTTTGAGAATGTACAAGCAGCTTATGGTAAGTACAAAATAAAATTTCTAATTGCTTATACATAAAAATAAAATCTTTGATAATGCACAAGTAACGTATAAGTCAGTTAAAATAAAATTATGATCATATGAAGAGCATAGAAACTCATATTGTAGAATAGCACGCACACACGCAGGTAACTGAACTCGAGATGAAGAACATGTCATTCTGGCAACGACTTAGTTGTATAAACCACATGCTCTCATATTTTTTCCACCCCTCACTTCCAAGAGGGCCTCAGCAACTTCAGACCCCTGAATGAACTTTGAGGAAAAATTGCGGTCCTCATCTGTTTCTGCCAAGACAGTGGTCTTGCACTACATTCCTGGTGTCTCGGTATTGTTGCGTGATTTTCTTTTTGTGCGTCTTTCTGTATTGTGCGATCTTCAGTTGTGCTGTCGGTAGATGACTCTTATGTCACTTTGTCGCTATGTTGTCTTCTGGTTCTTTACAGCCCGGAATTGTATCTTTGGCTGTTTGTATTTCCAGGGCCTATCGTTTAGGTCGTACTATGTTAATTCCCTCAGATCACGGTTTACATGGTGCTTTCGTAGATCTTCTTTGCTTTTTCTTTCATAGTATTGTTATTTATCTTACCTCTAAATTGTGTTGTTTCTTATGGTTCACATATGTACACATATATTTTGTTCAACCTGTACTTTTCTCACCGTGGTTTTGCATGCATGGCCACATGCCACCGATGCACAGGTTAGGATGGGCTTTATTATTATTTACATCAGACTTAATTTGATTCTTAAGTTCAGTTGGCTTTTCCTTCCAATTAGCCCACCAAACTTGCTTCTTTCTTATTTTGCTTTTGTTTACTACTCTGTCGATTTGTTCTTTGAAGTATAATCCTTGATCTATCTTCACTCCGAGGTATTTCACTGATCTAGTCCATTTGATGTTCTCTTTTGCCATCGTTATTACTTTGCTTTGGTGTTTCCTAATTAATCACTACTTCTATTTCATGCACCATTCTTTCATTTCTCCCATGGTTTTTTGTAGGTATCTGATAATCATCCACATACCATTGTGTAGGTACAGTAATGGGGATAGTGCTGCTGCTTGTGGAACTCCTGTTTCAAGTCTTCTATATCGTGAGGTTACTGGACCCATATTTATCCTAAATCCCCTGTTTTCCAAAAATGAAGCTACCAGCTTTAGCATTGCTCGTAAGATCCCCGTATCTGTCATTTTGTATAGTAATCTTTTCTGTCATACTCCGTTAAACGCTTTGCTGACATCTAAAAAGACTGCTTCAGTGTCCACTAGTGTTAAAACTTGCAGTTCTTTGGAATTCTCTCTTCTAAAACCAAATTGTTCTTCTGGCAAGATATTTAGTTGGTCGACTTGTTCCCAGATTATTCTAAGTATGACCGTTTCTACTACTTTGCTAAGTGATGTTAAAAGGTTGATTGTGGGAAAGTTCGGTCCTTCTTTATGTTTGATAATATACCTGAATTACAACTTTAAAGTTTAATACTATAGGGTAATTGTTTGAGTTGGTAGTCTTTTATCGATTCTTATGTCTAAAAATGGATGATACTGAAGATAAATTAAAAAAACCCGAGAATAATTATTTGGATCAACTTCGTAAGTGGCTGCTACTGGTTTTCAATATTTATTTATATCAGATTTTATATCTAATCTAGTGATTTTGGGACAATAATTGATTGGTTTAAAGTTTGTGTATTTCTAAACTATTGGCGCGTGAATATGCATGTTTTAATTTTTTTATCATTAGAAGCTTGATAGATTCCTTTGTTGAATAATGCATTTCAATGTATATAAATATTAATTTTAGATTTATTTTTGGCTATAAATGCAATTATGCCGTATGTACCAGATAGAGAACTTGAAGAGTATAAAAAATGTTATTTAGACGCTATTAACACCAATGTTTTGATTTTTAATGAACAACGGAAAAATGAGGATGGAAGTTTTAGACCAGAAGTTAAATTCAAGGTATGTGTGGTCCATGCAAGGAATACGTAGTAATAAAAAACACACAAAATATTTTATTGCAATGTTGTTCTATATATATAATTATATAGTTTAAAATATATACGAAATATCTCAAAGAATTTTTTTTTCCTTTACCAAATACATAATCAGTCTCTATAATCAAATTTGAAATTTTCATTATCTGTGGTCCGCGCAAGGTAAAGTAGTGATAACAAACATTAAAATATACTTTTTGGCCCTCCGTCCAGAAACAATACTATTAATTACTTCAAAATCGTCCGGAAAATGGCATTTTCCGGCCTAGGCCGGCAAAGTAGCTTTTAGATTATATAAGGAGATGGCGCTATGAGTTTAAATTTTGTCATCAAAAATACATAATGAATAATACAAATTTTAATTAAATTTATTTAAAAACAGCGTATAATATACTAAACTTACCTATAACTTTTTCCAAACATAAGCAGGATTCTAAATTTCTCTCACAACTTGTATTATAAAATTTGACATTTATGTCAATTTAGAACTACTTATCATTCGATTATGAAAATAGTTCATTGTCTCTGCTATCTTTATATAAAATTATTAGATATTAATGTTAATATTTTCAATATAACAATTTGTACTGTGCTGCTTATTAGCACAGTATTTGTATGTATAAAAATTAAGGAACTTGAAATCGATTATCAGAAAATCATTCCTTATTCTTATTACTTATTTTTTTAATCCTGCAATAGATGTCAATAAACATGCAATCTTGTATGTCACAAAGTAAAAAGCACAGGTAAAAAGTTTTTGAACTTGTTGTGTTTGCAACATATGTTAATTAAAACACTAATAACACTAGTAACACGTATATTCAGTATCAAACAAGTTATTATACAACTATAAATATAACTATAATATGTATTAACATCACGTCATACCAATACCAGTTGACAGTCTGTCGTCTTCTAGTCACTGGTCTAACTTCAGGTAGGACAAACGGTCAACTGTTGAACATAACAGAACTTTTGAAAATATTAAAAATTAGTCGGACCAAAAAATAGTGTGTGTTACACGTCCGGAAAATATTTTGCAAGTGCTCGTATTGTTTCGCCTCGGTGCTACGCACCTCGGCTACACAACTTTACTCGCTCTTGCAAAATGTCATTTTCCGTCCTTGTGTTACAAATAACTATTACTAGCTGACCCGGCGAACTTAGTACCGCCTACTGATGTTTTTTACCATTTTTCCAAATTTTTACGGTTTTGTAAATTATCGATTAGATATATTATATATTTCTATAACTTATTTATATTATTTATTATTTGTGTGATTATTTTAAGCTTATTGACAGATGATAGAAGTGAATTTAGTTGATTTGCTTTTTGAATAGTCCATTTTTAGGCGATACGTTGCAGCGCCGCCTGGTCGCGAGTTACATCAATGTGCATAGCATATTTGTTTTCTACGAGGAAAAACACATAGTCATTCTAATTTTTATGACAATCGGTTTAACGGGGCGGAAGTCGATACTTTACAGCGCGGCCTGGTGGCGAGTTACGTCAATGGGCATAGCATATAAACCTACTCGTGGAAAAATACATGTACATACCAATTTTCATAATGATCGGTCAAATAGTTTCTGAGTCTATCGATTTCATATATACAAACATCCTTTTATATATATATATATATATATATATATATATATATATATATATATATATAATTAAATTTTGGTTGATCACGGCGCGTTTTTTTAAAACAAAAGTTCTTTTTAGTTAACTTTCGGGAAGCGCCACAGGAATAGGTTAGGCAATGGATGAAAAGAGCCAGACGTGAGAGAAACTTTATTCCAAATATGCGAAATTTTCGGCGACTTTTTTCGCCTTCATCAGCGCCTAAAATGGGAATTACAAGATTTGGAAGTATATAAAATATAGTATGATGTTAAAACTTACAGAGGAAAGTGTTCTAATTTTCCTATTTTTTAGGTGTTCAAATACAACATAATTTGTACTATGCAAAAACAGTAATACAATAAAGATATAACAGTGTTTAATTTCCCGATATTAATTTTAAACAATTTAAGAGTTTTTACTATTGTAAAATTCGAAACATAACAGTAAACCACGAGGACATCGAAGAACGCAGAAACATGTATCCTTTTTATTTTTGTATTATTAAAGACAAAGACAAAACATATTAGGAATACACAGAGCGAACTCTGGGTAAGAGTTGCTAGGATACTCCTGTTGTTAGAGGCCACCTACGGTGACATTTGGATGGTCTGTGTACAGTAGTGGGGATAGTACTGCTCCTTGTGGAACTCCTGTTTCAAGTCTTCTATATCGTGATAGACCCATATTTATCCTAAATCCCCTGTTTTCAAAAAATGACGCTACCAGCTTCAGCATTGCTCGTAAGATCCCCATACCTATCTCTCATTTTGTATAGTAATCCTTTCTGTCATACTCTGTTATACGCTTTGCTGACATTTAAAAAGACTGCTCCGCCAGTGTCCACTAGTCTTAAAACTTGCAGTTCTTTGGAATTCTCTCTTCTGAAACCAAATTGTTCTTCTGGCAAAATATTTAGTTGGTCGACTTGTTCCCAGAGTATTCTAAGTATGACCGTTTCTACTACTTTGCTAAGTGCTGTTAGAAGGCTGATTGAGGGAAAGTTCCGTTATTCTTTATGTTTGCTAATATACCTGAACTACAACTTTAAAGTTTAATATTATAGGGTAATTGTTTGAGTTGGTAGTCTTTTATCGATTCTTATGTCTAAAAATGGATGATACTAAAGATAAATTAAAAAAACTCGAGAATAATTATTTGGATCAACTTCGTAAATGGCTGCTACTGGTTTTCAATATTTCTATCAGATTTTATATCTAATCTAGTTGAATAATGCATTTCAATGTATATAAATATTAATTTTAGATTTATTTTTGGCTGTAAATACAATTATGCCGTATGTACCAGATAGAGAACTTGAAGAGTATAAAAAATGTTATTTAGACGCTATTAACACCAATGTTTTGAGTTTTAATGAACAACGGAAAAATGAGGATAGAAGTTTCAGACCAGAAATGAAATTTTCATTATCTGTGGTCCACGCAAGGAATACGTAGTGATAAAAAACATTAAAATAAACTTTATTAATTATATATTTTGTAATGGTTAACATTAATTACAATAAATTTTAACTAACATTGTTGTGTAATTCTTCATTTAAAATATATAAATTTCCAGCTCAATTCGAACACAAACAGAGTACCTGAAAATGTCAAATTGATTTGGCATTCAATCAATATAAATTAAACATGTGTTAGTTGTGAATTTTCTATACAGTTTTGTATTGAAAAAATTGCTTTAAAGGTGTTGTGGGCTTCGATTAATTTTAATTTATACCATCCTTTATGTTTTTCTTTATTCTTTATTTCATTACATTAATTATTACTGCAAAAACACTATACCAAAGACGAATGGTCTAAAAAATATTAATAGTTATTTATGCAACTAGTGCGTAAAGTGACCTTTTTTGACGAATGTGAATGTTGTCGCATGAGCCGCAGGCGAATGCGACAATCACATGAGTCAAAAAAGGAACATTTACGCACGAGTTGCATACAATATTTTTTCTACAACCGAATTTCTTTACAAGAAATACAAGTATAGGACTGATTTTTTTTTACGCACTACTGCAAAAAAAATATTATATTTAAAACATATTTTAGATAACAAAATATTTATTTTATAAATTAATCTTACCTATAATACCGGTACATAGAAACGCGAAATGCTTGAATTATAAATTAATTGAAATGTCAATCAGTCAGACCCTACGTATATTTAAATAAAAATACTTAGGTACCCTTATTCATGAACTGATATTTCTGTCATATTAAAAATCAAATTAAAAATTACTGAATATAATATCTAGTTTTGTATGTATTAAACTGCAATAATTTAACAATTAAATATATTTACACAAATTTACACAATTAAATAATAAAAAAAAAGTTTCCTTACCCGGAATTGAACCCGAGTCAGCTGGGTAGAAGCCAGACACCTTACGTTCTCGGCCAATAACACACTTAAAAATCTTTGCATAATCTTATAAAAGACGGTGCTTATTTTACTTTTTTTTACTAGTTAAAAAAAAACTTTTTTTTTCACTAGTGAAAAAAAGTTAAACTTTACGAACCTTAAACCGTGCGTAAAGATAATACTTTACGCACGGTTGTAGAAAAAATACATTTTTTAATAAATTTTATAACTTCTATGAATTTAGGGATTTAATTTGCTTTTTTGAAGGAAATTGTATTTTTCTTAACAATCCCGCTTTAACCAATGCGAGGTTCGAAGGAATGCCAGTTGCCATGTTTAACTTAGAAAGACTTACTATCTTTGTCTCTTAGAAATAGAAAGAGATACTTTTAAGAAAAATGTGAAGCGGCACTAGCGCACTTAAGAATGTTCTCCAGTGTTGACATTTTGCTTAAAAGTATCTCTTTCTATTACGCATTAAAAAGACAAAGGTAATTAGTCTTTCTAAGTTAAACATTTACGTCACAATGACGTCACACCCAGACAATTGGGTCTCGAGGTATATAAATACTTACTCGTAGTATGTGTTCGTAGTTTAACGAAGATATTCCATAACCACTGATACAAAACGATTTTTTGGCATTTATTAACATAACTATATATGTTTTTCGATTTTTCTTTTTCCAGTAAATCCAGGGACTGTTAACAAGGCTGTCGTAAAAATGTCCCGACTAAAAAATAAAAATATTTATATGGTTTTGTAATTTAACTTTATTTATGTACTTAACTATGTCTATCATAGATTGGCCGTAATAACAGCTTATTAAATATATGAGAATTATCGCGAATAATATTAAACACGCTGCAATATTATGCGAAGGGCTCAGATCCTAAAAAATATTTTATTTGTAAAAAAATATGTAATTTAAAAATCTTTTCGAATGAATTTACTTTTTAGATTTGTATCTAAGAAATTGTTTGTGATAAGAAAATACTTACAGCTGTTATAAAATACAAAAATCCAAGAAAACCAGGCGTTCCAAATAAGTATATCGTTAAGAAAGTTCCTTCTGCTAAGTTTATGAAGCCTCGGCAAAACCTAAAAAATATACCCAATATTTAAAATAAAACTGGTTCCCAAAAGAAAAAAAACTGGAACAGGAACTATTTAATCTCACTAAACTGTAAAAAATCCCATTTGTGATAGCAGAAGAGATGGAGAATCGAAGAAAAATGGAAAGTGAAGAAAATAAAAGTACTAAAAAAACTATTTTTTGTGTCAAAACTCATAGATAACTAAAATGTTGCGACTAAAACTAAGAATATAAAGAATTTGTTATGGCTCAGGTTTTCTGGGTTTTCCCCCAGGTAACTTTGCTTAAAAGACACAAGCTGTTCCAGCAGTTCAAACAATCCAGAAAACACTTAAACATATTCTGAAAAGAGGAAACTCTACACCAGAGCTTAGAGTTTTAAAATATTATACTTTAAAAATAACCTGAAAATTGATGTTGACCGAGAACAATGCACCCCTACTAACTTTCCAGATCTAGAAACAAATATTTGGTGATGTTAATTGCTATAACTAGGTATTTTCCAGTCCTTCTGCAGTTTTAAGATATGTTGGTCCTATTTATTTTTGAAATGTGGAAAAATGTTTTGCAAAATTTATACTTCTATGGTATTTACACTATAGAGAATTCTATTGGAGTTGAATCAAGACTTTAGTTTAATTTTTTTTTTCTTTTGAGCTTTAGGATTTATATCATCGCTAGATGATATTGATAAATGGTGTCACTATTGCAACTTATGCATTTTAAAGACTATAAAAAAGCAATGCTTACTGTTCTTGGGATAGCATTAATATTTTTAGTACTGATTAAGTAATGTTAATAAAGTATTTGTATAACTTTTCATTACTTATATCCGTAAGGAATGACCTTAGTTACTGTGACAAAAGAGATCAGATTTATTTAACTATTTTATTTATTTATACACTTAAGAACTTCTTGAGATGAATTATTGATTAAAAGATACTTGATATAACTGAGACCAGCCTGAGAAACACATTCACTTTGAGATGGGTCAAAGGGCATGAAATCTCTAAAGAGAACCTTATTGTAAACACTTTGACAAAAAGGGTTGCGGGGCACAAAATATCCTCGCTTATAAATCTTATTAAATTTTAAATTTTACCTAGTATTAAGATAACACAGCTAAATGCAGACTACCTTATCCTGGTCAGGACGCAGTAATAATATAAGACACTGACCACAAAGAACATTCGTACAATTGTGGAAATCGTCTTTATTTCAACATCTCTTCAGCATGAAGTTAGCTGAGGAAACAGAACAAGAGTAGAAAATAGTAGAGCTCTGTGATTGCTTTGTTATGACCTGGAAATGGATGTAAAATGAGGAATGACCCTTTGTGATTGTGACACAAGAGGCCAGCGTTATTTATTTATACAATTAAGAACTACTTAAGTTGAGTGAATTATTGCTTGAAAGATACTTGATATACTGGCCAGAGGAACACAATCACTTTGAGCTGGCATTAAAACTCTAAGAGAACCTTATTGTAGACACTTTAACAAGGAGGGTTACAAGTCACCAAATATCTGCGCTTATAGACCTTATTATAGACACAGCTACATATAGGTTTTTCAGAAAATTAACAATTAGTTGAAACTATAGTTTCGTTTCAGTGAGTCACACAATAAAGTATCTTTTAGCAAAAATAAATTGTAAGGTTTTGGTATGCTGTAGAAATCGGAAATTAGTCTTCTACTTGAAACAGATACCCTATCTACGATATCTGGTTTAAATTTTTTTTTAATCGCTTTGTAAATCAGACAGATTTTGCTCCACGCAATCATTTCTGCCTTCCATTGTACAAAAAGTGAAAAAGCAAAACAGTGTAAAAAGATTTTTAGGAAATATTTATAATTAAACTTACTTTTGAATATGTATATGTTGCTCAATGGAAGTTGACAAAACTGTTGTAACAAAATCTTGATAATCTTTATTATCCATTGTATTTAGATTAACTTTTAAATGCAATTGGTCATCTAAATATTTTTCTAAACGTAGTGACTGAAGTTTTATATGTGTTACACTATACACAAATCCAAAAAAGTATCCCAACCATAAACCAGTTATTATATTTAGAAAAAGTAAGTTAACACATGTAAAAATAATTGAAAATTTAGGGAAATATTTTCTTCCAATATATAAAAGATAAATAACACTATGTTCCATATTACAATCCCAGATCGTTACAATATTGGCAAATGCTATTAGTATTATAATTAAAATATAACACAGAATCTTTGCGAATAATAGTTCTTTCTTTACTTTGTTATTAAAAGCAGCATCAGTAGTATCCAATGATTTGCAATAACATAGAAAAGATTCTTTAAGCTCCATAAAGTTTACAAGATTTTGTGGAACTACTGGCAACTTACTACAAAGCTAAAAAAACAAACATTTACATATGTTATCAGGTTCTAATCTAATCTAATGTTATCAGTATAGTTTGTCATTATATAGAAAGCGTAGAACGTAGAACTAGCCCGCAATGAAAAACATACATTTTTTAGGTAGGTATTCTATATATTTATTTAATGTTTCTACGGCTGATACCGCCTCCCATTCTTCAACCAGAATCTCCATTCCATCCTATTTTCCCAATCATCATCATTAAGTCCTCTCCTTTGCATAGACTCATCTACTTCATCTCTCAAAGATCTACGTCGACTTCATCTCTTCCTTCTACCCAGGAGTCCATTCTGTTATCTTATTTATGCACTTTCTTTCCGCTCTTTTGACATGCCTGTACCAGAAAAGCCTCCTTTCTTCAATGTATCTTATGATGTCATTCTCTAGTTGCATTCTTCTGCGTATTACCTCGTTGGTCACTCTATTCATTGTTGTAAGACCGCAGCATCTCCGCCAGTACTACATTTCTGTTTCCAGAATTTTCCCTTTGTTCTTCTTGTTTATTACCCACATCTTTGAGCCGTATAATAATGCTTTGGACTATGGAGTTGAATATTATTTGCTTAGTTTTTATCTTATTATTCTTGTTTCAAATCACTGAAATTCTGCTCGATTCCCAGATTCTTAAGTCCTCGTCTTTGGTAATTATGCAAGTTAAATGAGAAATCGGCAAATTATAAAATACCTACATCACAGATTTTTTAGAATATCTTTTAACTTTGTTCAACGCCTCGGCTACATTTTTCCTCAGTCCCATTCTTATAGGTTTCTGGTTACACCATCTTTACAATTGGTCTTTGCCCTTTCCTCTTTTCCGACATTTCCCTTGTATGCTAGTCTATTATTTCTTTTGAGAGTCTTGATTCTGACAAATGTTGTTTATTTCCCTACCATGGTAACTGTTTTTTTTTTCGATGTCCTCAATAATTGCTTCTTCAATACCCATTCTTTAATGATGTGTTTTCTTGAAATCACAATAATTTTTTAATTGCATTCAGTTGTACCGTTTTTATTGCATAGAATGCCATTGAGGCACATAATGTTTTTTGTTGTTGCTATTTTTCTTAATTATCTGTTCCAGTTGTGTCAAAATTAACTTTCAGATAGTTACAACCTTGTTGTTGTTATTGTTGCTATTGTTGTACCATTATTTACTGTTAGATCACTAGGTTCTCCACCAATACAGATATATTTGGTCTTTCAGATGTTAACCCTTAAGTTCCAGATTTCGTACTCTTCTTTATCAATAATTGATTGGTTGGTCAACAGCAAACTGAAGTATAAAGGGTGGTTTTTTAAGTTTTATTCCCATTTCTTCTACTGTTTTAAAGCTACTGCTACATTGTTGGGTATATGCAACATCCATGTCTCAAACCTTTATTCATTAAGAATTCATCCGTTGTATATGTTCCTATTTTTATTACTTATTTTGCTTCAGTGAAATTTTGTAGAGGGTGACTTATGTTTGTATTGTTTAAGGCTTCACAGAGTTTCTCTGTTAGGATTTTATCATTTGCTTTGTGTAAGTCTACAAAATCTAATTGTATTTCTCTCTAAGTAACAGTTTTTTGAAGCTTAGTTTTTTTATGGTGGAATACGCGACTGGGTCGCTGATACGTATGGACTCTGAAAACGTGACATCATGACAGTCAAGGTACCTATGTTTGGTCAAATAATACTTAAGAACGAGATTTTATCTACTCACAACTGATCACAAGTGAGCCCAATTAATTTTAAGTGATTGTTAGTGATCACAACTAATTCTATGTTCGGTCAAACATTACTTCAGAGCGTTAAGAAAGCTATACTCCCCCTCCTCGGTCATTCCCTTATTTTTTCTCAATGATTTGTTTAAGACAGAATAAATTGTAGTTACATATTCTTCCATCACTAAATGCTCTTTGTTCTTCTTCTTCTCGACATTTTAGTTTATTCTAAACAAATTTTTCATTACTGATACATACAGTCTTCTGACTGCACTTGTTACTGATACTCCGCTGCAATTTTGACATCATTTTAGGTTACATTTTTCAGTAGATTAGTGTTATGTAGGCAATTTTTCATTGTTTTGGAACTGGATGTTTTATGTTTAAAAAATTCAGCGTATATTCCCCAGGTCTTTTTAAAGCGAAGCGAAGCTTTCATTCCTGCATTCCTACAGCCAAAGATAACATAGAAAGCTTCGTTTTAAAAACGTGTATAACTTCGTTTTAATATGTTAGGCTCAAAAGGGCAAACTAAAAATTACGCGAGACTAAGAAATCTAAAAGTGATGAAATAAGTAGGTACTTACAGCGTTAAACATGCAGAAGGTAACCAGAAAATATTGATTCATTTTGTCAAATCGTCTTGTAGAAATCAAGTCGTATAAATATATTAGAAATAGAATCTCCATAAATATAAAAAATGAGTAACAAATTGTTTTAAACAATTTATTATACTTTAGCATTGCATTGAACGAAACTTTTTCAAGTAAAAACTTTAAAGGATCATCTAAAAATAGTATTATTAGAAAGAAATAATTAAAAAAATAATTTAGAATTATCTATAGGTATTCTTTTCCCGTTCTATATTCTTGGTGTAGTTTCTGATTGATTTTAAAAATGCTTTTGATAAAGTCCTACACAAACGCCTTCTTCATAATTTGATGCATTTTGGTTTAAGATATTCATTAATGTCCTGGGTTGGTGTCTTTTTTTCTAAGAGAGTATGTCAAGTCAGAAATAAACATCAATTATCTTATGAATTTCTGGTAACTGGTAGTGTACCACAGGGTTCTGTTATTAGACCCCTGCTCTTCAACTTATATATCAGCGATATGGTGTTAGTGTTTGTGTCCACGGTATCACTATTTGCAGATGATAGTTTTTTTCTAACCCACTATTTCATTATGAAGAACTGATCTAAGTGGAACTGAACAATGTCTTTTAGAAATTAATGTACAAAAATGTAACATTCTTCATCTAGGATACAAACCACGTATGAGCTACTACATCAATGGTGTAAATATTGGCAGTTCTTGGAGTTGTAATTTCGATTGAACTAAAGTGGGCACCTCACATTACGTCAATCTTCAAGAAGGTTAACCGAGTAATGTACATGGTTAGACAATTTTTTAAAAATATGTCTCCACAATTGTTAGCTACTATCTACAAAACCTACATCCATCCAATTTTGGACTATGCTGTACCATTTGGGAACCTTTACTTTGCAAAGACATTCATGCTCTTCAGTTAGTTCAAAGGCGAATCTCCAGACTTTCACCAGCAATTCTTAATCTTCTTAGCTGCATTTTCTGTTCTTATTTTATTATACCTACACCGTTTACATTTATTCGTGGAGGAGGAGGCCTGAAAATGATTTAGTCCCACCTATATCCACGCTCCCGAAGTCCCTGATATTGCAGTCTGTATCAGAAGCATCAGAAAAAACTTTAACTTTAAAAAGTAATTAAAAATTAGAAAATAAAAAAAGAATAAAAAGGAAAATACTTTACAATACAATATTTACCCGTCATTGGTGGAAACTCCACGTCTTTGGTTGACATCATCGCAACTGTTTAAATACTTTGTAAATTTTAAACTGATTGTAAGTCAGAGATTCCTTTTAATTACTTAGGTATAAATAAAATATGTTCTTAATGTTGTTGGTTAATGGCAACAGATGTTAAAGAATTTCGAATTATTATTGAATTACCATTATTTCATTTGAGGATAATATTTTACAAGGAATTTATAAAAGAGTAGAATTTGTTGGAGCGATGAAGTATTATTTATTTACAACTGAGATTAACACTAACGAGAACAGATTATCTCTTTATCGATATTTTGATGCTTGACTTTTGATGTTGGGAAATTGGATTGAAGATATACCAGAGGGACTATTTTAATATAAAATTATCTACATCTTTATGAGAACATTTCTTTATAGATTAGTTATAATAAATTAATTATTTTGAAATATTTCTCAGGGAATTTTTGAAATTTAACCTCTAACCATTTCAACCAGAGATGCATTACTAATTAATCACTCTAGGATCTTGAAACTCTATACTAGTATGTACAGGTCTAAAGAATGGCTGCAAATGTTTGTGGAAGCACTCTAAAGTTTCAAAAAATTGACTTCTGCGATCGATCCAGTGTAATAACTTGTAACCGATTCCTGTTGACTTTCATTTGGCTTCGGACCTTACTTTTTTTACCCCTAGTGCTGACTCTGAAACATAGAATATTATGGCTGACCTTTCCTTGCAACTTTAGGAGTCTGCTCGTTGCCTCGCATTGCTCTATGTCCTGACCCTAAACTAGCTTGATATTGTTATATTCCGTCACAATATCGGCATTGGTATACTAGTCTGGTCACCACATTAGGGGTCTTTAAAACCGCAATACTCAATAGTCATCTGATCCTTCCTCTGTCCATATATTGATCCGCTTAGATTTATAAGCCTTCATTTTTTTCTCTTGCTTATTGCAGGATTGCATATACTTCTGCTTGAAATACAGATGTATATATTAACAGAGGTCATTCTAAGTGTTTGTCGGTTGCAATTCAGAATGCCAGTATATCTGAATAAAGGGTCCGTTACATTCTTTCAGAAATCTTAAGGACAAATAATATCAGCAAGCTGGGGATCGCGGTTGGTAAGCTATTAAAAATTGCAGCACATAATGGTTTGGCTCTTTGGGAATCAAACCCAACAGACTTTTAGCATAGATTTGTTGCTGTGAATGAAACCTGGTTTCATCCAGACTAAAATTAATCGAAACATTGAAACAGTAAAGGAGAACCAACTGCGAAGTAAGCTTATAGCTGTCCATCTTTTACAACAGTTTTTTGAAACAGCAAAAGGCTTTTATTGATTAATTATATAAAAAACTTCTAGTTTCCTTCTGATTTCTATTGAATCCATATCGGTGTTGAATACTATCCTATTTATCTCCTATTCCAAACAATCGAATCTTCGGTCGAATAGTAGTCCATCACAGGTAGGTAGTTATTGGGAACTACTTAATTTACCCCTACATCAAGGTTCTTTGGTCGTAGAGAAACAATCCAATCCACACTTATGTCTCTTCCATAGAATCGCTATAGCTGCACGCTACTAGTCTGTTTATCTCCACATAAAGGTTTTTTTGGCGTAAAGAAAAAAATATTAAACCAAAATCATGCAGATCTTCATTTCAGCTATAGCTCCTCTTCTAATCTCCACCGAATTCTTCTAGTTGTTGGCTACTTTACTATTTATCTCTATTTCAAGGATATTTCAGAACCATGCAGTACTTTATTCTATTTCCCGTTTTAGACTATTGTCTTCCCTTATGATTTTCCCCGAATCTATCCAGTTATTAGCTACTTCTTTACTTACCTTCTCATTAAAGCTCTTTTGTTATGCAGATTCTTATTCCAGCTTCCAGTTTCCAACTATTGTCTCACCATGATCAATAAATGTTGGGCACAATGTGAATCGTTATTTGGAATTAGGTAGAATTTTGGACAAAGTAATTTTGTAATAATTCACGGTGGGCTGTGTCAATGAAACAATGCAATAAGCTTGTGTTGTTTTGACATCTCTATTAATTATTGTCAGTACCATTGAATTATGCACACTGCAAAATATTTTACGTTAATATTAATATGTCTGTTTATTATTATAATAAATTACGAATTTTATCGCCTGCTAATGAATTCCAAAAGGAATTTTCAGAATGAATCGATACGTTTCTACAAGACTCGTGAAATATATGTTGTTACTTCAACATATAGAAGACCTCAACAATTAGCAGAACTAACACGTTTGTCTCATACTTTAATGTTAGTACCCAACATTAAGTGGTTATTAGTAGAAAATGAAAATCAGAAAAATGAATTTGTTGAAGAGATATTAAAGAAATCTGGTTTGGAATACTATTATCTGTTGTCAACAGCCCCTAATATTGAAAATAAACACAATAAATTAAGAGCTGTAATAAATCGAAATCGAGGATTAAAGTGGATTTTAACTAACGCTTCTGTGGAAGGAGTAGTGTATTTTGCAGATGATGATAATACATATGATTTGGAATTATTTAATGAAATCAGAAACACTTATGAGATCTCAGTGTTTCCTGTAGGATTAACAGAAGGTGGGTTAACTTCTCCTGTTACCTTAGAGAACAGATGCAAGTATAACGGTTCATACGATAAAGGTTCGATATCTGAAATAATACCAAATATCTGGGCGGGATTCGCAATATCTGTTGGAGTTTTACTACAACAAGAATTTCCAATGATTTCTTATGTAAAATATAATGTAGAAGATTATTTCAAAAACTTTTCATCAGTAAATTTGCAAGAAATTGAATTATTAGCTTCCTGTTGTACGAAAGTGTTAGTTTGGCTTACTAAAACAAAGAGGATTTCAAAAGTTAGAAACTTTCCTGTTAAATATTATAATACTAATTTAAGTGTTCTTAAGAAAAGTTTAATTGGAATTAATTTTATTAATAAAACAAACACAAATTAAATAATCTTTTGTTTTAAAACTATAATTTTCTATACCACAACTTTAAAGTGATATAAAACTAACACCAACTATAGTGCGTTGGCTTGGACGAACAAAACAGCGCAACAATAATAATAGAGTTGCACTCAACTATTCTATGACAACTAAAAAAGATTGCAAAGATTTGCTTGTATAGGGATCTCCAGCGTGTCCTAGTGCCACCTTGAAGGTAATTCTCAACCTTCCCCCCTTGCATTAACAAGTAAAGAGGATTTCTCTGGACAGTCTCTATAGGTTGACAAAGACAAAATCTTGGAGTTCTAAGGGTAGGAGCAACCCAAGTTGCCTACAGACATGTATTGTATAGGGCTTACCACCCCATGTGGGGTTTCTCCGCTTTCGCTTTCTAGACCCATTTTACGGGATCGATCAGTTTCCATCATCGTTGTATTTGTTCGATTATATGTCTCCATTTGTTCCGGTATTTTATGTTCTCATCCATTTTGTAATTTCTGCCCTGCTTAGGTGCTCCTCTACTTCAGTTAAGCATTTGGATCTGGGTCGACCACGTCTCCTTTTTCCTCCTGGTCGCCATAATACCATAGCTTTTGATACTGATTCTAGTCCTTGTCTCCATATATGACCCAACCATTTGATTCTTTGTACTTTTATTTTCTTTACTATATCTTGTACATTTAATTCTTCTGAAATTTCTGTATTAGTTCTCCTTCTATTCTCACCTACAGACATGAGGTCTCGAAAACGAGATTTCGAACTTACACCGAATGTTGGCATTAATGATTACGAGTTAACACAAAACAAAATCGCTCAACTTACAAAAGGAGTCCTTACTTATTATACTGATCTAAAACATCAGAAGGAGTAGGTATAGGTGTTAGAGGCACTCAATAGCCCTGGAAAACACTCTTACGATCTACCTAGCGAAGCAATTGGCATTAAATATCTATGCTGAAGAGTGCATTAAAAACGCCTCAATTCAACCAAAATCTTTATTGCCTTCGATAGTCAAGCTGTTTTGTAGGCTCTACAATCTACCACGTTCGAGTCCAAAACAGTAAACAGTCTCAGCAATTGGCTAAACACAATTATAAGTAACTTTACTAAGGGTACCAGGGTATAAAGGGATTGTCGGATACGATATTGCTGAAAGTATCGCAAAAGAAGGAGCTATTACTCCTTTTATAGGAACTGGACCTTTCTGTGGTATCTCAAAATGCCGCATTTTGGTGAAGTTCGGAATTGGGAAAAGGAATTCAGTGCAGCCCACTGGAAAAACACTCCAGGTAAAAGATAAGGAAACAGGTTAATACGGCCTTCACTGTGCTACTGTAAATTGCTCTTAGAGATTCAGAAACCTAAACTTACAGTAATGGCAGAAATTTTTACAGGACACTGTTCACTAAGGTACCACAGTGGTTACTGCAGATCCTGATGGAAAGGCTAAACATATATTAGCTGTAACTGCAGAGTAATTGTTTACCAACGACATAATAATGTGAAACAGGTCTTCTTTGAGCCTGATTAGGTTAAAAATCGTACGTAGTAAGTGGGTAATAGAGTTTCTTAAAAGGCTTGATCGTAGGGTCTCATAATATATGTAGGATATAGACTTAAGATCTTTTAGCTCGAACTGTAGTAAAGTTACCTGGGCCAATCGACTTTACTTATAATCTACAATTTACAATCTAGCGAACTGTTCGCTTTGTTTACTCAGATGGTAGAGATTAAATTTTTGTTTTACCCGCTTTTTATGTCAGTACCTCAGTTCCATTCCTGGATAGGGTACCAACAAACATTCGATATCATTCTGAAAGATGATTGACTGAAACAAGGGTCAGAGAAATCTCAGAATTTGTCCTACTGGTAGCCCTCTTTTAACTCCCCTTATTTTCTCTGATGGCCATCTCGCTACGTCGATGGTACATCCTCGCTCGTTCGTAAAAGAAGATTCCCGCCGCCTTGTTCCATAAGGGGGCTGCATAAAGTATTATGGAGTACATGCAAGAGTGGAGAGCCCTGCTCCTTTAAGGCTTGGGCCCGCCAATCCTTGGCATGATGCCCCCAAGTGCATGAGACATTTCGCAGGCCTTCGAGGTTACCGTTTGTCCCCCCCCGCCTGCCATTCTCATGCAGAGACACCCCCCAGATACTTTACGCATCGTTTGGTTGTGATCTGGCCCAGCAAAGGCGATCAGGGTTACCCCTTGTCCACACTCCAACCGCATGACACCATCGTGTGCCAGGCTCCATAGCGTAGTAGGAGTCGTAGGACCCAGTACGGGGCCCTGTGGGACCCCAGCTGTAACATCCAATATCACTCCTTTTTTGACGGAGATCTTTCTTTCTGACAATGGTCCTCAGATAGCTTTTAAGCTTAGTTTACCTAACAATTTCGCCATACTAACTACCGTGGTGAAACTACTTCTAAATAGTTTTATGTTTTAAACTTAGTTTAGAGACGATTTAATTAATTTATATTTTTGGAACGAAGTTCCCTTTCGCGCGTTACGAACAGTTACGACTGACGGGAGCTAGCCCAAAAAAATTCATACCAAAAGTTGTCACGACACTATGCACCGACACAATGCACCTACACATGCATGTTTCTCTCTCTCACAGACCAAAAAATAAATAACTCTCTCTCCCTCTCTCTCATAGATAAATATATTACAATTAAAAAGACACTATTTTAAATTAAAAGAAAATGTACATTAAAAAGAAAATACTGTAGAAAAAAACATAATTACCTATAATAGTATTATATTTTATTTCATCCTGTTTTTATAAATTAATAAATTCATAAACATTTTAAAAATAGTTCGTAACTTGACTACGTCAAATTACCTTAACTGTCAGTCACTGTCAAATATTTTAATTTTAAATTTTTTGTATTAAATTGTTAATTCCTGTTTTAAATTATAAAAAGTAATTTTAAAAAGATGTGTTATTTAAAGCTCTGGTATTGTATAAATGGACACTTTTGTTAAAAGAAACGAACTGTTAGGTAAGTAAAGATTTTATACAGACAATAATAAATGCTTATGTATGTATAAACACTCTGTTATGTTTACAAATTACTAATTCCTTCACTAATTAATCGAAAGGAACTTCGTTCCATCCGGGTGTCCCTTGACACCTCACACTTTTTTTTGTATGGTCTTTGGTGGTATTCTTAATTTTTAACAGAAATGAATAGTCTTAAAGTCACTTTAGTATATTTATTAAGTAATACATATTTTATAGTACCACTATATGAGGTTATCATTTATGTTTAAGTACAAAAACCCCTTCTAAGCTTCTGGGCATAAACTTAGGTACTTTCCGTGTACTTTTCATTACTTCAAAAGTCGTAAATTTTTCATACTCCGTGATTTTTGTGATAGCATATCTAATTGCTCCTTTGGAGTGACCACAGTCTCCATTTTGTAAGAAACCTAAGGAATCGGTAGATGATGTTGTGGTGTAGCAGTCACAATATAACTTTTCTTCAATAGTTGAATTTTGACAAGGATAGTTATTCTCCTCATTTACCTTTTGAGGTTCACTTGAGCACAAATAAGAGCGATTTTTTACACAAGGACAAGGTTTTCTTGGAGGTGGTTTTTTCTTTTCAATACACTTGCAGCAAGAACAACGACATACACATTTTTTATTTTTTGCGTCACAACTGGATATAACTTGACAGGACAACGAGTACGTATCAGTCGATGAGGTTTTCGATTTTAAAATGGAAGCAGTGGAACAAGACTTATCCATTTTTAAAGGTTTCTCATCTAAAAAATAAAGTAATTAGGTGTTTTTGATAATCTGAAAAAAAGAAAAACTGAAACAAAGAGGATCACTTAAAATTTCTAAAAAATAAAATTGATTAATAGTGGAAGAAAATGTTGGCAATAGCTATAAAAAAGTAAAGAAGAAGAGACTTGAAGACAAGCAAAAGCAGTATCCAATCGTAAAATACATATTTGTCTACATATAAAAACGTCTTCATTTCAAAAGAAAACAACCTATATCATCGTCTGAGTCAACGGATGATCTGAAGCTACTTCTTGAAGGTGAAGACGAACTTATTGTTGATTCTGTTTCTGAAATTTCCTCTATCATACCCTGCTGTTTTCGCTTTTCTTTAACTCTTTCATGATATTTCTCTACTGCAATTGAATCTTTCGCTCGTAATTCTTTTCTAGAACGTTTCTTCTCAATTGAACTTCTTCGAGGTTCTTTCGATTCTTTGGTAGTTACATGTGAGTGCTTGGTGGGAATTTTTGAACTTGATTTCAACCGTGAATCGGCGTGTTGAGCTTTTTTAGCTCGTTCTAAATCTACGGGCTCAGTAGTAACATCTTTTGAACTTTTAGACTTTCTATGTTCATCTTTTGATCCTCCTCTATGTTCATTTTTCGATCCTCCTCTAAATTTTCTATAACTTGAATCAGAATCATTTGAATCTCTTCTAGATCTTTTAGATGAATTGGAGTCCTCTGAGTCTCTTCGCGACCGCCTGGAAAATTTGGAGTCATCAGCATCACGTTTGGGTTCTTCAGAATTATTAGAATTCCTCCGGGATTTCCTGGATGATACAGGTTTTAAATCGTTAGAACTTTTACGGGATCTCCTTGATTCTTTTTCAGTTGGCGTAGGATAGTTGAGTGTTGAGTTTTCTGACATGTTTTTTACAGCTATTTTGGATCTAGAAAATAATAAAACAATGTATTATCAAAGCACTTTTAACAGAACGTGTTCTGAAAAAAAAAATGGATATATAAGACAAGTTAATACTTAATGAGGAAGAAAGAATGATTAATATCCTAGAGATGTTTTAAAATAAGATATAAGACTGTAGGTAACGGTATCAAAAAACGATGTAAATGAGGTTATACCAAGAAAAGGTATATTGTAAAGGATAAAGAAGTAGTGATACACATTTAATTGTTTTTTAAATGATATTTAGTATAATTGTGAAACAGTTCGTGATTGAACTTCAGAAAAACATTAAAAAGTGCAAAAAACAGAAAGTAGATTCTCAAGTCTCTTCTATTTCGTATGATCCTAGGTATCTGACCCTAGAATTACGTAATGAAATGCATTCTGAGGATATGTGTAGGTTGTCTTTACTGGGGTTTAGACAACTGAAAGATCTCTTCTGGTTATAGTTTCCCAGGAGCGTCTTCGGTAGTCTTAGTCCTTCTAGATCGTTCCAGTACTTTGATTTTTCTCTATCCACTTCTTTCCTTAGTTTTTCCAAGTTTCTCCTACTGTTGCATCCACAAGATAGTTCTGGTCCCAAATATATTGTTCCAGTTCCTTTTTTTACCAGCTTATCTGCTGTTTCATTTCCTTCTATTCCTATGGATCCTGGAACCCATAAGAGGGTCACAGTGTCATTTTGTCCTAGTTCAGTTAGTGTACCAAGGCATTCCCAGACCATCTTTAAACTGATAGTGTGTGAGTTTAAATAAAAGATGGAAGAGTATATAAGAATCTTAATAAATATTACGCAATGAAAGATAATAGCCTAAGACTAAAAATATAATGGTAAACGATAATACATCTTAAATGAATACAGACCTTTCGTTATTGAGGACATCCACATTCGGTTGGTCATCTTCGGTGTTGATCACAGATAATTTTACTTCGTGGTTGTTCTGATTCGATGATGTTTTTGACAGTAATGCATTAGACTTTTCCGACAAAACTTGACTTCTGACATCGTCACTAATGACTGACATGTTCCATGCAACAACAACTTGGAGTACAGAGTGTTATAACATAATAAACTTTTATTTTTATATAAACAAAAATTATCTGGTGGTCATTTAAAATTTATGTTATGATTAGATTTAAAAATATGAATAGAAAAAGTAAGTAGGTATAAAGAAATACACACCTTCAGAAGTAGGGACTTCAATAAATGATTGATTCAGAACAGGTGATGGTGGATCAGGTTCCTCATATTCCACTGTAACTTTTTCTTCTTCCCCAGGAATTTCTGTTAGAATTGATACAGATGGTTCAGGAGAATTTATCTCTTCATTAATTGGTTCAGGTTCAGAAATATCAACAGATTCGATAGACATAACAGATGGTTCTCTTATAGTTTCCACAGTAGGAAAAGATTCTTCAGGCTTTTGTATTTCTTCAATTACAGGTAATTCAGAAATAGTTTCAGTAGGAATTATTGATTCATTACTTGGAGATTTTTCAGAAATAGGTTCCGAAGAAAATTGTTGAGGAACACTTTCAACTGATTTTATAGAGCCTTCTTCGTAATACGTTTCCATAGAATCTTCCGATCCTATGCTTGGTGAATTAACCTTTGGTAACTGTATGTCATAAGTATTTGAAGAATTATAATCTGTAAATAAAAGAGAATAAATATTATAACTTTCTTTAAAGTAAAGTAAATTTGGTTAATACGGTACTCAATAACCATTGCTCAAAGAAGATAACGAGAAAGTTGGAGTCATTTACCAGAACGAAGACGAAATGTGTAGAGTTTACGGGAGGATAATCGATTTTTCAAGAACCTATTACGCTCTAGGATCAAACCTTCGGCGTGCCACAGGAGAAGACAGAATATAAATTGTATAGTTTTTTAATTAGTAATTTGTTCGTCATTTAATAAAATATAAATAAATCGAAACCCAGCAGAAAGCTGATAAAAAAGTAGCTAAAACCCCATATTTGGGACTAGAACTATCTTGTGGAATCAACAGTAGGACAACCTTAAAAAACTAAGGAAAGAAGCGGATAGAGAAAAATCCAACTACTGGGACGATCTAGAAGGACCGAAGATGCTCCTAGGAAACTATAACCAAAAGACATCTTTCAGATGTCTAAAACAACCTCCATATAATGGGAATATTAACCGGGAACTGCAGATTAAGAGAATACATCAAGACACTAGGATTGGTAGATTAAATAAAACGCAGATTCTGTAAGGAAGAGGAAGAAATGTCAATTCAGATACTCTCAGAATGCATTGCATTACGTAATTCTAGGGTCAGATATGTAGGATCATACGAAAAAGAAGATAAAAATCTACCTAACTGAAAGTCCTACGATATCCTAAACATTCTAAGAAAGATAGAACTAGAAGAGCTGCTATAAGTCTGAGGAAATTTCAGAATTACATCATGAAAAGAGGAACACAGATCTTATAGGTCTCAGGTGTATATGTAGCTCCTAATTGGGCATATACATACATACATACATACATACATACATACATACATACATACATACATACATACATACATACATACATACATACATACATACATACATACATACATACATACATACATACATACATACATACATACATACATACATACATACATACATACATACCAATGGCACCGGTTTCGAAAGAATGACCAATTTCTGGATCGAAGGTTTGTGTTGATTCATTCGTACTATATGTATAATCAGTTTGCGTTGAAAAATCTGAGGATCCATTGTTAGCTATGGCATCACATTCTGGTAGTAAAAAACCCTGATTGACCAATAACTTCAGCCCTACCAAGATGGTTTCATCTGCAGTAGGACCTAAAATGTGGCTAAAATAGTCAGGTAAGGTACATATTCGATTATTTAGTCCAGTTTCGTGACTAATTTGGGTTTCTAAACTACTAGGAATACTTCTAGACGAATGATAGGAATCTGTGTAATCGGCGTCATATGTTCCACTACCTAAAATTAAATTTAAAAAAATAATACACAAATAAAAAAGAATAAAATTATGAAGGCAAGAATACCAAACAGGAATTAAAGAAATCTGCATACTATAGAAAAAGTGGACAAGCTAAAAGACTAAGACTAGCAGAATATTAAATGGTAGCAGAAGTGGAAGGCAACTACTGGAAACTTAACAGTAGCAACTTCTAAACACAATATAATCTATGCAAGAACCAGCAGAATATATCTTTTATTATCCACTTAAAATTCAACACTGATAAATTAAGCTCTATAAAGCCAAAAAGAGAAATGGAAAGAGGAAATGTAAATGAACATCTGCCAACAGATACCAGAAGTCAAACAAATACTCTTTTATCCTTTCAAGAATAAGAAGTGTTAAAGACAGACAAACAGGAGATTTATTATAGTACCAAAAGTATCAGACTCTGCACTTCTTCTTCTTAAAGTGCCGTGCAGATTTCTGCGTAGGCGTCCATCGAATCGCTTTGGAAATGATAACATTTTCCGCGTAGTATATGTCCAAGGTAGCCAATTTTTCTCCTTTTAATATTCTCAAAAATATTCTCTAAACGAGCTCTCTGCAGAATCTCTTCATTTGTCACATGATCAACCCACGATACTCTCAGCATTCGCCGCAGGGTCCACATCTGAAAGTCCTCAAGCTTGTTGATAATTGTTGTTTTTAACATCCATGCCTCGACTCCGTACAAAAGAACGTATAAATTAGTTATAACTCTTATATCATTTTTGTGTAGTCCCCAGTCTGTAAGATATGATATGAGGAGATCGTGTTTAACATTGTAAAAGGCCTTTTCATAGTCGGTGAAGCATAAAAAGACATTCTTTCTTTGATCTTAACAGTTTTGCATTAATGTTTGGAAACTGGATATGGTTTTCCTTGTTTCAATGCAGCTCTTAAATCCAAGCTGACTAGCATCACTTACTTCCTCATATCTCCTAGACCCTGTGTGTAGAACACGAAGGAAGAGTTTAAGGAAAAGACTCATTAGATAGTAGATAATAGAAGGCATACAGACCCTAAAGTGAACCAAACGACAGCTATCAAAAAATTAAACCAAATCCAAAGATCAGCATGCCTTCTCGTAACAGGAGCCATGCGAAGCACACCGACCAGCGCAATGGAAGTCATACTCGGTCTCACCCCCCTTAACATATTTGTTAAGGAGGTCGCATTGATGACCATGGTACGCTTTCGCACGGTTGGTATCAAACCCACTGTAGGGACTGGCACCCATAGGGACAGTCTGTGGAGGGAATCGATAAAAGTGATACCACTCCTACAGACAGACACGGATGCCGTCGCACCAAGATTTGTCTTTGACAAACCCTACAAAATATTAACAAACAAGACAGCAGACCCCAACGTAGTGAACGCTCTGAGCGTATATACGGATGGATCAAAAACAAAGCAAGGTGTAGGATGTGGAATTTACTCTAGATCCTTAAACCTAAAAATAAAATGGGCTATGGATGGCTTGTCAAGTGTGGTTCAGTCAGAACTCACAGGCATAACCATAGCTACAAAAGAATTAATCAATAGGAACATCACAGGCAGGAATATAAATATATACACAGACTGCCAACAAGCACTACTGACCTTGAATAGACCACGTTTCACTTCAAGTTTAGTACTAGAATGTCACCAATCTCTAACTGAGGCCAGCCAGAATAACGTGGTCACTCTCAGCTGGATCAAAGGACATGGGAACTCTAAAGGCAACCGCATTGCGAACAATTTAGCAAGGAGGGCTGCTGGCTACAAATATGTGCTGGGATGAAACTACGAACTGTAGACTGGCCAGAGAGTTATTACCTCATCCTGGCGAGGAAACAGCAAAAAAATTTAAGGCATTGACCAGACAAAATCTCCGAACAGCTGTGGGAATCTTGACAGGTCACTGCCAATTGCGACAACATCTCTTTAGGATGAAATTAACAGAATCGCCGCTATGCAGAGGCTGCGAACAAGAAGAGGAAACAGTAGAACACATTATGTATGACTGCTCTGCTTTTTCTGAAATCAGAAGATCCGTGTTCGGCGAGTATTGGCTTACACCAGCCGATGTTAGGGAGATCCCCCTCGGGAGCCTCATCACCTATTTTAAATCACTAGGCCTGGTGACAGCCTGAGGTGAGGATATCCCTACAATACGGGAGGATGCACAATGGGTCATATGTGGCCTCAGTGCTGCCTAAGCACTAGCTCGTCCCTCCCCAAAATTCCAGATCCAGATCCAGAGACCCTCTATTATCCACTTATTAACAAGAAATGGCAAATGAAGGCAGAAAAGGAAAAAATAAATTACAAAAGAAGTATAAAGGGATCTCTGTACACAAAATCAATGTAATAACCAGCAGAAAAAAGTTAAACAGATCCTCTATGGTTTACTTAATAAGAAAAAATGCAAAATAAGAATTATTATGGTACCAGAAGTAGAAGAGAGCCTTTGGAAAGAAAAAACCAAGAAGTAATGTTCAAAGAGTAGAAAAAACCCTCTGAAAGTTATAAAAAAGTACAAGAAGTTCTATTTACTTACTTGATAAAGATCTTTGGAGGAAACTGTCTGAAACTACTCGTCGTGATGATGAATCACCATACGGATAGGTATCGAAGGATTCTAAGCGAATCCTAGGAGATGATATTCCTTGAAATGTTCCAAAAGAGGTATCCTGAGTATTATATGATTCATAAGATGGGTACTGAGCTTTGCCCATTTACTAAAGGTATTATAAAATGTATTCACATTGGTTATTTAGATTTGTTGGTGATTGCAAACATGATTAAATTTCTCAATTTGAAAGTTTAGATGTCATATAAAAGTATTGGGAAACAACTGATTGCTCATCACGTAAACATACGAAATAGAAGAAGAAAACGTTTTCTCTAAATTATATCCTAGTACGTAGAATGTTTAATTTCCTTATTTATATAAGAAAACGGGTAGTCTTAAAAATTTTCCTGTATTATTCATGACCTATATAATAAGATATAAAATAGTCAGTTTTGAGTACGTGAATTGCTAGGGATTCCCTACCTAATGATTTTAAGAAAGTTCACTAATAAAACATGCTTCATTTTTGTTAGAAAATATAAAAATTAGTATTTGTAACGTACTATTACTTAATTTATTATAAACAATATGTGTTTAATAAACATTTGTATCTTCAAACAAAAAGATAAAGAACATTTAATATCACAAGCAGTACAGTATTTTAATATTTTAGGTACCTACCTAATAATGTAAAATATATATGAAATAAAAAATGTATTAAAATTGCGATTTAAGTTTGTTACTAACATTTTAAACAATTAATAATATAACAAATAGACATCATTTTGCCAATATCAAGGTGTATTTCTCTATTATCTAATGATAAGACCTGTATATAATACAAATAAATAGTTGGTATCTTATCAATTCCCCCAATATAGACCAGAATAATCAGTTGAATCAATATTTTACTTTATTTAATTCTATCCAACAGTAAAAAATTTGATCCTAAACTTCATTTATCAAGCATTAATCGTGCAGTTTTTTAGACCCTAAGCTAAATATGCTTATTTGGAAGCTATTTCTTTTTAGATTTATGAAACACTCTGTAGGCATCCTTTGTAGATTGTTGATTTTAAATGGGGTCGATTGGCTCATCTGACCTTACTACACTGTGACCTAAATCCTACATCTATTTATGAGTCCCTATACTCCCTATAGGGACCTATAGACCTTATAAGGTCTAGATTTTTAAGAAAGTCTATTATCCGCTTAGGAGCTAGGTTTGCAACCTGATCCCAGATATTTGTGTCATCGATGAACAATTAAAGCCTCATCAAACAGAAATTGATCTCTGTACTACGTATTATTTATGGAGTGTAGAGGTAAGGAGGACCGTCTGATATGGAGAGGTAAGGAGGACCGTCTGATATGGAGAGGAAGAGCATTGGCTGAAAATAGAGTTTCAAGTAGGTACCTACCAGAATAGCGCTGGTGTACGAAAAACTACGACACGAATGCAGCTGTTCATGAGTCAAGTAGTCGGAAGTTCGTCGGTCCTTGTTTATTTTTCTATCTACTCTAACTGCGTGTGGCGCGTTCCTTAAAATTTATCCTATGCTATCGCAGCGCCACCCTTATTTCCCCTGTTTGATGGACACTTTTTGATACATTGAGACGGTTCCCCTTACCTCTACCCACCATAGTATTATTGCATCACCCATGTCAAACTGACAGCGGAAAGACGAAGCGATGAGTTCAGATCGCGACAGGCCAGAAGAGGGTTGAAAATTTTTACAAAGATCACGCGATGTCGGATGTCGCAAAATTAATTGATCCAGTACGGGTTCGTGCCTGTTTGTATGACTCTTATATAAGGTACTTGAAGATCGTGAAGAAATGTAGGTAGGTACTGGTTCGTCCAAGACATACCAAAATTGGCCTTGGGCATTCTATCTACAATTTCTCCGAGATAGAATAGCACCACGGCCGACTAGTTCCAATGTTACAAGCGAACCATTGAAAATTGATGAAGACAATCAAATCCCGAACATCTTAGAAATGCTAACCACCCCATCAACCCAAAATAAAAAACAAAATCACGTAACCAAAGACGTTGCAACCGTAAAGCAAAATTTGATGATGTCGACTATTTGTTTATGAGCTATGCTCAAATGTTTGAGAACCTGAATGCTCGAAAACAAGCTCTGATCAAGATGGAACTAGCCCAACTATTTGGGAAAACATAGCTTGAGGAACCGTCGAGTGACCATTCAGTACAATGGTCAGACGAAAGTCTTAGATCCTCTTC
Source organism: Altica lythri (assembly GCA_964028335.1). Classification (NCBI taxonomy): domain Eukaryota; kingdom Metazoa; phylum Arthropoda; class Insecta; order Coleoptera; family Chrysomelidae; genus Altica; species Altica lythri. The sequence goes on along the minus strand of OZ034808.1, from coordinate 15,785,374 downwards.
AGGGATTTCATCATCAAAAGATTTGTACAAACAATATTTGTTTTATGATGACAACAGAAAAACATATTTAACTCTTTATTCTGTTTTATGTTCTTTGTGATGTGTTAATGTTTTTCTAGTGCCCTTTCGTTTTTCTTATGCTATTTTCTGTTTTTCCTACGTTTCTAGTTTTAAGATAATTGAGATATTGTTAAAAAGTTTAATTACTTTTGATTGAAGTAAATTATTTAAAATAATTAATAAAAATATTCTTATCTCAAACATATAGCCAATCGTTCTTTCGATGATATGGGTTTCCTCCAGTTCGTTGTGATTTTTGAGATGTGAACCTGAAAAAGATTATGTACAACTAGATGTACCCGCGATGTCGTTCGCGTGACGTGTTGATTGTAATATAAAAATTTCTCCCCCGACTTCGTTAAGGGTTGGGGGAAAAAATTTTTATACACCAGATGTTAAGTTGAAAGAAGACAAATACATCTGTGAAAACTGCATTTGAATCGGATCAGTAGTTTTAATGTGATGCGCTCACAAACATACAGACAGGCAGATAAAAAAATCTAACTACATTTTTGGGTTCTATATCGATGTAGTAACACCCCCGCTACTTATTTTTTTAATATCTTTAATGTACAGAATTTTCATTTTTACAGTTTTATTATATGTTTAGATTATTTTTCACGCCCCCGCAAGCCACCTTGTGGGTGGAATTTCGCAAAATCCGTTCCCAATTGTCCTTAAAATGATAGAAAGAACTATTTTGCAACGTTTTAAACCTGTAGGACTTATAGACTTTAATTTTTTTTTTCGCGCCCACGCAACCCCCCTTGTGGGTGATCTTTTGTGAAATCCGTTCACAGTTGACCTCCAAATTATAAAAATAACTATTTTGCAATGTTTTGAACCTGTAGAACTTATAGATTTAAATTTTTATTTTTTTTATTTTTCACGCATCCGCAACCCCCTTGTGGGTGAAATTTTGTCAAATCCGTTCACAGTTGACCTCCAAACTATAAAAATGACATGATTTCTATATAGCTTTAACCATTAAGGTTGCACACGCAACGGAAGCTTAAAAATGGAGTACCTTCTCCCGTTTTCCCACCATTTTCCTTCACTGCTCTGCTCCTATTGATTGTATCGTGATGAAAAGTATACTATAACCAGCTCAGGAGTATGAAAAATAATTGTACCAAGTTTCGTTAAAATCCGTCGAGTAGTTTTTGTTTCTATAACGGTTATACAGACAGACAGACAGACATACAAAAATTTTACTGATTGCATTGTTGGCATCAGTATCGATTCCTAATCACCCCCTGATAGTTATTTTGGAAATATATTTCATGTACAGAACTGACCTCTCTACAGATTTATTATAAGTATAGATATAGATTTCGAACGGCCCCTGAGACATTCGAAAGTAGAAAAGCGGTTTTCAAATGAAGAAAGTTCTACAGATATTCACCAGACTCCTCTTTCGTCTCATTTATTTCATGTACCCATTTCCTCTTCTTTCTTGAACATATGTAAGGACAGTTACCTCTTGTCTCTCAATCAATAAAAAAATATAGTTCTTATTTCCACTTTTCTTTCAATTAGTATATGTATTGGTGGAATTGACTGTCGTTCCATTAGTTATTCGTTATCTTTTTATCAATATTACCTTCTAGTCGACTCGTTGATACCTTTGCAATACAAAGTTATTTGAAATACTCATTGGCATAGTTTTGTAAATGCCATTTCACGATCTTTAAACGAAAACTGTTAATGCATAAAACGTAAATAAAACCGTAGTAAATTATATTAATAAACTCTATTATTTAATCGAGTTTTTGGTGATAATTAAACCACGTGAGTATGTACTAATTAAGTGTTAATATACTCGGTACCGATAAAAATAAATAATTATCAACAGTATTACTAAGAATAGATTATTGTTGTAGTTATTTTTAACAATACCGTGTAGTACCTTACATGTGTATGTAGTTTAATATACCTACTCGTATTTTTTTTATTTAGTTTAAACATTAAACCAGTATAGCTATTAAAAAAATACTTTTTGATAAAATTTCACAATTTTTTCTTAAATTAAAAATATCGCTGAAGAAATTAATGAAACCCTTCAAAAACCAAAATGTTAATACGCAATTCGATTTTCCATCTTTTTAAAATTGCAAATAGACGGATTTTAATGATTCCTTTTGCATTCAATTTGTGAGAGCGTCAGGCAACTTTGTGGCCCTATTCGATCATGTAATATTGGGCGCAGCCGAGTTCCTCCCCGCGGTCGAAAATTTGGGTACGATGTAACAGGTAGTGAGGGCTAGGGGATTATAGGAAATCCCTAATCCTTTAATTACTTTCATGAATTAAGAATGTTTATAAACAACAAAATTTTAGTTTCATGTTTCTTTCAATTGATCAGCATGGAAGTGAAAAATATACTAAATGAAAAAGGTCAACAAATGTTCGTAGTGAATGGTTTATTTATTATTTAGATTGTGGATCCCAGATTAAACAAATTGTGAGGATATGGGTTCTGTACATCCCACTTTTACGTTTCCATTTTTTTAACTAACGCAGTGGTTGGTAAAATAATAAATAATGCGTATTTAGTTATTTCATTTCCATTACGAATAAGTGTTGTGCTTTGTGCTGAGTATTATTATTTGTTTTATTTAAAAAGGACCAGTGTAGTCTGTAGTCTTGTGAAAACCGAAAAAAATGTTTAAAAAATTATCTGGTGCGGAATTTCGAAAACAGAGAAAAAACAAGAAGAAGTAAAGAAGCAACTAGCCCACTCATGGCAAAAATGGTTGGAAAAGGCGAAGAAACCCAGCGGTACGGTTGACAAGCTGGCTCTTCTACCCTGATGGTTTCACCAGCGGCGCAAACCGCAGAAAAAAAAAGATATAGGTCCACAAGATACAGAAGGGGATAGTAAGACTGAAATATTGAAAGAAAAAACTGAAATGCAACCAATATTAGAATATTTAGATGAGTGTAGGTAGTAATGACAATATTGAAGAAGAAAAAAATAGAATTTCTTTCTCAGACCCTACCAGCGTCCCTATAGTCAGTCGTTAATTACCACTCTTGTGGAAGCCGGGTCAAAACAAGACATGTCAGCGAATTTTTCAGGGGGGGGTTAAATTCACGTTTCGCCCCAGGCCAATTTGGAGCTTCACACGGCTCTGGGAGACTGCTTCGTAGAACTTATGGAAATAATGCCTGTGTCCGAAAATTTAACATTATTTGCTGATTATCTAGTCGATAATTATATAGGAGAACAGTGTAGTTTCAGTCCACATATGTGGGCCGCTTTTTCGGCTAGTGCAACTCGCACGACAAATGCTTGTGAAAGTTTTCATTATTATTTTAAAAGTAATTTTTATTCCAGCGATCCATCAATTTTTATATTCTTACACACACTGCTAAGTTTTCAAACTTTTACATATGCTAAAATAAACAGCGCACATCAGAATAGAAATATAAGATCAAATGTAAGAAAAAGACAAAATTCTATGCAAAGTCTAATGAATAGTTTTACAAATGGAACCATAAATAGTCTTGAATTTGTACATGCCATATGTTACTACAATTTACCTATATAACATTTTTAAATAAATCGTTTACTTCGCCACCTGTTTTAATTACCTTAATTTGGATTTCAATTTCCACGAACGTCTGGGGAGGAACACGTCTGTTAGTAAGAGAGGCGCAGGTCAGAAAGTGACCGCGGGGAGGAACTCGGCTACGTCCGTAATATTGGAAAACTGAATTTGTGCATATAAAAAACTCAATTTTAAAATGCATTTCAAACATAACTCGTGATTTATTGGCGAAAATGAGTTCAATTCGAATTGTGTACCGTTAACATCGTCTCCTGGAGTTGTCGGTAATATCGTTATACAATTAGTCAAAATTTCATATTTGGAGGTTTTTGGACTTGCTGAAAACGAATATGACAAAAGTGATCTACGGAGTATCTGGTGCCCAGGATACTTACTGCTTACTTTGTTTCCTGGAGTTTTTGGTAATATCATTACCTATATGCAACTTTTTGTATTCGATTCAGGAGAGCGTAAGGAAAGTTTCTTAACTAAATTGATCTCAGACAGATGAAAATTGCATTTTGTTCAAAATTGTAAAATCATTTTCAAAGAGCATCTCGATAAAATATTTACGGAAATAAATTTTTCAACTCGGGGGTATTTGAGGTAGCTGAACACGAATTTCATCACGTCGATAAATATTGGTCGATTATTGTCTCTAAAGCCGATCGCATACTTACAAGACATGTGTTCGCAACATGTCTGCGACATGTCGCAGACATGTGGTTTCATTGCCAGCACAGCGGTTCTTATGGCGAGTCGTAAACCAAACAGAAACGCCGCGGACAGGATGAGACTTGTCGAAAACAACTTTTATACGACACTGCTTGCTCCAATTTCAAGCGTCATTTGTGTCCGACAGCTGCTTCCGAATGCACGTATATGGTTCAATAATGGAAGATAATCCAACATTTAATGTAGAATTTGTGCAAATCCTTGAAAATAAATATACTGCGATGAAGATTAGCTTTACTATATGGATGAACCCAATATTTTCGAGTATTTTTCTTCTTTCGCCTTCGCAATATTAGAACCGATAATATTGCCACATCATCATCAGACGACATAATGTAGACTGATGTGCGAACTACGGAGTTTTGTTTCCTACATTGGTGCTCAACTGTGTTGAAGCGACATGTCGCAGACATGTTGCAAACATATGTCTTGTAAGTATGCGATCGGCCTAAGGTACGTGGTGGCCTGGATTATATGTTAAACTCATTAAGAATTAGTCGATAATATAATCATTATTTGAAGCGTTTTTGGTATCACTGAACACGCATTTCATAAAAGCACCCGCTACTCATAAATGTTGATAGATTACGCAAAATTATTTTAGGTAGATTATATGTATTATCTAGATTGGTATTAAAATATTTATATTAAATTGTTTATTTAAGTTATACAATACAAGTGTGATATTAAGTGAGAATTAAAACATAATGTCTGTAACAGACCTGGATTTATAAATAGGCCGTATAGGCCGTGGCCTAGGGGCGGCAGATTTCAGAGGACAGTCACTTGATTTCAGAGGATAAAAGTCAAACACCAGTAGGTACATGATATTTCGATGAAAATTCAGATTTTTTATGTAAGAGTTTAATAAATATGTAACAACATAATAACAATTATGAATCAAAACGTAGAAATTTTGGTGATCAAAAAGCGCGGCGTATCAGACCGGGCCTAGGGCGGCAATAAGCTTAAATCCCCCACTGGTCTGTAAATATAAATACAAACAATCTTATTACTTCGTTTAGTAAAAAAATTTAACAACCGTAAATTCTATATTAATTCATTTAAACTCTCTTATTAAATATTTTCTATAGTGTATTCAGATTATTCATGTTATTCTGAATAATTTTCAAGATTCTTGAATTACATCCAACACAGTTTTTGCACGCCAAGTTGCAAACTAAGGCATATTTTCTGCAATCTTTTTTTGTAACTGCAATAGACTGATTTTAAATGAGTTTAACATAAAATAAAGGCGACGAGGTCCACCTTTAGCATCAGGTACCTCGAAGACCATCGCCGTTATAAAATTCGTGTTCAGCGACCTCAAACACCCCCCGAGTTATGATTATTGACTGATTTTGAATAAATGTAACATAGAACTCCAGGTGACTATATGTTGATCCTGTGCACTGGGTACCTCGGAAACCTTCGTCGTCATTAAATTCGTGTTCAGCGACCCCAAAAAAAACCCGACTATTTTCACATGCTCATCTTAGTTAGCATCAGGTACCTCGAAGACCATCGCCGTTATAAAATTCGTGTTCAGCGACCTCAAACACCCCCCGAGTTATGATTATTGACTGATTTTGAATAAATGTAACATAGAACTCCAGGTGACTATATGTTGATCCTGTGCACTGGGTACCTCGGAAACCTTCGTCGTCATTAAATTCGTGTTCAGCGACCCCAAAAAAAAACCGACTATTTTCACATGCTCATCTTAGTTACCGGGTACCTAGGAGACCATCGTTGACATTAAATTAGTGTTCGCAAAAACCTACGAGTAAAGATTATCGATTGAATTAATTTCACATAACATGCGACAAGGTTTGCCCTAACACCACGTACCATGGAGAAAATCGATATCAATTTGCTTATGCAAAAAATTCAATTTTTATCTGCCATGGAGATAAATTTAGTTCACAAACTTTCCTGACGCTCTCCCGAATCGAATTCAAAAAGTTACATGTCGATTCGAGAGGGCTTACAGAGTTATCCTTTCATAACAAATACTAATAGACCTCGCCGCGTGCCGACAGAAGTTAAATTTGGATTTCATTTTTAGAATTGTTATCCATCGTTACAATTGGGTCTTGATAATTTTTTCCTTCTTGTTGATTTAGCACAATTCACTTCACAACTGATAGTATTTCAAAATTATTTCAAACATTGTATCACATGCCATGATCGTATCAAAATGTTGATGATTTTCTATATACAACAAAGGTTTGATTTATACTTAGCTGTTAATAATTGACACATACAAGTTAGCAACTATGAGTGTATGGCCTTTTACTATATCGCATATAAGATAACTTAAGTGATGGTTGTTGGATTAAAAATATATTTATTCGGTACATCTATTCAAGGAGGACCTGCTGTGGAATGTTTTAAAAATATTTATTATTTCTTCTTTCAACCGACTCTTATCCCCGTACAAAACCTAATATCATGAGGTTATCTTACTTTTTATGAGTACGAGGTCTGGTACGAGACTGCTTACGAAAAATGGTTTTATTATAAAAATTATTCTACATTCCAATGCCCCCTTCAATATACTCCCCTCTCCTCGCCACACACCTTTCCATACGGTTTTTCTATGTTCTTTGGTGAGGGCCTTTAGAAGCTCTGCCGTTTTTTGTTTTACCGCTTTCATCCACTGAAATGCCTTTATTGGCCAAATGCTGCTTCACAGATAGTGCGTTATGGGCAGGTGCGTTGTCCTGGTGCAAAATCCACTAGTTGTTCTTCCACAACTCAGGCTATTTCTTAGGAACTCGTTCTCGCAGTGTTGCTAAAAAATGACAAGTAGTTAGTCTGGTTGGCATTCTGACCCACTGGAACCCATTCAGTCATCAGGATACCGTTAATGTCGAAAAAAACGATAAACATTGCCTTGAATTTTGATTTGTAAATCCTTGCTTTTTTGATTCTGGGTGATTCAGGCGTCTTCCAATGCATCGATTGTTGCTTTGTTTCAACATCTTATTCAAAAATCGACGTTTCGTCGCAAGTAATAATATTTTTCATCAGTCCGGAATCTTCTTTTAACCTTTCAAGGAAATCTGAGCAGACCTGCGTTGACGCACGAGCGTTTGGTCAAGAGTCACTTTTTTGGCACCAACTTTGCACAGCCTTTTTCCTTGAGTAAAATTTTTCTAAGCGTTTCTTTAATGGCGTTTGCAGCCTCGACAATCTCTTGGATGCTCATTCGACGATTTGCATGCATAATTTGGTTGATATTAGCCACTGTTTCCAGAGTTGAAACAGTGACAAGGCGACCTGGACGCTGGTCCTCTTCAGTGCTATCTCGGCCCTCACTGTAGCGCTTGTACCACTCAAAAACACGCGCACGAGATAGAAAATTGTGCTCATAGGCCTCTTGCAACAATTTATAGCACTCATTCGGATTTTTTTTTAATTTAACGAGAAATTTGAGATTGATTCGTTGCTCCTGTTTTTCGTCACACATGGTTGTTGGTACCTACGAGAGAAAAAAACACCTCTCTAGGGCGAACTCTAGGTTCGTAGTCTTGTTTTCTAATAGCCATATTTTATTAATTTTAATTGTTTAAAAAAAGATTTAAAAATTTTTTTAACACATTTACCAAATTTTATAAAAAAAATATACCGTTTGCATATATAAATTTAAAAAAATATATAGGTAACCATCATAAAGTTCCCTTACTCTACAACTTTTTTATGAGTGTATTTTCCGATTGACATTAATTCAAAAAAAAAAAAAAACTATTTGAAAACAATCATTAAAGTGTTTATCACATCAGAAATACATCAAAATTGTTATTCAAATTTTAAGACGCGTCACGTTTTTTGCGTGTAAGTTTATATTTATTTGTATCTATATCAATATTAATGCTAATGACTCATTCTTTTATGCATTGAACCTCGTAATTATTCCAGGAGTGAACTTATTGTTCGTCTCCGTAATTCCTGCATAAACCCAATAGCGTCCCCTGTCGCTTTCGATTCAAACTATTAAACGACGCCTGCGTGACGCTCGGCGTCGCGAGCGCCTACCCAGATGGACGCCAGTACTCTCGCAACAATGGACAAGGATGCTTTGAAGAAACAAATAGAGAACATGAAATATCAAGCGGCTATGGAACGTTGGCCCCTCTCAAAATCTATCGCAGCGTGAGTAAAATTTTATTTTTATCATTATTATTATAATTTATAGAAATATAAGTTACAGTAACGTTGCTGTTTTTTCGAAAATTCGTGTAGCGATTCATAAATGCTTGCTTATTATTCAAACAATATGGCAAGCTTTATTGTTTCTTTATCTTAGAATAAAATAAGTTTCAATTTTCAATAGCTCGATTACGGTTTTCTTAAAGATAAATTTTTGATAAATATATTATATTAAAAAATAATAGTTACTATATAAAATATGCGGTGAAATAATAGGAATACTGACAGATAGAACATGTAAAATCAATATCTAGGTACAGAAATGTATGAGTGTCCGCAAATCTTAAATATAAATCTATTTTGACGTAAAATCTTTGATTCTACAGGATGTTATTTTGATTATAACGCCCAGATTGTGATAGACTAAACGTTATTGATTTTGGTCCGACATAAGTAAACTATGTTTTTTTTCTTCATTAACAGCATTTATGTGTTTACTTTTATACAGGATTTTTTTTTAAATTTCCTATTATTGTATTTTTTAATCCGGTAAAATGATGAGAGTGATTTATTCTTGTTTAAGAAAAAAATATATAAAAGCGTCCTGGGTTATTACCATAGCAACAAGTACGTTGAGTCACATTAATTATTTATTTACAGACGATTTTTATGTATAAAGTTTTATTTGATAATAAAAATCAGCTATTTTGTTATTGTTATTATAAATAAATAATAAATATAAACGTGTACAGAAAATTTTATTTTTTACATAAAAATTTGTTTCTATATACTTCTTTTGGAACGAATAAATTTCTACAATACGTGCGCACACCGTCACGAAAAGCCGAGAGCACACCGTCACGAATAACCAACACCATGAAATAAGCTATACCTCGAGGCCCAATTGTCTGTCAGTGACGTCATTGTGACGTAAACGAACGTGGAACCAATGCGTGGTTCGAATGAATGCTAGTTGCCATGTTTAACTTAGAAATACTTACTATCTTTGTCTTATTAACGCGCAATAGAAAGAGATACTTTTAAGAAAAATGTCACAATTGGACCTCGAGGTATAAACAATATTTAATTTTTTTAGTTACTTCTTTTGGCGTTTTGGGGAAAAATGATAAGAGTATTTTTTTACTTTGTACCGCACACCGTCACGAAAAACAGACACCATGAAATTAGATAGCCAACATTTAGTTCTTTTTGTATTTGTGATACTGAAATATTCGAATTAGATTTTCTCATTTTTTTAATATTCATATAAATATTTTAATATTTATTGGTTTTTACCTATTTTTCTATGACTTTAGACTCTAGTCAACATCTTTAAAAACGTGAAAAATTAAAATAAAGGTCCTAAAAATATGAGCTCATTGGATTTGGAATCACCTCTAGAAAAATGTTTTTGAAGGAAAAGTGTGCGGGCAAAAAATTGCAATTGTTATTAACAAAATAAGATGAAAATAAAAGATATTTATGTTTTTGTTAATAACTAGAAAAATATTAATATTTAAGCAATTTTGAAAAAAGCTCGTTAAAGAGGAGGAAATTTCCAAAAAAAAAGTCCGTCCTCCCGGAACTCTATCTCCATTATTTATAATTTTAATTCGACGTTGAAAATAGGGCTCCGCGCGGCTTTAAATTATTAAACTTTTATATACATTTATAGCAGGATCTTGTAAAGTATACATATGAAAAGGGCTCCACGAAGTTTTAAATTTTTAGGCCAATTATTTATACCTTTTATCCTATTGTTTATGTCAACAGAGATTAGGAAAAAATTTGTTAGTTAACAAATGAATAACTTTTTGAAAAACAGTGGTAAAATGTTTTTTCCAACTGATTTAGATTCTTTCAAGTGTTAGGAAAATACTGGAATTTTTTCAAATGTTTAAAATAACATTTTGTCATAAAAAAAATATTTTATCTGATAAACCCCGTTTAGCGGTGGCGCGCGCATGCCGTAAAAGCCGCGCGGAGCCCTATACTTTCAACGTCAAATTAAAATTATAAATAATGCAGATAGAGTTCCGGGAGGACGAACTTCTTTTTCGGAAATTTCCTCCTCTTTAACAAGCTTTTTTCAAAATTGCTTAAATATTAATATTTTTCGAGTTATTAACAAAAACATAAATATCTTTTTTTTTTTCATCTTATTTTGTTAATAACAATTGCAATTTTTTGCCTGCACACTTTTCCTTCAAAAACATGTTTCTAGAGGTGACTCCGAATCCAATGAGCTATTGTTCATATTTTTAGGACCTTTATTTTAATTTTTCACGTTTTTGAAGATGTTGACTAGAGACTAGAGTATTAGTCTACATTACAATTTTGCCGCTGAATTGATACAGCAACAGTAAAATGCGATAAATGTGAAAAGTAAAAAAATGTGTATAATAAAAATCATTTTTTGTATAATTTGTGTACAAATAATTCTGAAATTTCGAATTAGATTTAGGCTTGTTTTATTAATTTTGCTCATTTTGGTATTATTATTTAATATTTACTTGATACTTGATATTTACCTGTTTTTTTATGACAATTCTACACTTAATGACAGTTTCGCCGCTGAATAGATACAACGACAGTAAAAGGCGATAAATGTGAATGGTAAAGAACTATGATCCATCCAGATCCATCATTTAAAAAACCGCACCTAACTAACTAGATTTTTGATTTTGTTTTGTTTTTTGAGAAAAATCCCTGTATCTCGGTTGTTTTTTTTTGGATATTTAAACGGATATGTGTTCTGTATTGAATTTTTTACAATTTAAATAAAACGTAACTCGATATCTTGATTTTATAAGAAGTTAATCGTATTTTGTTTTGTGAGAAAAATCGCCATATCTCGGTTGTTTTTGTGACCAATCCTTAAAAAACCGCAACTTGATATCTTGATTTTTAAAAAGTTGATCGTGGGTTGCTTTTTAAGATATTATGGTTAGTGCCTTGTTTGTAGCGGTCTCTAAAGGTTTGCCAAAGGCAAGGCCCTCATCTATGAAGATTATGAAAAGTATCTCAATTTTAAATTAAAATTCGTTAAAATTTATCTAAATCTAATAAAAGATAAAAGGTTTTTCGCAGAATAAAATATTCTATAATAGTGTGTTGGGTTACAAATTTAGAACGCAATAATTTATGTATTTAAATTCAGTTGCATTAATAAATAATCCACCAGAAGAACAAACGTAAAATATGTTCTAATTTACTCCATAAATTGACAAGAATCTCTCTTAATATAGAGAAAAGCATTTCATGTTTCAGCTATAATTTTCCGCGTTACCCCATTCCCCTCGTTCTAATTTTAATCACTCTAATGCAGTATAATGTTAAATGTGTTCCTTTGACGTTCGTTCCTAGTGTGCGGTTTCAATAGCCATCGTATCATTTTCCCTTTTCTCTTTCACTCGTGCTCCGTGAAAATGGACGCTTGACATATTTTCCTAAACTATTTACAATACAAGAAATACCTGTATTGAGGTTTATCATAAAAATAAATTTATAAATAAAATAGAAAATGCAATCATTTGCATTAAATTTACTGGTTGTCGTGGGATTTTTCGATAAACGCTATGCTTTTGCACTGCATGCAAAAATGAATATAAAAGCTCTCTGATCAATTTATTGTATTTTGTTTTTCATAACATTTTTTCATTTTTTTTTTTTATTTTTCGCGACTTTCCAATTGTTCAATTTTTTTTTCATTATCTTATGTTATTTTTTTAATTTTTTATAAATTTTATTTTTTCTTTTTTTTGAAATTATATTTATTTTTTATTTTTGACATATTAATAGTTTTAATATTAGATCTTTTTCACTGAAATGTAAATTTTAACATTTTACAACAATTTTACATAAAAAATCAACTGAAAACTAAAACAAAAAATTTTAACAGTAAAGAAAAAAGACTAAGTAAAAATTTGATTTTGAAAATTATTTGAGATTTTATAGATATTAAATTATATTCAATATTACATTTAACATAAATTTTAAAACTAAGTTACTGATATTTTATATTATTTTAATAATTTTCATTATATTTATTTTAAAGAAAATATGATAAACCTTTGAGCGTTCAACTCCGATCGTTTTTTCAGTTTTCCGGTGTGTTACCTTGTATGTAATTTGCCAATAATTAATGTTTCCAATAAAAAGTTACGCCTATTTGTAGTAAATATAGCTGTGGAAATTTAATATATCAGCTTCACTTGTAATTATGCCAAATAGAGAATAACTGATTTTTTGACTAATAACAAGATTTATATGCGGCTTTGCACGAGGATTAATGAAAAATAACCAAAGCCATTAAATTTATTGGGTCAACGCTTCCCTGTAAACAATATTACATGTTGTTTTATTTTCTGGCAGCAAAATAAATTGATTTTCAGGTGCTCCGACCCGCCTTAGGCGGTTGGCCATGAGGAAAACCGATCCCTACTAATTGGAAGGTTTGACCTTGAGACTTATTTTTAGTAAAAGCGAAAGATGTTTTGATAGGAAATTGAAGCGGTTTAAATGGATTTGGTAGGTCAGTTGGGATCATCGGTATCCTCAGTGTATGAGCTAGTTGACCAGCTGGTGGTTCAGTTATAATGGTGGCTACAACTTAATTGTCCTTTAATTCCTTTATAAGTAGCCTCGTCCCATTGCACATGCTAAATTCGTGATATCTGTCGGGATTATGAAACAAGTTATTTTGATAAGGAATAATACCAAACTTTTAAAAAATTAAAAAATTGTTATTGTGACGTAACTATAACAGTATAGACATATGCTGTCGCGGCATTTTTTGTAGATATTTATATATTCTTCGAAATCGTAGTACATTATTTTATTCTATAACCAATAGTATTCTCAGCGCACGCGGTTACATTAATGGCATTTTAGTAAGGATCCCTATTTTTTTTGGAAACGAAACAGCCTATGTCACTCGGGAATAGTGTAGCTTGCCAACGGTGAAATAATTTTTGAAATCGGGCCAGTAGTTTCGGAGCCTATTCGTTTCAAACAAACAAACAAACAAACAAAAAATCAAACCTTTCCTCTTTATAATATTAGTATAGATAATCCATTTATTTTATTATCCTGTATAATAGAAATTCTGACCGCATTACATTCCATTATGCCATTTTAATTCGACTTGACATGCAGAGATGCCACGATTTTCGGCTATTGCCACTTATCCTTATCAATAAAGGTAAAGAAATAATTTTAAAATTACTTCTACGAGTTTGCAATGCAAAAGGTTCTCCTCAAAGAGGAGTAGGTAGTATCGTTTTTACTGGTGTCAATGGCAATTGACGATCTCATAGTAAAGCTTAGTTATAGTATTAAGAGGTAAACATAACACTATATTGGTGCATGCAAAGTGTCTTAAACCTCATAACTACTTGCTGTTCGAATGAAGGACTTTCAGCGAATCCTAACAACACTAACTTCATTCACCACCATAAGGAAATCAATGATTTGACCACCTGTTATGAATGGGCTATATGGATCTGTTGTAGGCTTTTTAAATCTAAATAAACTTAGATGAATCTATTGGTCATATCTAACAGTTGTCAGACTCAGAATCATCTATGGTGCGCTGGCTTGGTGGAACAAAACGCAACAAAGGGCAAAAGGTGCAAAGACTCGTTTGTATAGGAATCACTGGTGCAATAAGATCGAGTCCTAGTGCGGTCTTGGAGGTGTTAAAAGACCTTCCCCCTTGCATCTAAAGAGCATTGCTCGGGAAAGTGCCTTGAGGTTGACAAGGACTAAGTCTTTAAAATCTGGCGATCTTCCATCTTGGGTCCTAAAGGTTGAAGTAACCAAATAGACGTTATGTCTCCAAAACTAGATTTCGAACTCATACTAAATGTTAATATAAATAAGTGTGAGTTAACACAAAACGAAATTCCTCAACCTACAAAATATTAATCATAGCATACAGGCATTTATTGCATTCGATGATTCTGGCTTTAATTTCTTCTTGCATGTCGTTATCATTTGTTATTATTGCCCCCAGATTTTTAAAGCTTCTGACTCTTTCAGTTGAATTCTCCCATAAAAACATTTTGTCCTATTCTGTCTCGTCCACTGAGGACTTGCCTGGTAACACACATATATTTTGTTTTGTCTTCATTAATGTTAAAGTCCATTTTATTGGTCTGTTGTTCTAAATTAAGAAATTGCTCCTTTACGAAATCGCTCATACATCAGAAGGAGTGTGTATAGGGGTTACAGGTCCTAACGTGAGGCTCTCAATAGCCATGGGAATCACATTTAAAATCTTCCAAGCGTAGCTTTGAACAACAGACATCTCTGCTCAAAATTACACTGAAAAACTCCGACAACCAAGTTGCTTTGACCTCTCTATAATCTACCACCTTCGTATGGTCTCTCGAGCAACTGATTAAACTTTGCTGTAGGTACTAGTAGATATATGGGATTTTCGGAAACGCAAAGAAGGAGCTAGTACTCGTAATTGGGAAAATAAACTACTAAGTGCCGCCTGCGGGAAAAACACTTCAGTCAAAAGACAAGTAAAAAGGTTAATTCGGCCTTCACTGTGCTATTTCAAATTACTCTCAGAGCTTCAGACTCATAATTAGATGTAGGGTATACACAAATGATCTTTTGGGTTGCAGTTTAGTAAGATTACCTGGGCTAAAGGATCCCACTTAAAATCTACAGTTTACAATGATTTTGCAATACTAAAATTTGATTAAACACGAAACTACTTAGGTACCAGATTAAATTTTTGAACACTGCTCCTTATGCGATATTTTGGCGGATGGAATAAACGTAGAAAGAACAACAGAAAAAAGCGTTATATAAAATATACCACACTTCTGCTCATGACATCACGTCGATTTATGATAACATACTTACATTTATATATGTGTATGTATGTATATGTATATTTACACAAAATTCCATATATAGTGCTTAAATATTTTTAAAGCTATTCTTATTCACGAAAAAATGGAAAATTGTGAAATTTAGAAAAAAATCATGTTATTTATTCAGAACGTTATGAATAATGAAAATGTTCAAAAAGCTCTTATAACTTATTTTTACATGCTGAATGGAAGCACAGCTTTTCTCGCTTAACCTACGAATGCCACGTTTTTTCTATTAAAATCTCTCAAGATATGTTCATGAAATGTAATTCAAGAATATATAAAAGTACACATATTATTAAAATTCAATTACGTTTTGTGTATTGTATATTTTCAAGAACAAAGATTATCTTTTGTATGTTTTTCATTGAAATTTAAATTAGAAATTAAAATGTATTGTTTTTTTCAGAATGCGAGAATACGTCGAAGAAAATGAGAAAAATGACCCTCTTATTCATGCCCCCGATAAAAAAAATAACCCGTGGGCGGAGAAAGGAAAGTGTGTCATCATGTAGAATCAGCAGCTGATTTTTGGCTTTCTAGTTATTATTTTTCCTTTCGTCGTTATGATTTTGCCCAACATCAACAATATGTTGCTTAGCTCAGTAGCTATACGTTAAATATTTACATCGCCAATACAAAAGAAAAAAATAATTAAATTGGCGCAGTTCTTTTTCCCCGTTATCAGGTCCATAAATAAATTTATTCAACGTTTTAAATAAAGCCATTGTTATGTAGTTTAACTATAACCGATTTTAACAATTTTTAAAAAAATTTCATTAAATTAAATGTAGTGTAATACTGGGTGAGATTTTTAATCCCTCACCAAGAAAAATACAGGGTGATTTATTATTTAATATAATTTGAGTATGAACACCTCTCTTACTCATTTTATATATTTAGATTTAACTATTTATTGAGGATGTACATAAAATATAATATATATATACTGAGTGTTCTAGCTTGATATTAGCTTTGTTGGCAAAATATAATAATCTAAGGTGACCCAGCTGTATTCAGCAACAAAATTTATTACTTTTAAGATACTCACTTATATATAATAAATAAACGCTAAATGTATGTAATCTTAGTGTTAAGGTTCAAATATATGTTTCTCTTCAATAAATTAATTGAATGACCCTGTTTATATAAAAATCTCACCCTAATGTGTATTTCAAATAAGCTTGTGTAATTTTATTATTAGATGTAGTGATATTGATTATACTGATATTTAAAAAAAATGTGTATATTTAGTTTATTTAATCCTGACTTATATATATATACACTTTTTTCGAATACATATATAGATTCGATTATTTATTTTTAATATTTTCTGAATAATATGCATCCAAATTAACATCAATCTAATTCAGAAAATATTATAAAAATATATGAATTTAAATTTTTATTCGTTTATGAGATTGTATTTATTAAATTAGCAGTTCTTGTATTGTTCATTGTAGTCTTATTTGAATATATAAATATATTTATTATTATTATGATTAAAAAATGGAGTGTTTTTAATCTAGTTGAATATAATATTTCAACTTTAAAATTTTACATTGTTTCTATTTTGATTCGGAGATAATTTTTTATATAAAAAAGTATTTATTGAAATAAATTAATATCCTCATCTAAACGTCCATCTAAAAATTTCAATAAATATTTTTTATAAATATAAAGAAACAGTGTAAAAATAAAATATTTTAAGTACCTCTTTAAACTAATATGGTACATTTAGGTTTTTATATACATGGTAGAATTCTAAAAAATTGAGCTTTAGTCTAGTTAACAACTTTGCCAAATTTCGAAAACTTTAGAAATATATTTAAAACTGAAAACGCCGAATTAACTATTCTAATATTAGAGTGTTTTTTGAAAAAGTATTAATTAACTTCCATTTTTCCATACAACCGATTTTCAAAAAACACTCAATACTACACTTAAATAAAACTCAACATAATGCTTTTTTCTAGTTATTAAGAAAAATTTGTAATAATTATTAAGTAGAATTTAATGCATGCTTTATTTATACAAATATTCTATTATCAAGCTTTTCGCTCTAGGTTAAGTATTTGTAGGATTAAGATAAAATAAGTTGAACATAACAATATATAAGTGCAATAAGTGCCCTAAAAAAATTAACAACTGAACGGTAATCTTTAAAAAAACGCAGACTTTTTCCTTATCAAAAATAATAATCTAATTTTTATTCTTCAGTATTTTAAAAATGTTTATGAAGATTTTGAAATGTGGCTAAGGATTTATTACTAGCTGTAAACGATATGAGTATTCAATTACAAAATATTATATCTTTAAGCTGATAATGTACCAGTTGATAATAATATATATTATACCTTCTTGAATATGAATTTGTTTTTTTCTTATTCTTCTCCTACTTATAATAGGACCTAGTCCTGTTTTAGTCCTTTGGAGCTCTTCCTGTGATATTGAGCTCCAACTTTTCTACCATCTTTTGGGTGATCTGCCTACCGGTCTTCGCGTATTTGTTTTTTGCGACTTTGCCCATCTTTCTTCTGGCATCCTTTTTACATGGTCTCTCCAACACCGCTTGCGTGTTCTAATCCATCTTAATACATCCTGTATACCCAGTTCCTCCCTGATGTCCTGGCTCCTTATTTGATCCCTGAGGGTTACACCCTTAAGCGGGATTTACATTACGAAACTAGTGGCTTGAAATTAGTTTGATAAAACTAATTTCACCAGTAATTTCACGTGTAAACGTTCAGTTTTACAATGCATGCATTACTTTTGTGACACTGGAGTAGTTTCGTGCTATGCGCATATTTTTAGTGAAACTGAAACAAATGTCATGCAACTAATTTCATGATGTTAAATGCGACGCGAAACTAGTGTCGCGACAGCGCCTGTGCAGAGTTAAACGTGTGGTGCAACTCTGGTATTGACAGGGCCATTATCTACGCAATACTGATGATTTCATGACACTAAATTTTCAACGAAAGTGGTTTCATGTGCTACAATTAGTTTCAAGAAACTAAATTTATCATGCATGACACTTGTTTCGTAATGTAAATCCCGCTTTATATATAAATATATACATAGCTCTACAGGCCTGAAAGGCCCAAAGCTTTAATTGCCATTTCTCTCCATTTCTTCTTATTTTGGCACATGCGTTTCCAGTTTTGTACACCTAAGGTTCTCAAATCCGCCTCCACTTCGCTCTTCCATCTTTCCTTTGGTCTCCCTCTTCTCTTTTTTTCTCTCATGCTTCTGCAAATGAACATTTTGAGAATCCTATTTTCTGCCATCCTTTCGACGTGTCCTAACCACTTCAACCTTTGTGCTCTAGCATATCCTGTGATACTTGGTTCTTTGTAAATATCCGCAAGCTCTTGGTTTGTTCTTCTTTCCCATACCCCATTGTTCCTTTTTCCTCCAAAAATTTTCCTTAGTACCTTTCTTTCCCATAGGGAACTTATATCTGCTTTCCACGTTTTACAAACAAATGTAACTGTTGGTCTTATTACCGTTTTGTACAATCTAATTTTTAGCTTATCAGTTATTAACTTACTTTTTAGGAGATGGTTTAGACCATATAAACATCTATTTCCCTTCCCCAGTATTGCTTTGATTTCTTCCTTTGTATCCGGTTTTCTTGTGAATGTTGCTCCCAAATAGACAAATTGATCGACCTCTTCAAAATTATATACTTTACCTCCTGCCATAAAGTCGTCATTTGTGCTTCTCATATATTTAGTTTTTTCTTGATTTATTAGTAGACCCTTTTCCTTCGCTGTCGTTTTAAGTGCTTTTAATACCTGTATTAATTCGCTTTTGCTTCTAGCAACAATTGCAATGTCATCTGCGAATGCCAAACATTGGTGCTTTCTATTGTACAGTAAACCATTCCTATTCAAATTTGCTTCCCTGATTATATTTTCTAGTACATAGTTAAATAAAACTGTTGACAACGGGTCCCCTTGCCGCAACCCGGCTTTTAACTTAAACTTTTCCGAATATTTTCTTTTTATTCTATTTTCCCTGTCCTGAAGAGTCAACTTTACTAGCTTTATAATTTTTTCATCCACTCCTAATTCTCCTAGTACTTGGTATACTGCCGATCTTCTGATTGTATCATATGCAGTTTTAAAATCTATAAATAATACATATGTCTCTTTTTGATGTTGATAACTCTAAGCCTGGATCTCTCTAAGTGTAAAAATTTGGTCCACTACTACTCTTCCTGCCCTAAACCCACATTGGTATTCTCCTATTCTTCCATCCATTTTCGCTGAAAGTCTACTCTTTATACAGGTCGCTAACCGCCTCATTCCATTCACGCGGGTTACACCCTTGATGGTTCTTAACATTTTCATTTCGGTGGTCCTCATTTTGATGTTTCAGCTCTGGTTTCTGTGGCGTAAGTTAATTTAGGTCTTACGCATGTTTTGTATATTCTCATCTTGCTCTTTGCAGTCATGATTTTGTTTCGCCATATATCTCTCAAGTATGCGCTGACTTTTGTTGCTTTTAGAGCTTGTGTTCTTGTTTCTTCAATCAGATTTCTCTCACTTGATATTTCTACTCCCAGGTAGTTGAATCTTCTCCCTTGCTGAATTATTTTGTTGTCGAACCTTATGGGTTCTTTGGAGATAAGCATTGATTTTGTTTTTCTGTTGCGATGCTCATGTTAAGTTTATGTGCTGTAAATTTCATCTTGTATAGCAGACGTTGTAGGTAGTCTTTATTCTCTGCTATGGTTATGGTGTCATCTGCAAAACATAGTACTTTAATGGCTCGATTACCCATTCTGTATCCAGCGTTCATTTTTTAAATATTTGCAATGATTTGGTCCATGACGATGTTGCACAGGGTAATATTAATGCTGTCGTATTGATTCGCACTTCCCAAGACAGTCCTTCGTTCGTTTTTTTTTTCTGGTTCTACCTTTGCTACTCAGTTCCTGTATGATTCTTTGGTACATGTAATCGATGTTGTTTTGATCCAGAATCTTAATTATATCATCTAATCTTTCATGTATGGGAATAGATATGCTTACTCTCCATTTGTCTGGTATAGTCCCGGATGTAATTATCTTTTTAAACAGGCTAGTGAGTTCTTTGTTTTTTTAATTTATTTTAATTCTATTTTTTATTTTAATTCAACAATACATCATTACTGATTTTTGAATAATAAAACTGGTGAAAAAAACAAGTTTTTAACAAAATATAAAATCAAAACTAAATAAAATTAAATATAAATTTAAAAGTTGGAGATATATATATATTTTTTTAAATCTTGTAAGTATAAATTTTCATTAGTGTATCAATAAAACAAATTAAAATCACAGAAAAGGTCTATTTCAACATAACATTTAATTGCTTTCAACATTTTTTCGTCCTTTACCACCTTTTTTACCCTTTCCTTTTTTATTATGAAGTTTTAACCTCTGTTTTTTTAATTGCATTGATTTCTTTTTTTGCTTTTGACTCTCCATTTTGTTTTTCTTTTGAAATACTTTACTCTTTTTTATAAATTTCGTTGCTTGTTTTTTCAGTGTTTTCTTAATGTCTTTTTCAGAGTCAAATTTAATAATTTCTTTTTTCTTTTTTGCAACTGGTGGTTTTCTTTTTAATTCCATACCTGGAACCTACGATTAAAAATGGACTTACAGTAAACATCATACAATTTTAAACATTTAAATACAATAAGTTAGAAATTACTTTTTATAGACCCCCAAAAAACATTCGATTCAAATATCACAACTGCTGGTAGATCTAAGAGAAATGGGAATACACAACAAACTAAGAAGATTAATAAAAATGACAATGAATAGAACTGTGGTAAATATAAAAACCCAAGTAGGGGAAACCGAAGAATTGGTCATAAATAAAGGGGTTAGACAAGGAGATATGTTATCAGCAACTCTGTTCAACCTTGCCTTGAAATACATAGTAGGAAAATAAATAAAGTTAGACTTAGAACGAGAGAGGGATAAATAACAGAATATGCTGAGGATATTGTGGTCATAGCCAAAAATAGATGTTAGATGAATTAGTAGCAGAAGGAAAAGTATTGAGTACTGAAATAAGTAATAAATCAAGTGATAGGAAATTGTTGAGGGAAATAACAGAAACAATTAAGTAAAGAAAGCGAAAACTGCTGTACCACACAAAATAAATCTAGAGAGGTTAATTGCACTGAGAGGGTGTTTAGCCATTATATACAATAAAGTATAGTTTACATGTCCAAAATATTTCCTTATCAATTAAGTCCAAAAATAATAAAGATTGGTTGTACAAAGTCAATATTGAGAGTATTTAAATATATATTTGTAAATTATTTTAAAAAATAGACAAAGTTTAAAAATACCTCAGATACATTGTGTTTTTCTGTATCGGATTCTTCATCCTCTTCTTCTTCATATTTTGGTTGGTTAGCTCCTATCCAATTATTCTGTCTAGCAATATCATTCGTTGATAACTCTAATACTTTCACAGTAACATTATCGTCTTCATAATTCTCACTCAATAGATTTTCGAACTCAGGAATAGGTTTATGAGAAACAATTAACTTCTTGTAAGATTCTTTAGCTTCTGCTTTAATTCGCTTTCTTTCTCCTTTCAAATCCCTTTCAAACTTTTCTTTTGCTTCGTTTTTTCGTTGTAACTTTCGTTTGTGAAAGCCTGTTAGAAATTCCCTGAAAGATATTAATAAAAAAATGTTAAAGTAATATGTATGGGTTAAAATTACTATACGTACTTTCGTTTCTTTTCGTCAAAAACTAAATGGAATTTATTTCGACCCTTTTTAGATTTTGGAGTTGATTTTTGAGAACGCATGTTGTTCGGTTCTTTATTGACAATAAATGACAGATGTCGAAAATATGTCAACTGTATCGAAGATCAAATCAGTGCCATATTATTTGTAAACATTAGTATTAATTATAGTTTAAAAAATGATTTTATTTATACTGATATAAAATAATGCAATCAAATATTAAACTTAATAATGTTATGTATATTATTTGTTCAATTAAAGTGATTGTAAATTTCTGATGGAGTTGTTTTGATTCAGGTAGTAGTAAATTTGACCAATCAGAATTAACTCGTGGTGTTAGGTCGCGCTGATCGACATCATGGCTGTCAGTATAAATTTGTTCCCTGAATGATGATCTGCCCCTCTGTGAAATCTGCATATGAAAACATATTTTTATTAGTTTATTCATTGAAAAAACTATTAATTTGTGGTATAAATTACGTTATGATGTCCCAAATTAAGTGACTTTTATTTATACCAGGTGAGTTATAATTTTTAAACGTAATTTTTTATAATGTTAGGAAATATTAAAAAAATCATTAATCTGTATCATAGAGAAGGAAATGACTGCCTAGATGGATCTTATATATTCATCCGGTTTATTTAATTAATGATTATTTGTTATTTTAATTATATCTATATGGAATTTATATAATATTTCATTATTATAAAATTTTGAGATAGTTTTTGAAAGAGCAAAATTAGAATGTAAAAAAATAGGCCAAGTATGTTGGAATTACTCGATTAGTTATAATTAAATTAACCATATGGATATCATATTTTTCGCAATATTTTTATAATTTATGAAGTCTATTAGTTTTTTAATAATATTAAATATTTTATTTCAGATCATAAGATTGGGTCACATTAAAATATTTTCTTAAGTAAATATGACTTCGAGTAGGTAAGTTAATTCCCTATTTAAAAAATAATTTACTTTCTCTATTCTTCAAATTGTATTAAATAATTAATAAAAGCTGACTGTAATTAAACTAATCTAAAAATTACATCAAGTTTCGGTAATACCGTTGTAAAATATTTGGATTTTCCCTAAGTGTATTTTTTTATATCTAATCTAAAGAATAACTAGTTGAAAAATTTTTGAATTTATAAAAATAATTTACATTTAAATGAGTATAAAAATAACGATATTTAAAAATACAATTTACTAGGTATGCAATATTTCAAATTCAAATGTAAAATATTGTAATTTAAAAGTAGCCAATTACCGGAAAACTTAAAAAACGGAATAGGTACTTATAGTATTGGATTTTTATTGCTTTTTTAAATCTAATTTGTTCAATGAAAATATGGGTATTATAATTAGGTAATGCGGACATAATTTGTAATATGTTACATGATCGATGTTTATGTACATAAAATTATATAAAAAACAAAATTTGCTAAACTGCTAAGTAATAAACCATACGTATATATACACCACATAGTTTTCAAACAAATTAATTCTATATCAGTTTCTAAATTGAATTAATTTTTTTTTTCTTTTCAAAATGTAATATGGGAACTGTAGAATTAATATTTTGGTATATTATAAATAATTTTATTTTTATACCATCATATGATTTAGCATAATTCGCCTAAAATTACACAAAATAAAGTCTTCGTACAGTAACACATTTTGTACATTGACCATTAGCCTTAATTACCCCTCTTAGTCGATTTGGCATGCTGTAGACCAACTTTTTTTTCACTTCAACTGGAATTTTTCCCATTCTTCAATAAATTTAGTTTTGACAACTTCTTTGCTGAAACATCGTATTTCTGTATACTGCACTTTAATTCCTCTCATAAGTGCTCTATAAGGTTAATATCTGGAGATTTTGGTGGTGTGTTGCAATTGTTGACAGATATTATGGATCATCCATTGACGAATTCTTTTTGCACTATATGTTTCGTATCGTTATCTTGCTGAAACACATACCGACCGGTGAGTCCAAGTTTGTTTACACTTGGAATCAAATTTTGTTTTAAAATATATAAAAAAAATATATGTTCATATATAATTCCATCAATAAAAGATAATTTTCCCACTCCACCGACTGACATGCACCCACATTGGAGCACATTTCCTTCACCATGTTTCAGAGTAGGACAGAGATTTTTAATTTGCAGTGCTGTATTTTTTTTCCTTCATATCTTTGCAAGAACTCTAAAGGCTTAAAATCATATTATTGGTCAAATTGAGAGGTTTCTTCCTTGCTGTTCTTCGATTATATCCAGCCCTATGCAAACAATTTCTAACAGTTTGCGGATTTATAACTTTCGAAAATTCTTCAGTTATTTCTCTGGCAGGTTTAATTTTTTTTAATACCT
Organism: Altica lythri; assembly: GCA_964028335.1. Lineage (NCBI taxonomy): Eukaryota > Metazoa > Arthropoda > Insecta > Coleoptera > Chrysomelidae > Altica > Altica lythri. The sequence goes on along the minus strand of OZ034808.1, from coordinate 15,760,842 downwards.
GGTAGCCGGAGAGCTAGAGAACATTTGGCGTCATTACTTGAAGTAGGCTAAAAATTTGCAAAACTGTTGTCATAAAGGTAATAAGTTGCCGTTTCGGTTAGGGGATAGGGGTGCAACTTCATATTTTGCTAAAATAACAGTATGTGAATAAATATAAAAATAGTCAGGCAAAAATCTCTGACAGAAACGACTTTAGGGTGTTCTTACACCCCTTTCTGCCTATCCCCCAATCAAAATGTTTAAAATGGCAACATTTTTGCAAATTTTTAGCCTACTTCGAGTAATGAAAGAAAAATATTCACTAGCTTTTAGACTATGGTTTATGACAGTGATAGAGTGTATTCGCAGGGGAAGCACATCTAAAAAAGCCTTGCTTGGCATGCGTTCCCAGGAACGTGAAAACGAAAAAGTTTTAAAAATATTTGACGAATCCTCAATTTCATTTATTAGTTTCTAAAGGAAGATAAGATCCGCTAAAATATTCTCTTCACACTTGACTTACAGACCTGACCTTCAAGAATTCCTAAAGCTTTATTTAGTTGGAGATCATACTATGAAAAAATGTATATATAATATAATAAAAATAAGACTTAGAGGCTATTTGACTACAATTTTAGGTTTGTTTAAATAATATTCACATGTGTGCCGTAATTTATTTGGTGCTCAAGTAATATCCCTAAAGGTATGGACACAACGGGGACCATCGACCCTAGACCATAGCATAATACTACTCACGACCTTTGTTCTGACCCTCGCTCCGACCCACACGCACCCGTGGTCACATCGAGGGTTGGATCATCGCACTTTTACGCCAGTTAAAGCGTGAACGATCGTCTATAAACATGGATTTTTCGACATCCCCTTCTTCGGACGAGGAAGATATTATTTTCAATTCAAGTGCTAAAACGTGGTACCTACATAAAGTATCTCAAAAGACAAAAGTGCATCCTTTAAACAAAAAACGTATGTTGTATGGAGAATTTCATCATCTATATGGCTTTAAGAAAAGATCCGGATCTTTTTTTGACTACATGAGAATAAAAAAAGAAACTTTTGATAATATTTTAAAAGAGTACCCTGGTCGAGGGTCAAAAAATACTAAGCTCAGTTTTGACCCTGGCACCAAGGATCAGTACTTAGCTCCAACCTAGGCTCGGAGCGATGGTCGGTGCTCCGTTGTAACCACATAGATCTAATATTATGTGTTATTTTTTTTTTTTTGGTAAGCGGAGCTATAGTGCGATGCTTTGGTCGGAGCGTCGACGCTCCATTGTGGCCGCACACTAAGTCCTTAATCACTGATGTTCTGATATACTCTACACAAGTAATTAAATTATTGTTCTGCATTTTCTGCGACCTTCGACATTATAATATTCATATAGATTTTAAGACCCTCGGCAAATAAAAGATTCAAATTAAGATATCTCCTTATATACTAAGGCTTGATATTTTTGGAAAAATACCTGCACTTAAAGTGAATAAAATTAATCTTATCTACGAAATTACACCGTCTCTGTACCTGTTATTTACAGCTGACATTCTTTTATAATATTTTAATGACATCCTGAATATCGGTCCGAAAATAATTGACGGTAATAAATAACAATATTGCATACTGACATACATACCATTCGTTTTTTTTTTAAATAAATATTTTCAAGTCATAAAAGAATGCTATTCTCCCAATTTCATATTTTTATCTGCAATTTAATTTATAAAATTCTCGTTAACAGTGAGTAAAACCACAGTGCATAGATTAAATAGATAAAATATTATCAGAAAATTAATTTTATGGTCTTATATTATCTCTCATAAAATGTAGGCCTGATAATCTAAACATATGTAGGTGCAATACATTTCCGTGTTCTCTTTTGACCTTTTTAGATAGTTAAAAACATCCTGCGGAAATTTATCACATTACTCCAAACGAAGTTTTTATTCTTTTATTTACTTACTATGAATTTTGTATCTCTTTGACTAATTATGTATGGATTATTCTTTTAACCCTTAATTTAGTATTTAAAGTAATTTTAAGTTAACACAATTAAGTATTTAAAACCATTTATTACTTCTACAAAATTATGAGTTTGTTTATTTTTATAAAGTGTTTTCCATTTCCTCTTCCAAAATATTTAAAAAAAATTATTATGATTTGTATTAAATCATCACTTACTCTGTCTCTACCTTAGTTTTTATTGCTTCCAAAAAATCCAGTATTTTTTAAACGTTTTCAGTTACTACTAAAAGTACTAAAGTATGATAGATTTGGCAAAAATTCTATAAAAATTAAAAAAAAAAATCAACTGAAACTATAATTCTGTGCAATTAATCCTCTTCCCGTATGGTTTGGACGCCAAAGATTATATTTCTTAAAAATACGTAAATTTCCCAATCATCTGGACAATTTAAGAAATTTTTCCAAATGTTAATGATTTCTAGATATATGTTATCAAGTTAAGGATGGTTTACAATGATCCAGCTTTTCATAAATGGATTTTATTTTTTTTACATGTTCAATGTCGTTCAATAAAGTTGCAGTTTTGGGGTTTACAGATTTCTTGAACATTTTTGAATGCTAGTAAAAAGGATGTTATTTTTTATTTCTGTATTTATGTTTAAAATAAATTAAACATGATGGCAATTGTATTGAAATAAGTAATTATAATAATACTTTTATTATTTTTTTAATTATTCAATTGCTTTATCAATCAGAATTAATGACTATGCATTTAATTTTTAATATTAATTAATCAATAAATTTTGACAATAGTTATACAAATAAAATTAGCATAAAATTACTTCAATAAAATTATTCTATATAATAAAAGTAATTATATAGAACTATTTCCTCATTTATTGTGTTATAAAATATTTAAAACAAAAAGCTTTTCTACCATTGATTTAAAAGCTAGGATGCGTTAGCCATTAAAACCACAAAGCATAGATATATTTAAAAATTTGATTAAATCTTAAATCTTATTTAACATACAATTTTAATGCGGTTTAGTGTGTTGGACTCGTGAGAATATCTAAAAACCATTTCCATATTCACAAATGGAGACAATGAGTCGAATTTTATTACTTAGGGGCTTTTGAGGGCGCTTAACAGTAATATAAGTTTGAGAAGGTCTACGGAGTGCCCGGTACACGCAAAAGCTTTGTGAGGTTGCTAATAATTAATAAGCAATGTTGCTAGAACTCTTTTAGGGCACCAGGTACTGCGCTGGCCTTTGCCATAGGTATATTCGTGTTCAACCTCAGCCCCCCGAGTAACGAGTTTGAGTCAAATATTTAATAAATTATCAGAATATTCCAAAGAAAGAAGATGATAATACCCTTTCCGTGCACCAGGTACTCCGTAGTATCTCGACGACCATATATTCGTGGTCAATGACCCCCAAATCAAAACAAAATTAGCCTCATTTTCATTACTCTTTCTAATCTAATCTAAATAAACCTGGCATAGTCTTTCCGGTAGAGCTCCATGTTTTAAACACTGCTTCCTATGGGAATTTTGTGACCAGGTTCGGCACCAAGAGTCCTTGCATGCACCCCATGCGTGCAGGACTCTAGTTTGATCAGCTGAAGATCATCACCACCGTTGATCTTCAGGTAGGCATAAATCCAGGTGTCCCAAGTTCTTGAGGTTTTGGATGACTATCCTTGAGTTACTGTTGCCACAGGGCAGTTCCCTTTATAAGGGATCTGAGTCCTGTGACTAGTTGCTCAAGGTGTCACCGAAGATGAGGAACGTTTATGGTCCAAGGCCTCACACTCAAATAAAATGTGAGTTGCCGTCTCATCTTCCATGGCGCACAGTCGGCACGAGGTGGGTTCCTGTGTCAGAATCCCCATCCTTCGAAGGTGTAGTCTGAATGGTCCATGTCCAGTGAGCAGGCCCACCATTACTCTTATCTGACTCCTGCCAAGATTCAGTATGTCAGACTTCAGTTTTTTGGAGTAGCCTTTGAGCGTCAGCTTCGAATGCCTCAGCCCTACAGTATTACTCTAGTGTTTGGTCGACTCTTCCAAGACCCAGTTCCTGACTTTGGTCCTTATCCAGGATCTAGGCATCCCAGTACAGGTTCTGGACCAATGAATCGTGTATCCGCTCCCTTCTTGGCCAGAAGGTTCGCGATTTCATTGCCCTCAAAACCCTTATGCCCTGGCACCCACTCTAAGAAGACCTTGTTGTGTCTAGCCAGTTCATTGAGGTTTTGTATGCACTTCCAGATCAGCTTGGAACTAACCCGGAACTGTTTTAAAGCCAGTAGTGCTGCCTGGCTGTCTGAGAAGAAAGTTATCCTCTCCCCTCTCCAGCCACGGCCTCGGGCTTACCGAGTTATAATTTTTTTGTATTTAAATTCTTGAAAATTCACTTTTAAAGTTCATTTTTCGTATACAAAGAAGCAATTTCATTACCTTACCATTGAAAAAAAATCAAAATAAAGCTTATTTCCTAAGTAATGATTAAGAAATATGATTCACTTAATTTTTACGCTTATATTAAACTACCATACAAAAATAATTTTATTCTGAAACCAATGAATATACTAATAAAATAAAAGACATTTTTTTTATTTTGACTATATTAACGATAACTTATCGCAACATGTTTCGACACAGTCTATTCTTCATTGTTAAATGGACAGGTAGAAACATACTTCTCCTTTGTTAAAATTATTTTCAATATAACACAATAGAATATTTTTAAACATAAACAATAATAGATATTGATAAGTATTTAAGTAGTTAAAAACCCTTTTATATAAATACAAAATAATTTTGTAAGTATATAATACTTAGGTCGTCCGAAGAAGACAGACACTGTGTCGAAAAAATTTTGTCTTTTATGTTATAAGTAGATATAAAATGGATTTTCATCAAATATCGGCTAACTCAATAACCAATCGATATATTTGATTTCAGGTTAGACCGTCTATTTGTCCTTTTAGAAACTGGTAGTTCTTCTGTAATTCGATCAGCAGCTGCTAAACAATTGGGAGAAGTTCAACGTTTACATCCTCATGAATTAAAAACTTTATTATCTAGAACTGCCACTTATCTTAGATCTACCTCTTGGGATACTCGAATTGCTGCTTCTGAAGCAGTTAGAGCAATCGCCACAAATGTACCACAGTGGAATCCACCTGGAGTTGACATCAAACCAGGTAAAACTTTTTAACTGAATTTTCCGAAGAATGTGACGCCTGTGATTTGTAAACGTTGTAAATATAAAAAAGTGTAGTTAAAATTCTTGAGGTTGTAGTCAAATAAGTCCAATCATCAATAATTTACTCTTTATTAACTAATATATAAACGTGTACATATTTAATTAATAATTTTAGAAGAAGATGGACACTCACAATCTATATCTGATATTGGTAGATTGCGTTTTAGTCATTTTAGTATGCCCACAGTTTTGGCAAATAGTACACATCTTATGGCATCTGAAGGGAAAGAATTTGATCTGGAAGAGGATCCTGCCATAGGTAATAATATAAAACTTACATAATTTTTAAATTACAAATTTAAAGAATAAATACATGTTTTAGATAGCAAAGAAAAAATGGCGAAACAACGACAACAGTTAAATACCAGATTAGGACTGAATATGGCTGTTCAAATGGGTTTAGATACTTCAAACCTTTTTACAAATGATGATCTGGTTAATAATTCGGAGAAGAAGAATAATTTAGATAATATTAGAGTAAGTAGTATATTTTAATGTTTTAAAGACTAACCATACGTTTGTATATAACATTATTTATTTAAAAAGTTATTCATTTTTTTGTGTATAGAAAAATGTTCAAGAAGTAATAGCACCATTGAATAAAGAACTGAGTTTGAGAGAGATAAATCGAGCTAAAAGAAAAGCAAGGCAGGCTGTTCATAAACAGCGTTCTAGAGATAATCTTATAGATGAAAATAATACGGAGGAACCAGAAAAGAAGAAACCTAAGACTGAACTTAAAGAAGAGTATGCCATTCAGTTTGGTAAGTTTAAAATTCTTAATCTTCTCCTTATATCTCCTATCTAAGAACTATCATTAGGATTTTAAATGTTATATACAAGAGTCTGGATTTCGGTAATAGATTTGAAATGAATCTGGTGTTTGATTTTTGTAGATGTTGAAGCAGGAGATGCTGGTGATTGGCCGTTAGAATGGTTCTGTGATCAATTGAGTCAAGACTTATTTAGTTCTAATTGGGAAACTCGTCATGGTGCAGCTACAGCTTTACGAGAACTTTTATCTGTCCATGGATCAGGAGCTGGCAAAGCTACTTATATATCCAGCCAATTGGTAGGTTTCTGCATTTAAATCAAATAAATATAAGTGATTAATTTCCAACTAAAATGTTTATAAAATTTAGATGCAACAACATCATGAAATTTGGTTAGAAGATATGGCAATACGACTTTTATGTGTGTTAGCTCTAGATAGATTTGGCGATTTTGTATCAGATGCTGTTGTAGCACCAGTACGAGAAACATGCGCTCAGGCATTATGTGCTATATTAAAATTAATGCCATCGCAATCGTGTTTTGAGGTTTTAAAAGTTTTACTGCAACTCATGGACCATAATGAATGGGAAGCCAGACATGGGGGATTGCTAGGGTAAGCATGACCATAATGTTTCTAAGTTTATTAGGTACATTGTTAATTTCAACCTATAGTATAAGTGTTTTTAATATACTTATAAAACATATTGTTATGAAAATGTAGCATTCATACTTTTAAAAAGCGAAGCTTTTAATGTTAGGTTCAGAAGAGGTGTTGCTACAGAAATATCGTCATAAAAATGGGTAACAGAACTTTCTCTGGCTTAAATATCTCTTTCGAGTAAGTCAATGCCTTCTGTCTAAGTATACCGGATATTAAAAGCTTCGCTTCCATCGGAATGCACCGAAGTCCCCCCCCTTTTTTTAATTATTAGAACCCTATCTCTTATTACTATTATTATATTAATTTGTTTTTTCTAGTTTAAAATATCTATTAGCTGTCAGAGAGGATATGATCGATACATTTCTTCCTGAAAGTTTTCCATTTATTCTCCAAGGATTGTCTGATCCTGTAGATGATGTGAGCGCTGTTGCTGCATCCTCTCTTATACCCGTCGCTGAAAAGTTAACAGAATTGGTACCACAGAGTGTATCTGCAGTTGTAACTAAACTATGGGATTTACTATCAGAACAAGATGAATTAGCAGCGGCTTGTAATAGTTTTATGGGTTTATTGGCAGCAATTTTGAGTTTACCAAAAGCTCAGGTGTTATTACCACCGCAACCATTAAATGATGTAGTGCCAAGGTTGTGGCCATTTTTATCTCATGGAACTTCTTCAGTAAGGAAAGCAACTTTACAGACATTAGGTAATATTGATTTTTTTCTTTAATTTATATTTTTATTAGTTTAGATTAGTTATCATACGAGTTTTATAATTGTGTATTTTTTATAATACATTAAATAGCAGTCGTGAAAATGCAATACAATAATGAAACTTATTTAATGAACAAGACGTGTCTATGATAATGCCTCACAATTTTCTCTTCAATAGAATTTCTAGTTTTGGAAATTCCCACACCTTGCAATTAGGTACGTAGTAGTTTTTAAAATATACCCAAAAAAACCCGGCTGGTACTTTCCATCTCACACATGTATTGATTTTAACTGTTTTTCTGCGTTTAATTCGTTCGCTAAAACGTCCAATAAGAAGTATTGCATTAAAGAATGTAAAATTTTTGCTGTAAATTGTTTTTGTGTAAAGATCACTATTATTAATTATAGTTTAAATGTGTAAAAATTATTTACATTTCATTGTATCAATCTAATAAAACGATATTTCTGTTTACAGGTACTTTAACAGAGAAACCAAAAGATTTACCATCAATTTTGTGGGATGCTAAACTTCTTCAAGATGCGTTACGTCACGTATATCAACGAGTGTTAGTAGAATCCAATCCAGATGTACGTTCTGTTGCAGAAAAAGTTTGGAATAATTTGGTGATAAATTCAAGTTTGGTAGAATTACTTCATGCTGCTTGTCCGTTTATTACTGTGTGGCTTTATTTGGCAATGCAGCCTATTAGGTAAATAGTCGTAATAAATTCAACTTAAATTTTTGCTACTTGTTATACCTTTTAATGTTAGGAAAAGGATACAGAAAAATTGTTACAAAAATGAGTGATGGATCGTCCCCTGGCCTGTCTATCTCTCGTTGCTCCGGCTTTCGACTAAGCCAACGTTTCCTGTCCATCTCATTCACTGCTCTCACTTTCGAGTTCACTAGAAATCACCGAAATCCACACATTTTTTACCTATATTTTCTGTTTTACTTTACATAGTGTTTTAATTCAGTACTATATCTTGAACTGATTATACATTCTTCAACAAATGTTTTGAACATGTTCTTTTATTATTTCAGAGCACCTTTTGATACAAATTTATTGATGCATGCACGGTCGCATAAGAAAAAAACAGATGGACTGAATAGTTTCGATCATACGGTGGTTCCTCCTAAAATGTATATTGGAGGTAAGTTAAGGTAGACCTATGTTTAAAGAAGAATCATAAACATTCTTGAATGTAAACTGCTGCTTAGTGTGCCCTTTTTCCTGTAATGTATCTTTGGATTAATTACATAACAGTCTCAAAGCTCTTTTTAATAACAACAATTTTAATAAAATCTCTGCTGTTTCCATAATAAATAATTCCATGTCTAAATCTCAGCATGATAATCAATTTTTGTTAGATATTTTATTTCCTAATTATTCTTAAACTGTAAAGTATTTGATTACATTTGTTACATTTGATCTCTATATTTTTATCCCAGCATAGAAAACTGCCAATATTCAGCCTAAAAATTTAACAGAATAATTTAGTTGTGGGCTATCACTATTTATTGTAATTAGTTTTAAAAACACAAGTTTAGTTTTTTTTTTCATTCTAAATCAGTTTATTGTTTGTAATATAATCATTTGCTGTCTGTGACATATATTGTTTAACTCACGAATATTAGTGGAACCAATCAGTATACTAATGCAATTTGCATAGTTTTTTCAAGTTTGTTTTTTAGCTACTTTAATTATAACGTTAATAGTTATTTATGTATCAAGGGCGTAAAACAGGCGTTTATGGACCGCAACGTGTAAATAAGAGCCCGAGCCGCAGGCGAGGGCTATTAACACGTAAGGTCCATAAACGCTGTTTACGCCCGAAATACATACAAACTTTTATGCACGACCGACTTAATAATCATTTATAAAAAAACTGCACTGTCAATTGAAAAAAGTCAACTGTCAATTGACAAAAATCTACTGTCAAATATCAACTGTCAAATGCCAACTGTCAATTGTCAAATGTCAACTGTGAAATATCAACTGTCAAATGTCAACTGTAAAATGTCAATTGTCAAATGTCAACTGTCAACTGTCAACTGTCAACTGTCAAATGTCAACTGTCAACTGTCAAATGTCAACTGTCAAATGTCAACTGTCAAATGTCAACTGTCAAATGTCAACTGTCAAATGTCAACTGTCAACTGCCAAATGGCAACTATCAAATGTTAACTGTCAATGGTCAAATATCAAACGTCAACTGTCAAGTTCCAACTGTCAAATGCCAAATTTGAAATGTCAAATCTCTACTGTCACATGTAAAATATTATCTGTCAGCTGTCAAATGTCAACTGTCAATGTCAACGATTGTTTTAATAATAAAACTTATAAAGGATATTTTTTTTGTGAACAATTTGATATAAATGCCATTTCAACTTGCATGAAATTTATACCTCGAACCTCGATATTATTAACAACTTACCCTGTATAACCATTCACCTAATAATTTGTATTCATTCGTTATTTAAAATAAATAATTTGATTGAAAGTAATATGCACAGAGGCTAGAGATAATATTTTAAAACAATAATCTATATACCTATGTTGTCGTTACCCTTACAACAAAGTCAAAATAGGTGGTGGCCATTTTTATTTAGACTCATTGTCAGTTTAGATGATTGCAAGTAATTCAATATTTAAGACAAAAAAATTACTTTACCGCCCGCCATTTACACTTTATCGCCCGGCGGGCGGTAAAGTAGTCCACGGGCGGTAAAGTGGCACTTTACGCCCGCTAAATGTATGTAATAATCTGTACTTTACCGCCCGGTCGTGCATAAAATATATTATAAACGATTACCTGATCGATATTTCCTTGTGGAACACTAACGTTTGAGATATGCATAGTAGATGTACAATGGCACCCTGTTTACCGATAAATAATATATTATTATATTCTTAGGTATTGAGACCACTCCTACAAATTTAAGAGAACAAAACGCCATACCAGTGAGATGTACAGCTTCAAGAATGTTGGGGTTGCTTTCTAGATACATAACAAGACCTGCACCAGGAGTAGACTACTCTACTAATGGATTGGAAAGTCCTATTCACTCATATGAAAAAGTCCTTTTGGTCCATTTGAACTCAAAATCTGCTCTGCAACGAATGGTTACAGGTAAATCTATTTATATAGAGAAGTCCGTAATTACAAGAGTTGGTATGTAATTCCTAGCGTTCTACATTTATTTAATTTGAAACCTAGTTGTATGTACACACGGTTACCCGGTATATACCAAAAAATCAGTATCTAATCTTAAAGAATAATTCTAATGCTATCGCTCTACCAGCTTTATAAATTCATCTTTTCTTAGTGAATTAAAAAAAAATCGATCCTGCCAGGATTCGAACCTGGAATCTTCTGATCCGTAGTCAGACGCGTTATCCGTTGCGCCACAGGACCTCTGAAGAAGATTATCGATCTGCCATGTAAATTTATGTGTGGCACGCATTATGTATAAAAATATTAAGGTTGCATATTTTTTTACTATTTATAACGTGTTCCAAAACTTGAATGTAAATTTTATTTAAATATAAAAAAAGCGCCCAACGTGGGGCTCGAACCCACGACCCTGAGATTAAGAGTCTCATGCTCTACCGACTGAGCTAGCCGGGCTTGTTCAAAATGACCTAAAGCACCTAATAAAAGATTTTGTGTATATTTTTAACTTTTTTTTGATATTTTCCAACAGGGCTTGTTGGTATTAAGAGAAGAACCTTATCTGTTACCGTAGATCCTTTCTAAGGTGTCTATCATTTAATTAATTATTAAATAAGTACCCAATCTTATTTGTTTATATTTTATTAACAGGGTCTTTAATATTTTTGTTAAGAGCTATTAGTACTTCTTACTGTCACGCCAGGGGGAACATAAGTACGTGGTTTAGGATGAGGGTTAGCTGTGCTTAATTTACCCTACCATCGTATGTGATATCCCAAAGGTGACTCTCCCGTGTGCGACCTCAAAGACGCTCTTGTGTAGCCAATTTCTATTCTGCGTGAGAATAAAAATAAAACTATTCAGGTCCGCCTCAACATCCACTTTACTGACTTTGGCTTAGTTAACTGCGATACAAAATAATTAATGAAATATATTAATAAATTAATATATAGGGTTTTTATTGTATGTGACAATACTACAAAAGATTCACATTTCCTTTCATTTTTAAGTACCTTGAATTAAATTGCTAAATCAGCCCATTGACATTTGATATAAATTAATAGGTAGATTACTTCCTAACTACTTCATCATAAACGAATACCACATATATCTTTATTATTACACAGATAACATTTTATATACATCGCGAAGATAAAATTATTATACACATTCCTCAATAACGACACTGGCCTATACAGGTGGCATTCGGGTAGTATCCGATTCCTAAAAAAATGCGCCGTTTTGGGAATATTTTAGTAGTAAATAACTGAAATTATATACCTTTCCGGTTTATGAACTGGAGTTGAACCAATTACTCTCGTGAATTAACACAGATTAGATTCCGTTTTAATACATTTACATATTTATATTTTAGGTCTTGTCATTGCTGAATGGGCCAGATTAGATCCAGAGATAGATAAATGTCCTCCTGATTTAAAAACGCGCATTCACCAATGCCTTGATGAATTCATTTATTTTGATGAAATTGCTCATAGTTTCACAAGACTAGCTCAAGAGACTAAAGACTTTTTGGCTACCCTCAGGCACTATAAGGTAACTGTTCTTTTTCTTCTTATTATTATTGTGAAGATGTTATGTTAGTAATAGTAATAAATTTATCGCGTATATGATTATTTTTTTTAGGTTCCTATAACGGTGGCAAATGATAACGTTCTTACTTTAGAACAAATAAAAGACCTAACTGGTCTTGAGACTAAACAGATTCTAGTCAATATAAAACTAAAACCAAAGGTTTTAGAAAGTCTGGAAGAACGAAGAAGAAGTATTCATGTATCGGCTACACAAACCGGTAGCGATCAAGATAAACTTAGAATTAGTACACTTGGTTAGTAAAATCTATCCTATTCATCAATAATCTTTTATAAACAAATCATTTCCTATAATGAAGTATCGATTCATTTTTGTTTTAGCTACATTAAGTGGGGCTGCAGTTATGCTTAAAGCTATTCCTGAAAGATGTACACCTGTCATAAAGCCATTAATGACATCGTTAGCTTGTGAACAAGATGAAAATTTACAATCAGTCGCTGCTGAACATTTAGTGATGTTATCAGATCAAATTCGACATAGAAATCCAAATCCTGTTGATAAAGTGATATCAAGATTGTGTGAATTTTTAAGGTGAATATTTAATAAAAACGAGTAAGATGGATATTAAATATATTTTGAATTACTTTTTTAGAAGTGATCCTGATTTTACTCCAGTAATTTACAAACATACAGAGGGAAACAGTTCACAAAAAGATAACGTAAAACCTGGTAATTACAATGGTATCGTAACTTTGAACATTCAACAACGAACTGCTGAACGAGCCGCTTTAAAACGCTGCAATAGTTCTGGAAGAGGACCTGGTAAATAAAAACATTTTAAAATACTTAAATTATTATTTTCAAAACCAAAATATTCTTTTTTTCTAGGTAGACCACCAGCATCGGATGTACAAATGGAAGAAATTATTAAAGAAGAAGATGAAACTCAAAAAGAAAATTTTACAAGACGTAGAGGAGGTACATTAGCTTTGGTAGCTATGGTTAAATATTTTGGTGAAAATTTAAATACATATGTACCGAAATTATGGGATTACATGATAGGGCAGCTTACCGAAGCTATAGATCCATTTAATTTTAATACAAATGATTTTTTAAATAAAGATACTCAAGCCGAACAACTTTTATGGGCATTACAGGTTTTAGAAGTAACTGCTAGAAGTTTACACAAATCTTTTTTACCTGAAGTAATGCAAAAAGCTTTAATACGATTGTGTGTCCTTCTTTCACATCCTTATCGAGCCGTTAGACATTTATCATCAAGATGCTTAGCAACTTTTGCTAGTTTAGATTCGGTTAAAGTTATGGAAATGGTAGTTAATATAATTTTACCGAAATTGGGTGCAACCGAGTGTGATATAGATAGGTAAGATATTTAATAATGTTTATTTTGTTTTCTCCACTATTTTTTCTATCATTTCAGACAAGGAGCAGTTGAAGCAATAGCCTGTATAGTAGAAGAATTGAAATTTGATATAATTCCATTTGTCGTCCTTTTAGTAGTTCCATTATTAGGTAGAATGTCCGATCAAAATATGTGCGTTAGACTAATGGGTACCCATAGTTTTGCTACACTTGTTCAACTTATGCCATTAGATGGATCTGTACCTGAACCTCCTGCTTTAAAAGGTAAAAAGAATCTATATGTTTTAGATCATAAATTCAATATTCGTTATATACATATATTTCAAATGAAGTATACATTTAGTTTTTATTTGAATAACTCTAGGGTAATCTACTCCGGAATATATAATTATCTAAACAACTTAATTAATTTAATATTAGGGACAAAAATACACCCATGAATTTTTTTCTAATTTTTTTTTATTATTATGATTAAGGATGTCCTCATAGGTATAGACCTAAATACAAATGTACCGAGAACATCTATTGGGGCAGAAGAGAAAATTGATTAATTTGGGGTTTAAAGGCCTGCAAGTTAGGACGAGTGGGGAAGACGTGGGAAGGTAAAGAGTTCCACAATCTGGAGACCCTGGGAATGAAGGAACGATCGAATCGATCCGTTCTCGTTGTCGGGTATTGAACAGTATAAGGGTGCATGGAGTTGGCACGTTGCGTTGCTCTGGATGGTCTGACAAGTGGAGGCATTATAGAGCGGAGTTCTTCTGAGCAAAATCCGTTTATGTATCGGTAAAACAAGGAAAGATCAGACACTGCTCTTCGGTGGGACAATGGGGCAAGGTTTTTGGTGATACTGGTGTCGTTTATTAGTCGAACTGCTCTTCTCTGTATTGCATCAAGAACTCCGAGTGTTGACGGAGCCGCCGAACCCCATACATGCGAGCAGTATTCAAGATTAGATTAGTATTTGGGCTTTGTAAAGAGTAGCTAAGTTAGATGGAGAAAAATATTTCCGTGTTCTAAACAAAAAGCCTAATTTCTTTCCTGCTGCAGTTGCTATGGATGCAATATGTTCGTTCCATAGTAAGTCCTGGGAGATCGTTAACCAACCAGCGTAATGGAGTCGCCCGCTATCAGTGTCTAATCGTTGATTGTAATGGATGAGTCGCATGTTTGCCTCTTGTTGGATAGGCAACATGTCTTTGTCTTGGAAGCGTTGAAATTACCAAGATTCTTTCTTCCCCATTCGTCTACAGTTCTCAAATCTTGATTAAGAGAAGCCGTTGTGGATCTTCTGTCCTCTTCCAGAATATCTAGAGGTATGGGACGGTTGTGCGCTTTGCTACAGTGTAGGTTGCTATCATCTGCAAAACCATGTATCGGGTTATTAGTGGCTTCTAGTAGATCATTAATGTGTAATAGAGTAGGAGCTAGAGCAGATCCTTGGAGAACTCCAGCGTTGATCTTGTAGAGGTTGGAAGAATGTCCATCTACAGCAACTTGGATGTGCCTGTTGGAGAGAAAGTTGGATATCCATCTGCAAAGATTTTGCGAGAGTCCGTATGAAAGCAGTTTGTTCAAAAGGGCTGCATGCCGTACTTGATCAAATACTTTTGAGATGTCTAGTGATACTATTTGAGTCTCCCCATAGCGGTGGATGGTATCACTCCAGACATGAGTTACATATGCTAGTAGATCGGCTGTTGACCTTTGTTGGCGAAAACCATATTGCCCGTCACTTAAAAGGTTGTGTGTCTCAAGGTAGCTCAGGATCTCGTGATTGACGTATTTCTCCATAGTTTTGCTAATAACAGATAAAAGAGCTATGGGTCTGTAGTTAGAAGACTGGGTTTTACAGCCTTTCTTGGGGACTGGTTGTACTCGAGCAGTTTTCCAGGATTCTGGAAAAATACCAGTATCATATGATAGTTGAAATAGCTTAGTGAAAACTGGCGCTAGTTCAGGAGCACAACATTTTAAGAGTAAAGCAGGTATTTTATCAAGGCGGCTTGCTTTGTTGGTATTTAGAGTAGCAAGGACTCTCTGTACATGCTTAACCCTAAATATGATATTTTTCATTGTGTGGGGAGCCCGTGGAATAGAAGGTAGTTCCATGTTTTTCCCGGTGGGTTAAGTGTCGAATTCGAAGAGAATATTTTGGCAAAGAGTTCTGCCTTTTCTGTGGAGGACGTAATTATTGAGCCGTCATCCGATGTGAGTGGAGGGAACGAACTATTTGTAAAATTGTTGTTGATATGTTTAGCAATAGTCCAAAAGGACCGGCTTCCATTAGGGTTTGACATTTCTTTCTCTCTCATTCGAGCGTCAAAGTGACTTTTGGAATTGGAAATAGTGGTGTTGTATCTGTTTCTAGCGTTTATATCATCCTGTTTTGTTTCTTCTGTTGAATTGTGTATAAATAATTTGTGGGACTTGATCTTAGCTTTCCGAGCTACATCGCAATCTTTATTAAACCATGGCTTCTGTTTGGCTTTCAAGCGTTTGGTAAAGTGAGGAATGTAAGCTTCCATGGCACACTGAATGATTTCAGTTATACTGTTGCAAACTGCCGATGGATCTTCGTTAATAAAGCAGACTGGATTCCAGGGAAAAGTTGCAAAGTAGTCTCGAAGGCTTCCCAATCTGCTTTTTTTAAGTTCCAAAAAGTTCTCTTATGGGTGAGATTCGATTGGACATTTGACTTCTACTACAGCATGATCAGAGTTACCTAGGGGAGACAGAACATTTACATTATATTGCTCAGGGTGAGTGGTCAGAAAAAGATCCAGAGTATTAGAACTGTGATTGGCAGCTCTGGAAAAGTAAGTGGGCTTGTCGATTAGTTGGGACAGCCCATGACTAATTGCAAACTCTTCAGTTAGCCTGCCTTCTGTGTCCGTTTTGTTGGACTTAAGCCATTTTCGTGGTGAACATTAAAGTCCCCAAGCACAATTATCTCTGCAGAAGGGTACTCACTATTAAGGTAGTCAATTTTTTGTGTATCGTCTTAAACTGACTCAATTTTTTATTCTGAAACGTTCTTTGTTCTTTGAAGTTCTCGAATTTTTATACATTACTACAAATTATTCTTCTGATAATTTATTAATTAATAAAATTCCTTTTAGGAAGCATTTTGAATGTTAAAAGAGATAAAGAACGAGATTTTCTTCACCAGCTACTTTGTCCTTCATCAATACCAGATTATCATGTACCTGTACCAATTGAAGCTCAGTTACGAAGTTACCAACAAGCAGGTGTTAACTGGTTAGCATTTCTAAATAAATATAAATTACACGGTATACTCTGTGACGATATGGGATTGGGAAAAACTTTACAAAGTATTTGTATATTAGCAGGAGATCAATATGACAGAGAACAAAAATATATAGAATCTAAATCTGCTGATTCAGCACCGTTACCTTCTATGGTAATTTGTCCACCAACTTTAACTGGTAATTATTAAAATTTTCTAATTTCAAGTTTTTAATGGTATTCTGATTAAGCATGAGGAATGTTTTTTTTTATTAGAAAGCTCTGAGTTACAATGGAAGCGAATCTATTAAAGATATCTTTTTGCAGAAGTGTGAACTGAAGAAATACGTTTTGAATATGTTTTTTTTTTTATTTTAGGTCATTGGGTGTATGAAGTTGAAAAATTCTTGAACCATAAATATTTGCGTCCCTTACAGTACAATGGTTCACCTACGGAAAGAGAAAAATTGCGTCATAAGTTTAAGAAGTATAATTTAATAGTTGCTTCATATGATATTGTGCGTAAGGATATATCATTTTTCTCCACGATTAAATGGAATTATGTTATTCTTGATGAAGGACATGTGATCAAAAACGGTACGATTTAATGTTTTATTATTATCCGACTTTTAACATTTATAATTTTTGTAGGTAAAACAAGAACTAGTATAGCAATAAAGGCTCTTTTAGCGAATCATAGACTGATTTTAAGTGGCACACCAATACAGAATAATGTGCTAGAACTTTGGAGTCTCTTCGACTTTTTAATGCCAGGTTTTTTGGGAACTGAAAAACAATTTACTGCACGTTATTCTCGTCCAATTTTAGCTAGTCGTGATCCCAAATGTTCTCCAAAAGAACAAGAAGCTGGAGTTTTAGCTATGGAAGCACTTCATCGACAGGTATTTTGAATATTTAAATTAATATAAATTTACAATAGATTAATATTTATATTATTTTGTAGGTGCTACCGTTTCTCTTAAGAAGAATGAAAGAAGATGTTTTAGATGACCTACCACCTAAAATAACTCAAGATTATTATTGCGAATTGAGTCGTTTACAAGAACAACTTTATGAAGATTTTTCGAAAAGCCAAGCCCATCAAACACTCCAAGTAATGTAACAACACCAAATAGTTTAAATTAAATATATCAATAAATACTTGTTTTTAGGAATCAATTTCATCAGGATCACAGACAAGTTCAATACGAAATACACATATTTTCCAAGCTTTACGTTATCTTCAAAATGTTTGTAATCATCCTAAACTTGTCTTGAATGCATCACACCCTCATTATCAACAAATTACGTCATCTTTACAACAACAGAATTCCAAATTGGAAGATATACACCATTCTGCTAAGTTGCCTGCATTAAAGTAAGAATATTGTGAATAATTGTTTATCTTTTTTGGACTTAAAAATATATTTTTTTATAGACAACTTCTTCAAGACTGTGGTATAGGTTGTAATGAAAGTACTGATAAAGATTCGACTGATTTAGTAATCAATCAACATAGGGCATTAGTTTTTTGCCAACTTAAAGCTATGCTGGATATAATCGAAACAGATTTGTTTAAGAAAAACATGCCAGGAGTTTCATATCTTAGATTAGACGGATCCATACCCCCTGTCCAGCGACATTCAGTGGTTACCAGGTAAATATATTACCGGGTCCGGCAATCGAAGTGTAACCAACTTCAGACCGCTCGCGCAGCTGACGCACGGGCCTCAGCTGTGTGTCAAAGTTGCTAAATGACACTTCGGAGTATTGTTTACAAGCGCACAAGACCGTTTTGCCAAAAGTGAACGCAAAAAAAAGAAATCAGTGATGGATTTCAAACATAGTAGTGTAATTGCTTTATATTTAGCGATTTTTCGTGAGCTCAAACACCTTGAAGTGAATAAAATTTTCGTTTATCGCACCATAACTCGTTACAATAATACTGGCAGCATCGCAAAACGTCATGGAGGTGGTCATCAAAAGACTGCAACGTCACGTGAGATGATTCAAAAAGTCAAGAAGCGACTTGAGCGAAATCCCCGACAAAGTGCCAATAAAATGCCAAAAGAACTGGAAATATCCGACCGCAGCATCCGCCGCATACTGAAAAATGATCTCCGGGTCAAGCCTTACAAGATCCAAAAGGCGAATGATCTCACACCGGAGCAGCAACAAGTTAGACTTCAGAGAGCAAAGGAGTTGCTTCGCTTGGCCGAAAGCGGTCAATTTCCGAACATTGTTTTCTGACGAGAAAATTTTTCCAATTGAGCAATTCGTAAACCCTCAAAACGATAGTATACTTGACCCATCGTTCATACAAGAATTTGAGTCATCGATTGGCCACCAGGAGGCAGCACCCGCCACAGATAATGGTTTGGGCCGCTGTAACCGCAGATGGGCGCTCTCCAATCGTTTTCATCGAGCCTGGCGTCAAGGTAAATGCAGAATATTTTCGGGAAAATATTCTGGAGGTTGCTTTAAAGCTGTGGGCAGACGAACATTTCGGTGGCAGGCATGGACGTTTCAACAGGACTCCGCACCGTCTCACAAAGCTCGAGTGAACCAAGAATGACTGAAAAACAACGTTCCGAACTTCATAATGGCTCTCGAATTCACCAAACGCGAATCCAATCTTTGGGCCATTTTGGAGAGCAAGGTCCGAACTAAAAGTTACACCAGTCTCGAGGCGCTGAAGAAAGCCATTGTCCGCAAGTAGGCCAAAATACCTGTAAGTCACATTCGGGCAGCTTGCGATTCGTTTTTAGACCGTCTCAAGGCAAAAGGTAGCCATATTGGGCAAAAGTTAATCGATTCTAAATTTTGTATTATTTTCACACATTTTGTACTTTGAATTAAATGGGAGTAATTGTCCAAACTGAATTTATGACCTTCGAGTGCCGGACCCTGTAAATTTGCGTAAAAGGATCATTGTTATTCAAAGAACATTTCCTGTATTCCTGAAATTTCAGATAGATAGTGATAAAAAAAAATGTTTTAGATTTAATAATGATCCGTCCATTGACGTGTTACTTTTAACCACACAAGTGGGTGGTCTAGGATTAAATTTAACTGGTGCAGATACTGTTATATTTGTTGAACACGATTGGAACCCTATGAAAGATTTGCAAGCTATGGATCGAGCACATAGAATCGGACAAAGAAAAGTGGTTAATGTTTACAGATTAATTACGCGAGGTACTTTGGAGGAGAAAATTATGGGGTTAGTATTCTTTATCAAGTTGGTATCATTAGTTCCATCATTAAATATTGTTTTAGTTTGCAAAAATTCAAGCTTCAAACTGCCAATACTGTGATTAGCGGAGAAAATAGTAATTTGGAGACAATGGGCACAGATCAATTACTCGATCTTTTTTCACACAAACCGTCAACCAATGGAGAGTCTTCATCAACTAGTGGAGCGAAATCTACTACTGGTGGTATAAAAGCTGTATTAGAATCTTTGCCAGAATTGTGGGACACGAAACAGTACGATAACGAGTACGATCTCTCACAATTTATGTCCAAACTGAAATAGAACTAGGTAAGTGTTTTTATATCTATTTGATTTTATTGTGTGTAACTTTTCTTTTCCAAATCTAGAAACCCTTAAAAGTTCCAAAAAATTTAAAATTCAAGTTGATTTTCATTCCTGTTGTGATACCATTTTTTTTAATTTAATATTGGGATCTTTATATTTTGGATCATAAACTTCAAATCAGTTCCATTAGAGATTCGCATTATTTTTTGGAGCAACTATTTTTTAACTGCCGCCGAAGTCCCAGAACTGGTCACACACTACTGTAAATTGCGTACGTTTTTGGACCTCAGATTTAAGAAATAACATCATTGGCCCAATTATGAGCAGCTTCGAGCCTCCTTTTTTGAAAAATTTCATTGAATTTTGATAACGTAAATTTTTAATTCATGGATCATTGTTATTTTTTTTTTAATAAAGTTTTTGTATTCTATTGATTTGTATTTAAACGATTTTTGTTTATTATCGTTTAAAATTTAAACAAAATAATGAGAGTATCTTTCTCTTTGCACTACCGATTCAAAATTAACAATTATAAAAAGTTTACAGAACAAAGAAAATTCCCTCTCGAGTTGACCCTTTGACCTGGTAAACTTGAATTTTAAAAAATGAAATTAGGTCAGTCCAGGTCTCCTGCTCTAGTGCAAAATTTCAAAGTAGGTCATTGTGTTATTAGGTGATCGGGATTTGATGGAACTGGGAAAAGGGAATATAGGTCGAGGACTCGCCCTTGACACACTGTCTCTTATCGATTTTCCTTCAGCCCGTTTTTTTATTTCTAAAACACAGAACTTACTGTGGATTCTCTATAAATAGTATATATTAAAAACAATAAAAATAAAGGAAATAACAACTTTACTCATCTAGCTCACAGAATAAAAATTTTTGTAAATAAGATATTATGATATTAATAAACGAGTACAAAGGAAGGTATTTTTTAAGTATTTTTTTTTTATTTTCAGTTATGAATTACTGTGACTATCGAGCAATAATTTATAGGAACTGTACGGAGTCTGCGGAAACTATACCAAAGAATTATTTATTTAAAAAAATTAACGTTTAATAAATAAGTAACGAATAGTGGAACTTTGACTGGAACACGTTAACATGATGTTTCATTAATTAATTTTATTTATTTATAATAATAAGTGAGTTGTGAAGTACGTAATAATTTACCACAATACAAAAATTTGTTGATTTTGTTCATATTTCACTTTATTATTTTCACGCGTGTGAATTCATTGCGAGTACATAATTTAACTAATAAAAAATTAATAACATTAATTTGCTATCTCGTAGTATAGCATGATTGTTCTGAAATTTAAATTAAACTCGACTGTAGGAAGTTTGTACACATTATTATTAGAGACAGCCTTCCTTGCTGTTGATGCGAGAGAGAAAGAAGAAAGTTGTAGATTATAAGTGGAGTTGATTGGCCCAGGTGACCTTATTACACTATAATCCAAAAGATCTTTTGATTTTTATGAGTCCATAAGGTCTAGACTTTTAGGAAAGTCTATTATCCGTTTAGAATGTACGATTGTAACCTAAGAAGACCTGTCCCAGATATTGGCAAACAATTACTCTGCAGTTACTGATAATATATTCATCCGTTTTTTCTACATACTCACAAACAATGCATAGTCCACTGTCCCTTTGCTCATGAAGCGACTGCCGTACTAACCTTTTTGCTTATCTTTGGCCTGGAAAGGTTTTCCAGTAGTTTGCACTGAGTTCTTTTTCCCAATTACGAACTTTATCCGTAATGTGGCATTTTGACATGACACAGAAAGGTTCAGGCCCAATAAAAGGAGGACTAGCTACTTCTTTTGCGAGATTATCAGCAATCCTGTTTCCTACGATCTCTTTATGTCCTGGTAACTACAGCAAAATTATTTTGTTGTGTTTAGTCAGTTGTATTGTTTCCAGTTCTAGACTGTTTTGGACTCGATGGTGGTAGATTGTAGAGCCGTTAAAGCAACTTGGCTATCGGAGACAATAAATATTCTGCCTGAATTAAGGCGTTTTTAATCCATTGTTGAGCTTGAAAGATTGCAGGAGTTTTTCCAGGGCTATTGAGAGCCTAACATGTAAATGCAATGGGACAAGGTCTAGAATTACCTGAAAGGCCGCACAAGGCGAGTCTTTGCACCTTTTACAACTCTGTTATTGCCTTTTGTTGCGTTGTTTTGTTCCACCAAACCAATAGGTTATTAGGAAAAGAATATTAGGATATTCTATCTCTCTCGCTCCGTTAGGTTGACTGGCTGGTGGTATGGAGAGGAGTGGGGGTGCTCACCAGTCAGTCAAGCTAACAGTGAGAGATAGATAGCTTATCAGAAATATACTTTTTTGTCTCGCGTACTACTCTCGCATTGGCAGGACGGAATGCTGTTCCTAAGAGTATATGCTCGAAGATGTAGAAGTAAAATTCGATCCTTCCTAAAATTACTTAATATAACTAGTAGAACGTATATCAAGTTAGGAGAGGGAAACCGATGTATAATTACGTGATTATAATCACCATATTGCTTAGTGATTTTGATACGATAACCAAAAAAACTGAATGAAAAGTTTAAATATATACACATTACACTTTATGTTAATGTCAAAACATGTTAATAAAAAAACAAAACCTTTTTAATAATAACAATTGAAGTGAAAATCATAAAAAATTCCGTTTCTCGATAAGTCGGTTTCCGTTCTAGTAATGCATTTTCTTACTGGAGTTTGCGGCAGTAGTGAAATTGTCCATTATACACAGATTTTACAGTATATACAAGAAGATTATTCAGGATTGAATTCTATCCAATTTTGTTCTTTTTTATTTAAATAGTGATACTATAACAATATATAAAAAACTAAACTTTATAGGTAGTTTTCTGTATCATCTTGTTTTTATCTTCGCTCATTAACGAAACAAACACGGTGGATGCATAGTTTGAAAGCACACCGTGGAAATTTAATTATTACTGAATTATTTTACAGAAACAAAACGTAATGTAATAAACAATTTTCCTTGACATAAGTTCTACTTTTTATATTAACTTTTTTCCCTTTGTTAATTTTATAATCCGCTAACGGTTGCTTGTTTGACCGACAGGGTCCATTGCATATACTTATATATAAAATAGACTGAGCAAATCGGCAGTATGAAATAAATGTCAACTAATTTGTAGCTACTTATGTTTTTTACCCTTTCTCGTCGTCTGATTATATCAAGGTGGTAGCAGCGTGAGAGGAGGACGGTCGAAAGCGGTATAACCGCGTATCGAGCTGTATAGTACAATTCCCCAAAAGACAGGGACAAGAAAAAAGTTCAGTGAGTTAAGAAAGATAATCTCTTCACTTTACCTGACGCTCAGTCTGTCTATATATAGACAGTGTCTATTTAAATCATAATAGACTGTTACACCCTTGAATGTACAAATTTTTATCTTATACATTTGAAATAAAAATGTATAAAAAATTTTTAGGTTGGTAAATGATTTTTTATTTGGGAGATTTCGATTTACCATGAGAATAATTAATTTAACATTTCATGCTTGTATTCTCCAATTGCTTTAATTAATACACCTGTTTAGATAGTTTTCACTTGTCAAGTAGGTGTAGGAAATAATTTATATGTACTTATTGTTAGATTTGTTTGATACATATTACTACATGTAAAATAAATTTGCAAACTGAAGCTACTAATATCGAGCACGTACTATAAAGAGGCAGCTTTTAATGCGAGTAACACCAGAGATAAAATGAAAGTATATCCTGTCTTTCTCGTTTGGTATTGGTTTAGTGAATGGTGGATACGGATAAACCAATTATCCACCAATCAGAGCAAAATGCGGGAGAAATAGCATAGTTTCATTTTATGTTACTGTAGTTATTTAGAGAATTGAAGGCTATCTCTACTTAGTATATACTCAAAGGGTACTAATGAATTTCTATGAAATGATTAAAACTTGTGTTTTTGGCATTTTTAGCCTTTTCCTACTTTCTCATTTCACTTAGTGTATAGAAATATTTGTTTATTTTTATATTTTATTTTAATTTAACGTAAATTTATTATAAATCATTTATGCATCGTAATGTGTACTATTTGCCATTTATTAAACCACAAAAATAGCAATGTAGTGTTTAAAAATATGCAAAAATTTTGCCATATCACACTCTTGGGTTTTTATGCAAATTAATTAATGTTTATAGGGTCTTACGTATGTAAGTGTAACTTGTGTATTACAAATTTAATATCGATTTATACGATTCCCTAATCGTTTAAAATGTATTTCTAAAAGCAATAAATGTTCTTCTTGACGTATATATTTAATTTAGCTCTAAAGATAATATAATCTATCCCACAATTTGAGTTAAATTAGCTAACGACATCTGTTGTTTAATTTTTTTATTATTTTTTAAATTCATTATCTAATTTATTCCATTTTAGGATCATGTCGCCGATACTTTTGATATTTCAAAGGATATAACAATTTTATTTGCTATAAATAAAAAATTATAATTGTATTTTTAACAAAAATGTTAATAATTCAAAAACAAATTTTTCCACAGATAAAGTTATTTTTAGTTTTTATGGAAATATGTGAAGAAAAGAAATAAAACTTAGGTAAGTACCCATTATTTTACATTGTTATTTGATGTTATTTTATATACAAAATAACATCAAATCTTATTGAAATATTTCTCTATCTGTCTTCAAGCATACACTAACTAGAAGCAGCTTTCAATGCTCTGCATGTGACGACAGAGAGATAAAATGAAACTATGTTCTATCTTTATCTATTAGATCTAGTTCTGATAATGCTACTGCTCCATCTGCGTCTTAACCATAGACATATCGTCGCTGCGCGTGCAAATCCGCGTAAGAGCAATTTGTAAAGACCACGTATTTGCTTTTTGATGATGTTACAGGAAGAAGAAAAAATAGCACAATTGAAGTTTCTCATTAAATAATTCAAATCGGGTGAAGTCCAGTATAAGCCAATATGCGTTTAGAGTCGGCACGATATTTCAATTTTGCGCGTTTTGCAGTTCCGCGGTATTTACAAACTACTCTTACACGGATTTCCACGCGCAGCGCCGATATTAGGAATAGACTGGTTAAGTTGGTTTATCACTGGAACCATGGAGACTATAATATACTGTGGATTTAAAAAAAAAACTAATTTTTCTCATAAAGTCAACTTTATTTCATAATAATAAATAGAAAGTACATCAAAAAGGTATATATGAGTCAGTCAGTAGATAAAATACTGTATATATAATTTATATAGATAGCCTACAATTATTCTTTGATATGAACAGGATTACAATTTCATACTACAGGGTGTATTAATAATAAAAATAAACTTATCTATAAATATTTTGAATAAAATCATTTAAACAGTTTTCCTAATAATAGCACAATGTTAATAATAATCATTTGTATTTTTTTTTGGTATTTAAGTTTTTTTTTCTTCACTTTTTTTAGATGTTTTAAGTAACAAGTGCAAATTAATTTATTTATTTTACACTTTACTGTTTTACCAAAAGTGAAAAAATAATTACTATAATAAAACTTTACAGATACACAAATATGCAATTTATTTCTGTCTAAGAACAACATTTTCTTGTATCTGTATATTTGGATCACCCTGTATAGTTCCCGCACAACCTAGAGTAGCTTCTAATATTTTTCTGGCAAGCTTTATAAATTGTCTATAGCTGATTATATATGTTTCTATAAAAGCCACTATTACTGAAATATTTTTATATTTTAATAACGTCTGATAAGTTTTTTTGGCTTATTTGATTGTAATCCTGAATTTTTTGAACATTATATTCTACTTAAATCGACGTCATTAATTTAACAAAATATTTCTTAACAATACATATATTTCTAATTATTGCATGAAAGCTAACAGTAATTGATTGCATTTATAAGCAGTTTTCCTTTTTCTATGTTTAATCACATATTTTGATAAGCATTTTGTGTATAATTGAGGTTAACGTTAATTATTATAATAAAGAAATTTATAAAAATACTTATGTAGCATTTTATCGCTTGTTTGTATTATATTTTTATAAAATTCTTTACGTTTGTAACAATATATCTTTCAACAACAATCGTTAAATTCTCCTAAACTAATAAGGATGATGATGATTTTAACATTTTCTTAAAATATATTTATTTTTAAAAAATGTTAATTTTGTATTGATGCAGTTTACTTTGTACGTATTTTTATGGATTTAAATCTGAAATTAAATGACTGATTTTCTATTTATTTAATTTTATGTAGATATAGATTTTTTAAATTATTGCTTGCTGTATAGAAATATAGAAAATAAAAATTTTAGAATGAGACCAGCTCATTTTAAAATAAATATTTGAATATTAAAATAAATATGTTCCACAGCATTAAAATGCTTTGAAACAGTAACTTTAATTATTTATATGGCACAATTGCATTAGTCTTTAAAAAAAAGTTTTGGCACTAACCTTTTCGGTTGTAGTATTTAAAAATTATAAATTATACTGATATCTTTCGACTAAAATTAACATCACGAAATAAATAAAAAAAGAGTTGTAATTGCTAAATAAACAAAATCTAAATTGCGTCTAAATACCCGAGTATTTTAAGGTCGTATTTTTTACGACTTTTGGCAGCGACCAAATCGTCAGCTATTTGAATAAGGACCCTTTCACTTTCATTCCCTCTGAATATCTGACACGCCTCAATAACTTTTTTTCAACCCTTGTTTACGGTCACCCTCCACTAATTAATATCTCTCGGATAAGACATAGCGCGTATAGGTACAATTTGAATGTCTGACGCGCAAAAGATATTTGCATGTTTTTTTTTTTAATTTTTGAAAAGTTGTACCCCCACTCGTCCGGACTAAAATAACAAATTTTTTTTTTTGTTTTAGGTCTTTATCTTGACAGTATAAAAGTTCCCCGTGACGCTTTAGTAACTACAAATTTGGCATTCTGAGCTCCTCTACTATTAAGCTATTGATTAGGTCAAAAATAACAGTGTTGAAAAGAACTCCAGCGTAAAAGGGGTTTTATGATAAAACGGCATTTTGTCGGGTTAAACATCAGCAATCATTTTTGTGAAGCAACGCCTATACCTAAGTAAACATAGAAAAAAGTTAAAGCCAAAAAATAAAAAATAAAGAAAATATTTTCATGAGAAATACGTCTTTTTAACTTTAGAAGGTGCCTTTTCGATTGGAAATTTAATTGTTTACAATCTTTTTGTTCTCAAAAACTCAAGGCTTAAAATCGTAGCACTCCGTAGTTTTTTTATATTGTGGAGTCAATTAAACATATTCAATCATGAAACCCGTTTAACGCTGGAGTTCCTTTCAATCGTACACAATCAATAGCCTATATAATACATTTCTTAGTTTAATATAGAATACATTCTTTTAAAAAAATTAGAGGTTTGTTTGTCTATTAAATATACGCTCAGCGTTAGAGATTATTATAATAATACAAGATATCAGTAGGTGACCGTAGATCAGGCTCATATATAAAAATGCGATTGTGGTAAATGATTAAAATACTTATAGTTATTATAGACTAAACTATTAACAAATATATCATTGCAACAGGTAAGGGCCCGCCTTAGCGCTCATATGAGCGCCTTTATCATGACAAACTATATGTACAAATTTTAAATTATGCAACGTAAATAGATCATTATAAATACTTTTAATGTCGAGGCATACGTTCCTGTTTTTTGGTTTTTCTCTAACCAATGTTATTTGTAGCCCGTCAATCTATAAAAAAATTATCTTTTAAAGGATTTAGATTATTCGTAAAGGAATATACAGTATGAAGATATGGATTGAATCACTCAAAATGTACATAAATGAATTCAAGTGAATGTTACAACTGATGAATGTAAAGGGTGGAAAATCTGTTGTTTTGTCACATGTTAATTAGAAAATTTCGTTAATAAAGAAAGAACTTATTTTAATAATCGAAAAAACGGACGTTCTGTAAAAATTACATTTCACAAACTTCGTAAACATTTCCGCGAATATAAACGCCCTAACTGAATATTTATAGCTACAAGTTGATAAATTGATTGTAAACGATCATTAGTTTCAATAAGACGGGGCCATATTTCACGTAACGCCCTAAACAATGGGCTTATTGCGATCGAAATTCAGCGAACACTTAATTTCCCGAAACTCAATATGAATTGGCGGACAATTCATGTGATTTAACACCGTTAGACAATTTTCTTTGAAGATAGGCGAATTTCAAACGCAACATTCGACATGAAATTAAGGTCCATTAATCTTAGAAAAAGTAATCAAAAAATCTTAATGTTAAGAATCAGGACTGTAAAAACAGTGAGGGTGGTCATATGAACGATATTGATTCCCGTTTAATTTCCAATTAAGATCTCCGAAGTTCGTTTACCTAAAATGTTTTTTCTTAAAAACTCCGTTAGACTATTTTAATTGAAGATATGCAAAAAAAGGGTGTAGACGAATTTCACACAGACAATTCAAGATCTTAAACATAATATTCGACATGAAATTAAGGTCACTAATTCATTAATCTTAGAAAAAGTAGTCGAAAAATTTTGATGTTAAGAATCAGGTCTGTAAAGACAGTGGCGGTGGTCATATGAACGATATTGTTTTTCATAGAGGTCCGTTTAATTTTCAATAAACATCTCTGAAATGTTTTTTCTTAAAAAAAAACCAGATGGCTCAACCTATATCTTTGTACATACATTTATAAAAGAATTTCTTATATGTTTATTTCATACTATACCTGATCGTCCGCAGCATTAAAACGAGCAGTATGGAAAGCTGCACAAATAGCAGGGATGATTGAACGTGACCGTTCCTTGTTGTGATCGAGATTCCAAGTCTGAAAAATGATGCGCGATTCCCTACTGGCGTACGGATTAATGCTGTGAGTCGGACTGTATAAGCATTGCTCCTTATTCCATCTAAACAACAATATAATATGATACAACATCGATAATAACAGATTATTTATATATAAATCTATAAATAATACTAACCTGCCCTGACATAGGAACGTCCCTTCCCTGTCGCAGATGCTTTTCATGTTGTCGGTGCCTCCATAGCTCGCCCTATTGAAATAACAGCCATGATATTTATTCAGTTTTAATTTCGTTTCCAATTCGTGAAAAAGTTGATAAACCGCATTAATCGGTAGATCTTTTCTATTTTTCATTTCGTCTCTGGTTTTGTAGAAATATGTGCGAATACGATCCTGTGCTCTCTTGAACATATAATCCTCTTTGGTTTTAGCGTTGGTGTTTAAGCCTGTGTTTAGGTGATTGCGTAATATTTTTTGTGAGTGTTTCATAAAAAGGTACAATTGTGGAACAGTCACAAACTTAATTATTTGAGACATCGTTCATTGAATTTTTGAAATTTAGAAATTAGACAAGCAAGAAATGATAAATATAGCTTTTTTATATCGTAAAAGAATATTAATTACTGTTTTCCTCATAGCGGAAATAAAAGCCACCATATTCAAATAAATTTCAGTTATTGTAAAAATTTATGATATATACAAAAATAACTTACCCTCAAACCATTCAGGGTGCTCGGATTTTGCGCTTAACTTAGCTTTCTCAGCATCCAAACTTTTCAAAACTTCTGCTAGTTTAAATACTTTGTTCTTCATTTTATCGGTGAAAAACTCTTGTACTTTCTCACCAGCGTTTAAATACTCCTCGTTGACTTCTCTGATAGTTTTGTATAGGATTTCAGCATCTGTTGCAGCCTTTTCACCAGCTTTTACCCATATGAGCAGTGTCTGAGGAGCAAGTGTCTGAAAATAATTGCCCTTTATTAAATCTAACTTGATACTTTGATTTTTTTGGAATAATTAAAATGTTTACTAAACATACTTACTTGGAAATATTCTTCACTTTCAATTATTGTTCCATCTGTGGTTTGAAAATCGATTTGACCAGGAGAGAATTTGAGTTTAAATTTGTCAATGGTTTTCTTCTTTAGCTCTTCTAAATTTTTTACAGCGATTCCAACACGAGTTTTTCGATCTGCATCCGTAACTTTGAATCCTCTAGCTGTTGCCATTTTTTCTGTAACATATTAATAAACAAACTTTTTTCTAATACATAAATCAACTATCACATATCAAAAAATCTAGATTTCATTGCAAACTATCTCAAGAAAAACCCCGGAAATGAAATCTGATTGACCTTGAAAACTATATATATCCAAGCGACTCACCAAGATCCACCGGTGGAAAAATTTTAACGGAGAAAAGAATAGAGCTTTAACTCCAAGGGTAGAAGCTAAACTGGGGTTCCAACGAGCTGCGTGGTGCAGTTAAATGCAAC
Source organism: Altica lythri (assembly GCA_964028335.1). Classification (NCBI taxonomy): domain Eukaryota; kingdom Metazoa; phylum Arthropoda; class Insecta; order Coleoptera; family Chrysomelidae; genus Altica; species Altica lythri. Next base: position 15,730,199 of record OZ034808.1, on the reverse strand, counting down.
TTGCTTCCCACAAAGAGATAAAAATAATTTAGGCCAATGTCAGTGTCAGCTGAATTTCCCTTTCTCTATTCCAGATTGGGATAGTTACGGGAAAAGCGCAAGCTCAACAAGAAAATCTATAATTTGAGAGAGGTAAGTGTTGATGTTAATATACAGGGTGGCATCATAATATAGGTACATAGTAAATTATTTATATCTTTTATGTAGGTAGAAGTAGTTTATAAGGAATTGGGAAAAATACTCCGACAGTCGGATTGACAAATTTTTCAACTATTCGAATAATCCTAAATCATAACAAACCATTTTGAAAAATAATTTCTGAACTAAAACATCAGCTTTAAGTGATGACGCACGTGTAAATATGCGTCGACTGAAATAGAGAAAATAAAAGCGTCTTTTTCTAGTTTCTGAATTTTTTATGTTTGCTATTTGCTTAGAGATTTGTTCACAAAAATATCGGTTAGTTGAGTTATTAGTAGAAAATTATGGATTTTATGCAAAATAGTTATACTTGAGGGTATATGTCTCATTAAACTTTAATTTACATTTCTGTAATCTATGGAATTTCCTTTCATCAAATATTGTAGATAAGTTATGAGTTATGATATAGCTAGCTGATTCATGTATGAGAATTTTCACAGTATTCGAGTTTTCAGTATTTTTATGTATTGTCTTAACTAATAGCTTTAAGCGTTGTTTGTTTCTGTTTCAAATTTTAATAATTTACTATTTTATTAACTGTTAGGTACTGCTTTTAGGTCTGTTTTCATTATTTCGGTCTATTACATTGTTCTTAGTTGTTTGTCTATATGCTAGAACAAATGCGATATGCAACCTCTAAAAATTCTAGGCCCAATTCAGCAACATTACCAATATCTCAAGTGTATAAAATCCTCAAGACGCAGGATTATATTAATTTGTTATTATTGGACATATTTGGTATCTTTAATTAAATTCATATTTTAACTTAATAGATAACTTCGAAAATTGTTATCAAAGCTGTACATTGATGTGAAGTAATTTTAAAACAAACTTAATCATACAAATAGTTTTTCTTACAATAACTTTTCATAGAGTTAAAAATTATAATAAAAACTTACTTTTTATCACAGATTATAAGTAAGTATAATAATCTATGCTTTTTATTGTTATTGTTTGTAAACACAGCTATTTGATGACGTTTTAAACAACCTTGAAACTACAATAGTCTATGACCTATTTGTTTACCGGTTTTTGATTTGGTATTTATTTTTTGTGTTGTTGTATTATTAATATAATAGTTATAAAAAAAACGGAACAATAATTTATTCCATAATTTTTTATTTACTCTTAAATATTATATATTATATAAATAACCTTTTATTCTTGTCTATTACTTTTAAGTGGATGTTGAGCACAAAAGTTAGAGGCACGTATGAAATAGATAAAAAGACTCTGAAACTGACACTTAGTTTTATAAAAATAAATGTTGCGAGGGAAAATTTTCTTTTAAACAACTTCAGATTACAATAAATTATTCTAATATTTGTGATAATAGTGTGTTAAGTGTTCTGGTTATAAATATTTTAAACATGGCTTCAATCAAGAGAGGTGCTTTAATAGTAATTGAAGGTGTGGATAGATCTGGTAAATCAACTCAATGTAAGGAGCTTGTTAAGGCTTTAGAAAAATTAAGTATAAGTTCGAAACTAATGAATTTTCCCGATAGAACAACAAAAACCGGGCAGTTAATAGATAACTACTTAAAGAATGAAGAAATTAAACTTAATGATCAGGCTATACACTTATTATTCTCAGCAAATAGGTGGGAAAATGTGCAAAAAATGAAAAATCTAATCAACAATGGAGTTACCTTAGTGATTGATAGATATTCTTATTCTGGTATCGTCTTCTCAGCTGTAAAGAAAAGTGAGTTTTTAAACACAATGTAAAATTACTATGTTTTTAAAAAGTAAATTGACTGTATTTGTTACAAAATTTTTCATACTTTATAATATTGTATTCCTATTTTAAAACGTCTCCATTAATATGTTTTCACTTTATTACTACATGAGTCCATCTTTGTGCATAGGTATCAAATTTTAATGGATTGTGGTATTTTTTTTAGATATGAGTTTAGATTGGTGTCAGCACCCTGAAAATGGCCTACCTAAACCAGATTTAGTATTCCTACTTACTTTAAGTGCAGAAGATATGCTTAATAGACCTGGTTTTGGGAACGAAAGATATGAAAATATGACTTTCCAAAGGAACGTCGCTAATATGTACGATGAATTATGCAAAGAGGAAGATAATTGGGTAAAAGTGGATGCGAGTGGATCTGTAAGCGATATACATGAAAAACTATTAGAAACATCTTTAAGAAAAATAAAATCGGTTGAGACATTGCCTTTAGAGGAACTCAATTTTAATATTTCTAAATCCTAATAATGTAGTTAAATTAGTTTCTGATAATTAAACTTTATTCTATTATTATATTTAAAACGCGCAATTAAAACAAAATCAATTTATTATAAAATCAGTAAACATGAAAATATTTTATTGTTTATTTAATTCATCTTTTGTATCCTCTTCTGGTGAATCTTCTCGTTTCCTTTTTCCTTGTTTCTTTTTACTTTTTTGCATTTTATTATCTCCAATCCTAAAAACAAATTTTGAATAAGATTTGCATAATTTGATTATGTACACTTACATTGCTGTATTTCTAAATCCAGGTCCCCAATTCGGTAAAGGATTTTCTTGGAATCTAACAAAACCTAATTTTCTTGATGGTGGATTAGCAGCAGGATGCATTTTAAATGAATATACCTTTTCCGGGTCTTTACTCAAAATTTGCAATGCTGGCGTTCCTTCAATAAGTCTCTTTTTTGATGCTGGATGATCTTTTTCCCATGAGCGCATTATATCCCATACTACCTGAAAAATCGGAAGTAAAAATTTTGATATTAAACTTTTGGGAAAAAAACATTGAAATTAACTTTCAGATATGGGCCATATTAAGTAGTAAAATCATTAATTTTGCGTTTTAGTTTGGTTTTAGAGTAAGAACCCTACGCCATTTTAGCAAAGCTGCAATTTTGAAGATTCGTTTAGTGTCTTGTTAATAGGGATAGATAATTTGAGTAAGGCATAAACATCGACGCATGTTTAAAATCCGTTATAAATCCTGCTTAATGTGTAGTTGATAATACAAATAAATACCTTTGATGGTGCGTCTGTTTTTATTGAAGTTTTATTCATATGTGTATATGAAACTCTATATCCAGCATTGAGGAACGCTGATCTAAAATTATTATCATAAAAATTAATCTCACAAAGATGTTTATGATAATTACCTAATAATTAACATTTGTGGGGTTTCAACATGTATGGTGCTACATAACTTTTCTAAAGTATAATACAAAGGAACATCGTTTAATTCTTCAACAATTACACTTAAAACTCCTTGAATTCGACGTATTGTTCCTAATTTTGGCGAAGCAGTACTTAATATTTCTTTTACAAATTCCATTGAATGTAAAGGTGCTGACCAAATTGGACCTCCGATCTATAAAAAAATAAGTTAAAAACTATTTTTTTTTGTTTAAAATACTGAATTTAAGCATTGAGCAACAAAACTTACATGATGTGTAAATCCACAATGTTCACAATTATGATTAACCGGAGGGCCAGTGGGAATTTTAAATTTTAGTACGTTTTCATTTTTTTCATTAGTTTTTATTGTTCCTAAAGGTTGTAGAGTAAAAGAATCGCACCCAGTACAGTTGTATACATAGGATAATTTACTAAAACAGAAAAATACCTGGATAGAGTCAGGTTGGTATATGTAAATATTATTATAATTATTACCTTGTAGTACTTTTACACTTATAAGCACCAGAGTATACCCTAACAAAAACTCTAATATAAAAATCTGCAGATAATGATAGTAATGGTACTATATATCGTCCATATCTATTAGCATGTGATTCGATACATTGTAATAAAATCCTTAAAGCCATTTCATGACAATTTTTTGTTCTTAAAGATATAGCACCGTATTTAGTATAACACGTTTCGGGTGAATTTCCTGCTAAAACTGCCATATCTGTTGCTGTTACTAATAATAATCCTCCATCTTTAATTGCTTGCACTGCTGAATCCAAGAATATTGATGGACAGCCGTATGGATCTAAATCTATTACATCAAATTGGTTTTGACGTTTATGTTGATACATTAACATACTGAAAACAAAAAATATTAACACATAACTTACAAAATAACTTTGTTTATTATACTTACACTGCATCGTTATGACTTGGTGTAACTAAATATTCGATTTTATTAGATTTAACGTTAATTTCAATATCTTCTACAGCTTTAGAAGATAGATCATTAGCGATTACTTCTTTTATACCTGGAATTTCTTTAGCATATCTAATACTTCTTAAACCTGTGGCTGATAATGCTTCTAAAATGTATAAACCATTTTCGTATTTGTTTCCTGCTTCCCATTCAATCACAGGCGGTTCTTGAGGTTCTTGATTTTTCTTTTTATTTAAATTTTCAGTACGAAATTGTTTTGCAAATGTTGAAATTACGGAAATACTACGATTTAAGATTAAATATCACTTACAATTTGGAGTAAGTATTAAGTATTAAATGGATCATTTGTGGATTTAATGATATACACTATAAAACATGAGTAATTAAAGTTTAAATAGTGTCTACTGGTATAGGTATTGTTTTATTTAAAATTTAACTAGTCGCAGTGTATTTACCTCAAATCTCTATTAAATTCCTGTACTGGATTATAAAATACATGTCCACCAGTTTTTATATTCGCTTGTCCTTCTGTAATTTCTTGTATTTCTGAGTCTTCTTGTTTCATAATTAAACTATATATTATTATTATTATATATTAATTATAAAAATATGTGTTGAATTAACACACCTAAAAAATAAGGTTATATTTTTGTCGAAGTTGATGCATTATCTCTGAGTTGATGTAACAATTTGAACTACTGCTAACTTCACGGTATTGGTGAGTAATTGTATAGCCTAAAAAGTAATAATACATTTTTTTTTAAATTTGACGTGTTAATTCAAAGCATTCTAGTTTGAATAAATTACGTTTTGAAATCCATATTTAATAAAATTTAAGTGTATTTGTGTATCAAAAAACTTTGAATTAGCTTCAAGAATGGTAAGTGTATTCCAAATATATATATATATATCATAATAATACATTAACTCAGTTTATCATAATACATACTTTCGTGAATATTTTTTTTTATTTTTTTTTTTGTACCGACGCTACGCAAAATATGGTTACTGACAATTAAAAATAATATAAATTGATATAAATCTTTCTGTTTTACATAAACTTTTATAGGCTCTGTCTCTGATTAAAACATAATCGAGGATAAATTAATGATAAAAAAATCTCCACTCATATCAAAATACACTAAATAGCAGAAAATACAGCTAATGCTTGATCTTGTTACATATTTAAACTACCATTTTTTCTATTATCTTCAATTTTGTGTAAAGATTTAAAGTATAAAAAATCGTTTATTGGTTGATAATTTAAAAACATGTAGATAATTAAAAAAAATGGTTTTTGGTTTTGTGGGTTTGGATTCTTTAAGAAGGAACAACCCTCGATTTGATTTTATTTTATTAAACAGAAGTAGACATTTTCGTTTTACATGCAATTTGATACAAAAGTGGTTTTTATTTCGTTATTTTTAAAACTCAAAACGTTTACAATGTAATTTCAACACACTAAATTCTTACAGAGGTAATGCTAGTTGCCTATATGCAGCGCTGGGACATCAGAACCTTTGAATATGATGTTTTATATTCAAAGATCAGAACCAACAATAACAATAAGACTCGATAAACTTACTTTTTCTTACTTTATTTTTATAATTTATTTTCTATTTCTCTATTCTCCTTCATCAAGTATCAGAGAAAAAAGATGATTGTATTTAATTCTTCAAATAAAATACTAACATGCACCTCTATCGAACAATTTTGGATTAATTTCGACGGATTTGTTTGGTATTGTTTACCATTATCGTATTAAGTAAGATCTTTTAATATACTAAGGTATTCTGAGTACATTTTGAAAGTTTTTCAAGTTAACTTTACGTCGTGGAAAATTTTTGAAGTTAAGTTTACGTCGTGGGAAGACTTGAAGAGAACCAATTGGATTAAACACCCATTTAAGATAATATTCTTTACCCCATTGTTAATATACTCATTTCATAGCAGAGTATACAAAAACTATTTTAAATCAAATAATAAAAAAAAATGGCCCTTGGTAAGCCAGGCGCATCAGTAGATTTATATATATTAAAAGTATACGTTTTAGAAAAAAATATTTTAGATAAAAGTTGTAGGTCTCTTTAAGACCAACAAAAAAGTCCCCTAACATTTTTTTGTACAGGGTGAAGTAAAAAAGTTACGAATTTTTTTCCATTTTGATTTGATGTCACGCCCAAACGGCCTTACCGATTTGGCCCATTAACGAACTCGACCGAGATTTTGGGACGATTGATTTTTGTACCAAATTTCATTTCGATCCGTTAAGAAATGCGACCTCTATCGTGTCCACAGATTTCGTTATATCGGAACTATACATACATACATACATACATATATATATATATATATATATATACATATATATATATATATATATATATATATATATATATATATAAACTTTTGAACGGAAGGTGTTTTTGAGGTCAGGGGGGCCCAAAACGAAAAACTATAGTGAAATTTCCCCGAAGTCGTGACCTGCGAACCAGCTGAATAGTAGATATAAATCTACTAAAAGGGTGTGGCAGTCAGTGGGACTGCCGGCAGAAGTTATACTTCTATGCACGCGCCCGGATTCATAAATTTTTATGCGAATGATTTAGCAAAATCATTATATGTTATTCGTGTTCAGCCACCTCAAAAACCTCCTAGTACCGAGTACACACTGATTTTGTATCAAATTTGCATAACATTTCCTGGAGACGAGGTCCGTCTTAAGTACCAGGTGTTTCGTCCTTCAACTGATAAGTTTTCGATCATTTTTAAAGGATTTACCTCCATACCATGTTTTGCCAAAATCATAGCTCCACCACGTTTATTCTGTACACGACAAAAATAAGAGCTCGGGTCATAACCAAAGACACTTAGATGCTGAACCTCTTCTGTTAAAAGAAAGTGCTCGACCAAACAAATAGCACTATATTTTATATTATGACGCATGGTCGCCATCATATTCAGTTTCAGCACATGATGGACAGGTGATTAAATTTTGACCAACCACTTTTGCACCTCTTAGACGAACTAGGCAAGCAGGATGATACTGTTTTTCACATTTGGTACATTTTAATTCGCCTTTTAGAGATCGTTTACAACTCGCGCATGTGATTTTCACATTTATATCATCATCACTCGATGCCATCAAATATACATCAATGGCATCACTGTTAACTAATAAAACTTAATAACTACAAACACAGACAAGTAGAAATATATTTTTTTTTAATTAACTGTATTCAATTAAATAAATACTTAGAAAAATAAGACCAGTTGATGTGTGTCCTTACTACAAACACGAAAACTAAACAGTAAACCGATCAATGTACAAAAAAAGTGTTTACAAAACCCCATAGTGCAAAATATAATGCAACCATGTGACGGTAGTATGGACTATAATATAATACAATACTCATTACTGAATATTATGATTAATATTATTAATATAAAATACTAAACTTTATATGTTTACTTACGTGACAGAATTATAAAGTAATCTATCAAACACAATGTAATACGTTACTATGATGTTCCAAAACATTAGCTCAGATTGTTTTTTGTATATCTATCTCTTTTCAATGTACTGATACCTTATATGTGTTTCTGTCTCTCTCTTACTCACACCATTACATATGTAATGATTTTTCCCATTTAACCCAACACAAATCCAGTGCATAAATAGAAGTATAACTTCAAAATCTTGTTGTATTCAATTATTTTATTGGAGTTAAAAAAAGATGTTTGTCTACGATTCATTATTTCATTTGGATGCTTCATCAAGAACATACGAACTTTCTGACTTGAGCCACACGAACAAATTGATTTCTAATTTTCAAATTTAATCGCATGGAGCAAGTAAGCCAATATCGCTTTATTAATTTTTTCATAACTTTTACGGAGGTATTCCTTTCTCTGAAACTATTAAATGTGATTTTAAAAATACATATTTATTTTATATACTCTTATTCGAGAATTATTTACTTTAGTGGTTAGTCGCCAAATCGAATAAAGGAATTACATTTTCCAATATCGATTTGCTCAAGGATGTTTAGCAAAAAATGGGCGCGAAACGACTCATAGTTGGCTCAATAATCTATTTTTTTGTGTAAATTTGAGATTCTAGAATTTGGTACTTGGCAACACTGGAATATTCACATGAATTATTACTATAATAGCATTTTCGCTACTTCTGCTCCAAACCAGAACACAGTTTACTCAATGTTGAAAGTTGTTCATTAATTTTCGAGACACAAACAAATTTCCTGGAGTGAACTCAGTGTAACATTTCTTAATAAATATAACAAAATTGCCCTTGCACTCACTGCATTACCTTTACGAGACTGTGCAAGAAATTCTGCTAGTGGTTCGAATTTATACTACACTAATATCAAAATTGGAATTTACAACTAGTAAAAAGCGCATCGGAATCGAATGAACCTTTGTTCTTGTGTTTCCACTATGTTCAACAAGTACAATAAAATCGAAAACGCTATAGGCTATAGGATGAGAACCAAAAACACGAAATCATTAAAAGAGTAGGTACCAAACTCTAGAAACTCAGTGTAGATCACTGAGCCAACTATGAGTCGCTTTTAGAGACCGTCGGATATTCACGCTTTGCTTTTTAAAAAACATGCTTGAGATGATCGATCTTTTAAAACGTATATATTTAAGTCATGGATCATTATTTTTGTTGTCAACTTCATTGACAAATAAATCAGGAAACTATGTTATTATTCTAGGATGATTTTCCAAAAACCGAAAATTCTGTAGCATTCCATACCCATTTTTTTTCTTCACGCCATATAATAGGTATATTGTGTGGCAAGGGGTGAAACAAGACGATTTCTGACTAGGGCGAGAGTTAACAGTCACATGCATTGAAACAGCGAGTTTTGATCTCTGTAGCCAGTGGAAGTAAACTATTTCAGACAAAAATAGCGTAGTAATATCTTGACAACGATTTGACGACAGCTGTCAGACGATTATGATTTCATTCGCTTTTGTTTATCACAAATGCGATTCTGACAGACTTGAAATAAAGACATAAATAATAAATAAATGAATGTGCCGGGCAGAAATAACGTTGTTTCTCCGCTAGGGCAGAAAAAACTGTCCGTTTTTGACTGACAGTTGCATTGGTCTGAAATTGTCTAGTTTCGACTGACAAAACAGGGATCAAAACAAGCTGTTTCAATGCATGTGATATGAAAAATTATTTTATCACTCTCCCCCTTCTCATTGGAAATTTGTTTTTTCCGGTGTGGTTAGTTGTTCAACCCAAAAGTGACTGCATAGCCTCTATGGTTTTTCTTTGATGCTAGCCTTTACTTTTAAAGAGTTCTCCTAGTGGATCAAATGACCCTTGGAAATTTTGACCTAGCTTGGGATTTATTAAGTCATTCTTAATATTCTAAGAAATAAAAATAAACTGCCATTACATACGAGATAGTAAAATTAATTTTTCTCACCCTAAAATAACCGATGAAAGTTTTAAGTGCAGGAGTTGATTTTTGAAACTATAAGAACTTGCTGAAAAGTAAAATAATGTCGGTCCACTTTTATTACTGTATTCAGCTGGAGTTTTTATTTTATAGATAATAATATAATTGTTTTTAACATTTTTTAAAACCAAATCATATCTCTGAATTCATAAACAACAAATTAACGAATATTTATACCTACCCCCACTATAATTTATTTGGGCCGTGTTTAAAACGGTTAAGACAGATATGGAAATAAAAATTAATGTACACCTATTATTTTTTTACAAAATAAAATGTTAATTAAAACATACAGTAATTAATTAAGATAATCTATTACATATTTGAAATGTAAATTCATCTCATATAAAAATCTAATGGAAGTAAATTTAAAAAAAAAAGAATATATTAAGAATTATATTAAAAACATTGTAAATGTATTAAAATATTTTAGAAATTTTACAATTTTTTTTTAAATTAAATATAGATATTACTTACCATACCATACTTCACCAACAAAAGTTGAATATGAAATGACACGTAGTTCCCGAGGTAGATAGACGTTTCAAGAAATATAAAACATTTTTCAACATTTTTAAATATTCCTAAACATTCTCCTACTCCCTCCAATACATACAAATAAGTATCATTAAGATAGAGAGGGGATGTTTGAAGCCAAAGTTTTTTTTGCGTAAAGGTATGACATGGTATATGATACCTTATCGTACCTTTAATGATAACATGCAAATTATTGTAGGTACGTCCTATAAGTAGAATGCATTATCAGTTGTTTTTACATGTTTTTACTAATTTTCTTACCTCGCATGTTGGAAAATAATGATCTAGCTTATAAAATAGGCAGGAACTATGTTTATATTTTTATTATTTTCTGTATTAATTAGGTCTTTTTAATACGAAGATATTAATTTGTAGAAACATATACATATAATAAGTATAGATAAGCAATTTATATATGACATTGTTGATGTATATATGAAATAATATAGATACTTTATATTTTTTCTACATTTGTTCTATTTTAAATAAAATTATTAATTAAATTATTGATTTAGAGCAGGGTTTTCTAAAGTTGTCTGGGCTACGACTCATCTAACACAAGTTTCCAAACTCGAGATCCTCCTCTAGGAAATTAATCGTTTATAATATGAATAAAATGCTTTCGATTAACAAAAAAGTTTAAATACAATTTTTTATTACTTACAGTTACATCAACTTCATCTCGAGGTTCTTTTAATCGCAGTGAGTTTGATATGTCCAATTTATTTGGGTATTCAGTTCTAATGCTAATCTAATCTGATCTAATCTAAATAAACCTGGCATGGTCTCTCCTGTAGAGCTCCATGTTTTAAAGATTGCTTACTATGGGAATATTGTGACCATGTTCGGCACCGAGATTCCTTGCATGTACCCCATGCGTGCAGGACTTTAAATTGATCAGCTGAAGATCATTACCACCGCTGATCTTCAGGTAGGCATAAATCCAGGTGTCCCAAGTTCTTGAGGATTTGGATGACTATCCTTGAGTTACTGTTTGCCACAGGGCAGTTCCCTTTATAAGAGATCTGAGTACTGTGACTAATTTCTCAATGTGGTGATAAGTTTCAAATAGAATGTGAGTTGCCACCTGATCTTCCATGACGCACAGTCGGCACGAGGTGGGTTCCTGTGTCAGAATCCCCATCCTTCGAAGGTGTTGTCTGAATGGTCCATGCCCAGTGTGCAAGCCAACCAGTACTCTTATCTGACTCCTGCAAAGATTCATTATGTCAGACGTCAGTTTTTTGAAGTAGCCTTTGATCGTCAGCTTCGAATGCCTTGGCCCTACAGTATTACTCCAGTGTTTGGTCGACTCTTCCCAGACCCAGTTACTGACTTTGGTCCTTACCCAGGCTCTAGGCAGTCCCAGTACAGGTTCTGGACCAATGAATCGTGTATCCGCACATGTAGTGCACATGGCCTTGCCATTATTATATCTGTGTATAGCAACCTTTTAAACCCCGGATAAACGAGTGGGGATGAAATATTTAATAAATTTTGTAATATTCCAGAAGAAGACGTTGATAACACCCTTTCCGCGCACCAGGTACTCCGTAGCTAATCGCGAGTCGATTTCATAATTTTATATTCGAGTTCAACTACCTCAAAAATCTCTGAGTAAGAAAATCAAACTCATTTTCATCATTTTTTCTTAATTTTTACTGTCTATACAGAAGCTAAAAATCTTTCGCAGCTAAAAACTCTTTTTGACAGATTTAAATGTGTGAAGGTTTTCGTATTTTTTTATCCATTATGTATAGCCTCACCTTTTGTATAAAAATATAGAACCCTCTAATGGTTTGAGAAATTTAATGATAACAAAATCGTGAGCGTTTGATTAATGGATAAATATATTGCTTTCTGTCCGGAATTAATAAAACATGTTTGGGTATCAGTATTTCTTTATGTGTCATGTAAAAGATAAACAATATTAAGGCCCAATTACACAAATTCGAACATGGTTTGCGAACAAGATACTCGGTTGGTGTGAACACCTTACCAAACAGAGCTCGGTTGGTGTAAATAGACCTCTATACATTCTAATAATCTGGAATTTGGATCTCAATTCCTTACTCATATTTTTATAGGTGTCTGCTTTGATTATGTATATCTGCTTGTATGTATTTAGGAAATTTATAGATTGGGTATAATAAACAAAAAAATCATTGTATACAATATTTATTGATTACTGTACATGTAGTTATACTGTTTAATATAATAATTACACGTAAGATGGCACATGATCTTTTATAAACATTATAGAAAAACACAAATTTTAAATATAAAGAACACAGGAAGACTCTAAGTTAAAATCAGCTCAGATTACAACTCAATAAATACTTTCTTTCTTTTAAAAACAAATCTAGAAATTTTTATGCACACAATTTGTAACTTAAAAATATAAAATTTACAATGTTGTATCTACCTATCTACCAACTTATGAATAGTATTTTACATTTTTACACGCCAATCCAGAATTAGATTTTTTTAATTTACGAAGGAAATTTATGTTTTTTCATAATAGCAATTAATCTAGTAATTAAAATGGTTCGAAATATTAAAAAAATTCGTTGCTATTTATCAAGCCTTTAATTTATTTTAGGCCTCAATTTTTATAAAAACATATATAATCAATTATTATAAATTTCGGTATCGAATGAATAATCGTCCACTTTGTATATGGATCAAATCAAAATTGTTAAATAGAAAGCTTTTCCACTGTATATAGTCAATAAAGTCTTATTTTTTATTGATATTTCTTTACAAATTGTGTTAACGTAAATTTTTGTATATATTATTGGAAATATAAAGAATCTATAGACTGGGTAATAAATTTCTTAGCGGACACAATCGGGAACAGTTTGTAGCCAATTACAATGTTCCAACTAAGTCATATGGCCCATGTGGAACTGGAAAGCTTGTTTTTGATTGGTTGAAATTTGTTCAGAATTATGTATAGGTACGATTGGATGGAAAAATCCAGTCTTTTTTTACTAATTTACATTAACACACCGTAGAAAATTATCATTCAAGTCTAGTGACACAGAAAAGATATTCGGGTTAATACAGAAATTTTTATGTTCACAATTTTGTATTATCACTTATAACAGATAGCGATTAATTTGTAACATACCTTTTTTATTCAGATATATTTAGTTGCCTTTTTCTTTTTAATTTTATTTCGGCTAGAGTCATTTTTTTAATATACATAAATATTATTTGTATAATACGTTTAAAGTTATTTCGTTGACTTCATATCAGCCGAGTTATCGCGATCAAAGCGACAGTAAGTACATTTTTACCTTCGGTCGAAAAATGAGCATCAAACAAAGAGTCAATATTTAGTACTGTTTTAAACTTTACACATTACAAGAAATTTGTGAATTGGCAGATATCGGAGTTAATCCGTTTAACAGGGTATTTGCAGTCAACGAACTGACTTTGAAACGTATTATATTACAATTATAAAAATTTTGCAACACATTTATTCCTTCAGAAATTCTATTCTCTTTATGTAGTACCTAAAGAACAAAAACTTTAGTTTATAGTGGATAAGTGGTAATACATTTCGGATTCTTACATATTATCACATTAATCTATTTGATATGTAATTTGTACACCGCATATATCTACAAAAATTAAAAACAAAAATAGATTTGTTCATTTTGAAAATTGACGATAAGTAGTTTCTAGCTATTATTAAGCCAAATTTAAGTATATATTCAGAAAATTGATTAAAAAAATGATGATTTTCTTTCGGTAGCAATATTATTTCAATGATCAAAATGGAAAGTAATTTTTGTAAAAAAAATATAGTTATAGTGATTCGATATCTAGATTATTAGATAGTTAGTTATAAACATTTTTTATCATACTAGAAATACTTAATATTAAACTGTGTATGGACGAACAAGTATCTTTTTACAATATTTTAAGAAAAGTGACTAGATAGATATTTAAGGACAAAATCAAACAGGAAATTAAAATATAAGTAATAGACTAATTCGACTTAAAGTAAACTATGTTGATAATCCAACCTTCTCCGATTTGACTGAAATCTAGCAAACTTAATTTTTATCTTAAAAATATAACCTATGAATATTTTCAGCCTTAAAACCATTGGTTTTAGCACGATTTTGCTAAGGAATAAACAAAAAAATCCGAAAAATTTATTTTCGATTTAAAAGTTTCTGCTAGTATCCCAAGGATTTTCGGAAAAGCCAAAAATATATCAAAATTTTCAAATTTCTTTGGACAAATGCTATTGGTGCAGTGTATTTCATTAAGGCTGGCTTTTTCAGAAACTACTGGACATAGAAAGTGGAGAAAAAAATTTATAAAAGTGACCATTAGAAAATCTTGGAAATTATTTTTAAGTTCCTTAGTACACCACAAGAGGGGCGCAATCAAAAGACAAATGTTCATTTTTGTGGTATCAATCATTAGAGAGCTGAGAGAATTCTGCATCAATTAGATTTAAGGCTTATTAATATATCGAAGTTAATAGCTATTGAAAGCTATTGAAAACGTAATCCTTTAAATCCTTGTAACTACTAATCGACTTATCTGATTTTAGAGAACAAAAGCTTGTTTGTTATAGGAAAGTAATTGTTTTAAACCGTATTTATTTATATCTTAAAATTTTCAATAGCTTTCTTAGAGGGCGCGATTTGTCATAATATTTTTTTTAATTTTGCTACAAAAATTTAAATCATACGGTATACGTTTGATAGGAAAGTAAATTAAATTTGCAACGAAAAACCACAATTCGAAAGCTTTTTTCGTTCCAAAGTTATGGCGAGAGGAACAATTTTGTTCCATTTAAATTTAAAGAACTCATTGGTATCATGTCGATTTTTTTCCCGACGAAGTGGAAATTTTAGGAGAAATTGAATATTTTAATATTTGATTTTTGATTGCGCTCTCTTGTGGTGAATTGCGGAACTTAAAAATAAGATTTTTTCAAGGTCCTTTTTATAATAATATTTTTTCTCAGTTTTCTATGTCCAATAGTTTCTGAGATATGGCCGCTAGCTAGCCTTTATGAAATACCCTGTATATCCCTTCAGATATATCAACTTTGGGTAGATAAAATGTCAGTTTTCCGGGTTTTCCATATTTAAAAGTTTTTTTTTGCTGATTTTCTAGCAAATTTGCGCTTAGAATAAATAGACCGATTTTATGGAAATTTTAAGGTAGGTAGGTACCCGTAAAAACGCTCTAATAGACCGATCGGGCTGAAAATTAGTATAGGTTATTTCTTTATGAGAAAGATGTACTGTGATAAATATCAGGGAATCTGATATGGTTGGGTTACTTTCGAGAAATTACTTAATAAAAAAATCAAGATTAAAACATTAATAACCCGAAGGACATAGATCAAATTTGATTTAAAAGTTAAAAAATAGTCTTATTACGTTCTTTGGGGTATCTGATTTTATTACAGATAAAATGAAGCCAGAAAACTTTAATTTAGTAATCTAAAAAACATCTTTGTTATTTACGGATTCACAATGCTAATCCAAGAAATTAAAAAGGCCAGGGGATTATACTGTTACTCATTTTTGTGACGAATTATCTACTGCAACAGCAAATTATTACAATACAAAATTAACAAAAAATAGAAAATATAAAATATACAAGAATAAAACATTTTATAATCTGTGATCATTTGCCTTCAAGTTACATTTAACTGCAAATATTAACATCAAATTTCGTCTATTAAATAATTAATAATTATAATAAGTATTAATGTACAATAAATTCAGTCTTCTGTGACGAGCGAATTTGAGATATTTAATAAACAACATTTGTAATAGAGCGCATTACAAAAAGTGCGTATTAAACTGTGTACAATTGTCCCAAAAATTTCGTGTCAATATTTTATTTGAGAGTTTGAGGTGACCCCCTTTTTTTACAACACATCTCAAAATAAATATCAAATAAAAAAATTGAACTCTAAACTCAAATGATCTAAGAAGATATTGAGACAAAGGATATAAAAAATGATGTTTCGAAATATAGCAGAACTGCGTTTAGTACCTACATTAATGACAGAGGGCGCTTTGAACGCCTGTATACATTTTGACGATTTAATCTTAAAATTATCATTGGTTTAATGGTTTGTGTCAATATGCTATTTTGGTACTAAATAACATCACAACGAGAATATTTATACCTTCTTATAAAATATTGAATGTAAAAGGAGAGTCACACTTTTATTCACATTTTCAATAAAATCTATCACAAATTTACTCCCAAATAATGAGACATAGACTAAGATCATTCTCACACTTAATAATTTCTATCAACAACAATACAAAGTTATTACATATTTCCTGGCTCCGAACGACTAGATCCGTGATGATAAACTTGTTTGTGCGGTGTAAAACTGCTCATAGATGGCGCTTCGTTTCTCCACGATAGACCTGGAGGTCCCACTCGAGCATAAACAGGCTGACCTGTCGAGCTCGATGGAGATACAATATCTGGTGGGTTTTGTTGCGGTTTTCTAGCATTTCGGTTTTTTCTTAGTGTCTGCATTGGAGAAAAATAGGAATCTGAGTAGACTTTACGGTTGTAGTAACCGCCGTTTGCTGATGGGTATGGGCATTCATCGTCTATATCCGAATTAAAGTTGTTCCAGTGCTGTAATATATAAATGTTTATAAAAAAATAGCATAACGCACCGTTAATTATACTAAATGTTCTACTTAGGAATTAACCTTAATAAGAAACATCGATGGCACATATACCACCATAAGCATCATTCCATGTTGTCAATATGAAACTGCTGTGTAAGAGAAAAACAGATTATTGAGATATGCTCTCGCTTTCACGCTGTTAGCTTGATTGGCTAATGGTGCGAGAGGGATAACATACCCCAAATTCTTTCTTTTCTCTCATACATCAATCTTGTATCGGCAGCACGGAATGCTATCTTTAGTGGTATATGCTCGAAGGAACCACCATGAATCTCTGAGGAATGCAATTTGTGAAAAAAATAGAGTGAGTGTGGTGGGTTAGAGTGCCGCTGCTATATGCGAGAGAGAACGGAAAGCCAGAGACTGGCACCGTAACGCGTTACGTTACTTCAAAAAGTTGCCCTTGCTTACCGATCGTTTGCTTGCTGAAACTAAAGTTGTAGTTGCATATGGAGCTGGAGATGTGGATCCGCCATCATTATTTACAGCAATGTTAGCATTTACTTCTGCATAATCAGCAACTTTCAATTCTACGTTGGGACTGGCGTATTCTTGTACTTGCATGTTCAAATAGTCTTCGAATTTCCTTCCTGTTACAGGATAACATTTTTCTGAACTGTATTGAAGATTGTCTGGACGAGAGAATTCGGCATGATTCAGTGGATTGGAACGAAGTGTGATACTACCATAAGGATTAATTCTAGAAAATATTGTTATATAGTATAATAAACGGATGAGGATATGGAAATTAAAATATATACCCATTAGAAACAGAACCATTGTACACATACTCTTTCCGTTTACTAGCACCAGGTGTAAGTTTAGAGTATTCAGGTAAAGTACTAGATGAATAATCTGGTAAATTCTCTTTATCTAACCAAAGAGGAGCTTCGTGTTTGACGTCTAAAGGAGTAGTGAGAACACCACCATTAGATCTACTTGGCGTAAGACTCTTTTTGGATAACATCTGTCTTCTTCTAACGAAAATCATTGCACCAAATAGAATAATCATCACAGAAACCATGCTGATTAAGAGAGCCATAAACCATGTTTCGGTGATGAAATCTCCAGATTGCATATCAGCTCCAACAGGCCTAAAAAAATATATTCCTTAATACTAAATTTTCATATTTAGTCTAGAAGCATACCTTTGAAAATTATTGTCAGACATTCTTGTAGTAGATTCCAACCTTAAAGTTGCAGGAGGATTAAACGGTCCCAATCCCGCTCTGGTAGAAGCGGCTACCCTTACAAAATAAGACACTCCTGGTGATAAACTTCCTAATAACAAATTAGCTTGCTTTTTTCCTATATTCATTATTTTGACTTGATCTGTACCGTTAGTTTTAATCTCTACCTTATAACCTTGGAGCTCACCATTTAGAGTAATTTGCGGAGGTGGTTTCCATTTCAAATATACAGCAGTCGAATTGAGCAAAAGCGCTTCCATATGCGATGGAGCCTCACTAGGCACTAAAAATAATTAATAGTTGGTATCTTTGCTATTTTTAACAAAAAAGCACTTACCATCTTCAAGAGTTCTTACGGTCTTAGAGTTCGAAGGATGTCCTTCAACAGTCTTGAAAAAAGGCACCAGGAAGAATTCGTATTTGGCCCACTTATCCAAATTATTGACAGTAAAACTCGATGTACCTCCAGTGTGTAAAACAGTTAACATACTATACGTTTTAGGCTTTTCTTCGTTATCATCTAGTGCTAAATAATAAATGTACAATCCTTCAACATAAGTGGAATCGCTTATTTCCCAAACTAGCTTGATAGAAGTGGAAGTGAGTGGTATAAGTTCGGTTAACTTCGCTATATTTGGAGCAATAAGATTAGCTCTAGCCTCACTGAGTTCAGTAACTTCTGGATTGCCCCAGTTTTGTGCAGCATCTGGTCCGACCACTATAGGTTCAGATAGTTGAGATGGAGGACCAATACCATGAGCATTTTCTGCTCTTATTAAAAAGGTATATGGGATCCCAGCTGATAGTAAATGCTGAGTAAATGTAGGACCTGGGACTCTTCGACCTACAATGGTCCAAGTTGGAGTTACACCTTCTTCTTTACCAAACAGTTCTACTTGATATCCTAAGAGACTTGATGAACCTATTTTGTTGTTTTGTCCCCAGGTAATAGTGACACTACCTGAAAACCATAAAACATATACATATACGCTTATGCTAAAAAACAAGCTTAAAACTTACCTTCTGATTGGTTGAGAGCATGTGGCCTACTTGGTGGTCCTGGTAACATAACTGGTTCTGGTGCTTTAAAAAAATTGATATTAGGATTTTTAGGATTCTCAACCAATAAATGCCCACTCCATGTAGCTTTGCCTCCTCTAGAGGAAGCGACACAAGTATAAGATCCTGAATCTTCTTTTTGAAGACTATATACTTCTAAGTGATTTGGATTTGACATGTTTACTCGATGGGATTGTGATACTGGTACTCCATCCTTATACCACGATATAACTGGTTTTGGATTACCTTCTGCTTCACAAGACATGTATGCTACTGAATCTATAGGAAGAGTTTGATTTACAGGACCACTCAAAATAATTGGTGGAGGTCTGTCTTCTTTTGAAGTTACAGTAAGTCTTGTTCTTGATGAAACCGAACCAGCTGCATTTATAGCGGAACAGATAACTACTGTTCCAGAATCTTGTACCTAAACAAAAACATAATTTAACTAATATTGGATACTGCACTAAACTAAAGTATTTACTTGTGCTTCTTTTAACACCAAGCTAGAAAATCCTTCTGATGTCGTAAACGCCTCATAGTTTCCATAAGTACTTCCTGCATATACCAATGCTCGGTCTCCTTCAAAAGTCCAAAATATGAACGGTGGAGGATTTCCTCTAACGTTACAGTGAAAAGTCACATCACGTCCAGCCTCAACAGCTTGAGCTTGAGGTCTAGTTGTAAAAGTAGGTGGAGCATGCACAATTAATAATGCTGAAGCTGTTATGGCTCCTGCAAAATTATCAGCATCGCAGAAGTATCTAAAATAAAGCAATTCTCTTAGTTTTTGTGTGTATTAAACTCGTATTTAAGGGAAATCAGTCAGGAAGAACCGCTAATTTACATAGTTTAGTCATTTGGATTAATACTTACCTTCCTTGATCCAATAAAACAACTTGTTCGAGTCGGAGTGTTCGATCTTCAAGAACTCTAACTCTACCTAAAGGCATGGTACCTCCAGGTGCTGTTCTCCGCCAAAGTACATCTGGAATCGGATCTCCACCAGTAGCACAAGAAAATTCTACTGTTGACCCAACCACGGCAGTTATATCTTCAGGTGGACGTATCATAAAGGGTTTTACTACAAGAAATAATCGTTTTGAATATTAGTGTAACTGATAGATACTTCAATAGTAAATTTACCGTAAACTTTTAAAACAGCTGCAGCAGACTCTCTAACTCCAGCTGTATTTTTGGCAACACATTGATACTTTCCATCATCAGTGATCTTTGTATCTGTAATAGCTAAATTGAACCCATCGACCAGCTTCAGTCGTCCTTCTATTGCTAAAGTTTGACCTTCTTTCCTCCAGAAGACTTGAGGCTCAGGAACTCCTTTTGGTGGTGAACATTCCAATACAATGTCTTCACCAGCGGCTACCCTTGAGCTTTGTGGCTCTAAGCGAAATTCGTCTCTTAAAACTAGAAAAATGAATCGTTATGTAGGAAACGTAATAACTTGACTTGAAGGAAATTTAAAATTATTATACCTATGACAAAAGTGGGCTTTTGTATCACTTCTTCTATTTCTTTCAAAGTCCCCAGAGGATCTTTAGTACAATGGTTGACCACCAAGAATAATGGTTAGATTTTTTAAAATCACCAGAAGTGGTCTCTTGGTTGTTTTTACCGCTTAACAATGATGTTTTGTATATTTAAGATAAGGCGGAGTTTAATATTATTAGGAAAATTGAAAAACACACAACCTTAGGCCAGGATTTTAAAGGACAGAGAAAACCAATTTGGCAGAGAAAACCCGTTCGAAAATTAATAGAAGATTGTTGAGAAGCCGGTAAGTATGATAGTCACGAGATGTGTGCCGGAAATAAATTTGCAAGATAATGAAGAATAAAATTGTATTAAATTCCTCGCCAGTTAATTGATAATCATGGCTCGTGTTCCAGCTACCGGACGCGTAATTCGCTTTTCCTTATTAACCCGTCACCCGGAATATTTTATAGAAATTCGATTTGCGTCTTCTCATTACAAGGAACGTTTTAATTAACAGCTCTTCTCCAATAACTATCTTTATAAGGTAGAAAAGATAGAACAATGAGTTCTGAAATTGAAATTTAGAAACAATGGATTTGTGATATTTACTCTACCTCAGGAAAAAATATGAGTTCAACTTTTCATAAGAATAATGATAAGACCGAATATTGGTCTAAGTGGTCCAAATTTGGAACTACTTTCTATGAGGAAATATTTTTTTAAATAAATAAGTTTTTTGAGGTTTTTATTTGGTCTATAGATATGTATATTGGTTTATAAAAAGAGAAATTTGTTCGAAAATATTATCAAGAGAAACTTTATGTGGCCAATGATAAAGAATGATACGAGGGTTGCCTTTTAGTTTTATATGGTTTCCTAGATTTCTTCGCGTGACTCTCTAATAGACCGACTGTACCTATACGACGTGTGGTATCGCAATGAAACTCTGGATTTATGTCCACAAAAGATTGAGGTTAGATTTGTGTCTGAAGGTTCTATTGGTGGCGCCTTCTATGTGGCATTATACAAAACTAAAAAGACAACTCTCGTAGTTTATAGTTTTTGACATAACCGATAGAAATTTTTTCCTTTATTTAACTTTGAATATCTAAGTAATACTTTGACAATATCATCCCCACTGAATTTAGATCAATAAAAAGCTTGTGTTTAAAAAAAAAACTTTTCATCTATACTAATATTATAAAGAGGAAAGGTTTGATTTTTTGTTTGTTTGTTTGTTTGTTTGTTTGAAATGAATAGGCTCCGAAACTACTGGACCGATCTCAAAAATTCTTTCACCGTTGGCAAGCTACACTATTCCCGAGTGACATAGGCTATGTTTTATTTTCAAAAAAATAGGGGTCCTTAGTAAAATGCCATTAATGTAACCAAAAATGACCTTATAACCCTTACATCGCTTGCGCTAAGAATACTAGCCTCAAGGTCAAACCTTCCAATTAGTAGGGATCGGTTTTTCTCATGGCCAACCGCCTAAGGCGGGTCGAGCACCTGAAAATCAATTTATTTTGTTGCTAGAAAATAAAACAACATGTAATATTGCTTACAGGGAAGCGTTGACCCAATATATTTAGTGGCGAGGAAAGGTTTGTTTGTTTGTTTGTTTGAAATGAATAGGCTCCGAAATTCTTTTACCGTTGGCAAGCTACACTGTTCCCGAGTGTTTTATTTTCAAAAAAATAGGGATCCTTACTAAAATGCCATTAATGTAACCAAAAATGACCTTTAAACCCTTACATCGTGTGCGCTAAGAATACTAGCACCTGTAAATCAATTTATTTTGTTGTCAAAAAATAAAACAACATGTAATATTGTTTACAGGGAAGCGTTGACCCAATATATTTAGTGGCTTTTGTTATTTTTCTTTAATCCCCGTGCAAAGTCGGGGCGGGCTGCTAGTTGTATATAAATCTGAACTTTTCTAGTTCCGTCTATGTTTGTTTTTACCTATTCTCATCTTCGCCTCACATAAAAGATATTGGAGTTTCTAAAATCCCGGCTGCAATTTCTTTTTTCTTTTTTTTTTTAATTTAATCAGAAATTGTATTAATTCAAACTCCATCAATACGACCGTATTCAGCTTTCAGTGTAATTTATTAAACGATTGGTTTTTAAAATTCTTTTCTCTAAAAGTTGTTAATTGAAGTAATTAAAGTCGATTTCAAAGATAATTAAAATCAGTAACATAAAAACTGCGTTTCTTCTATAAATATCTTTCGTATTTTAATAATGTTTTATCAGTGTTACTCGAATTTCTTGTTCTCTTTTTAATCTCATTTTTATATAAAAATTATCACTCTTTAATGATTTGTTAATTAATTTTTCTGACCTCATTAAACAAAAACAAAACCACCAGTATCATTATATTTAATATATCTACAAAAATAAATATATAAAACCCATTGTATCCTCTTCAGTTTCACACAATGGCGCTCATCCGATTTTTGCAACAAAAACAGATAAACAAAAGAACTAATGAGCCTATCCTGCTTTTCATCATTAGCAACACGCGCTATTGATTAAATCTGTTTTCTTTTGCAAGAAAATACAAGGAAACCGACGAAAAAACACTGTAATTCATCAATTACATGTACGAAAAATCATGTCGACTGTCAGCTGGTTCCAGAAATTAATGGCATTTGTCTAGATGATACTTCTTCCGCTATTATTTCCCTTTCCAAAAACAGGAACGTATTGCAGGAATTTCTTCAGTTCAAACATCAAAATCGTTTAATTTACACGTATAAACTGTATTTCATTTTGCTAATTTTAGATTTTTAGAATTTATTTATTGGCCCTTTTATACATGATACAATGTGGGACAATGATTTCCTATGGTAAACTACTGTAAAAACTGGCGTTAATTATGTTTTTAGGTTGACAAATAACAGTTAGTGTGAGTGATAATTCTCATCAGTGTCAATAATGACAAATAACAAAAACTATGACCTGACAGATAATAAAATAATTTATGGTATAAGAAGAGGTAGATAAATATCGTGCTTAAAATGTCAACAAGATTTCTCAACTAATTTACTTCATGTCTTTAACTAGCTCATTATTCCACCTTCGTACAAAATGTCAAAGACAGAGGAAAAAGTTAAGAAAATGATTCGTTCGTTTTGCCTATAAACGCGCAGTCTATCTATATTTATAAAAATAAGAAGTTCTCACTGACTAAAGCAAAGACGCACGCACAGCCGTAACCGTTGATAGTAGAAACGTAAAATGGACAGATGTTTATTTTCATAATGCAAACACCCACTAAGAAGAGATTTTGAAAAATTTTAACCCTGATTGGGTGATATAGGGGTTGGAAGTTTGTATGGAAAAATCTTTAAATCAGCACCGATTTTTGTAAAAATTGAAATTCAGACTCTTAAAAATGTTGTTAAAAATATTAAAAAAATGTTGAAAATCGTAAAAAATTGTTAAAAATCTTGGGAATTTCCTGAAAATGTTGAAAAAATGTCGAAGATTATAAAGAAATCTTGAAAAACGTGAATAATTGTAAGAAATTCTTGCAAATCTTGAAAAATTGATAAAAATCGTTAAAAAATGTCAAAAATCATAAAAAAAATGTTGAAAATTGTTTTAACAATCGTAAAAAATTGAAGGAACTCCCAAAAAAACGTTAAAAATCCAGAAATCATAAAAAAAACGTTGAAAAATGCGAAAGTCGTTAATAATCTTAAAAAATTGCTGAAAATTATGAAAAATATTTGGAAATCCTGATATATGTTAAGAATCGTGAAAAATTATCTTGAAAATCTTAAAAAAACGTTGAAACTCGTTAAAAGTTGATGAAAATTTTAAAAAATTGTTGGTATTTTGAAAAATTGCTGAAAATGGTAAAAAATGTCAAAAATCATGAAAAATTGTTGAAAATTATAAGAAATTCTTGATAATCTGATGATACAACAGCGCAGAATGTCTTTTAGTGACTTTTTTCACCAAAGTTGCATTGGAGCTAAACTGGCAGAATTTTTTTTTAAGTATCTTATTTTTACTAAAAGGCATCGCCAATCTACGTATATTTTGACAATTTATTGCCCATTCTAACCAATAGATAATCTTCGATCTCGTATTGTTTACTGGTAAACGAATTACAATTTTAGATTACAACGTAAAAATTCTTTTGAAAACCTATTCTGCTAAGTCTCCATATCTTCTTGGATGCCACTTATTTGTAATCGAACGTCTGCTTGTACTTTTCTTGTTAATACAAAATTAAACTGATCTTAGATAACCGAATTGAAACTGAAATTGAACCAATTTTCGTTTTCCTTTATATCAAAAACATACCCATATATAGCTATCTGTTTAAATTGAA
This sequence comes from Altica lythri, assembly GCA_964028335.1. Taxonomy (NCBI): domain Eukaryota; kingdom Metazoa; phylum Arthropoda; class Insecta; order Coleoptera; family Chrysomelidae; genus Altica; species Altica lythri. Next base: position 15,705,054 of record OZ034808.1, on the reverse strand, counting down.
CTACGAAAATAAACGCCCCGGTTCTTTTGTTATCCACCACCACCACTGGACCCATTCCTGTAGATCGCTACTAAAGAAATATTTTCGCGGTCGTAACTGATGATGAGGTATTTAGAAACACCTGGGGATACTCCATCAAGTGTTGGATTTCTCACAAGCCAAACTCGAACTCGAACGACGTTTGCGATACTAACCCATCAGGGAAAATATCGTTTGGTGAAATGAAAGAAAATTAACGATTAAGTGGCTGACGGTGCTTACTTGGTCTTTTATCTTTTACACTAGGAAAAGTCATTAATTATATTTTGACAAAAAATCAAACTTTGATAACACCGCCAACAATAGTCCATAGAAAATGCTTAATCATGGAGGATATGGATAAATTTGAAAATATGCATGTGTGTCATGTTTTCTCGCATGTTTGTAACAAGCGATCTATTTGTCGATATGGGGACTTCATATATTGGACTATTTCTTTATTTGCAGTTAAAAAAGGCTTTTTTAGTAAAGTGTAATTGAAATCCTGAACATAGCAACTTCGTAATTATTCTTTTCCATAAAAATCCATTACGAATTTCAACTCTGTATTAAATATTTTTTTGTATTGATTCGGTACCTTTTTACCCTTATATACAAAATAATTTAATATAATCTTTGTTTATAATATTAAACCGCCTCTTTTAACACATAAGATTTAACGAAGATCCATTTTTCTTTTCTATATATTCTGGGTTTTACTGTAATTTAATTAAAAAAATATCTGCAATTTTATTGGGAATGCATTGAAAAGCCCCATCTTGAGAACGTAAGCTTTGCCGCAGAATAAACAAAATCAATTTATAAATAAGCTTCTTTTGATCCGTCTTCATTCTTTTGAGGACTAAGAAGTGTCCTCCGGGATTCGGGAATGGACTTTTGTAAATATGACCGACGGCCAATCTTTAAATAATATTTAAGTTGAATAACCATTTTTTAATATATCTTATATAAAAATTAAACAGATTTTCTTTATAAAGATAAATTTTAATATTATTGAGATATTGAAATGATTACCGTCCATTAGTATGTTGTTGATAAATTGATATAATAAGGTAAAATATCCGATTTAAATTTTATAGTTATCTGATGGTTGTTGGTACATATTAGAGTAGAAACTTCACCTGTCGCTCTATTAGAGAGTCACGCAAAGGAATCTAGGAAACCATATAAACAATCATTTATCTGTTTCTGGAATATTGGTAACTTTTCTATAAATTTAGTACAGGAGCTTTAATTTAAAATTTAAATTTAGCAATATACAGTATAGAAATGTTCGAGGATTCATCATCAGGAGTAAATTAATAATCAATCTGTTCAAAATAAGTGTTTAAGGTGTATAGTTAGTTATTTTCTATACGCTTAAGCTTTTATTTCGTAAAATCTGGGGCTAAAAAAGCAATTAACATAATAACGTATAGGTAATTTTAATTATTTTGTCCTGATATATTTTGGCAAAGCGTATTTGTATGTATTGTTATTTCTAACTAAATTCTATCAAAAATAACTTTTTTCATTTCTACGGTAGATTGGATCAAAAATTGGCGAATTTTATCTTCAATATAGCAAAAAAACCTTAACTTTGCATTATTCTTGTTGTTTTTTCTTTGGAAGCTATCTTCCATTGGTTCGTTTATACTTAATATCTTGGAACTCGAAACTAACTTGTACAGGTTTAGATATCTGATGATTCCAAAATATATTGTTTTCTGCAATCTGCTTTTGCTGTCTCATAATATTCAGTTAATGTCTCAATTAAAGAGCCTGATAGTATTGAGATGTCCCTTCACCATTTTGGTATATCCTTAAAATTGGTTCTGAAGTTAAGAATCATGCAGTTAATCCTTTCCTTCCAAATTATCAGTTTGCTGCTTGCCTTGTATTCCTCTATATCCTGATATTCAAATTAGTTTGACACGGTTATGTTCGTCAGGAGATCAAATCCTTCTGTGCCCTTGTATACTAGATAGAAGACCAATTAAGGGTTCTGTAAAGTCCCAATAGCCGTCTGATTATCTGTGTTTATATTTATCCGCTTAGATTTATCAGCCTTTACAGTTGAGTCCGTGGTTCTTTACCCGTACGTCACTAATACCTGGCGAGATAAAACACATACTTTTAATCTAGCGTCATTGTCTTCCACGCATATGAAACTAAAGACAAAACAGCTACCGCATATTATTAAGTTCCGACTTACTTCGTATGCTTTAAATGATGACGCACGGGTAAAGAACCACGGACTCAACTGTAAATTGTTTTCTCTTGCGAATTGCAAGATTGCATATAATACAGAGGTCTGTGTTCCTATTTCAACAAAGATTTTCTAACATTGTTGCAATTTGCATTTTCTATTTGAAATTAGTTCTGTTAGCCAGAATATCGGGTTCTAGATTGGAGACTATTTTAGGGTTCTTTACAGCCACAATAGACTATCTGTGTTTATATTTATTAACTTAGATTCATAAGCCCTTAATTTTTGTTTTCTATTGCTGATTGTAAGATTGCCTAAAACACTGGAAATAGTATATGGTGTGGCAAGGGGTAAAACAAGACGATTTCTGACTAGGGCGAGAGTTGACTGCCCCAGTAAAGCGAGGGCTGTCTTCGCCCGGTCACAAATCGTCTTTGTTTCATCCCGTGCCACACACTATATTTTTCATATCACATGTATTAAAACAGCGAGTTTTGATCTCTGTAGCCAGTTGAAGTAAGACTATTTCAGACAAATAGCGTAGTAATATCTTGACAACGATTTGACGAAAGCTGTCAGATGTTTATGATTTTATTCGCTTTTGTTTATTACAAATGCGATTCTGATAGATTTGAAATAAATACATAAATAATAAAAAAATGAATGTGCCGGGCAGAATTAACGTCGTTTCTCCCCTAGGGCAGAAAAAACTGTCAGTTTCTGACTGACAGTTGCATTGGTCTGAAATTGTCTTGTTTCGACTGACAAAACAGGGATCAAAACAAGCTGTTTCAATGCATGTAATATGAAAAAACATTTTCACATCACTATCATTGATGTAAATTCCTTTTTCTATTTAGTATTAATCCTCTTCGCCAAAACATTGAGTTCTTCTGTGCACTCGTTTACTATATTGGAGACCATTGTAGATTTGACTATCTGTGTTTGTATTTTTCCGTTTAGATTCATAATCTCTCAAATTGTTATCTCTTGCGCATTGTAAGATTGCCTATTCGAACAACCATGTTCACATTTATATCGTGGCTCTAAATTCATTTTTCTCTTCAATATTAATCCTGTTCACTAGAATATCAACTTTTTCTGTTCACTCGTGTACTAGATTCGAGACCACTAGGTTTCTTTAAAGCCCCAATAGTCATCTGACTCTCGGTATTTATATTTATCCGCTTAGATTCATAAGATTGCCCAAAACAAAGAGGTCTGTGATCCTATTCGAACAAACTTTTTCCCATTTCGATCATTGCTGTAAATTCCTTTTTCTCTACAACATTAATCCTCTTTGCCAGAAGAATAGATTGGAGACCACTTTAGGTTTCTTTGAAGCCCCCATAGCGATCTGACTATCTGTGTTTATGTGTTTGGTTAGATTCATAACCCCTCAAATTGTTTTTTTTTTGCGCATTGTAAGCTAACCTAAGAAAAGGTCTGTGATCCTATTGAAACAAACATTTATCACATTTCTGTCATTGCTGTAAATTCTTTTTACTTCAACATTAATCCTGTAATCTTGCTACCTGTCTTGAGTCCTTACATTTTCTAAGGTTTCTGCTCTAATTTATTGCTTTATTTTGTTGTATCCTTATCTAACTACAACCAATTAAGAATAAGTAAGAAATGATTCTTTTAGTAATTTATTGGCAAAAATATGAAAAACACCGCAAGTGTTTTCCATAATTTAGTTTTATCTAATTTTAACTATCGTCTGTGCTTTGAATTTCTACATATATTTATATTATCACTTAAGTGTTGAGTTATTTCGATCATTAAAAATACATTTGTCATTGTTGGTAAATAAATATTATCTTCGACGTGAATTAAACTTCTGTTACGTTTCTGGCCTCCGAAAATCTCGCGCGGCAAGCTCTTTTTTTTTTTTTTTTTTAAAGAGGGCGAGGCTTAGGGGTAGTCCATGGGATTGCATCGCAGCTTATTGTGCACCCTCATTCACAGGTTCTCATTCTCCGTCAAATCCCAGGTTCTTAATGAACCAAGAGATCCTTTTGACTATGGTTGCCCGTTCTTCCCTTTGATCTCCAGTCGGTAGGCCAAGGGATCTCACACGCAGACCTTGCAGGGCTGGGCACATGAATATCACGTGGAAGGCTGTTTCGTCCTCCTCACCGCATTTTCTACATAGGAGGTTTTCAACTTGAATACCCATCTTATGTAGATGTCCGCGGAATACCCAGTGGCCGCTGATGAAGCCAACTACTTTCCGCAGGGTACGGCTAGCTCTTTGTTAGCGCAATAATTAATTCTATTAGTGGAATAGTAAAAGAACTCTCTTCTATTCATGTTACCATATGACAATTTAGGGCACGCTGTCAAATTTCATTTTTCACCGAAACCACCTCCTGAGTAGTAACATATTTTATCGACTAAGAAGTTACCTCGTGGTTTTGTTTTAATCGAAGTGAATCTTCGCCTTTTAATTTTGGATTTTGAGACAAGCCTCTAATTTCCGACAGGGCAACGTTTTGGTTATATTTTTGGGTTATTTCGTGTCCAGTGGGAAAACCATATTGTGGGATTTGTAGAGAGATTTTTTGTGTCCAGACATCGTAACAGTATTCTTATTGCAATTCCCTTAATTCGTAGATATAGGAGAAGTACTTTATAAAGACGGCTTTTGGGGCAAAATCAACGTCCCAGGTTATTGTAGGAGCGCATGGTCGTACTTTTATTACCCTATAACATCTTAGGCAAGTTGTTTTCTGATTTCCTTCTCACCCGCAAGTGGTAATATATGAAAACATACATGAGGGATTAAAGCTCCATTAACAGAGAAAAAAGTTACTAAAAGGTAATTTGTCCTATTTTGTACAGATATAAAAGCTTAGTGTTTTAATAATAATACGTAATTATAGAACTCTATATTTAGTACTCTCGTACAAAACAATTTCTAAATAAATAGATTTTAATTTTTTGCTATAAGTATACCTAAATGAGATTATTTATATGATTTCAACCAGACATAATTTACATATATTTGCACACAGACTAATCCCAATTTCTTACAAGATAACATTTCATGATAAAAGACATTTTGAAAGGGATTCCGTGAGCCGGTAAATCGATTTTCTTTCTTAACTTGCCCCGTTTTTCCTTGCGTAATGTTATAAAATTAATGGCCGTTTGGGAAATAAAAATTTCGTGAAATATGCTTCTGAATCAGGAATTGCTAAATAATAGAAATGATAAAAAAATATATTTTAGAGACTGTATATCCTAAAATTAGGTCAAAATGTAAATAAAAAAATTGCTTGAATATATATTTGAAATATCTTTTAGGGTTATTATAGGTAGAGTATAGTTTTATACGTTAGTAAGTAGGTTTTGTTGCTTTAACGATTCATATTCTGATAGAAGCTTTTAGGATTAGCATACATTTTATATCCTGTAAATATTTTTACCCACGACTCATAAGTAAATTGCGTATTTTTTAACCTATAACTCTGTCAGTAAGTGTCAAATTATTGAGTAGTTGTGTTATAGTTTCATTTACTAAACTAGTGGAGTAAGTAAATAGAAACCTGTATTATTACGTTGGTTACCTACAGTTTTCATTAAATTAAACTAACATTTGACATTTCTCAGACAGAACTGTCCAGAGATAATAGAACAGATTTGTTGATGCCTAATATAAAGTTGGCAACAAGTTCCGACATCAGCGCGCCATTGTCCTATGGTAGAAGCTCATCGATTTAAAAATGGGCGGGATATACCAGCATATTGGAATACATACGCTTATATTTTAAAATTTTATATCCTTACTGTGAATATATAAATTTTAAAATATAAGCTATATATTTTCATACTAGCAGAAATAAAATCAAAATAAAACAAGGATTAATAATAATAGTTTTTATTTGAACACAGAAAATATTTAATCATAAGAAAAAATAAATACAATAATAAAAACAAATTTTATTTATAAAATAAAATATTTTAAAAATAACATTATTAAATCAAACATAAAAATACATTTTAATAAATACAATTTTTATTTGAACACAAAAACACATTTAATCATAAGAAAAAAATAAATACAATAAACAAACCAAATTTTATTTATAAAAAAACATAGGTATTTTTAAAAGAGAACAGTTTATTTAAAATAAAAACAAGATTTATTTAAAAAATGAAAATACTTTCTAATCAGACCAACAGAAGCACATCTTTTAAAATATCTTTTTATCTATAAACTCAAATATATATAAATTTTGAAACTTAAATTTAATAATAAACAACATAGTTATAACTTAAATACTAATATCACAAAAAACGTAGATTTTATACTATTATCACACAAACAGGTACAAGTTAAATTATTTCCGAAAAAATATTAAAAGTGACCAAAATAATAAATGATAAATTGTAAGGTACAAAAAAGTTGTTTAAACTTTGCTTGTAGTTACAAATACATGTAGGTATTTACATATTATTACACTAATGTCACAGAAATGTACGATAGGTAATCACTACTTTTATAACAAGTTAAATTTTATATTAATTTAACGAAATAAGAATTAAAATTTACATTACACATTGCACAAATTACATAGTTAATAAACACATGAAGCTCCTTATTACGAAAATGTTCATCATAACAGGATTGAAAGACTTACACACTACAACACAACATTTATATCTAATAAAATAACCTGGTAGTGACATGTTTAAAACTATTCACTATACTTTTGCACCCTTTTTACGCTAAAACTACCTTCAATTTATATTAAACTAAATCCACTTGCACTTCCCTGTCACTATGCCGCCATTACTGTTTTTTCGCGCTACCAGCTGATCAGATTTTTGGTTTAGTTCCCATTTTCACCACTACAGAATGCGATTGCGCCTTATGGGTTGCGCACAAACATGTTGGCGCCTTTGGGCTATATTTCAAAAAGTCTCTTAATTTGTCTATGGAACTGTCTGTGAAATCGAATATTTTGACAACTTATACCAACATTTAAATTGTATATTTGTTATTTTTAGCTTTTTACAAAACCATTTGGTAAGTCGTGGGTAAAGCATAGTACTTCACTCGAGGAACAAATTGCATATTTAGCTCGTTTATTTAGCCCCTTCGCTCGCAAGCTCGCTCATGGGCCAAACACACTCGCTGTAATATGCAATTTACTTCACTCGTAAAGTAATATACTATTACTAAATTTAGAAAGCCTGATGTTGGGCTTTATTTTTTTTGTGATATTGTCATTTACGATGATAAGGTAGTTTTACTCTACATAATATTTTAATAGTATTCTATTTTATTGTATTATTAACTTCCCGCTAAAAAAAATTAAAATTTTTTTTAAAATCGGGAAGTTATTGGTTTCACCCCGTTTTTCGAAAATCGAGTTTTCATCGGATTTCAATGTTTTGAGGTCTTAGGAACCTCCCCTGACTATTTTTACGAGGGTGTCTGTATGTCTGTATGTACGTGTGGATGTGTGTGTGGATGTATGTAAACCTCTTATAACTTTTGAACGGCTTGACCGATCGGAATGAAATAAAAAGCATTCCAAAGAGTTCCATCTAACTTAGATTCACTGTCAGTTTGAACCGATTCGAGCCGGTAGATTTTGAGAAATATCAAAATAACCGAAAAAAACAATTGGTAAAAATGATGTTTTTTGAGCATATCTTTTTGGCTATTGCATCGATCAATTTCATAACCTAATCAGCTCTCAAGCTTAAAAAGCCACGTCGAATGCCGTTTTGCAAATTAAAATCGGTTGATTCGTTCGTGAGATATCGTTGTCGAAAAATTTAAAAAAAAGTGTTTTTTTTTCAATAACTTAGAGATTTTTTGACTAACCGATTTTGCACTCCCGGTAACGATTTTAGGTCTCAAAAAACTGCGTCGAATGCCATCTTCAACATCAAAATCGAATAAGGCGTTAAAAAGTTATGGCTTTTTAAACATTTCAAAAAAAGTCAAAAACGTCAAAATACGTCACGTTACTATAGCTTTGCGGTTAAAACTAGCGGGAAGTTGCAAGGATGGCCTTTAAGGTCAACCTCTTTTCGAATTTTTAACTTCCCGCTAAAAAAAATTTAAATTTTTTTTAAAATCGGGAAGTTATTGGTTTCACCCCGTTTTTCGAAAATCGAGTTTTCATCGGATCTCAACGTTTTGAAGTCTTAGGAACCTCCCCTGACTATTTTTACGAGGGTGTCTGTATGTCTGTATGTACGTGTGGATGTGTGTGTGTGTGTGTGTGTGTGTGTGTGGATGTATGTAAACCTCTTATAACTTTTGAACGGCTTGACCGATCGGAATGAAATAAAAAGCATTCCAAAGAGTTCCATCTAACTTAGATTCCCTGTAAGTTTGAACCGATTCGAGCCGGTAGATTTCGAGAAATTTCAAAATAACCGAAAAAAACAATTGGTAAAAATGATGTTTTTTGAGCATATCTTTTTGGCTATTGAATCGATCAATTTCATAACCTAATCAGCTCTCAAGCTTAAAAAGCCACGTCGAATGCCGTTTTGCAAATTAAAATCGGTTGATTCGTTCGTGAGATATCGTTGTCGAAAAATTTCAAATAAAGTGTTTTTTTTTTAATAACTTAGAGATTTTTTGACCAACCGATTTTGCACTCCCAGTAACGTTTTTAGGTCTCAAAAAACTGCGTCGAATGCCATCTTGAACATCAAAATCGAATAAGGCGTTAAAAAGTTATGGCTTTTAAACATTTCAAAAAAAGTCAAATACGTCAAAATACGTCACGTTACTATAGCTTTGCGGTTAAAACTAGCGGGAAGTTGCAAGGATGGCCTTTAAGGTCAACTTTTTTTCGAATTTTTTTGTATTGTAATCATCTAGGTCAAAGTCAGTTCGTTAGATCTCAAGGCGAGTTTAAATAGTTTAATTTGTATTCTCACGTAGAACATGAGTTGGTTATAAAAGACAGTCTGGAGTCTGAGGTTGTCTGTAAGAGTCACCCTTTAGGGTGTCACGAAAAGAGACCCTTAGGTTCGGCCGTTGTGACTCTTGACTCGTGACTCTTTGAAACATGCCACCACATAGTGGAATTGGTAAGATTAGTTTACGTTAGTGTTTTTACCGTTATTACTCGTAATATTTTAATCTATTTGTTGTTTGTTTCCTGTTGTTTAAGTATATCATCTTCCACTTGGTTAGGTCTCTGCCTTCAGCAGGATACCTCTCATCCCAAACCACTAGGGCTTATTCTCTATCCCTGATTTTTAATATCTGGAAAATAAATAATCCAGACGTGAATGAATGAATTTATTTTTAATATCTGGAAAATGAATAATCCAGACGTGAATGAATGAATTTATCAAGGTTAAGGATCAATAATGAGTATATAGAGTTGAAGAAATATTTAGTATTTTACTCCCTTTTGTGTTTTTGGATTGATTTGACTGTTTCTAAGTTCCGCCACTGTTACTTAACCTTTCATTTCCTATTCCTAGTCGCTCCACACTGATTTGTCCTCGCTTTTGAATTTATTATGTTTGCCTAAGCTGGGGTCGAGTCCGCTTTACGCAAAATTACAATATTTACTGAAAAATATACTACGATTGATGCTGTTGGTTAGGCCTTTGCTGACCGATCGGTATGGACCTTTCTGACCGGATCTCGGACCAACGCTTTTAACGGATTTTCGAATTTTGAGGTTACAGTTTCCGTACGATTCGATGATTTTGGGACCTTTTATTGAATCGACTAATTAACTGTTTGAGGGTAATGAAAGGGTTGGATTTGTTTGGTTGTAATCATCTTTGAACTCACATTATTGGGTGGATGTGGTCAAATAATAATCTTTTATTCTTCTTTCCTTGGTATAAAGTTATACTGAGTACAGTTCAATATATAAATTTTTGAAGTTAAATCTTTTTCTGGCACACCTGAGACATACTGCAATATAGACATATTATAGGCATAGGTTTTGTATTATACCCCTTTCTTGATCGATTTTCCAAAACTACCAAACACATATTTTTTTATTTTTAACGAAAAAGCTAAATAACTGTTTTCATACTGCTTGCTTCAAAATATCAAAAAATCCTTCCTTATTGGGTATCTACGTCATAAAAGCAATTCTTCGTTCAAATTTCATATTTTTAGCTTATTAAGTAGTTTAGAGTCTGCGATGATGAATCGGTCATTTAGTCAGGACTGCTGCAAACAATTGTAGATTAAAAAAAAACTCGTTGTTTATCGTTATAAAGTTTTATCGGTAATCCTGTCTATCCCGTTAAACTGGTTAGAAGTGATGTGTTTTTTTCAATGATTTGAAAATCCAAGCTTACAAAATTACAGATCGATGATGAGGGAAAGTGGGTTTGTTTGGGAAAAGTCACATCATTCACAAAATGTAAATTATTTGTGTACTGAGATTTAATGAAACTAATTATTGAGTTTATTTGTTGAAAATTCAGGGTCTAAATAAATTACTGTTTACTGTATATATAAACCACTAAAATAGTTAATTGAAGCAAAGTTTTATAAAAGATCAAGGTTTGAATGAATAAATTTTTATGATAAAAAGTCATTTATGAATGGGGAAATTTGTATTGGGAATCGAGTTTAATGCTTCAAGCATTAATATAGAGAAAGCCTTCCGTGCTTGTAAAAACCAAATTTTTATGCAATATGTGGGTGAAACCGTACTCAATCATACTTTAATCTCACATGACGATATTGAAACATGATTTTTTGAACCGATTTTGGATGATATTCTTGAAGTTCGTCCTGAACCGGAATAACATTTTTGACAAGTAAACAATACAAATAGTATATTGTATGGCAAATGGTGAAACAAGACGATTTCTGACTAGGGCGAGAGTTGATTGCCCGAACGAAGCGAGGGCTGTCATCGCCCGGTCAGAAATTGTCTTTGTTTCATTCCGTGCCACAGACTATATTTTTCATATCACATGCATTAAAATAGCGAGTTTTGATCTCTGTCTCCAGTCGAAGTAAGACTATTTCAGACCAATGCAACCGTCAGTCAGAAAAACTCTGACAGACTTGAAATAATGACATTTGTTTTTACCCTAGGAGAGAAACAACGTTGTTTTTCCCCTAGGTCAGAAACAACTGTCATTTTCTGACTGACAGTTGCATTGGTCTGAAATTGTCCTGTTCCGACTGGCAAAAAAGGGATGAAAACTAGCTGTTTCAATGCACGTGGTATGAAAAAGCATTTGTATTACAAAAGGTTCTGAGTAAGACTACCATTAAGTCTTTGTAAATTTGTAATGGCAATATCAGATTTGACGAACCTATCCTGGTATTACCATCTCAAAACTTAACCAGCAACTCTCATATATTGTAACTTTTTTACAAAAATGTGAGTGCTAGTGATGAAATGGTTTGGTGTTTCTATGACTATACAGCGAAAGGGAAGGAGAAAATAGGTACTTTTTTTTATTTTATTTTAAAATATTTTTTTATATCACATGCATTGAAACAGCTAGTTTTGATCCCTGTTTTGCCAGTCGAAATAAGACAATTTCAGACCAATGCAACTGTCAGTCAGAAACTGACCTAGGGGAGAAACAAATGTCATTATTTCAAGTATAAGTCTGTCAGAATGTTTCTGACTGACAGTTGCATTGGTCTGAAATAGTCTTACTTCGGCTGGCTACAGAGAACAAAACTCGCTGTTTCAATGCATGTGATATAAAAAATATAGCGTGTGGCACGGGATGAAACAAAGACGATTTCTGACCGGGTGATGACAGCCCTCGCTTCGTTCGGGCAATCAACTCTCGCCCTAGTCACAAATCGTCTTGTTTCACCCCTTGCCACACAATATACCTACTATTTCGTATCACATGCATTGAAACAGCTAGTTTTGATCCCTGTTTTGCCAGTCGAAACAAGACAATTTCAGACCAATGCAACTGTCAGTCAGAAACAAATGTCATTAGTTCAAGTCTATCAGAATGTTTCTGACTGACAGTTGCATTGGTCTGAAATAGTCTTACTTCGACTGGCTACAGAGATCATAACTCGCTGTTTCAATGCATGTGATATGAAAAATATAGTGTGTGGCACGGGATGAAACAAAGACGATTTCTGACTAGGGCAAGAGTTGAGTGCCCGAGCGAAGCGAGGGCTGTCATCGCTCTTGTTTCACTCCTTGGCACACAATAAACTATTAACACTAAATTATATTTCTTTTTCAGGTAGGTCCCGTACGAGATTAGCAAGGATTACCAGGTTTGTGCAAAAATGTTATTATCTTTTGTATATTTTTATTCATAAAATGAGATAAATATAACTAAAAATTATTTATTTATGTTATAGATTCACCATGGGAACTATCTTCGTTTGAACTTTTTTAAATTTTTTATATTACAGAAATTGTCCATGTCACGCAATAGTAACGCGCGCAGTTTTTCGGATAAATTGCAATACAACTTGCAATCGCGAATAGTGAAAAGTATAGTTTTTTTTGTGTTAAAAATTCGGTATTAACAATGAACATAATAGTGCTTCTACAAAGATAACTACAAAAAACTGCGATTGCTGTTGAACAAATCGGTGAGTATGTATTTACAAACAATTAATATACTTTTTTTATAAAGAGCATTGTAGATCTTCCCCTTCAGGGTATTTAGTTTTATCGCAACAAATTTCCAATTACTGGTTTAGAGAACATCAAACGACTAGCATTCTTTTCAACATCGGTAAATATTTCTTTCCTCCCTGCGGACATGAAACAAAGCGGTAGACACTCCTGGATAAGCAAAACTCCCATTGGGGGTCGTAACGCAACTTCAGGCAACTTCGTCGTTTAAAACTTGGCACAGCTTCTGACGTACCCACTCTTCTCGATTAGCATATTTAGTAGATATTGTTTTTGGTGTTGGAAGCTCCCTGTATTTTAATGGTAATAGCATACTGCAAAAACAGTATTTTGAACTGGTGCGGCAGGCGATTTTCCACTGTTTAGACAATATTTTCACTTCAATTGTCGAACTATGTCTGTTGTTGTTGCAGCTTGAAATGCATTGTTTTTGGGAGTTATTACGAATTGTGTTGTATCGAATTCAGTTGTCAATTTATCGATAATACACTAGGGTATTTTCCATTCAAGCGTTATGTGCTTAACTACTACGATATAAAATAAATAGCTTAATAAAATTCAATTTGGTATCAATTAATTTTATTAGATTTATATTTAACTACCTACTCTAACATTTAATGACATACTTAGTATATTTACCATATATATTTGTTTATCATTTGTATCAACTTAACACTTGAAAATTGATGCAGAAACGTAGTAATGAAACTATACTCTAGCCGTTTAAAAGATGGAATTCAAGGACGCGTGATCAGTGACTGGCCGGCGTAATCGTACGATGCCACGCCTTCTAAACTGAAATAACGAAGGACAGTTTACACTGTACTCATACCAGAGATAATATAAACTGTAAGCATCGAGGGTGTTGAGGGGTGTAAATCGGACTTGTGACGTTGGTTGGGGAGAGTAATATTCAGAGTGCGTGCCGTTCACGTGATCATTCCATCTTTTGAACGGCTCCACTATAGTTTTCTTAATATAATAAGTAGAGAAAAAAAATTGTGAAAATAAATTAAAAGTTCTGACCTGCATGAAAGTAGTTTTCTTTTATATTCATGCAATCTTTACTCTGCTTTTTTATTCTTTATCCAATTCATCAAAAATAGTTTTCAGTACATGTTAAAAAACAATAAACACGAGTTTCCACTTACTTATTCCACAGCACTATACCTACGAGAAAATTTGTTGTTACTCGCTACTATATATGTACTTCTTTCTAGAAAATAAAATACGCTTGAGGATATTTTTACTGTATTATAAACAAGTATCTATTACCTTTTATGTTATTTCTGATTATATTATATTAAAATGAACATCAAAATAGAGTAGGTTTCTTTCATTTCGGGTACAATTTCAATCTGTACCTTTTGTTTTGTTTACGGTATTTTGATAAACTTTTTATATTTAACAATATAATGATTTTCTGTTTTTAAAGCCAATGGCACGAAGTATAGATACCAGGAGTTTAAACGTAATGTTAAAAAATTGGTCTCAATTTAGAGGACAGAACTATTGCCGGTAGAGTGCGCTCGTGTTCCTAAGATACTCGTTTAAATCCTTACGCGGGAAGTTTTGTTACTATTGACAGCTTTTATGACAACTAATTTTAAATAAATAAATTAATATTCTATATTGAATTTAATTTCGCGAAATTTAAATGTCATAAACATCGGTTCTTATAAGGCTCTAGAAGTTCTTATGGTTACTCGCGCCGCCAGTGGCAAAAAATAGAACTATGATCTGGGTTGATTATTGAGACCAGAAATATTATGGAAAAGCCTATACCGTGTAGACTCCTGGTATCTAGTCTTCGTGGCCAATGGGATAAATTTTGATTTCTTAACCTGGGCTGTAGCCAGAAAATAATTTCGGGGGGTTTGGTTTGGCTAAGCAGTAGAAATACTTTAAATTATTTTAAAGAAGAAATATAATGGTGTTACTTATCGCATATTTTTATTAGATAACCGTTACAGAATTACAAACCCTTTATTACAATATTAAATTTAGTCTTCTGGCTTTTTTTGCTGCGAACAAGTCAAGTACCTCCTCAGTCTCGATTTCAATAATTCTTCGGTGGATTGACGTTGACGCCAAGCCATTCAGGCGTTCCTTGCCTATTGAGTTTCTCAAATAAGTTCTAAGGCGTTTTATAGAAGACCTTTCAAGGGTACATATGGAAACAGGCAGTGTCGCCAAGATCTTTAAGAGTTTGTGAATGTTTGGAAATTAGGTCTGGTTGCATTCTCCGATAGCTTTAATAGCACACGTTGGTTGATCTATTTCAGATTCATTAGATAAGCCATTTTACCTGCCACATAGGTACCTAATTGAGCTTTTACCATACTTTTTATACAGTTTAAAGTAATTTTCGTAATGATTACGATTAATTTGTGCTTTATAAAACACAGACAGCATAAAAATGTTAAGAGATGAAAATGTGGATTAAATTTTGAAATCTCGACTGTGGCTGATCAAGTGATCAATAAACTCATCCAAAAGTGGAATCATCATAAAATGTGTTGTAGTTTGCCTTATACTGCTGGAGTGATGGTAGTCGCGAAATTTTGATTTCCTCATTTACTATAGTAAGCAAGTTTTGTGCATTAATGAAAAGTTTGGCAAATTTGTAATTAAAATTTTGAAAAAGATTTTCAATAGTTTTAATAATTAAATCAACGTGTTTCCGTCAAATCACTGAGGGGAGATTGAACTAAGTATTTTGCATAATAGCATAGTAGCGTTCCCTGGTACAATCAAATATCTAATCAAGAGATTCTTAGAAGAGCTAAGTGTCTACCTATAGAGATTTTGATCTCCTGTGCTCGCCTACGTTGGACAGGTCATGTCTATCGATTGTATGAGAATCGGCTAGAAAAATGTGTACTTTTTGGAGAAATAAGCGAGGGAGTTCGTAGACAAGAAGGTCAGGAAAAACGTTATAAAGACGTTTTACACGAAACACTAAAAACGTCAACTTATTAAGCAACTGGGAACGCCATGCAGCTAATAATTGGAGACAAATGGTTTCGAACGTCCATTCTCAATCCGTCGTAGAGCATTTAGATACACACCTGGAAATTTTCAGTATCCGGACTGTGGCTGCGTAACTTCATCAATAATAGGACTTTATAGCAGTAGGCGTACGCACATGCAATAATGGAATAGTGGATAACTTCAAACTCGGCATCTAGTTCCGGCAATAATAATAGTAACATAGCTGCATAAGCTTATAACAAAATCACTTGAAATTATTGATTTCAAAAAAAGCCTTTGACGATGTTTCAGTATCCATGTCAGCACTTAGTTCGTCTAGTGTATCAACTATAGCTTTATAGATTTCCTTAAATCTTAACAACCCATCGTGATTTTTAACTTAACCCACACATTGCTATAAGTTTTCTTCATTGTGCCTAGGGAGAGTTCTTCTCGATATTTTCTTTTAAGCACTTGGGACGTTTCGCTGATAAAATTTCCGACCGATTTTACAACTACAATATTTCGAATCGGCTGAACCTGGCAATAATGACTCGGAGCTAAATTTAATGAATGTGAGCTGCAAGGAACGAATAAGACTTCTGGATGTGACTCACGAATTACTGCTTGCAGACCTTTAAAACTTTCTTTCATCGAAGGTAATCCATCATATCTATGTTCGACTTAATATTCTCAGTCTACACCCTGATAAAATTGTATGAGCTAAATATTTTCCTTTTGTATTCTCATAATTCTCAACAGATACAAAAGTTAAAAAATTTTTTTGCTCGGCACATCTCACACAAATGGACATCTGTTCTTGTCGTGACACATCAGTAGTTTCGTCAACTCTAAATGTTTGTGTAGAAATGAACTATGAAGAGATATCGTTATTTGTTTTAGAAATATTGATTTATTAGTTGTCATAAAAATAAATGACTACTTTGATAACGATGTTTTTTTTTCACTACTCTGTTTATTTTCTTCCTGTATTATCTCCTCTGTAGTGGCTAATTATGTTGTGTACAACCATCGATTTAGACAGATTTAACAGGATTTAACTAGAGTCCTATTCATACTCATTTCGGGGGTAGGATCAATCCCTCTTGATCCCCGTCTTGGCTACGGCCGTTATGTTAACCAGTAACAGTTGGAAATTTATATAACCCTTTTACGTCTAAAGAATACTTAATAATCAATTATTCATCATTCAAAATCTTTCTTAAATAACGTAAGCCTAAATTCAAAACATTTCCATGAAACGAGAAGACGTTATCACTGAAAAGTGGTTGAGTATTTGCGTTTGAAAATTGTTTACATAAGCACTGAGAAAAGGCATCGACCAACACAGACATAAGGCAAAGACTACATCTGCAAACATTTGCACCTCCCGACTCACTTTAGGGTTTGATGAGGGGATGAATTTCCTTCTGAATACGTCTTCGAAGTTTTGTCAGAAGTTTAGTATATTAGCCAAGCTGCTTATTGTGTATCTAAAGTTGGTTAAACTGAGTTTCCAGTAACTGTGTGGTTAAATTTATATAGTCATTCAATTTGATTATTAGATATAAGTAGTAAAATATTACTAAACTGACCCCCAAAAAAATAGAACACTTTTTACTGAAAATGTTAGTTGGATTAATTCAGGGACTCTTAGTCCGATTTCAATGATTTTCTTCTATGATAGAGTAGATTTTCAGGAATTATCCTTGCTATAGTTTAAGGGTGCCCAACCTTTTTTACCCAAGAGCCACATACTTATCTCTTTGTTGCCAGGCAGACCAACATTCCGTGAGGTTTGAGGGGTATGGAACAAAGGGGGAGTCCGGGATTCTTACCCAGGAAAATTATGAAATTGTTAGTTTTATTTGACCCTTACTTTCAGATAAATGTAATTTTTTTATATTTAATAGTTGTTAGTGAACTTATAACTTGTTTTATAAGGTGCTTTTAGTAAAAATTAAGATAAACTCTAACTTCTGGAATCAATGTTATGTTTTAACCATCTGAAAAAAATCAAAACAGACCTAACTACAATTCTGAGTAGAACCAACATTGACATTTTAGAGTATTTTTTTATTTTTTAACAAAATACCTAGTATTTACAAAAAGTTTCGTAAGACATTTAAAACTGCTTAGTACTCAGAATGCCTTTCTACTATGTATTAGTCGTCCCAATAGCCCAATAGTAAATAAGGAGTTTAAATGCCCATCTAAAAGGGATGACTGGAATGTTGATTTTTTAATGTTCATTTTGGAGAATGTCTGCCCATAAACATAAGTGGAACCAAAAACTGAAACCATAGTACGAACACACTTTTTGATGTTCTTGAAATCTTGCTGCTCTTGTTTTTTAGCGACACGGCAGACCACACAAAACCGTGTCGTGGACCGTAAGTTGGGCAGCCCTATGTGTTTCTTCCTCTTGTTTATAGTACTGCACCTAGTCAGTGCGGCATCCTTTTTTTGAAATATGCAATTTCCTCAAGAGGAATGTGCTTCTATTCCTCCACAAGCTATTATCTTAGCGCTGAAGAAGGTTTCCCGAACTGTTCTAGCCCGTACTCGCTTTTCTAACTCGTGGTGTATATCTGGACATGGTAAGCAGGAAGTTGTTTCCAATACATAATGCAAAGGGTACAACAATTTCTTCTAAGGGATTAATGTACCTACGCCTTCGTTCTTAATACGATCCTAGCCAACACGTATTCGGCCAAAACAAGTTTACTTTAACAAGTATTATAACTTAGTAACTTATTTCCTTATTGTTTCTCTACTTTCTTAAGTGATTACTTGTTTCTCAATTACAAGAAAATATATAATTAATATCTTGGTCCAATAAATCTAACGCCACATTAGAAGTTACTCCTTTCCGTTTTCTACTGGAATGAATCCCTATCAACTTGTTTTCCTCCTTTATTAAATCTTTTCATACTTGAGCAACTGATTTTTAAAAACTAATAAACTATACATAACCTTCTAATTCAGTCTTAAAATGTATTTGCATTGACAAAATTAAACATTATATTTAATATTTTGTAAATCTATAAAATTTCCGCCTGTTCATGAATTTCAATACCGAATATACAATTTCACGAGTTTGTGAACTAAAGTATATTTAATTTTCGAATTCATTACTAATAAATCAAATGAAAATAAAATAACCTCTGTGATTTGGCAACACTGTACCTACTTCTCACTGCACTAAAGACTCACAGCAATTACCTCGACAAACTTTTGGAAAATAAATTTGCTGTTTATACTAATTGGGTGAATTACAATACCAAATACACAATTTCACGAGCTTGTGAACGTTTAATTTTCGAATCCATTAATAATAAATCGAATGAAAATAAAATAACCACTCTGATTTGGCAACATTGCACTCTCTCACTGTACTGAAGACTCAAAGTAATTACCTCGACAATCTTTTGGAAAATAAATTTTCTGTTTATGCTAGTGCGCATGTTTAAGTCACGGTTTAATTTGGTTTAGTCAAGTGGTATAGTTTCGTTCAAAGTTAATTTTTGCTTTTTTTGAATTCATATTTCATGTCGACAAAAAATGCCGACAAAAGATTTCCTTTGGCGGCATTTTTTGTCGGCATCAATCTTTTGTCGGCATTCTTTAAACTTAATTAACTTTAAACGAAACTATACTCGCGATTAATCTGTGCAATATTAACACTATTAACAGGTAACACATAGGCAGGCCACTTGGTGTTGTCAAAGAAGATGAGGTCGTGTCGCTAGTCTTTTAACAGGGCAACTCAATTTTTCAGCTATGTTTAAATCCGCCATTTTTTTGTGGGTCAGCTAAGAGGATCACAGTGGATTAGGTCATCATAGAGTTACTATTAGAATTCCATGCCAAAATTCTAATAAAATGTTTAAATTTAATTGTTGTCGTACAAATACTTTCCCTCTCAGAGTAATAAATAAACATTATTACACAAAGAAATCTCGTGACGCACGCGGTATAAACAAAGTCAAATCAGAGAATCACCAAATTAAATATCAACACACTTTTAATTTTTTAAAGCTATCTTGGAATCTAACTAATTTATCTTGTCAAAAATTTTAGCCTAATTTCCCTTAAATATTAATTATATCCAGCGAATTGAAGAAACAAGCGTAGCTTGATTAGTGTAATTTAGCCGAGATTTTCTTTCTAAACGATTCAAATTTATATTAAAAGAATGACAAAGTAAATGAGTACCAGACACGGCCCGTATCTGGAGCCACTCTTATAAATTGCTATAAATCATCGGAGTTTCATTTTCATAGCCGAGCATAAATTTCTATTTCCTACCGTTTATTTCATTAGACTCATCCTGATTTATGGCCCTTTTCGCCTCATTATTGCTCTTCGGGTTTTTCTAACCCGAATTGAAAGGAACGGATGATAATATGCATGTGGAGCTATTCGAAGATTTATTCTGTCATTTTTTGGTTGTGAGACGATAAAATTGAAAGGAAAAAACGCTGATTGGGAATTAGACGACTTATCTTTAATTTATTATCTAATGTTTGTATGGATTTCGGTGAAATCGAATAAAACTCATAGCCATTCGAAAGAACATAAATTTTAGTATTACAGGGTGCTTCACTTTTATCATCAAATAGTCCATAAGCTCTTACATTTAAGATTGTTGGCACGAAAGTGAGTGAACAACTCCACCCAAAGGTCTTCAGCAGCAATATTCTCATTGTTCCAGCTTTTTAATTTATAATCTGTCGCGTAATTGCAAATAAGCGAAAACCTGTCGAACAATTCCGTATCTTGGTTACAGCTAAGAAATGCTTGTGTGATTAATAAATCCGTCACATTCTTCTACCCAACTAGGTGCTTTGATCAAATTTGTCCATTTAAGTACTTCTAGTTCTGAATTGAACTGACATCGTTGCTCCAAGTACTCAGTTGCCTGTAATTCGAACTGTGTGAGGAAGAATATAACCACAATTAGGACAGGGATTTTTGAAAAGTACTCTTAGAACATTTGTACATTTGTCGACGTCCAGAGAAGAGAAGCGAAGAAAGAAAAGATAGGGAGGTAAATGAGATATTTTAGGTATGACGACCCTGTTGTAGGACTTATGTCCTTTTCAGGGAGTGGAAGGGAGTGTTTGGATGGTGTTAGTATCGGTCGTCGGAACCGCTCTCACAAACTTCCCCATTTGCATCAGGTTGTATAGATTCAACTGTTGTTCTTGTTATCCAAGGCGTACCTGAAGAGTCTTTTCTTTTTGGTGTGACTGTAAGTGTATGTGTCGAGGTGTAACCGACGTGGTGCAATGTGGGGTTAGGAGATTGACGCTGTGGCGTGTCTCCTCCATCGTGGTGCTCCCCCATTTGGCAAGGACGAAGGGAATCACAGAAACCTTTGCCAAGGGCCCCGACATCCAAGAAGTAGCTTTTCTTAGACTTAAAAATTTGCAAGACTATCTTAAGGTCCGGCATTAACGCAAGCCACCTTGTTTTACTGTAGCCCAAAGAGTTTCTGATCCACTATGTCAGTGGAATCACATATCTCTTTCAGAGATTCTACTCGAACGCTGTAGATGTAGAAATATGAATTTATTTTTCAATTATGCACTCGAAGCCAACTGGAGGCCAATCGGTGACTCTTTTGATCTTCACATCTAATAACAATGAGTTAAGCGGGACACTTTTGCTTTTACTGGGGACATCGGCACAAACAGTCTGAAAGATCGAATGTCCTGTCCAAAGCGATTGTGTATGGTCAGGTAAGGTATACACAAAAGTATATTCTAGCAAAGAAACCTGGGTCAATCGACCACAATCTACAATATAGGTACTGCTAGATGGCATTGCTGTGAATGATTTAGACTGAGTGAATCAATACGGCATTTTTATTGATTAACATTGATGTGTGTGGTCATTAATGTACAAGAAATTATTGACCGAACTATATACAATTTCTTATATTTTTTTCGTTTAAAGCTAAGATTTTCAAGAAATTTCTCAGGCTATCATTTGTAAGTTAGAGAAAAATGATTTCGTCATAATGCTAACAGTTATCAGGCAGGTACCAACAATTTATTCAAGAAATAACGTAAGTTTCTAAAGGTGACGGTTTGCACGTAAAATGTAGACAAAATAAAAAAGTGAAGAGCCCATTAAAATGTGCAGAAATTGTGAGTACATCATTGTTTCCACTTCGCGAAAAGCACGTAAGAATAAAGGTCAAAAAGGTCAAATGGACTCGTAAGTATTCAAAGTCGCACTTTATATGCAACCGACATTGCATACTGCTATAATAGGACTCGGCTATCTTTGCACTTATTCAAATATTTTTATATTTTTCAGAGAGAATATGTAATTCTGCTTCGTACCTACTTCCGTTTCATTAGAAAGAGCAATTTTAACTTGTGTATCTTTATTGTCTTTTCCTGTAGGTACATTCCGGCATGAATACTGTTCATAAAGGGAAAATTTATTACATGACCACTAAATTTGAACACAACGCGACGTTCGATAATTAAAACTAAACACCGTTATGTGGAAATTAATATTTTTGTAATATTAAAATATATTATAATTAAATGACCCACTGGTGTAACTTTCGGTTTGTTTTTGTTGTAAATTTAGTTCCTTGATATTGAGTATTTTAATTAAAGCAGAAATAGGTATTATGTAACAGGCTAGGCTGGTTCTAAAATTGGCTCAAATTGTCCACGTTACTTTTTTACACCAATTTACTATATATGCCTGTCCTATACTTTGAAATAAGCATATCAAGTGGGTATAATTATATTATTTTGATTAAAATTAGGACATAGTTAGTAACAAGTTTTTCCTCCTCGAGCTCTTATTACGGCTTGCATCCTTCTGGACATACTTAGAATTGGATTCTTGATTTTGCATGTAGTGCAGTTCAAAGGTCTTCTTTAGTCCTTGGAACGAGATTTCTTCGTCGTATGCAATATTTTAGATGATCTCATATGTTTTATTTATCGGTTTCTCATATTTTGCATCAGCACAAATCTTCCTTATCCGATATGACCAACATATGGCTTAACATGTTCTAGCAGGATTCAAATCGCTATTCATACGTTCAGTTATTTTTACAAGTTCGGTATGTCCTGCCCAACCGATGCGTTTCCAAATCATTCACAGAAATCTTGAAATCTAAGGGCCTTTTCACATGGATCGACGCTCGTTGTGGAAGACGATAGCTGTACGACTCTACGGATTTTTTATCTAATACCTCCCAAATACCTGAAGAAGATTTTTCCGTGAAATGGTGGATTTTTTCATAGATAGACTGGGCTATATCGTGAGGTATTGTACATGATTAGCATTAGATGCGAACTTCGAGACGCGATTTCAAACGTCCCGTGTGCAGATGGGCTTACATTGCAGTTGGCGTAATATTTCACAACTCATATTTTCATCCATCTAGCTTTTACAAATCAATTCTGCTCTCATCAGTAATGAGATTTTTTTTCCATAGCTCAATATTCTACTGGAAATGAATTTTTACAAATTCTAAATGATGCACTTTGTTAGTGTTAAGAAGATGTGGAACTCTTTTCCAATTAACATCAAGTACCTTATCAGAGAAAAGGGAAGATTTAATAAAAGCTATAAACAATTTGGATATAGAAGCAAAAAAAGTGGGATTAGTAATTAATAAAAGAAAAAACCAAATATATGAAAGTGAACGAAAATGCTAGAAGGAGACTAATATTAAGAAGTGACCAAGTTTAACTATCTAGGAGTAACAATAGGAAAAAGCAGCAAAGAGAGAATACAGGAGAGGATCCAGAAGAGTATGCGAGCTTTTGGAAGGAATAAACAACTACTCAGACCCAAAAACCTCAGCAAAAAAACAAAGACCAAAATGTACAAGACATTGATTAGACCAGTTATCACCTATGCAGTGGAAACAACGACGCTAACAAAAAAAGATAAAGAAGATCTAAAAATAGTAAAAAGAAAAATAATGAGGTCAATATTGGGACCAAAAATAACAGGTGATGGAGAAATAAGAATAAATACTAACAAAGAAGTTGATCAAGAAATGTGAGGAGAGAACATAGAAAGATACACAAAAGGAAGGCGATTAGAATAGGCAGGCCACATAATGAGAAGAACACCTACAGAAATGATAAAAAAATCACAAACTGGACACCACTAAGATAAGAAGAAGAGGAAGACCCAGGTTAAGATGGCTGAACCAGATAGAGGAAGACGTAAAAGTAATAAAAATAAAAGACTAGAAGACGAAATGCAGAAACAGAAAAGATTGGAAAAAGATAATCAACGCCGCAAAAACACATGCATGCAGACCTATAAAGAAATAGACTTAACAGGAATAATCCACCTTGAAAATCGGATTACGATATGCCTCGACATTGCCATAATCCACTAAGATTGAACGGTAGTGATTAGTGATGATGATAATAACCTTATCTTGCAATTCGTAGCTCATTTCTGAGATATTTCAAATAATCCCGTGTATATAGAACTAACCAATAAGAACCATCATTATTCGATAGTTTTGATATAAGTATATTGTAAGAAGTAATTTCAGTATTGTCATAAGGAAGAGGTTTAATTCAGTAAATTTTTTCTATCCAATAAAGACTTCCTTTTGTTTTTTATTAATCTAACTGAATTTAGCATTCCAATATTAGTCTCCGCCTCTGCGCATCCAAAATAAATAAACCGTGAATAATATCACTAAACAAGGGTATTTACTTGCCGAAATTGTTGATGTGTCGAGTTTAATTGATTGTCGGTTTATATTCATAAATATATATTTACTCACGGGCCGTTTCATTTGATTCGCTTATTATTTTATTTTCAGATACCGCAAATATTTTTCTTTCTATTCCTATGTTGACTTTATTCAGCTTTAATCTTCGTTATTGAGTGCTTTGCTCAGGGCTCCACAAACAAACAGTTTCCTCTCATTCTGCAAACCCGCACACCCCACTGTCGAAGGCGAGGTTGTTTGGAAATCGCTCATTCAAATTTGACTAAGGATGATAATGGGTTAGAAGCGAAAGCCCTTTGGGTTCGCACCTTACACAGGAGGAATCCACAGTGTGTTGATCATTACTAAAGCTACAAACAATATAATTGAATTATTGTGAATGTAGGGACAAAACACTCAATATACGAAGTGGACTGACTTAATTTGACACATCGGATAATAATTACCCAGGCAATTTATGAAACGTGACGAAATTTTGATATTTTAGAAGTTCGGTGTAATTTGCGTGACAGGGACTATTTTAATGCTTAGATCAATATCAAAAGAGATGACTTATGACAAGCTGACATATAATACATTGACGTATAACGTATGAGTCATGACTTATGATTGAGTAATATTCATATTGATTGGAAGAGGGTTTGTACAACATTAATTAATTAATAAATTTTCTGTAAAAATAAACTGCTTACCATTAGCTTACCTGTACAATGTACATTAACATCTATTAAGTACTTACACAGCTTATCTCGTTCCTAACGATAATGTGGAAGTAAAATCAAAATGTTTAATATACAAAATGGACTGACCTAATTTGATACATCTGACAATAATTGCGTAGGCATTTAATTAAATCTGACGACAAATTGATATTTGAGAAGTTAGCTATACTTTGCGTATCGAGTTGATTATGACATATGGCATATGACAGAGTGACGTCTAATTCAATCGGAATATATATTTAATACACATATTAACAAGCAGCATAAAATTTAATAGGTCCTTTTCGTTTTCTTCCCTTATTCACTGACAGCATCCGAAAAGATGACGTCTAATGAAGTGACAGATGACACGTGAGCTATCATTCATGACATAATACTGAGTATTTTAGAGTTTAGTTAAACATAGGAAGCATGATTTTTGACAAATGACACAGTGGCGTATAGTTGTTTCCTGTGCAAATGATTAAGAAGTAGGTGAATAGATTTCATACTTCCGACAGACTATTATCTTAACCTACGGAGTGGACTAACTTAATTTGACATATCTAATAATTTGTAAACCAATTCCTTAAACCTTCAAAAATTTGATACATTAGAAGTTAGGTATACTTTGTGTTTTGATGTTTTCAGTATAAGCCAGGTTGACATATCATGTATGATTTAATGACACATGACAGTAAATATTTAGTTGGAGAGACTTTGTATAAGATTGAGTTGTAATGGACGAACATAGATTTTCTATTAGACTAGGCTTCATATAATCCACGAAAATTTATAGTATACAAATTATCCGAAATATCTTAAAACTCACATATATGACAAGCTACAGATGAGACGCTAAAGTAAGATTCATGACGTATGACAATTGGTATTTGACTCAAATAAATTTCTATAAAATAGGTTTCATACAATCGACATATACATTAACAGGTTAGGATAAAATCTAGTTGGTACTTTACCGGCTCATCTCGTTTCCACCCCTCATTTCAAACATCGCTGCGTATACATATAAAGTTTAAATCCCCATTGACTTCTTGCGAAAATCACCTCCATTACCATTTCCACGCAACATTCGCGAAAAAAGCAATTCATATGCTGAAACGCCACACGCCCCCGTAACCAAATCTAATCTAACCTTTCAGTGGCGTTGACAAAAGTCAAAATTTTATTTGAATTTTGCTTTGAAAATATTTATACTCGATTCAATTACATCTCTATAGAAACCAAAGGTTATATATTATTTATGGTTTACTTTCAAAACCACATCTAATTTAAGTGAAAAAAAAATAATAATAAGTAACGAAGCTCAACTCACGAGGCGAATATTTTAAAGAACAACAAAGAATAATTTTTTAAAGAAAAGATCAAAAAAGGAATCGAAATATCGTGAAACAAGAAAACGATGAAAAAAATAAAACGCACAGTTAGAGGGAGTTCAAAATTTGTCATGATGATAAAAGAAGATGGATATACAAGGGTTGTCTTTTAAGTTTTGCATATAGCCATAAAGACAAAAAATATATAGACTTAAAATACTTTGGTGCTTTTCAAAATATGTCCCACCAAGATCGATACACTTTTGCATACGTTCAAACCAATTGGTCAAATAGTTATTCCAGTCTTCAGTTGACACTTGCAAAATGCTGGTTTAAAGGCATCGATGGCTTCTTCTGGCGACTGGAATCGCTGTCCGCGCATTAAATTCTTGTTCTTTGGGAAGGTGAAGAAGTCGTTGGAACTTCGGTCGGGACTATACGGTGGATGGTCTAACAACTCCATGTTTGAAGCTCCAAAATCTCGATTGTCGTTTGGCAGTGTGTTGATTTGTTGGAGTTTCGCGATAACTTCTGATAAACAAATGTTTATATATACAAATCGGAAGTTACTGTTCTTCGATCTTCTAAAGCAATTGTTTCCACATGACCAGATTTTGGTAAAAAAGTTGCGACCATTTTCTTAGACACACTTCGAGAACGGATTACTTTTGTTAGTTTTTCCTCATTGTGAAACACCCACACATCGGATTGCTGTTTATTTTCCGGTTCGTAGGTTTAAATCCAATTATCTTTTGGATCGAGGTCTTTGAAATGCCCAAAGATGCCTCTGTCTTCCGGTATGTTACATGGTGGTCATCCCTAATTAGCTAATAAACCGCATCAATATTTTAGTGTGTGAATCCTCTTTTGGGTGGACCTGGATTCGTCGCTGAGACTGGAGCCAACACGTTGAAATTCACAATACCAGCGGGAAATAGTTGACTGGTGTGGTCCTTCATTTCCAAAAACACATAAACCATTTCAACGAGACATTGCTGTTGGGATAATCCTCTACGAAAATTGTAAAAAATTATTGATCGAAAAGATCTATTTTTCGACCGACTTGCTAATTTCAAAAAGTCATTGTACCTACACGACTTGTAGTATGACAATGAAACTCTGGATTTATGTCAACAAACGATTGAGGTTAGATTTGTAGCTAAAAGTTCTATTGGGGTCGCCTTTTAAGCGGCTATATGCAAAACTAAAAACTCAATCCGCGTATCGCGAAACAACAAAATCATGTATAAAATAGAAAGCACTGTTAAAAAAAGTTTAAAATTTGTCATAACGATTGAAGAAGGTGGATATAATAACTAAAAGCATTAAATTAGGAAAAATATTTATATAAAAAAGTAAATTGATAAAGAAATTATTTTAAAATATGTATACCTTAGGCCGAGGTTTTCTGTACTTTCCCTCGACCCAAATTCGACCTGTCTTAGTCTGGAAACAGTCTGTTTCAGAAAGAACTTGCCAAATGGTCTTTTTTAAACAGGATAAAGTTGCCCCGCACAACTCCTAAATAAAATGCAGGAAAACTACCCTGAAAAGGACAGTGGTCCTACAGCAGGGTATAGTGGAAAATTCAATATTTTTATTTAATATTAAGAAAAATTGTAATTTACTTAACTATAAACATTTTAAGTAAGTAATGTATACCTTTTGCCTTTTAATACAGTGAAACTATTAGTTTATAGAAGTTCATATATCACAATTAATTTTATGACAGCGGATGCAACTTATTTGTTTAGTACCCAACATCATTCTGATTTATTGCGATATAAAAGTTGACGACAAAATTGAAAATGAATTAATGGACCGTTAATAGTCGATAAATTTTTTATTGTGGTGTTTTTCGTTAATTCGTTCACGGGGATCGAATTTTTATTGATCTAAATTAGTTTTTCATGCAGTTTAACTGACGCCTAGAGGCCTGAACGTATTGAAATTAAAGCACCATTGGGGAAAGATTTTATAGTTTCTATAATAATGTTGATTTATTACAAAAAATAGCAGCAACACATATTTCACGGAGACAGAAATAGGTTTTCATATCACATGCATTGAAACAGATAGTTTTGATCCCTGTTTTGCTAGTCGAAACAAGACAATTTCAGACCAATGCAACTGTCAGTCAGAAACTGACAGTTGTTTCTCCCCTAGGGTAGAAACAAATGTCATTATTTCAAGTCTGTCAGAATGTTTCTGACTGACAGTTGCATTGGTCTGAAATAGTCTTATTTCGACTGGCTACAGAGATCAAAACTCGCTGTTTCAATGCATGTGATATGAAAAATATAGTGTGTGGAATGAAACAAAGACGATTTCTGACCGGGCGAAGACAGCCCTCGCTTCGCTCGTGCAGTCAATTCTCGTCCTAATCAGAAATCGTCTTGTTTCACCCCTTGCCACACAATATACTATTTCCTTAAATTTTCGTTATTTTATGTATCATTTAACAACCACTTTTTCTCTTGAAAATAGTAAGGATAAATTGCTCATGTACAAAAAAAATATTATTTAACGTTGTTTTCATTAGCATTACTTAATTTAAGTGTCAAAAAATTTGCCCTCATTGGTATTCTTAAAAATAAACATATTAAATTTTCCTTCGCACGTAAATCTTTCGCGATTTGAATCACTCTCTAATCTACTTTTTCTGATGCCATTTCACGTGCAACTCCGGAAAATGAAAATGCCGAACAACTTCATCTTGTTCCGCGGTACAAAGCTTGCCATCCGGCCCCGCGAGATAAACTGCAGGTAATTTAATTCGGGGCAAAGTAAGAAAATAAGTATTGAGAGGCTCATTGTGCACGAACTTGATGTCTTTTGTTGAGATCGCGAACCCGGCTACCAAAATTCAAAATGGCGATTCAGAGGGAGTATAAAGGCGCAACCCATGAAATTGGGTGTTTTATATTCACGGCAAGTGTCACTCATAATAAACATTCTAAGTCCCAGCGGCGCCCGAAAAAAAAATTGTTATTTTGCAGAAGATGTAACATGTAACAAGATTTTGTCAAACATGTTTTGTTTTTTATAATATACCTAATTAGAGCTGATTTGGAGGTTGATATACTATATCTTTCTGTGGAACTCAAAAATTTAACGTTTCTTCACTTGGGAAACTGTTTAAAATGCAGGAGAAAAAACAGAATCTTTGACTTACCAGCAACTGTTAATGTAGCGTTTCTACTTCTGGCTTTACCCAGGACATTGCTTGCTTCACACCAATACGTTCCTGCATCCGATTCTTTTCTGCTTTGTGTAACTCTAAGAAAAAATAAACTTCCAGCTGGTAGTAGTACCCTATGGGATCTTGCATCTTGTGGTGCTGTTCTTAATACTTGTCCATCTTTATACCAAGTTATTGTCGGTTCAGGATCACCTTGAGCATTGCAATTTAGTGTAGCTGGTTCGTGACGAGCAACTGTTGTATCTACAGGATGTTCAGTAATTCGAGGTGGTTGGTGACTGGTATGATGGTAACCTGTAAGAAAAAAGATTGATTAGACAAGGAATAACTACGCATCAAAAACTGTTATGATACCAATGAATATTTTTTGCGGCGCTATTTTCTTCTATAAGTTTTGAAATGACCTAATTCGTAAACTTACACGTTATTTGCATTGTGGATAAATGGCTTGGTTCTTTTGTTTTTCTAGTCAGGCCAATATACTCTTATTTTTAATTTTCCATTATAATGGAAATCGTGCAAAGTCAAAGAGGCGAACCGCTGATTGTATTGGAAGGTTATTTGAAGAAGACTCAACTTATCTCTATTTGGTGACCTCTGGGTAACCCTAAGTGGTTAAATAATTAAAAAAATATCTATTTGCTCCACAGTATTAAATAGTTTCCTTTGAAATTATAAACTTAGACCCTGCTGAGGATCCTTGGAACTAAGAAGTTAATAAAACTCTGGAGCATTTTGTATAGTAAAATAAATTGACTTGGATAGTAAACAGACATTTATTAGATCATCATTGGATTTTATACAATCGACATATACATTAACCCTCTTATAAAACATTTGTTGTACGTGTCTGTATTAATGTATACAACATACATAGAATTTCGTTTGTTAAAAGACAAAATGCAATAATAAACAGTGTCTGTATCATGTTTTCCCCATCTACCAGCAGGCAATTTATCCTGCGTAACATTATTAGATCGTTAACGAAATTAATAAAACGTATAATAGACCATATTTAGGAATTCTGTTAAACAGAGCAACACAAACTAGGAGAAAACGAGAAATATTCAATAACGTCTGACATAACGGCTCTAAATAGGGAGAGCATAGGGCCATTTTATCAGCAAATTCATTTCGGTGCCCGGTTTCCTAGCCTGTCATTGTCTGGAATTCTACGAGGGACGGCTATTTTGTAACTTGTATGAAAGGTAATTTGAGATTCCTTAAATTTTCATATATGAAACATGTAGGTTTAGGTCGAAAGATAAATAGCAAAAGACAGACCAACTGAGGATATGTAGAAGTTTTTAAAATGTCATATACATAATTTTTTTATAAAATGACACAAATATAAATGTTGCAAAGGAGTCATTTGAAGAATATAGAAAAAAATAATGAAACTTAATTAAAAAGATGCGGTAAAGAAATCATTGAAAATAAAAAAGGAAGAATTATCAATAATCTTCTTGAGGTAATCTTTAATTTTGAACGTGCTAGCAATTTTATTTTGGGTCAAATATTTAACTTAATAAATAAAGATACAAAAGAAAATTAAGTTCGAGCCTCACAAGAAAAAATCTTTCATGTCATTCTAATCTAAAACAACTAAAAACAAGTTCGAGCATAAAACATCAGGAAGCTATAAAGATAGAAAAAAGTGGAGATGGAAAGGAAAACTAACTCATAATGGGGGATTAAAGAAAAATAACAAAAGCCATTAAATTTATTGGGTCAACGCTTCCCTGTAAACAATATTACCTGTTGTTTTATATTCTGGCAGCAAAATAAATTGATTTTCAGGTGCTCCGACCCGCCTTAGGCGGTTTGCCATGAGGAAAACCGATCCCTACTAATTGGAAGGTTTGACCTTGAGACTTATTATTAGTAAAAGCGAAAGATGTTTTGATAGGAAATTGAAGCGGTTTAAATGGATTTGGTAGATCAGTTGGGATCATCGGTATCCTCAGTGTATGAGCTAGTTGACCAGCTGGTGGTTCAGTTATAATGGTGGCTACAACTTAATTGTCCTTTAATTCCTTTATAAGTAGCCTCGTCCCATTGCACTTGCTAAATTTGTGATAATCTGTCGTGATTATGAAATAAGTTATTTTGATAAGGATTAATACCAAGATAAAAACTTAAAAAATAGTTATTGTGACGTAACTATAACAGTTAGACATATGCTGTGGCGGCATTTTTTGTAGATATTTATATATTCTTCGAAATCGTAGTACATTATTTTATTCTATTTCAATAGTATTTTCAGCGCACGCGATGTAAGGATTTTAAGGTCATTTTTGGTTACATTAGTGGCATTTTAGTAAGGATCCCCGTTTTTTTTTTAACGAAACATAGCCTATGTCACTCGGGAATAGTGTAGCTTGCTAACGGTGAAATAATTTTTGAAATCGGTCCAGTAGTTTCGAAGTCTATTCATTTCAAACAAACAAACAAACAAAAAATCAAACATTTCCTCTTTATAATATTAGTATAGATAACAACTATACTTAAGATAATATACTATAAATTAAATGCTTTCAAAGATATATTTTAATTGTCCTGGTACATTGGCGCAAAATTTTAGCCGTTGGCGCCGAATATATACATAGAGAATAAAGGATATACGCTGAGAGCGTCGGGACGCTATATATACGCTTGCTATCCGATGAATTGTCTACCGTATGTTGGAATGGTGACGCTCACGCTAGATGTTCAAATTGGATTATAATATGTTTCATTTCCGGGATTGTTTGCACTGTCTACTGTTCCACTGCAGGAAGACAAATTAGATTCTGTCATATAGATCCATCCGGTCCTTACACAATATTGATTCTGGTTTTTAACTAGTTTAAGCTAATATTACAGTGTACAGTTTTATTAATTACTAATATTTATGGGGTAGTCAGATTTGTATTAGGACTTTTCTGATGCTTTTTGTTGGAAATAGAAATATGGTAGATAAACAAGTATCGGAAAACATTGAAATCAATACCACAGAGATTAAGTTTACTTTGGAATGTCGATAAATTTCCGAATTGTTGGATGATCCATAGAGAGTTCCTTCTACATACAACCAGCATGGTTATGCCTTAGCTTAGTTGTTTGTCACTTCCATGTCCATCATCACCTTTTTATATTCCAACCATATTATTGGGTTAATGATAGGAGGATGGCGTCAATTTCCTAGACTGTTGGAGCGTCCAATATTAGCATTCTCAATATACCACCGAGATAAAGTTTACTTTGCTTCATTAGGAATGTCGATAAATTTCCAAATTGTTGCATGATCTATAGAAAACTGCTTTTGCTCACAACCAGCATGGTTATTCCTTAGCATAGTTGTTTGATATTTCCATATCCATCATCAACTTTTCATTCCGACCATATTATTGGGTTGATGATAGGAAGATGGAGTAAAATTCCTAGACGATTAGGGCGTCCAATATATTTATCTTAAAAACTCCTGCAGCTCAACCGCGAGCACTCCAGCAAGTTTTTCTACAGCACCATCCAAAATTCAATTATTACAAATGCAATATCTATTCTTAAAGAGACAGCAAATTCTGGATTATTGTAACGCCCAAGAAAGTATAGTTCTCCTATTTTTTTTTTGAGGTTACTAGTAAAATGTGGTTAAAATATTTTTTAAACTGTTGCAATGTTGCAGAAATAAAACTAATAGAAATACATTTTTTTTAGCAATTTCTAATGATAGGTTTACATGATTGGCAAATCTCAGCAAACTTCCATAACACAAGTATGTAAAGGGGGTGTTTGGCTTGGTTTGCGGGAGATAGGAAGAGCCTGTTCGTAACACACTAGCGCACTTGCAAATGACATTCAAACGTTTGTAAAGGCTTGTGGATGCTTGTAAAGACTTGCCAAGCCTGTAAACCTACCATACCGGTGGTATGAGCACAGTGAAATGAAAATTCTTGCAGTATCATTACCTAAAACAATTTTTAACACTATTTAAACAGTTTCCAATGTTTGCAGAAACAAAACTAATAGGACAGTTGTTCATTTAGCAATTTCAAACATATTAAATGTAGTCTGAGTAAGTTATTATGCTATTTCTTGCAGAAATCTTATTCGGAACCAAGTTTTTCTTAGTTAGTATATACTCTAAGAGCCTGTTTTACAATACGTATGTGAATTTATAGGTGAATCAAGTTTATCATTGCTCTTTTTTTAAAATCATTGAGTCTTCCTCTTTCCTTCGTTTTTTATCTATGCAGTTATCTCTTCAATTTTTTATAGTATAGGCCAAGATTTTGCATAGATAGAACAAAGAGTTAAGATTTGTAAAACTGGCAACTGTGCAACTTCTTCGTACTTGGGTTAACTATCAAAAGGCCAACTTCTTGATTGCAATAAGATCTTAGAACTTTTATTTCCGTGTCTTCTATTATTCTTATTACAACTGTTTGTATCTATAAAGTGCAAAAAAAGTATTTTCTTTAACAATTTTTCCTCATCGTCTTTGAAAACTTTTCACAATACCTAGAAAATTGTATCTTACACTCATCAGTTCCAAAAGCATTGTTATAGTAAATAATAGTTCTTTTTACTCCATCGTCTATACTAATCTAAAAATACGAAGAAAATTCGAAGAGGTAGGAAAAATTAAATTATTGTATCCATCGAGTTTAAACTCGCTCTTAACCTAATTTTCTCGGTAATGTTTCATTGTTTATCGAACATAGAGTTCGTGCGATATTCACGTTTTAAATTTTTACGGAATTCTCCATAGAACAAATAGACCATTTCACTGAAGGGTTTTCATGAGCTTTACGGCATAAATAACCCTTGTAAGTGGAAACAACCACGATTAGTATCTTTATTCTCTGCATTTTGCGATTCGGTACCGTTACGATCAAAAGATAGGTTAGTTAAGGGTAGTGGGATTAAATGTAAGCCCTTCATAACGATGTAAAGCCCACTAAGATCGACTAACTAATCGACTAGTGGACCCGATATAGACGTGCATACAGGGATGTTTTACCCTCCGTTTCACGGGCTCTATAATTCCGGATAATCAGGATTAACTACGTTTGTTTTCTTGCAGGATAAGACGGATGGATGGCTGTGAGACTCTATTCCAAAGGTTTTTCGGAAAATCAATAGACACTGTTGTGGTAAGTCAAATATAAATTTTAAATAATGATACAACTAAATTTATAAAAACCAGTATAGATTCTCTAATAAAAATCTATTTTTGGAACTAAGTTCCTTACGGCAGGCTTGGATAAGATATTGATTTTGCTGCGTGACCGAACTGAAAAAAATGTAATAGTAAAAAACCGTAACAATAAAACCGTAAAACGCTTGTAATAGTACCACTATATCTAGTAGGCAGGTTACCGCTAGCCTCCACACAACGCTAGCCTCTACTCAGTGTTCAGTATACGATAGACATAATGTTGACAGTTATGATATAATTTTTAACTGTCACCGAAATTTTCTTAAAAGTGTTTACAAAAAATATAATAGTTATAATGAATCAAGCAAAAGATGATCTTCTCATTACAGAATGTCCTAACGAAAGGTAAGTTTAATAATATAATATAAACAATATAGAAATATCCAACGATGTCAACTTTTGTGATGTCCTATAAATTAATGAAAATTATTGGTTTTTAAATGTAAAATGTGTAAATTATGTTGTAATATTTTATTTAATTGGATTATCTACACCTGTTACTAATGTTAATCTCAAAATTTATAATAAATTATTATTATTAATATGATCAAAATTTATGCAGTAAATACATAAAAATGATTTGACTAGCATATGATAACTCTTCACGATTGGATATCGTTGGAGGATCGAATACGCGGGATGGTAATTTTTTTTTTCCAGTGTTAAACATGTTATTATTTTAACTTTAAATAAAATTAATTCAATTATCTTATTCCGATCATAATCATTATAAAAATTATATCTTTAGAGAATTTATTGATATATAAGCTGCCCAGACGAAAAGTACAAATTATAAAAATATGTACCACCAAAAGAAATGTAATTATTAATCTATAACGTAGTATAATCCAAGGCTTGGAGGAGATAGGGATTTTGCTGCGGGACCGAATTGAAAAAAATGTAATAGTAAAACCGTAACAAAAAGTCTATGGAATAAAACCGTTAAATGAGACGTGCGCAGGCGCTACAGTCGTATACGCAAGCGAGTAGTGTCGATTCTACATTAGCCGAAGGAACTTAGTTCCTACCTGGTGTCCCACGACACCATTATAACTTGTTTTTTAATTTTTTTTGTATCTTGTTTTAATTAACTTTTGAGTTAGAACTCGTTATTTTCTCCAACTTGATACAGCTATGAGTAGAATATCCTTATTCAACAAATGCAGAATCAAGCATAATTACGGTGAGAAAAAATTGGGAAAGGATTAGGGTTCTTTCATTTTTTCCAATATTTTTTTAATTTTTACGACCTTTTCCATTTTTAACGATTTTTCTAATTTTTTTTTACAATTTTTTAAATTATTATAATCTTTTCTGGATTTTTTTACGTTTTTCCAGTTTATCGTGGATTTTCCAAATTTTTCACGATTTTTTAGTTTTTATTATGAGAAATAGTGTAATATAAGAAATGGTGTAACAATTTTTGGTGTTGTTTTTTAACGTTCAACAGAACAAACCTTTAGAAACATAGCTTTAAAAATGATTAAAACACAATAACTGTAATTCTGTAGAACTATACGCATACGTCCGCGTATAGGCATCTGCAAGTGTAATATACTAGACGCATTTTTCTCTCATTGCGAGAGTAGAGTGTAACGCTTTTTTATGTCAGTCTTTCTACTTTCACTCCGTCTACTAAGGTGTTCCATAATCTATAGAAGGCTATCTTTCACACTGTAATTTTAAAATAAACACATCTTTCTAATGCTTTTCTTAGAATTATTTTTTAAACATAACAAAGTTATGTTGTCCCTTCTAACTGCAAACCAGAATGGTTGGTTTAAATATCTTGTAGATATGCCAACCCCGTTTGACTTTGAAGCGTAATCCAATATCCGTCGGGGCCTATAGCCCGGGAATTATTTGTTTCTTCTTAGTTGACCGGTCAATGTCTTTGAAAATGTTTTTCAAAAACTTGTAAACCGTTAGAATAATTAATATTCTGCGATATCTATTCATATTTGTGGTTATGCGAAATTTAGTTGTTTCAAAATATAATATATTTGTATGTTAACTAATTGTGAAGTTCGGTTTAAACACGTATAATGTAGGATCTGTATCGAATGTTTATATTTTAGATAGAAATTTTATTGATTTTTTTATTAATGCTTTATAAACAAAATTTCATATTAAGTTTCCAAAAATTGTGCAGTAGAATCTAGACAGGAATTTAGGATTGTCAGGAATGAGGTAATTTTGAAGTTGTTTTAAAATTTTTGGAGGAAGAAGAGGATCAAGGAAAAAATGTGACCAATGTGTTTCCAATCTTCTATTATAGTTGAACAAGCTCTTGTACAAAGGAAATTTTACTATAGTTCTGAGATTTATTCTTCTTATGACGCTGTCTACTTTTGAAGGTTGGTGACCAAAAAGCTAACATGGCTGTAGATACCGAATATATCAAACTATGAGCAACCAAGCCATCTTCAGATATTCTTTAACATCTGCATCAAACCTTTGGCCATGGACTTACCTTCTATACAATCAGTCGTATACTGATTACGTGATCTATATAGAAGGGTATTCTTTCCTTTATACTAAACATGTGTTCTTTTTGTTTGAACCTAAACAACATAACATATATAATCATACACACTCGGAGTTCCAAGCTTAGGTATGACGTCTCATGTAAAAGAACTACTTTCTGGCTTGTTTAATGCAACTTCGGAATTTTTTATTCTTATCGCATTATTCATTTACTATATTTATACAATGATACTCATTTCACCACGTCACCACCAATAACTAGGGAAACTCACACAGATGTTTTTAGCTTATACTATTAGACTTAAGATTTTATTATTTTATACGATTTATTTGCTTTTGTCCTACGTATCTTATGTAAGCATCACGGTGTCGTTAGCCTATCTGACATCAATGAATGTTTTTCCTTTGATCTTAACTCTAGAATGGGTACTTTCCAGAGGCTCTTTGAAGATGACCTCTGAACGTTACAGCATGCATTTTTGCCTTACATCCTTCATCCGATGTTGTTCCATCAATTTTAATTATTCCGTTTTGTTCTATATATTTTCTCAGAAATCTTTAAATCAGTTTATCAATTACTTATTATTTAAATGAATTTTTGAATTAGAACGAATCATTTTTGTGTGTTTAATAAATATTGCAAGATACCTATATTCGAACTGAACACAGGTGAAAAATGATAGGAATGTTTAATCAGTATTCAACGCCTACATTCACGCAGCTTTTCGGTTGTACCTTACTTTTTAATAAAAACTGTAGGTATGAACTCGGTATTGAGGTATTACTCTTATCAAAAAATTTTAGTAGAGGCTTCCATATAAAATTTCATTTATTTGTTTAATGTACTAATCCTTTTGCGTTTTAATGTTTAGGCTAATAAAAAGTATGGATCGTATATTTAATGGTTTTTCAATACGGAACTGACATAAAACTCTTAATAAAATATTAATAAATATATAAATCATAAGATACAAAAATATGTACCTATAAAGCATTTTCTTGATATATTTATTTGTCCGGATAAGTAACAAAAGAAGGAAATTAAGCATAAACCGAATAGAAACGAGTTTCAAAAGAAAATTTCAATATCCTAACATTTATTTGCATTTCGTGAGGCAGAATAGAACAGAACAGTCTTTCTTTATAACGAAACCGAACGCAAACGACAATCAAGGTTTTTTCTGCAGTAATTTCCAGGCCGTGGAACACGAGGCATATGCGGGCAAAAAGGGATCAGAACGGTCTGTTTTGCATTCATGTTGTATAAGGGCACTAACGCACAAACTTTCCCCCTTTTTTTATCTGTATTGGTTTTCTCAGATATCATCTTAATATGCCATATTTTTCATGTGCACTGCGCTTTTCCGTTTTTATTTTTCGCGAAGGTGCCACAACTTACGCCCGAGTTCAGAACACAGAAACGGACTACAAAAAAAAAAAAAAATGAAACAAATGAGATTTTAATCGAAGAAAAATTTAAATTTTGATTTAATAATCCATCAAAAATCCTACGATTTAGTAACCATATCCGCCAAGTTAGAGTATCTAGAGTTTTATTAATCATTTCTTTGATTTTCATTGACTTTGGTTCAAGTGAAATAGCTGTCTTTGGACTTCATTACAAGGAGTCTTCTGGTAAGCCGAAAAAAATTGATGATAATGATTTGAAGGCATTTATCAATGAAGACTCAAGTCAAACATGTGACAGTTGACTTATTAACGGTATAAAAACGTCTTAAAAGTTTGGGCATGATCCAGAAGAAAGAACATTGGGTCACATATGAATTGAAAACCAATGGACATTGAGAGGTGTATTTTGACGTGTGCACTGCTGCTTTAACGGAACAAAAATAGGTTTTTTCCTTTGAATTGTCACCGGTGATAAAAAAGGATCCATCAGAACTCTTCGAAGAGCACACAGTCAAGGATCAAGCCCGACCAACCATCAATACTCATGGCAAAGCCCAATATCCATGAGTTACAGCTTTTGCTTTGTATTTGGAGGTACCAGAAGGGTGGGATTTATAATGAACTACTAAAACCGAATAAAACCATAACAGAGAATCCAGTATAATTAAAAATGTCAGGAATAATCTAAAAGATACGATAAAGTCAATTGGCTGCACGACAATATTCGTTAGCTCTACTCAAAACTCGTACAAACATATTTGAAAACATTTAAACGGGAAATCCTACAATCCTACCCTAACTAGCAGAAGTTTATTTCTTACGAAGCTTGTTAAAAATGGGTCAATTGTATTTATACATTGTCTACATAGCTTTTTTCCAAAGATTGCTTATTATCGCTTTGATTTTCAATGACTCTGTTTGGAAGCTTGTGATTATATATGAAAATGCCAGTTCTTTTTTTAACAATTTGAAGTTATTACATCATATATATTCATAGCTTATCGTTCAGAGAATTTTTTACTGCGTATGAGTTGCTTTTTATTCTACTACTTATTTGACTAAGAACAATTTCTAACACCTACAGTACTTTATGTCAAAAATTTGATTAAACTTTTGTTGAAATTGGTCCGATCCTGTGAACTTTCTCCATAACACGGACCTTTATCCAGCACACGAAATGTCGCGGCAAGATTTTAAAGCAAAAACTCCATGACTGATGTTCCGGTTTATTTCTAGTCTTCTTTCTGGTATTTTTTATGTTTTTTGGCTTTCCATCCAGCACCCTTTTCTCCACGACGACGCGCACGTGTTTCAAATTTTAGCGGCGAGAGAAAAATGGCGGAAGAAAAATCCTTTTTGCTTTTTATCCACTTTAAAATGGTGTCTGAGTTGCTCGTTGAATGCTGAGTGAGCGAGTATGTTTGTGTGTACATAGAGGCTGTTAAGAAGTTGAAGGGTTTTCGCCTCATAAAGAATTCATCGGCGGCTTCCACTAGAGATGGTATCGCTCGTTACCATTGTTGTTGGAGAAAAATATTTACCGGTAAAACAGACAAACGCGAATAGAGAACTTTATTAGCAAACATAATTCTTTGGTAAAATATCATCCGGATTGATAGATATAGATAGGTAAAGTTTATGAATTAATTTTATGTAGTGTCTGTTTTTATTTATGATTATCTTACTTTAACCAAAGAACATTGATCGAGGAGTTATAAAGAAGTATTTACGAAACGGCCTCAATTAAAAGTTGGTTCTAAAGAGGGGTAGAATCGGATATTTCAATATGCATTTCTTCCTTCTTGTTTCATGATTTATTAAACTCATCAGGATATACATTTTTATTTAATGTAGCATCCCTTTTTTATAATACTTATAAAATTTTCCCAAAATATTCAATTAACTCTCCAACATGTCCCGTCATTCAACGACCCTATAGCACATTAGATATCTCAATTGAAAAATTCATAGAATATTTTATCTCGGTTCATTCCCCGAAAAAGGTTATTCTCCCGCCTGACTGTGCATACCTACTCCATTTATAACTTCATAAAACGTTTAAAGTAGCCCCCTTTTATCTCTTCTCTGATGAAACATTCAAAACAACTAACATTAATTTCTACCAAATCAACCCTTAATTGTGTCGCGTCCCTCATGCCGCACCGGAGTTTGCGAGTATGCAACAAAAACCGAATGACAAATGTCCGTGTGAGGCCACGCGGATGAGCCAAAGGCTAGAAATAATACACTAAGAAAAAACGTTACTTAACATCATCTCTTTGTACATTCTTTACAGGGAATATAGTCAACCTCAGTATGTTGACTTTGTTTTGATCTTCTTGAGTGGTTAGTAAATATTATTATTAATTTTGATTTATTTCTTCTTTCTCTTGATTTTTCGGGATTAAAGGAGACTGCTGAAAAGTACCTTTTGGTGAAGTTATGCTTCTGTTTCGCGCAGAGAGGTCCTTGATAGGACCCTCTGCACAAACAACATCTACGACAAGATTGAAAACTGGCATGTCTGGGTCGGATCACAGGCATGTGAGGTTCAATATTGTCACCCCTAAAATTATTGAGACCACGTTCAGAAATCCACGGGGAACGAATTGGGAGGACTATGTAAATTCCCTTAATGAAAATCTCGAGGACAGAACGATGTCGATAAGAGATGTGCCCAGTTTGGACCAGGAGTTGGACAGGGTAAGCGAGGCTATTGGGTTGGCTTATCGCGAAAGCTGCCTGGATCAGACAAGGAAGTACACAAGAAACACTCCCTGGTGGAACGAACACCTACAGAAGCTTAGGGCTCAGGTAAGAAGGCTGTTTAATAAGGTAAAAACCGTTCATAACTGGGAAGAGTACAGACAAAAGTTAACGCTGTAGAATAAAGAAATCTGAAAAACCAAAAGAGAGTCCTGAAGGAGGTTCTGCGAGGAAATCCAAGAGACTTCCGCATGTTCATGAATCCAAAAGGTCCTGGCTAAGGATGGTACAGCGAAAGAGGTCAGCCTCCTCAAAAAGGAGAACAGATCATACACCAAAACGTTGGAGGAAAGTTTAAGAATGCTAACATTGGCACACTTTCCTGGCTTTTGGTCACGTTATGCTTCTGTTGGCGCGTTAGGAAAAAATGATGAGAGTCAATGTTTACGATGTGTATCTATTTTTTTATGACAACTCGACTCTAAATGACAGTTTCGTCGCTGATCAGATATAATAGTAAAATGCCATAAATCTGACAAATTTTCATGAAAAATCTTTTTCTGCTTGTAAATAAGACGAAAGCAACAAAATTAGCTCTGCCAAACCACCCTTTGTATAATTATTTGTATATTTTGTGAATTTTGTAAAGTATACAAAGTTGATAGATATTTAATGTTTTACATAAAAAAAAGTAAAATTAGGTATTTCTTGGTTATAATTTTCTTGTTTTTATTGATTGACAATTTTAACTAATTTTGAGAAAAATATTTTTCTGTGTGTAAGTTATAGGCCCGTGGGAGATAGCCTGCAACAGTGGTTTTATCGCCTAAAATACTGGACACTTGCTACGGTCCACTGGTTGACGCCCTTCCCGTACTTTGTACATGTTATTTTATTGAAGGTCGTCCGTTTTGGTACCAAAAGGGAGAAAGGGACAATCGCTAGTGTTTATCACTTTCACAGGGTTAAATGACACGAAACGGACGAGATATAGGTGTGCATGCACATGTGTTACTGGTCGATCTGTGATACTCTACTTGGTTATTTATTACCCACACGAAGGACTAGATTAGACAGACACCCTTGTAAAAGGAAATTTCTATCATCAGAAAGAAAATAGCTGAGATTGTTATAGACGTGTATCATTTTTATCAGTGTTGTGGGTGGGAATTTGAGTGATTGTTTTATATTACGGTTTTACAATTTTTCAAAGTTGTTTACAAAAATGTGGACAGAACCTAGAAATTTGGTTGTTTTTTAGAAAATACAATTGTAAACAATAAAATACAAAAACAAGCAAAATCGTTAACATAATTCAAAAAAAAAAACGGGAGAACTAGGACAAACACAGTTTCTATTAAACACACAGATTTCTAAATTTGATTTGATATACTGACAGATATGTAAAAATATTCTTCGTAACTAACAAACTGAAACTGCTTGTAGGAAACTTGTCACTGTATTCCATGGCGGGTAAATAATTATAGTATATTAAGTATCAAGAACGGTAAGGACATTTTACCGATCGAAGACAATTGTTTGGAGAGGAGCGGACTCCAATTTTTGTCTGAGATCGGTAGTCCTTAACGTTTGTGATGCTTATAAC
Organism: Altica lythri; assembly: GCA_964028335.1. NCBI lineage: Eukaryota > Metazoa > Arthropoda > Insecta > Coleoptera > Chrysomelidae > Altica > Altica lythri. The sequence goes on along the minus strand of OZ034808.1, from coordinate 15,661,855 downwards.
GTTTTTTGTATGATAGAACGATTTTGCACTTTTCCTTATGACACTTCAAAAATAAGTGCTGACTCTTTGCATTTTGTGGACGTAGCGGAATTATAATACATTTAAAATTGTAGGGAATGTACGTTCAATTTCAATTAATTAAATTGAAGTGTTGTAGGTAATTACTATATCATTAAAAATTTTGTTAATTTTGACTATCGTTTTTTAATGACTATTTTGAATTTTTTACTTACCGTTGTAGAACGGTAAGTAAATTACTTTCCGTTCTCTTTATCTTAGTGACCAGTAAACACAACATACTGATCAGGCAACAAACGTGGTAACTAAGCAAAATCGTTTTATCGTGCAATAAAATACTTTAACATAATCTTATATAACAAAAATAAATATAATCACAGATAAGAACTCTTCTGTATTCAATGTAATTAAGTTTTTGTACACTAAATATTATTTTCAAATTTAAATTGTATTAAAATTGATTTCGTGTCGACTATATTAGTCAAAATAAATCCTGTTCATAAATAAGCATGACTACAAGAAGAGTTACAAGTAGCTGTAACCCATCAGCTACAACATTGTTGTTTCCCTTAGTTAAACAGACCTTAATCATCCCGAGACCCTGTGTAATTGTTCCGGACCGCATAAAGTCTGGAATGTACACTCGTAAAATAAGCCCTTTTGAGTTAAAACTTATATTCCTATCCGGCATATAAAATCTGATGTCTGCAAACAATGAATTAATATTAAACAGGTGATTTTGAACTCATAACTATACCGTCTGACAACAGTATTAAGTTAATAAAGACTATTATGTACAAAGTATTCTCCTCTTTTTGTGCTGTAAGTACAGGAAGTGTATACATTAATTAATGAGGTTGCGGTATAAATATTTAGGTTGTTTATTTAATTGAAAGAGAAAGGTATAAAATCATCATCAAATCATTATTTTTTGTATATAGAAACCGTCTGACATCTAGCAATCTAATTAGACTTGTGTACCTCTTTCATGGGATTAGCACCAAATATTTTTAGGAATACCTAATTATTTGAGGTTCCTCCAGCTAAACAGCCTCACAGTGCCTTTTTTCCGTGAGTAATTCTATAATGAATCATAGCTGTTTCCAGCTTGTCTTACGCAGTGTTTTTGCTTACACAACAGACCTCAGCTCAATTTACATTTTGTGCTTGACTATGGATATAGTTCCGTTGATGGTTGCGTTATCTACGGATCCAGGCTTTCATTGGAATTTTTTTGAAACTGGCTCTGTACTGCAGAATATTGCCTTTCAAGTTTATCAATATGTTCATTACGCTGACAATCAACTAAGTTTTTCACTGTTAAGCTTTATTAGAACCTCGAATTCTTCTGGATACCTCCTTCGGGTTATGTACACAGTGTCGGATTGTTTATACTTCTATCTGAAAGAAACGAATGTCCCAGTGACACAGATATTTTCAAATTTCCATGACTGCTTTAGTTCCTGCTTCTAATGCCTTTCAAGAGTAACTTCAAGAGTGCTCCTATTCGTGTCAACTGGTGCCAAAAAACATTGAAACAGTTCAACATAGGAAGCTCCAAAAGCATTTTTAGTGGCGATAAATTTTGAATTTACTCCTGAGAACCGGAAAATAAACGCCAATCGGCTATGTGGCTGTTTCAAGATAAGGAAAAACCAATAAAACGTCATTTATTCTCGAAGTGTGTCAAAGAAAAGGGTCACAACTTTTGTGTCAAAATCTGGTCATGTGGCAACAATTGCTTGACAAGATCGAAGAACGGTTACTTTCGATTGGTAGATAAACGTTTGTTTAGCAGAAGTTATCGCGAATCATCCTATATCAGGACAATGAAAAAGCTCACACCGCCTAAATAACAATCGAGTTTTTTGAGCAAAACATCGAATTGTTAGACCATCCACCGTATAGTTCCAACGACTTCTTTGCGTTCCCAAGGAGCCTTCACGTTCCAGAAGGAGCATTCGATGCCTTTAAAACAGCGATTGTGCAGGTGTCAACTAAAGATTGGAATAACTGTTTTACCATGCAGTTGGTTTGAACGTATGCAAAAGTGTATTGATCTTGGTAGGACATATTTTGCAAATCAAGTACTTTAAGTCTTTATATTTATCTCTTTATGGCTTTATGCAAAACTAAAAAGACAACCCTCGGATCCAAACGATATATTAGAAAACTAAATTTTCCCTGTATACTAAAGAGTTCTTCAGATGATATACTGAGAGTAATAACAACGCTGCGACATTATAAATGACTGAGATTAAGTGAAGTACACAAGTTAGAAGATGGCTGTAATCCTTTTAATAAACAAACCAATGAGAACTGTAGAAATATATCATTGAAGCTACTTCAAATAACATTTATAATACACCTCAATTAAACTTATGTAAGAAACTCTTCTTTAGTAAATAAAGTATTATAAGTGCCCCAATTCTACTCTACACTTTTATTGTCAATTTACGTTACTTCTATAATTTACTGCCCAGGTACATTTAACAAGAACATTTTCAGTGAAAAATCACAGACAAGAAAGTGCTATAAATCTTCGAACAAGTCGTCGGCAAAGCGAGAAATGGAAAAGATTCTAGAGAAAAGTCCGCATAGTTTCCAGGAAAAACTTTTCATATAAACAGATCGTGGATTTATCAGTATGAGTGAGTCGCTCTTTCTACCCCAAAAAGTAATTTAAAAGAATACAGATAAAATAAATGAAAATGCTTTAATGGGAAGTTTTTGTCCGAGAGCTCATCTAAATTTGATTAACATTCGATTTTCGAGAAATTGCAGTTTGGTTTTACCATCAATATCGTCGGGAAATGAGAAAAACTTGTTATAGTTTTATTGCAGTTTTTGAATATCAAGATTCTTTTATAATGGTACCTAATAATCTTGTTTACCAGAAAAACGTTGATTAATTCTACTGGGAAAATTCAAAATATTTTCTTTAAAAATTTTTAATAAATATTTCTCTTTCTTTATATAAATATACAATTTAATAACTTACAGGAATATTTGAAAATGATGTTCAAAACTCAGCAAAGATTTCTTCACAGGAAATTATTTTTGGATATCTTTGATTAACTTTTTTATTGACAGAAGTTATGCTTCTACTTTGCAAGCTGATCATTTGAATGTTTCGATTTATGATTTAATCACATTTTTTCACGATTTTATCGATTTTTTTTAGATTTGTCAGATTTTTTAAAAGTTTTTCCAATCTTTTAAGATTTTCCTGTTTTTCAAGATTTTTTCAAACAAAACTCCACAATCATTTTTCAAGGTGTTTCTAACATTTCACGATTTTTTTCCAGTTTTTCACGGTTTTTCAAATTGTTCAAGATTTTTTTCCAACACACCAGGATTTCAAACACACTTAAATATTGCAATATATATTTCAATTCAATTCAATTCAATTTATAAACTCACATATATACGAGGGTTGTCTTTTTAGTTTTTCACACAGCCGCTTAGAATGTGCCACCAATAGTACCTTCCGAACAGAAATCTAACCTCAATCCTTTGGTGGCATAAATCCTGAGTTTCAATGCGATCCAACAAATCGTGAAGGCACAGAGAATTTTGCAAATTAGCAAGTCGAAAAATGGATTTTAGAGCAATAGTTTTTGACAATTGGATTATCCCAACAGCGATGTTTCGGTGAAATGGTTTCTGTGTTTGGGATTGAAGCACCACACCAGTCAACTATTTCCCGATGGTATTGCGAATTTTAACTTGGTCGCTCCAGTCACAGCGACGAATACAGGCAGTCACTAGGCATCTAATTAAGGACGACCATCGTGTAATATATCGGGACATAAAAGCATCTTTGGGCATTTCAAAGACCTTGATCTAAAAGATCCTGGGTGTTTCTCGATGAGGAAAAACCAACAAAAGTGATCCGTTCTCTAAGTGTGTCAAAGAACTTTTGTATCAGAATCTGGTCATGTGGCAAGAATTCCTTTAGAAGATCGTGAATCTCCGACAAAGCAACACACAACTACAAATCATCCTACATCAGGACAATGCAAGTGCTCACACTGACCAAAAGGCAATCAAGTTTTTTAAACTTCAAAACAACGAATTGTTAGACCATCCAGCGTATAGTTCTGACCTAATTTCCAAGACTTCTTCACGTTCCCAAATGCTCAATGCTTGGACAGCGTTTCCAGTCGCCAGCAGAAGCCATCGATGCCTTTAAAACAGCGATCTTGCAGGTGTCAACTGAACACTGGAATAACTGTTTTACTAATTGGTTTGAACGTATGCAAAAGTGTATCGATGTTGGTAGGACATATTTTGAAACGCAATAGAGTACTTTAACTCTATATATTTTTTGTCTTTATGGCTATATGCTAAACTAATAAGACAACCCTCGTATGTAGTAACTTCCGCTGCTAACAGTTTTCCATATAGGCAATTGTCGTGCGAGAAATTTTCTTGTGGGAAAACGTCTTGGTTACTATTCAATACAAAGACAAAATAAGAGAAGCTACAATGTTTAAATAAAAATCAAGAGAAAACAGAAGTAAATTTTATAAAACAGAAAGAACCATAAATTCTTCGATTTGAATCATTGTTAAGTTATTTTATGTATATATTTAATCCTATTTCTATTAATGGAATAGTTCCATTTATATAAACTTTTCTAGTTTACTACATTTAGGTAATTATTTACAAAGTTGCACCCGAAAGTGCATAAAGCAAAAACCATATAAATTCGTATCAGATAGTAGAAAGCATTCATTAACACATAGAGTTATAATTTGTGGTTTTCGTTGTAGCGAAACGACGCTGCTGAAAATAAATCAGCTTGATAAAGTGACCATATCAAGGCTATATTTATCCCGCTTTAAGCAGTTTACGGGCTAAAATTGTAAGACATGGTTGCTATTAATACAGGGAGGATTAACATTATTATCGCTTGCTTTGTCCCGCTCGAATGACCCTCCTGAATTAAATAAAAGGGATGTAAAATGTTACGAAATCCTCGTTTTTGGTTTGTTTTAATGTTTTTGCTTGTTTTTTCTATCCGAAGCTTGGTTACCGGTTAATGAATGGGGGTCAATGGAATAAATTTAGTCTCCTATTTACTTTTATGTTTAGGTGCTCGATAAATTTAACAAAGCATTGGATAATCTATAGTTAAAACAAAACCAAATTGATACGATGTATTAATTGTTTCAATTCAGCCATCTTGAATTAATACCTCTATAAATTCTACAATTACTATATAGCGAATATGCCAAGTTTAAAAGAAATTCGTTAAGCCACTTAAGGAGGTTGCGAATTTTTTTTACACCCTGTATAAAACGGTTGACAGAACGGTTTTAAAGCACCTTCATATTAAGCTGCTCTTGTCTTTGAGTATATACTAACTATAGACAGCCTTTAATTCTCTGAGGATGAGATAAGTAACATTGTTTTAATATGAAATATGCCATCCCTCCGCTTTCTTCTTAAAGACGTTTTGGCATCAAGTCAACAAATTTTTTACAGTTTTCTGTAATTTGTGGATCCCAAAACCATATCTGGATTACAGCATCTATCAATTTTTCTTTTGTTGTGCAATCCATTTGGCGCAGTCTAACTTTCACAATCGTCTACAGATTTTCAATTGGATTGGGATCCGTTGAGTTTCCTGGCCATTCACGGCTTGGTATGTTCTTGTTCTTGAAATATTTCGTCATCATCTTGAAGACGTGACAGAAAAGTTAATTGATCATTGCCATCCACTTTTCTCAGCTCTCTATCCATTCTTCTTTCCAACAATTCTTTTGAGAATTCATGCATCATGCCTTCGATTGGCACAAGGAATTCGGTACCTTTATAAGCAGCACGAAAACATCTTCTTTTTTAGAGGATGTTTAACTTTTTCTTCAATATGAGCCGGAGTAAGTTTTTCATTGGCACTTTTTCTAAAGAAACGAGACCCTTGTCCTTGTATAAGAGAACAACAATTTTCTTCAATCTTTAGCAGTCCAGCTCCTATAGTTTTTCTCCCAATCATACCGTTTTTCATCATTCTAGCAATCAATAGCTCTTTTTTCTGAGGTCTAAATGCTTTTCGTTCAACTTCCATATGTCTTCTTCGCACCGTAGAGGCATGAATAATAACTCAAGCTAGTGCTAAATCTTTCTGAAGATGTTGACTTGTTTTACTAGGGTTTAATTTACTCTTCTTACTACAAATGCTTCATTTCTTGCAATTGTCTTCCGGTTTCTTTCGGTTTTCACTTTTTTGTTCACCACCATTGCCCCAGTTTTCCCTTTCTGTTTTAAAATGTTATTAACAGCTTCCAAGCTCACATTACATTCTTTTGTAATATCTCTTTGATTCACTTAAAGTAACAATTTTAGTACCTATATTTGGAGAGAACAGAAGAAGTGGATATCATTCTGGACGACAAGAAGATTGAAAATGTAAAAGGATATGTATAATTGGGGCACGAAATAAATCAAGGCAAACAAAATCAAACGGTGGAAATTACAAGGCGCATACGAATGACCTGGGTAGCAGCAGTTAAATTAAGTTTTATTACAAATGATCCAAAAATCCGAATTGATTTAAAAAGAAGGGTTTTTGATATTAGTATCCTTCCTGTCATGACCTATGGAATGGAAACCATGACACTTACTAACAATTGTCTCAATAGACTTAGAACAATTTAAAGAACTATAGAGGGAATTATAACAAATGTAAGCTAAAGAGACCATGTGAGAAATGACGATTTAAGAAGAAAAACCAAAGTAGCCAATGTTGCTGAAAGCATTGCAAGGAAAGATGGGCCGGACACGTGGTACGAGAGAACGAAGAATAGTGGACAAAGCGAATAATACAATGGAGGCCAAGAGAACATAAACGAGGTGCAGGTAGACCACAAAAAAGATGGGCCGATGACATCAAAGAAAATGCAGGGAGAAATTGGCACCAGTTAGCTCAAGAGAAACGAAGTTGGAAAAGACAAGGGAAGGCCTATGTCCAGGAGTGAACTAGAAGGGGCTGCTAAAGAAGAAGAGAAGAATATTTGGAAAGATATCCATCTTCAAAAATCAGAATGAAATGAAGTCCTCATACAATGACTTCTCAGACACACTATAATTCGAAATAAAAGCGAAATGCAACGCGTGTGTATCTTGGTTATGTCCCATTGTTGACTGAGAATCAAAGAGAATTTAAAAATCTGCTACTAAATGCCTCCACCATTGAATTAAAGATGATCCCAACTGCGATAAAGTTAATATTGGAATAATTATGTCGTGTTCACATTAATTCGCACAATACTGTAGTTTAATTTATCTGTTGCGCTATGAGCATTTACAGCTACGTCTAGTTAGTATATGCTTGAAAGTCCTTATGGAAAACTTGTTTTATATTTAATTGTTCTAATATATTTAAAGTGGTATCATATATGATTGGTGACAGGGGGAAACAAAATTATTGAAACACCAAGCATTATTATTGGCTTGATAAGGACCCTATTTTTCCATTCTTATTTCATGTCTGGAAGTATTAATGCTGATGAAAAAACCAGTGGACTGAAAGAATTGTTATTGTGATGTATTCCCCATGCTTGCTTGCCCTCTTTGTGTTATTGGAGATGAATAAAATCTATTCATGTTGTCGGATGGAAAGTTTTTTGAGGCATGTTATTGTACTTTTTATTATAAAAAAAAGATTTTTATTTCGATTTTGATGTTTTCATTAAAGTGTAGATTTGTAATAACCATCCAATATAGAGTTTTATTTGATTATTGAAGTTTCAATTTTATATTATTTGTAAGTATTGTAACTCCGCTACTGATACGGTTAAAAACAAACAAAGTAAATTCGAGGATTTAATTTATACTTATGCAATCGAGCGTTAGAGATTGTAATTGAGGCAGAGATATCCAGAAATCGGGGGTTCTCAAAGGGTTTGAGTGAAAAAGACGAAGGCGGAAATTCCATCCCTTAACGTTTAAATGGATACTCCCTTTGGACTACGTGAAATTCAGCATTGCTTTTATTGCAATTTAAAAATAACAGAATTCTCTTATTTTGGGATTTAGTATGTTCGAATTGTTGAATTTAGCTTTGTTGAATGTTTAGATCTAAATTAAATTTGATGCGGTCAAATCTTTTGGCTTAATCATGCAAATTACTGTGTGTTCTTCTCCTAATCGGTATTTATAGGTCCTATATAATTTTTTAAAAAAATTATTAAAAATCGATAAACATGAAAAAAGAAAAAGAAATTGAAAAATTACAAAATTTCAAAAAAAACAAAGACGAAGATTAAAGCCCTCGAGCTAAAGCTCTCGGGCTTTAATCAGATTATTAATACAAATAATGTCTCAACAAATTACCTCTATAAAGTTAGCACTACCACATGCGAAATAAAAGATGGCATTATGTGATTAATTTGTCGCTTTTTTGTCGTGATTTTGTCGTGAAAACAAAAAATTTGTCGCGATTTTTTTTTTAAAATTAATGGTTGTGCTAAGTTGATATCAAGTTAGCACTACCCCCCCTTGAAAACGATCTTCCAATGATCGGACAAATGTCTTATGTAGTGCATAATTTTTCGCTTTTTTGTCGTGATTTTGTCGTGCAAAAATAAAATTTGTCGCGAAATTTTGTGGCTTAAATCGATGATATTGCTAACATAGCATCAAGTTAGCACTACCAACCATCTTCTGATACTCTGATAAAAATCTTGGCTAGCGCATAATTTGTCGCTTTTTTGTCGTGCAAAAATAAAATTTGTCGCGAAATTTTTATGTTATTTCAATGATAGCGTCAACTTAATATCAAGTTAGCACTTCCATTGATTTTTTTAAAAAAAATCTCGCAACAAATTTTTTGTTTGCACGACAAAATCACGACAAAAAAGCGACAAAATAATCACAAAATGCCATCTTTTATTTCGCATGTGGTAGTGCTAACTTTATAGAGGGCAACAAATTGATGCTAAAATATTCTCGAAATCTAGATACCACAAAAATAGCCGACTATAATCAAGGTCTTGTTATATTACCCTTGATAAATAGATAAGATTTTTGAGTTTATTTGTATAATAAAGCCAATTTTTTTAATTACATTTTTCATAATTCAACAATCATCACAATGGACACAAAATGTTAATATTGAAAATAGTCACAATTAAGATCAGTTAAACGAAAAATATTATTAATATATTATTTTTTATTTTACTATAATTATTTGCTACAATTTCGCTGTTTATTATTGTATTTCAAGATGAAATTGTTTAAATAATGCGACTAAATTTCAACTAAATTTTAATATCATAATATCCCTTCACCTTTCTACGTTTTATACCTGCTTTGATTATAGATTCTCTCCTGAATACATCTCCGTCAATGGCCCTCTAAAATCCTTTTTTAGACCTTAACGACTAACGGGGGAACAAAGACTTAATATCCCCAAAAATCTGAAATCACGTCGTCGCGTAGCCCCAGCACTTAATGGGTTTAATATGGATCGCGATTTGATCCTGGACATTAGAACAAAGTCTGGAGAAGAATTTTTGGCGATTTGGCACAGGGAGAAAGTTGAGTTCGACCCCTTTTGGTCTGAAGCGTGAGGTGAATCCCTTTAGGGTCGAAATGATGCCAGATTTTGGATATCGATCACCGGAAATATTCACATTTTATCATTCGGGATTACACTTTGAGGTATCGTCAAATTTACATAAAGGTTGTATATGTATGCAACACTGAGTGTTTCGTGGCTCGGAGCGATTTTCTTGTGGTTTATATATTCATCAGAATTGAATTTTAGATTTGTTGGTTGTAAAATATATTGTACCTAATTACCTGTTTCTGCATTACCTACAACTAAATTTATACCTAAAAACAAAGATAAACGATTCATGTACTTATTCGATTTTTTAATGGATTTTTATAGGCTTAGGTAACTTCGTACCCCATTATGGTTTCTTTTATTTTTTTTTTTAATTTTTGTTGTTTCTTTTTAAACAGAAATGCAATTGTTTCTTAAGTTTTTGATTTTTTCCGTTGTTTTTCGATTTTATCATATTTTCTTATTTTTTGAGTTTTTTATCCTTTTTTTTTAAATTTATTTTTCAGTTTTACGTGATGTTGTGATTTTTCCTTCGTTTTCTCATTTTTTGTTTCTTTGCTGCATTTTTTTCTTGATTCTTTGATTTTTTATCCGGTTTTTATTTTTGAAGTGATAACTTCTTATGGGAGGGTAACTGATGTTTAGCGCAACGCGTTGAAAAAAGCGTTTATCATAACGCGTTGTTTATCGTTGTTACACGCAGGCGCAGTGAAACATAATAATAATAGAAATAGGTAAATATTAATATTAATACAAATATCTTTATTTATTTATTTATTTATTGAATTGATAACTTCTTATGGGAGGGTAAACTGATTTTAGCGTAACGCGTTGAAAAAAGCGTTTATCATAATGCGTTGTTTATCGTTGTTACACGCAGGCGCAGTGAAACATAATAATATCATTTCTCTCTCTCTCTGTCTCTCTATGCTTTTCCCAATGTAAGTTTTAAGTATATTTGAATTTACCGTGTTATACGGTATTAATCTGTCACTAAATACAATTCATTACTTTTTGGAACTGAACTGAACTGAAAAAAATGTAATAGTAAAAACCGTAACGAAAAACCTGTTAAATGAGACGTGCATCAAATACATTCTGGAAATTATTATACGTAGGTGGTTCGGTGGTTCATTGGTAGAATGCTCGCCTGCCACGCGGGCGGCCCGGTTTCGATTCCCGGCCGATGCAAATTTTTTTTGTATATATCTCTTAACTTTTACCTTTTTTTGTTAAAGTAATATGAGATGTAATTTTAAAAAATCTTGATAGTTGAAAGTAGTTAGGAAAGGTGAGAAAAAATAAATATATACATTACTCTTTAAAGCTCACCTTGAATTTTAAAGAAGCTTCTTTCTTAACGCCAAGATTTCACTGATTTTGATATATTGACCGTTAAATGAGACGTGCGCAGGCGTTACAGTCGTATACACAAGCGAGTAGTGTTATGTGTCGATACCATGGTGTAAGTATATACACTTACACCATGGTCGATTCTACATTAGCCAAAGGAACTTAATTCGAACCTGGTGTCCCACGACACCATTTTAACTTGTTATTAATTATTAAATATTTATATCCATTTAATATCATAAAAATTAGGTTATTTTCTATATTTTCGTATATAAAACTAATTTAATCCCTTTTAATTATAATTTAAATTCATAATTTAAACGGTTCGGTCATCCTCGGCATCTATCGTGGCAGTTTTAGGAGAAGAAATGGAAATTAAATCAAATAGAAATAGGTAAATATTAATATTAATACAAATATCTTTATTTATTTATTTACTTACTCATTTATTCAAATAATTCGTTCATCGATGATTTAATGTCTTTAATTATAATTTAAATTCGTTCTTAAAATGTTCGGTCATCCTCGGGAATTCTCGTAACAGGTTTTCGAAGAAGAAATGACAGTCAGATTAGCCTAATTTTAGCATAAAAAAGACGTGTTTTGGTGGTTTCATTTGTGATAAATCTTATAAAAATTTATTATAAAGTGTGTTATTAATGTTATTATTGATAATAAGGATAAGAATTTAAGTTTTAAGTGTGTATTAAATAGCAGTCAGGCCGTTCCACGTAAAGGGTGGTTGTATTGCGAATTACCACGCGACTGATTGGAAATTTCGAACTGTCATATTTTTGTATCGTAATTGGTGAAAGTTAGGTATAGTGATAAAAAAATTTCAGAATTTTCAAAATAATTAAATTTTTAAATTTATACACATTATCATATTAATGTAGTTAAAATTTAAGTAATAGGCAAAATTTTTTCGAGTTAAAAAATTTCAATATTAAATAATTCAACTTGGATTGGTTGAAGTTATCACTTCTGTCGCGCGTCCTGAGACGCACACGTTTTTTTTTTGTTTTTTTTTATTTCAAATTATTTTTTTATTTGTTTTTAGCTTTTTACCTGTTTTTTATATTAGTCCTGTTTTTTTATTTTTCACATTTTTCGTTCCTTTGTTCAATTTTTTCTGTTTAGTTCCTATTTTTCCGTATTCTCGATTTTTTCGTGTGTTTTCTATTTTCTTTTATTTTATTGATTTCTATTTTTTTTTCTCATTTTTCGCATTTTTTGCGATTTTTCTTGATTTGTGCTTAAAAGTATTTTGTTGTTGTATCTATTCTTCATTGTAGATATTTTAATAAAAAAATAAAAATTTTTATAATCAAAATTATCTCCTATTTCGTTTTGTCAGTGTTACTTTTTGTTAACTTAGTCGTGTTCTATCTCCACCAGCAACATTTACACCGAAGTTTTCCAATGAATTTTTAATAGGATTTTCAAAAGTTTTCCAATATTCATTTCGATACGGTCTATGGAATGTGTCTCTTTTGATTTATATTATATTTTAACAACTTTCGCTTAAAATTAAAATGGGTCAAAACTGTCACTTATAATCATTTATTTCTAACATAAAAACCTTACGAGATAGGATGGATGTATTTCAAATTTCAAATAAATCTTATAACAGGAAAAATGAGTGGATCATTTTTCTTTCTTATCTGAAATTGAGTTCGTTGTTTTATTCAGAAATATTGTGCTGTCAGAATAGAAATGTAATTGTTTTATTATTTCACGAATATAGAGTTTATTTACTTACACTACGAAATTTTAAATAACGTTTTTTCTTGTTAACAAAATTTTGTGTATAATTCAAATAAAGTAATCTATTTAATCATGAATTTAAAACGTAAAAGAATTGTAAGCACGAACACAAAAGTTTAAACGGTTTTCATAGTCTCAAACCACAAATGACAGAAAATTTACATATTTTTGTCATTTTTTACTTTATGTGAGATGTAAATAAAGGTACAAACATTCACATATCATATTTGAAAAATGGATGTTTTGGTCTTCAGGGACAACACGTTGGAATTGTAACCGGAGGTTACATGGATACAGGGACGAACTTTCTTGCAAAAGGAACCAATTAAATTGTTTATTTAAATAGGTATCAAAAGTTCTAAATGTTCTTAATGGCAAATTATTCAAGAAATTATGGTCTATTATTCTTTAAATCGAACTGTAAGGTCGAACAAGGCCTTAATTCATGAAATCTAAATTTGAACTTTACGGGGGTGGGTGACAATGTTTGCACTAGCCAACAAATTCTGACAGCGCCCTACCTGAGGTAATATAAATATTTTTGAAATATTTATAGAATGAATGAGCTCTTTTTAGATATATATTTAATAAAAATCGTGTGGAATTTCGTTAAAAGCAAAGCTTTTTATATCTTTGCTGTCGAGCTCAAGATAAGTTCCGTTACCAATTATTGTCACGATTTTTTTGAACGAAACTTTGCTTATGCTTTAAGCTATATAATAATCTATACTAATATTATAAAGAGGAAAGAAAGGTTTAATTTTTTGTTTGTTTGTTTGAAATGAATAGGCTCCGAAACTACTGGACCGATTTCAAAAATTCTTTCACCGTGGGAAGCTACACTATTCCCGAGTGACATAAGCTATGTTTAATTTTCAAAAAAATTGGGGATCCTTACTAAAATGCCATTAATGTAACCAAAAATGACCATAAAATCCTTACATCGCGTGCGATTACAATACTATTGATTATAGAATAAAATAATGTACTAGGATTTTAAAGAATATATAAATATCTACAAAAAATGCCGCGACAGCATATGTCTAACTGTTATAATTACGTCACAATAACTATTTTTTAATTTTTTAAAAGTTTTTATCTTGGTATTAATCCTTATCAAAATAACTTATTTCATAATCACGAATTTAGCATGTGCAATGGGACGAGGCTACTTATAAAGAAATTAAAGGACAATTAAGTTGTAGCAACCATTATAACTGAACCACCAGCTGGTCACCTAGCTCATACACTGAGGATACCGATGATCCCAAATGATCTACCAAATCCATTTAAACCGCTTCAATTTCCTATCAAAACATCTTTCGCTTTTACTAATAATCTCAGTCTCAAGGTCAAACCTTCCAATTAGTAGGGATCGGTTTTTCTCATGGCCAACCGCCTAAGGCGGGTCGGAGTACCTGAAAATCAATTTATTTTGCTGCCAGAAAATAAAACAACATGTAATATCGTTTACAGGGAAGCGTTGACCCAATAAATTTAATGGCTTTTGTTATTTTTCTTTAATCCCCGTGCAAAGCCGGGGCGGGCTGCTAGTTTTAAATAAAAAAAGATAATTTAAAACAAAAACGTACCAAAAATGACGAATTCATCAAATCTGTAATTTTTATTGAATTGTGATCCCAAATTCTTGGTTAATCTATTTTTGAACAGAATAGTCGTCTGCTAGCATTTTCGGCACCGAAAAGAAAACTAAAAAGAATGGGTTTGATTCATACAATTTGGCTAAAATGTTAAAGATAGATAGGTTTTGTAATCAGGATCAAAAGTTCTTATTAAAGTTAAATAATTGTGTACAATTTATAAAATGTACGAAAATAATCACGAAGGTTGCTTCGATTTGCGATGAAGGCGAAGCTGTTGGCGAACGGTGAAACGTCGTAGATCTTCTGGGTGTGGTCCAATCAAGTTCACCTGTTTGTAGAGTTTGCTGTCTGTTACTGGTATGAACTTCCAGGGCGGATCTTTGGTGATGATCAGGATTGAGAAGACTTCAAAGGAGGTCTTTTGTTAGAGTGACATAGACTTAGCAAGTTTTCCGTGGTGTCAGGGTGTGGGTGGAGGAGTTCTTCTAAAAAATTGGGTAAGGATTGTGCTCTTTGACGTTCGTGTCATAAGATTGCCTTATCTACCAAAGATAAGAAAACTGCTAGTTTCAACTACCGTAGACAGAAGGTTTATTGGCAACAGAAATTCATACAAAAATTGTGAAAGTGTTAATGGAATCCGGTCCTTTATTTCCAACTTTGCGTCGATGAGTTTTAGAGTTTAAATGTGGTCGTACAAGCGTCGAAGATAAACCACGTAGTCGACGTCCAAAATGTGTTACAACAACAGAAATCATTGATCAAATCCATGATATTGTTGTATTTTTCCTTCGTGGATTCGGGATAAGTGATAAACAGCAGACAAACTTAACAATTTATTGATAAACACAAATAAATAACAAGTTCTTAAAATAATCTACACAACTTTAATACAATCACAATTACTTTAGTCTTTTAAATACTTCGTACAAAAATTCGCACTTCAATCACGGTTTATCGCCAACTATTACAATTACAATCCAAAGCGGTCCTTTATATATGAAATTAATTCCTTCTAGAAGCGTCTCTAAAATTAAATCTAGAACAAAACATTCTCGAATTAATCGAATGTTCCAACAGCCACTAGAATATTCGAACATTCTCAGAACAGCAATTCACTCACACAGGTCCGGACCGGTTCGTAACAATATTGGTTGTAAACATCCAAGTTTGACTAAGCATGAAATAAGTAAGAAAACTGCCAGACTTTTTTTCTAATTTAATCTCACAAATAAATAATATAAAACCATTCAGTCTCTTTTTACAAATTTTCTAACTTAATGTCACAAATAAATAACTTGTAGCTTTTTTCCATAATACAGAAACTTTTTGGCAGCATCTAAAGCGCTGTTATCGAGATCAGATCAATTTATTTTCTACTGTAATAAAATCTAGTGCTGGGAGGAAAATGTATTTTATATTCTGTGCGAAGAATATAAATGGTTATTTCAAAATGCCAACAATCGATCCTTACTAAGTTAAAACAACAAAAGGACGTTGCAATGTGAAGTGATTAGTTTTTTATATTCCTGTAGTCTTCAACAAGAAAAAAACATTTCTAGATGAAAAATCCGGGTTTGATATTAATTTTTAACCTTTTGCGGATTTTAACTATAAAATATTCTTTCCAGTCTACGAAAGGATTTTTTACCAAACCTCATAAAAAATCAGAAAGGAATTATTTCATTATAAAGTTTCGTTCTTCTTCCGTTGTTATAGTAATGCATTACGTAGCGGCTCTATTTATATTTTAGTAGATTTTTCGATTATTAAATAATTTTCAATTTAGTAGATAAAACTAAAATAATAAAAAAAAGTGAGAGGTGTCAAGGGACACCCGGATCGAACGAAGTTTCTTTCGATTAATTAGTGAAGGAATTGTAATTTGTAAACACAACAGAGAGTTTGTACATACATAAGCATTTATTATCGTCTGTATAAAATCTCTACTTACCTAACTCTATCAGCAATATCCGGAACTTGTGCAGAAACACTGTCAGGATACATTATTTTTTTTATTTTCTATTATTTTAATATTTATTATCTACAAAAAACCTGTATAAACTTAACAAAGTCGCGACACTACTACACTGTTCAAAGCAAAATAGAAAAAAAAAGTAAATCCATTATTTTCAACAGTTCGTTTCTTTTAACAAAAGTCTCCATTTATACAATACCAGAGGTATTGTATATTCTACCTAGAATTACTTTTTATTTCAATTTAATTTAAAACAGGAATTAACAATTTAATACAAAATTTTAAAATTAAAATATTTGACAGTAACTGACAATTAAGGTAATTTGACGTAGGTACCTAACTAGTCAAGTTAAGAACTATTTTTGAAATGTTTATGAATTTATTGATTTATAAAAACAAGATGAAATAAAATATAATACTATTATAGGTACTTATTTTTTTCTAATTTAAATTCTTTTAATTTAAATTAGTGTCTTTTTAAGTGTACTTTTATTAGTATTTATTATATTAGGGTTTCCTATTTAAATAAAGATAGGTATATCTATCTATGAGAGAGAGAGAGACAACATGCGTATGTCGTGTCGTGTCGTGACAAATTTTGGTATGAATTTTTTTTGGCTAGCTCCTAGCGTCAGTCGTAACTGTTCGTAACGCCCGAAAGGGAACTTCGTTCCAAAAATTACAGTAAAAACTGGATTATAAACAGATCTTAATTAGTTTTTCAAAAACATGTCCGGTAAAAGTAGAGTTTTTGTGTTTCTAATAGACCTAATAGACATAAAAAAAAACGTGATGTTACTGGTATAAAATAACATCCCAAACCCAAACAGTTTAATAACTATTTGTCATTTTTGGCTGTGTATACACGGACGAAACGCCAGGGCAGACGAGTAGATATCAGCTTAATTAAAAATATTAGGTGTATATATGGATGAAACTCTCGCGATCCGGGTAACTTATTAATTAAAAATATGAAATACCTGTCGTGATTTTACCCAGTCTCTATATCAAACGAATAATACACCCTTTTACAGCTTATTAAATCTCGGGCTTTATGAATTTTCACGGAAATATTTTCGCCTTTTCAGCATAGCAAAAGCGAACAAGATTAGAAATTTTGCTTTGTTTGGATTATATAAGAAAATACTATTTTTTAACGGATTTAAATCGTTCAGATATTAAAAAATTAATAATAATAATAAACTAATAAATATATTTTTTTTAAATTAGCAATTGGTAGAAACATAAAATGACAATAATTACAATTTAAAAATAAGTTTCATCCAGCAGTATTTATAAATACGTGATAGAGCCTTATCCTGCACTGCAGGCCACGGAAGCGGATAGTTGGCGTTTTTAATCATATCTGGATTCAAATCAAGTCTTCTATCTCACCCACTCCTTAAGGACACGTATGCCGTTAATGAGAGAGGGTCAAGGATCAAGCATCAAAAATTAAGGATCAAAATCAAGATCAAGAAGAAATTGCAGTTGCGAAGTCTTCGAAGCTCGAAAGACCTATTTTATTTCAGATAAAGGTTGTTAAGTTTGGAAAAAATAGTATTCGGAGTGAAAAAATAGTTATTATCCTAACAAGTGCGGAAAGTTATACTTTCCCGCACGCGAACTGCCGATGCCCGAACGACGCGAAGCGGAGTTCGGGCAAGCCGTTAAGTGCGGGAAAGTTAATTTCCGCAAGAGTTAGGATCAATATTTTTTCTACAAGCAAAATCACCTCGAAAATTATTTAGATGCTTGAAAAGATGCGATTGTGACAATTAAATCTTTCATAGTGTCAATAAATACACGACTGTAGCTATAGCAACCCTACTTAAACAGGTGAAATTGTTGTTGCTTTGAGTAAGGTTTACAGGGGTGATTTAATAAATTATGATTTTTTTAAAAACAAACATTTTAAAAATCCCTATTTTCATGTAAAATAATCTTAATTTTTTTTACTATTTGTATGTAGTCCAACAAGATAAAGATAATAATACAATAATTTGTCAAAAAGGTTATCGGAAAACATCTCTAATTAATAAAAAAAAATGCGTGCGGGAAAGTGTTGTTTTACGCATGCTTGTAGAAAAACAATATATCTAATAATTTTTATCCAAAACATTGATGAATAATACAATAAAGAATTTTAAATATAAATATGTACTTGTTATATGAGATTCTCTTCCAATCTCCTCTCAATCTTCTTGGCGAATACGTAGATCGCGATATTTACTTGATTTTTGTTTACATTTCACTTTTTCTATTTAAACTCCATTTTCCTTAATCAGGTGAAAGCTACTTAAATCTATGGGCTCATGGAGACAAAATATGTGCAACTGTAGAAAACAACGTGAAATCACACGTGAGGGCTGTAACGTGACCTGATATAGATGAGGTGATTTTAGTGTGGTTCTCGTTCAAAACGAAACATGCAAAACAACATTGTACACCTTTTGGACATGACGTGAGTCTGCGTGTGGTCAGTTGAACTCACGTGAAATGATAGTATTCGGTTTCTTCTTTTATTTTCATGTTAGCGCTAATGTGCGCAAAGAATTCTTCACTTCAACAATAAGAATTAAATGATTTACAAAATTTTTCAAGAGTTTATATAAGTATAACCAGTATTGTAGCTCTTTTGTCTAAATATATTTTTTTCTAATACTTTAATTAATATTGATTATTTATTTCACCTGTCAAAATATCACAATTTTGTAATTTCGTCCAATGAAAACGCTTAATCTTCAATGTTTTATGCTAAATCTAGCCAATCATTTCGGTTTATACTGATAAAACCACTAGTGGTTTTACTAGTATTGATAAAATTATAGAACTGTCAAAAATTCAATAACAATATTAAACAATCAATTTTCTTTTTTATAAGTACCCTACGATAAATCAACATTCATTTATATTATCTAAATATTCTGAAATATATTTTGTTATTATTATTAACACAATTCAATTCATCTAAAATCTAAACGATAATGAAAAATTAAATATGTAGGTACTTTAAAACTAACCTGCTTCCTGGTTCTGCATGCATTTAAAACGTTTATATGCCTACATTCAAATGTGGTCTTGTAGGTAAACTTTAAATAGATATACCTACCTAATAATTTTTATTTTGGTAATTTTCTCTTTAATAATATAATTGTATAAATAGGCAGGTATAAAAATAAATATTTATTCAAATTATAACCCTGTTTTCACGATGCTCACGACAACTGACAACTGTCAATACTATCTAGTGTACAGGATAAGTTAATAGGGGTAATAGGGGTAACGGTATTAGGTTTGTGTTAATTATGAAACATAAGTTGTTCTAGGAAGTTTTTTAAATAAAGTAGTTTTTGTACAGAATGGTTCAAAAAATAATCTTCTCAAATACCACTCGTCCTGTAAAATTTTACTAGATAAATTTTTATTTTCCAGACTCAAACTTTTTTATTTTAGGCAAAACTACTCAAACAAACTGAATATGATAAAATCACTCGTCCTACGGACTCGTGATTTTATCACATTTCAGTTTGTTTTCGTATTTTTGCCAAATAAAAAAGTTTTCGTGGAAACTAAAAATTTATCGATAAAATTTTAAGGACTCGTGGTATTACCTTTGAATAAACTTATATTCATGAAATAGCTTATCTGCTTTTGAGATATTAAATTAACTCTAAATAATAATTGATTAATACAGAGCGTATATTTAATAGAAATCGTAATTCCTCTTGAAAGCAATAAGAAACCTTCCACACACAAGTAAACCATAAATCAAGGATCAAGGAACAAGGGTAAGGAATCAGGAATCAAGGATAAGGAATCAGGAATCAAGGATAAGAAATCAGGAATCAAGGATAAGGAATCAGGAATCAAGGATAAGGAATCAGGAATCAAAGATAAGGAATCAGGAATCAAGGATAAGGAATCAGGAATCAAGGATAAGGAATCAGAAATCAAGGATAAGGAATCAGGAATCAAGGATCAAGTATCAAGGATCAAATCACACGTGAGAGCTGTAACGTGACGTGATATAGATGAAGTGATTTTAGTGTGGTTCTCGTTTAAAACGAAACATGAACAACAACATTGCACACTTTTTGGACATGACGTGAGTCTGCGTGAGGTCACTGGTACTCACGTGATGTGATAGTATTCGGTTTCTGCTTTTATCTTCATGTTAAGGCTAACGTGCTCAAAGAATTCTTCACTTCAACTACAAGAATTAAATGATTTACAAAATTTACAACATTTTTCAAGAGTTTATATAAGTATGACTAGTATTGTAGCTCTTTTGTCTAAATATCTTATTTTCTAATACTTTAATTAATATTGAATAAATTTATATTCACGAAATAGCTTATCTGCTTTTGAGATATTAAATTAACTCTAAATAATAATTGATTAATACAGAGCGTATGTTTAATAGAAATCGTAATTCCTCTTGAAAGCAATAAGAAACCTTCCACACACAAGTAAACCATAAATCAAGGATCAAGGAACAAGGGTAAGGAATCAGGAATCAAGGATAAGGATTTATGAATCAAAGATAAGAAATCAGGAATCAAGGATAAGGAATCAGGAATCAAGGATAAGGAATCAAGGATAAGGAATCAGGAATCAAGGATAAGGAATCAGGAATCAAGGATAAGGAATCAGGAATCAAGGATCAAGTATTAAGAATCAAATCACACGTGAGAGCTGTAACGTGACGTGATATAGATGAAGTGATTTTAGTGTGGTTCTCGTTTAAAACGAAACATGAACAACAATATTGCACACTTTTTGGACATGACGTGAGTCTGCGTGAGGTCACTGGTATTCACGTGATGTGATAGTATTCGGTTTCTGCTTTTATCTTCATGTTAAGGCTAACGTGCTCAAAGAATTCTTCACTTCAACTACAAGAATTAAATGATTTACAAAATTTACAACATTTTTCAAGAGTTTATATAAGTATGACTAGTATTGTAGCTCTTTTGTCTAAATATCTTATTTTCTAATACTTTAATTAATATTGAATAAATTTATATTCACGAAATAGCTTATCTGCTTTTGAGATATTAAATTAACTCTAAATAATAATTGATTAATACAGAGCGTATGTTTAATAGAAATCGTAATTCCTCTTGAAAGCAATAATAAACCTTCCACACACAAGTAAACCATAAACCATTGATGTCTGTCTATAGTGTCTATAGTACAACACACATCTAAATACGTTTTGAATTTACCTGTGTACAATAAATCAATACTTTGTATGTACCAAACTAATCATATCAGATATGCGGTATTAAGCTTATATCTTCCTCTACTATTCATATACCAACTAATTACTTTCTGATTATTGTCAGATATATAATAGTGATCTCATTAGGTGGCCAACTACTCTGACGTATAGACGAGACTAATAGAGGATAGGAATCAATTTATATAGCTACCTAATATATGTGGTATATACAGGATTAAGATTAATTTAAAATAAAATCGTGTATACGTAAACCTTAATCAATAATTAAAAAAAATATGTCATTCATTCGATTAGTTAAATTATTAGTATAGGTAACGACACAAAAAGTTTCGATACTTTTGTACTCGATTCTTTTACTTATATGAGTACTCTTAAATTTAAAAATTCTTCAAAGATTATTAAATTCTACAATATTATAATATCTTTCACCTATATATAACCAAAAAATATTATCATAGTGTAAAAAGTTTGTTAGTTCAAAATCTCGTATAAGGGCAGAACACTTAGCGAAAGTGTCTGCGTATCCGATAAATCTTCTTCGGATCTGCCCGAGTAGCATTAGTGTCATTACTTTCAAACTAATAAAAAGTTGGCCCCCCAAAGGGGATCTTGATTCACCGCCCCCACGACGTGCATGGTCACAGCTGCGCTTGGAGCGTATACATTAGACCCAATAGTTTAGTTTCGCTGCCTCCACGATTTTGCCTTTCGTGTACAAGTTTTTAGATCTCTTGCAGCAACGTCTTAGAGCAATTAGTCTTATAATATTAATGAGTTGAGGTAAATTAATATAATGTTATGAAAGCATTATTAAAATTAATCAAATAATTGTGGAATCAATCACAGGTTTATGATAGGATTTTTCAATTTTTATAAGATACTAGCAGATCCGGCGAATTTCGTACCGCCAACCGTCTTTTTCTCATTTTTTTAAATATTTACGATTTTTCTCGTTTTTTTTTTGATTTTGTCATTTTTATCATCTTTTCTCGTTAGTTTTCAGGTTTCAGGATTTTTTTTTTCGTTGTATTTAGTAATTAACCGATTAGATATATTGGATACTAGGTGTACCTGCGACGTCGTTCGCGTGGCGTGTTGATTGTTGTTTAAAAATGTCTTCACTCACTTCGTTAAAATGTTATGTTGAAAGAAGACAAATAAATGTGTGAAAACTGCATTCGAATCGGATCAGTAGTTTTCATGTGATGCGCGCACAAACATATAGATAGACAGATAGACGTACAAAAAATAATAACCACATTTTTGGGTTCTATATCGATTTACCCGCGACGTCGTTCGCGTGATGTATAGATTGTTGTATAAAAATTTCTGCCCCCCCACACGGTAAAAGAGGTGGAGGAGAAATTTTTATACACTAGATGTTAAGTTAAAAGAAGACAAATACATATGTGAAAACCGCGTTCGAATCGGATTGGTAGCTTTCATGTTATGCGCGCACAAACATATAGATAGACAAACAGACGTACAACAAAAAATCTAACCACATTTTTGGGTTTTATATCAATGTACCCGCGACGTCATTCGCGTGACGTATAGATTGTTGTATACAAATTTCACCCCCCCCCCCCCCATAAAAGTGGTTTTCCCAACATTTCCCTTCACTGCTCTGCTCCTATTGATTGTAGCGTGATGTAAAGTATCCTATAACCAGCACAGGAGTATGAAAAATAATTGTACCAAGTTTCGTTAAAATCCGTCCAGTAGTTTTTGTTTCTATAACGGTTATACAGACAGACAGACAGACAAAAATTTTACTGATTTCATTTTTGGCATCAGTATCGATCCCTAATCACCCCCTGATATTTATTTTGGAAATATATTTCATGTACAGAATTGACCTCTCTACAGATTTATTATAAGTATAGATTAAATACGACACCTTGCGGTGGCGTCATAGTATGTACTTGGTTAAGTAAGTTTTTTTAGTTGAAATATATGACATACCAACTACGTCACCTCACGCAGGCGTTATAGTAAGTATTTAATTGGGTAAGAATTGCTCCTGTAAATATTTAAGAAATCAACTGCACCACCTTACGGTGGCCTCATTTTGCTTAAATTGGAAGGAATGGTCTAAACTTCTCCTTAGGGTTACGCCGCAATTAATCTCTGGAAATAAGTTTTGTGTGTAGATCAGTCCGCGGTTTTCTTTATTTAATTTTTTTTTGTTATTTTCATCCACAATTTCCTCTCTCTAGTTTTTTTCTCATTTACGTACGTCCGGCCTGATCAAATCTATTGATACTTTTTGTAACCATGTCGATATTGGCTTTCCTCGTCTCCTTTTTCCAGCTAGTGTCCAATCTAATATTGAGTATATTGACGTAGTTGGTCCTGATCTTTATTTATATGCCCTAACCACTTTGTTCTTTGTTGCTTTATTTTCGTCGCTACATCTTCCTTAATTTCGTTGATTACCTCATGGTTCGTTCTTTGTCAAAACTCATTATCATTTATTTTTATTGATCCTGATATTGTTCTTAATACCTTCGTTTCCAGTATTCTTGGGTCTTTCTCTTGTTTTTTTGTTATGTTAATGGTTTCGGCTGCATACATCATTGTCGGTCGAATTGTTGTTTTGTATACCTTCATTTTTATTTTCTTGCTCAGTTATTTATTTTTTAGTAGTTTTTTACTTGCATGATAGGTCTTACTTGCTGTAATTATTATTCTTTCATTTCTGTTTCTTTTTCTTCATTGTTTGTTAGTAATATTCCCAAGAACTTGAACCGTTCAACTTCCCCAATGCTCTTTCTCAAAATTATTAGTTTACTTCTTTCGTGAACGTCATACTTCTCCGTAAGTAGGTATATATTTCTTCACAATTTTTAAGGCTATATTCTTGTTTGTCATATCTTTCTTGTCTATTAACTCATTATACAATATCTTTAGTGTTTGATAGGTTCATTTTTAATACGATTTCCTTACTGGCAGTGTTTAGTTCATTTATTTGTTCTTTCAAATTGGCTGGATGGTTAGCTATGGTTACAATGTCGTCTGTGAATCTCAGGAGGTTATCGACATGCCATTGTTGTTCCAGTCTAATTTGCGGAATAATTTTCTACCTTTGGTGTGAAGAATTCAGGAGATATCACGTCTTCCTGTCTTATACCTCTAGTGGTGAGGAAGTCTGAAATCTGGCTTGTTCTCATATATTTTAACTCTGGCCTTTGGTGCTCTATATATAGTGCTCAAAGTGCCTTGTTCTGTCAGGAACTTGATTATAGGTTTCGGGCAGATTTCGGGTATATGAAGTCAAAGGCATTTTCGAAGGGGTATTTCATACTCTTTCACTCGACTATTGTACTAAAACCAACTCTAAAGCCAGCTTGTTCTCTTGGTACCGCACATAATATTGATCCATTTTCACTGTATTAACTTTCTTCTCGAACGGTCTACATTCTGTTTTTAACATTTATAGTGCGGAAATAGTTCAAGGCATTTATCTTGAATTTTTTTAAACTTTCATAAAGAGCAATTTATAGTTTACTGTCTCGAAAGCTGTCGAAAGATCCTAGAAAAACCAGCTAAGTAAGGCTTTATTTTATTATAGGTATCTGTTAAATCAATAACTGCATTTAATAATAAGCTTTCTATAATTTTCTAAAATACCTTCAAAACTGAAGTAATGTTCATAGTCAAATATTATAAAAATGATGCTAAATCCGTATACATAGAAATCACATTATTATAATACACAATAACATTAGAAACTAAAACAATTTGTCACCTTCAATAACAAAGAATTACAAATCGACTAATGGTTGATTCCTGGAATTCAACTGATTTGTTTTTATTGTTATATATTGTGAACTAAGGCTCTATGTGAATATTCTACACATTACGGTACTATTAATGACTTTTTTTTTTAAATAAGTTTGTGCTAATGTTCTAAACGTGCAATTGACTTTTAAACTGTACTGTGGCATGAGCACGAAACCTTACCATTAAATAAAATTATAAGCTCAAGCAAATAACATCTATCATATAAAATTTGTAAGAACAAGTTTTACAGGGGTTATCAAAATGACTTTTATAATGAGACACTATATTTGTGAATATGTTACGGGTAATGTTGGAATAACGGTTAAACTTAGGTTTACCCGGGTAAACTGCACAATACCCAGAAAACATGGGTAAAGTCCAGAATAGAATTGAAATTTTACATGTTTCGGACTTTACCCGGGTAAACCGCGTTCTATCCGCTTTCGCGTAGCATAGCCCAAAAACAGTTGATAAAATCGTTATATGGACTAAATAGAAATTAATATTTAACTAAAATTTACCTCTTTCATAGTGCTTGCATATAATACGTTTCGATAAAATGTAGTTAAATTTAAAATATAAATTTTATGCAAGATATTTTCATTAACTTTTGCAACAAAAGAACGAAAATGCATCAGCATCATGAAAATAGGCGAATTTATTTCGAAAACATATTGGATCATATCAGAGTATAGCTATCCTGATAGTTTTCGAGGATTTTCTCCAGAGCACAGTGAAAATTCCTTTCTTTACTTCCCGGCACGTATTTGATGGCTTCGGTACAAAAAATATTTGCCAACTGACGCTCGATCGGGTAGCAATAAGAGAAAAACTTTCAGTTTCGTACTTTAGATGGCCAATTTATACAGATTTTGATTTAACAGAGCAATTTTGGATCATCGAATAGGAGGGTTATGTCATAAGTTTTAGAAGGGAAGTAGACTGATTGCTGGTGTTTCCTTTTAATAAAATTGTGACTGGTGTCGCTGACTGAAATACGAGTGTGTGTCAAAAAAAGATGCTACCAACACTACTTCTTCTAGGGTTTATTATTTTGGTATCCAAAAAGAAATTAGTTATTTACTTCATCCATTAGTAGAGTGATTTCATCTGTTTTATCCAGTATGCAATTTTTTCTAAATTATTTAACATCCAGAAAGTGTTGAGACCTCCAACCATAAACTTTGAAATATTCAAATTCCCCCTTTTCAGTATTATATTATAAATTCTTTGATCGGCCTAAATGCTTATTTAGAAGCGGTGCCAAACAAAAGGGTGTCTGTATATTATCATTAGGGTAGTCATTGTCAGAATGAGAACATCTGGGGACAGATACAAGTGGCTCCCCCTATTCTTTCAACATTTCAAGCTCTCACAATCGAATCGATTATTAATGTGATTTGCGAAAATCATTGCCTGAGGCGCTAATCTTCTAAAATGCCCTCCACCATAAGCGCCGAAATTAAATATGTATATATACGTAACAGTTAATATATTAATCAGGAGGAATAAGTAAAGTTTTATGTAACCATTTGCAGAAAACTTTTGACATTCAATTTGTAGCATCGGGTATAACTGTCTCTTAGTCAAGATGTTAAACAAATACTGGTACTGCCCCTTTTTTATGTGCCTTTTTTTTAGGTATTTTCTTAGATCCTAAACTATTTAAAGAAAGGCGTTATCGAGTTATAAAACGATCAAAAACTGATAGCAGATCTGCCATCTCATCGAAGCTTATCACATCTATCTTTTCGGTACAATTTAAAGGAATTTTTGATGTGAAACATCTATAGCGGCACGTAAATCAGATTTCTCGCGTGGCGACGGTGACGTATGATTCGTATGACGTAAAAAACCTAACGCATCGATAATAATCGATAAGAGATGTACTGATATCTTATATGAAATTGGTGTCATGTTTTGAGCGACGCGACGGTGGCGCGCCAACAATAGGGGGAAGAAGCTCATCGATTCAAAAATTTGGCGGGACAGGGTATGAATTGTTTCATAAAAACCTAACTCGATTCCGCCTACTATCTATTCTATATATAAAAATGATTGTTTGTATAGGCAACATAATATACCTACATATTTTACTGACCTGTAAAATTGACAGCTAGTCAATCAAAATAGATTGTTGGTGAATAGTTGTCATATAGTTGTCCGCGTAAAATTTGTGTATTTAGTTTTAAATATGAATAAACAAAGTGTTAATAAAGAAAGTGATGAAAAAATATGAATAAAAATGAGTGAGTACCTACCTACTCTATATACATTGGGGTGTCCGTTATTTCCCAGATTTGGTTTTGTTCTCCAAACACCCATCAAACTTTTAGATTATGACCTAACAAAAATTATCAGACCTTAACCAGCCCTTAATATTCACATTAACCCGTGCCTAAATCACAATACATTTCCCATTTAAATACCGTTTAAAAGTTATTCAACGATAAAGTTGTATTCATAGTTAAATTCATCATTTTCCTATTTTTTATTTAGTATCGCTTTTTGTTTGTACTAAAATTATGAAGTAACTACAATTATATTAATATAGTAACGTACTTCTATATAAATTTGTGTTTTAATAATTTCCTTTTTTAAGATTATTGAATTTAAGGCAATTAAATAAAAAGCTAAACGAAATCACTTTTTAAATTTATTCAATAAATAGTCATCGTTATCTGGAAAAAATCGTAATATTTTATTTTATTTTATCATTATGACATATTTAGTTCCTATCACAATCTGTTCTTTTCTGCATATTACTTTTACACAATAATGTCGATGTTTCACATCTGCCAGGCGTCCCGTGACGGCTCACATTTTTTCTGTTAATCAATGATCACAGACAGGCTTTCAGTCTTAATTTTTTTAATCTCCAATATTTGGTTAAAAAAATTTTCATGAAACCTCTATGCAGTATTAAGCATTACGTAAAGATTGGTGCCATTATTTTGGGATCAAAATACTTGTTTCTGTATTTTTCTTCTCAGATCGTGTTCCATTCAAAAGAGGGGTGAATCACAAACTGTAGATAATCTGCCATCTTTCTCTTATCGAAGTTAAATATCCTATCTATCTCTTAGGTCCTTTTAGTTATCAATTATTTCAAACTAACATTTGGTCTGAATTCTCTCTGCGATCGGTATTTTGCTTAGCAAAATTCTTTTGACTTACAGCATTAAACTATGTGGTTAGTTGTGACTGTGCCTTGCTCAGAATTGTGAAAAATAACTGTATAGTTCTTGTTTTTAAATTATTGCTGTTTCTCTATCTGACCAGATAAAGCAATTTAAAGCAATTTAAAGCAGTACAAAATCAATTCAAAAGAAGCTAAAGCCTTACAAAACAGTTCAAAAGCAGTTAAAGCGGTTTAGAACCAGTTCAAAAACTGTTAAAGCAGTTCATAGACCAGTTTAAGAACCAACTTTAAGTCGTTTCTTTAACTGCTTTAACTGGTTTTGAACCGCTTTAACAGTTTTCGAACTTGTTTTAAACGTGTTTAACTGCTTTTGAACTGGTTTTGAACGGCTTTAACTTCTTTTGAATTGGTTTTGTACTGCTTTAAATTGCTTTAACTCGTTTTGAACTCATTTTGAACTGGTTTTGAACATGTCCTGTTTTGTCTCTAATGGGAAAGCTGACTAGCGAAGGTGGTAGTGGTGGGGGGTCTACATATCGTTGCAATACCTACTAAATGTTATTAGTCTAAATCTTTTTCTGATTGTAGTTCAATGTCTGATCTTTCCTTCATTTGTAAAGAATTTTGTAACAACCTGCAGTGTGCAGATCGGTAAACCTCAAACATTCCCCTTTTCTATTTTCCTTGTCTGTGGAACATTTTGCATCCCAACACTATGAGGTATCTTTATTTGCATTGTAGTGTATAAAATGTAAACATGGCTGACCAAGAGAACGTATAGAATTTATACAGACGTGTTTTTGCATTCCCGATACATATTCGTTTATTTTTTGCTATTTATGTATAACTTCTTAATTTCTAGCATTATACGGAATAAAATATTTTAAAATTCATCTTTTCTCTATTTTTGATTCTATACAATAAACCGACCCACACCTACGCCATTGCCAATAATCTATATTTCCTTTATTTTGAATTATAAATGGATTTATCTGAGATTTAAGAACGATTCACACTACATTAGCTACGGTTAAAGTTGTGAAGGGTTCCACTCCGTTATTTTCAATGTCAAAATTAGTCCTATGGAATTGGTCATTTAATTTCTTAGTAATAGATATAATGCCTGCCCCAGAGGGTGATGTGTGTCTAGGGAGATGAGGAATGGGACTAAATATTAGATTTAAGGAACAGTTGGTGGCATAGCGAATTCATTCAAATTCATTAGGAAATCCATTACGAGTACATATTTTCATATATAATCACAACAAATGTCTTACGAATTATATAGGGTGTTTGATAGAGTATTGTCAAATATAGATACCTTTTACGATTTTTCCAGTATTTTCTTTTATGACTTTTCTCAATTTTTCGCAACTTTTACTATTTTACATGGTTTTTCTATTTTTTCAACATTTTTCATTTTTTTTTTCTGATTTTTCAGTGATATTCACACAGTAAAGTATCAAGTACCATTTTTTGGTATCGTTGTTTACGTTCAGCATGACCGCCAGAACGTCCCATAAGAAGCAGAGCTTAAAAAATATTTATACTCAATAACTGTATATAACTATACGTGCATGTGTATGAATGTTTGTATTTTATAATAGTAAGCTGGCTATGCGATGAACTGACTTATACGTGCGCGTTTTTTTCTGCCGCAGGAGTAGGAAGGTTGGTTTTTGTCGCTCTTTCTACATTCAGTCTGCTTACCGAAATATCGTTTAAGAAGCATTCTGGGTGCCTAGTTTATAGATATGTTACTAATCCTAATTTAAATTTATTATTTTTTTGTAGTAATCTACTGGTCTATTCTCTGTTGAGAATGTGATTATATGCAAACCCTTCCTTAACGGCCAAAAATTTAATTTATAGTATGAAAAATTAAGTTTCTATCGATAATAAATTCTAATCTATTAATATAATCAAATAATACTTATAATTTTATTGGATAACAATTCTATGACAACAAGCGTTGCTAAAAGAGAAGGTAATATAGATCGGAGGCGACGTTTCGTACATATTCAAATTCAAACTTCGAAGCTTCCTCTTTAATTATGCCGGTTAATAATTAAAGAGAACAATGGGAACAATACATTCGACTACCTGTACAATCTGTGATCCCGGGAAACGCTCCTATATCATGATCATGACTGGCAGTCGCCCCGAAAGCAGACTAGCACACCAGTCAAATTAGGTGGGTATATTGTTTTGTTTTAATGTATATTAGGTAATTTGTTGGGAAAATTTGAAAACTAATTCAAATTACGTTTTGTACTTTTTAAATCAATCATGAGAGGAATCTAGACAAGTAGTAAGATAAAAATTAAAGTAATTCCATTACGACTGATTTTAAATTGACAGAAGAGTAGAAAAGGGTTTTGAAACAAATAACATATTCTGAATTCAACTTTATCGTAGGTGGTAGTATTGATAACTGACACTTATGGTGGAATTGAACTCACTAAGTTGAACCATATTAGTTCAAGTTTCGAAACAATTAAAAATACTTCAATATATAGTATTAATATTCTTCGAAATTCATATTACACCACACCACCGTAGGTATATAGACAAGAATAGTAGGATCACTCTGCGCGCCTCCTTTGTAGTTCTTTGATCCACATTTTGCTCCAGTTTACCCACGTTTTTTTGTGGAGTTTTGTGAGAAAGCAGTGATGCCAAATCTACTGTTTTTTTGATGTGAAACATCTATAGCCGCACGTGAATTAGATTTCTCGCGTGGCGACGGTGACGTATGATTCGTATGACGTAAAAAACCTAACGCATCGATAATATATAATAAAGAGATGTACTGATACCTTATATAAAATTGGTCTCATGTTTTGAGCGACGCCGACGGTGGCGCGCCAACAATAGGGGGAAGAAGCTCATCGATTCAAAAATTTGGCGGGACAGGGTATGAATTGTTTCATAAAAACCTAACTCGATTCCGCCTACTATCTATTCTATATATTATATAAAAATGTTTGTTTGTATAGGCAACATAATATACCTACATATTTTGCTGACCTGTAAAATTGACAGCTTGTTAATCAAAATAGATTGTTGGTTAATAGTCCCTGTAAAATTAGTGTATAAAGTGTTTGTTTTAAATATGAATAAACAAAGTGTTAATAAAGAAAGTGATGAAAAAATATTGAATAAAAAATGAGTGAGTACCTACCTACTCTATATACATTAGGGTGTCCGTTATTTCCCAAATTTGGTTTTGTTCTCCAAACACCCATCAAATTTTTAGATTATGACCTAACAAAAATTATCAGACCCAAACCAGCCCTTAATATTCACATTAACCCGTGCCTAAATCATAATACATTTCCCATTTAAATACCGTTTAAAAGTTATTCAACGATAAAGTTGTATTCATAGTTAAATTCATCATTTTCCTATTTTTTATTTACTATCGCTTTTTGTTTGTACTAAAATTATGAAGTAACTACAATTATATTAATATAGTAACGTACTTCTATATAAATTTGTGTTTTAATAATTTCCTTTTTTAAGATTATTGAATTTAAGGCAATTAAATAAAAAGCTAAACGAAATCACGTTTTAAATTTATTTTCGTTCTGTAATCTAACGACATCTGTGAGCAATCTGAGAAAACGTACAATAAATATTGTGATACCATTGTGATACTATTATTTATAAGCGATAATATACTTTATTTTGTATCCAAATTTTGTATTTGTTAATTTTATTACCTATATATATATATATATATATATATATATATATATATATATATATATATATATATATATATATATATATATATGTATTTAGTTTGATAAATATAAAAATTATGGTGAAAATTACAAAAAAAAAAATCGTGAATTTAACTCTGATGACAAATTTATTGCAAATTTCCTACAAGAAATAGATATTTAATTATTTTTAGCTACATTTGTTTCAGTAAAAAAAATTAACGACAAAAAGTGCAAAAATGCCATGTTATTTAAATTGGAATTGTCTTATGATTTAGGCACGGGTTAATGTCGATGTTTCACATCTGCCAGGCGTCCCGTGACGGCTCACATTTTTTTTTTCTACTGATTACAGCAATATACCTTTATATTTTTCATTCAGTTAATTTTTTTTCTAACTTAATTTAAACTTCCTATTTTTTATTAAATAAATTTGCCGCATCTATCTATTGCTACTTATTTTTTTAATCTATCTACGGATTTCAGAAATTTTAGGTTGGCAACGCTGCTGGTAAGCGACAACTATGCTGTCCGAAATGCAGACCAAGAGCTTCGGCGGCATGGAATCTGTTTTAGCGAGATCAGAGTGATCCTACTATTCTTGTCCATATACGGAAACATCACATTGTGAATATTTTATAGACTAAAAGTATGAACTAGGTTGCAATAACTGCTTCTTAACTGATTGTCGTTTTGGCAAATAATTTCTCTCATTAGCGTGATATATGTGCTTAAAGGGGATTTAAAATGCTGTTCTAGACGACTTGAGCTAAACAAAGGTTGTACCGTTAAAACGTCCTAAAAAGCGTTGTTTCCCTTGCTAGCAAAATTAAGGCCGTGTATTAACTGTTTATGAGAATTACAAGTTCCCCCAAACATGTAATTACGGGCGCCAGAGTACAAACTGCACAAATTAAACTCAAATACCAGTTTGAAAATTTAAAATATTCCAACTTGTATTAAAAGTAAATCAATAAAATATTTGACAAGAGATCTTGTTAGTTAAAGAATAATTATCTTAGTAAATGTTCGTATTCGGAATCGTTGGGTTGTTTTTACTTGGTTTGGTATTATTGCATAAGGTTCCCTCAAAAATATGGGATAACTTTAGAATTCGCTTTTTTCTAAATGAACTCCTTTCTATACTGCAACTTTACCTAATAGCCGCTAACAAAACTCACACAGAAATTTTTAATATCTCCTGTGGACTTCTTCGTATAAATTTGGAAGTCCTCCTTAATAGAAACGAAGAATCTACTTTATAGATGTTTGGATAAATTGAATCTACTTGATTTTGGTTAGTATCTATAAAATATAATTTAAGGCACTCACAATAAATAAAAAAATCACAAGAACATAATTATATTTGACTTATACTTGTATTTTACAGAGGCTGTATCCCGAGTTTTTACAAAATAACTTAGTTTTCTGGCAGACAAGCTTTTAAAAAGGAACCATAGTTGCCAAACGATGTAATAAGGTGTCGATTATCAGACTATGACACCTTTCGCCGCAAAAATTTCAACTACAAATTTTAAAATAAGTAATATTACCATCATAGACACGGTAAGAATAGCAGTGGTTCCCAACCTGGGGGCGATCGCCCCCAAGTGGGCGATTTGGGTTCTAAAGGGGGCGATAAATTTGTGGGGGGCGACAGGGGGGCGATGAGTATTAAAAGGCAGAAAAAATATAACTTTAGTGAAGGGTAGAATCTTTACTATCGCGGATACACGGTAGCGTTTTACAAACAAATAAATTCGTTTTTGATTTAGTTATGAGGAAAAAACTATAATCTGCATAAAATATGCGCGTGTGAGAGAGTTGCGTAACTCTACAGTGATTTTTGATTTTAGCTGGCAAGGTCACTGCACTTCCCTCTCCACCGGCACCACGAACCACCCCTACAACCCTTCAGTCCAGTGAAGCTAAAGAGCCTGTGCACAATTAGTTATTGTGTGTATCTGTTTTTTTAGTGTTTAGTGATTGTACGTAGTTTTGAAGTGCAGAAATCCGCGCACGATGGAATCTAAGAAAAAGTGTCGTCAGTACTCAGCGGAGTATTTAAAATACGGTTTTATTGTGTCGCCGAAAAATGTGCAGTTTCCATATTGTCTTTTATGCGATAAAACATTTACCAGCAATGAAGCCATGAAGCCTTCACGAATGAAAGAACATTTATCAAGAGTAAACAATGATAAAAAGAATAAAGAACTCAGTTATTTTCAAGAGCTCAAAGCTAAAGCAGAAAAACGTCCTAATGTGAGTGAACTATTTAAAAAGCGAATAACCGATCTTGACAAAGGTCTTCTTGCTTCTTACGAGGTATCCTTATTGATCGCTAAATGTGGTAAACCTCACACGATTGGCGAAACTCTGGTTTTACCTGCTGCAAAAAAAATTGTTGAAATTATGTTAGGTAAGGGCTCTAGTAATAAGATAAGTCAATCAGTGCCTTTAAGCAACAATACTGTTTCCAGGCGAATTGATGAAATGGCTACAGACGTTGAATCCAAACTTACCAATATGCTAAAAAAAGGTAAATTTGCTTTACAGATAGATGAAGCAACTGTAATTGATAACAAAACCATTTTATTAGCCTATGTGAGATTTGTCAATGACCAGAAGGAAATTACTGAGGAAATGGTGTTTGCAAGAAGTTTGATCACTGATGCGAAGGGGTCATCGATTTTTAATGTGGTAAAAGAGTATTTTGAGGAAAAAGAGATTCCCCTATCAAACGTAAGCGCCTGCGCTACAGACGGTGCTCCTGCCATGACAGGTCAAAAAATGCTCAGAATCTCTTCATCTTCAAGATGAACAAATCTTTACTTTCACGGACCACCTTGATAAGTTACAATGTGACATGAAATCAAGATTTGAAGACATGACCAATCTTCAAATTCCGGATTGGATTTTATATCCATTTTCGTTTGAAGCAGTGGACACTCTTGAAAATATTTTGCAGACAGAGTTTTTGGACCTTAAATATGACTGTGAGGCAAAGATAGTTTTCAAGCAGTTCGGTTACGAGTTAGCCTGGGTAAAACTTATGGACACTTATCCACAACTGTGGGGAAAGGCTGAATCCCTCCTCATCTCATTTCCAGCAACCTATTAAGTTGAAAAAGGATTCAGTTCTGTTGTCTAGCTCCTTACCAAACAAAGGAATAAATTGGATGTTTGCTTTGCACCAAAGGAGACTTGCGCCTTCAGTTGACGAACATACAGCCGGATATTCTGGCTTTGACTGCAGTCCACCAAGCGCAAGGGAGCCATTGAAAAGGTAAATAAATTAATTTAAAACTATAAATATTTTTAAATTGGTTTAAGGCACTTAATGACGCAACATATATATAAAAAAATAACGAATTACTTTGAACTGTAATTTTTTACAGAGATGATGGGTGTGTAATTTTTTTGAGGATCAAAACCACAATAACATACTAAAATTTCATCAAAATCATTAAAGCAAATTTTAAGATAACTGTTTTTTTTTCTATTTTTTTCTACACATACACAAACCCAAATGCTTATATACTTTTTTTATGTAATATAAAATAACTCTCTGAAACTATTTATCTTCAACAGGCTTACAAGATACCCAATGTTTATGGTTGAACATCAACTCATGAGATGAAGTATAGTGAGATGAAGAATTCTGGACACATCTGATTTGGCTAATTATTTGTTGTAAATATTAATAAATCTTTTAAAAGAATAAAATACTCTATTATTTGTATAACGACCTGTTACTTAAAATTACATTAGGTAAACAGTAGTACTAAGAAAAGGGGGCGACAGGTGTGAGTCATCTTCCACAAAGGGGCGATGCCCCATAAAAGGTTGGGAACCACTGGAATAGTCTGATAGACTTATTCGTAATACAAAACGATCAGATAGATCGTTAACAGATATGATCAAAAATGCCAACTAACTGCTAGGATCATCCGAGGCTTAGCGGTATATAGCGCTGTTGGTCATGGTTAGAGGGTAGATTCCTGCTAGATATTATAACATTGTTTTAATGTCTCCTTAACGTGTTACTTTATCTAAATTTTAAAAATCGTATGCGAAATATCTTAAACTCTCTTTTATGTACCCGGTCATTGGAACTCAATTATTGTGTTGACTAAATTTTGTAAATATGGATACACAGATATTGACTGATTATACGCTGTATAGAGCTTTTTGAAATGTGTCATTCTTGTCCACGATGCCAAATTAACTCGAGGATTACTCCAACCTAAGTTCCAACGACTTCTTCACGTTCCCAAAATCAAGAATTCAATGCGTGGGCAGCCATCGATGGCTTTAAAACAACGATTTTGCAGGTTTCAACTGACGACTAGAATACCTGTGTTACCAATTTGTTTGAACATATGCAAAAGTGTATCAATCTTGGTGGGACATATTTTAAAAAGCAATAAAGTACTTTAAGTCTATATATTTTTTTGTCTATATGGCTATATGCAAAACTAACAAGGCTACCCTCGTATTTCTGAATTTTCAACAAGACTCTCGCTGCTACGATATTGATATTTGGACGAACAGTGTGTTTAGTGCCTCCATAAAATTTTCAATTAATCTCTTCACAGTTGATGAAGTCAGAATACTTTTGCAACCATATTGTGTATAAAATTTTTGAAATGACCGCCAAACTTTCATTATTTTTAAAATAATTTCCAAAATGACACTTGGATCTATCGTGTAACGATCTATTTTTACTAACCCCAATCTGTAATTTTTTTAGGGCTGTCAGCACAAATGGTGGCAAATACAAAATTTAAGTTAATTCAGAGACAACCTTTATTTCTGTTTCTCTACTGATTTACCTATAACCATTAAACAAGTAGGTTACATTAAGTATTTGAAAAGTTTTTAACTTCTAAACCAACTTTAAGCCTCTTCAAGCTCGGTTAGAATGAGACAGCAAAGGTTATTAAAGTGGTTGTAAGGTGTGGTGTCGTTAGAGTAGTTCCAGAGTTATGATTAGAGTTTAGTTTTAGGAATAAAAAGTTTTAGGGAGTTAACGGATATAAAAGCTCTTGTAACTTTCTATAGGTTGTGTTAGATGAATTCTAATGTTAGCCTGGATGCAGTCGTTGAATTTCTAATAATAAAAAGCTACTTTTGGGTTTAAAAACTTATACTTTTAGTAATACCGAATAAATATTGATAAACGAAAGTTTGCATTCTTTCGGTTTACGTACTTTAAAGAAACAATATGGTAATATATTCTACTGATAGTTAAGTTAATCCAGTGTATGGAGAGCCTAAATTTATCCAAGAACAAATTAAACAAGTCTTAAATTTTATACTGAGAATGTGTACCTTAATAGACCAGTTGGAACGAATGTAACATACTGGGAGATAGAGGCATCTTTGGACATTTTAAAGACCTCGATCCATGAAGAACTGCGTGGTACGAAGTTGGATCCCTCATTTGCTCACAGAAGAGCAAAAAGCGGTTCGCGTTAATTGGTGTCAACAAAGGAAGCCAAAAAAAGTTTATAGTATATATTTTTAGTGGCGATGAATCTTGGAATCAAAGAATCATCCTACATCAGGACAATGCAAGTATTTACACTGCCCAAAAGAGTTTTTGGAGCTTCAAAACATCGAAGTGTTAAACTATCCACCGTATTGTCTCGACCTAAGTCCCAACGACTTCTTTACGTTTCCAAAGATTAAGAATTCGATGCTTAGGAAGCGATTCCAGTCGCCAGAAGAATCCATCGAAGCCTTTGAAATAGCGATTTTGCAGGTATCAATTGAAGACTGGAATAACTGTTTTACCAATTGGTTTGAACGTATGCAAAAGTGTATTAATCCTGGTGGGACATTTTAAAAACCAATAAAGTACTTTAAGTCTACTTAGGTATATATTTTTTGTCTTTTAGGCTATATTTAAAACTAAAAAGACAACCCTCGTATGCTTTTCATCGATTGGTAAACTTGTTATTTGTGCAATTTGTACCTTTCTTTGGCATATGTATGTTGATTCATTATGCGATATTTCTTTCATTGCTAAGTAATCAAAAACATATCATCTCCATATTGAATCGAAAGGATAAAAGTATCAAAGTAGAATTTAGATGATTCACGAGCGGTCCGCAGGGGGCAAATCCTTTTCTAAAGTGTAAAGTGAAATATGCTTTGGACAGATTTGATGTATCGATAACTTATAACACCCTGGTTATTACATTCCTAAAAAGTAGAGGGAAAAGGATATAAAACTGTATACATACGTTATACCGAAAGGATATAAATATATATTTTTTACAGTTTTCCATATAAACCGTTAGAATTTTAAATCTGTAAGCTTTTTACTTTTGAAATTTCTAAACCCATACTCTGTATTCCCAAACTGGTTGATAATGTTAGAGAATGGGCTTGGTATTCAATTTTTACCAAACTGTTTAAGTAATGAATTTGTATTTACATCGTATATGACTGGAGGATCTTTTGTTAGGATTTTTGAATAAAACATAAGAGATCCATCAGGAATATTGAGTGTATATGCAATATGTTGAGTTGAAATCACAGAGAAAAAAAAAGATTTTATACAGGTTGCGTTTATTTAAACTGTAGATAAAATAAAGATTCAATAAATTGAAAAAATATAATTAAATGTTTAGATTAGAATAGGCACTTATAACCAACTAAACTTATAAGGAATCTATCATTTTTCATATAATCTTTCATTTCCAACTAAGCATCGATGGGTTTTCGACTTTAAAGAAAGTCGTACAAGCGTCGAAGGTGAACCACGTAGTGGAGGTGCAAAAAGTGCAGCAACCCCAGAAATTATTGAGCAAGTCTATGGGTGAAACTGGGATCCACCATCATGATCCTAAACTGAAACAAGAACGTTTAAAGTGAACTGAAGCTGGTTCTTTAGCTTCAAAACAGGTGAAGTCAAAAATATCGGCAAAAAAGGTTATAGTATCAGTTTTTTGGGATGCAAAAGAGGTTTTGTTCATTGATTATCTTGAAAAAGGTAAAAGAATTAATTCTGAACATTATAGCAACCTTTTGTACTAGTAAAAAATTTGTGAAAAAAGACCCGGTTTACAGAAGGAAATAAACATTTTTCATCAAGACAATGCACTTGTTCCCACAAGTTGACGATGGCTAAATTGAATGAATTAAAGTACGAATACTGAAAGTTTTTTGGACAGCAAGAAAAACCAACGCCGAAATTCTGCGGAGGATAGGAAGAGAACGTGAATTGCTGCTCACGATAAAATGCATGAAAACAGCGTACCTATCTGGGACATGTGATACGCAATGAGTGGTACCATTTGCTCCAACTGTTAATTAAAGGGAAGATAGAGGGAAAAAGGGGACTGGACAGAAAGAGGATGTCGTGGCTACGACATATCAAACATTGGACAGGGATAAGGACAACTGGAGAATTAATCCACAGCATTAGAGACAGAGTAGAATGGTCAGAAATGATCGCAAACATCCATTAATGGATAGCAGCAGAAGAAGAAAGTACGAATCGCTTGAATAGCCATCGTAGTCACCAGATTTGGTTTCATCCGACTATTACATCTACAGAAACTTGAAACAATTCCTTCGTGGAAAGCGTTTTTTGTCGAATGAAGAAGCTATGGCAACCGTGGAACAATATTTTGCAGAGCTTCCGAAAAGTCGTTACAGAGATGGAGGATCATTGGAATAAGTGTGTTCAAGCTGAGAGAAATTATATTAAATGAAATAATCAATTTCATTAAAAAATACACATTCTTTCAAAATTTTTAATTATATTCTTTAAGATAATTTTACTGTCATGCGCGTAAATCCCCTTAACAAAACAACTTCTTTAAAGGAATAAAGTATCATTAATCATGATAAGTACATTCCCTTACACATATTCAAGTTTTGACATTGAACTTTCGACTCGTATCCAATTTTCCGCTCCAAATCCTTTTAGAAAAAAAGCCATTTCATTTTCTAATTCCTAATGCTATCTTTCTCATCGATTTTCGTGAAAAAGGGGGACAAGAGTACGTGAAAGAACTTTGCAGTGTTCATTGTTATAATCCGAACGAAGGCGAATACACACCATTTCGCAGTTCTTCTTTCCACAATACTGTATATAAGGTCTTGAACTGTATCCAATAAAGAAATTTCCCCTAAATAGAAAGAAGAAAATCCGACAGGGTATAGTACAGGAATATTAGACTAATTTTTGCTACGTTCTGAAATATTTTATACTGTTTTAGAAATACATATTATTATACAATATTTAACTAA
Source organism: Altica lythri (assembly GCA_964028335.1). Classification (NCBI taxonomy): domain Eukaryota; kingdom Metazoa; phylum Arthropoda; class Insecta; order Coleoptera; family Chrysomelidae; genus Altica; species Altica lythri. The sequence continues at coordinate 15,621,383 of OZ034808.1, read as the reverse complement.
AAATTTTCAATATTGACTGGTTTATGGAAAACAGAAAACGCACTGAACATATTGACAACAGTTTGTTATTTTAATAATGCAAAAAGAATGATACGATTGGTTGATATTTGAGAAGTTACAATATATTGTGAGCATACAATTTTGTAAGTTATATGGTTATTTTTTTGCATACCACTCGTGTTTGGAATAACATTTTTGTTTTGTGTACAGCTGTTGTGTATATACAGATGAAAGGAGTAGATATCTGATTTCAAAATGTTGCAGCGGCATATTTGATTCAGTAGATATTCGTAATTAAAATAGGAAAAATGTTTTTTAAACACGTGACACCTGTTTGAGTTTTATGGGAAATTATTAATTCATTTTCTAGAACTGTAGGCACAAAACATGTATTTTATTACATTACGATAATTTGATATTCTAATAAATCCAGACTTTCATTGCGATACACCAAGTCGGTCAAAAAATAGACTTTAGTTGATTACATTTTTGAGCAATAAGTTTTACAATTTTCGGAGAGGATTACCCAATAGCAATGTCTCGCTGAAATAGTTTCTGTGTTTGGGAATGAAGCACCATACTAGTCAACTGTTTCCAGCTGGTATTACGAATTGCAAAGTGGTCGCTCCAGTGTCAGCGACGAATCCAGGCCAGGTCCACTAAAAACAGCAATCACACAACAAAACATTGATGCGGTTCGTCAGCTAATTACGGATGACTGCCGTGTAGATAGTGGCATTTTTGGGCATTTCAAAGACATAGACATGTACATGAAGAACTGAGTGCTACGAAATTGGTTTCCCGTTGGATCCTTCATTTGCTTACAGAAAAACAAAAAGCGGTTCGCGTTAATTGAAAAGGTTCAACAAAGGAAAGTCAAAAAACGTTTATAGTATTGTTACTGGCGATGAATCTTTGATTTACTTCTACGAACCGAAAAATTAACGCTAATCCTCTGTGTGGGGTGTTTCATGACAAGAAAAAACCAACAAAACTGATCCGTTCATGTCATGTAGCAAGAATCATTCTACACATACATCAGGATACTGTCCAAAAGAAAATCGAGTTTTGGAGCTTCAAACCATTGAATTGTGAGACCATCCACCGTATAGTCCTGACCTAAGTACCAACGACTTTTTCATTTTCCCCAAAAATCCAATTCGTAGGCAGCGATTCCAGTTACCAGAAGAAGTTACCGATGCCTTTAAAACAGCGATTTTGCAGGTGTCAACTGAAGACTGGAATTACTGTTTAACCAATTGGTTTGAACGTATACAAAAGTGTATCAATCTTGGTGGGACATATTTTGAAAAGCAATAAAGAACTCTAAGTCTCTATATTTTTTGTCTTTATGGTTATATGCAAAACTAAAAAGACAACCCTCGTTTTACTGATATCAACATGGCAGGTAACTACTATTTATCTTGAGTGAGTTTGTTGAAATTTATAATCTTTAGCTATATATTGCATTTAATTTAATAACTAGCTGTAGTATAGAATCTATATAAGGAACTTATGAGCAGTATTTGGATATACATATACGTTTCACCAAAAACAAACCGTTTTCGGTAATTTTTAAATGAACGAAAGCAAGTTTAAAGTTTTCCAATATACCGGCTTCAGCGAGTTTTATAAATCTTTGTTATTGTTACGAGATAATAAAATTTATATTGAGTTTCGGAAACTTTGTCAATATTGGCTTTAGTTTTAATAAGGAAAATCATTAAAAGTTCTCGAGTGTATATATCTGGATTTCGACTACCATATATCACTCCGATCGAAACTTTGAAATAATAGTTTAGGGATTATTAAGAATTTTATCCTCATTTTTATGTAACAGTAACATACGTTGATGTTAATTAAATATAAAACAGATTATTAAATCCTTTTTTGTTCATTAAAATAAAATCAAAATAATATTTAATGTGTATATTAATAATCGGATTAAATACATAACATATTTTTTATAGTATTGAACGAACTATTAAATTGAAAATTTCAACGCTCACATAAAAGCTTTTAGTACTAAAATAATTAATTATGATATTAAAGATTAAATCATCAACAGTAACTTAATAATAAAATGTATAAAACCATACATGTACATATATTTGAAACATAAAACAAATTTATTGCAATGTTATTTGGATTTTGTATAGAGGGACCCCATAAAGTATACTACAATGTATGTATATATTTAACAACAAATTTTACTTTGTTTAGATATAAAAGTACAGGATTTATTTGGTTCTATTTTTGTTTCTAACTCTAAAATAACAATAAAGCAATTCTAAAACTATTGTAGGCAGATAGATAGATATTCATTGGATTGGCGACCTTTACAGATCTATTGTGAGCAACCATTATCTCTAAAATAGGAATTAGAGCACTTTATCTAGCCCTGCCCTCTTAATAAGACTTAACAATCTTGACATTGGCCTCTCCACGTAACTTGGAGCAGCCGGCTTCTCATCTTCCAAAACCAGATACCGCGTCCTTGCAAGGCCTTCACATTGGTATAGGACATGAAATGCGGTTTCCTTTTTCTCTTGGTAGTATTGACAGATGTCTTTTTCTGCCATATATCACTCCGATCAAGTTCAAGTTCAGCTGACTCATGTACTTCTGAACCGACAATGTCCTGTCAAGAGACTGACAATCATTCTGACATCGTTTCGCCTTTGTGATAACAGCTCTGCAGTAAATTTCGCCGAATATCGTTTTATAAAGACTTTGGCTTCTCACTTGCCCGTTGATTTTTCCTACCACTCCTGGGCTTTTTCTTAGCCTCCATGTCTCAATGGTTGCATTTCTGAAAGTGTCAGCAACCCCGCCAAATGGTTCGGGTACAATCATTGGGATATTAGCTGCCACTCTGGCCAATTCGTTAGTCTTCTTTGCTTCAAAACCCTGAGTGTCCTGATACCCATGCCACAAAGAATTCCGACTTGCGGCATGTGTCCGAGCTCTAATGCAGTCCCATACCAGCTGTGAACTTATTTGTGCCTTTAGAGCTGCTCGTTATACCCTTACTTACAATCTCCGTTGCACCATGTTGTATGGTAATTACTTTAGACTGAAACACTGCAGCATATGCATCTAGACTCAATTGGACTTTTATCCTGTGTCTTCTTCTATATATACCCAACCCTGACTCCCCTTGAATTGAGGGGCCATTGTTTCACGAATCCCTTTTAGTAATTCTACTCGAAAGTTTCTCGCAAAGTTATACCTGAGGACTATACTGTGCTAAGGCATACTCATTGTTTAAGCCGCCTTAACTTTATCATATAACTCTGCTTGCTCTTTTTCTTTGCCTTGAAGCTTTTGAAATGTGGATATTTTGAGGTATGCTCTGGATATCCGGAGCAGATCACGTCACGAATGAAGAAGTTATACGAAGAAAACGACAAAGAGTTGCTTAAAGTAATTAAGATGAGAAAGACATTTCTCGGTACCGGAGATAGAACTCCCCAAAATCATCATGGAAGGAAAAATAAAGGGTCGCAGAGGAGCTGGCCGAAGACAATGTACTTGGCTGAAGAACATCCTTGGCTGAATTTGCATACATTCCTAAGAGCAGCGCAGAATCACACACAATTCGCCGAAATTGTTGCCAATCTCTACGATGTAGACGGCACTTAAAGAAGAAGAAGAACAATTGCTTTAAGGCGGAAACATACTATCAAAACGTGACACGACGCCACGCATGTTAGTCCATATATTTATGTTGCGGCGTGTGGTCACATAGCGTGTTGTCTATGTGCTTCTAACTGTATTAAATATATGGAATTGAGAGGTACTAACATGCGTCGGGTGGCGTGGCGTCGTGTCACGTTTTGATAGTATGTTTCCGCCTTTACCCCGTCCTTTTTCTCACAGAATCTTCACTTTGCTTCGTTTACCAATCCTAGTTTCTTCTTGTGACCGGTTAATATTCCCTTTATAATAGGGAGGTTGTTTTTACTAAGGTTTAGACAGCTGAAAGATCTCTTCTGGTTATAATTTCCCAGAGCGTCTTCGGTTATCTTAGTTCTTCCAGATCGTTCCAGTACTTGCATTATTTTTTACCCACATCTTTCCTTAGTTTTTTTAAGATTGTACTTCTTCTGATTCCACAAGATGTTTCTGGTCTCAAGTATGGAGTTTCAACTCATTTTTTGCCAGCGTATCTGCCGTTTAGTTTCCTTTCATTGTATGTCTTCTGAAACCCATAAGAGGGTAACAGTGTTATTTTGTCCCAGTTTTGTGGTAAATTTTCTCACAAAGTTAAATTCCTTGTGTATGTCATCTTGAGGAACGCTCAGTCTATGCGAGGTACACTTTAAATAAACTTCCTACCAATAAAATTGTAAATTTTGGATTGTTTAACATTACATATAATATACCCTGTAAATAAAGCAAACTAAAACCTACTATTCATTTACATAATAATCTAATTAGTTTGAGTTATGTTTGTTCTGATTATTAAAATCAAAGCGTATACTCATCAATCAAACGTGGTTACATTGAATTGTATATTTAATTAGTAACTAATCAAAGTATATGTGTATTCAAAACCGAAAATAACCAGGAATATGCGGAGTTTTAGAGGCCAAACATCAGATGTTTGTTTTCGATTTAATTACTTACATGTCAGAATTTCAAATAGGTATTCTTTATAATGAAATGTATACGAAGATATATTCAAATGTTTGTGGAATTATAACTGTTTATTTTCATTACAATTTAAACAGTGAACTCCAACATAAAACATACATTTAGTTCTAGTATAACGAGTCGCGGTGTTTGTATGAATATAAAACTTTATGGAGTATATACACTAAATTGATTAACTTCATTACATTTTCACATACTTCCGGAATAATCCGTTGCACATTTCCGAAAAAAATATACAACTGGCACGATCGGAGAATACAAAATTACCAACATATTGCCAACCGGTATAATAACATTAATGAGGGTTTCATTTAAATTCTGGTGAAATTCACTATCCAAGCCCTAGTATAACCCTCGTACAACAGTGGAGAGTAGTTACCAAAAATTCACAAGTCCACAATCCAGTCAACTTGATAAAACTAATTCGTGCTTTGAATTTATTTAGATCCGTTAAAAAATAATTTATTTATATTTTGTTTGAAGGTTATATACTGTTAATTAAAAAAAGGGTTTAAAACGAAAATCACAGTTAATAAGAATATCCAAATTTTATGAAATTTCGTAACTAACTGATTACTACACTTTTGAAACATCTATGCTTCTTATGGGACGTTTTCGAAGGGCGATATGGTGCTTCTAACAAGTTTGAAGAAAGATGTGTGTAGTATGAGCAAGTCCAACTTCTGGTGGTCTAGAACATGATCAGCTTTTGATGGTCTAGAACATGATGAGCTTTCTGACGGGTCGGATGGTCTTTTTCACGGTGGTCGTTAAGCGGGCCTTTGGAAAATGAATAATTAAATAATTCCTCAAGAGCGAACATGTTTTTATTTATTTTGCTCAACAGGCCCTGGGCATAAAATTAACACTTTACATTTTCCCCCAATACTTATCTTAAAAACATAATAAGGTACCTATTACATAAAATAATGTACTCTTTACAAAGTCTGTCACTAAGCTTTTATAACTGTTCTTGGGCTCTTGTTACCACTCCCCTCCAAAATGATCTGCCCACTGCCTTGTTTCTCCAATCACTGATATTTATTGCTTGTAAATCTTTTTGGAGACTGTCATACCATCTCTTCCTTTGTGTTCCTTTTCTTTTCTTTCCTATTGACTTTCTATATAAAATTATTTTAGTCATTCGATTGTTTTCTAATCTTTCCACATGCCTTAGCCATCTTATTTGCTGTGCTTTTATTAGTGCTGTAATTTTGGGTTCTTTGTAGAGCGTCACCAATTTCTTGTTAGTCCTTTTTCTCCATCCCATCTCTGTGTGTTTTCCTCCATAGATGGATCTTAAAATTATTCTCTCCCATCGCTTTAATTTTTCTTCTTCCGCTTTTTTCAAGACCTAGGTTTTCGACGCGCACATAACTGTGGCTCTAATTTCTGTTTTATAAATTCTCTCTTTTGTTTTCCTTGAGACAAAATTGAATTTCATTAGAGACCTTAGTATTCCATATTTTTTATTTCCTTTTGTAATTCTTGCATCTACTTCTTTATCTTCATGTCCATTTTCTGTTACCTTTACCCCTAGGTACGTAAATTCTCTGACTCTTTCGAAGCAATAGGTCAGGTCCTCTGTCTCTTGTATCTCTAAAAACTGCTCTTTGTCTTTCTCCATATCCCCCATTATTATTTACTTTGTCCTTTTTTTCATTTATTCTCAAACCGAATAACTTTGCTTTTTACAAGTCTTTTTAACACTTTTCTCGTTTTCGCCATGTTTGCAAGATGAAAAAAAATCGCGCCGCGATGTTGATTTCTTAAGATGCATGAGGCTCCTGATGCTGAGGAAATTTTGGTGTGACGTTTTTTTAGTTAAATAATTTTTGTTTGGATCCCATGGTGTGTCGTTTTTTAGTTAGATAATTTTTGTTCGGATACCGGTCCGTGATGCTTGGGAAAATGTTGGTGTATAGTTTTTAGTTAGAAAAATAATTTTTGTTGGGTTTGAAGATTTTATTCATGATATCAGTTGAAACTCGTGGCAGGATGTTAAATTGCATGATATATTTTTTATAATAAATTGTTCAGTTTATCATTTGGATAGTAATGGATAAAGGTATATTTTTGCACTCGAATCAGATATGAAAGGATATATTTAGAAGAATGGAAACAGCAGCAAAGAAGAGAGGACTAGAAATTAATGAGACAAAAACCAAATATATGATATTGATAAGTGCAAAGAGAATGTAGATGAGGATTTAACACTAAGAAACTGTTTTAACGAAACATAATGTATATTTAATTGTACAAAAAATTTTACTTATCTCATTCATAAAAATGCAAAAAAAAAATACAAAACACAATAAACAAAGTAAAAGTGCAGGTGCTGAATTCAGAAACTATCATGAGTAAAAACAAAGGAGAGGATATAAGACCGACAACACTGTACGAAAGTAAATTGTGGACATTAAACTAAGATGCTGCAGAAAATCTGTAAGTTTAGAAGAGGAAAAAAATTACGTAGCATAAAGGTGAAAAGTAGCAAACAGAACAAATAATGAATTAATGAAGTTGTACAACAGTTTCTTAATAAGGGCCAAAGAATCATATGGATAGGGCACGTGGTGAGAATGCCTTAAACGAAGAAGTTATTACGAACAGAAAAAATAGGTAAGAGAAGAGCAAAAAACTAAACGTCAGATATTGGGAAGTGGAAACATAGAATAAGAAAAAATGGAGAGAAATTTCAAACCAAGCCGTAGACCCTCAGACCTGAAAAGCATCCTCTCTACAGTTTACCAGTATTTTTGAATTGAATTTTTACCACACTTTACCTTCCACTGTTCGTAAAAGACCTAAACATTTTTACAACCATTGTTATCTTGTTACATGTTTCAAAATCAGATTATAAATTCAAGTACGTAACATTTTGCTTAATAATTAATTAATTGATACAATAATAGAAAGAAACAATATTGTTACAAAACTTTTTTGATCTATAAATTGTTAACTGTATCAAATAACATTGGATAAACTATACGTACAACAAGTAAAAGTGAAACACTTCTATAACAAATAAAATAAAAATTTAATCCGCTGCTGTTATTTCGATATATTTCCGCATATATATCTTTCTGTAGCACGTGTTATATCGTTTCCTCGAAGTTCGCCATCAGAAGATGAAATAAACGGGCAGGCTGTTGTTTTTTTCATATCAGCCTCTTTCGCTTTCCTTCAGAGTGTTTATTTCTCAATCACGAACCGAAGCAATATCGCGCAGACATTTGTCATTGGCCTGTAATCCGGGCAGAAATTGAAATATTATTTTTATTTCCGGCTTCCTTAGATTTTTCCCGTTTGGTTTCACTTATATTATCGATGGGTGGTTAAGTCATTATGTCAGGTGTAACAGAATCCAGAACTTTTTATGGCTTTAATATACGAAAATAAATTGAATGGATTAGTTTCATTTCAACGTACGCTTTGGAAATAATCGAAACTGCTTTTTTACTACTGTTGCGTTATACAAAATGAAAAAATAATTTAACCAACTGTCTATTTAACCTTATAATTATGAATCAGCCAGGGCAATAGAATATTTTTGAAGAATAATTACACTAAGTCCTCTAATTCTGCATATTCGTATTTCCAAATCCATAAATTAATGACAACTCTCTGGAACAGACGTTGTTGGTTGAATTTGGAAACATATATATTTGAGCCTTTTACAATTACACAGTGTTTATTCCTTTTTTTATTGATCATATTTCTACCACTTGACCGAGGTTATCAGTTGTAAATCAAGGGTACAATAAAGTGACAGATTTGAATAGTATTGAATATTGTTATTCCATAATTTTGGAATACTTTTTAAAACAGAAAAGTAACAAAAAAAAGTTGTCGTGAAGTGTATCTTTACATTATTGAAATTTTAGAAAGTATACTAACAAGAATATAATAAATGACATTAAATGACTTTGTACTCGCAACCTTTGACTCTACGCGACAACGCTCTAACAACTAAACTATAAATGTTAAGAAATAATTTCGCTTTTAGGTGCATCTCAAACAGAACTTGTTATTTATGAGTTCAATTTTGTTACTCAGGTGTTTTTGGTGCCCAAGGTACCTTCTGTTTACATCGCCTCCTGGAGTTTTCGGTAATATCATAATAAAATTAGTCCAAACTCAATACTCGGGTAATTTTGGGCTCGCTGATAACGAATATGACATTGGAAGTGATCTCCGTAGTACCTGTTGCCCAGATTACGTACTAATTACCTCGTCTCCTAGAGTTGTCAGTATTATCGTTAAATTAGTCAAAACTCCATACCCAGGGGTTTTAGGCTCACCAAAAACAAATATGACATTGAAAATGATTTTCGGAGTACCTGTGTTGCTCTATTTACCTGGTCTCCAGGAGTTTTCGGTAAATTCATAAAACAATTAGTCAAAATTCAATACTAGTGGGTTTTTGGGCTTGCTAAGAACGTATATAATTTTGAAAGCGATCTACGGAGTATCTAGTGCTTAGCATAGCAACCTTTACGTCATCTCTTATAGTTTCATTGAATATAATATAAAAAACATTTAACATTTAGTGCAAAAACTCTCGAATTGTGAGTTTTGACTAATCGTATAACGATATTACCAAAAACTCGAGGAAAAATGGTAAACAGTAAGTACCAATATTACTTGATCACATAGGATCACAAAGTTTCCTGACGCTCTCACTAATTGAATTAATAAAATCCGTCTTGCTGTTTATATTTCGGAGGAAAGGCCGGTTTTAGTGCTTTATTGCCTCCACTAATAATTTTTCAACAGATATCGGTATCTCTTGTTTTTTAATATAAGTTTCATAAAGATAACAGAAAATCCAGAATGTATATTTTAATTTAAAAATAAGCGTTCTAAGGAAAACACATCAAATTAGGTGTTAACATGTTCGATTATTTGATAAATATCCGTTTCGACACCTAAACCATATGCTTTCGAATTACTTTGTTTATTTTTAAAAAACTGTATTAAAAATTATAACATTTCAACACATTTTTTATACAGAAAAAATCCTTCCCATGATTATAACCTCGATTATAACGCACATGTGGTAAATTAAAAAGTATTTCAAAATTTTCTTTTTAATGTTTAATACATATTTACCTACTTCGTAAATCATTAACTGTAATAAAAAACAATGTTTAAAGTATTAAAACCAACGCATTTAGACCCTCATCAAATAAACAACTTAAATATGTTAGTCATTCTAACATTTTAAACAAATCGACACCGCACTTAGAAATCCCTCAAAATCCAAATCTTTCACCCACTAGAAGACGAGTGTTAATTATTTTATTATTCTTTTCCAACCGTCTTTCCTGGGGAGCCACTTAAACTTGTCAACACTTTGTTAAATCTTGAAAATAGACAACGTGACATGGATGTATATGAAGACCCTGGGTATAGTATCGATCTTTTTTATCGCCCTGTACTGCACTGAATTACTGGAATGGTGATAACGATTTATATTATGTTTGTTTTACCACCGGTTGACACGTTTTTTAAACGGTTTTTTAAAATGTTTTATATGGTGTGAAATGTATATAAATATTTTGTTACAGGGGAAGAAAAAAGTACATCAAGCAAGTTTGTTGGAATATATAAGATAGAAGTCAAAGAAAATATTTACGTTAAACAATAACAGCAATAAATAAATTTTTGGAACCAATACATACACGAGATGAATAGAATGGAATGGTAAGTGTCACTCTGAAATCATGGTTATTTATTATATTTTTTTAGAAACAGATCGTTTAACTTAGTTATTTATTTTGCTTATACTTGATGATATAAATTATTCATTCCTTTCGATATGAAGCTTTTGTTGATAGTTTGTAACGTTCGTTTTCGAGCATACCATCCGGACTATATATTTTTATATTATCTATTGTTATCGCGCCGATACGAGAGGGGATTGCCAGTTTGGTAGGAGAGAATATGTCTCTTCGATAGTCTGTGATTTAAATTCGTGCATTTTATCTGCGAATCTGATTAAATTCAGATTTATTTCTTAATATCTTCGCCCTTCATTCTGGGTTATTGCCATCTTTAAGAAGGACCAGTTAAACCATACCAGAAATTACGCAGTCTGCCGACAGTCAGTTGGAACGAAAATCCGACAGGAAGTCCCTTGAAGGGAATTCAATCCAATTGCAGTTCCGTTCCACATCTTACGAAAATCCCACAGGTTGTCCCTTGGAAGCAGTTCCATCCAATTGTAGTTCCGTTCCACAAGTAATCGAAACTCCGTAAGAAGTCTTCGAAAACCCAAAGAAAAGAGAAATAATTAATTCATTTTATTAATTTTTTTACTAAATCCTAATTAAAGTAATAAATCTACTTTAAACTGATTTTTCGAATTTTATTTGTATGTCTGTACTTGGCCCCTTTACTTACTGTTTGGAGGGAATTAAATAAAACCCAGAAGGAAGCCACGACCCTCAGGAGCTAGCCAAGGGTAATTTAAGGGTTACAAGTTTTTTTGTTTAACTTTTTTATAATGCTTCTCCAACTTTCTCGCACCGTGTTACCGGTCTTCTTCTTTTCCTATTTTTCCGGTTTTGTCTATATTTTTTACTATTTTGCAATTATTCATTCCCACTTTATGGCCGAATGATGATTTTTCTTTTATTTTCGTTTTTTTCAGAGACTTTTCGGCCCTCTCTTGATTTCTGAAATAATCATCACATACTCAAATTTTGCTCCGATAATAATTGTGTTCATTATACTATGAACATGTAGGTTATTTAATCTGTAGTTTCATTTATTTAAGGGTTTGTTCCTTTTTTCATTATTGCATTAGTCTTAACATGATTTTTCCAGTGTTCTTATACTGTGCATATTTTCGTTTTCGTGTTTTTCAATTATCTCTATGTTTTGATTAGTTACCTTATTTTCAAATTTCTTAGCTTAAGACAACTCTTGCCTCTTTTCTTGCTTAGAATTCTCTTTCAGTCTTTATGCTCTCTGTTCTTATTTTGGTAGAATTGAAGAGGCCACTGTTAAGGCTAATAAGTCTCATCAAGAGAGCAGGGCTAGACAAGGTGCTATAATCCTATTCTAGAGATGTTGGGTGTCATAATAGGTTTGTAAAGGTCTTAGTGATACAGGCTAACAGCCAACCCACTCTATCTATCTAGTACAGTATAATTTCGTGTGCCATCCTGGTCTTCAGGTGTATAATTTTTTTATTTTGTTAATTTCACCGAGATCTCAGCAGGTTTCTTTTGACTGGTTGTATTAGTCAGATAGAACTCGATTTTGTTACTTTTTGGACACCAGTCTTCTACTTGCTCTACGGCTTATAACACTCGTCTCTTTTCTTGCTTAAAATTCTTTTTCAGTCTTTATGCTTTGTGTTCACATTGGGTAAGATTGGCACTACGTATAAGGTATCTTTTTCATTCTTTAGCTGGTGCTTGCAGAAATTAAGAAAGAATAAGTTTATTTACACTGAATTATAGTTTGGATTAGTATGCGGACATGAAAGAGAAATTTTGTGTGGAAACCAAGATGTTAATGACACATGGACTTGTATGGATTCTTGTTTAATTTTATTTTTAAAAAAATTATGTGACATTCAAGTCTTCAGGTGTGGTCTGAAGCAAAGTGTTTTCTTAGCCGATTAGCTTTATTGTGTAATTTAATTTGGTTTATTATATAAATAGCGAAAATAAGAACAAAAATACAAAATACGATTTATATTCGTTACGACATGATAATCACTAATGAGACACATAAAAGAAAAAAGAGGTTAACAACTTTTGTGTTCAGAGAAAATATTTACGATCATTAAGGTACTAATGGCCTGAAAATTGTATTGTTTACTACACAGACATCGACATTTTTCCTATGGAATCTATTTTTGTTTTAACTCGCGTTGACATATCACCTGTTTTTCGAAAATCACGTCGCAAATGGAACGTTCAATAATTTGTCAGAGTTGGCAAACACCGAAACAGGACGTCGTTTAGATTTTTCGAATGTTTTTGTTCGTACTAACGCTACTGAAGGAAATCACTGCGCGTGGAATCTTATTTTGATGGCCACTTTACTTAACAGCTTTTATTTTTATAAGTAGTTTTATTAGGTTTACAATGTTTTATTTAAAGAGTAGTAAAATGTGTATTTACTTACCAACTATAAAAGTGGCATAATCTAAATGGCTGCTACATACCTGAAAGGAAAATATATTTTATAATAATTACAATAATACAAAGTATTTAAAAAGTGCTTTTTTAAATCATTCAAAATTGCGCAGGTATATTTCCATTCATCTCGTGAAACTTTCTTTCTAATATGGTCAACTAAGATGGCCAACCAAATAGCACTCACCTGATGGTTAAGATACTTGAGATCTAATGTATAACAAAGCAGAAACTAAATTATTTTAAAATAAGATATACCTAAATTCCTATAATAGTTTAATCGTGTTGGTTCTAATTTTAAATTGATTTGGGGCAATTCAGATTCTCTGCTTCAATTCTCTGCTACAAGAAAATAGAGATGTATTTTTAATTGGCATATCCACTTCATAACATTCAATTGCAACCACAACCATATTTTATTGCTAATTTATTGCAAAAAATATATTTCCGAGAAACAATGGGTATATGTTAGCTTAACAGTCGAGCTAGCATAGACATAGCGGCATCTCGGTAACCATAAGGGTTAAGAGGTTTGTAAAGATGGCACATGGTATTGCTAATTTTTTGCTTTCAAATGGTGTATTGAGCAACCTCCAAACACTACCCTATCATCCCTTCACGCGAATCTCACCATCAGAAGAATGCTGCAAACAGACCAAATGATTTGGAACCAATGATGGTGTGAGCCGGAATTTCTGTGAAGATTTAAACAGAAACACCCTTCTAAGAAGCTTCCAGGTACATTAATGAAATTCTCTAATATTTTGTTGTCTTTTATGTTGACTTAATTGGAAATGGCTCTCTTCTGAGAAATAATCAGTAAACTTAAACAATATAAACATTCCAGATGTGTGAACTAAATTGAACTTATTTGGGACAAGGTTGCGAAATCGTATATCTGCTCCTTTAACTTTAAATCAGTTGCAACAAACGTTTTTAAAAGAATGAGAACGTATTTATTAATATAACACTTATTTTTAAGCATACCAAGAAGGATACAGGCATTAATTAAGGAACAAGGGGGCAACACTGGTTATATTAAAAATACGACTCCAAATTGCTACTGGTTCATCCACGATTTTTAAATTTATACAAAACGTTAAAAAACTAGTTTTTTTTTTGTTTTTAAGATATTGTAAATCAACTGGTCCGTTTTTAGTGCCTGTTAGTATACCATGTATACCATTCTAGCCAAAACTCCTTTTCCCCCTTGTATTTTTTGAACGGTTATACTTATAGTAGTGAAAGTTTGAGGGAAGAAATAAATGTACGTATTCTTCTCAACTAGACATAACAGGTGATGTAATAGTCACAGATCATCATCATGTCTTTCGTGAAAAACATAGTCAATTTACAGAAAAAGTAAATTTTTAGGCAGGTATTTTGACAAACCACATACTTGGGCCTGTTTTTTTTAATGTTAACTCAACCGATGAAGTGTATCTCGAGATATTACAAAACTCAATTAAAGCGTTAATTCTTACAATTCTGGAAGATAATCCAGATGATTTTGGTACCTTGAAAATAAAGTTTCAACAAGATGGTGCTTCTGCACATTATTATAGTGCATAAAGATTTTACCTAGATGAGGAATATCGTGGTAGATGGATTAGACGACGAGGTTTGATAGAATAGCAAGCTGGGTCACCATTAGATTTTTTCTGTGAGGTACTTGAAACCTAATGTTTACGCTACAACACCCGACAGTGCTGACATTTTGAAACAACGAAATTTTTCATCAAAATCAGCTTTGCTCTCTTTAAATATAACAATTGTAAGTAAAAACGTTCAAAAGATACGAGGGGGCGATAGGGGACTTTTGGTTAGCACGGTATATTCTTTGAAATTGAAAACTTTCTCGAGCTCTAATTTTTATTTTACTTACACTTTTTAAATTTCTCATAAGAACTGTGATATATTTAAATTAGAATATGTCTAATTTTGGATTTCCAAGAATCTAAGGAAAGTATCTTTTTGGCAAGCACCTCTAAAAGTTTGATTATATTTCACAGAATTTTATAAAAGTTAGATACCATTAGATTTTACGAAAAAAAGAAAAAGTTGTTTTGAAATAATTCATTTTAAACTATCCGTATAAAACCTGTACTAAAATAACTTCGATGTTTCAAAAATTTGAAACTTATACATTGTTCGTTTTATAACATACAATATTTTATAATTAATTTAGATTTTAAATTACCAATTTTTTTAATGAAGCGTTTATATAAAATAATTCAACCTAACAATTTATTACATATTTCATAATTTGTTTTAAATTTTAAATAATATTTACATTAGCTAAAAACATTTTTAAAATAATTTAAATTATGAGCGAATAAATTTACTGATGCAATTTAATAATAATGTTTTTAACAATTTGGTTCAATTATGTTAAATAAAAATTTATAGTTAATTCCATTTGTTTGTAAAAAGTTTTTTATGCTCTTTGAAGCTTTTACAATTATTTGCCTTAAAATAAAATACCAAAAATAATAATAATAATAATAATAATAATAATAATAATTAGATCATAGAAATAGTTACAAAAGACATACAAATGGAATTCGGTATAAGTAAATGTAAAACATTACATATTAAAAGGGGCAAATGGAAAGAAAATAAGAACAAAGAAACTATAAACAATGAGATATTACATAATATAACAGAAAATGAAACTTACAAATATCTTGGATTCCAACAAAATACTAAAATAAACCACACAGAAGTAAAAACAAAATTAAAGAAACAATACAAACAAAGAATAAGAGCCATTTTAAAAACCCCACTTTATTCCCGTAACCTCTTCAAAGCCATCAACACATTTGCAATCCCTATACTCGCATACTCATTTGGTATAATCAAATGGACCCAAACAGACCTGTAAAATATCCATATACTCACTAGATCAGAGCTTACGAAATATAGAAAACACCATCCAAATTCTTGTAAGGAAAGAATTACATTAAACAGAAAAGAAGGAGGAAGAGGCATGACAGATATTGAAGCACTACACATAAAACAGATCCAGCAACTTTGGAAATTCTTTATCAGTAAACAAACATCCCTTCAGGCAGTCTGCAAAGCTGACAAAAATTACACACTGCTTGATCAATCCTCAACCAGTCATCCATCAGATACGTATTCTTCAACACAAAATATAGAAAAAAAATCAATACATGGACAACAAAGCAACTACATGGAAAACATAGATAGACATACAACATGACCACATATCAAAGAGACTCTCATATAAATGGCTCGAAGATGGAAAACTTTTTCCTGAGACCGAAGGTTTCCTCCTCGGAATACAAGACCAAATCATAGCCACACGAAACTACAAAAAATATATAATAAAAGATCCAGACATACAAACCGATATATGCAGAAAATGCCACCAATATAAGGAAACAATAGATCATATTACCGGTGGATGCAAAATCTTAGCAGGCACAGAATACACCGAAAGACACAACATGGCAGGAAAAATTATTCATCAAGCACTGGCAAAGACATATAAGCTTATCAAAGAAGAAATACCATACTATAAATACTCTCCAACCACGATTATAGATACTAACGAATACAAACTATACTGGGACGTAGAAATTCGCACAGATAAAACAATACCATGCAATAGACCAGACATCGTTTTCCAAAACAAAAAAGAACAAATCACGTATCTCATTGATATATCAATACCTAACGACCCCAACATTCAAACCAAATATAATGAGAAAATAACAAAATATATGAAATTAACCACAGAAGTTCAGAGACTTTGGAAACAGAAAAAAGTGATTATCATACCACTAATTATTTCAACTACCGGCATCAGTCGGCATCACCCAACATATCTTCAGTACACATCTTGAACAACTTCGTCTCAATCAAAACATCCATACAAACATACAAAAGTCTGTTATCCTTAAAACATGCAATATAGTCCGATCATTTCCCGATACAAGCAATAGACTCTGAAACGACTTGGTGCAGCCCGTCATCTCAGAGAAAAAATACCACTCGACAAAGTGAGAATAAGTAATATAATAATATTTTAAATGTAATAATTCCTGGGTTTCGGTCAATATTTTATTAATTTTTTTTTTATTATTATTTTTAACACTACATATGTTTCGGCAATTATGCCATTTTCAAGTGTTAAGGAAATAAAATGACTTGAAAATGGCATAATTGCCGAAACATATGTAGTGTTAAAAATAATAATAAAAAAAAAATTTAATAAAATATTGACCGAAACCCAGGAATTATTACATTTAAATTAATTTAAACGGTCAGGAAATATATTTATTAATATAATAGTAATAATAATAATAATAATAATAATAAATATAATAATAAATAAATAAATAAATAAATAAATAAATAAATAAATAAATAAATAAATAAATAAATAAATAAATAAATAAATAAATAAATAAATAAATAAATAAATAAATAAATAAATAAATAAATAAATAAATAAATAAATAAATAAATAAATAAATAAATAAATAAATAAATAAATAAATAAATAAAAACGCTGTTCCCACTGACTGAAGTATAGATGCACGCACAGCCGTAACCGCTGATGGTAGGAACGTGAAATTTAGGCAGATGTTTATTTGCATAATGTAAACACCTACTAAGAAGGGAATTTGAACAATTTTAACCCTACAAGAGTGAAATGGGGGTTGAAAGTTTGTATGGAAAATCTTTAAATCGGTTACGATTTTTATTAAAAATTGAAATTCATACTTTTAAAAATATTTCATTGAACACGTGTTTCATGTTTTATTAGAATTCACCCCATAAGGGTGCAAATGAGGGGTTAAAACTTTGTATGAATAATATTTAAAAATTACTCGGTTATCTATGACTCCTATTGATAAAATGTTAAAAATCGTGAAAATTTTTTGAAACTGGTGAAAAAATGTCAAAGGTTATAAAGAAATATTGAAAAAGTGAATAATTGTAAGAATTTCTTGACAATCTTAAAAAATTTATAAATACGGTTAAAAAACAGTCAAGAATATAAAAAAATTGTCAATCGTGAAATAAAACATTGAAAATTGTGAGAGTCGTTATTAATTCTAAAAAACTGCTATAAATTATGAAAAATATATAAAAATACTAATATGTATAATTTTAAAAATCGTATAAGATTATGTTGAAAATCTTTAAAAAACGATTAAATTCGTGAAAAGTTGATGAAAATCGTAAAAATTTGTTAGCATCTTGAAAAATTGTTAAAAATTGTGAGAAAATGTCAAAAATCTTACAGGAATGATGAAACGTGAAACATTGTTAAAAATTTGAAGAAATTCTTGAAAAATTTGTGAAAATAGATAAAAAATCTGTCAAAAATTAAAAAAAAAGCTATTAAAGAATTGTTGACAATATTGAAAAATAGTTCAATTCTGAAAAAAAAAGGGTAAAAACTATAAAATATTTTTGAATATCCTGAAAAATGTTAAAAAGGAAAAAAAATTATTGAAAATCGTGAAAATTGTCAAAAATGTAAAAAAAATTGGGTAAATTAAAAAACTAGTAAGTATCAAAAACATGGAGAAAAATCGAAAAATATTGAAAAAACAGAAAAAGATAAAAAAGCAACAAAAACTAAAAAAATATAAAAATAAAAAATGGAAAAAAGAAAAAAACAAAAAATATCACAACAATTGTAAATAAAAGAAAAATGTAAAAATTCGGAAAAAACAATAAAAAAGCGTAAAAATAGCAAAATACAACAAAAAAGTAAAAACCTGTAAATAGACAAAAAAGATGATAAAATCGAGAAAAGCAGTAGGTAATAAAATCATGGAAATCAATTGAAAAATCAAAAAAAAATCTTACAACGGCCTAGATTTAAGGGTCTGTCTAAAGATGCAGACAACCTCAGACCCCGGACTTCTTGTGTTTGATATCAACGACACTCATTTATAGTTAATGTAATATTCTAAGTGAAAATGAACATTAAAATATTCAAGCTCGTCTCGAGATCCAACGTACTGACTTTAAGCTCGATAAAAGTAATATAAAACAATATATTCGTGGAAATAAAGCATTGCACCATCGATTTTATGTCCGACAAGACGGATTTTAATATACTTTGATACATTGGATTTGAGAAAAACTCAGGAATTTTTGTGACCGGGAGTGTTCTTATACGAATCCAAAACCGCATTAGTGTATAAGAAAAATGTATTTTAAGATTGCATTTTTATATAAACATTTGCCAAAAATATATAACTTGGTAAATAATAAGGAAAAATGCCTGTTTTTTATATTCGGTAGGTTTTGAGGTCGACAAGCATGACTATTGTCAGCGAGAGCCTCCGGATAGAGTTTTCGCGTACCCGACCTTTTTTAATACCCGGGTTTCGGATAATATATTTTTTTATACCCGGGAACCCGGATATTTGCATTTTTTAAGAAATAAAGATAACATTTCATACTTTCTTTATTATAATAGAGTATAGAATGGCAATAAGTAAGTCTTTTTTAACTTCTAGCGCATTTATTAAGGCAGTTAACTTGTCTCTTTACTCATGAGCTGATAAGGAAGTAATTTATTGTAACGAGCGAGACTCCCCCTAGTACGCCTCTGTCGCCCTGATAGCGCTAGGTAAACAACTGATTCCCGGAAGTCTAGTGACGGCGCGTACGATCGAGAATAATCCTTTTCTTCTACGCGCGTCGAGAAACTGTTTTCGAAGGATGTTCTGGAAGCGGTGGACTGGTATATAAGCTGAGATGCCGCGGACCACAGGGAAGTAAAAAAGTTTATAGCGACAGGCTAAATATTTGAGCGATCTACGAGCTGCGAAGTGCAAATAAATAAGTGAATATAAATCGGAGTTAATTGTTGTACATAAATTAGTGTGTAGTGTTATAGTTAGTTTAGTTATTTAGTTATAATTCGTTTAGTTAGTAGTGTGTAAATAAATTAGACATTTTCGTTCAGCAGTGATTTTTATTTTGAACCCCTAGAACGTAACATTATCAAAAAAATATTGCGAATAAATAAAATATATTTATCTATAGCTAAAACAGTTTATTACTTATATACTAATAACAAAATTAAAACAAAAAGAAATTAAACAAAATAAAAAAAGCAAAAATAAAACATCAATTCTTTGGTAAAGTTACTAACAAATAAATAAATAGGTAATAAATATATAATTTTTACTCTCTTCAGTAAGTTCAGTAAAGAAAGTTAAACAAAATAAAAAAACACAAAAATAAAACATCAGTTCTGTTGTAAAGTAACTAACAAATAATAACAAATATATAATTTTAACCCTCTTCAGTCAGTTCAGTTTAAAAAAGAAACAGTTAAATAGGTATTTTTTTTCTTCTTAACAGAAAAGGGCTTTCGAAAGTCTAGTTCGAACTAACGACGTCGAACGCTAAATCAAAAGGAATTTTCTTGGCTATTTCTTACCCCACACCACCAGATTTGCACACGCACCACGCGTCATCGGACAGAACCGGTAGAACCGAATATTATTCGGATTATCAGTTAATAGAACGAGGCAACGAGGGATAGTTATCGAACAATATTTTCAAAAAATTCTTGAAAGTGTGTACCCGGGTACTCGGGTCTGTTAATGAAATTGTACCCGGGTATTAAAACTGTCATATACCCGGGTAAAAACCCTACTCCGGAGTACCTAATGTCCGGAAATGGTGCAATCAACGTTTTTCTCTGGAACACTGTGAAAATTAGCACAAACTCATTAGTCGTGGATTTTTGAAGTCACTGGGAACGAATATCGTGACAACTACAGTTTATTATTGGACGACAGTATATACGAAATTTTCATAACAATCACTTAATGGGCTGAGAAAAATCCATATAGAATCTGTGGAGCTCATTTTCAGTAAAAGTATGGCTTGAGGTAATTGAGTATGGCTTGGGATAATTGATCATCATCTTATTAGCCTATATTTACTCCTATAATGACTAAGAGGCAACTCTTATCTTAATTTCGTACAGGAACAATTAACTGTTTATTTTGAAGAAGTTCCTCTACAGCTGCGATAACATGGCTTGGAGTAATTGAATATCATCTTATCAATCTATATATACTGCTATAAGGACTAACAGGCGACTCTTACCTTAATCAACAGTTAACTGTTTTTCTTGAAGAAATTCCTTTACAGCTGAGAACACACTTATGGCTAATACATCACCTTGCACCAAATTATTTTTGTACTTCGACACAGTACCTATATCCAAATCATTGGATTGGTATGGGAAATAAGATCGCTGGATTGAAATCTCTTAGATTTTTGCATTTGGAGTAAATGGAGACTTGACGAATTGAATTATAGCCGGCTATGTAACAATAACAAATACACCAGAAATACGACATTCAATGAGGCAAAGGGTTGAATCTTGTGTCCCATGAAATTTCATTTGCTTACTTATATCGGTTTCACAGCAATAAATAAATCCTCAGTTTATAATAAAAAAATTTACAACCCTTATATCACAAATCGAAGCATATACGAACATAAAGTTACAAAGCAAACTGTCATTATTTATACATGCAGAATCACCCCCCAAAGTTAGTCAAACTTATAACCTAATACCCTTATTTACTACCTAAATCTTTTATTAAAATACTTTTTATAGAGAAGTTATTATTATTTTTTAATGATACCATATCAATTTTTTTATGGCTTATGGTTTTTGTGGTATTCAAAAACATTAATTTTTATAATTTATGTCCAAGACATAAATTAAAGTTAGTATTTAAGACAACACAAACCTTTTCCACATTTATCGTTCCCCATGCGCGTGAAACATGTTGCCGAAATGCTAACTTTAAACTTTTCAATTTAGAAAACATTCCCGCTTTTCTCCCAGAACGTACAATTGTGTCTAATTACTTTGTCTAAAACTTCGAAGACACCAGACGCAAGAGAGATATAAAATAAATGAGAAAATCGTCCAATACATCCTCGTCAATGTTCTCTGAATTACCATGAAATACCTCATAACCTTTTATGGGCAGAGTTATGAAGTTATCAAGTGTTACTGCACCTTCGGGCTCAAGTTTTACTGAATTAACCATTTACTTTCCCTTGAAATTATGTTTATGAAATTAAGGAATTTGTTTCTTGGATTTCTTAATTTAAAAAGTTTCCAAATGGATTGTTTTGTTGCTTTCTTAAGGAAATTTCTTCTAAACGTACCCTAACAAAATTACCATTTATTTCATTAAGTTTGATGTATACATATCACAGGCCAGTTTATTAATTAATTTCCATTGTTATTTTTGTAAGATATGCCGTTATAAAGTTTTAAACGTATAAAATACCAATAATAACAGGAATAAGACAATGCGACCGTTTGAGGCCTATGGATGTATGGAAGAAATTAAGGGAGGACAAAGAATGGGACAAAAATTATGTGATATGCAGATAATGCCGATTTCAAACAACAAGATTCAATATGCAGATATTTGGAGAAAAGACTATATATGCTATATAAAAAGAACCAATGCTCCAAACTTGCCATAAACTACTGATAATACAACCATGCTCAAAATGTACTTATTTGAAAGTGGCAATAACCCCAGGGACTTAGAGAAACTCGCACTCAAGCCACACAAATTGCCAGATATTTAAAAGAATTAGAAAGAACAAACATATAACCATTGAACGCAAATTTAAAATATACAAGACAGTAGTAAAACCTGTATAAACGAATGTGGTAGAAACTAAGCCAGAAACAACGAGAACCAAAAGTCTAAGTCGATAAACAGAGACTAAGTGAGACCACCAGAAA
Organism: Altica lythri; assembly: GCA_964028335.1. Classification (NCBI taxonomy): domain Eukaryota; kingdom Metazoa; phylum Arthropoda; class Insecta; order Coleoptera; family Chrysomelidae; genus Altica; species Altica lythri. The sequence goes on along the minus strand of OZ034808.1, from coordinate 15,598,766 downwards.
TAAGCTTTAAATTCAGGTCATAATACAGTTGTGTAGGGTAAAACGTCGGTATTGGAGGAACAGATGGGCTAGATGGACTAAAGATTAAAGGCCCTGTACAAAGAGACCTCCTGACCAACCATTAAAAAGATGGTACGAAAACTGAACTTCTGCTTCACAGTTAAGAATGAACGCTGTTTTTTTTTGTGACTATATTTTCTTTAGGGGCATACAACGAGAAATTGTAATAATACACATAATCTTTTCAAACCGTTCAATCAGTTATAAAATAAGCACCATCAAGAGAGGGATTGACAGGATTCCAAAAAAATTTATAACATAAACACCGGCATTCGTATTTGTAAACTTATGCACACTCCTAAGAGTGGTTGTAAACAAGACTTAGTTTTGCGAAAGGAAAAAAAAAAAGAGGAAGAAGAAATTGCTTTATTTGCGCAAATATACGTATAGTTTAAAAAACGACACCAAAAAGCGTTACACTATTTACTTAGTTGTGTAAAAAAATCTTGTTAAATTGGAATGAAAAATTTGAAGAATCTAAACAGGCAGGTCACATAATGAGAAGAACCCCTACAGAAATGATAAAAAGAATCACCAACTGGACACCACTAGGACCAAGAAGAAGAGGAAGATCAAGGTTAAGATGACTGAACCAGATAAAGGAAGACGTAAAAGTAATGAAAATAAAAGACTGAAAGAGGAACTGCAGACACAGAAAAGATTGGAAAAAGATAATAAATGCCTCAAAAACACATTCAGAGTATTCAGACCTATAAAGAAATAGACTAAAAAGGGATATACCACCTGGAAAATCGGATTACGATATGCCTCGGCATTGTCATAATCCACTAGGATTGAACGGCAGTGCTGCTGATGATGAAACATTTTTTAATTTTTTTTTTAATTCTTAAAAACTTATAATTTAATCATATTAGAAAAGAATGGCCAAACATTCTTATTCTTATATACAGATTAGTTTTTGTGGGTCAACTACGATTATCTTAAAAACTTTTTTGTATCCATTTATATTATTTTTCTTAAGTCTTCAGATCATGTCAAAAGTGCATTCATAGACAATTTTATTAAATTTTTCCTTTTCTTGACTGAAATATTATGATCTAATTGCTGATAAAGTTAGAATTAACATTGTATGTTTATAATTGTCGAGGAACATTCATCGGCGCATAGCAGGCAATTTGTCGGCATTTTCTAAAGAATATCGCCAACATAGGCGTGAAATCCAATTACCCCCAAATTAACATCGTCGTCGGCTTCCTTCTTTAATGAATTTATACCCATTCGCTGTTTCGCTGTTTCGGAAATTCTGTCAGAAAATTATGTATTATAAGTAGATATTTACCTTTGTTTTCAGATTATTTCAATTCTTTATGGTTTTAAGTGTTAAGGATATGTATCGATTTCTTTATTTTGTTTGATTTTAAATAAAATTGTATTTATAATAAGTTTTGGTTAATTTTGTTTTCCAGTTTAATATTAGATTGTTTATTTTCCTACAATAAATGGTAATAAATAAAATAAATTATCAGCTTAATAAATAATGATTTTTTTAACTTTTTTTATTTAAATTAAACATAGTAATACAAAGATAAACTAATTAAATAAAATTAATAAACTAATAGGAACTTTATAATTGTATATCATTTGGCTTTTAATTTAATTCCGATAATTAAGTGGGTACTAAACTAAGTATAAAATAAGCAAATGCATTTTTTTTATTGGAACGAAGTTTCTTACGGCAGGCTTGGAGGAGATAGGCATTTTGCTGCGCGACCGAACTAAAAAAAATTTAGTAGTAAAACCGTAAGAAAAAGTCCGTGGAATAAAACCGTTAAATGAGACGTGCGCAGGCGCTACAGTCGTATACACAAGTGAGTAGTGTATAATACCTTTCTCTTTCTCCCTCTTTCTTTTTGTTCTCTCATCCATTCTCTCTCTATTACCACTCCACCACGCCAATGCATAGTATATACTCATGAATTCAGGGACAAGCACTTGGCGAATACTCACATTATAGATATGTGTCGATTCTACATTAGCCGAAGGAACTTCGTTCCTACCTGGTGTCCCACGACACCACAATGATTTTTTTTAATAGAACGAAAAACTGTAGCCCTTAAATTACCCTAAGCTAGCTTTCAGGATTCGTGCATTCCTTCTGAATTTTTTATCAATTTCCCCCCAACAATTAATAATGGGCGCCAAGTACAAACTTTGAAATAAAAAAGAATAAATCAGTTTTAAAATTGTTTATTCAAATTAAAAAATTGATTAGATGTTAATCAAAAGTTTAGTGATTAATTTATTTCTTATCTTTGGTTTTTTAATGATGTCTTCTGTCGGAGCCTTTGGTAGCGAGAGTAGAAACTTGATTTTAAATATTGATGACCACAGGACAAACAGTATTAGATGTTTTCTAATCAGCGGTGACTTCAGGAATAGTTTCTCGATTACCCTGAATTGGTAAAGATGATTTCAAAAAAAAATGGATGGGTCGTGCATTCAACTCCTCTCTAGGACCCTCTTCAAAGTGGCATCAGCCCGAAACGAGGGAAGCAGAAAGTGAAGATTCAACTTAAGCTTATTGAACTATCAAAATGAAATAAAAAAAGAGTGTGCGTGTAACCTTTACGCGCGATTGAAGTAAAACTTGTTGACGTACGTATCGGAAAATAAATATTTAATTACAATTCAATCATATTTATTGCCTATATACTTTACAAAAAAAATGAGATGTTATATTTATATTATTCATTAGAAATAGGAATTTGAAAGTTATCATTATTTTTTTTATATATGAAATAATAGGTTTATGATAACTAAAATGTGAAACATAGATTTTAGTCTATAAATACCATTAATGTATTTGAAACCGTTTGAAAATTTCATAAATAAATTTCGGAAATTTAAACTCCTCCCATAGCTGAAATCATACAGTTACTTCCATCAGAATCTTCCGTTAGAATCTACCCCTAGTCGTGCCTAAAGAAGTTTTGCTTCAATAATAGGTAAACAATATTAAAAATATACACACATTACGTTTAGAATGTGTGATTTTGTAGCTGTATCTACCTTATTGTAATACAACACAACACAACACAAGAGCCTTCGATAGTTAGATAACCATTTCATTTTATAGCATTTTATAGCATATTCCATAAAATTTAAAATCCTGAGTTAAGTTTGTTTCCTTCACGTCTACGAAGGATCTGTTATTGGTGGTAAAAGATTAGCCATCTTGACTTTATGGCCTTTATGGCTACCTAACCAAACCTAAAATAAGTATAAGAAAGTGTTAAAATATTTTGAATATTATTATTTTTATGAACAAAAACGTGCAACATGCTTCTTTACTCAACGTAAAGATTCCGTATAAACAATTATTTACTATCATAATATGTATGTATGTATATAAACTTACTTAATCAAATCATAATGACTGGGGCTGTCTCGTCATTTTTTCATTTTTGTCATTTTTCTTCAAATCTTTCTGGCGCTTATAATATCCCCTTTGACGTTCACAATTTCTTTTTCTTTTTAGCTCTAAGTCTATAAAACGAAAATAGCTAGGTATAAATAATAGGTATAAATAATTAGGTATAAATAGTGTAATTACACACCAAAAATAAAATTTATGCATATAGAGTACCTACCTATTCACTCATTTTCAATCAATATTTTTTCATCACTTTCTTCATTAATAAATCCACATTGTTTATTCATATTTAATACAAACACTTTATACACAAAAAACTATTTATACAATGTATTTCGATTGACAAGATGATCAGCTGTCAATTCATACAGTTACAGATTTAATTTTATTTCATATAGGAGGCAAAATCGCATGAGCGCCGTCAGGATTATTTTCAGGGGGTGCATCTGCATCTACACACTATTATGATCTAATATATATATAGAATGTAGAATGATTTGGACAGCAACCGCGACGCCTTTAGTTTTTATTCAAACAATAATTTAATAAAAAAATTAAAAAAATATATAATTTTCTGGTAAATTCAGGTATTTTCTTTCATAGCAGGGGGGTGCAAGCGCACCCTCTTGCACCCTGCTGCCGGCGCCCATGCAAAATCGTGTCAGTATTAGGTTTTGTTTCCGGTTTCTGTTATTAGAATGACGTCACGTCCGTTAGAATAACTTTTTTACTCCTAGTGTCGCTAAAGAAGTTTTACTTCAAAAAAATTCCGAATCGCAACTCAAAAGGTAGCTAAATTTCCTACCGAAATCTGATAACCCTCGCGCCAGCGCGGTTCACAATAGATATTTTTAAAGTTAAATAGTCCAGGAGCTAGGCTCACAAATAACGTTGTAAACGTTACAAAAACTTCCCCCTCAAAAAATTGGTAAACTTACCTTGTAACAAGAACTATTTTTATATATTTAAATCGTCGAAGAAAAATAACTTTTGATTATATTCATTTTAATCTCATCTTTATATACTCTTAAAAATAAAAAAATACTTAAAACTGAAAAATCGACTTCTGACAAAAACATTTACCACTCCTAGAAGCTGCCCGCAAACTAAACAAACCTTTCATGATAGAGAAGGGAAAAGGAACGATTAAATTTTAATGGAATTGCTGCTCCATAGCGGTTAGTTTTCAAAATACAGCTCGCTGGAAAACTTGCCCCGCTGGCAAACTAACCTCGTTCGCCTCTACAGAATACTTAATTATTAAATTATTTTATCATACTTGCATGTTTTTGTAATGGGACTTTTTAGACTTTTGCATATTTAAATTTTTATTTTATTTTCCGAAACAAACAACTTTTTTTCCACACTTTCAAGTCCAAAGCAGCCTAGCCTGAAACTGCAAACAGACTCTTAAGTAACTGTTAAGGACAACAAAGTAGCTTTGTTGTGGATACCAGGGAATAAAAGAATTGTTTGAAAGTTTCGCAAAAAAGGAGCTAGTACTCTTTTTATAGAACCTGAACCTTTCTGTGGTATTATATCATGGATAAAGTTCGAAATTGGGAAAAGGAGTTTAGTACAGCGTACTGAAAAAACACTTTAGTAGACCAAAGACAAGTAAAACAGGTAATACGGTCTTTACTGCGCTTCTCTAAATTGCCCTGTAATAATTTTTCTGATCGTTTATAACTTAATTTTCCGGTTTTATTTTGATTAATTATATTTTGTAAAGAATAAGAATTCTGTGAAAGAGAATCCTAACACATTTGAAGTTGGAAGAAAAACCATCCCTATAGAAAATTATCATGTGCTTTATAAGTTCTCCCAAACCTCGCATTTAAAACATTTTTGCTTAATTAAAACAAATTCTACAAAGTGAATGTTTGTAATAATTACTAAAATATAAACAATTAATTCCATGATTACAATTAATACAAACAGAAAAAAAATGTTTCCTTTAACTAAACCAAATCCACATTCTATTAAAGAAAATTTGGAATTTCTTCTCATCAAATCTGAAAAATTATTGCACGGTCCACTGAGGTATCATTTAAGACATAAATATCGAAGACAGGTATTTTTAAAGCCTAATCAGTTTATAAACGTACATTTTCAGCGGATCATAGACTTTCTTAAAAGTCTAGAGCTTATGGATAATATCTTTTAGGGTGCCTTTAGTAAGGCCATCTGGGCCAATAAACCCATCTTATAATTTACAGCGCCAAACCACTATTGTGTCAATATCAAAAGCTGTATCATTTTAGACATATACTTACTGCCTTTCTTATTTTAAAATTTCGATCTTGATAATTTCATTGATTATAAATTATACTGATACCAGTAACTGGCTAAACTTAAAGTACATTACATCGAAACGACAGTGAACTTTAAAAGAAACCTGGTTTCAGGATGACAAAGAGCTATCTTGACATTTATACAGTTGTAACTTAATTATCTGGTGCTGTCTTCGCTCGCATAGCGCGTAGTAAGAGTAAGTTTTAACACAAACTATGAGATGGGCATGAAGAGAATGAGTAGTTAAGATCGCATGTGCGCTGTAAACGAAATTGGTCCCCAGGTCGCAATTGTTTTGGTTTGCAGGAAACACACGCCATTCTAACTAAAACATGGATTGCCCTAATTGAATTATTACATTGCGCCAGGGAGATGAGAGTTTTGCTTTTGAAATAAGAATAACAAAAAAATATATATAGGAAATGAAATAAACTGCAAATTCTATCTACCAGAGAATTCTTAAACGCATTTATTTAAGAAAAATATACACAAAGAAAGTTAAAGAAGAGGTATTGATGCAATAAAGAAACTTGAATTGATGTAGATTTCAAGAAGCGATTCTTTACAAGGTCCTATAGCATTTTTTAGAAACTTGAATATCCAATTATGTGTCTTATAGGATATTTTGGCGGATAGAGTAAACTAAAAAAAAAAAACAACATAAAAATCGGTTACATAGGATATATCCCAATGCAGCGATAAAAGAAAAGGTGGGTATGCCTTCATAAGACTGTTAATCATATGGCTGGCTTATTATAGTTTTAATTATTTTTGAAACTCTGCCGAAAGATTTTAAATTTGTCATAAGAGCCCATGTTAAGGTTTCACTTCGTCTTTTCATATTAGTGAAAGTACATTATTATAAAATCGGAGAAATCGAGTATTATTTGTTTTTGTAGCGAAATAGAACATGTTTAAATCTATGTATATATAAAGGAAAGTCGTGTTAGTTACACTTTTTATAACAGAAGAACCACAGAACTGACTTGGCTGAAAATTGATAGGTAGGTACTGTAGGTAGCTTAGAACCAGGAGACTGACATGTAATACTTTTTATCCCATTCGATTGCGTTTCTTTAATATTCCAATACCAATTATGTATTTATTATATAACTATAATATAGCTTTCCGCCCGCGACTTCGTCCGTTTTTTTGTCCTTTGGTAAAAGCGATATTTTCCCGCGGTAAAAAGTAGCCCATGTCACTCTTCATGCGTTCAACTATCCCGATACAAAAATCGTGCCAAAATTTTGCTATATTTCGACGTGAAAAAAGGGCAAACATACAAATATACAAACTGACTATCGAATTTATAATGTTATAGCTGTTGCCCGCGACTCTACGTCCGTCCGCGTGGTTATGAAGATATGCATTACTACACTGAAGGACAAAAAAAGTGGTGCACCCAAAATTTTCAGAAAATATAAACCTTTAAAACTTTTGAGTTGGTGGTCCGATTGCAATGATTCTTTTTTTATTTTAGAGAATGGTTCTTTGGTATTATGACGCGGTTATAAGAGTTTTTAATAATTTTAGGTTTGTAGCCAGTATTGCTTAAATAACAAGTACACGTTTTTTACGCTATTTTTGAAACACCCTGTGGACGTTGCTGCTGTTACTCTAGTCGTACTAAGTCTTTTATGGGCATGTTGAGTAGATGGTTCAAAAGATAGAGGCTTTCAAGCAAAGTTTTGCTTTTATTAAGAATTTTATTAAGTTTACAAAACAACAACAATAATAACGACAACATAACACAAACAACAATAATTAATATCGGGTATTGGCTTCCCTTGCTCTTTTTAAAGACTCAATTCTTTTCGGCATGCTATGAAGTAGGTTTGCAATCCTTTCCTGAGGAATATTGTTTCACTCTTCAACAAGTGCATCACCCAAAGCAACAAGATTTTGTGGAACAATCTGATGAGACCGAATTTGACGCTCTAAATCATCCCACAAGTGCTCGATAGGGTTCATATCGGGGCCATACTATGGTTGCTATACCAACTTGGTTAAAATATTCACAATTTGGGCAGTGTGTGGCCTTGCATTGTCGTGCATTAATAAAAATGTATCTCCAACGAATGGTGCAAATGGTACTACGTGCTGCTCTAAAATTTTCTCTATGTACATATTGGCTGTTAGAGCATTTCTTGGAAGCGCGCAAAGTTCTGTACAGGCTAACATTGAAATTCCTCCCCAGACCATTACGGAACCATCTCCAAAACTCTTTCGCTCTCCAATCATATCCTGTTCATATCGTTTTTTAGGTCTTCTTCATACTCTTTGACGACCATCGCTTGAATATAAACAGAATATCGATTCATCGGTAAATAACACTCTATCCCATTCGGGTTCACGCCAATCCCCATATTCCCCGACGAAGCGACGACGAGCTTTCCTATGTCTTTGAAGTAATCTTGGTCCTGTTGCTGATCTCCTAGCTCTTAGATTAACTTCCTTCAATCTTCGACAAATCGTTTTATCACTTACATGCGTTTTGCGTACTTCTCTTAATTGATGGTTTGTTTTAACAGCAGTTTGGAAACGATTGCGCAAAGTTTGCAATCTAATAAATCGATCATCAATATTGAAGGTACTCCTAGGGCGCCCTGAACCAGCTCTTCTATGACATTGACCAGTTTATTGATACCTCTACAAAAATATAAGGGAGGCTCTACTCAACATGCCCATAAAAGACTTAGTACGACTAGAGTAACAGCAACGTCCACAGGGTGTTTCAAAAATAGAGTAAAAAACGTGTACTTGTTATTTAAGCAATACTGGCTACAAACCTAAAATTATTAAAACCTCTTATAACCGCGTCGTAATACCAAAGAACCATTCTCTAAAATAAAAAAATAATCATTGCAATCGGATCACCAACTCAAAAGTTTTGAAGGTTTATATTTTCTGAAAATTTTTGGTGCGCCACTTTTTTTGTCCTTCAGTGAATTAAGTTGTTTAACACAAAAAAGCAATTTGTTGAATTTGTCAGAATTGTGGTAGAAATGAGTCATTTTTCGGCTGTTAAAGTAGCATAGTTACTTCCGCCCCCCGTTCAACCCTTAAAAAGGGGGTTGATTTCTAAAAATATAATATAAGTACACCTCCACAAACTCTAAAGAGCACACATTTTAATTTTCAAGTCCCTTACTTCAAAAACTACCATAAACTACTAAGTAGTACAAAGTAGTACACCTAAACTAATAGAAATTCTTATTTACCCTTATATGCATTTCCTTTTATTAGAAAAAATAAAAGCATCAGTTTTATGCCCTTAGATACAGTTATTTCTTAATTTGTTAGGATGCATTCGGCGATTGACCTGGAAAAAGGTTTATTTCTGTTGAAAAGCCGACATGAAACGAAAAACAGTGATGGAAAAAAGAGCCTCATTTTCTCGATTGTTACATTAAAACAATTGCCATTATTTCCAGCTTCCATTATCCGCTCAGTTAATTAAGACACAGTAGGCCTTGAAAGCGGAATCGTCGCTATATACTGCGATACACAACGTTGCCAAATTCCCTAATTATCCCATAAGTGTTTATCATAAATATTGTTAATTCTTAACTCATTAGATTCATATTAGATATTATTATAATAGCAAGTTTCTGCTTACAGGATTAATTTGATATTCTCTTCATTTCTCTACAAATTTGAGTTTTAACTCATGATTGTTCAGATAAACTATGCACAGGTGCTAAATTTAACGATAACAAGTTATAAATAACATTTGTGTTTAAATTTAAATTTAGAGTCTTGAAAAAATAAGAATTTTTAAAAAACGACAACATTCAATAGTTAATTGTTTCTTATACTACTTTACTACCTTTATTATTTTTTGAAAAGGCTTTTCACCGATATAAAAAATCTGCAAGAACAAAAATAAAAGTCAAAAAGAATAAATGAAGATGGACTATATCGATGGACGTAATTTCGGTCGGTATTCTGTCAACTACCAATTCAAACTAAAAGACCCATCTAATAACCTACATAATTTCAGGCCAGGGTTTAAGTTCTTTGTATATTATTAATCATCAGAAATTTCAATACTTTGGAACGCATTTTTATATTAAAATTTAAACCCTTGGTAATATTAAAATACTTATCTACCTCTTATTTTGTGATCGATCTCAAAATAAAGAACATTTTTGTTATATACGATGGCAGTTTCCGTAGCAAAGAGTTTACGTGATTGTGACTTACTTGTTATAGACAAATTTTTATTTTGTAAGCAAGACATATTAAAGAGTTCGTCAGAGGTGCATCAAGAAAAATTGAAAATGTTTAGCAAATGTATATACTGTTTGTACCCAGTTGACTCACAAACATCAACCAGATCTAACTCTTTGTAGAGAAAAATTGTGACAACTGTGTGTAAGCGAAAAACCCAAAAGGACATTTTGGAGACACCATTAAAAATCATAAAAAGCTTGCTTTTAATATTAGAGTTCAATCGTTTATTCAATATTGTTCAAAAAATATAATAAGATATACATATACATTCAAAAGTAACAGATTACGAAATATTTCGTTTAAATTTACTTTAGTATAGGTACCTAATAAACTTTGTTCATAAAACTTTATATAAGTTTATATTTGAAACTCTAAAGTCTAAGCCTAAGCTAATTCATCATTATTCTTTTGAATCCCATTTATGTATCAAACACATACCTACTTGAAGTTTGGGAGAGAAAATTGTTAAAAACGATTTTTGGTTCTAAAATTGTAGACAATGTATGGGCAAGGAAAACAAATAGCGAACTAAAAAAGTTATACCAATATCTCAGCATAACTAGAGTTATTAAGTACAGAGACTAAGATAGTAAGGTCACAAAAAAGGAATGTCAAATACACAAATACCAAAGCAGTTCTTGACGCATTCAATAGCCATAAAGAAAAGACTACACAGGAAGTTGAAAAGAATTTGAGGGCAAAAGAAATGAAGAAATTGACATGCAAATCTACCAGCAAAAAGCAAATATATAAATATATAGGCTCTCAATAGCCATTGGTAACATTTCTACGATCTTTCAAGCAGAGCTACAACCAATAGACTTCTATACCCAAGAGTGTATTAAAAAACGACTTAATTCAAACACAGTATTTATTGCCTTCAATAGCCAAGCTGCTTTGAAGGCATTATACCAAGTTCGAGTCCAAAACAACCTGGAACTGCAAACAGTATCTTAAACATCTAGCTAAACATAACAAACTAACAAACCAATGGGTACCAGTATACAAAGAGATTTTAGGAAATTGGATAGTCTTGCAAAAGAAGAAGCTGTACTTGAACCTTTCTGTGGCATTTCGAAATGCCGCATTATGGATTAAGTTCGACATTGGGAAAAGAAACTTAGTGCAATCTATTGGGTAAAATTTCAAGCCAAATGTAAGCAAACAGGCCTTCACTGTGCCTGACTAAATACTCTTAGAGCTTCATAAACCCTAACTAGAGTAATCGCAGAAATTCTCAGAGAAGATTGTCCACTCAGTTACTCAGTTACTATCTTAATTGGGCAAAGTTGATGGTTAAACATGCAGATTCTGTGAGTATGCGGATGAAACGGCCGAACAAATTATCTGTTACTGCAGAGTAATTGGTTGCCAACGACTTAAATATTTAGAACAGGTTTTTATAGAGCCTGATCAGATTACAAACTTAAATCTTAAGTGGATTATAGGTTATAGGGTATACATAAAAGATCGTTTACTTCGCAGTGCAGTTAAGTCACCTGGGCCATTCAAAAAGACTTATTTTAGTAGGTTTTGTTACAAATCATTAGCGTATTTTAAGAACATTTGCCTATATAGATACGGAAACGACATTTCCAAATATTTTTTCTCATTTTTACCAAAATTATTACAGTTTGTTTAAACGAACTATAAATATACACAAAATCCATTTTTTTTTGTTATATTTCTCTGTAGATTGTAACACTCATCATTCAAACAACAACTGGCCAATTTCAGTAACCATTACAAAATTCAATTAACAACCTAACCATATTACAAAATGCACCAATCCATCTCTTTAATTAGATAAAGGTCCAAAGACGAGCATTAGTTTTGAAAGCTTGGCAACATAGAGTCCGTGAATCGCGATAGCAGGTGGCGCTTTTGTTGGTAGTGAAGCTAAGCAAGCACTGAGTGAAGTGATCACTTAGTGCACCTATTAAAACTTTGCGGTTAATGTTTACTCTTATTAATTTTCCCCAAAATGTATAGCCTGACTGCCGTTTGCTTAATTCGACCATCGATTCATCTTCTGTTAAATTCTATAATGATCCTAAGGAATCCAGAAGATTGAAAAAAAAATGAGATTACTAACCTGCTAGGGATGGTTTTCTAGTATATTAATTGTTTTTGTACAGAAATATAAAAATTTGTTGAATAATTAATAATTCGCTTAGAGTTTGATGTTTTAATTGAGAAATCTCTTTCAGTAAGATCCTGCTATATCTGCTTAAGGAGTTAAATTTAACAACCAAAAAAGCTGATATCTTAGCAATCATAGCTTAGAGGTTAGAGCGTTGCTGCGTAGAGGCAAATATAGCAGTTTCGAGTCCAGCTTGATGCGACATTTTTTGAACTCTTTAATTCATTAAAGATAAAACAAAAATAATTCCTTAAATAATTTGGGATTATTTCCTTAAAATTTCCAGAAACACGATATCGGATTGGTAGCTTAGTTGATAAAAGTGTTGTCACGTAAAGACACATTTCCCAGATCCGATACCTGCACAATACAGTTTTTAAAAGATTCTGAAATCTTGTTCTTAGATATTTATAGATTTACACAAGATTTTTACGATAGAAACTATTTTTTTAATGATAACTTTTACTCAATTTTATATGCTAAGAAGACTATGATTCCGAGCGAGTTTCTTCGGTCGAAGGCCGTTGGTTTTGATAACGGGATTATTCGTAATCGTATTTTAATTTTCGCGGCTTCGTTTGGGTGAAGACCAGTTAGGATTAATGATGGTAATTTTTAATGAATGTCTGAATCTAAATCATTCTAAAGAACAGAGATTAGCAAAGAAAATTAAATGAAGGATATCTCAATCCCTACATAGATTTAAGTTAAAAATTACTTGGAATTGTATTGATTAAGTTAGTCAGTGATTTAAAAATTGGAACATTTTTTAACTTGAAAATATGTAGGTATGTATATATGCTTAGGGTTTGATTCTTTAATGTCCTAAAAGTTTTGGCATAAAATTTTTAACATAAACCAGCTGACTCGCGAACTTTGTAGGTATAGTCCATTTCACCGATTTTGGCCGATGACAGAAATCATACTCGAAGTAAATTTAGAGTTACATCTCTCTCAGATACAGGCAAGTTAGAAATTTAAATGAGGACGTTTGTTTTTTAATACAACACTTACGTAACTGCATCTTGTTTCACCGGTAGATAAAAAGTATTCAATACGAAAGTCTTGACTTAATTCACATTTCTAGTAACCGACATGTACGGCTCGTTGTTGTTGAAGGGTTGAATTTAATAATTATTAATGTCATATTTTTGTAGATGTCAAACCACACTGGTAGTTTCAGAAACTTACGACCTAATTTAGAAAAAAAAACTCTCCGCCATTGGTAACTTGGATGACAGTTTAATCTTATTTCAGTGGTTTCTAATATCAAATCGGCCAAAAACGATGAAATGGACTATATCACCCGTGATGTTAGGATTATATTATGGTGTGTTACAAACGAAACAGATTTTGGTTCGACTTTGCGCATGTCGTCACCTTGGGAATAATCAACGTCAAACGCCATTTAGTAAGGGAGCAAAGGGGGGTTGTTTAAATAAATATAAGTAACAAAGTTTGTTATTTATATTTATTTAAACAATTAAATTGTTAATAACAAATTTCCTAGGCTACTGGTCAAAAAGCAGATTGAATTTTCGGATTAAGCAAGTCAAAACTTTGCTGCTTGTAAGGACCTCAATCGGCCACGGAATCATCCTTTGCTTCCTGACTAATTCTTACTGTTGACTTTTTAAATATTTTGAAATTCGCGCCATTTTAAATTACTTTTGTCCAAGCTGACGTCACTAAAGATGCGCAAGAACACACCATATAATCCTAACATCACGGTATCACCTAACTTTATTTCCCATTTTTACGATTTTTTCTTGTTTTTTCGATATCTAGAATATCTTCTAGGATAGGAGATCCTGCTCGAAATTTTTTTTCCTTTCGTATATTCGCAGTATTAATTGTTCTTTATCGTGGGGTTCTCAGACTTCATGTTAAAAGCACCTAGAAACTAAAGTCCAAAAATTTATTGGTTGAGCCTGCGGCAAGTTTGGAGACTTTTCGTTTTTGGGAATTGAGAACAAAGGTATTTGGTGTTTGGTTAAAACATAATTTCGTATTGTAGATGTTCCTGAGCTGGACATTGAACTTGTAATGATACGAGAATTAGCAATCTCAACGAGAAAGAATCGATAATTTTACTGCAACACCTCTTCTATTAACCTAAGTAATAACTAAAGCAATTTGGAATGGCAGTTATTAATATAAGTCACTCTCTTCATAAAAGGTCGACATACAGCCTTGTTAGAAATTGCGAACCAGACAAGGATTTTATCTGCAAATTTTGCTTTCTGCTTGTTTCTAACATTGCTCTAGGTTGTCCGTTTAAAATCCATCTTTCCCTTCATTTCAGAATTATAAATAAATGATTTTTTTATTGGCGAAGTGAACCCGCCGTAGTTGATGTCAGCATCTTGGTATACGAAGAAGTTGCGCTTAAGATTATTTGGGTCACTTGCGGCTCCTATATTTAAGATCATTCCCCTCAAGGCAGTTATTAATATAAGTCACTCTCTTCATAAAAGGTCGACATACACCCTTGTTAGAAATTGCGAACCAGACAAGGATTTTATCAGCAAATTTTGCTTTCTGCTTGTTTTTAACATTGCTCTAGGTTGTCCGTTTAAAATCCATCTTTCCCTTCATTTCAGAATTATAAATAAATGATTTTTTTATTGACCAAGTGAACCCGCCGTAGTTGATGTCAGCATATTGGTATACGAAGAAGTTGCGCTTAAGAGTATTTGGGTCACTTGCGGCTGTTATATTTAAGATCATTCCCCCACAATTCCAATGATATCGTACTCTTAAGAAGGACACTATTGACGAGCTAGTCGCCTCGTTGAAATATCATCCTGTACTGGTGTTTTGTTCTTTTCACAATCTCTCTGACGTCTGTGCAGTAAATAACGTGCTCTTTTATTTTTTGGGAGATGCAAATATACATTTCATTCTGAAATATTAGACATCAGATTTTAGCTCTGGATACCCCCAACCAACTTATAGATACTTTTTTATTTCTAATTTATACGACATATAGCGAAATTTTCAAAATAAATAAATCTTAACTGACATTAAACAAAGTAAACAAACTTTTGTTTCCAAACGCATGTTTATTCGTTTCAATTTAAATTTCTTGCAGTGTAGTTTTATTGTAAATTAAGTTTAACCAATAAAATTTGCATTTCGAACAATAGTGCGTAACCAGAACCATAAAATAAACAGAGCTAATAAATAGAATAGTAATTTTAGGAGTACTCGACATCCCTAAAACACAGTAACAATGGGAACGTATTCATAAAGGTAATAACTTTCAAAAATAGTTGCCGCATAATAAAAATGCAATCGCATTTCAATTTTATTTTATTAGTTTTTGAGCTCAATATGGATATTACCGGTCTGCTTTTAATAAATCACTTTATTGGAAATGCTCCATACAGTGCTCCAAAAAGTTTTTCAATTATAGTAATGCGTTTCTATGTAATCATATGTTCTCTATTTACATTTCCACAAGTTTTATAAAGAGTTATAACCGTTAATAAAAATTTTATATAACCAGCTAACTTATTAAGTTTTAAAGTAGTAATAAAATATTTAGTCATATATTTTACCAATCACATTTCGTATTGATACAGAATATGATTAACTTAGACGAAGAAATTCATCTTGGAACCTCCAACTTCTTAGAAATTATATATAAAAGCTAAAATTTCATTAAAGAATTATCCACATTATTGCGTTGTAAAGGAGAAATTTACTACCCTCGTAGAGGGTTGTCTATAAAATGCAAAACGTCGAAACGATTCGGAAATCAATCTGTTATAACCTCTTTAATTTAAATGAAAGACGTAATTGAATTGCATGTGACATGACAGAAATTATATATACTACAGGGTGAAATACAAGAATTCAATTTTATAAAAATATCTCATAGCTTCTACGAGGGTTTACTTTTTAGTTTTGTATGTAGCGATTTAAAAGACGCAACCAATAGAACCTTCAAACACAATTCATAATATTTTGTTGATATAAATCCAGAGTTTCATTGCGATACAAAAAGTCGTGTATACAGTGGATTTTTGAAATTAGCAAGTCGGTCGTAAAATGGATCTTAGCCGAGAACATTATCAAGGATTCATTTTCCGAAGAGGATTATCCCAACAACAAAATGTGTTGCTTTCTGTGTTTGGGAATGAAGCACGACGCCAGTCAACTATTTCCCGCTGGTATTGAGAATTTCAACGTGGTCGCTCTAGTCTCAGCGACGAATCCACGCTAGGTCCACCCAAAACAGCAGTCTCACAGCAAAACATTGATGCGGTTCGTCAGCTAATTAAGGATGACCGCCGTTTAACATACCAGGAGATAGATGCATCTTTTGGCATTTCAAAGAACTTGATCCAAAAGATCCTACATGAAGAACTATGTGTTAGGAAGTAGGTTTTTCGTTAGAGCTCTCATTTAATAGCAGAGGAGTAAAAAGCGGTTCGCGTCAATTGGTGTCGAAAAACATTGGAACGGTTCAACAAAGGAAGCTCAAAAAACGTTTATAGTTTTGTTAGTGGCGATGAATCTTGAATTTACCCTAACGAACCAGAAAATAAACGCCAATCCGATATGTGGCTATTTCACGATGAAAAAAAAACAATAAAAGTCTTCCGTTCTCGAATGGTCGCAACGTTAATGTCAAAATCTGGTAATGTGGCAACAATTGTTTTAAAAGATCGAATAACGGTTACTTCCGATTGGTATATAAACGTTTGTTTACCAGAAGTTATCGCGAAATTCCGACAAAGCAACACACAACGGTGAATTATCCTATATCAAGACAATACAAGTGCTCACACTGCGTAAAAGTATTGGAGCTTTAAAACATCGAATTGTTAGACCATCCACCGTATAGTCCCAACGACTTCTTCGCGTTCCCAACGATCAAGAATTCAATACTTGGGTAGCGATTCCATTCGCCAGAAGAAGCCATCGATGCCTTCAAAACAGCGATTTTGCAAGTGTCAACTGAAGACTGTTACCAGTTGGTTTAAACGTATGCAAAAATGTATCGATCTCGGTGGGACATATTTGGAAAAGCAATAAAGTACTTTTTATATTTTTTGTCTTTATCGCTTTATGCAAAATTAAAAAGACAACCTTCGGTCAACCGGTGCACACTAGTTCGCTTCGGCGGTCAGATTTTAATGCCCAATCCGAAAGACCCATAGGTAAGTTCGCTCCGGTACTAAATTTTATGAGGGATGGATGGGATTTTTTGATAATTACTAATACCTGGAAGGATTATTTAAATTTTCTTATTTTTTTCTTTTACTTCATTTTTGTGAAAGTTTTAGTTAAGTAAAGGTGAAAGTATCGATCATATTAACAAAAAAAAAGTTAAAAACATGAATTCCGCAGAAGTTAGTGAAATGTTGAGTGAAAAGGGAAAACCTATATTATTGATCAACGGTTTTAAATACAATTTCCGTAAAACCTTAGCTGGGAGTATAAAACGATGGCAATGTATAATGCGAGGTGGCTGTAAATCGTTTGTAAAAACTGGAGATTCCAACCTTACCATAATAGAATACAACGAAGTTCATAACCACTCAGCCGAATTACCGTCAACGTTAAATCGCCAAAAACTAAGTAATTCCTTAAAAAGACGAGCGGTAGAAGACATTTGTGAAAAACCCTCAAAAATACTGCATACAGAGTTAAAATACATGATGTTGAATCATTAACAGTTAATGATGTATTTTTAATTAAAAAAAATTTTTACAAAAAAAAAGTGAGATGTGTCAAGGGACACCCGGATGGAACGAAGTTCCTTTCGATTAATTAGTGAAGGAATTGTAATTTGTAAACACAACAGAGAGTTTGTACATACATAAGCATTTATCATCGTCTGTATAAAATCTCTACTTACCTAACTCTATCAGCAATATCCGGAACTTGTGCAGAAACACTGTCAGGATACATTATTGTTTTTATTTTCTATTATTTTAATATTTATTATCTACAAAAAACCTGTATAAACTTAACAAAGTCGCGACACTACTCCACTGTTCAAAGCAAAAGAGAAAAAAAAAGTAAATCCATTATTTTCAACAGTTCGTTTCTTTTAACAAAAGTGTCCATTTATACAATACCAGAGGTATTGTATATTCTACCTAGAATTACTTTTTATTTCAATTTAATTTAAAACAGGAATTAACAATTTAATACAAAATTTTAAAATTAAAATATTTCACAGTCATCTCTGAGTCATCTCTGAGTCATCTCTGAGTCATCTATGAGTCACCTATGAGTCATCTATGAGTCATCTATGAGTGATCTATGAGTCATCTATGAGTCAGCTATGAGTCAGCTATGAGTCATCTATGAGTCATCTATGAGTCATCTATTAGTCATCTATGAGTCATCTATGAGTCATCTATGAGTCATCTATGAGTCATGTCATCTATGAGTCATCTATGAGTCATCTATGAGTCATCTATGAGTCATCTATTAGTCATCTATGAGTCATGTCATCTATGAGTCATCTATGAGTCATCTATGAGTCATCTATGAGCCATCTATGAGTCATCTATGAGTCATCTATGAGTCATGTCATCTATGAGTCATCTATGAGTCATCTATGAGTCATCTATGAGTCATCTATGAGTCATCTATGAGTCATCTATGAGTCATCTATGAGTCATGTCATCAATGAGTCATCAATGAGTCATCTATGAGTCATCTACCGGTCATCTATGAGTCATCTATGAGTCATCTATGAGTCATCTATGAGTCATCTATGAGTCATCTATGAGTCATCTATGAGTCATCTATGAGTCATCTATGAGTGAGAGAGAGAGAGAGAGAGAGACCGCTGGACGGTGACTTGAGACACTCTTTAATATTGATAATTTAGATATAATCCACAATTATCTCAATTTTATAATTTTTATATTTATACGTAAGGACACCCGGATGGAACGAAGTTCCTTTCGATTAATTAGTGAAGGAATTGTAATTTGTAAACACAACAGAGAGTTTGTATATAAATAAGCATTTATTGTCTGTATAAAATCTCTACTTACCTAACTCTAACAACAATATCCGGAACTTGTGCAGAAACATTGTCAGGATACATTATTGTTTTTATTTTCTATTATTTTAACATTTATTATCTAC
The DNA here is from genome assembly GCA_964028335.1 of Altica lythri. Lineage (NCBI taxonomy): Eukaryota > Metazoa > Arthropoda > Insecta > Coleoptera > Chrysomelidae > Altica > Altica lythri. The sequence goes on along the minus strand of OZ034808.1, from coordinate 15,579,513 downwards.
AAAAAACCTGTATTAACAAAGTCGCGACACTACTACACTGTTCAAAGCAAAATAGAAAAAAAAAGTAAAAAAATTGCAGTTTTTCTGCTCGCTATAATGTTTGCAATTGGGGACGAAACACATCACCATTTTTACTGCAACAGAATACTATTTAATAGTTAAAGAATACATAATTAATTACGAGATTACCATAATAAAATTTATAAACTTTGAAACAAAACATAACCTCAATTCCACTAAAATGCATATAAAATTTAAACACTTACACTAACTTTCAATGTTTATTCACTATCACAAATTGGATACAATAGGTCGTATGAAAAGTGTCCGGAAAACGTTAAGATTTTTGATTAGAAACCACTACAAGTAATAGAAAAATCTTTTTTTCTACAAGCATGCGTAACACAACACTTTCCCGCACGCATTTCAATTCAGAAAATATCTCTTTCCCGCACGGCGTGCGGGAAAGAATTTTTCCCGCACGCATTTTTTTTTTATTAATTAGAGATGTTTGCCGATAACCTTTTTGACAAATTATTGTATTATTATCTTTATCTTGTTGGACTACATACAAATAGTAAAAAAAATTTAGATTTTACATGAAAATAGGGATTTTTAAAATGTTTGTTTTTAAAAATTTTTTAAAAAATCATAATTTATTAAATCACCCCTGTTAACCTTACTCAAAGCAACAACAAACTCACCTATTTAAGTAGGGTTGCTATAGCTACATTCGTGTATTTATTGACACTATGAAAGATTTAATTGTCACAATCGCATCTTTTCAAATATCTAAATAATTTTCGAGGTGATTTTGCTTGTAGAAAAAATATTGATCCTAACTCTTGCGGAAATTAACTTTCCCGCACTTAACTGCTTGCCCGAACTCCGCTTCGCGTCGTTCGGGCATCGGCAGTTCACGTGCGGGAAAGTATAACTTTCCGCACTTGTTAGGATAATAACTATATGGCATTTTCAATGCAAATATGTTTTGTAGTTTTGTGTTTTGTTTAGAAAGATTTGTAAGCTCCTCCCATAGCTGACGTCACACTTTTCTATGCATTGTAATATATCTATCTATGAGAGAGAGGAAGAGAGAGTTATTTATTTTTTGGTCTGTGAGAGAGAGAAACATGCGTTGTCGGTGCATTGTGTCGGTGCATAGTGTCGTGACAAATTTTGGTATGAATTTTTTTAGGCTAGCTCCTGGCGTCAGCGTAACTGTTCGTAACGCGCGAAAGGGAACTTCGTTCCAATAACAGAATGAAAGTTCTCCCGAAAACACCAACTTCCTTGCAAGAAGTTCAGGAAACGTTTTTCCCCCTTCTATGTGGGCTGAGCATAGTTCCTCAATTGAAAGAACAACCAATGTATGTGAAAGTTTCCACTCAAAGTTTAATTCGTTCTTTTATTCTTCACATCCAAATTTATTTCAATTTTTAGAGATTTAAGAAAAATGTACAAATAGACACTTATATCAATATAAAAAGCCTAAGTCTACCAAAAAAAGTGTATCGCAGAGAAGCTCGTATATTGAAGGAATTTGTAGAGAAACCAATTTCCCTATTGCAAGAAAATAGCTCATATACTACATTTGATATTGTGAAAATAATGTCCCAGAGATATAAGATGTTAAAAAAATGGTTTTAAAGTAAAATTAGTGTGTAAATACTAAGCGCCTATTATTATAGAATGTATATTTTATGTTTGGTAAATAAGTAAAATAGTTTATAAATAAAACCGTTGTTTTCTTATGTATTATTATTTTTTACATACAGTATTTCGCTCCGGCGCCGGCGTCTGACCGGTCAAATTATAATCCCCTCGAAAACGTCGCAGGTAACCGGAGCGAATTAGTATAGTACCTTCGGAGCGAATTAGTATAGGATTAACAAGTTTAACTGACCGCGGGAGCGAACTAGTATGCGCCCCGGTCAACATGGATCTCGTTCAAATATTTTTTAAAGCGAATTTTTAATGCCATAGAAGAGGTGTTGCGACACAAATATGGTCACAAAAGTTAGTTACTTTTAAGTAAACCTACGCTCTTATGCCTATCCTTGTTTCTCTCATTCGCTACTTCCACTTTTTAGTACACCAAACATCTACACTATAAAAACTTTTAATACCTTATATATATTTTGCATTAAGTATTTGAAAACCAGGTACTTATTATTGTTATAATCTTCTTATAATTTGGTTATATCCAAGTGGCAAATATTGTTAAACAAAATGATTTAAAAGATCTGTTATCCAGTTTATCCTTCTGTGCCAAAAATTTCATAAAAAGCTCACTTCTATCGGAATTCACCGAGTTCCAGACCTTTTTTTTATTGAAATTTTTGAACGAATAGTAGATAAATGGACTAACGAAAAAGACCAGAATATTGTGATTTAATTTAATTTATTACTAAATAAAATTATGAAGCTTATTAAAATAATCGTTTTAAATTTCGTTGATGTACATGTTAAAATTTAAAAATGATAAAATATCTAATTTTATGACACCCTGTATTCGCTTGAACTGAAAGAGATAATTGAATTGGTTATCGGCGCGGGACGATGTACAAGAAGCAGCGACGTTGAAGAGGCGAAGGGTAAAAGTGGCGGCGTTTTAGAAAACATGTGCACCGCCTCCGGCTGGTCTTCTTCAGATTTCTTCTAATTTCCCGCTAGAATTGTCTAGCACGATTGATTTATTTTCATTGGTTCACCTCTCGTCTCCACTTGTGGTCTATGGATTTGATGGCAATATACAGGGTGTCTCAAAATATGCACCAACTCATTTATTCCACACACTTAAAATTATTAGATTTTGTCTAGATATCACTAGTTTGTTAGGGATCATCATTATCATAGCCTTACAATCTCTAAGATTACGGCTAACGCCTGGGCGTTCAAGAATCCTATTTCTTTTTTAGAGGTGGATTATTCCTCGTTTTAATTTATCATAATTTGTTGTGTGTTTTTGCTGCTGTTTTGATTTTCTTTTATTGTTTCCAGTCCCTGCATTGAGCTTACCAATCTGTAACGTTCATGGCTTTTGCGTCCCCTTCCACATCATCTAACCATCTTCTTCTTGGTCTTCCTCTGCATCTGGGCCATAACGGTGTCCAGTTCGTTATTCTTCGAAGCATTTCTTTGTTTGTTAAGGATAAGAACTAATATTATATGGTATGCAATAAGATAATAGTTACTTTATTTCTTTTATCATATAAGTAGGTATCTTAAAGAAAACATCAATTTTTGTATTTGTAGCCACATGATTTCAAATCCATACACGAAAAGGCATCGCTAGCGCGGTTTCAAATTAATGCACGAGAGGCCATCACTTACGCGCCTTGATTGACCGGATACCGTACGAAGATCAAGTAACAGTGATTAACACACATCAGGTATAAACCTTCTTACTGATCCGTCTACAGCAGCTAAAACTAGTACTCTTCTTACCCTCGGGAGATAATGAGCGATACGTCTACGGCGATTATACACCCAGGCTAATCCAAGACAGCCACAAATATCAAGCTTTCATGATTATAACGACAAAGACCACAATTCTTAGCCAATTCTTCAAAAGAAATCCTCCGTCGAGTCCACTGACACTACTTCCACGGACAGCCAGGAAGCCTGCTAAGTGAGTAGTGTCTGTTACACTAACACCTACGAAGATTTCTGATATAATCATTCCTGATCAAAAGAGGGTTTATACCAGTAACACACATCAGGCATAAATGTTCTTATTGATCCGTTTACAGCAGCTAAAACTAGTACCCTTCTTACCCTCGGGAGATAATGAGCGATACGTCTACTGCGATTATTCGCCCAGAGTAATCCAAGACAGTCTTAAATAACAAGCTTTCATGATTATAACGACAAAGAGCACATTTCTTATTCAATTCTTCAAAAGAAATCCTTCACTGAGTCCACTGACACTACTTCCACGGACAACCAGGAAGCCTGCTAAGTGAGTAGTGTCTGTTACACTAACACCAGACCTCCTACGAAGACTTCTGATATCATTATTCCTGATCATAACCAGTGTTAAACACTGAGAGTTCATACCAGTAACAGATATTGAACTCTACAAAGACCCGATTGCAAATTTTGTGTAAGGAAATTGGCTTAACAGATTTGTTTTCTATATTCATAAGAATTACCACAGAAATTCTTCTTACAAGAGTTTCTTATTTGTAAAATTATACCAAAAAGACAAAGAAAAGCCCTTTACCGCACATCGTGGAATCTTAGAAACTATGTGACCATTATATTAAGAAATAGTTTATAGAGTATTACATCTTGTAAGGATTAGAATTGCATTTTATGTTCGAAAGCAATAGAGGTAGTTATTCAAAAATATTGGTTTCTAAGTGACGATATAGGTACATCATCATGTTTATTCTTAGACAACATTTTATTTTCCTTATCCGACCGAAAATCTGTAATTAAGTAAGAAAGAACTGAAACACTCCAAAATTACTTCTAAGATGCTTATCCTGCTACAAAGTATCCCAATTGTAGTCTCTTTTAAAGAATAACCAGCAGACAGTCTCTCAAGTGGAAGGCAAAGGACAAGGACACCATTTTTATTGATAAAATTGTTCATCCATGTTGTGTTTCGAGGCATGGTTGGCTCTCTGGAGCTGCAATCATTTCTTATGGACCATTAAATTTATTGGTTTCGATAACTTTCTACATAAATACTGCCCGTCTGACACTGCACAGCTTCTCTCTCCACTCCGACGGATTTTTATACAATTGGACAAAAAAAAGGGGTGCGTTGAGTTTAATGGAAAAAGTTTGTGACATGGATAAGTAAATAAATAAACTTAAAAAAAGGCATTAAACTCTTTTATTTCGATAATAAAGCTTTATCTGTGGTTGACATTCATCGAATGTATTAAAATTTATTAATTAAATTATTCGTTTAACTACGTTACTTCCAGAAATATTTTTATAAGAAAACTCCGTTACATAAAATCCGGTAAAAAAAATATTTGTAATGTTTTGAGAAAAAATGCTTTTGTTTTCTTCCAATAATATAATTTAAGCCTCAAACCGTTTGATATATATTTTTTATATAAGTTAAATCATGATATCAAATATGTTTTTTTATTAAAAATATTGTGAAATGAATGTTTCTATCTCTTCTTTTAAGAATGATTTTGATACATTTATTCACTTTATAATAATTCTTGCAGAATCTGTATATTCCGTATATCATGCCAATTTTACAGAGATTGTGTCTCAGTGGACAGTGTTTTGTAAGAATTCCTGCGATTACTCTGATGGCTGCTCTACACAATCAGCGATGATGGTTAATTGTGTGATGGCCTATAATTAGCACCATAATCGTACGAGTATATAATTTGTAATCAGTTGCTTAGTGTACGGCATCCGAGTACAAAAGTACCTTTGTTTTTGTCTTTATGAGATTTATGTTTTGGATTCCAAATTTCTGGATTACTTTCATAAAGCTCAGTGAACTTCAGAATTTTATCATTTGACCAACCATAAGGCATTATATAGCTCAAGATACGAAAAATTAATGTCAAATAAACACTTCACACAATTTATTTTACTGAACTCTTTCCATCGAACAACTGCCACCTTAACTCGTATTTTCCTGCTCTTAGTGCATTTTGGTAAAAACTTTTACAAATCTGTTGGTTGAAATAAATAACACTTTTATTGGGTGACATTTATAAAACATTTTTATTACGTTTTGATACAGGAAGTAGTTGAGTGTCAAGCAGCGACATGGCGACACTCGCTTAAGTGGGCGAATTCCCTTTGATATGTCTCGAAAAAACCGATAAATCACCGATCATCGCAATCCTAGCCAATATGATCGATTAGACGTCTACATAATCGTGGTAGCCGGTAATTGTCTCTAATCCCCGATTATGTAGAAGAGCTTTCGGGTTTCTGAAACTCTGGGAGTAATTTAGAGTAGCGCAGTAAAGGTCGTATTAACATTTTGCTTGTTTTTGGTCTAGAAAGTTTTTTAGTAAGTTGCTTTTGCTGGTGTTCCATATGTATGTGGATTTCGTATGTGTTAACTCACACTCCTTAATACTAACAATTAGTGTGTGTTCGAAATCTCGTTTCGGAGACATGTTGTCAGTAGGCATCTTTATGGATTGGGTTGCTCCAACCTTAAGAATCCCAATATGTCCTGTAAGATCGCCAGTTTTAGTGCTTTACTCCTTGTGAACTTATAGGCACTTTCAAGAGCAATCTTCTTTAGATGTAAATGCATGCGAGGAAGTTCTATTATTACACAAAAATAGAAAAAACAAATAAATTTTAGGGGTCTCCATACTTAAAATAATACCCAAAAATTTATTTTTCATCAAACCCATAAGTGTTGGGTATCTGTGGATAGGTCTTCAAACATGATATAGAGGTTCTAATCTAATCTAATCTAATCTAATCTAATCTGATCTAAATAAACCTGGCATGGTCTCTCCTGTAGAGCTCCATGTTTTAAACACTGCTTCCTAAGGGTATATTGTGACCAGGTTCGGCACCAAGAGTCCTTGCTTGCACCCCATGCGTGCAGGACTCTAGTTTGATAAGCTGAAGATCAACACCACCGCTGATCTTCAGGTCGGCATAAATCCAACACTTGTTCATTTTAGATGATCACAGCAGACTACGTGGACATAGTTTGAAAGTGAAGAAGGAACCCTTTTCATCGATAAGACGCCAACATTTTCTGTGTAATCGTATTTTTAGTATATGGAACAGTCTCCCAACGGAAATTATAAATTCTCCATCTATAAATGTTTTCAAAAACCAACTAGACAGTTATTTGTTTGTAAACTGATCAGTGTTGTGCACAATCTATTAGTCTAGAGTTTATTTGCGAAACCAATTTTTGTAATGTAGGTACTATTTCATTTATCTTGTAAATGGGCTTATGGGTCTCCATGACCCCAGCCCTTATTTATATGTAATAATAATAATAATAAGTTCTTGAGGATTTGGATGACTATCCTTGAGTTACTGTTGCCACAGGGCAGTTCCCTTTATAAGAGATCTAAGTCCTGTGACTAATTCCTCAAGGTGGTGATAAGTTCGTGTCACCGAAGATGAGGAACCGTTTATGGTCCAAGGCCTCACACTCAAATAGAATGTGAGTTGCTCTCATCTTCCATGGCACACAGTCGGCACAAGGTGAGTTCATGTGTCAGAATCCCCATCCTTCGAAGATGTAGTCTGAATGGTCCATGTCCAGTGAGCAGGCCCACCAGTACTCTTATCTGACTCCTGCCAAGATTCAGTATGTCGGACGTCAGATTTTGGAGTAGCCTTTGGGCGTCAGCTTCGAATGCCTCAGCCCTACAGTATTACTATAGTGTTTGGTCGACTCTTCCCAGACGCAGTTTCTGATTTTGGTCCTTACCCAGGCTCTAGGCAGTCCCAGTACAGATTCTGGACCAATGATATTTAGGTTTCTAATATCATTTTTTTCTAAACTGAATAGTTTGTGAGATACTTCCAAAGTGGTAAAATGTGGTTCCACCCCTGTAACTTCTGGAATAAGAGTATTATAAAACTAAAAAAAATATGTGATGTACATTACCGAAAATTGGTTTGACCGAGATCTAGCAAGTAGTTTTTTTTAAACATCGATCAAAGTTACAACGAACTACAAGAACTTTTGTATTGTTACTTGGTGCTACGAACCCTTCATTGGAGAGTCTTTCTCGCACTTGGCCACTTTTTTAAAATTTATATATAAAGATAAACGTTATCAAATTAAGATTTCAAAAACAAAAATAGATTAGTTGTAGATTGCGTAAATTTATAATTACCTTCTTTTAAAGAAAAATCCACCACTCAGTTTTTATGATGATGAGTAATGGTGGTTATAGAAAGCACGATAAAAATTATTTATACTAAAATTTTGTAAATTCATCATCTTTTTAATTAATCTCTGCTTATAGTAAAAAGGCAAAATTCTAGTGGTTATTGAGCAGCAAATTGGAAATTAAGCTTTATCAGCAAACCCCACTTAATTTGTACTATGCTAAACGGTTAATTCAGATTAATGCGTACTCGTATATTTGTAGAGGTCTCGGCTATTAAAATAAAAGCTTTAAAATCGAAATCTCTATTCCCATCGGGCAATACCAATTAGCAGAGCAAATAGAGGATATCTGATTTTTATGTAATTTTATCGGCAAACACTCCGAACATCAGGACTCTATAAAAACTATAAATTATACTTGATTGCGTTTATTAACATTCTAACGGTTTTCTATGTTTGAAAAATTGTTTTTTTTATAAAATATTCGTAATTATCAACACTGAATTTAAATTTTAAATATCAGATTTAGCTCAATATTTTTTTCAGTCTTAACTATAGCAGCTCTTTTTGTCCTATATTTCTTAGAAACTTTAGGATATCGTTGGGTTTCAAGTTAGGTAGATCTTTGCTTTATCTACCAATCCTAGTTTCTTCATATGTCCTCTTAATCGGCGTGCCGGGTTCATATTCAAGTTATAATACGGAGGTTTCTCTGACTAAGGTTTAGACAGCTAAAAGATCTCTTCTGGTTATAGTTTCCCAGGAGCGTCTTCGGTTGACTTAATCTTTCTAGACCCTTCAGTACTTTGATTTTTCTCTTTCCACTTCTTGTCTTTGTTTTTCTAAGACTGTATTACTGATGATAACACAAGATGGTTCTGGTCCCAAATATGGGGATGCACCATAAGTGCCTTTGTAGCTTTGTGTATTATTTCGTTTTCGTATTTGTTCCAGAGTAACCTGTTAGGTAGATATTTGCTTTATCTACCAATCCTAGTTTCTTCATATGTCCTCTTAATCGGCGTGCCCGGTTAATATTCAAGATATAATACAGGGGTTCTTCTTACTAAGGTTTAGATAGCTGAAAGATCTCTTCTGGCTATAGTTTCCCAGGAGGGTCTTCGGTTGACTTAATCTTTCTAGACCTTTAGGTACTTTGATTTTTCTCTTTCCACTTCTTGTCTTTGTTTTTCTAAGACTGTATTACTGATGATAACACAAGATGGTTCTGGTCCCAAATATGGGGATGCACCATAAGTGCCTTTGTAGCTTTGTGTATTATTTCGTTTTCGTATTTGTTCCAGAGTAACCTGTTAGGTAGATCTTTTCTTTATCTACCAATCCTAGTTTCTTCATATGTCCTCTTAATCGGCGTGCCCGGTTAATATTCAAGATATAATACAGGGGTTCTTCTTACTAAGGTTTAGACAGCTGAAAGATCTCTTCTGGCTATAGTTTCCAGGAGGGTCTTCGGTTGACTTAATCTTTCTAGACCTTTAGGTACTTTGATTTTTCTCTTTCCACTTCTTGTCTTAGTTTTTCTAACACTGTATTACTGATGATTACACAAGATGGTTCTGGTCCCAAATATGGGGATGCACCATAAGTGCCTTTGTAGCTTTGTGTATTATTTCGTTTTCGTATTTGTTCCAGAGTAACCTGTTAGGTAGATCTTTGCTTTATCTACCAATCCTAGTTTCTTCATATGTCCTCTTAATCGGCGTGCCGGGTTCATATTCAAGTTAAAATACGGAGGTTCCTCTTACTAAGGTTTAGACAGCTGAAAGATCTCTTCTGGTTATAGTTTCTCAGGAGCGTCTTCGGTTGACTTAATCTTTCTAGACCCTTCAGTACTTTGATTTTTGTCTTTCCACTTCTTGTCTTTGTTTTTCTAAGAATGTATTACTAATGATAACACAAGATGGTTCTGGTCCCAAATATGGGGATTCACCATAAGGGCCTTTGTAGCTTTGTGTATTATGTCGTTTTCGTATTTGTTCCAGAGTAACCTGTTATCAGTGGTTAGCACTAGATATTTAACCTCTGTTTTCCACACACTACCATAAAAATCGTGAATTATAAAATTAAGGATTATTGTACAATTCTGTACTATAATCGTAATTTTTGTTTACCGCTTTTCAACGACTGGAAAATTTTATTTCATTTCTGTTTTTTACGGGTAAATATCTTTTATGAAAAACTGCAGCTTAATGCGAAATAAAATTACTAAGTTAAAAAATTTACGATCTTTTTTAAACGAAAAGAATAGAGATTGCAATGCTTACTCTCGACTTTCTGGCACTCACATTTTGATATCATTGAAGCAAATAAAGTATTCATATCTTTCAAAAGAATATAAAGGAGATCCTAAATTAAAATTAAAAACTTAAAAGAAAATGCTTTTTTGTACATTTTTTGAATGAATACTGTATTATTGCATTATATCCTCGGTAATAATATTGCTAAACAAAACATATATTTCTGTTTGTATGATTTTATAGACCAGGGCTTTTAGAAAAAAATAAAACAATTTTTAAATATTCTACAATACAAAAATACATATTTGCATTTACAATGCATAAAACGCATCGAAAAGTAGGTACATGCCATATTTGGGCCATATCGAATTTTATAAAAATATATCAAAATCAGTTTATTAAGGGCTAGATTCAAGAATTTTTGGGGTCGTTAAAGAGAAATATGCTATCAGAATCGACTTAGCATCTGGTGTCCAGGGTTACTGTTAAGATAGGTCATCTTCGGGAGTTTCAAGAGCTTTAAGCACTAAATTGATGCAAACTGATTACCCGTGGGTTTTTGGGGTTTCTGAACAAGAATATGACATCAGAACTTATCCTCGAAACACCTAGTGCTCAAAATGACTGGAAGGTTTTCCTACACTAAATTGATGCAAACAAAGTACTTCTTTATTTTAATATCGATTTACTATTTTCTAATTTGATTGTTTTTTTTATTAGGCATAGACGTTGTTAGACTAAATATTCCTACGATATATTCGTGTTCAGCAACCCTAAAAACCCCTAAATACACTGTGTGCATCAATTCAGTGCCGATAACCCTCAAAACACCAGAAGATGACCGTGCCTTAGCAGTAACTCTGGGTTTTTGAGGATCGGTTCTGATGGCGTATTAGTGTTTAGCGACCCTAAGAACCTCCGGGTAATCTGTTTGCATCAATTTACTGCCGAACATTCTCAAATCACCAGGATATGACGTGCCTTAGCAGTAACCCTGGGCACGAAGTAAAAAACCCACCGAGTAATCTGTTTGCACTAATCTAGTGCCGAAAACTCTCAAAACTCCAGAAGATTAAGTGCCTTAGAAGTAACTCTGTGTACCAGGTACTTTTTGGGTCGGTTCTGATGGAGCATTCGTGTTCAGTGACCCTAAAAATCCCCGAGTAATCTGTTTTCATCAATTTAGTGCCGAAATCTCTCAAAACTCCAGAAGATGATGTACCTGAGAGCTTAAGAAATAAATTTACTAAAGGTACGGTTCATCAAATGTCAACATCTTGTATATACCGTGCTCTGAATAACATCATTTAACCTGATAATCCTAAGCTACGAATCACCTTCTCCAATCTATTAAAGAAAATTTAATTTATTTATATAGATTGGGGAATGTTTATAAGATTTACTTTCCATGTATTTTAAAATTTTTAAAATAATTACTTTTCAGAACCTTTTAATTTATTTACTTAAAAACTTTGCTTTCTTGCTGATTCAAGATTTACTGCTTTCAAATTTACAAATCAATTTGTTCTTGACGAGAGGGGTGACTAAATTATGCAACGCTGCACTTTGATATCGGATTTTGAAGGGTCGAAAAAATTTTATAACAGAATTTTAAAATACATATTTGAGGATTTTCGATGTAACTCGGTTTACGTTTTTTGAATAGATATCGCAACCAAAATCTTGATTTTTTTATAATAGCTAGAAGAACATATCAATGGTTATGAAAATGCTATATGTACTAGGAATTGTACCTAGCTTAAAAAGTTTCGTGATTTTTCAATACGTGGCGCCACTTGAAACATTCAAAATGTTCATCTACCCTAGTTCATGTTTACAAACTAATAACATTTTGTTCATTCGTTTACAAGCTAAAGTAGATTAGTGTCGCTAGTTTCACGTGATGGGAACCAATCCTAAACAATCAATGAAATGATTGATTTAAAGAATTTAAAATGGGTCATACCAGCACCGAAGACGCACTTTTGGAAGACCAAAAGTCGCCACTAATACGGAAATCATAGAGCAAGTGAATCGAATCGTTTTGGGTGATCGTAAAGTGAAGTTGCGCGAGTTATCTGAGGCTCATTGGCATCTTAAAAGATCAAGTAAGAAACATTTTACATAATATTTTGAATGTGAAAAAGTTATCTGCACGATGGGTGCCATCTTCGCTCACCATCAACAAAAAAACATCAGCTCGTTAAGGATTCAAGTGCCAGTTCGGTGTTGTTGCAACGTAATCTAGCGGAATTTTTGACGTTTTGTTTCGATCAATGAAACTACCGCTTCGCCGGGAAGTTTTTGGTCTCCGTGTTCTGAGATGCAAAAGGTTATAATGTTAGTAGGTAGAACGGCACTTAAGCCAGAATCCCCCCAAACAGCTAGCACCACAGTTACGTCATCACAGGAAACTGTTAAAGTCTGTCGAAAGCTGTTAAACAATGTCTAAAGCTATTTATAGACCTGTAAAGCTGTGTAAAGTCTGTCTAAAGCTGTTTATATACCTGGTTAAAAGCTTGTATAAAGCTGTTTAAAGCTGTTGAAATCTGTCTAAAGCTGTTTATTGAACTGTTGAAAGCTGTCTAAGGCTCTTTAGACAGCGTACGCTTCAGATAGCTTTTAACAGCTTTCAACCGTTCTATGAACAGCTTTGGTTATCTGTCAACACATCTAAAAATAGCTTTTAAAGCTGTTAAAAGCTCTTTATAGGCCTGTTTAAAGTTATTTAAAATCTGTCTAACACTGTTAAAAGCTGTCTAAATCTGTTTATATACCTGTTTAAAAGCTGTCTAAAGCTGGTTTTAGAGCTTTTTAAAGCTGTCCAAAGCTGTTTTTATAAATGTAACTTTATCCAAAAACGTTTGTTTTCATTAAAAATCCTTGGATTTTTTAGCGAATGTATTATAACAGTTATAATTTTTAAAACATTTATTAGAAACGGACAAAATATTCAGCAAACCCAAAATTAAAGTTTGGGTTGATTTTAAAGCTTTATTTCCTCGACTTTATAACTAAATTGCTGTCTCAAAATTTCTGAAACAAAATTGTTAATTTGGTATTACATTAATAATTTTTCTTTAAATTCGATGGAATTTTTAAACTTTTTTTTTATTTTTATAAAAAAATGGTTTCGAAAGACAATTTGTCTTTGTCAATCTGTCATTTTAAGATACCCATTGTTTTGCTGTTGGTTTGTTAAATATTAATTTAACAGTCATATGACATTACCTTAATGGAAAAAATATTTCCTGTGTATCTTTTATTAAATTTACTCTGTCAGTGTGTTCTTCAAAACGTAATTTGAATTCGAATCGCTCGATTTATTCTGTCATTTTAAATTTTTTGTATGTTTTCAAATTCAAATAATATATGCGGACAAGCTATAAAGCATTTTTTATTCATAATCCTAAATCAATCAGTAAATCCAAACTGGAATACAATGAATTTCAATCGAATTCTTTTTCATTAAAATCGAATCAGACTCCCCGGCATTTTGCATATCCATAAAGCTTATTTTTCATTTGGATGAAAACAAAAAATATTATTTCCTGTTTTTCTTTTAATACAATTAATATTTTATTATAGCTAATAATAAATTTTACTATTGTTATAAATTCCATATAATTCATCTATTTTTATCATCACAAAGTACTTTTAGTTTTCCAATACATTGTATTGTAACATTCTGTTTTCCGCGTATATTCATTTCCTTTTGTCATTTTTTTATGACAAGTTAGAGCTTGTACAAAACTTGTTACCGAAAAGACTGTTGCTTGTTGTTTTTGGTTATTTTTTCTTTGTCTTGTTCGCACATACACCGAGACAAAAGTATTATATCAAATTAAGACAATTATAATCCTTCCTAGCAACAAGAGCACAAATTCTAAGAATTATCCTTTCAACTTAATCCATAACCTCTGTTATCCATACAGGTGTCAAGGTGTTGGCTGTTTTTTTATATATTTTCTTCTATTGTTTACGGTCTGCAGCCAAAACCTTTGCGTCTCTTTAGTTTAAATTTCTTTTGTTTATCGCCTCCACTACAGTATTCTTTCATGTCTTCCTTGGTCTCCCTCTGTACCTCTTTCCCGGATCACCCATTTCCATTACTTTCTTGACTATCAGTATGTCTTACAGACGTACAAACCATCAGAGCTGATTATTTTCTAGTGTTTGTAGAATTGGTGTAACTCCCATTGTGTCTTATTATTTCATTTCTTATTTTATCCCTACGTGTTATGCATTTTATTCGATTCTGTATTAAGATCCATGACTCCGTAGGTCAACCATGACTAAGTTGAAGACTAGTACTCGACTCTTTCGCTATTTCTCTTTTTCCCAAAAAGGAATGAGACATTTTGTAGTATGCCTTGCTCGCGCTGCTTATTATTAAGTTAATCTCGCTTTTCATTTGACCGAGCTGATAAATTGTTACTCCTAGATATTTAAAGCTTTCTACTTGTTTGATCTGCTTATTTCCTATGGTTATTCTTAAAGGTTTGTATTCCTTGGCCACCAAGTGAGCCTCTGTTTTTGTAAGACCGTATTTATCGAGCACAGGCTTCCATTTATTTGCACAGGGTCATCAGCTCACATCAGCTTCCTAATCTTCTCTGTTTGCAGATGTCTTATTTCCACTCTGGCTCCACGAATACTTCCTCCAACTTTTATGCCCATTCCTCCATTTATATTATAAATGGTAGTAGAATTTTAGCTTAAAAATATTTCTTTCCCAAATTTGAGCAGTTACGGTAATTCCATAAAGGTAAGCTCTCATTTTTTTCGTTATTTTAAATTATCAATATAAGTCGTATGGAACACAATTTCAAGCATGTTTTGATGATATCTACTCGCCTTCCTCTGTTAATGACAATTAACAACTCGCTATTTTAGTTTTAAAAAAAGTTGATAGTATTTTTTTAGATAAAGTGCTGTAACTCGGTTGTTTTTTAAGATATTGGCAAAACTCAATACGACTTGTAATTGTGATCTCTAGCAAATACAAAAGTAAACTTGTCCATGAGAGCAAAGGAATTTCTAAGATCTATCAAGGTTCTGTCCATAGCCTCTATGACTCATGGTTCACTGATCCACCAAATTCTATGAGGCGTCTTGTAGTAATTTATCACAAGTCCCATTTTTGTGGATAAAACATTTATATTGTTGCTGAAAATTTACGGATAAGAATAGTTTAAAAGTGGAATTTTAAAAATATTCTATCGCCTATATTCATTAGAGATAATGAAGGATTCTAATGGTAATAGTTTCGGATCCTATTCAATGCAAACAAACAAACAAACAATCAAATCTTTTTTTTTATAATATTAGTAAAAACAACATTAAAATCTATTTTTAAATAGTACAAAGTTTTGATATTTAATATATAAAAATCCTTACAAGTTCACAATTCCTTCACCTCTACTGATCGTATTACTGTCGATATATTCTCCTCGAAGCTAACCCCCAGGTTACCGGTTTATGTATCGGCATTTTCAGCCCCTTCGAGCAGAGAAAGTTGTGCGTTAGCATCCCTTTCATTTATTATTTACTTCCCCTTCAACCCTCGTTCCTCTTTACTTACTCTACGATCTGGAAGTTGGAAGGAAAAGAACATTTTTCATGGTCACACCGTCGTGATACAAATTGTATCGTAAACATCGATTGCCTGTCGGTAAACACAAGAGTCTTTTTCTCTTCGTGAGGTGTGGCTGAAATTTTCTTTATTTGGGGTTGTCTCGGTGTATGTTTATATTTCGGTGGTGACTATAGGGAATATCCGTCAAATTGCCTCGAGAGTTATACCTAATATTTGTTTGTCGGGCAGAATGATAAAAGTTATGTTTAGATATGGTCAGGTTTCAGAATGCAATTCTGGTTACAGGAAGAAGTGAGCAAATCAAAATCAAAAAGCACAATTTGGAATTTTACTTTCATTTGAATTTAGCGACTATGATCGATGAAAGTTCACAGTTTTCTTTAGATCATCTTTGTTTTTGTTCAATCTTTGCAAACATAACAGCTAAATGTGAAGGAACTTTATAATAAATATCTCATATTAGGATTTCGAAGACGCTTATTTGATTAACTTTTAAATTCTTGCTGAAAACCAACCCATAAAGGCGGAAACATACTATCAAAACGTGACACGACGCCACGCCACCCGACGCATGTTAGTACCTCTCAATTCCATATATTTAATACAGCTAGAAACACATAGACAACACGCTATGTGACCACACGCCGCAACATAAATATATGGACTAACATGCGTGGCGTCGTGTCACGTTTTAATAGTATGTTTCCGCCTTTATTCTTTTTCAGGATATCACGAGTAGGTAACTGTTATTGAGGAGCTTCATATAACAATTTTTCCAAATTTTTACTTTTTTTGTTAGTTTTTCCAGATTAATGATTTTTTCGTGAATTATTATTTTTTTTACGATTTTTTTTTATTTTTCAACATTTTACGAATTTTCCAAAATTGTTTTTAAACATGAATCCGATAGAAGCTTTTATTTTGCACGTTAACGTAATTACTAGAGCTCTCCTAGATCATTTCCATCTTTTGGTTTTGATTAACAAGTTTTTATGATTTTTCCAATTTTGCATGATCTGTTTTTCGTAATTTTTCGATTTTTCTTTGGTATTCATCAATATTTTTATTTTTTTAATTCTTTTACAGTTTTCAAGATTTTTCACACATTTGGGCATTACAATAGATCATCATTATCATCCTCCTTCCATCTATCTCTGTTTTGTTCAGTTGACATTCAGTTTCCGCTTAATCGCTTTAGATCATCGATCCATCTGGTTGGTGGGAGGCATCTGCTTCTTGTCTTGTCCTCCACTACGTCTTGTCCATCGGTTGTCTGATCATCTCGCAACGTGTCCTGCCCAATTCCATTTTAGCCTCGTGATTCTTTTGATAGCGTCTGTTGTTTTTGTTCTGCGATGTATTTCTTTATTTTGGATCCGGTCTCTAAGAGAGATACCCTACATCCGCTGCTCCATGGCTCTTTGAGTCAGTTAATGTTTCGACTCCATAAGTGAAAACGGGCCACTGGTCAAAGACTTTTCTTTTGAGACACATGGGTAGATCTGACTTAGAGACATAATTTAGTTTCCAAACGCTGCCCAAGTTAACCCTATGCAACGGGGGAGCTCACATGAGTAGTTATTTCTACTTAACTGGATTTCGTGTCCTAAGTATACGACGTTGTCTGCTCTATGTCCATTTATGCGACAGAAACATTTCGATTTAGCACCAGATTAGTCATTACTTTCGTCTTACTTCTGTTGATTTTTATTCCGACAGCCATAGAGGCATGACATAATTTTCCAACATTTTTTTGCATTATCTATACTATCGGCTATAAGGACGATGTTGTCTGAGAAACTCAAATGGTTGAGCTTCACTCCATTCATTTAAATTCGCCCTCTT
This sequence comes from Altica lythri, assembly GCA_964028335.1. Classification (NCBI taxonomy): domain Eukaryota; kingdom Metazoa; phylum Arthropoda; class Insecta; order Coleoptera; family Chrysomelidae; genus Altica; species Altica lythri. Next base: position 15,561,995 of record OZ034808.1, on the reverse strand, counting down.
GCAAGTATATTCTGGAAGTTTCGTGAACTGTTTTGGAGAGATAGTATCTCCATGTCGTACTCCTCGTTGTATACAGAATTTACTTTTTCTCTTTAGGATAGTCTTACACTAGCTGGGGCATTTTGTAAGATATATGTGTCTATGTTGATAAAGCGATGGTTTATTCGACATTCATTCAATGTTTTTTAATATTTTTTGCTGGTTTATAGTGTCAAATGCCTTTTCGTAATCTATAAATATCAGTCCCAAAGGTTTATTGTATTCTACAGATTTAGACTTTAGACTTAAGAATATATATTAGGAAGATAAGTATGATGATGTTTAGGAATTTATTATGTAAGGGGACCCTGTTGTAGGACTTACGCCCTTTTCAGGGGATGGATGGAGTGTTGGAAAGGAGTTAGTATCTGTCTGTCGTCGGCCCAGCTCCCACAAATCTTCCTGTTTGCATTTCCTGTGAAGTTGGATCTTCTAATTTCTCTTCATCCCTCCATGGTGCTTGAACGTGCCTAAAAAGTGTGACCCACGTGGTGCAATGTGGGGTTGGGAGATTTACGTCGTAGCGTGTCTCCTCCGTCGTGGAGCCCTTCCATTTGGCATATTCTACAGATCTCTCTATTAGGTTATTTATCACGAGCAAATGGTCGTTTGTGCCATATCGCGATCTGAATCCAGCTTGTTCTCTGGGCTGATAAAAGTATAACAATAAATAATGTGATTCGCTTTTAGTGTCGATCTAATACGTATATGTGCGTTGCATAGGTACATCTATTTTTATGTAGGTAAATAATAATAAACCAGCTTCGCGCTGAACTATCGCATGCGTGCGAAAATTTTTGCCTTACCTCGGTAGAGTGATATATCTTTGTAACAATTTTTGTCGTTATTTCTATGTTCATTTCGTCCTTAAAGAAGCATACCGATAAAAATTACATTATACTGATTAACTAGTAATATTTAGGCAATAATATAACACAGTCTACAAATTAATCTTTTTTTTTATTTAAAAATACTTTCTTTGATTGTATTCTGACAAAAAAAATACAATTAAAAAACACATTACAACACGACTAATCCCACCGGTTTCTATGTTCTATATTTTTTCATTTGTACGTTCCATAAATCAAGTGTAGGTAGGCCAGGAGAGTTCCCATAGGATTAAAGAGATGTGTTTTTATCTGTAGGTTTACATGATCCGCGGTATATACTCTTAACTGTCGTGTTGAAAGCAATTTTGTTTGCAATTCTTGTTATCATTTTTTATACTGATTAGTTGGGTTTTATAGCTACTGCACAAAAGTATTAAATTTAATTAGATTCTTTTCAAAAAAGCAATCTGCAATCTTGTTTTTGATAATTCAGAAATATGATCCAGAAAATTTATAACGAAATGTTAACTGACTTACTTCGTATTGCAATTTGGATAATGTTCTTTAGATTAATTGCTTTGAATTGTGGCTTTGTGGCTTTATTTCTTATCAAAAGGTTTTCAAAAAATCCAATACAGCTCTGTTAATTTGTAAATATTGATGAAAGAATTTGTGAACTTAATGGAGTATTTGGAGTCAACGAAATATTTTAACACGTATTTTATGTACAATGCTGGAATCTAGAAGTCACATTTGGATAACCGTTTATATGCTTTTGGGTAGATTGAGAATCGTATTCATAAATGCCGGAAATTAAACTAATATCAAGTTACATAAATAACTAGAATCAGCAATAACAATGTTATTGTTCAACTTGATGTTTTATCTTTATAGAATTATCAGTGCTCTATATAGAACATTAATTTTCTTTAGAAGAATTATTATCTATATACTGAACCCTCTATTAAATCATAACATAAACCCTTTCATTTATTTATTTTTCCTGACACGTTCACAATCTTATCTATGTGTTGCTTCGGTTTCCTCTTTAAAATAAATACTTCAAACGCAAAAGCGATACCAGCTGATATCAAAAAGTCAGATATGAAGAAAAAAACCGGGGCATTATTGCCTCGTAAATTCACTATGTCATTCTCCGCTATAATTTAGGATCCAATTTAAAAATTACACTTTCCCGACAGCCATAACTCATTTTTCAGACCCTTTGCGCTTAAGAAACAGACTCTCCACGACTCTCCATGATTCTCCAAAGCCGCGGTCGCAACATAATTTCCATCTTTAATTATTCAGAATCATCTTACAAGATAACACTTTTACCAAGTAATTAATTTAATTTTTTGCCTCAGCGGGATTTCTGTCAGGAACGATTTTTTAGTGATTTTTGTTTTTAACACAGACAGTAATTTATCGTTTAAATATCACTCGCGAGATTGTTATGCAATTTTGAAATAAAAAAATTGTATGTGTTCATTTAGAGATGTGTTTACAAATCTGATGGTGGATTTATGTTTACTGAATCAAATGTGAAAACTAGATTTCAACAAACAAGGATGTTTACAAAATTATTATCCTTTTCAACACACAAACAAAATTTAAAAGTAAAAGTATTTTATTATCCTTCATACTGGCTTCCCTTTAACACAACGAACTTACAATGCCTCTAAGCCTTTTAAAAACATGTGTTATATTGTTTTACAAAGCAGTCCTTCACAGCTATCACTTTTTTGTTGAAATTACATCTTAGACTTTGTTTTAAATGGGGAAATACATGATAGTTTTGATATTTCAAGATCAATATTAAAACATTTTAATTTAAAATACAAAAAACAAAACAAAAATATCATGATAAGCATAATATCTAATCTGATTCACAGAAAAAATTGTGTACGACGGGGAAAGAGGAGAGCGAGTAGTGGATTCAAATTGATAAGCTGTGATGTTAAAGTGGAGTTTAATTACAAGATATATTTTAGTGAAACTGTCAAAAAAGCAAATAAAAAATAAATACTGTGTTATACAGAGCACCACTTTATTTTTGTAAAAACAAAAAATATAGAAAGTTTTTCTTTAGTTAGAACTGTTTAAATAATGATTATCATACGCTTACCTTTGGTAAATCTTATATGAAAACTGTTTCGAATAACAACAAATATTACCAGAATACGGAAAAGTAAAAAACATTTAATTAAATAAATAGTGCTGTAAACGCTAGCTTTGTAGCTGTTATGTGGTAAAGAAACAATAATTTTTGGAACTATGTTCCTTACGGCAGGCTTGAATAAGATAACTGAAAAAAATGTAAAAGTAAAAAACCGTAACGCTTGTAACAGTGCCACTATATCTAGTAGGCAGGTTACCGCTAGCCTCCACACAACGCTAGCCTCTACTCAGTGTTCAGTATACGATAGACATAATGTTGACATTGTTCACAGTTATGATATAATATTTAACTGTCACCGAAATTTTCTTGAAAGTGTTTACAAAAAATATAATAGTTATAATGAATCAAGCAAAAGAAGATCTTCTCATTACAGAATCTCCTAACGAAAGGTAAGTTTAATAATATAATATAAACATTGTAAACCATATAGAAATATCCAACGATGTCAACTTTTGTGATGTCCTATAAATTAATGAAAATCATTGGTTTTTAAATGTAAAATGTGTAAATTATGTTGTAATATTTTATTTAATTGGATTATCTACACCTGTTACTAATGTTAATCTCAAAATTTATAATAAATTATTATTATTAATATGATCAAAATTTATGCAGTAAATACATAAAAATAATTTGACTAGCATATGATAACTCTTCACGATTGGATATCGTTGGAGGATCGAATACGCGGGATGGTATTTTTTTTTAGCTTTTTTTAGTAAACAAAAAACTATAAATATTATTTTAACTTTAAATAAAATTAATTCAATTATCTTATTCCGATCATTATCATTATAAAAATTATATCTTTAGAGAATTTATTGATATATAAGCTAACCAGACGAAAAGTACAAATTATGAAAATATGTACAACCAAAAGAAATGTAATTATTAATCTATAACGTAGTATAATCCAAGGCTTGGAGGAGATAGGGATTTTGCTGCGCGACCGAACTGAAAAAAATGTAATAGTAAAACCGTAACAAAGTCTATAGAATAAAACCGTTAAATGAGATGTTCGCAGGCGCTACAGTCGTATACACAAGCGAGTAGTGTCGATTCTACATTAGCCGAAGGAACTTAGTTCCTACCTGGTGTCCCACGACACCATTATAACTTGTTTTAAATATTTACAATGTAGTTACTTAAATAAAAATAATAATAATAAACCTAATAAAAATATTTACCGGAATACTTTTCTTTCAACTGAGTTATTTGCGTATAACTCTGTTTATCGTTGCATGAAAGAAGTCGAATCTCGAAGTGGTAAAGTGAAAATTGATCATTTTATTAAAAAATAATAATAATAATTCATTCAACTTATAAAATTGTCTTAGATTGTTATTTTTTTGTTTAAATTTATTAATCTTTTCATAATAAATTTTTGATATTACACTCTACACGTGTAACAACATTTACCTACAGCAAAAATTGTTTCGGAAAAAAGCACACCAAGCAGGGCAGGAATGATTATCGATAAAACTAAAGGCGTTGACCGGAACAAATTAGATAAGAAGGGCCATATGGAAGACACTGACAATATGTCACCCCAATTTATCCTGTAACCTCGTTACGATTTCAATCAAGTAGCCCTAGGACTGTCGTCTAGTGGACACTATGAAGGAAAAAAGGGTCTGATAACATAAATTTTCAATTTCCCTAACCAATCATGGATACAAATGCAATGCAGCGTTGGAAAAGTTGAATTGATTATGCCCATCACCTGTCAGGACAAGGATTGGCACAGGTATGTAGAGGGTTTGAAACACCTAATGGACTACTTTTAACCCTACTTTTTCGAGAGTATGTTAATGTCATTTATTGACATAACATTAAATAGAACACTTCGATCAATGGTCGTCTTGTCAAAACAAAATTATACAATTGAAAGAAATAACATTACTCTTCCAAATAAATGGTGAATCTTATCTGGTTAAGATTTTATGTGAGAAGTAAAAAAGTGTCGATTTTTTTTTGGGAAAGTAGCAAATAAATTCAATCTAAAAAAATCCTCTCATCTCATGATACATTACATTACACAAAATCACTCTAAGTAAAACATCAAAGCCATCTGACAAACAAATCAGTAAAAGGTCTCCCTCCATAGTACTAAACATTAAAAAACAGCACATCGAAAGTTAAAGAGGGGTGAAGTTAATCCACCTTCTCGTCTGCAGAGCATACAAACGTCAGAACACATAAAGAGAGCAACAAGAGCATCTTAAAGACACATCCTCCCCTTAGGCAGTAAAAAATGGATTAAAAATTCAAATATTTCAAGAATATTTCAGCGACAATATTTGCTCAGCTGCTACATTATGTGGCTGCTTTCATATTCTCTGGATATTATAATTTTTCACCGGGTGGGTTCCGCTCGACTGCGCCACTTACTCTTGTCAAAACCTATATAGCGAAGCGAAGAGCTACCATGCGCGCATCCCAAAAAAATCTCATTAAGGGTAAATTTTCGTAACTACACTTTTCTTTATGTTTTATAAATTAGCTTCAAGATAAAATTATGTTTTATAAGAGGAATCCTTAAAATGAAAAGAAAAATAATATAAATTATGTGTGATTTACGGATAATATATTTTTTAGTACAATAAATATAAAAATACGATAGTTGCCTCAAGTAACATATTTTTGTAAATTAAAACATCTGTCTGTTCGTGAAAAAAGTTGCTAACAAATTCATTCTAAATTGATATACGCAGTATCGCTAAAAATAAATTTATTGGATGAACTTTGGTTCCGTTAGTTAAACTGAAACTATTTGTAGAGTTTTAGAAAAACGTGAAACTGTTTTTTTTTCAATTTTCTCCGCCTATGTTAACATATCGGATGAATTACCAAAGTCTGTTGCAGATGAAGCGTTGTAAAGCCCTTAAAAGTAGACGGGAATATAAAAAACCGTTGTTCAACTTTTCTAACAGTTTAACACGAAACACGTAATACGTTGAAGTGTGCACGTGACTCATATGGTGGGAGGATTCGGGATGAAAGGTGTTGTTAAAAGAATTTCGAAGTATAATAGCTTTGGTAGATGTCATTTATTTTTACAGTAGTTCTTGACAGTTATTGGTCGATATTTTTTTTATCAAAGAATTTAAATAGGTATCGATGAAAGTTTCGTTGAAAACTGGGTAATACACCCAAAAAAAGTTGGCATAGAAGTATAATAATTGCCAATATTTCTTAAATGCTCCTAATTGCTCATCAATTGCTCAAGTATAATCTGCAATTGCTCACATTATTAATTAATTAATTAATTAGTTATTAACAAATGAAAATACAAATAATTTTTTCTCAATTACGCGAAGAGCATTCAACTTTTCCAATAAATCTTTTCTTTAATAAATTGCTCACAATTTGCTCAATTATAATCTGCAATGCTCACAATATTAATTAATTATTTAATTAGTTATTAACAAATGAAAATACAAATAATTTTTTCTTAACTACGCGAAGAGCATTCAACTTTTCTAATAAATTGCTCACAATTTGCTCAATTATAATCTGCAATTGCTCACATTATTAATTAATTATTTAATTAGTTATTAACAAATAAAAATACAAATAATTTTTTCTCAATTACGCGAGGAGCATTAAACTTTTCTAATAAATATTTTTTTTAATAAATTGCTCACAATTTGCTCAATTATAATCTGCAATTGCTCACATCATTAATTAATTATTTAATCAGTTATTAACAAATGAAAATACAAATCATTTTTTCTCAATTACGCGAAGAGCATTCAACTTTTCTAATAAATCTTTTCTTTAATAAATTGCTCACAATTTGCTCAATTATAATCTGCAATTGCTCACATTATTTATTAATTATTTAATTAGTTATTAACAAATGAAAATACAAATCATTTTGTTCTCAATTACGCTTAGAGCATTAAACTTTTCTAATAAATCTTTTCTTTAATAAATTGCTCACAATTTGCTCAATTATAATCTGCAGTTGCTCACATTATTAATTAATTATTTAATTAGTTATTAACAAATGAAAATACAAATCACTTTTCTCAATTACGCTAAGAGCATTCAGCTTTTCTAATAAATCTTTTCTTTAATAAATTGCTAACAATTTGCTCATCTTATTTTCAACCCAAGGTCTCATTAAATTTCTTTTATTTATTTTTAATTAATTAAAAATAATTATTGCTATTTAAAAGGGTGATGGGTGATGTGACATTAGCAGAAGATTTCTTGTGCGCATGCACATTCCAACATTTCAATTCAACAATTCAGGGACGTCGAATTAATACCTACCAAATGCTCACTTAAAAGTAATGATAATTTGTATTATTTAATTATCATTTTTACTAATTATGCTGTCCTTGTCCTTGTTTGTTGTATGGCTCTGCTACTCGGCAATCGCCAGCTCGATTTGATAGTGACTACAATGCTGACTGGCTCTAGAGTCTAGACCATATTGCAGCCACTTCTTCTTCTTTTGTTTGTGGACTCAGCTACCTAGCCTAATCGGCCCAGCCTAGGTAGCTGAGGCCACAAACAGAAAAAGAAGGGTCTTAAAAGATAAGTTATTAAAATGTAAACAATAAATAAATATTAATAACATATATAAATTGTGTATGCCATGCGCAATGATTTTATTCATGCGCATGCGCACAAGAAATCTTCTGCTAGTGTCACGTCACCCATCACCGTTTCAAATAGCAATAATTATTTTTAATTAATTAAAAATAAATAAAAGAAATTTAATGAGACTTATGTTGAAAATAATATGAGCAAATTGTGAGCAATTTATTAAAGAAAAGATTTATTAGCAAAGCTGACTGCTCTTAGCGAAATTAAGAAAAAATGATTTGTATTTTCATTTGTTAATAACTAATTAAATAATTAATTAATAATGTGAGCAATTGCAGATTATAATTGAGCAAATTGTGAGCAATTTATTAAAGAAAATATTTATTAGAAAAGTTGAATGCTCATAGCGTAATTGAGAAAAAAAATGATTTGTATTTTCATTTGTTAATAAATAATTAAATAATTAATACATAATGTGAGCTGTTGCAGATTATAATTGAGCAAATTGTGAGCAATTTATTAAAGAAAAGATTTATTAGAAAACTTGAATGCTCTTGGCGTAATTGAGAAAAAATATTTGTATTTTTATTTGTTAATAACTAATTAAATAATTAATTAATGATGTGAGCAATTGCAGATTATAATTGAGCAAATTGTGAGCAATTTATTAAAGAAAAGATTTATCAGAAAAGTTTAATGCTCTTCGCGTAATTGAGAAAAAATTATTTGTATTTTCATTTGTTAATAACTAATTAAATAATTAATTAATAATGTGAGCAATTCCAGAATATAATTGAGCAAATTGTGAGCAATTTATTAGAAAAGTTGAATAATCTTTGCGTAATTGAGAAAAAATGATTTGTATTTTAATTTGTTAATAACTAATTAAATAATTAATTAATAATGTGAGCAATTGCAGATTATAATTGAGCAAATTGTGAGCAATTTATTAAAGAAAAGATTTATTAGAAAACTTAAATGCTCTTGGCGTAATTGAGAAAAAAATATTTGTATTTTTATTTGTTAATAACTAATTAAATAATTAATTAATGATGTGAGCAATTGCAGATTATAATTGAGCAAATTGTGAGCAATTTATTAAAGAAAAGATTTATCAGAAAAGTTTAATGCTCTTCGCGTAATTGAGAAAAAATGATTTGTATTTTCATTTGTTAATAACTAATTAAATAATTAATTAATAATGTGAGCAATTCCAGAATATAATTGAGCAAATTGTGAGCAATTTATTAGAAAAGTTGAATAATCTTTGCGTAATTGAGAAAAAATGATTTGTATTTTAATTTGTTAATAACTAATTAAATAATTAATTAATAATGTGAGCAATTGCAGATTATAATTGAGCAAATTGTGAGCAATTTATTAAAGAAAAGATTTATTATAAAAGTTGAGAAAGTTGAGAAAAAATTATTTGTATTTTTATTTGTTAATAACTAATTAAATAATTAATTAATAATGTGAGCAATTGCAGATTATAATTGAGCAATTGATGAGCAATTAGGAGCATTTAAGAAATATTGGCAATTATTATACTTCTATGCCAACTTTTTTTGGGTGTATAATACCGTCTTCAATTTTACAACTTGTAGGTGCAGATTACTTTATAAAAACCTCTGATAATTTACATGATTCTGTACTTCTACACAATTGATAAGTCACAAAATTTCTGTGTTATACACATAATCTCTATGCATGTGCTCACTGGCTGCCAGAAACTTTTGAGTAGAATTCGTGGAAGGGTAGTTATGGAACAATGCACCCCAATTCAATGGGAGTCAAACTGGTGAACCGATGGCTTAAAGACTGAGAGAGGTATAAAATTGGGTACCTATATATAGTAGAAGGATAGAAGTCTAATTAAGTTCCTGGTACGTAGTTTTCAGTGTTTCAGGATGAAGTAATGGCCATACAACACTGTACAACGAAGATCATATAATCGGAGATCAAAGTCGGAATACTCTGACATTGGCATGGGTACCAGGACACTCAGAGGTTCGGGGCAATGGAAAAGCTGATAAATTGTCCCACGCGGGTGCTAATATCCCAATGATTGGCCCAGAACCATTCGGCAGGGTTGCTGACACGTTCAGAAAGGCAGCCATTCAGAAATGGAGGCTAGAGAAGGCCCAGCAGTGGTAGGAAAAATCACCTGGCAAGCGACAGTCCAAAATCTTCATAAAAGGACACTCGACAACATTTACTACAGAGATGTCAAATGATGTCTCTTGACAGGACATTGTCGGCTCAGAAAATATATGAGTCAGCTGAACTTGGCAGAAGAAGACATTTGTCGATACTGCCAAGAGGAGAAGAAAACCGCATTTCGTGTGCTATGCCAATGTGAAGGCTTTGAAAGGAGAAAAACTTCTTTTTCCTTAATGGTCCTTTCTCCAATGTCACTCTCCTTGTGTATATCTATAGCAAGGAATCTTTGCTTCTACATAATAAAACTCTCGTTGGCCTGTGACAGAAATCAAAGCTTCTGTTTGGTCTCATCAAAGTAGAGCCAACTAAGTTATTTTTTGGTCTTTAATACACATATTTTGACCAAAATCGGTTCTTCTTAAATACTGGCCTCAGAAATTTATAACAGAAAACGATCCTGCTTGAAACTTTGACCTTCTACATCTCTGACAAATTTCTATTAGACCTTTTAAAACTCCGACCTGCTGGAAGTACAACCAACTTAGTATACATAGACCACTCAATAAATTTCAGAATCCGAATTATAAAACCTGTGCACCAATAGTAATTCTAAATTTTAAATTCCCGAATAATCAACTTGAAAAACGTATTGAAATAAAGTTTGATAGAAATTAAATTTAAAAAAACGAGACGAACTAACGATTGGATTTAAGACCCCATTATTGTTTTTTTTTTAAACTTCACAATCATCCCCTTTATAGCAATTTACCCTAAATGATAAGGGCAGGAAGGATAGAATCTTAAGAACGGAATTCGAAGTAAATCACCTGATGAATATCTTGCAGAGAAAAGACATGCAAAAAAGAGACAGCCATTAGGTCCCTAGATAGGTGTAAAGTGAAAAAAATATAGCAAAACGGAAAAAAATTCTCCACGATCACGAATCAGATAGGAAAAAATCGTGCCCGGAAAAAACGAAATGAGAATATCACCAGCTTTCCTTTAGTGTCGTATGTGTATCAAGATAAAATTTGGTTTCCTTCTTTTTTTTACAGTAAGCAGATTTTTAGCTGTATAGGCCAGTCTCAGGTAACTTTTAAAGGATAATTTTTTGTTTTTAATTATAACATACGTAATATTTTCCACATAATTTTTTTTTAATGTTGCTGTGATTTTCACCATAATTTAAAAACTTTAATACATCTAAATGGTCTCCGCTAGATAGAGATCGTAGGTTCAAGTTCAACCAGTTGTCTCAAAATAATTAATTTAGCCAAGATTTTTAATTTTAGTTCCATTATCAAATATAATAAGACAAAAGCAATAACTTAAACCAACTTAAGTTGAACTTTCCGAAATACGGCTAACGCTGTGAGTTAGAATGATAGCCTGCTTGCCGCTGCTGTATGCGTGAGAAAAGGGGTTGTCAGACAGATGGAGTCGTAACGCGTTACGTTACAAATAGTTTACCCTTTCTTAAGAAGTGACTTGAAGTTTGATATTTAAATTGTTAATTTGACAAATAATCTCTCTCTCAAGAAACTCATATATGTGCTTAAGAAGAAATTGAGTATGTGTCTGGACTTTCATGGCCGAATGGTTTAAAGTGCTATCGGCTATGGAGTTCGGCTATCAGGTCCTGTTGACAGGCTTGCCAACTGACCAGATGATCCCCTGTTACAACTTTGAGAGTCGATACCAAGTCCGGCTGAGAGACAGAGCCGAGTGGACTGGGGACAGGTCTCAAAGAATTTTCGAAGATGTAGGGATCAAGTACTTTACTGACGGATCTCGCACTTCAGAAGGAACCAGTGCAGGGCTCTGTGGTCCACGCAACTTTAGGCAGCACTTTAGCTTGGGAACGGAGTCAACCGTGTACCAGGCTGAGGTATACGCCTTACTAAAGGCTGCCGACCACACCCGAGGCCGTGGCTGGAGAGGGGAGAGGATAACTTTCTTCTCAGACAGCCAGGCTGCACTGCTGGCCTTAAAACAATTCCGGGTTAGTTCCAAGCTGATCTGGGAGTGCATACAAAACCTCAATGAACTGGCTAGACAAAACAGGGTCTTCTTGGAGTGGATACCAGGGCATAAAGGATTTGAAGGTAATGAAACCTCGGACCTTCTGGCCAAGAAGGGAGCGGACACACGATTCATTGGTCCAGAACCTGTATTGGGACTGCCTAGAGCCTGGGTAAGGACCAAAATCAAGAGGAAGAGTCGACCAAACACTGGAGTAATACTGTAGGGCTGAGGCACTCGAAGCTGACGCTCAAAGGCTGCTCCAAAAAACTGACGTCTGACATACTGAATCTTGGCAGGAGTTAGATAAGAGTACTGGTGGGCCTACTCACTGGGCATGGACCATTCAGACTACACCTTCGAAGGAAGGGGATTCTGACACAGGAACCCACCTCGTGCCGACTGTGCGCTATGGACGATGAGACGGCAACTCACATTCTATTCGAGTGTGAGGCCATGGACTATAAACGGTTCCTCATCTTCGGTGACACAAATCCTGAATCCTATCACCACCTTGAGGAGCTAGTTACAGGACTCAAGTCTCGTATAAAGGGGACTGCTCTGTGGCAACAGTAACTCAAGGAATTTCGTACACCTGGATTCTAGCCTACCTGAAGATCAGCGTGACGTTGATTTTCAGCTGAACAAACTAGAGTCCTGCACGCATCAGGTGCATGTAAGGACTCTTGGTGCCCAACCTAGTCACAATATTCCCATAGGAAGCAGTGCTCAAACATGGGGCTCTACAGGAGAGACCATGCCAGGTTATTTAGATTAGATTAGATGGAGTTCGCTGGTTTGAGTCCGACCGGATTGGAAAATACATCAAAAACTGAGGTTAACCTTAAATAACAGAAGAAATAAATACCATAATCACACCTAATTATTAGAAATACCGATATAATTAAATTAATTACTTTTATCAGAAATCGACTGTAATTAAAATAAAAATAAATCCTTTGATTTTGCTGATCACTTATTTATCACGTCACTATTGAGTTTTAGAAATAAAAAAGGATACAATAGATAGACATGGCTTGACCCTCTGAGGGTTCTGGGCATTTCTCCCACTCTGTTTCCTTTGCGGGGTAAGGGTACAGTCTGATGCTGTGAGTAAGTCCGCTTAAGCGACATGCTATCCATTTTCCACCGGAAAAATTACTACTTCGTCTGAATCTGCTGTTAGAGGGGCAAGATAAACATGGCGCGTAACAGAAAAATGTGACGCGTAACCGAAAAATGTGACGGCAAGTTTTTTCAACGTCGATAAAGAAGTTTTCCTTTAAAAAATTAGTCGTGTATAATTGGTTTTCTAGTTCAAGAGATAAATGAGAGGTTTCATTCATTTGTAGAAATTTCAAAAAGTTTTTTCCACCAATGAATTTAAATTTTATATTAGAATTTAAATTATCTGTATGTTATTATACTGGCCTGTTTCTTTTTATGATGTCTAGCCGTTAATGTATGCATACCTGGAACAAAAATAAAATAAGTTTAGTGTTTATATTTTGCATCTAGTTTTTTTTTGCTCTTTGTGTACATCTTTGCTTTTTATGTAAAGATCTTTGATATTCAGAAATGCAGCATATACGTTTGTATGTTTAAGGTAAATAGATTTAATGAAACTGGAGAATAAAGATAGATATAAAATGTGATATGGAACATGGAACTCATACTAATGTTTGTACTATTATACGATTTTGATGTGGCAAAGCTAAGTAAAAAACTTCATTTATGAAAAATTAAAAACATATACAAAATGTAAGGACAAAGGACACGCTGAAAAATGTAGGTATAGGGAACAAAATTAGTTTTGGGACAAAGAAAAAAGAAAATGTTAAATTTAGTGATCTCTTCTGGTCATAGTTTGCGAAAAGGGCCTTCTGTTGTATTAGTCCTACTAGATAAATTTTATTAATTCGACGCTAAACTACATTCTTTCAGTCATATCTCGGAAAAAAATTATATAAATTTAATGGCTAATTTGTTAATCATCTGTTTACCATATGTAGATCGAAACTTTTCCATGTGTGTGAACAATAAGATCCGGGAACCAAAAAAAAGCATTTAAACACTGGTTGATAGGTTTAATATTTATGATGATTTTACTCGGGACCTTTTTGTTGCGGTTGCTTAAGTATTAATAACGAGCGTTCCTTCAAAGAAAACGCCATGTGTAATCTTTTTAACATGAACATAAAAAATCCATTACGACGTGTAAATAGTTTTTTGGATGTTATGACATTGAAGAATGTTTACATTTACTTTTTGTTGGGTCAACGGATTTCTATTTGTACTTATTCTGCAATGATGCTTTCTCCATTAGGAACACCGGTTTTTATAATTGCAGCTAAAGTTTGCACATTAAGTCTCGAGTGTGCTGCATTCTTTTGATTTAAAATCTGTATAAATAGAAAAAAAAATTAAATTCACATGACCTGCGCTAATTATTTGCTGCAAAGCTCGTTGTTTCTAAATCTGCACCAACTGCTAAAAAATATACAAAGTTTTCTGTACTTCCACTTCACTAACTGAATAATTAGTGAGCCTCGCAGTTGGTTAAGATAAACACAGAGTTGGTCTAGGAACTATAAACTTTTAAAATAAATCTTTTTTTTATGAATGAAAAGCTCACTATTTAAGTTCAATTTTTATAAAGGGACTGTCACCTGAAGTAGCAGAGAAAAGTTCTCTTTCATAGAATTTTTGTTTAAAAAATGCTAAACTTGTAACTAGAAGTTAAATAGAAAAGAAGAGTGACAGAATTTAAACAATTCTCATAGAAATTGTATATTGCAATTTTCTGTTTCTTGTTATTTAACATATAATCAGAAGATGTTGAAAAATATAATGGAATATTATTATTTTAATTATCTAAATGACGCTGACGCCTATAAGTTAAAAATTTATCTACGGTATAATGAAATGGACATTATTTTATTATGTATATATAATGCCATTGTTTGAAATGTTCGAGTATGGTATTAGATTGTACAAAACGGTAATAAGACCAACAGTTACATTTGCTTGAGAAACTTGGATATTAAGTAAAGCAGATATAAGTTCCCTAGAAATATGGGAAAGAAAGGTATTAAGAAAAAATTTTGGATGAAAAAGGAACAATAAGGTATAGGAAAGAAGAACAAACAAAGAGCTTGCTGAATCACAGGATATGGTTGAAGTGGTTAGGACATGTGGAAAGGATGGCAAAAAGGAGGATCCCAAAAATGATTATTTGCAAAAGCATAGGAGGAGAAAAGAGAAGAGGGAGACCAAAGGAAAGATATAAGAGCGAAGTCAAAGTGGATTTGAGAACCTTAGGTGTACAAAACTGGAAACGCATGTGCCAAAATAAGAAGAAATGGAGAAAAATGACAATTAAAGCCTTGGGCCTTTCAGGGCTGTAGAGCTATGTATATATAATGTCATAGTTTGAAATTTTCGAGTATGGTATTAGATCGTACAAAACGGTAATAATACCAACAGTTACATTTGCTTGTGAAACTTGGATATTAAGGAAAACAGATATAAGTTCCCTAGAAATATGGGAAAGAAAGGTATTAAAAAAAATTTTTGAAGTAAAAGGGAAGAATGAGGTATAGGAAAGAAGAACAAACAAAGAGCTTGCTGATACGTACAAACAACCAAGAATCCCAGGATATGGTTGAAGTGGTTAAGACATGTGGAAAGGATGGCAAAAAGGAGGATCCCAAAAATAATTATTTGCAAAAGCATAGGAGGAGAAAAGAGAAGAGGGAGACCAAAGGAAAGATATAAGAGCGAATTAGAAGTGGATTTGAGAACCTTAGGTGTACAAAACTGGAAACGCATGTGCCAAAATAAGAAGAAATGGAGAGAAATGACAATTAAAGCCTTGGGCCTTTCAGGCCTGTAGAGCTATGTATATATAGTGTCATAGTTTGAAATTTTCGAGTATGGTATTGATTCTTTTGTTTATACAACGATAACCTAATCCATAAACAACTTCTTGTAGAATAAGTGTCTAAGTGAGAGAAACTGTGTGTAATAAAAGAATTAGTGCTAAATATAAGATAAGCATGGGAAAGATGATAAAACCAAAGAGTAGATATATAAATATATCTTAAAAATTAGTTTTTTGAAGTAAGTCGTGACAGAGAGTTCTGTGAACAAAGATAGTCTTTTCTTTTGCGAGTTAAATAAAATAACGTGATATTAATTCCTTTTAATATTCCAGCCCTTATAAATCCTAAAAGAAGAATATTAGAATGTGCCTCTGTAAAATTTTTAAATTCATTTTATATAAAATTTAAAAGATTTAGAAGCGGAGTAAGAACATTAGCAAAATCTCACTGAAATATTCATGTATTCTGTTGTGTTTCCTGTTATTTGTACATAATTAAAGGAAAATGCTTTTGTATAGGTTTTTACATTAGATCCAGGAGTTATATTATAATGATTTCAGCATCTGTTGTTTGTGATAAAGTTGGGTATAAATTTAAAAATCATTATCTCTTTCAAGATATAAGTAGCTATTAGAACTATTAAGTTCATCTAGATATAAATACCTTTCCAATTGTGTTGGATAGTTAATCTTAAATTCTTTGTCAGTGATTGAATTTTGGTAAAATAACTACACAAGAATTCTGATTTGTTGAGTTTCTGTTGAAGGAGGAATGCCAGACATGTTTGAATCTTCTCAGATCATCTAAGATCTCTTTAGACTACCTTAAGACTTGAAAGTTTTATCCCAAACGGTCCGAGTTGTGGAAGAATAAATCGTGGATTTTGCACCAGGACAACGAACCTGCCCATAAAGCGCTATCTGTGAAGGAGTGTGTGGCCAATAAACGCACTTCAGTGCTCGAACACACGCCGTATTCGCCAGATTTGGCTCTGTGCGACTTTTTTGTTTCCGAATCTGCTTTAAAAGGGGCCAGATTTAAGTCGATGGAAGTCGTAAAGCAAAAAAAGGTAGAGCTTCTAAAGCTTCCAGCTCTACTTTGATCAATGGAAAAAACGTATGGAAAGGTGTGTGGCGAGGGTATTAGAGGAGTGTATTGAAGGGGAGCATTCGAATGTAGAATAGTGTGTGGCCAATAAATGCACTTCAGTGCTCGAACACACGCCGTACTCGCCAGATTTGGCACTGTGCGACTTTTTTTGTTTCCGAATCTGCTTTAAAAGGGGCCAGATTTAAGTCGATGGAAGTGGTAAAGCAAAAAACGGTAGAGCTTCTAAAGCTTCCAGCTCTGCTTTGATCAATGGAAAAAACGTATGGAAAGGTGTGTGGCGAGGGTAGAGGAGTGTATTGAAGGGGAGCATTCGAATGTAGAATGATTTTTATAATAAAACCATTTCTCGTTCTTTAATAGTCAGACCTCGTATTGACCAATCACTTAAAATTGTTGGTTTATTAATAAATCAGTTGCATCCTGATTAATTTTTGATTTGCAAAGTTTCTACTTGGCGTTTCCTAAAGCAGAGAATCTAAATATCTAAAATCACATTAAATTTCGAAACTTTCAGCTAGCGTTGGAACTTATGTTTTATTTAGTTTTTCGCTGTCTCATAAAATAGATCACAAGTTTTAGTGAGTTTATAAACTTATCTATACAAAATTAGATGAACTCGCAGTTTTTCCAATTAATTAATAAAAGAAATTATTGGGGTTCTCTTAACTTTCAGTTTCTAACACTTTATAGTCCAATTTTCAACTTTTACTTTAATCTTTAATAGAGTTAATTTTGCTTGGAGGAAAGACTAAGGAAATTAGTAAAGCCGCGTTTACACCGGAGTTAACAACACGAGTTTTTAACATTTTTGTTATTAACTGATGTTAATAACAAAAGTCATTAACAAATGTTAACAACATTTTCTTTTGGCTGCTAGTTTTGTTATCAACAAAAGTTAAAAGTCTCTCCGCCATCTATCAACGCTCATGCACAGCCAGTTCTAGGTGAGACAATGGTGCGAGAGGATGACGTGGTTCTCGCTGCAGCTGCGTGCGTTGTTTTGGCTACTGCTGCTCAAAGGAGACGTAAGAGATACTGGGTGACACCGTCACTCAGAGCAAGGACTGTGTACAGTGGGAGTGATATGCTAAATGATCTGCAAGAAGACGATCGTGACCCTCTTTCAGGCGAGCTAAGGTGCGACGGAAGCATCAAAAATTTCCTCCGCATGACCAGCTGTGATGTTGAGTGGTTGATCGGACAACTGGGGCACAGAATTGGCAAAAAGGACACCAACTACAGAAAAGCCATTCCTCTCCAAGCCTGCTTGGCTCGTTGGTCTGGGCACGGTTTTGTCCCTCAAAAACGATAGATGCTCGTAAGCAAACCACTTTACTTTTGCGTTTGTTCCAGACCCACTTTTTTGTTTTTTGCTCTCTCGTTGAAATTGTCCTATCACTTTTGTCATATTGTTCTTAGCTTCAACTTTCGTCATGCGTAGAGCTTGGCCAATTTCTGTCCAAGCATAGTTTTTTAAGTTTCTGTCCTTGAAATCAGCATTGGTTGGGTCCCACAACACTGGGCGCTCGCGATACAGATCTATCAAATTGATCACTTGCTCCTGATTTCATTTACTTTCCATTATTAAAATAAACTAAACAAAACAATTCACGCCAACAATAAACAAATAACAAATCGCAGTAACTTCACTCTGTCTCCACGTGTTTCGTCTGCAGCTGTAGTTGGTACTGAGGGGCGACTGGCGCGTTCTGTCTCTGTGTAGCAAGATGCCGGGCGAGGGGGTTGCGGGGTCTTCCGAGGAACCTGTTGATAACAAAAGTTAACGCGCTAAAAGAGGCATTAACTTTTGTTATTAACATTTGTTGAAAACATAACACATTTCCTTTGATCTTTACCGACTCTCGATGGATAACATTAATCTTGTTAATAACAAGGAATTTTCTGTTAAAAACACGAGTTATTAACTTTTGTTAAGAGAAATTTTTTGGCGATTCAGTCAAATTAATAACTTTTGGTTAAAAACTCGTGTTATTAACTCCGGTGTAAACGTGGCTTAAGACAAGGTACAAAAGCTTTAACACTGATCAAAGAAAATTAAAAAAGCCCCACATAGTGTTCTTCATATTAGAACTTGATTAAACAAAACAATATTTATAAACCGCTTTTAGTATAAGATTCAGATTTGTCGGTATAAAAATCTAGTAATTTAAACGTTTATAATTAATTAAATTGATAATAAAAGAATTTGTAACTGTTAAAAATCGTAGAGACTTATTTTAAACCAGTCCTGTAATTACCGGGAAGCAGTAGAGCTTTAAACTTTTAAAAAATTCTCTCTCTGAAAACGTTCGCCAACTTTATAATGACCATTGATATTTCTGAAATTCTGGGAATTCTCTAGTCAGAGGAATTATGTCAAGTGACTCCTGTAATGAGCACCACTCAAATTTCCTTCATTTCAGTCTTTAAAGCTTCAATGAAGATAACATCGCAGGAAATTCTTGTTTCGCAAATTCAAAAAGAAATAATAAAAGTTTGTTGTTTGTTGAATTCTACGAGATTTCTTTGTTGCAAAAAGTTTAATAAGATATTTAATGAAGACTAGGTATATTATTTGCATAGTTTTCTTAAAGAGCTTTTATGAGTTATAGCAAAAAGATATAATTTTTAATCCATTATTCTGATTTGAATTTGGTGTTAGTTTTTCTTTTTTTATTATTATTATTTTCCTTAATTCCAATGATTTCGTCAATCTTAATTATCCTTTACGTTTTGATTTGTTTTTCTTATACCTGTCAGATATTTTTCCTAATCGAATTCAGATTTTTAAAGTTATACTTCTATTCATACACTCTGTAGAAAAAGATTGTGTAGAGTTAAATGGGAAAAATCATTACATATGTAGTGGTGTGAGTAAGAGAGAGACAGAAACACTTATAAGTTATATTGGTCGGTAAAAACAAAGATAAAATATATACCACATGTTATTAGTCATAACTATAAGTCCTTTGAATACCGTTTAAACATTCAGTACATTGAAAAGGGATAGATATACAAAAAACAGTCTGAACTAATGTATGAATATCATAGTGACGGACCATATGATTATTTGACAGATCATTTTATAATTCTGTCACGTAAGCATACATATAAAGTTCCCCTAACACCATACATACATACATACATATAAAGTTTAGCATTTTATATTAATAATAATATTCAGTAATGAGTATTGTATTGTAGTCTAAAATACCGTCACATGGTTGCAGTATATTTTGCTCCATGCTTTTTAAGGTTTTTGGATACATAAACAGAGTTTTACGAATAGTCGAGGAAATAAAGCACGAAAACCTCCAAATTTTGTAACGTAAGATGGATCGGAATGCGTTTTTTTGCATTGGATTCGTTAAAGTATCAGGAAATTTGTCGCTATATTTTATAATGTAAAAATGGAAATTGCATTTCTGCATTCGAAGAGTACATTCAGACAATACAGAGAAAACTTACAACTCGGTAAGTATTGCTGAAAATGGGTTCAATTTATATACTCGGGGTTTTTGGAGTCGCTGAACACTAATATCACGATTCCAAAAGTCTCCGCGGCACTTGGTGTCTAGAGTATTTACCTCTTCTCCTGGGGTTTTATGTAAATTCTGTACGAAATCAGTGCACACTTGGTACTCGGTGGTTTTTTTAAGTCGCTAAATACGATTATAATAATAGCGATGGTGTTCGAAACACCTGGTGCTTAAGACGTACCTCGTCTCCAGGAATTTTATGCAAACTCGATACAAAAAGAGTTTGCTAAATCATTCGCATACAAATTTATGAATCCATGCGCGTGCATAGAAGTATAACTTCTGCCGGCAGTCTCACTGACTGCCACACTAGTTTTTTTTACACTTTTGACTTCTTCAAACTGTCCCTTATTTTATTTAAGTTAAGGTCTCTTTTTAGGGCGTATTTTTAAGCCAACAAAATTTTTATCTATATTTTAACTATATATTTCAGAAGGTTTTTGGTGTACTGAATTAAGATCTGGTCCCAGAATTACTCTTCTACGTCAGAATTTTAATATACCCTAAAAGGGCAAACCGTTTTCCATTGATATCTTTAGTTTATTTATTGGTTTGTACTAACTTTTTTTGACTTCAGCTTTTTGAATCTTGTGTTTTTTTATCGTTTAACTTTGACTTCTACAATTAATCTTTTATTTTCATTGTTTTATTTTGGTGATATATATTTTGTTATCTGAAACTATAATTCTTATTCTACACAAAGTTATCCTCTCTCGTTGTTAGCGTGACAATTTTGTTAATTCGACGTTAAAGTTTGTGGTAGGTACTTTTTAACTCAAACATGTTGTTCGCGTGAAAAGAACGGCGTTTCGTGTTCCAACTCCCGAAGTAAGTAAAGAAACAGCAATAGGTAATCGACTTTGCCCATTTCAATATCCCGTCTTTTTCCTTTTATTAGAATTAAATCCGTGTACAAGCGTCGACACGTTGAAAAGCTCTTGTGCCCGGTAAAACGAAACTGCCAAACTTTGAAATCCCCCGTGTGGAGCCGTTAACGTTTTTGCTTCACGGTCTGACGTCACTTTTCTTGCTACTTTGCTCGTTAACAGACGACTCTCTGCATAATCCCTGACGAGCATCTACTTCCTACCAACTTTATCAAACAAAACTTTTTAACAAATAGACATGTACTGTTGAGGTTTTACGGTTTTGACAGCAAACAATAACTTAACCTTTAAATTTAAATCTCTTTTATTTCTTTTTACACACAACTGTTTTGTTTTCTGTAACCTTACAGGTGCGTACTGAAATAGGGTTGGAGACAAATATCTACAATAGAAACACTTGAAGGTCTAAATAGATTAATATATTATGTACATATAGTCAGCTTGCTATTGTAGCACTAAGAAATGGTAAGTTGATCTTAAGAACACGCTGATAAACTCTAAAGAAGATAATCATTTATCAAATGCTTCTTCATGAAACCACCATGACTGATTCAGAGGACTTTGTTTATATAGTTCTCGTTCTTCTCAGAAAGCCACACCAAACTGTAAACAGCAAAAAAAAATTTTAAGATTAAATTGGGTTTTGCGAGGATTTTTCCTTTTCTTATTCTTCTTTCTCTTAATCGTGTCCCAAGTTTAGATGTTGTCGGCGTTAGCGTTCCGTATCATTCGTTTCCAACTGTTTCTATTTAATGCACACTTTCTTACCCATTTTTTTCTTTTAGCTCCTCAATTATTTTATCCATCCACCTTAACTTCGGTCTTCCTTTCACCTCCAATCTCACATTCATCTATTTTTTTACTCACCTAATTCTCATCCCTCTTCTCTACATGACCAAACCATCTCAAAATACGTTCTTGGATTTTCTTGCTCAACTATACCTCTAACTCTCTCATTTCTTAGTCTTTCTCTTTACGTTAATCCCCATATTCAACGCAACATCTTCGTCTTCGTCACTTAAACCTTTCTCTCTTGCTCTTTCGTTATGGACGTTATTATTTTGCATATAAAGCTGGAATAAAACTGTTTTCAATGACTTGTTTGTTGGTTTTGTCGGCATTATGTGTCTGGAGATATCTAATGAATATTCTGATGACTGGAACCCATGAGCCCCTAGGCCAGGAAAAAATTAAGAAAATATAGGAATTCAGGTTGCGATGTTTTTTTAGCGTACCAATAATTCGTAGCTAACAGATGGTTAAATATCATTGTAGTAGATTTATTGTTACACTAGGTGTACCTGCGACGTTGTTCGCGTGGCGTGTTGGTTGTTGTTTAAAAATTTCTTTACTTACCCCGTTAAAGGGGTGGGAGGAGAATTTTGTATACACCAGATGTTATGTTGAAAGAAGACAAATACATCTGTGAAAACCGCATTCGAATCGAATCAATAGTTTTTATATGATACGCGCACAAACATAAAGATAGACAGACAGACGTACAAAAAAAATCTAACCACATTTTTGGGTTCTATATCGATGTACCCGTGACGTCGTTCGAGTAATGTATAGATTGTTGTATTAAAATTTCTTCCCCCCACACCGTAAAAGAGGTGGGTAAGAAATTTTTATACACCGCATTCAAATCGGATTAGTAGTTTTCATGTGATGCGCGCACAAACATAAAGATAGACAGACGTACAACAAAAAATCTAACCACATTGTTGGGTTCTATATCGATGTACCTGCGACGTCGTTCGCGTGACGTATAGATTGTTGTATAAAAATTTCTCCCCCTACACCGTAAAAGTGGTTTTCCCAACATTTCCCTTTACTGCTCTGCTCCTATTAATTGTAGCGTGATGTAAAGTATTCTATAACCAGTTCAAGAGTATGAAAAATAATTGTACCAAGTTTCGTTAAAATCCGTCGAGTAGTTTTTGTTTCTATAACGGTTATACAGACAGACAGACAGACAGACAGACAAAAATTTTACTGATTTCATTTTTGGCCTCAGTATCGATCCCTAATCACCCCTCATAGTTATTTTGGAAATATATTTCATGTACAGAATTGACCTCTCTACAGATTTATTATAAGTATAGAAGATAAACACGATACAAATATTGTTATCATCTTTTTGGGGATAATTCAAGAATAAATGACTCTAGTCAGCATTTTTTACATTTGATTGCCCAATCAAATGACTGCAGTTTATATTTGTATATGTAAATCTATGATGACTGTTTACTATGCTGTCCAGGTTTCTTAGCTTTCCTCTAGTAAATCGGTCTATAGCTTTTGACAACATTTCACATTCTTTACTGTTTTTTTGGTCAACAAATCGGATATTCAACTGGAAACCATTTTTTGCACATAATCCTTCTTGCCTTTTTTTGAAATCAAAATCTTTGAAAACCCAATGATGTCTGTATTTAGCAATCTGTTACATGTTAAAGGTAGTCGAAGAGTTTATGCACAGCTATGGTGTTTTTCTAAAACTGTTGTTTTTGTGCATCTACTCTTAAATCATCGCTCACATTTGAATTCACCATACTAACAATAAATTGTGGACCGATGTGGTTCTTCTTTTTTGTATCCACAAACCAACTAAGGTAGGCATTCTAAGAAAATTATAAAAAATATTGATCTAAAATGTTTGCGGTTTAATTCCATTTTTCGACAAGCATTGAAGGAAAGATATGGAATAATTGGAATTTTATTTTTAAGCTCCCTTATTTCACATACACAAAACTTTAAGACATCTCAACAGTTGCCTATTATTTTATGTAAAATAAAAAAATTATTAGGCAACTGTTGAGCTCGAACTAATATTTCATAAAGTCAGCAGCAATCGCCTTATTTCCCAAAACGTTAATTGAGCCATTATAGCGGCAGCATAAAGCAAAGCAAAGCAAGGAAGTCCATCCATTTCATTTGCGCGAGGGTATCATTTATCAGTCGCTACTATCGGAATAATTTAACGGTGTCGACAAATGGTGCACTATTATTCAAAAGCAACTGCTACTGATGGACTCAGACCAGATGAGGGTCTGACGTTTCTAGAGTTCTAACTCTAAATCCGATCTCGGATAAGAGTCCGAAGTGTTTTTTGCGGTTATAACAGCAAAAACTGAGTTTCTAGTGTTTAAGTGAGGATGCACTAATGAAGCTCTAGATAGATCTATGTTTAATAAATTTTAGTTTACACAAACTCTAGAGGTGCTCTCGTAGTTCTTTGACAAGGGTGTATAAATCTCTATGAATTCAAAATGTTTTCATAAAATAATGATATGTTTTATATACTCAGTTTGTTTAGTTTATTTATTTAGGAACTACATAATTTAACCTTTGTTTTAAGTATAAAATTAGTCTCGTTCTATTTTGCGCGAATATCTTGTTTATAAAAGTATTATTAATTAGACATTCTCCTTTGAAATTTCAACTGAAATTACACCAAAAATAAATAAAATCAAGGTTTTGTTTGTATAATCTGGACTTTGTACACAAAGTGGTAATGGTTAGCACTTGTATTATTTTTTCAAATGAATCCTCTTAAGATACGTTATACAGTCTATATATGTATATATAAGCGTTGCTTGAAAAGTTTTGAAAGCGGCACTATTAACCAGTAGAGGAATCAATATTTATACGCTAATTTAATATTTCATATTCCAGTTGAATACACAAAAAATTCTTTTTGATTTGTCAATTCATTCATTTGAAGTTGACGTATCAATGTATTTTGTTAGAATGGAAAAAACCCAATATCGTGCAGTAATCAAATTCTTTGTTTTGGAAAGAAACAGAAATTCATACAAAAGAGGTAAAAGTGTTAAAGGAATGTACTCCTTCATTTCTAACTCTGCATCGATGGGTTTTAGAGTTTAAACGTGGTCGTACAAGTGTCGAAGATGAACCACGTGTAGTGGACGTCCAAAAAGTGCAACAACACCAGAAATCATTGAGCAAGTTTGTAAAGATACAAGTTTGATTAAATGTGAAGTTGCTGCTACTATAAAAATCTCAGATGAACGCGTACTTCATATTTTAAACGAAGAATTAGATATCAAAAAGCTTCCGGAAAGTTAGTACTGCATTCGTTAACAATTCAACAAAAACTGAATCGAAAACAAATTTTTCAGTGTAATTTGGAGTATTTTAAGCTGAATAAAACCGATTTTGTGTGTCGTTTTATAACTATGAATGAGACGAGGATCTACAATCATGATCCTAAACTACAATAAGAACGTTTACAGTGGACTGAAATTGGTTCTTCAGTTTCAAAACAGGTGAAGTCAGAATGATAACCAAAAAACGTAATGGCAACAATTTGTTGGGATGCAAAAGAAGTTTTGTTGATTGATTATCTTGAAAAAGGTAAAATAATTAACTCTGAATATCATTGCAACCTTATAGACCAGTTGAATACAAAACTTCCTGAAAAAAGACCCGGTTTACATAAGAAAACAATCATTTTTTATCAAGACAATGCACGTGATCATACAAGTAATCAACTACTGCTAATATAACGACGCCAGCAGTCTTGAGAGCTAGAAGAAGACTCTAAAACGGAAACTAATGGAATTAAAAGACGTCACCATTTAGTGCTCAATTAGTACTGCCAGTACAGCAAAAGATTTTTGAAAAATAATTTTTTTTTTCAAATCAACTACCTACTGCTAATATAACGACGCCAGCAGTCTTGAGAGCTAGAAGAAGACTCTAAAACGGAAACTAATGGAATTAAAAGACGTCACCATTTAGTGTTCAATTAGTGCTATCAGTACAGCAAAAGATTTTTGAAATTTTTATTTTTTTTCAAATCAACTACTGCTAGTATAACGACTCCAGCAGTCTCAAAATTATTACTTGAATTATATTATATTATATTTTTAATGATAAAAATAATATTTACTTTTGTAAAAAATGTGTTTTTAAACTAAGCTAACGAATCACCGAATTTTATTTTAAGATTTGTAATTAGAAAATATTAAGATAATTTATATTTAACGATGAGTAAAAATAATTAAGGCTGCTAGCGTAGTTATACTAGCAGGAGTTGATTTGAAAACAAATAAAAAAAAATATTTTTCAAATTTTTTTTGCTGTACTGGCAGCACTAATTGAGCACTAAATGGTGACGTCTTTGAATTCTATTTGTTTTCGTTTTAAAGTCTTCTCCTCGCTCTTGAGACTGCTGGAGTCGTTATACTAGCAGTAGTTGATTTGAAAAAAAAAATAAAAAAAAATTTCATTTTCAAAAATCTTTTGCTGTACTGGCAGCACGAATTGAGCACTAAATGGTGACGTCTTTTAATTCCATTAGTTTCCGTTTTAGAGTCTTCTCCTCGCTCTTGAGACTGCTGGAGTCGTAATACTAGCAGTAGTTGCTTTGAAAAAAATTTGTTGTTTAAAACTCCTTTACTACAACGACAGCACTATTTCAGCACTAAATAGTGACGTCTTTCAATTTCATTAGATTCCGTTTTAAAGTCTGTCTCTAGCTCTTAAGGCTGCTAGCGTCGTTATACTAGCAGTAGTCGATTTGAAAAAAAAAATATTTTTCAAAAATCTTTTGCTGTACTTGCAGCACTAATTGAGCACTAAATGGTGACGTCTTTCAATTCCATTAGTTTCCGTTTTAGAGTCTTCTTCTAGCTCTCAAGACTGCTGGCGTCGTTATATTAGCAGTAGTTGATTTGAAAAAAAAAATAAAAAAAAATGTTTTTCAAAAATCTTTAGCTGTACCAGCAGCACTAATTGAGCACTAAATAGTCTTTTAATTCCATTAGTTTCCGTTTTAGCGCGGTCACGAATGGTACACTGCTGGCTTAATGAAAAGTTAGCAGTGTTCTCATTTTTAGTCCTCCTATCACAGCACCAAATATCTGTTATCAGCACTAAATTAGCACTAAATTTTGAGATATAATACAAATGATTCTACCGACTTGACCTTTCTAGCTTTACAGACGTGCATTCTGCTTTCAAAACTTTTCAACCAACCTGTAAACTCGAATTTTTTAAATCTTACACATCGTCGAGTCTGGATATCTAATTTCTAATATGCTATGAGTATAGAAAGTAAAGATACGAGTTGGAGATTGAATAGGGTTCTCCCGGCAGAAGGTTTCTGAGTTGAGTATCACGTAGGTTAAATGAACGAAAGAAGAAATATTGAGCTAAAATGTTAAAAAATGCATACGCTAGTAAGATTTGCAGAAATATTAATCCAACATAATTTCTCTTAATTAAAAACAAAAATATCTATAAAAAATTCTACTTCTACTCTACTCGAAATATATTGTGTCAAAAAAAAATTAAAATTCGATCTGTAACAATATTAATACAAAACAAAAGGCATTTATATAAAAAAAAAACGATTTATAACCCACCTGTATAAAAAACCAACCCATGAAATTGATTACTATAATCTGTACTCACCCTCACGTTGGTTTTTGTCATGATAAAAAATAATTTTTATTCTTACAGTCTATTATTAAGATACCCTACAGAGAAACCTTTCAAATATTTGATAATCTCAATTAAAATTTGAATAGATTAACATCGAAGGCAACAAAAGAAGGTATGGACCAGTAAGGGCGAATAGAATAGGGTTAACCTTTGAAAAAAAAAATGTTTTTTTTTTCGAATATAATACGTAGGCTCAAATTAATAACACCATAATTATGTCCTTTAAGTAGCATTAATGTTTAAGGAAGAGTTATAAATTAATTAAAAAAAAAAAAGATTATTGAATACCTAAAAGTCGTTCCATTATGAATGTATATACAGGGTGGTTCATTAAGAGAAATTTTATTACAAAATACAAAGATACATTCTGGCAACGTAAAACTCATTTATTTCATCCTGTCCAGTAAATAAACTTCCCTATAATCAATTCGGCGCCGGTAAGTAAAACATTACGGTATCATGTACTGTAATGTGATGTGTTGCCTAGCAACTCTGCTCTGATTGCTTTAGGGAAGACAATTACGTTTAATTTTTGACATTTAAAAACACTATAAAAACTATAAAATAAAAATTTGACATTAACTGACACTTAAGGTAATTTGACGTAACTAGTCATGTTACGAACTATTTTTAAAATTTTATGAATTTATTAATTTATAAAAACAGGATGAAATAAAATATAATACACATGGTCGTTAGGTGTTATTACAGTACTCGTTTTTATTTCCAGACTCGACTCCTACGTCGCCTTGTCCGTAAACTAACTCGTACTGTAATAAGTCACCTACCGACCTTGTAACGTATAATACTATTATATGCCGTTTGAAAGCTAATTGATTCCTAAATTTTGATTATTTTTACACATTTTTGTCATTTGTATCAATAACAAATATGGTCGTTTGAATAGATAACAAAATTTGAATAATTTTAAGCACATATATTCATTATTATTGAGATACAGAATATTTTATTACAAACTAGCTTTTCCGGTGAACTTTATCGTAGTGCCAAACAATCAATGATTCCTTTTTCTCGTTTTTAATTTTGATGTGAAACATCTATAGCCGCACGTGAATCAGATTTTTTGCGTGGCGACGGTGACGTATGATTCGTATGACGTAAAAAACCTAACGCATCGATAATATATAATAAAGAGATGTACTGATACCTTATATGAAATTGGTCTCATGTTTTGAGCGACGCCGACGGTGGCGCGCCAACAATAGGGGGAAGAAGCTCATCGATTCAAAAATTTGGCGGGACAGGGTATGAATTGTTTCATAAAAACCTAACTTGATTCCGCCTACTATCTATTCTATATATATAAAAATGTTTGTTTGTATAGGCAACATAATATAGGTACCTACATATTTTGCTGACCTGTAAAATTGACAGCTTGTTAATCAAAATAGATTGTTGGTGAATAGTCCCTGTAAAATTTGTGTATAAAGTGTTTGTTTTAAATATGAATAAACAAAGTGTTAATAAAGAAAGTGATGAAAAAATATTGAATAAAAATGAGTGAGTACCTACCTACTCTATATACATTAGGGTGTCCGTTATTTCCCAAATTTGGTTTTGTTCTCCAAACACCCATCAAATTTTTAGATTATAACCTAACAAAAATTATCAGACCCAAACCAGCCCTTAATATTCACATTAACCCGTGCCTAAATCATAATACATTTCCCATTTAAATACCGTTTAAAAGTTATTCAACGATAAAGTTGTATTCATAGTTAAATTCATCATTTTCCTATTTTTTATTTACTATCGCTTTTTGTTTATACTAAAATTATGAAGTAACTACAATTATATTAATATAGTAACGTACTTCTATATAAATTTGTGTTTTAATAATTTCCTTTTTTAAGATTATTGAATTTAAGGCAATTAAATAAAAAGCTAAACGAAATCACGTTTTAAATTTATTTTCGTTCTGTAATCTAACGACATCTGTGAGCAATCTGAGAAAACAAATAAATATTGTGATACCATTGTGATACTATTATTTATAAGCGATAATATACTTTATTTTGTATCCAAATTTTGTATTTGTTAATTTTATTACCTATATATTTGATATAAATAAAAATTATGGTGAAAATTACAAAAAAAATCGTGAATTTAACTCTGATGACAAATTTATTGCAAATTTCCTACAAGAAATAGATATTTAATTATTTTTAGCTACATTTGTTTCAGTAAAAAAAATTAACGACAAAAAGTGCAAAAATGCCATGTTATTTAAATTGGAAATGTCTTATGATTTAGGCACGGGTTAATGTCGATGTTTCACATCTGCCAGGCGTCCCGTGACAGCTCACATTTTTTTTTTCCAATTTTTACTATTTTTTTATTGTTTTCCATTTTGTCTATTTCAGTCAAATTTTAAAATTTTTTAAATCATTTCGAGATTTTGTCATTTTTTTTTTCAGTTAATTCAATTTTCTACATTTTTTGTTTATTTAAAATGTTGTAATATTTTCTCGATTTTTCTTTTTTTCCTCTTTTATGCTTTTTTAATTATTTTTCATTTTACTTTAGTTTCTTAGTTTCTTATTTGTTATAGTATAACTAGACCAACTTGGATAGGAATTATTTTTTACGATTTTACCAGGGGAAACTCAAAAGAACGTCATTATATGAACGAACCTAGTAAAATATCTATTTAATGTTGCTTTTAACTGCCCGACTTACACCTGTACGCCCATGAAGAGAATTCTTGGAACTTCGAAAAGAGCGTTGACCACGCCTATTCAAGTGGTTTTGGATAAACTATACCAGTGTTTTACCCATTTTTTTTTTGTTTCCTATTTTGTTCTTCTTTCTATTTATAAAATTTTTTGCTTTTTTTTGTTCTTATTATTCTTTTACCTTTTTTGTTTTCTTTTTCTACTTTTCCGTATTTTCTTTTTATATTATTGTTTTTTAATTTTTTGTCCAAAAACTATAATGGCAAATATTAATGAAACACCCTGTCAAAAAGTTTTACACAGAAGGTATAATTCAGTACCCAAGCCTATAGACTATTATACCTTATAAAAATAATAAAAAGCCTCGTGCTACAAAAAAAGGAACAGATGGAACGTGCCCTTTTTGCCGGAAATGCTTCAAATTTATACTCCACCCTGACTTTTATTCACAGGTAAAGTATATAATTATGCAAAATAATGTAATACATCAGATTAGTAACTTTTTTGTGTATTTTTTTTAGTTAAGGGTCGATAACGATTAAGGGAATTATAGAGGTTAAACATGTTGAAAAAAAATTATAAAAGGTCGTTTTCACGATTGGGTTTTTAAATGGTTATAAAGTAATTGCACTGTTTATAAATCCATTAATAATTACAAAAAAAAATTAAATAAAAACAGTATTTATCTCAATTATAGATTTAATAAAGACTAGGTGTACCTGCGACGCGACGTCGTTCGCGTGGCGTGTTGATTGTTGTTTAAAAATTTCTTCACTCACCCCATTAAAGGGGTAGGAGAAGATTTTTTTTATACACCAGATGTTATGTTGAAAGAAGACAAATACATCTGTGAAAACCGCATTTGAATCGGATCAGTAGTTTTCATGTGATACGCGCACAAACATATAGATAGACAGACAGACGTACAAAAAAAATCTAACCACATTTTTGGGTTCTATATCGATGTAGGTACCTGTGACTTCGTTCGCATGATGTATAGATTGTTGTATTAAAATTTCTCCCCCCCCCCCACACCGTAAAAGAGTTGGGAAAGAAATTTTCATACACCAGATGTTAAGTTAAAAGAAGACAAATACATATGTGAAAACCACATTCAAATCGGATCAGTAGTTTTCATGTGATGCGCGCACAAACATAAAGATAGACAGACAGACAGACGTGCAACAAAAAATCTAACCACATTTTTGGGTTCTATATCAATGTACCCGTGACGTCGTTCGACGTATAGATTGTTGTATAAAAATTTTTTCCCCCACACCGTAAAAGTGGTTTTCCCAACATTTCCCTTCACTGCTCTGCTCCTATTAATTGTAGCGTGATGTACCTAAAGTATCCTATAACCAGCACAGCAGTATGAAAAATAATTGTACCAAGTTTCGTTAAAATCGGAGTAGTTTTTGTTTCTATAACGATTATACAGACAGACAGACAAAAATTTTATTGATTGCGTTTTTGGAATCAGTATTAATCCCCAATCATCCCCAGATACTTATTTTGGAAATATATTTCATGTACAGAATTGACCTGTCTACAGATTTATTATAAGTATCGATAAATAAAAAAGTCTTATAAATAGTTGTTATATCTTTATATTATGCATCTCTGTATAGAAAATTATAGTTATTATCCTAACAAGTGCGGAAAGTTATACTTTCCCGCACGCGAACTGCAGATGCCCGAACGACGCGAAGCGGAGTTCGGGCAAGCAGTTTAAGTGCGGGAAAGTTAATTTCCGCAAGTGTTAGGATCAATACTTTATACAACTACTGCTCTGGAAGTAGAATTTAAGAGGAATATAACAAATAATTTTTTCTTTTGACACATCTGGCAATAAATTTGTTGTTGCATTTTTACCTGATTCAACTAGTTCAGGTGGAGTTAAACATCTTGTTAAATCGACCATTATTTTAAATAGTACACTTTTTTTAATTACCTACACTTTCTTTTTGCGTTTAATACAGTTGCGTTGTGACAGTTGTGACATAAATTAAAAAGGGTTAGGACTGATCGAGTAGTCTCTCTAGTCAAATAACAGATAGTTTAGGTGGAATCCGTGTAGTTATGTGGTCATAACCGAACATGTGCGTTTATGCAATACATATAGTCAAGTATGCGACTATTGTGTACTTCGGAGATGACATACTGCGCTCGAAAAGTCAACTTCCAGAGCAGGCGTTGTATAAAATGTATTAACATCATAAAAATTTATATCCGAACGTAATGGAAATGCTTCTGGCAGAATTCCAGCTCTACTTAAAATTTATTCGATTTATAATTTTTACAAATTGCTTCTTCATAATTCTTGAAAATTTGTATTTTGTATACTACAAAATTCCCTAGTTATTATGGTAAACGACATTGCTTTTCTATTGCTAACTCAGAATATAATAGAATATAACTGGAAACTGTATATAATGGTATTGTTCGCAGAATAATAGAAGTATAATAATGGAGCGGATTTATCTCAATTTTCTGTGTATTTTCTTAATCAGAGAACTAGTTTTATAAGCTAACGAGTTCGTTAAATCTACAAATAAAACAATAGAAACCAATTTTATTTAAAATTTGTGTTTTTAATTAATTCAACATAGAAGTAATATTAAATTATTACAATTTACTCCAGCATTATTCAAAGCCAGAGCGAGAAATTTGAGTTTCTGGTACACGAATGTAAATTAAATTTAGTGCAGTTTGTTAGAAACATAGTTCCAAGTTCGCGTGACATTAAACCTTCCTGCTGACATTATTCCAATTTTCGATTCGATTGAGGTTTCAACCACCTCACTAACTAAATCAGTTGTTTTATGTAGCATATTCCAAATAGATCATCGATTAACATCTCTAGGGTATTAAAATAAATATTGATTTAATTAAGGAAGTGTAACGGGATAACCGAATAAGGAAAGGACCTTAACTTGAAAGACTGTTTTTAGGTTATTCTAGAAACATGATTTAATCTAGTCAGTATATGTCTAGAGATTTCTAGAATAACCTAAAAACAGGCTTGCAAGTTAGGTCCTTTTTTTATTCGGTTATCCCGTTACACTGCACTCTCCTAAGATTCATTCCTCCTGGAATGTTATTTTCTAAATCGGGATCCCGCACACTCCTTGAGCCAGCCAAACCATCTTGTAGGAGCTGCTACACATCTCTACTGTGATTTCCCTGGTAAGGCGCCAACCGAGCTTGATGGACCACGACGGGTTTCCCTCTGGGAATTTTCACAATTCGATAAATGACATCGTTAATCTTTTTTTGATGGTGTATGGACCTTCCCAATTCTTCTGTAATTTGGGACAAATGCCTCGACGTTTCCCACGCACCAGGTTGGGTATATTCTCCATTTGAGTTTGAAGATCGGCGACATATTCTTCACGGGCCACTTCTTCACCAGGTTGACAACCAAACACCAAGTCACATGGTAGACTCATTTCTCTACCGAACAGGACCTTCGCAGGTGTTTGGCCTGTTGATTCGTTAATAGCCGATCGAATTGCCTTTAGAAATAGGGGAATATATCAATCCCAATCCCTCTGACACTCTGACACCACTTGGACAGATAGTTGGCTGTAGTCCGATTCATTTGTTCCACCATTCCATCAGACTGAGGGTGCATCGCTGTGGTTCTCGTTTTGTGGATGCCTAATCTTTGGCAAACTTCTTGAAACAGCTTGCTCTTAAAATTTCTTCCTTGGTCTGAATGTAATTCTAGTGGTACTCTAAAAGGGCTTACGAATTCTTCAACTAATATATCTGCTAAAGTGGTGGCTTTCTGATTGGGAACTGCGTAGGCTTCAACCCATTTAGTGAAGTAGTCCATTACAACAAAGATGTAGGTACTTATTACCTACATCTCTCTGTGGAAGTGGCCCCAATACATTTACTGCGATTCTTTCAAAAGGACTTTCGACCAGGTATTGTTGCAAAAGGAATAAAAAAAATGGCAAAAATAAACAAGAAGAGAGAAAAATTTGGATGATGAAAATATTCTGGATTTGTCATTATGATGCAGTTTTTAATAATAAAAGGAATTTCGTATATATGTTAACATTTTCTAGCGCATTATTATTTTTGTCACATAAAAATAGATAAAGCAATTATTTTGTTGATATATGCCAGTTTGCTCATAATATACGAGGTCTATTCGAAAAGATACGACCGCGCTGGCGTTATTTTCCTTCACAAGCGAGTGTGAACCTTCAAAGTAATTCCTATTTGATTCCATTTTTCAAAGTAGTCCAGAAAGTAGCCTTGAGTATCCTTGTCGCATTATCTTCAATCGTCTTTTTGTCACCAGGCTGGTGACTTGAGCGTTTTTTTTTTTCAAATTTGTGACAACTAAAAGACACTTGGTGTTATATCGGGGTTGTATGGGTTTAGATGAGTAGTATGTTTAGTTAAAAACTGTTGCACAAGATTGCGTAGGCACATTATAGTAATAGAAAAGACAATTCCTGTTGAACAAAAATACGGCCGTTTTCTTTAAACTGCATAACACAATCATTTTAGATTTCACCGAAAAATTTCTTATTAATCTAAGAATGGCCAAAACGAGGATTACCATCAATAGATTTGCGACTAATTTTGAAACGATTATACTGTCACTTACGATGTTAATTTAACAGTTTTATATTTCACTGTATTATTTTGTATTGTAAGTATCCATGTCAAAGTCAGTACGTTAGATCTCAAGGCGAGCTTATATAGTTTGATTTTTATTCTTACGTAGAATATCAATTGGCTATATAAAAAAGTGTTGTTGAGGTCAGACTCGGAGAGTCCGGAGTCTGAGGTTGTCTGGAAAAGTTAATATTTAGGGTGCTCTAAAACAGACCCTTGGGTCTGGGCCGTAGAGACTGTTGACATATTTTTTCGTGCTTAAGCGTGACATGCCACCATGTATTTTAATTAAGATTAGTTAAGATTATTGTATTTAGTTATTTCTTATTGATATTTTTACTATTTATTTTTATTGTGCACTTGGTTAGATTTCTGCCTTCATAAGGTTACCTACCAGGTGGTTAGATAACCAGGACCTGGGTGGGAAGTCCCAAAATACTAGGCCACATATCTATCCCCCCAGCTAGACAATACCACTCTTTTATTTGTGTTTCGTTCATTTACCATCCCCAATGACGTTCTGCATCATTTGAATACTTTCCAAAGAAATTGTTTCTAGTTTAAAGTAACATTTGAAGCTAATTTGTTGATCTGATCTTCCAATCATTTTTAACAATAGCAAAATCTGATTAAGGCAATAAAGGCTTGTAAATAAATATATGGTGTGCCGGAACTATACGTCCCGTAGTTGTCAGTGAGCAACCGATACATTCGTGATGCTTTATTTTTTCGTTCTTATTTCCAGCACAGAGATATAAAAGCAGGTTGGATACTTTTCAGTCAGACCTCATATTTGATAAAATTCAAAGTTTTAAGCTTTGAATTACCTTCTGTAATCTATTGCCAGATTTTTCTTTCGTATATAAAGACATGTTATTTGTTTACAGTTGGTGTATTTTTATCCAACAATTATAATTGTACGACACTGTAACATTATTGGATTTTAATTCCTCACTTCCATGAATTTTAATCTATTGGCTTAATAATGAATAATGGTCACAATATATTTTCACGTTAGGTAACATTAAATTTTTGAATGTCAGAGTCGGTTTTTCACAAAGTGAAGTGATAAAAACTTAATAAGATATATGTTATATATACAGAGTGTGTCCCGGAAAATAGATTTTGTGATATAATAATTTCTCTAACGCTTTTAACGCTTTTAAATGTCTT
This sequence comes from Altica lythri, assembly GCA_964028335.1. Lineage (NCBI taxonomy): Eukaryota > Metazoa > Arthropoda > Insecta > Coleoptera > Chrysomelidae > Altica > Altica lythri. The sequence goes on along the minus strand of OZ034808.1, from coordinate 15,525,795 downwards.
TCTTTAACGTTTACCACGACCGGCAGAACATCCCGTAAGAAGCATGGCATCATTTACAATACAATTTAGCTAAGCTTTTCCAATTTTGTACGATTGTTACAATTTTTCATGTTTTTCCAATTTTTTCCGATTATTTGTGATTTTTTAAATTTTAATTATTTTTTTACCCACTTTCTTAGATTTTTCGTACAATTAATTATTACTTTGAAAAGTGTAAAGCGTTTTGTAATTAAAGAATTTAATTTTTCTTTAAATTAATTTACAATTATTTTATTTAGTACCTATAAAATAAAATAAATATATATTTACGTATACAATATTTGAATTACTTTTGTGTAAAATTTAGACCGGTCCTGTTGCATAATATACGTCGCCTATATTTTTTTGTAATGGATCTTTCTAATCGGAGGTGTTAACACTGTGGACCGTTTTCGAATATTTCCCATTAACCTGTCAGCGTGACGAATGTTGAAATTTATATATAATTTATAATAATGCCGTGGCAAGAATTATGACATGTTTACAGATGTTATGTAGATATTTTTGTTCCGCCTTTAACTACAGTTCCAAAACAATATTATGTAATTGTTATTTCCTGTGTTAATTCCTGATATTAGATCGTAGAAAATATTACATATAAGAATAAAAAATATAAACAACTTGATTTGGAGCAATTTAAGGAGAATATAACCAATTTTGTGCATTGTTTTATAAATATGGATGAAACTAAACTGAAACAAAAATGTTTATAGTGGACTGAAGCTGGTTCTTCAGCTACCAAAATAGGTGAACTCAGAACGATCACCAAAAAAGGTTATGGCATTAGTTTTTTGAGATGTAAAAGGGGTTTTGTTAATTGATTATCTTGAAAAAGGTAACACAATTAACTCTGAATATTATTGCGACCTTTTGGATCAGTTGAAAAAAAAATCAGAAGAAAATTATCATTTTTATTAAGACAATCCAAGTTTGTTGACCATGGCTAAATTGAAGGAGTATTTACCAAATTTGGCTCCTTCGAACTATTACCTCTCCAGAAACTTAAAACTTCCTAGAAAGCGTTTTTCGTCCAAAAAAGAATATTGCATCCTTGGTACAATATTTTGCAGAACTTCCGAAAAATCATTACAGAGATGGTATAAAATGACTGGAGGATCATTAGAATAAGTATGTTTCAGCTGAGGAAGATTATATAGAATGTATGTATGTATGTATGTGGTGTTAGGGGTAACAGATACACCTGCGACCTATAAGATCTATTGTGTCCCCCTTTTCTTGCTATAATTCTGATGATTCATCAGACTTATAGCAGCTCTTCTAGTCCTATCTTCCTTAGAAAGTTTAGGATATCATTGGGTTTTAAATTAGGTAGTTCTTCCCTTTTTATTTCGGATGACCCTAGGTATTTGACCCTAGAAGTACTTAATGCCATGCATTCTGAAAGTATGTGTATTGTGGTTTCATCCTCTACCTCACAGAATCTGCAGTTTGCTTCATCTTCTAATCCTAGTTTCTTCATGTGTCCTCAGTAGAAAGGGATGCACTTCAGCACACTTTGACCTTTGAACCTGTGACGTCATCTGACAACTTTAGCGACAAAAAAATGTTATTTTATCGTTTCTAAATTCATGAACGTCACAGTTCCAAATGTGAAACGCCAAAACGTCAAAATAGCGCTAAAATTTGTCGCAATAACGGTTTACAAAATTGGTAAGAAGAAATTTTCGATTTACATGTACTTCTTATGGAAAAATGTCGTTTCAAAGTGACAAATTTTAGCGCTATTTTGACGTTTTGGCGTTTCACATTTGGAACTGTGACGTTCATGAATTTAGAAAGGATAAAATAACATTTTTTTGTCGCTAAAGCTGTCAGATGACGTCACAGGTTCAAAGGTCAAAGTGTGCTGAAGTGCATCCCTTTCTACTGTCCTCTTAATCGACAGTGACCGGTTAGTATTCCTGTTATAATTCGGAGGTTTTTCTTACTCAGGTTAAGTCAACTGTGAGATCTCTTCTGGTTATAGTTTCCCAGGAGCGTCTTCGATTGTCTTAGTCCTTCTAGATCATTCCAGTACTTGGATTTTTCGCTATCCATTTTTTCCTTAGTTTTTCTAAGATTGTACTACTGTTGATTCCACAGAAAGCTTCTGGTCCCAGGTATGGGGTTTCAGCTCCTTTTTTGCCAGCTTGTCTGCTGTTTCATTTCCTTCTATTCCTACGTGTCCTGAAACCCATAGGAGGGTAACAGTGTTATTCTGTTCTAGTTCATTTAATTTGCCTAGGCATTCCCAGACCATCTTCGAACTGATTGTATCTGAGTTCAGAGCTTTGATGGCTGCTTGACTATCTGACATGATTACAATCTTCTGTCTACGATAGTTCCTTTCAATGTTAAATTCTATGCATCTTTCGATGGCACGAATTTCCGCTTGAAAGATGCTTGGGTACGTACCCAAGCTTTCTGAGTATTTGGTTGTAGGTCCAAACACCCCTGCTCCTGTTTCTTTATCTGTCTTGGAGCCGTCCGTGTACGATTTTATGGCGTTTTGGCTTAGCCCCAATATGGTGTTTTCGTCCCATTCAGATTTGCTTCCCAATTTAGTGGTAAATTTTCTTACAAGATTATATAGAATAGAAAAACCAGTTTTAGTAAAAATTTCACACTCGTCCAATTTTACTTTCAAAACTATTTAACCAACTGTACATTCTTCCTGGACTATTTTCTGCAAATTTTAAATCAATATCATCTACCCGTTTAAAAGAGATAGTTTCTAAATATTGTTTAGCGCCTGTGATGGCTTATCACAAACTTGTTTTACATGATTCATCGGAAAGTACTTATTTAGATTTGAAAAAAGAATGTTTTCTAGTTGAGTAAACAATTTTTACCTTTTCTCGTTCAGTCTATTTACAGATTTCAACTTCGTTCGTATTTAAAGTTGATCGCACATGACAATTTGAAAAATGATTATCGGCAAATTGACCTAGTTAGTTTGTAGTGAGTATTCGGAAATTGTAAATTTTCCAGATTGCATGTATGTTTCAGAATCGTGTTTATTCAAATTTTTATAACTCAATTATATGAAATCTTACTATAGTAGGTTTTGTAAAGTTTATGATTTTTGAAGTTATACTTCTATTCATGCACTCGATTTGTGTGGGGTTAAATGGGAAAAATCATTACATATGTAATGGTGTGAGTAAGAGAGAGACAGTAACACATATAAGGTATATTGGTCGTTAAAAACAAAGATGAAATATTTACCATATGTTAATTCATAACTATAAGTCCTTTAAATAAATATTCAGTGCATTGAAAAGAGATAGATATACAAAAAATAGTCTGATCTAATGTTTTGGAATATCATAGTGACGTATTACATTGTATTTGACAGATTATTTTATAATTCTGTTACGTAAGTAAACATATAAAGTTTAGTATTTTATATTAATAATATTAATATTAATATTCAGTAATGAGTATTGTATTGTAGTCCATACTACCGTCACATGGTGGCATTATATCCTGCACTATGCTTTTGAGGTTGTTGGCTACATAAGAGACAATAGGTAGAAATATTACAACTCGGTAAGTATTCCAAATGGGTTCAATTTATGTACTCGGGATTTTTGGGGTCGCTGAACACGAATATCATAATGTCGAAAGTCTCTGCGGCACTTGGTGCCTAGAGTATTTACCTCTTCTCCTGGTGTTTTATGTAAATTTTGTACAAAATTACACTTGGAACTCGGCTGTTTTTTGGGTCACTGAATACGAATATGATAATGGCGATGGTGTCCGAAACACCTGGTACTTAAGACGGACTTCGTCTCCAGGAAATGTTATACAAATTTGATACAAAATGAGTGTGTCCTCGGTACTAGGAGGTTTTTGAGGTCGCTGAACACGAATATCATATAATGATTTTGCTAATCATTCGCATAAAAATTTATGAATCCGAGCGCGTGCACAGAAGTATAACTTCTGCCGGCAGTCCCACTGACTGCCACACCCTTTTTTTATCGAAACAACTTCTAAGTATTTGTTTATCGATGTGTGAATATATTCTAAAAGCTAAAGTGTAAAGAGAGACAATTAAATGGGTCTTTGTGCCATTGATCTTATTGTGGCATGATAAGCATTATCAATCAATTAACGGACAAACGGCCGTTTAATTACCCTCTGGTTATCACGGATTACGGAATAATCAATGCATGTATTTCCCGAAACATCTTGTTATATTAAAATATATACACATATTAACAAACAAATAAACACAAAATATATTAATTATATGTTATAGTGATAAAAACATCAATAATATTATTAAAAATATTCTAAGAAAGGCATTATATTTACTGATTAGGTATAAAGCGTCAATAAAATAACAATTTTTAAATTAAAAAAAAGAGTGTACGTGTAACCTTTACGCGCGATTGAAGTAAAACTTTTTGACGTACGTATCGGAAAATAAATATTTAATTTCAATTTAATCATATTTATTGCCTATATAATTTACAAAAAAATTAGATGTTATATTTATATTATTCATTAGAAATAGGAATTTGAAAGTTATCATTATTTTTTTTATATATGAAATAATAGGTTTATGATAACTAAAATGTAAAACATAGATTTTACTCTCTAAATACCATTAATGTTGTAACGGGATAACCGTAAAGGAAGGGACCTTAATTTGAAAGATTGTTGTTGACAGTTGATTTTTAGAAGTTTGTAAAAAAATCAACTGACCATTTTAAATAATGTTCTAGAAAATTCTAGAAACTTCTAAACACACTAACTGGGAAGAACTGATGTTGTACAACATAGAATTGACACTGGTGATGCACGTCCGATTCGACAGGTACCCCGAAGGATGCCTCAAGTTAAAAAGGAAGAAGCAGACAGAGCCCTTAAAGAAATGATTCAAAATGGCATAGTCGAACCATCCAGTAGTCCGTGGGCTTCTCCTGTGGTATTAGTGAGAAAGAAAGACGGATCAATGCGGTTTTGTGTCGACTATCGAAAGCTAAATGATGTCACTAAGAAGGACAGTTATCCTCTGCCAAGGATTGATGATGCCCTCGACGCTTTGGCGGGTTCTACTCTGTTTTCTACCTTGGACCTCAAAAGCGGATACTGGCAAGTTAAAATGAATCCTGCAGACAAAGAAAAGACTGCCTTTACCAGTGGATCAGGGTTATGGCAATTCACAGTCCTTCCATTTGGCCTCTGTAATGCTCCTGCGACGTTTGAACGACTAATGGAGAACATCCTGCGGGGTTTGTCATGGGAAACTTGTCTAGTTTATCTAGACGACATCATCATAATGGGTAAGACCTTTAAGGACCATTTATCTAACCTGGAAGAAGTTTTTAAAAGATTACAGAACGCTAATCTAACATTGAATGTTAAGAAATGCCACTTGTTTCAGAGACAGGTCAACTATTTAGGACATAACGTAAGCAAGGATGGCGTTGCTGTTGACCCCGCTAAGATACAAGCCGTTCAGGAATGGCCAATCCCTATCGACAAACATCAGCTCCGGAGTTTCTTGGGTCTTTGTTCCTATTACCGACGATATGTCAAGAATTTTGGAGACATCGCCAAACCCTTGACACGTTTGACAGAACAAGATAAGTCCTTCTGTTGGGATCAGGAATGTCAAAAGGCGTTTGAAATATTGAAGAAACAGCTTACGTCAGCACCTGTTCTTGCTTATCCACTTCCTGATGGTAAGCTTATTTTGGACACCGACGCCAGCAATGTGGGAATTGGAGCCGTCTTGTCACAGCTACAAGACGGTAAGGAAAGAGTGGTTGGTTACTTCAGCAAAACTTTATCGAAAGCTGAAAAGAACTACTGTGTAACTCGGAGGGAACTGTTAGCAGTTGTAAAATCCGTCGAACACTTTTATAAATATCTGTATGGCAGAAAATTCCTGATCAGAACAGACCATGCTAGTTTAAAGTGGCTACTTAGCTTTAGGAACCCAGAAGGACAGATAGCAAGATGGCTCGAAAAACTGCAGGAATATGATGTTGAAATCGAGCACAGACCTGGAACCAGACATCGTAATGCTGATGCACTTTCCAGAAGACCATGTCGACCTGATTGCCCCCATTGTACCCGTATGGAGCAGAACGAGGAAAAACTTGCCTTAGTTAAGGTTGTGCCAGAAGACGAGAGCTCTATGCTGGAGGAGCAACAAGAAAACGATCCCGTTCTGAGAAAGATTAGGGAGTGGAAGAGAATGGACCGTCGTCCGTTGTGGAGAGAGATATCCTCATCCTCTCCTGCTTTAAAAGCATACTGGTCCCAATGGAACTCTTTAATTTTGGACGAAGGGCTCGTTAAAAGACTTGTAGAAAATTCCGAGGGCACAGAAACAAGGAAACAAATAGTGGTCCCAAGAAATGCTGTACCGGAAATTTTAAAACAGATGCATAATGATAGTTCTGGAGGACATCTGGGTATCACGAAAACGCTGCAAAAGATCCGAGATAGATTTTACTGGGTAAATTGCACTAATGATGTTAAAGATTGGTGTCGTAAATGCACTACATGTGCTGCCAGTAACGGTCCGCACCGAAAACCGAAGGCGGAAATGCAGCAATACCTGGTTGGAAGTCCTTTTGAAAGAATCGCAGTTGATGTATTGGGGCCACTTCCACAGACCGATGTAGGAAACAAGTACATCTTTGTTGTAATGGACTACTTCACTAAATGGGTTGAAGCATATGCAGTTCCCAATCAGGAAGCTACCACTTTAGCAGATATATTGGTTGAAGAATTCGTAAGCCGATTTGGGGTACCATTAGAATTACATTCAGACCAAGGAAGAAATTTTGAGAGCAAGCTGTTTCAAGAAGTTTGCCAAAGATTAGGCATCCACAAAACGAGAACCACAGCGATGCACCCTCAGTCTGATGGAATGGTGGAACGAATGAACCGGACTATAACCAACTATCTGTCAAAAGTGGTGTCAGATTGTCAGAGGGATTGGGATCGACATATTCCACTATTTCTAATGGCAATTCGATCGGCCATCAACGAATCAACTGGCCAAACGCCTGCGAAGGTCCTGTTCGGTAGAGAAATGAGGCTACCATGTGACTTGGTGTTTGGTTGTAAACCTGGTGAAGAAATGGCACGTGAACAATATGTCGCTGACCTTCAGAATCGAATGGAGAATATACACAACCTGGTGCGTGGAAAACTACAATTATCTAGTGATCGGATGAAGAGGTACTATGACACACGGACAATGGAAAAGAGTTACCAAGTTGGAGATTTAGTCTGGCTCTATAACCCCCGACGGCGTCGAGGTATTTGTCCCAAATTACAAAAGAACTGGGAAGGTCCTTACTCCATCAAGAAGAAGATTAACGATGTCATTTATAGGATCGTGAAAATTCCCAGAGGGAAACCCGTCGTGGTCCATCATGATCGTTTGGCGCCTTACCAGGGAAACCACAGTGGAGATGCGCAGCAACTCCAAGAAAATGGTTTGGCTGGCTCAGGGAGTGTGCGGGATTCCGATGTAGGAAATAACATTCCAGGAGGAATGAATCTAAGGAGGGGGCAGTGTAACGGGATAACCGTAAAGGAAGGGACCTTAATTTACGGTTATCCCGTTACAATGTATTTGAAACCGTTTGAAAATTTAATAAATAAATTTCGAAAATTTAAGCACCTCCCATAGCTGAAATTACACAGTTACTTCCATCAGAATCTTCCGTTAGAATCCAACGTTAGAGTTACCCCTAGTCGCGCCTAAAGAAGTTTTGCTTGAATAATAGGTAAACAATTTTAAAAATATGCACACATTACGTTTAGAATGTGTGATTTTGTAGCTGTATCTACCTTATTGTAATACAACACAAGAGCCTTCGATAATTAGATAACCATTTCATTTTGTAGCATTTTATAGCATATTCCATAAAATTTAAAATCCTGAGTTAAGTTTGTTTCCTTTACGTCTACGAAGGATCTGTTATTGGTGGTAAAAGATCAGCCATCTTGACTAGTGGTTTTATGGCCTTTATGGCTACCTAACCAAACCTAAAATAAGTACCTATAAGAAAGTGTTAAAATATTTCGAATATTATTATTTTATGAACAAAAACGTGCAACATGCTTCTTTACTCAACGTAAAGATTCCGTATAAACAATTATTTACTATTATAATATGTATGTGTATAAACTTACTTAATCAAATCATAATGAATGTGGCTGTCTCGTCATTTTTTCATTTTGGTCATTTTTCTTCAAATCTTTCTGGCGCTTATAATATGCCCTTTGACGTTCACAATTTCTTTTTCTTTTTAGCTCTTTAAGTCTATAAAACGAAAATAGCTAGGTATAAATAATAGGTATAAATAATTAGGTATAAATAGTGTAATTACACACCAAAAATAAAATGTATGCATATAGATTATAGGTACTCACTATTTTCATTCAATATTTTTTCATCACTTTCTTCATTAATAAATCCACTTTGTTTATTCATATTTAATACAAACACTTTATACACAAAAAACTACCAGCAATGTATTTTGGTTGACAAGATAACAAGCTGTCAATTCATACAATTACAGATTTAATTTTATTTAATATAGTAGGCAGAATCGCATGAGCGCCGCCAGGATTATTTTCAGTGAGGTGCATCTGCATCTACACACTATTATGATCTAATATATATGGGCTGGGTGCGAAGGATAGGGTGGGAGAACCACGAATCGATTGCAGCGCTCACCGTGGCTAAAAAAGGAACTTACGGCGGACGATTAATCACTTTTTACTAAGGATTTTACATGGATTTCACTTATCCATGCGTCGATTTAAAAAGTAAATAAACCTTCGTCACGAAACCTGCTGTACAGTCAACTGCAACAACAATGGCAAAAATAGTGATCAGAAATTCTATAAATTTCCATAAAAAGTTGGAAACGAGAACAACGTATGAAGTAGTGGATAATCGCTATCAAGAGGAAAAAGCTAATAAGCTAACTTAAAAAGCAACATTTTAAATATTTGCTATATTTAGTAGATACCTATGTTGTAGGAAGCATCACGTTTTATTTTTACGTCTTGCACATGTTAAGCCAAAACTAATTCTTTACCTTTGTTCGTTGTTTGAGGTTGGAAAGTTATGTCGTGAGTGATTGCTTGAAAAACAGTTTTAATTATTAATTTGGCCATGTTTAACTGAAAATACACAAAACGTCTGCATTATTAACGGCATTATAATCATATTATTATCATCTATAATGCGATAATCGATTAAATTTATTTATTTTTTTAATTACTTCATGTGAAGTCCGCCGTGATAAAGCCCATCTATACTACCCAAAATTTAATGATTTTGACATTTTAGACGGAAAATAAAAAAGATAAATATTATTATCGACGCTATAGATTTACATGATCAATACATTTGGGTAGAAAACTAATAAATTACGATGTTTCATTGGAAATAATTATTTGTTTACTTACTTTTCGTAATGACAGTTAGCCATTTGATATTTCAAAGTCCGCCGTAATTGTAAACGCAAGGTGCCGCTGTCATCGCGCACCCAGCGGATAGAATGTAGAATGATTTGGACAGCAACCGCGACGCCTTTAGTTTTTATTCAAACAATAATTTAATAAAAAAATTAAAAAAATATATAATTTTCTGGTAAATTCAGGTATTTTTTTCCATAGCAGGGGGGTGCAAGCGCACCCTCTTGCACCCTGCTGCCAGCGCCCATGCAGAATCGTGTCAGGTATTTTGTATTAGGTTTTGTTTCCGGTTTCTGTTATTAGAATGACGTCACGTCCGTTAGAATAACTTTTTTACTCCTAGTCTCGCTAAAGAAGTTTTACTTCAAAAATAATCATCTAAAATTATATAGAACAGAATCTATTTCAGTAATTATTATAAACGTTAATTAATGATTTCTTTTTTGAATACCAATTTAGTGTTGGCGCCAGGCACAATTATTCGCCAATTTCATTTAGATGAACCCAACCAATTTTTTTTTGTAAATTGTGGTCCCCCAAATACGATTGTTTTAGATGGAAGTTTACTAGGGTGCCAATAAATTTATTATTAATAAATAGCTTGCTTTTTTCTTGTACTTTATTTCCGAGATATTTCATTTTTCTAGAACTGTGCGTAAAGTATTACCTTTACGCACGGTTTAAGGTTCATAAAGTTTAACTTTTTTTCATAAAATTATGCAAAGATTTTTACGTTGTTATTGGCCGAGGTTGTAAGGTGTTTACCTTCTACCCAGATGACTCGAGTTCAATTCCGGGTAAGTAAACTTTTTTTTTATTATTTAATTGTGTAAGTTTGTGTAAATATATTTAATTGTTAAATTATTGCAGTTTAATACATACAAAACTAGGTATTATATTCAGTAATTTTTCATTTGATTTTTAATATGACAGATATATCAGTTCATGAATAAGGGTAAGTATTTTTGTTTAAATGTAAGTAGGCTCTGACTGATTAACATTTCAATTAATTTATAATTCAAGCATTTCGCGTTTCTACGTACTGGTATTATAAGGTAAAATTAATTTAGAAAATAAATATTTTGTTATCTAAAATATGTTTTAAATATAATATTTTTTTCGCAGTAGTGTAGGTATTGTAAAAAAATTCGGTTGTAGAAAAAATATTGTATGCAACTCGTGCGTAAAAAAGGTCACTTTACGCACTAGTTGCATAAATAACTATTCCAAATTATTCTCCATTAAACTTTGAATTTTCTTGATATTCCAACGCTTATTATTCTTAATAGAGTGAAATTTTTACAGCTTGCCTTTTTACGAATTTTGTTGGTAAGGATAGTTTTTTACACGTAAATTTGAATCTTAATTTTTTTATTTTATTAAAATAAATATTATTGATATTCCTTAGTAAACCCATTACAGATATTAATTGCTATAATAACAGTAAACTATGGTTCTAAACTATATTTATTTAATCATAACATCTTCATTTTATACATAACACTTCAAATACTATTATATTTTTAACACCTAGAAAGTACAAAAGTAAATTTATGTTTCAGATTATCTAAAAAGGTTATTCAAACCATACCTAATCCTATTATGTACATGTATATAGATTTACAAAAGCTTACAACAGACTTAGGTAATATCTACCTATCTTCACTACTAACAAAAACACTTTTTGACTTGATTTTTCGCTTCGATCAATAACAATTACCTTTTTCTCCAAACGGCCCTTTGTTGAGTTCCTAAGAAATTTCGCAACTCTTTGTTTGGACGGCGCAGCTGGTACGTTTCATTTTGTGATCCCTTTTAAGGGCACTATATTTCGCTTTTACGTTTTACGGGTAAGTGGGAGGTAACAAAACATTAAAAATCTACCCATTCTTGTGCTAATAATGCTCTACGGATATTTCTCATATACGAAAAGGTCCGGCAATAAGTTTTAATGCCTCTTTGGGTAGTTTATGCAAGTGGGAATTTGGATCAAAACATTTTAGTGTTTCGGTTGAAGGTTTTTTACAAGTTTAGTCTTGTATTTCTTTTTAGCTAGATAAGTTTAGCAGTCTTAAGTTTTATCAGAAAATTTTATTAGTAGGTATCTTTGAAACTTGGGCATTTGGGCGATAGTGATTATTGACCGGGATTTTCTTTAAAATGGTTAACGACGCTTTTTGGATGGCCTCTTCGTCTTCGGTTCCTTATGGACAAATGTAGTCTACTGAACAGAAAAAAGTAGCGCAAGATGCCATATCTAGAGAGTAGGCGGAGTGGTTGATGGTTATAAGCAATTTTTTGTCAAAAATGGGACACAAGTGTCGATCGATGGCTCTTGGCCTCTTGGCCTTTTTAATAATGTCTCTAGAATGTTGATTTGAAGCAATTTATGGTTATTAGTAAGCTTGTGCGAAACAAACCGTGAACAAACCTTTTTCCTGTCTAAAATCTCGATCAAAATGCGATTGATTAAATGTTTAATTTTTAATTCTATTTGCATGTATCTTAATGAAGATTTTGGCTCATTTTTAATAAACAGTTACACTATTTCGACAGTTTCTGGCGTAATCACAAATTTCGTCTGGCCAACATGTCTCGACCCTCTTTAAACCGTGTGAACCACTCGTGCACTCAACTACGTGATAAACATTCATCAATGTAAACTTGTTCCAACAATCGATGCATTTCGGCAAATGTTTTACCAAGTTTAAATCAGAACTTAATATTGGTTCTTTGTTCGATGCTCATATTTCGACCGATGTTAAAAACGTATTTTCACTTTGCGACAGACCTAGTATGATCTTTTGGAATTTAAGTATTAAGGTAATAAATTACAATTGCAATTTTATATACAAAGGAAATGATTTATAGTACCTACCTACATGTATCTACCTAGTAAATTCAGATTCATGTTTGTAATATCTTCTATTTCTTAACACTATAATTTAATAGAAGTTCACAAACAACTTTGTATAAAAGAAATGTTATATAGTTTACGACGTCCATTTTGTGATATACCTACATTAATATAATCAAATTTCAATGTACATAAAGCGGATATTCTAAACTTTTGCTTCGTACTTCTCTCAAAGATTATCTCTCGACTGAAATGGTTCTTTGCTAAATGCCATTAAGAAGATTACGTCTAAGGATAAACTGAAAGTTAAACATGAGTGCGGATGTGGATGAAAAACCGTAGACGTAAAGCGGCAGTTTGCTTTTTGTTAAAGTAAAAGATTTTTAAATTGGTTTTCTTTGACAAATAGAAATATGTGTAAACAGTTATAAAATGTTCTTTACTAGGTGTGTATATTAACTGAAGAAACTAAAAACGACAATTTGAAAACGTAATGAAAATTATGTAGGTAGTTTCAGTTATTAAAAAGCATCATTATTTCTTTGACCATGCGTTTTAAATTATCTACAATCTTAAGAGACAGTAACCTCTCGTTTCCTATGAAATATAAAAACAATTCTACGAAGGAAGACGTACAATTTATCGTATTTTCTATCTAAACTTAATTAACCAAATAAAAAAATCTCTAACGGTAAAATGATGAAAACAGAAATGGCAGTACACATCGGCAAGCTCAGGAAATACCAATTTGATCTAACTGTCAAGATATGTTTGAATATGACTAAAAATAGTTTGAATGAATGAGACTTATTCGTGTTTCTTTACGATTTTTATTCTTAATTGCTTTTAAATAACCACCATTTATTTTATTTCTCATTTGTTGTACTCATCTTTAAATTAAACATTTTTCTTTCAGACTAGTTTCGATACATTTTTTTCTTTTTCATTAAACCTAAAGAATTTTTTATTCCGGATCCAGTTTTAATGACTTCTAGCAAAATGTTTCCCATTAAAAAAAGAGTTTTTAAATTTTGCTACTACACTTAAGCTTTAGAAGGTCAGAGAATTTTACAGAGGCCTTACAAAATTTAAAAAAAGATTCTTCGTCTGGCCCAGAAAGTTTACCAGCAATCTTCCTACAGAAATGTTGTACATCCATTGGCACCATGTTAGCTAAGTATATGAATGTTTTCATGACAAAATTTAAAAAGTGATTCTTCATCTGGTTCAGAAAGTTTACCAGTAATCTTCCTACAGAAATGTTGTACATCCATTGGCACCATGCTGGCTGAATCTATGAATGATTTCATGACAAAATTTAAAAAGTGATTTTTCGTCTGGTCCAGAATGTTTACCAGCAATTTTCCTACAGAAATGTTGTACATCCATTGGCACCATGCTAGCTGTGTCTATAATTGATTGCATGACAAAATTTAACAAGTGATCCTTCGCTGGTCCAGAAAGTTTACCAGTAATCTTCCTACAGAAATGTTGTACATCCATTGGCACCATGCTGGCTGAATCTATGAATGATTTCATGACAAAATTTAAAAAGTGATTTTTCGTCTGGTCCAGAATGTTTACCAGCAATCTTCCTACAGAAATGTTGTACATCCATTGGCACCATGCTGGCTGTGTCTATAATTGATTGCATGACAAAATTTAAAAAATGATTCTTCGTCTGGTCCAGAAAGTTTACCAGCAATCTTCCTACAGAAATGTTGTATATCCATTGTCACCATGCTGGCTAAGTCTATGAATGATTGCATGACATCTGGGCAATTACCTGCAATTTGGCACGAAGCAGTGTACCTCATCCGAAAACCTTTCAGAATATGTCGGCCGTTATGCTCAGAAAAATCTATATTTCTTTTATTAGACTTAACCTGAGTATTTTGTTATGGATATTTAGAAACTGGAAAAGGTGCAACGCAAAATCACAAGGAAACCATACGAACTACATAATGATGCATATGAAAGTATCTTACAAAGACTACCAATAAATGTGTTAGATAGTTAGATCGACCGGTTTGTTTTGTTTATTGTTGGGATCAGGTTCGGGTTTAGCTTGATTGGTGGAGGCAGAGGAGGTTTAGAGTTGGGAATTACACCTAGCATTAGATTATCTTTTATCAGCTCAATATATACTTTCTGGTTCTGAACGATTGTCTACAAATGATGGTGAAAACTCATCCTCACTAAAAATATTTGCATTATACGAAAAGATGCCAGTGTTGTGAAAACCGTTGACAATATTTATACTTGTCTGAGCAAACTGCAACAAATCAGGGAAAATATTTGGAATCTCATAAATGTTAAGAGTTTTCCCGGGTCGTTTCTACCCTTCAACTAAAAGAAGGATTTATAAGGATTTAGATTACCTATTTTTGTTCTACTTTAATTGACCAAAACTGTTAATATCATTCAAATATACAAAATATTTGACTATACCTACTGATCAATTTGTTTGGATACTTGACCTTTGTAAACCAGCCTTTAGGATGTTTTTTATGCACAAATTTAAAGATTTAAAAGGATTGTATGAATTATGAACTAATTTTGTTGAAACATTACTTTGTAAACATTAACATTTTTTTAAATTGAGAAATTAGAAAAATGAAATGACATTACGGACAAGTTTAAGAAACCTGCTATAGTCATCTTTACGCCTTAACTACTGGTTCACAAATCTATCTTCCAGCGCTTTAATAATTACTTATTTGAACTTACGTCCGTCAGAACACCTTTTCAATTCTTTCTTGAGCTCATCTATGATGTTAATGAAAAACAGATCGACAATTAAAACATCAACCGCTTGGTACATTCGTGGCCCAGCGGTTAAGGCACTGTTGCGTAAAGATAGAGATCCTGCGTTAGATTGTCATAACGTCATTTCTTAGTAGGATGATTTCAAAATCTTGAGAAAGATTCTACAATTTACCGTATTTTTCATCTTAACACGTAAAGCCTCGCTAAAATGATAAAACGTAAATGGCAGTGCACATCGGCAAACTCAGGAAATATCGATTTGACCTAAGTGACAAAAAATGTTTGAAAGTGACTACAAATAGTTTTAAAAACTTATTCGTGTTTCCTTACTATTTTCATTCTTTATTTCTTTTAAATACCCACCGTTTATTTCATTATTATTTGTACTCACCTTTAAATTGAACAATAGCCTCTCAAACTGGTCTCGATAAAGTTCATTCTCCTTCATTCAGCCAAAAGATGCAACTGTTTTTTTTTATTTTGTATACAGTTTTCAATGATTTAGCGAATTCTAGCAAAAGATTTTCCATTTGAAAATAAAGGAGTTTCTCAGTTTTGTAAGTACCTACACTTCAGCTTAAGGAAGGGTTTGTGGAGATTTAGACTATTTTGTTGAATCGAAATAGAAAGCAACGAACCGATTACAATTGAATGGGTATTGAAAATATTGTAAATAATGGAGAATGCGAAAATATCAGTCTATATATATATTTAGTTTTATACTTTGCGGTGGATTTGATGTATATTTTTATTGAGAGAATTGATAGGATTATATTTTATGTTCGATATTAGTGTTACTTAAATATTGTGGTATATTCTACGAATCTGAGATCAAACTAACTTATTCAAAGTACGCTACTTGATAAAAGTAATACAAAATTTTAAATTGAAACTATAAAATGCTATTTATGTAACCTTAACGACAAACTAAATTGTTTAAAAATACGATACAAGTTCCCACGCTATCTTAATGTCGTGGTTCGAATTTTTAATTTAATTTGTACGAGGGTTGTCTTTTTAGTTTTTCATATAGTCGCTTAGAAAGCGCCACCAATAGAACTTTGAGGCACAAATCTAACCTCAATCTTTTGTTGATTTAAATCCAGAGTTTCGTTGCGATACCTACAATAAGTCGTGTAGGTAAAGTGAATTTTTTGAAATTAGCAACTTCGGCGAAAAATGGATCAGTGGGAACATCTCCTTTCATTTATAGATATGCAATATAACCATCGGCTTCTTGTTTTAGACTTAAGCTGTAGAGTATAAAATCGAAATATTTAAAATTTGCTTACTAAACGAGATTAATGTATTCACTTAAATCCTAGAAATTACCTACACCCCAAGTTACGAACTAGAAAATTTAATCAACGATCCTTTGTCTTCATAAAGGTGAAAGATCGCGTAAACGATCGCCAACTCCGATGAACCTTAAACTCGGATTTCGGACATGTATATTTAATTTGAATTAAAGATTTACGGGTTTTCTCCTTCAACGTTTCTCTTCTCTCCCCCTTTTGTCTTTCTCTCTACGAAATCTCTTTACTAATTCACACAGGATTTGATGTTGACGTTATACACACACCAACATTCATCCATTTCGCCCTCTGTCCAACGTTTTATTTGCTTTTTGACAGAAGCCACAAAATGAGTTTTCCACCCTCGTTAAGATATAGCGTCAAAATATGTCATAAAATATTTACAAAACCTTTATTGAAGTTATACTTCTATTCGTGCACTCGGCGGAAAAGATTTGTGTGGGGTTAAATGTGAAAAATCATTACATATGTAATGGTGTGAGTAAGAGACAGGAAGAAACACATATAAGGTATATTGGTCGGTAAAAACAAAGATAAAATATTTACCACGTGTTATTAGTCATAACTATAAATCCTTTGAATACCGTTTAAACATTCAGTACATTGAAAAGAGATAGATATACAAAAAAACAGTCTGAGCTAATGTTTTGAATATCATAGTGACGTATCACAATGTGTTTGACCAATTATTTTATAATTCTGTCACGTAAGTATACATATAAAGTTTAGTATTTTATATGAATAATAATATTCAGTAATGAGTATTGTATTGAAGTCTATGTACTGTCACATGGTTGCATTATATCCTGCACTATGCTTTTGAGGATGTTGGCTACATAAACAAAGTTTTTAAGAATAGTCGAAAAGTGCATTCCGAACAGACAACATAGAAAAATTACAACTCGGTAAGTATTCCAAATGGGTTCAATTTATGTACTCGGGGTTTTTGGGGTGCTAAACACGAATATCATGATGTCGAAAATCTCCGCGACACTTGGTGCCTATGGTATTTACCTCTTCTCCCCTTGGGTTTTATGTAAATTCTGTACAAAATCAGTGCACACTTGGAACTCGGTGGTTTTTTGGGTCGCTAAATACGAATATGATAATGGAGATGGTCTTCGAAACACCTAGTGCTTAAGACGGACCTCGTCTCCAGGAATTTTATGCAAATTCGATACAAAAAGAGTATGCACTCGGTACTAGGAGGTTTTTGGGGTCGCTAACCACGAATATCATATAATGATATTGCTACATTATTCGCATACAAATTTATGAATCCAGGCGCGTGCATATAACTTCTGCCGGCAGTCCCACTGACTACCACACCCGTTTTTTTTTATATAGAAGTTTACTTAGATACTTTACCTTTACGTATCTTTTTAATTTTAGTTAACTGTTTCTTAAACACCTTGTATAGTATGAGCATTACGTACAATTTTTGCTATATCTTGTTAAAACTGAGTTCTAAACTGTAATTTTAGAGATAAATTAAATAAATGCTTTTAGTAACAATATGCAATAGAAGACAACGGTTAGACAATCCAATTTCCTACTAATATGCCAACAATGTTGACAAATTGCATTATTTAATTGGTTCTTTGTCTAGCTGTATAATGAATTTGCTGAAAGTTTTGGAAACTTTGAAACATTCACTTCAGTTTTATGGCTAAATCACACAGAACGGAATGATTACGGTTATTATCGTGCGGTTTCAACGGAATAACCATATAACCTATTTTGGTTTAAAAATATTGGGCTACTTAAAATATTTCAGAGATTTTCTCAACTTTTTGGGAGATATAATAAATCTGACGTTAAATGGTTAAAGCATTTTAAAACTTTCCTAAATTCATATCATTTTATCCAACCCACCCTTATTGAAATTTTCTTACAAATTTGAAGAAAATAAATAGGTAGGTACTTCTGATTTATTCATTCTGTTTTGAAGTCAAAACTTCTGTTGCGTTTGTTACAGCCTACAATGCGAGAGTGGTCTGCAAAGTTTACAACCCAATGAAGATACAAATCATTTTTTTTTCAACATATTCTCCCTACGCAATGCATTCATCTCTGCAACCAGTCCAAATAAAATTCTGAATTTTTTTCTGCAAAATAATTGTTCACAAAGGTAATTGCCTCTTCATTTGTGCTTCGAGCCCATTTTTCAGATGAGGGAAAAAAAGTCGCTTGGGGCTAGATCTGGTGAGTATGGCGAAGGGTCAAGCAGTTCAAACCGTATTTCGTGGATTTTCACCATGGTAACCGCTTTGATTTGCGAAGACATATTTCCTTCCAAAGACAAACATTTAATGATGGTTTGATACTCGATTTTCTCATTTTCCACAAAAATATTCAGACCAATTCAATCAAAGGATTGTTACGAAATAACTGTGCGTCGTCGAAAATGGCTGAAACTTTTGTTGGTAACTGTAAGCAGATAAACAACGAAATTCAATAGCTTTTATTAACATGTGCTTTCGTCTTTATGTTAAGGTAGAAAAATTTTCATACCACCCTCGTATAGGCATACAGGCATAATTTTCCTACGAGAAAAACATTCGTTTGAAAAAATGGAATGTGAGAAATGCTTTTTAAAACTTATCGTTGTGAGTTATAAGAACTAAGTATCTTTTGGCTTTAAATAAAATTAAAAAATAGCAATGAAAAAATAGAACGCCAGCAAGAAGCAAAAGAAGATTTAAAAAAAAAGTGTAATATACGTTATTACGAAGAAAAGCCACTAAGAAAAGTTAGAAAATCTAAAAAAATTTAATGATACATACTCATACTCATCTTCGGTGACACAAATCCTGAATCCTATCACCACCTTGAGGAGCTAGTCACAGGACTCAAATCTCTTATAAAGGGAACTGCTCTGTGGCAACAGTAACTGAAGGAATTTCGTACACCTGGATTCTAGCCTACCTGAAGATCAGCGTGATGTTGATTTTCAGTTGAACAAACTAGAGTCCTGCACGCATCGGGTGCATATAAGGACTTTTGGTGCCGAACCTGGTCACAATATTTCCATGGAAGCAGTGCTCAAACATGGGGCTCCACAGGAGAGACCATTCCAGGTTATTTAAATTAGATTAATGATACATACAAAAATTTAATTAGGAATGATAAATGTATCGGCCAATACTTACCAGGTTTTAATTTTTGTTTTATTTTGTTACAGATCTATCTCAATTCCTTCTTTCTTCAATTATCATGGGTAAGTTCCAATAGCCTTTATAACCAGATTTGTAAATTTAACTCATAACAGTTACTGTAAATCCTGGGTATTATTTTCATAAGTTTGATAAAACGGCAGGATATCGATACAATTCCCTATAACGATGTCTGGAATGTGAAAGCCGTTCCTGGAATATCCAGAAGGGTCGCCATGTTTCTTTGTTTTACTGTTTGTTCGAGATTTATTGCATATAAGGGAATTGTCCCTGAGACACATCTCTCGGATATCTGCGATTCTTAAGTGGGCATTCTTCTTGCAATTGATACGTTGCTGGACTGCGAATTGCTAATGCAGCTATGATTTAGCGTGAAGGATATTGAACGAATAAATTCAGGGTTTTTTTTTCTATTTTGAAGAGGGATTCCGGATTATTGCATTTTTTCGGTAAATGGACGGCATTTATATAGTTATTCTAAGTTATGATACTTTCATTTTAGAAATAAGAAAGAAAGCTTGGTTAGATATTCAAGAATAGTAAAAAATTGGTGGAAGATTTAACCTCAAACAAAAATTTACAATAGAGAATTTTTAATAATAATATTTTACAGACTCTCCATAGTATCATCAAATTTTTTCTGATTCTATTGACTATTGACTATCATACATAAGGTAAATTAGTCGTTAATTCCTACTCATGATCGACAACTGTGCCTACCATTATTTAATTTTTACTCACCCTTGTTTTGCTAGTGGATTTTACGAGGGTTGTCTTTTTAGTTTTGCATATAGCCGCTTAGAACCAATAGAACCTTCGTACTCAATCTTTTATTGACATAAATCTGGAGTTTCATTGTGATACAAGTCGTGTATGTATAGTGAATTTTTGAAATTATCATGTCTGTTGAAAAATGAATTTTACCCGAGAAAATTTTCGAGCAATATTTTTTTACAATAATGTCTTCTTGCTAAAATGGTTTGTGTGTGTAGAAAAGAAAAAGACAGTTGGCGTCAATTGGTGTCGAGCGGATCGACAAAGGAACCTCAAAAAACGTTTATAGTATTGCTAGAGGAGATGATTCTTGGTTTTACTCCTACGAATCAGAAAATAAACGCAAATTCGCTGTGTGGGTGTTTCACGATGAGGAAAACCAACAAAAGTGATCCGTTCTTGAAATGTGTCAAAAAAAGTGGTCACAACTTTTGTGTCAAAATCTAGTCATGTGACAACAATTGCTTCAAAAGATAGAAGAATGGTTACTTTTTTTTATCAGAAGTTATCGTGAAGCTCCGACAAAGCAACGGCTAATCATCCTACATCAAGGGTACACTGCCCAAAAGACAATCGAGTTTTTGGAGTTTTAAATCAACAAATTGTTAGACCATCCACCCTATAGTAGTGATCTAAGTCCCAACGACTTCTTCACGTTCCCAAAGATCAAGAATTCAATGCGTGTGCAGCGATGCCAGTCACCAGAAGAAGTCATTGATGCTTTTAAAATAGCGATTTTTTTAGGTGTCAACTGAAGACTGGAATAACTGTTTTACCAATTTGTCTGATCTTGGTGGGACATTTTGAAAAGAACTTTAAGTTTTTATGGCTGTTTGCAAAACTATTCAGACAACCCTCGTATGTCTATAGTCGCTATTATTTACTACTATTGGTATCTTAACTGACTATAATCGCCATTCAAGGTCAGTTTTTGCATCGTAAATAAAAAAAAAACAAGAAAATATCCATCAAGAGAAGCCAGATAAACATCATTGATATATTTCGAAGTGAAAAATTGACTGTGGTGAAATGTTATTGACTAAACTACTACCAGAGGCGCAGTAGATATTATAGAACCTCATAATCACTATTATCTAGCGATTATAGATTCTTTTGTTTATCCCTCCGACGAAGCCACTGAGATGAGGGCCTATACGGTAACAATGATTGAGTATTATTTTGTCTTAAACTGTCATTAAACGGGTGTAACTGCAGCGTTTGCTGTCAGAAATTAATGATCGCCATTGTTTCGTGAGGGTGGAGGAATGTCTTCTTCTAAAGATAGTTAAGAACGTTACAAATGGTCCAGACACACCGTAGAGGCGTTCAGTGCCTACTTGCGACTTACTGATTTGTCTCCTTGATGTGTGTTGTGTGGTAAATTGTTGGAAATTCGTTTTACTCTTATTCAGATTAATCTTGTTTTAATTATAGAAACTTAATTAGACAAGTTGTTGTGTTAAAAAATTGGTAAAATCATCATGACTTTATCAAACAGAAATCATGATGTATTGGAATTAAGATGTTAAAATTTGATTTAATAATCCATTTTAACGATGATGGACTACTATCGTCCTTTCGAATTTTACAAGATACAATCATTAAATTAGGTATTATATGCAGTAGCGATAAGGTCACCACTTTCTACAAGTCTTATTTAAGGTTTTTTGATTACCCATCGATTGTGTTATTTTGATATTTTCCATGAACATTTTCAGCTTCTTCACCTTTTAATACTTTATTGATCTTCGTATATTCTATAGGCTTGAACAGAAAATCCATTAACATCTTCATCTAGTTCTTCTTTATCCCCTTTAACTCTTAATCTATCTGTGAAGATTTTAATTATAGAACTTTAAAGATACTATTTCGAAATTGGCAAACTCATCATTTATGACATTCGATACGTTCAACAAAGACGCCCATCGAATTGCCCGAATACATCCCGCACTCAGTGCCCCGCGGTCGAGTCGCGTTTCCTATTGACACGCTTCCAGACTAAGCTGTAACCCTATTTAATATCATTTATCGTATAGATCTAAGCTCTAAGTTCTATTTGTACTTTATGATTGTCATAAATTCACATAACTTCTTTATTTATAAACCGATTTAAATAAAAAAAGGAAAGTAAATGTTAGGTGAAGCCAATCGCATTATATTCCTGAAAACTGCATCCAAATCGGTAAAGCCGTTTCTGAGATTAGTGCTAACAAACATACTGACGTACAGACATACAGACTAGATGAAAAAACATAGTTTTGGGTTCTCTTGTGTATATAAGGGCCCACCTTTTTGTTTTTTAAATATATTTTCATGTACAGAAATCGATCAGCTAGAGTTTTATTATATGTATAGACGTTAGTAATTACTTCTACGAAAATCTGTGCAATTCCTATAGAAATTTTTCATCAAAATTTCTCAAAATGAAGAGTTTCTTGTGTCAGGTGTTCATAATTATTAAAACTACAATAATAAAAATACCACCAGAAAAATAAACTGAAACAAAAGAAGGGAGGACAATTTTGTATCGAGTATACGCAAGAAAAATCGAAGGGGAGCCCGGGAGCATCAACCTAATTGCGTTGAAGCATGACATCAGGGTTTTCCAACTAAATATCCAAATATTTACGATTCCACTAAAGCTTTCAGGAAGCATCACATACAATTCATCAAGTAAATATAATTCATTTAGAAGCTGGGAATGCATTTACTTTTAATATTATAATATGCTCAATTCAATAATTAAACATATCTATAGAATAAATATAAATCTACAATTTTTACTATAAATTTGTTTCTGCATGGGTATTTATTATTTCCAAGATCTATCCGAAGAAGTATCTTCATTGATGAGTGTTGAAGCGATTTCAGCGAGGCAGGAAAGTCAATAGTAAAGCTTCACGAACTTATCAATTCCTCGTCGGCATCTACGGGACGTATAGGTGGTGTGTTGTTTATAGATTTTTTATGCGATTGTCGAACTTTGCTATTGTCAGGTATGACGAAAAGATGAGATATACTATTTTGAATCTAATTTTACTTTAAGCTTAGCTCGGGAACGATTTAAATGTTACAGAAAGCAGAAGAAATGAGATTATGAGCGAAATAAAAAGTAATAAAATCGTTTTAAAAGTACCGCAAATGTGTTGATAGTGATTCTCATTTTGGCCGACTTTCAACGACGACAACACCAAGAAAATTAAGCTCGTGCAATTAAAGAAAATTGACGTTTGTGCGCGACCTAAAAGATGATCTTAAAATGGAAAAAACAACAATCTGGAAAATTTTAACCAAATTAAGAAACAACACACTTGTAGATATGCAAAGTTTATTCCAAAATTGTTCAATGCCGAGCAAAAAAAGTTCACAGGACAACTTAGAAATGGTCAGTACTGATAATAATGTGCTTAAAAAGATTATTACCGGTGACGAATCGTGGATTACATATACAACCATCTTCATAAGTGGAAGATCTAACCGAACCGAAGCCAAAAAAGGACGTCAAAGTCAGATCAAAGTGCTGATTATTTTTTAATCATGAAGAGGTAGTCCACCACGAAGCATTGACAGGTTAGACGGTAATACAAAAACAGCCACATTTTTCGGCAAACGGTGACGGGCTTCTTCATCGCGATAATGCACCAGCATACTCATCGAATCCTTTGCAGTAGTTTTTAACAAAACACCACATTCTACTGCTTCGCCAACCTCTTGGTCGAGGTAATAAAGCATTAAATCTACGAAATTTGATCGGAAAGAAGGATTTTAATACAGTTTGGTGCGCAGGATTCGTGAGATGTGCTCATGTAATGCTGGGAACCTGCATTTGTGCATACAAAAAAAAAATCATAATTGAGAAGATTAGTAGATATTGCTCCAGTAAATTTGGCTTTCACCTTCATCGGAGCTACTGACATAATCTGGTATCCTAATCACCAGGTACTCCGGAGATGATTTTCGATGTCAAATTCGTTTTCAGCGACCTCAAAAACTCCAAAAAATTGAGTTTTGACTAATTGTGTAATGAATTCACCAAACAAAAACTCCAGCAGGAGACGAGAAACAGTAAGTATTCTGGCAGCCAGGTACTCCCGAGATCATTTTTTATGTCATATTCGTTTTAAGGGATCCCAAAAATCCCCAAGTATTGAGTTTTGACTCATTGTGTAATAAATTTACCAAATACTCCTAGAAACGATGTAAAAAGTGGGTATCCTAGGCACCAAGTACACCGGAGATAACTTTCGATGTCATATTCGTTTTCAGCGACCTCAGAAACACTCGAGAATTTTTTGTCTATTGTCTGTTTAAGAGGCACTTTACGAATCCATTTTTTGTATGCACAAATGCAGTTTCTCCAAATGATCCATGGAATCCAACGCACCAAACCGCACTAAAATCCGTCTTGCCGAACAAATTTCAGAGGTTTGACCGATCTTAGTGCCTTATAGCCTTTATACGGGAACTACGTTGAAGTATGCTACCCGCCCGATATCGAGAAGTAAAGCCAATGCGGAGGTAGATAAGTTACTTTTCGGACAGATACGAATTGTCATTAACAGGGCAAATTAATCAATACTAATTGACTGAATATAACATCGAAAATTTATACAAACCAAGTTTCTTTTATTTTCATTAAAAACTATTGTTGTATAGAAAACCGATTTACAAAATAAACAATATTTAAACATAGATCACTTGGACTTATTCTCGTATATAATAGGTATTAAAGATACCCGGAAAGCGTATAGTTTAAGCACCAGGATAATACCTTGTTCGCTTTGTATAAAGGGAATAATTAATTTGGTTTCCAGATTAGGCATAGCTGAGTTAATAGCGTACCTATTACTTTTCGCGGATTTACCTGCCTACTGCGGTTTTAATTTAGAAGCCATTATCTCTAAAATCTATTAAAGAAAATTAAAATTTTATGTTATAACTTATTTTTAATCAAAACCACATACATAACTATTAAAAAAGAATATTTAATTTTAATATATAATAAATTAAAGTATTTTTGTTAAAGCTTCTGCTTTTTTGTATGTAACATCAAAAGTCTGAGTTGTCTTAATGTCACCACAAATATTTGGAAACAACCGGAGTCACTGTTGGCTCCAACTGTGTTTGTTCTTCAAATTGAATTTTTAATTATAGCAAAAAAGAACACACAAATCAAAGTAAGTAAAGTCGTAAAAGTTTGCTTGTTCTTTCTTATATTGACAAAAGGCAAGCTGAAGCTTTTCCAGAGACGTAGAAGGACAAAAATAACAGTTAGTAAACTTGAACAAATATATACAATAGTAGAAACTATCACAAAGAGTAAAGTAAACGAATGCATTGAAAGTTCGAAAGAAATGTTAAATTTAATAAGAAAGTTGATGCTTTTGAAGAATGTAGTATAAAAAGAGAAAAACAGTACTAATTAGGCTGAAATATGGTAGATAGAAAAATACTAGAGTCTTGGTGGACCAACAGTTATTTTTTGTATCATTACCTCCCACATCATGATTAGTTATAGCTTTTTCATTTGGGATCGTATTATCTCTCTGTTGTCTTTTTAGTTTTGCAATAACAAAATTATTGTATTGAAATATTATAATGTAAATTTGCTTCTTTTCTCCGCCACTGATATTTCCAATCTAAAGGTATCGATTGCATTCCGGGATTTTTTATTAAAGCAAATATTTAAAAGCATCGTTTTCAAACAAGACATTTTTATTGTTTGAAATGTAGCACGTATACGTGCATTGTAAGTAAACAAATACAAAATCAATGAAGATGTCACTAGATTGATTGTTGTATTGTGAATTTGTGTACATTTGTTATTCATTCAACCTACCACAGTGTTATTGGTAAACAAACAAAAAAATAACAGTTTGAAAAAAGATGTTATATTTCTCAATAGTTTTTAAATTCTATAGACAAGGTGAGAGGATTTGTAGAGAAAGTAGTTTGTTTAAAAATAAACAAAAAAAACTTTAGTTCCTTTTAGGTCAAAACTTTTTCGCTGGCTCCTAGAAATATGTTTTGATGTGTCATTCGATACGGAATCGCATGTAAAAAGGTTTTGGAAAAAATTTAAAATGCGCTCTCAAAAATTACAACTCAAAAATAAGAAATTTGTTTTTTTAATTATATCTCTTTGATATATTCTAAATCTGTAACAAGATTTTAAAAGAAAAGGAAGTTTTCTAAAAACTGTAGGTCTGATATTTATAATTTTTACCAAGGGCTGAAAATACGTCTGAAAACAGGTATTCGAGAACCTACTTGGCAGTAGAGATATGTTCGCCAATTTCTACAAGTTCTATCTAAGTCTTTTAAGAGAATCTTTAACCATCAATCGATTGTGTCATTTAAATATTTTCCTCAAAACATCCATTTACCTATTAGATTAGATTAGATGTTTGTTGGGTTGGCTGTTAGCCTGTATCACTGCGACCTTTGCAGATCTATTGTAACCACCCATTATCTCAAGAATAGGATTAGAGAACCTTGTCCAGCCCTGCCCTCTTAATGAGACTTAATAGCCTTGACAGTGGCCACTCCGCATAACTTGGAGCAGCCGGTTTCTCCTCTCCCAGTACTAGATACCGCGTCCTTGCAAGGCCTTCGCATTGGCATAGGACATGAAATGCGGTCTCCTCCTCCTCTTGGCAGTATCGACAGATGTCTTCATCTGCCAAGTTCAACTGACTCATGTGTTTCTTGAGCCTACAATGTCCTGTCAAGAGACTGACAATCATTCTGACATCGTTTCGCCTTTGTGATAGTAGCTTTGCAGTAAACTTCGCCGAGTGTCCCTTTATAAAGACTTTGGCTTGTCGCTTGCCCGGTGATTTTTCCCACCACTCCTCGCCTTCTCTAGCCTCCATTTCTCAATGGCTGCCTTTCTGAATGTTTTACTAACTCCGCCGAATGGTTCCGGGCCAATCATTGGGGTATTAGCTCCTGCACGGACCAATTCATCAGCCTTCTCATTGCCTCGAAACCCTGAGTGTCCTGGTATCCATACCAGTGTCAGAGAATTATGACTTGCGGCATGTGTCAGGGCCCCAACGCAGTCCCGAACCAGCTGTGAGCTTATTTGTGCTGAGACTATCGCCTTTAGAGCTGCTTGGCTGTCCGAGTATATGACTACGGTTTTACCCGTTATACCCTGACTTACGATCTCCGTTGCACAGTGTTGTATGGCCATTACTTCAGCCTGAAACACTGTGGCATACGCACCTAGACTTAGTTGGACTTTTATCCTGTGTCCTCTACTGTATATACCTGACTCTGAGCCTTTCTCAGTCTTTGAGCCATCGGTATACCAAATTGACTCCCCTTGGATTGGGGGGCCATTATTCCATGGGTCCCTTTCCAGTATTTCTACTCGAAAGTTTCTTACAAAGTTATACCTGGTGACTATCCTGTCCTGAGGCATGCTCATTATTTGATCTGCCTTAACCCTATTGTATAACTCTGCTTGCTTTTTGCCTTTTAATAAGGTAATGGGGGCCTGGCCTTGTAGCAGCCTGTGAGCAGTTGCCATAGCCTCGCCCTGAATTTACCTATTTATCTACTTCTTCTTTGTAGCCTTTTAACGACATTACAATTTGTCTCTACATATTGCTAGCTATCTTCACCTTAACCTCCTTGATGCTTCATCTAGGTTTTTTAAGAGGTTTTATCAGCTTATTATAATTGTTTTTTGTAATATAATCACAAAAGATCCATTAACATCTTCTTCTACTTCTTCTTTGTCCTCCTTTTACACTTCGTCTAGCATTGGAGATTTTTTAGATTGTTGACTACTTTTGCTTTTGACAATAACTTATGTTTTGACTTAATTTAACATCAACATCTACGTTTTCAAAAGGTTCTTTAACACTACCAATTTACTAGCTTTGTTTTTTGATATTTTGATTAGAATATCCATTTCTATCTACTTCTTTTTGGTTCAACTCTTCATCTTTATTTAGACATTCTTGTTTTAAATTTGTTTGACTCTACAAAAACGTTTAAATATTCTTACAACGCAACAGCAGCTTTGGTTCGATTCTCATGTTAAAATGATTTATTTATACGAGCTTTCTTCGACCATTTTCATTTTTCCGTTTTGCATTTTTTGGCATTATACCATTTTTAAGACATCCCAAAAAAGTTGATCTTAGAAATCTCAAATTGTAGCCCAATAGAAACACAGACGAGAAAATCATTTAGAGATGACAACAGCAAGAAGTAGCATATGACATTTTTTTTATCGATTTTTGCAGACCTAGACACATTATTAAAGTTTTTTTCTTATCTAAAGGAAAATCTGAAAAATAGTAACTATTGCAGATTAACAAGAATTTCAGAATCCTACTTAAAACTCCGGTTCATAATAAAACTACAAAATGAAAATTTGTTTATAATTTTGTATATAACTTTTTACTGGCCCATATAAATCGAGAATTGAAATCAAGCTCATTTGAATATGGTCGCAACACGCAGTTTATTCTCTTTGCGGCATAATAATTTTGACTTTGAGTCCCTCGGTGCAAATTCACAAAGGACAAATCATATTTATGGGCGATGCGTGAATTAAATTGTCCTATCGAAAACCGGACAGATAAATCTAACAGAATTATAGAAAATTGGATCGATTTAGCACCTATATGCAATTTGTATAAATTCGATTGGTTTTCATATAAACGTATGTTTTTCATCATTTTATAACATAGAGGATGGCCAATTAATAATGAGACAACCAGCAGCAAGATGAGATCCATGTCAAGCAATGTAAGTATCAAAAAGCACACGACCTTACAGCAAAAGAGTATTACGCTTGACCAAACGTGGAGAATTACCGATAATTGGGTTCACTAACAAGAAAATATTTTCTATTAAGTAAGTAGTTTATAAACTCTCAAAATGATCTTGTTTACTTGACCAAACGAACCCTACGCGAATTTGAGCCAGCGAATGACTACCCAAAGTAAGTAAGTGATGGTATGGGTAGCCATAGCCGCAGTTAGGCGCTCTCCGACATTTGCTTTGAGCCTTCTTTTTATTATTTTTTTTTTAGATCTATTGATCTGTTAATTTCGAACGTTTTGCTGCAGCATTTTCTGTGATGTGAACTGCCAGCTGTCCCTCCATCTCTTTGGGGGTCTCCCTAGCGGTCATTTTCCTGCTGGTCTTCCAACTAACGCTATTTTCGGGAACCTGATTTCATTCATTTTTCTTACGAGGTTGTGCTACTGCCTTCTTCTTCCCCATCTTACTACATCATGTATTTCGCCTTGCTCTCTTACTTCTGTGTTCGTGACTCGATCTCGTCTTGTTTTCCCTACTATTGTTCTTAGTATGTTCATTTCAGCTACTCTCAACATACTTTTGGTCTTATTCGTGTCCTCGCGAGCTTCTATTCCGTATGTCATCATTGGCCTCATAAATGTCTTGTAGATTCTAATGTTTCTATATATCCGCATATACTTATTTGCCCATACCGTCTTTCTTAGACTGCCTGCTACCACTGCTGATTTATTAATTAAACTCCGCAAATCCTTTGGTGGATTATGGTTGTTAGACAGCTGTATCCCGAGGTATGTAAATTGTGATACTTGCTCTATTATTTTATCTAGAACTTATTATCGTAAAAATGTTTTGAAAGCTGCCTTAAAACCGTAGATATGCTATCACATATGTTATAGAACTTAGACGTTTCAACAAGACTTGACACGTCACATAACAGCTTTCGAATTCGCAAAGTGCAAACATATCTAGTCCATTTTAGAAACCAAGATTACCAAGATATACACTATAAAATATGTCAGTATACATAAGTTAAAAATAGCGATTGTACATGAATGTGTCAAAATACCACAAAATGATATTCCAGCAACAAGCAGTTCGTTTATTAGCCGTGTCAAGGCCCTAGTCAAAGCAAAAGGTAACCATATCGAGCTAAAGTAAATAGATTCTGAAATTTTAATTATTTTATAACATTTTTGTCATTGAATCAATAAAAAAATTAATAATAGTCGTTTTAAAGGTAATAGTTTAGCTGCCTAACCCCATATTTAAATATTTAATAAACAAAGGTAAACTTTTACACCCACAGAACCTCAATAAATTAATTATTAGAACATACCGTTACTGTTAGTTATCTTAAAGATTAATCTTGTACATTTAATTTGTTTGTTGGAGATAGAGGTCGCTGTAAAGACACGTACAACACTAATTAGTCGATTAAAACTTTCCTACAACTTCATGCGACTCCAAAACTCCGGTCACTCATTTGTTATTTATCAAGATAGCAATTTTAATGGCGCGCACGGGATCCTTCCGGAGGTGAAAGCGATTTTTTGTCATTAGGAGTTTCGGATTCTATTGGGACTTTCTCGTTGTTTGTATAACAAACTTATTTTACTACAAATATATATCAAAACAAAAGCAGTTCTCTTCGTTTTTGTCAGAATACATTTTACTAAATTGTTAGACAACCAATTCATTTTTGATTTGGTCTGATATTCATATGGATGAACGCCACGATAAACTTAGCATTTACTGAATCATCTCTATATCTAATGATAAAAATAAGATTTAGTTCTAGGAGGTAGATTTTGGTCCATATATTTATAGTATTTAACTCCTATTTAAATTTTGACTATTCATCTCTTGCAAGTATCAAAAATGGCAAAGAAAAAGTTTTTTGCAGTTTTGAGGTAGTTTGAGTTACGTGCGTTGCAAACGGAGAAGACACTTTTTGGCTCTATCAAAACAATTTTGTGTTTTTTGTAACCAATAGTTGGGGAAAACTAAGTTTGAACTAGTCCTGTTCGATTTTCATATTTAAGCCCATTAGCTTTTTCTCTATAGGCATTAATCTAAAAATTAAACAATTGACAATAACTAAAATGCTTTATGGAAAAATTGTAACTGCTTAACTAGTACACAACATACAAAGTAAAATTAGAGACCAGTAAGTGTCCCAATCAAGCTGAATATAAAAACAACTAAACCTTACCTTTAATTAACTGAAGATTCATCAATATCATCAAATACTGTAGAACAGATGACCAGTCCATATTGAAATATAGAAAATATGTTTTATAAATTGAAATTTCTTAGTTTATACACATCCTTAAACACAGCACTGAACATAATTACACTAAAATGTTCGTTGTTGTTGTTGTTATAAAGTCATTAGAGTCACATCGATGAAATATGCATTTTTTGAGGTAGACACAAATTAAAATACTGTGATGGTATATTTGATTGTTAGTTGATTACATTTCTTTCTCCTAGATTAACCTGTAAAATAAAAACAGTATTA
This sequence comes from Altica lythri, assembly GCA_964028335.1. Taxonomy (NCBI): domain Eukaryota; kingdom Metazoa; phylum Arthropoda; class Insecta; order Coleoptera; family Chrysomelidae; genus Altica; species Altica lythri. The sequence goes on along the minus strand of OZ034808.1, from coordinate 15,494,085 downwards.
AAAAACAATATATCGCTTTGCACTTAATAATAATTAAGTTTTAGATAAACTAATATTACGATTACTCTAAGATCAGATTTCTCAAGCTCTCACTTCATCCAGAATGCAGCTTTTTAAGATCCCACAGAAAGATTTATGTTTAATAAAAGGATTAGGTAGTGGCTCCTTCGTTTTTGAGACTATCAACAATCTAACAAATCCTTTGTGCCTTTTGGTGATACCAATCTAATCTAATCTAAATAACCTGGCATGGTCTCTCCTGTGGAGCCCCATGTTTGAGCACTGCTTCCTATGGGAATATTGTGACCAGGTTCGGCACCAAGATTCCTTACATGCACCCGGCAAGTAGGACTCTAGTTTGTTCAGCTGAAAATCCACATCACGCTGATCTTTAGGTATAGGCTAGAATCCAAGTGTCCGAAATTCCTTGAGTTACTGGCTCCTCAGGGTGGTGATAGGATTCAGGATTCGTGCCACCGAAGATGAGGAACCGTTTATAGTCCAAGGCGTCACACTCGAATAGAATGTGAGTTTCCGTCTCATTGTCCATGGCGCACAGTCATGTTTAATAAAAGGATTAGATAGTGGCTCCTTCGTTTTTGAGACTATCAGCAATCTTGGTGGTACGAAAGTTAATTTCTTGTGTTTAGCCAGTTATTAAGAGATTATTTGCAGTTCCAGGCTGATTTGAACTATCAGAGGCAATACATATTTTTGCTGAATTGAGGTGTTCCTTACTGTAATCTTAAGCAGAGCTGATAGCTCTGCTTGGAAGATTGTGAGAGTGTTTCCCAAGGCTATCTAACCTTTGAACCTGATGCCCCTATACCTCATCCTTCTGGTATTTTAGACCCATTCGTACATTTTAATTCTGACTAAAAGACATCGGTTCTAGAAGATAATATAACAGTCTTACCTCCAAAACTCAAGGGTTTAGGTGGTTAGGACACGTCGAAAGGATGGCAGAAAGTAGGATTCCAAAAATGATCATTTGCAGAAGCATCGGAGAAAAAAAGTGAAGAGGAAAACAAAAGAAAAGATGGAAGAGCAAGGTGGAAGCAGATTTGAAAACCTTAAGTGTACAAAACTGGATACGCATGTGCCAAAATAAGAAGAAATGGAAAGAAATGACAAATAAAGCCTTGGGCTTTTAGACCTGTAGACCTCCAAAATTTGAAGGGTAAGCCGGATTTAATAGTTTTTTTGCATTCGATTCGTGAGAGCGTCAGAAAAATTTGTGAAACAGAACAGAACTCGTTATTTATTGGCAGAAATGAGTTTAATTTTGTTACTTAGGAGTTTTTGGGTTCTCTGAAAACGAATAAAACTTCTAATGTCATCTCCGGAGTTCTTGGTGCTCAGGATACCTATTTTTCACGTTGTCTCCTGGAGTTTTTGGTAATATTTGCTAAAAACAAATATGACATCGAATATTATCGCTAGATTACCTAGTGCTTAGGATACCTACTGTTTACCTCATCTCCTGGAGTTTTCGGTACATTCATTGAACAATTAGTCAAAACTCAATACTCACGAATTTTTTGGGTTCGCAGAGAAAGTATATAATATCAAAAGCGATCAACGGAGAATTTAGGAATGAGTTTTGACTAATTTTATAAGGATATTATTGAAAACTCCAGGAGATAGTGTAGATATTTGGTATCTAGGGCACCAGGTACTCCGGAAATCATTCTTAATGTCACTTTGTTTTCTGTGAGCCGAAAAACATCTTAATATTGAGTTTTGATTAATTGTTATATTACCGAAAAATCCAGAGACGGCGTAAATAGTAGGTATCCAGGCACCAGGAACTCCAGAGATGATCGTTTTCAGCCAACCCAAAAAAAATTCATTTCCACCAATAAAAAACAAGTTCTATTTGGGATGCACTTTAAGAATGTATTAGGTCACAAAATTTCTTGACGTTCTCACGAATCGAATGCAAAAAATGGCCTTTGGTAAGCCAGGCGCATCAGTAGATTTATATTAATTGAATATATTAAAAGTATACGTTTCAGAAAAAAATGTTTTAGATAAAAATTGTAGGTCTCTTTAAGACAAACAAAAAAGTTCCCTATCATTTTTTTGTACAGGGTGAAGTAAAAAAGTTACGAATTTTTTTCCATTTTGATTTGATGTCACGCCCAAACGGCGGTACCGATTTGGCCCATTAACGAACTTGACCGAGATTTTGGGACGATTGATTTTTGTACCAAATTTCATTTTGATCCGTTAAGAAATGCGACCGCTATCGTGTCCACAGATTTCGTTATATCGGATACATGCATACATATATATATGTTTTACATTTTTTAATAATCCATGTTTTTATTTATCACCTTTTTAACAACATTCTCAAAAAGTTGTAAGTACACTTTCTCATATTAATACTATTAAGTTTCTTTAATTATAATGTATTGTAGCTTCCCAGATGATGGCTGTAACCACAGCCGAAAGCTTGGATTAAAGAATTTATAAGAGTACACTCGTTCCTTAATTTTGCTGCATACCCAATAATCTAAATTACTTTATTTAATTAGCCAGCAAAGAATATATATATGTATATATATATATATATATATATATATATATAAACTTTTGAACGGAAGGTGTTTTTGAGGTCAGGGGGGCCCAAAACGAAAAACTGTAGTGAAATTTTCCCGAAGTCGTGACTTGCGAACCAGCTGAATAGTAGATATAAATCTACTAAAAGAATCATTACAATCTGTCTCGCCGTTTAAATTTCGGAGGTTCAGTACCTACTTCATTGCCTCGACTATAAGTCGAAACTTTAGATGGACTTGAATGGTCCAAAAATAGAGTAAAATGAACCGCTATAAGTAAAAACATGAGATAACATCCTTAAGATTTTTTTATTTATATTTTTCTATTAAGATACACCTTATTAAGGAGTTACAACGGAAAAAATAAAGAAAACTTAAAAATTAAGAATTCAATCAACACACTCGTTCACATATCGCGTCTTAAAGATTTTTTGTGTGAAGATTTATTTTAAATTTCTTCCTTATTTAAATAATTAATTACTTATCATTTTTTATTTTTAATTAACAAAATGAGAATAAATCATTAGCGATATAAAAAGCGAGTGAATGTAGCTCTGATCTCTATTTTTGTCGAGTTGTAATTGCCAGGTTATTTATTTTAAAAAGCTAGAAAATTGTTGTGTATTTTATGAAGTTTACTGACCAGAAAAAAAGTTCATCAGTATTATTGACATAATTTACAGTATTTATACGGAAATTTTAATATAGATAGAAAATACGTATTCGGATTTTATGTTTGTGTATATATGCATAGCGTAATGGTTGGTTTTTGTATTTATTTGTTTTATAAAATAATTTTGATAAAATATAAATAGAGTAATACACCACAGGATTATTGGTTATGTTGTATGTGTGTATATTTATATTTGTAACATTTAATATTAATAACTCTTTTTGTTAATTATAATCTACTAGCAGCCTGCCCTGGCTTTGCACGGGGATTAAAGAAAAATAACAAAAGCCATTAAATTTATTGGGTCAACGCTTCCCTGTAAACGATATTATTACATGTTGTTTTATTTTCCGGCAGCAAAATAAATTGATTTTCAGGTGCTCCGACCCGCCTTAGGCGGTTAGCCATGAGGAAAACCGATCCCTACTAATTGGAAGGTTTGACCTTGAGACTTATTATTAGTAAAAGCGAAAGATGTTTTGATAGGAAATTGAAGCGGTTTAAATGGATCAGTTGGGATCATTGGTATCCTCAGTGTATGAGCTAGTTGACCAGCTGGTGGTTCAGTTATAATGGTTGCTACAACTTAATTGTCCTTTAATTCCTTTATAAGTAGCCTCGTCCCATTGCACATAGTTATTGTGACGTAACTATAACAGTTAGACATATGCTGTCGCGGCATTTTTTTGTAGATATTTATATATTCTTTAAAATCGTAGTACATTATTTTATTCTATAATCAATAGTATTCTCAGCACACGCGATGTAAGGTTATTTTTGGTTACATTAATGGCATTTTAGTAAGGATCCCTAATTTGTTTGAAAATGAAACATAGCCTATGGCACTCGGGAATAGTGTAGCTTGCCAACGGTGAAAGAATTTTTGAAATCGGTCCAGTAGTTTCGGAGCCTATTCATTTCAAACAAACAAACAAAAAATCAAACTTTCCTCTTTATAATATTAGTATAGATAATGACTTATTTGTTTTAAAACGGTTATATTATGTTTTGTTACACATAATGTCGAAAATTTTCTGATCTTTGTTAAAATATTAAAAACTTTGTAAGGATTAAAAATGTTCGGAAATATTTCGTAATATAAAATATCACAAATTTTGTGCTCTATCAGATTTGCAGAAATTGCAAAAACTGCTAGCTTTATATCAAGCTAGCAGAGTATATGTCTAGAATCCTACACTCGAATTAATAACTATTTAGTGCTCTTGATTTATGCGAAAAATATTTTAATTTTTTTTTAATAAATTATTTTTTTTTACTAGTTAACTGCTACCTTAACAAAGTAATATCTTTAAGATAGAATACGTTAGGAGGTCAACCGGAGCATCAACAGTACATAAAAATTTAGTGCTCATTAAGTGCTCTTATTTTATGCAAAAATAATTTAATTTTTTATAACTGAATTATTTATTTTTTATTTTTTACTGGTTAACCGCTACCTTAACAAAGTAATGTTTTTAAAATAGAATACGTAGGAGGTCAACCGGAGGATTAACTGTACATGAAAATTTAGTGCTTATTTAGTGCTCTTATTTGATGCAAAAATAATTTCATTTTTTATTACTAAATTATTTATTTTTACTAGTTAACCGCTACCTTAACAAAGTAATGTTTTTAAAATAGAATACGTAGGAGGTCAACCGGAAGATCAACTGTACATGAAAATTTAGTGCTTATTTAGTGCTCTTATTTGATGCAAAAATAATTTCATTTTTTATTACTAAATTATTTATTTTTTATTTTTACTAGTTAACTGCTACCTTAGCAAAGTTATGTCTTTAAGATAGAAAACGTAGAAGGTCAACCAGAGCATCAACTGTACATGAAAATTTAGTGCTCATTTAGTGCTCTTATTTTATATAAAAATAATTTTTTTAAAATGTTTATTTTTTATTTTTTACTAGTTAACTTCTTCTAATTTTGCACGATTTTTCAAATTTTTCATACTTGTTTTCACTATATTGACATTTTTCTAGTTTTTTATGGATTTTCAAATTTTTCATGATTTTAATTTTTTTATCAATTCTTTGATTTTACCAATTTTTAGTATTACAATTTATATTTTAATGGGTTTTGCAGTTGCTTTTAAACTTTCAGCACCATCGCTATATCATCCCATAAAAAGCATAGTTTCATAAATAATTAAAATACAATAGTTGTAATTCTATATAACTATACGTATACGCGCTCTTATATTAATATATGTGCGTTTTTTTTAATAAATCAGCAATGTGATGAACTTCCGTATACAGTTTTCACAAAAGATATGGATTTTTTATTTGTTTAGGATTTTTCCGGTTATCAGGATTTTTCCAGCTTTTCTTTCAGGATTTTTGATTAATTTTACTGTTTTTTTTTTTTATTTTTACATTTTTGATAGTTTTTTTCATTTTTCACGATTTTAATAATGATTATTTGAGTTTTTAATATAGTTAAGAATTACAATTAGTATTGTTACGCTTTTCGGTGTAGCTTTTTTATTTTTAGCACAAGAAGTATAGCTTTAAAATTGATAAAAATACATATTTTATATAACTATACGTATAGGTGCGCATATATATAGTCCATTTCACCGTTTTTGGCCGATTTGATATTAGAAACCACTGAAATAAGATTAAAGTGTCATCCAAGTTACCAATGGCGGAGAGTTTTTTTTCTAAATTAGGTCATAAGTTTCTAAAACTATTAGTGTCGTTTGACATCTACAAAAATATGACATTAATAATTACTAAATTCAACCCTTCAACAACGAGCCGTACATGACGGTTACTAGGAATGTGAATTAAGTCAAGACTTCCGTATTGAATACTTTTTATCTACCGATGAAACAAGATGCAGTTACGTAAGTGTTGTATTAAAAAACTAACGTCCTCATTTAAATTTCTAACTTGCCTGTATCTGAGAGAGATGTAACTCTAAATTTACTTCGAGTATGATTTCTGTCATCGGCCAAAATCGGTGAAATGGACTATACCTATAGCTATATGTATTTTTATAAATTTTATTTTATTAATTACCAGCAATGCAGTGAACTGTCTTTTCCATGCGAGTTTTTCTTTTACCGCGGGAAAGCGGTAGGTACATCCCATCTAACGCTTTTTTCTGTCACATAAGAAGAAGTTACAGCTTTAAAAATTTAATTAAAGTCGATTTACTCTAAATACCAGTATAGAAAACTCATCAACTTTTATTTGAACATGCCATATGTTTTTTAAAAACGTATATATCCTGAAAAATTGTCATTCGGTTTTTAGTTTATCTACGTATTTTTATTCACAAAAGTACGAATATTGTAACTACTTTGAGGTTTGTAACAATAGGAATTGCAACTGTCGATGCCGTCGGGGTAAAAATCAATTTCTATCTAACATCTGACAAAAACCGAATACAATAGGCTTCGTTTTTGACCCCAATCAATAGATTTGATGCTTCCTATCAGCGTAGTTACTCAAAATTATCTAAAATCATTGTGTACTTCGCGGACCCTTTTATTCAGTACCGGACTAAAACCAAAATAAACTATTGAGATAGAAATTTTTATGTATGATTGCAATAATTTTTGAAAATTTTAATTAAAACAGCTTCGATAACACTTAAAACTTTTAACAACTGCACCCAATTCGTTATTTTTTAACTTAATTTTTTTTTTTAAATCGGGAAGTTATTGGTTTTACCCCGTTTTTCGAAAATCGAGTTTTTATCGGATCTCAACGTTTTGAGGTCTTTGGAACCTCCCCTGACTATTACGAGGGTCTCTGTATGTCTGTATGTATGTATGTGTGGATGTATGTAAAGGTCTTATAACTTTTGAACTGCTTGACCGATCGGAATGAACTAAAGAGCGTTTCAAAGAGCTCCATCTAACTTAGATTTCCTGTAAGTTTGAACCGATTTGGACCGGTATATTTTGAGAAATTAAAAAAAAACGAAAAAAAAAATTATAAAAATGATATTTTTCTAGCATATCTTTTTTTTATTAACTTAGAGATTTTGCACTTCGAATAACATTTTTAGGTCTCAAAAAACAGCGTCGAATGCCATCTTGAACATCAAACACGTTAAAAAGTTATGGCTCTTTAAACATTTCATCGGTAGATGCTTTCTGCAGTGGATTGGCAATTTTGGACGACTGTACAGTCTATTGTCTATTGATCCTTTTCACTTCTGGGGTATTGATTAACCTTAGGACTTTTAGCTCTGATGATGGCCGGTGTTAGGCCGAAAGCGCTCAGCTAATAATTTTTACAATTTTAATACAGAGAAAAATACTTGTTTTCCTTTCATTCCTTTGACTTCAGTAAGTGTGTAAAAAGTCTAACAGTCTATTTCATTTCAAAAAAAGCTAAAAACGTCAAAATACGCCACGTTACTATACCTTTGCGGTTAAAATTAGCGGCAAGTTGCAAGAATGGCCTTTAAGGTCAACTTCTTTTAGATTTTTTTTATTTGATTAATGCCGTTATTCAGGAAACAATTAATACTAATTAGGTATTTCTTAATAGATTTTCGTGACATTAACTAGGAGCTGCTTTATACACGATTAGAGTAACCAGCTTACTACTTTTAATTTTGATCGGAAATGAAGAAAAGGCAAATAAATTGTTGATTATAAAAATATTGCCAATCGCGTAGTATCCGATAAAAATATTATCGACAAAATTATTTTCCTGCAATTCTATTGAGATTTGGGTGAAATAAAAACACAGGAAATACAATTAGAGTATGTGTCTAATTTAATTTCAGCTTTATAGTCCAGTCCTGCAACCGATCCACCCTGATTGCGATTGTTTAGTGTGGTATTCGCAAGGGGTGGTAATGCGAATGTGAAATACGAAATAGGGGCAGATCGTAAATCCTGATAATGCTTCGATTACCGCAAAACCAGAAATATGACCGTTCGGATGTCCACGTGTATAATAATGCGACAATGTATGTCTAGGGTGACATTTTGGTGTTTAAAAAATTTCAAATTTACGTTTCGAATCCGACCAGTTAAGTACTATCGATGATCATCACGATTTATAGTATGTTCTTAGCTTAAATGAAGATTTGTTGTTACCAAACATGAAAATTTTGTTGTACGTCACATTTTGCAGTCATTTAACACATTTTTACCACTGTAGTCATTTATGGTAATAGAGTAAAGCTATGAATCGATTTGTTCACGTCTCGAATGTCGTGTTTCGTGCGTAATAGTAAAAGTCCAAAAATCTTCTGTTGGGTGAGCTTGCCGCAAGTTTATGGATTATTGATTGTGGGAATAAAAGGTAAGTATGTGGTGTTATCAAAGCCAGTTTAGAGTAGGTATCTCTGTTGTAATGACATGATTCTGGGGCCTGGCCAAAACTAGATATCGTTATTCTTGGACAAACTGAAGCAATTTGGAAGGGCACTTATCAATATAAGTTTGACTATTTACAGTCTTTACTCCTCTCTAAGGTCACGATTCACCCCTATTATCTGAAAAATTGTCTTAATGTTTGTTCAAAGGAAATGGCTTAAGAGTTTTTGCAGTAGTACCATCTCTTTTAATAATTAAGACAATTTCTCCTTAATTTCAATGGTATCGTACTCTTAGAAGATCTGACGAAGACTGACGAACCACTCTCATCGTTCACATTCCAACCTTGGTTCTTGTTCTTCTCACCCATCTGATCTGTGTACACTAAATGCATGTGGTCTTCGAGTGTTTGCAATCCAAGATTGTTCTATAAATGCTTTTACCTGAAATGTTATTATTTGATCATATTCGACAGATTTCAGCTTTGGGTATCCACCCTACCAACTTGTAGATAATTTTTCTTATTTCTTGTTCGAATAGTCAATAAATTGTGACAAAACTTTAAGAACATACAGTATTGAACCAACTCTATTTCTTACTTGTACGAAACAATATATCTATGAATCTTTGTCTTATTAAACAGAATAGAATATATACAAATCGCAAAAATCAAAATTTGGTTTCCTTTTTGTTACTAACAATCAAAAGAAACTATCGTAGACCAAAGGTTGTAATTAGATCAGACAGTCATCAAAGCTCTCAACTAAGACACAATCATTTCAAAAATCATCTGGGAATACCTAGGCGAAGTAAATGAACTAGAACACAATAACACTCTTATTGGTTCCAGAACCAGAACACATAGGAAAAGAAGGAAACGAAACAGCAGATAAGCTGGCAAAAAAAGGAGATGAAATCCCATATTTGGGAACAGAAAAAACTTGTGGAATTAGCAGTAGTATAGTCTTAGAAAAAATAAAGAAAAAAGTGGAAAAATCCAAGTATCTTCTGGATCGATCTAGAAGGACTAAGACAACTGAAGACGCTCCTGGGAAACTCTAACCAGAAGAGATCTTACAGCTGTCTTAACCTCAGGAAAAACAACCTTCGTATTATAACAGGAATATTAACCGAGCACTGCCGATTAAGAGGACACATGAAGAAACTGGGATTGGTAGATAAAGCAAAGTGTAGATTCTGTGAGGTAGAGGATGAAATACATACTTTCAGAATGCATTGCATTACGTAATTATAGGGTCAGATATCTAGGATCATACGAAATAGAAGAGGAATATCTATCTAACTTGAAGCCCAACGATATACTAAACTTTTTAAAAAAGATAGGACTAGAAGAGTTGTTATAAGTCTGACAAAACATCAGATTTATAGCAAGAAAAGGGGGGCACAATAGATCTTACTTACATACACATACACACACTATAAATCATTTATTTTTATATGTGCAGATTTTATTAAGAATCAGTTCAGCCCACCACTGACTTTTCTTACTTAAAAGTTATTAAAAGTAATTGGCCAATTATTGTCACTTAACTTTAAGAGATCATTGCAGTTCTTAGAAGTGAATGTGTTGATCAGAATTAAATAATTTGCATAAAACATTGAGCTGTAAACAACTCAATCAGAATGGAGAATTATGGATCTGTAATTAAATCATAACTATAACTACTAGTTACTGTCGCTTGATCTGAACGATTAAATATGTCAGTATGTTTATTTTCGTTACTTAATGTGGGATATTTCATAATACTTACATTAATAGTATCTAAACATAAAAAATTTGGAAGGAAACCAGTTTTTTAAACATATCCTCTTTAAAAGAAGCGTTGATGGATGCATATGATATTTATAGGCCATATATTTATCAATATTTATTTAATAGTATCATTAAAAAAATGTAAACTGAAAATACAAGTACATTCTGTTACTATATTTACTGGAAAAACACCAATTTACATATAAATTACTAAGAAATCGTCTCCACATCTTCAATGTTGATTAAAGTGTTTATTAAAGATATATGGTATTAAAAAAATCTTAAGAGATAGTTAAGATAAATTTCCATATAAAGTGCATCAATATTGTTTGATTTAAGTATACCAGTAAATATATTTACATTTTTTTCTAAATACATTATAACTATATATATGGTACTTTCTTTAAATAATGTAGAGTTTTAATGACATTTTAACAATATATTTAGGTACTAGCTGTGCGCGCAACTTCGTTCGTGTGGAATAGTTACCTTGAGCAGTATTTTTTGGATTTAACTTTTGGTTTATTTTGGATCATAAAAACTGTTGTTTTGGGTAGCTAAAAAAATCTCCTTTACAATAATGCTTCATTGTAGATTGTAGACGATATTAGACTTGTAGCCATCGGGGATGGAAGCATACAGGCTGCTAGGATTGCTAACACGCGAAAGAGCGACATATAACTGACAGTGCTAATGCTAGATACACACCCAAAACTTTTAGCGTCTGTCCTTGGGCTTTATCAGATGTCTTTGCATTGCGAAACTTAAGTTCACTGGAAACTAGACACGTTTAAAACTAAACGGAAAATTGTTTCAAATTATTTTAAGAGCTGGTAGTCCTGGAGCACTAAAAATTCTACTGGGTTGCTGGTACAGACCCATAGCTCTTCTATCTGTTATTAGCAAAACTATGGAGAAATACGTCAATCACGAGATTCTGAGCTATCTTGAGACACACAACCTTTTAAGTGACAGGCAATATGGTTTTCGCCAACAAAGGTCAACAGCCGATCTGCTAGCATATGTAACTCATGTCTGGAGTGATGCCATCCACCGCTATGGGGAGACTCAAATAGTATCACTAGATATCTCAAAAGCATTTGATCAAGTGTGGCATGCAGCTCTTTTAAACAAACTGCCTTCATACGGACTCTCGCAAAACATTTGCAGATGGATATCCAACTTTCTCTCCAACAGGCACATCCAAGTTGCTGTAGATGGACATTCTTCCAACCTCTACAAGATCAACGCTGGAGTTCCCCAAGGATCGGCTCTAGCTCCTACTCTATTCTTACTACACATTAATGATCTACTAAAAGCCACTAATAAACCGATACATGGTTTTGCAGATGATAGCAACCTACACTGTAGCAAAGCGCACAACCGTCCCATACCTCTAGATATTCTGGAAGAGGACAGAAGATCCACAACGGCTTCTCTCAATCAAGATTTGAGAATTGTAGACGAGTGGGGAAGAGAGAATCTTGTTAATTTCAACGCTTCCAAGACAAAGACATGTTGCCTATCCACAACAAGAGGCAAACATGCGACTCATCCATTACAATCAATGATCAGACACTGGTAGCGGGCGACTCCATTACGCTGGTTGGTATCACGATCTCCCAAGACGTACTCTGGAACGAACATATTGCATCCATAGCAACTGCAGCAGGACAGAAATTAGGCTTTCTGTTTAGAGCACGGAAATATTTTTCTCCATCCAACTTAGCTACTCTTTACAAAGCCCAAATACGGCCTAATCTTGAATACTGCTCGCATGTATGGGGATCGGCGGCTCCATCAAGGCTCGGAGTTCTTGATGCAATACAGAGAAGGGCAGTTCGACTAATAAACGACACCAGTATCACCAAAAACCTAGCCCCATTATCCCACCGAAGAGCAGTGGCTGATCTTTCCTTGTTTTACCGATACATAAACGGATTTTGCTCAGAAGAACTCCGCTCTATAATGCCTCCACTTGCCAGACCAACCAGAGAAACGCGACGTGCCAACTCCATGCACCCTTATACTGTTCAATGCCCGAAATCGAGAACGGATCGATTCGATCGTTCCTTCATCCCCAGGGTCTCCAGATTGTGGAACTCCTTACCTCCCCACGTCTTTCCCACTCGTCCTAACTTGCAGGCCTTTAAATCCCAAATTAATAAATTACCTCTTCTGCCCCAATAGATGTTCTCGGTACATTTGTATTTAGGTCTATACCTACGAGGAAATCCTTAATAAAAAAAAAAGATCTTTCTTCTTCCATAACTCTTTTGATGGAAATATACTCTACTTTATCCTCGACAACAAATCTCAGCGTATACTGATGCTGCTTGGTCGTTCAGTGGAGTCAAAATAGTTCTTTCGCTAAGTCAGGAAATTTCGCAAGCTGGTATTTGCGTTGCGTTTCCACACACAATTAATATGAAGTCTTGCATTAATAAAACTATGCAGCATATGTTTTCATTAAGAACAACTCTTCCTCGTTCCTGCGGATATACACCATTACCGATCTCAAGTAGCAAATCTAACAACTTTTGAGCATTTACGCTGACACCGATTTGCCCTCGCATATTTAATGTCAAATGCAAAGGGTTAATGTAGTGCAACATTTGAGAACTCTTTAGACAGGCTCAAGCTTCATCAGCCCTTGTTCCGCATGGTATTAAAGGGATAATCTGACGAAAATTGCCAAAAAAATATTTTATTAGTACATTTAAGCTGGTGTCGTCAGCGATTTTTCACTGATCAAAATTAGAGTACGCTTGAAAAGTTGCAGGAAGCAAGTCATTGATTAACAAACCAAACAATCCAAGATCTGCACACGTACATCTGTTCCTTATATGTCCAAGGTAGAGTATTAATGCTTCTTTTATTGTCGTCTGTCAGTAGCTTAATTAGTGAAAAAATTTTTCGATAAGTGAGAAGCTTTGATAAAGTACCGTTAACTAGCATGCATATCAGCGAACAGAGGATAAAAAAATCTCTCCAAACAATTTCTAACTAATCGGACTCTTATATTCGTAGGTATATAGATAAAATATTGGATATTTGACTAATGTTCAAATAAGAATTTGTACGTCTGGAAACCACTAATTTATATATTTAATATCAAAATATTCAGAAAAAGAAGCAGTTAACTGAAAAACCACAAAAAACAATAAAACATTTGGTCGCCTCTGCTACTGGTCAGCGACTTGTCACTGACCATAATCAGAGTGCAGATGAAAAGTTGCAGGTGGCAAATCAGTGGTTAAAACAGCGAACAAAGCTAATATCTTCTACAAGAGAATAGTTTTTTCTTTCTATTTTATCCAAATCTATTGGTTTATTTATATACGGATCGCGCTCACTCAACTTCTAAAAAATGAACATCTGTTAAAGCATTCTATCACAAACAAAGCATCATTATTTATTATCTGAAACTACAAAACTTTGATAGGCACAATTTAATCGGAATTTGAAATAAATAAAACCCCATATATATACTTTCCAAGAACAATTACTATAACGAGCCATAAACAGTATATCTCAAAACCCTCGGCCGAACGTTTATCTCGTAAGCTAAAGAAATAATTAAACGTTTTCAAATAATCAAGTTTACGGTATCAAATTTATACTTAAAATTGAGGCCGTTAAGCGATTGTGAGGTTTCATAAAGAAGAAAATACACCAAATGCTTATCGAGGCTATATGTAGAGTTTTATCTCTACGACCAACGTTACGACAGTGGTTGTTAAGTAAATCGTAGGTTTTATTAGTATTTAAAAAGTGAATTTTATCATTTTTAATGTTTTTCTTATCATATTGTCTCGGATTGCGTTAAGAAATGCGGGATTGCATAAAAATAACGTGTAATAATGACTGCTGGATTTGTATAACTTAACAGAAATATGTCTTACATTAGAATTTATCAAAATAACTTTTGTATCTAAGAACCCTTTTTGTTTCACTTTTATTATAGCAAAGCTTTTAATGTTTGGTTCGAAAGAAGTGTTGCGACAGAAACATCGTCACAAAAACGAGTAACAAAACTTCTTTTGGTCTTTTGCCTCTTCTATGGCTCTCTCATTTGCTGCTCCTACTTTCGAGTACCCCAACTCTGACAACTTGTAATAACTGGTGTGTTTTACGTATAACTGTTAAAAAAGTACTTGTTTATTGTTGTTTACCATTTTCTTTTAATAAATATTGTTGAAAATGATTAAAAACGAATTTTAGAGCTCAATTTTCTGATTATAAAAGTTTTGCTTTCATCGGAATTTATCGAGTTCTACACATTTTAATAAAATCTGTTAAAATGTTTAAAACAAATTCTAGAGGGTCTCCAATGAGAAAAATATTCAATATTAATTAATCTTTATAGGTATTTGTATAATTTCTGATTTTAGTGAAAACAATTTTAGATCTTTTATTAATTTTGTGTACAAAATGTGTTGGCTTTTAAAAAGTTTTTATCATTTTTAACGTTTAAGCTGTTTGTGTAGAAAATGTGTTAAATTTGGCATTTAAAACGTTTTTGGTCATTTTTTAACTGTTTTTTACCAAAAACGCCAGAATGGAAAAAAAGTAAAATAAACACTTTTTAACGAATATATAGACAAAAATAAGCTGTTTGTGTACAAAATGTACTAAATTTAGTTTTTGAAACGATTTTAGTATAATTTGAAAAAAACTAGGTAGAATTAACCCGTAACTCGAATTTAGTGCAATTGATTTACATCCAAAATAGTTCGGACGCCAAAGATTAAATTTAATAAAATTTCAGATAGTGAAGATGCTTATGTATTAAATCAATATTTTATTTAAGATTAAACTAATTTTTATAAAGTTACTTTAGATTTAAAACATTTTTAATACAAATATAAACAGTAATACGGATACACCTTTCTAGATACAATTACAGAAATACCTGCCTACACAAATCTAGTAATTCAGGTTCCATTATATTTGCCCTAAGCAAACAATTAAATCATGTTTATACTATCGTAGCCCCAAATAAAATCTACAGACTTCTAATTTAAGTAGGTACATATATACATTACATATACACACGGGCA
This sequence comes from Altica lythri, assembly GCA_964028335.1. NCBI lineage: Eukaryota > Metazoa > Arthropoda > Insecta > Coleoptera > Chrysomelidae > Altica > Altica lythri. The sequence goes on along the minus strand of OZ034808.1, from coordinate 15,478,712 downwards.
CATTGTTAGAAATGATATATTAGAAATATCTGGAATGCTTGGGTGTAGAAACAATAAGAAGTACGGTTGTATGGTGGCAGCAGTGCCTCGAACTATTTATTTGTTCAGAAGCCAAGAAATGTGGCGTTCTATTATCTCCAGATCTATAAGGGCGTTTCCGATTCTAACAATAACATAGATACTTAATTGGCTGTCTCTCGTCTAAATTTAGATGGTTTTCAGCTATTGTCGGTTAATTACTAATCATTATTTCTAGGGATTCATTCACATTGGTATTAAGTATTCAGTTTTAGGTCAATCAGAGTCAGTGACATTCGTTTAACTTAGTTAAATTTGTCATATTTGAAACCAAGTAATTGATATATACGCACAATACAGTCTAAGCTAAATACTATCATTTCAATATGATCATCAATTAGAAACTGGACCAGATTGTTTCATTGAAATTTGAGATCATTGAAGTCTTAAAATATCCCAAAATGATAGTCTGCAATCAACAAAAAAAAATACACAAATGTAATCCTGGTGCACATTTGATTCTTTATCATATCAAAATTTTGATAGAATAACATATTCAATGTTATGTGAATGTCTTATTTTATCGTGCTTGTTTTGCTCATATTCAAGTTGGATTCTTCCTATTTTTGCTTTTATTTTATGTACATCTTCGGTATTTTTTTTTTTGATATTTATTGGTTTCTGGGGTCAAGTTTGTAATTATTGGTACATACTCTTCTAGGCATTAGGATTGTTATCTGTATTCAAGTAGAAATACATCAACATGAGAATTACAAAATGCAAGCACTAGACTCAAGCTTCAGGATTAAAAAAAGTCGAAAAAAGACTAAAAACCTACCAATGCTTTGCAGTAAAATGGATTTATGGTTCTAGTTGCATTCGATTTGTAATAATTTCATTTACGCAAAAAAAATCATAAAATCAGAAATAAATGATAAAGAAGTAGACGAAGATGGAAAAAGGAAGATAAATACGGCAATGAGGAAAATATAGAAAAGAAGATGAAGATAAAGATGAACTCGTTACTTGAGAGTTTTAGGGGTCGCTAAATACGAATATTACTATAACAATGACCACTGAAGCACCTGGTGACCAGGGTTGACATCGTGTTCTGCAGTTTTATAGAAATTCAATATAAAATTAGCCCATATTCGTTACTCCGAGGTTTTCGAGGTCGCTGACGACGAATATCATGAAGGCGTCGGTCACCGGTGCCCAGGATGAACTTCGTTTACTGGATTTTTGTGTAAATTCAATAAACTTCAGTCCAAACATGATACTTGGGAGTTTCCGGGGTAGCTGAACATGAATATTATTATAGCTATGTTTATCGAAGCACCTGGTGAGCAGGGTTGACATCGTCTTCTACAGTTTTATAGAAATTGGATGCTAAATCATCCCAAACTCGTTGCTCGTGGGTTTTCGAGGTTGCCGAAGATGAATATTTCGACGGCCACAGTAACCGAGTATGAACCTCGTCTACTGGAATTTTATGATAAATCAATACAATTTAGTCCAATATCGTTAATAGAGACTTTCCTGTGTTGCTAAACACGAATATTATTATAGCTATGATCAAAGAAGCATCTTGGTGACCAATATTGATATCGTCTTGTAGTTTTATAGAAATTACATAAAATACCAGGCGTTATTCGGGTATATTTGAGGTCGCAGAAGACAAATCATGATGAGAGCGATGGTCACCGGATTGGGAATTTCTATAGCTATGGTTTCAATTCAATACAAACTTATCCCAAACTCATTGCGGGGGGTTTTTCGGGCCGCTGAAGACAAATATCATGACGATAACGTTTATCAAAGCACTTGGTGCACAGGTACCTCGTTAAACAGTTCAATACACAAATTTTACGAAAAAATTAATTTAAAGCAAGACAATTTGCTGGTCTAAAGCTAAATATGAAAATTCTGGTTAAGAAAGCACGAAAGGTATAGTCATATTCTGTCTTTGGACGTTTAACAGTTTTATTAACAAATTTTATGAAGAAATTATGTGGAAGCATTACAATCTTTTTATCCTCTCGCGAAATATGAAAGTTGTGGTTAAGAAAGCACAAGAGGTGTATTTAGTCAGAGCATCGTTAATAGAACAAGAAATTTTTAGAAGACAAGTTATGGGTACGAATGAGAAGAAAGTAGGCTTTAATGGCTTAACTAAGATATTTCTAATCAATTTTTTTTTTATCTGTTTTCGTATGTCCAATCAGATGTGTTACTTCTTTCCACTTGTTATTTATTTTTCAACCTTTTGTAACACTTACTATGACTACTTCTGTTTATCTTTACTCTTTTTTTAGAGATGTTCGACGATTCTGGAGTATAGTTTGTAATCATTGACTAATGTTTTTTTAGACTTCTTCATTGTTATTTGTGATTCCAGTTTATTTCACCAATTTTCATTTTAAAATAAAGTATACAAGATATTTTTAAGATGAATGAAGTGTAAGAATTGTATTAACAAAATTTTACGAAAGGTCTTTTGAAACAACACAATGTAAAAATTTTAAAAATTGATTGCGTTAAATATAGAAGGAGATATATAAACAACAATCGCTGATAAAACAAAAACTGTAAATAAATAATTTAAGGAAACGACTGAGAAGAAAGAAGCCATCAATGAGATAACTATTTTCATGTCTTTTTTGGATAGTAACTCTTTCATATTTTGTTTTTGGACGTGTAACAGTTCTATTAAAAAAGATTATGAAAAAATTATCTGGAAGAAAGATAACCTTGTTGCCCTCTAGCGAAATATGAAAGTTGCGGTTAAGAAGACAAAAGAGATGTAAATAGTCAGACCATCGCTAATAAAACAAAAATTAATAGAACTTAAAAATGATATGATTTGTCTCGAAATATGCGTTTCATGCCGCGGTTCAGTAAAATAATTGAAAAGAACCTGCTGGGATAATATAGATCCTATTACGGCCCTGAGCTTTTAAGTCTCGGCCTAGGTGGCTGTACGAACGTGGAACGCATAATAAGAGTTGTAATAACAATATTTCTTAAAGCAACAAATATTGTTGGTCCAAAAAAAAATAAAAAAATTGCGGTCAATAAAGTAGAAGATATATAAAAAACAATCGCAGGTAAAACAGAAAATGTAAATGGAAAATTTAAGGAAACAACTGAGACAAAATGAACTATCAATGCGATTAATAAAATCTAAATGCTCTATTAACTGAGTTTTATCAGTTTTTTCCGTTGTCACGTCCATTTTTATTTACTTTTTCAACCATTATCTCTCTCGATCTCTTGATTAAATGTCGATTTTATTTTTCATTCATTCTATGTTTGTTATGATTAATTTCTGTGTTTCTATACTCTTGTTGTCTCTTTAATATTTTTAAACAATTTATTCTTCTATTACAAAATTTTAAAGAGCCAAGTATTCTTGATAATCTATAGAGTAATAAGTAATAACAAACATTAAATATTGAGGATAAGAAAGCAAAGATGATATAAAATGTCAAGGCATTTACTGATAAATCAGGATACATAAATAACGAAGAAATATTTTGGAAACGTGGAAGAGCAGAAAAATTAGATAACGCAGAATTGGATTTTTTTAGCGACTGGTAGAAGCCGATAAGATTTTTTCTATAAGCTTGGAAAAATTACCGAAAATTAAATACCTACACGGAACTGCTTATAAGAATATCTGGACATATACACAAATCAAGAATACCAAAAACTAGAAATTTATAATAGTAAAATTTGAGTACCTATGTATTATATCAGGTAAAAATACACATTACCTCATGCAAGGCACATGTATACTTATTTATTTATAATAATTAAAAAAACTTAAAAGAATACATGCATAATCTTTATTCAGTATTATAAAAAAATATCCCAAATATTTAGATTTCTACACATACATTTATCTCTACTAATAAATTTCCTTTTGAGGAAAATACAAACTCGAACTCCATACCCTTCTTTAACCCCTGCTCCATCAAAATTCAGTAATTCATCTAATCAACCCTAAAAATCTCCGGTTCAGAGTTGTAACATGATTTAAAAATCATTCAATCCAATAAATAATCACCTTTAACACAGCTTTTCTGTCAACTTAATCATTTGTTATTAACTATTAATTCACTAAACGTCAAAATTATTGTATAAACAGTCACAAAAAAAAACCGCTTATTCCGATTAACTTTCAAATATAGCCTACACGACCGTAAAGCTCCGTATTTGACGGAACACTAAAAGCAGACTAGAGACTAGTCTAGCACCCTCTACCGTCTGTGAATGATCGCAATCCCCACTACTTTCGCGCAGGGTTGTTATCCGGCTCGGAGGACCGATTCGCTCTATCATCCCAGTTATTTTTAATATCAGTTAGATTTGAAAACATCAAACACTACTCCTCTGGTCGTATAGTTCTGATTAATATTTTCGTAGATGAACAAGTGTCTATGAAAATGTGCCGTTTTTCTTATACTCGCTGAAACGTTGACGGTTGAAATGAGCTTTTCAGGTTTCAGGACGAGCTTGGCTGCTTTCATGAACTCCTGATACGTGGAGACTCAAACAAATACCTGTTCGGTGCAAATTTGGCTGTTACGATACATTCTCCGCAGAATAGGAATTATACTCTAAAAGGAAATATAACTTACATCAGTGGTTGCTTTAACTATAACAAATTCTAGAAATGAGACTTATCGGTTTACCAGATTTTTACAAAATTTCCAAAGATATCTATATCCAAATTATCTTCAAAATATAATTTGAATTAAAAGTGTCATATTTGGTTTTGTGCAGAAACTCAACTGTTTTGTTTTTGGTCATCGTATGTTCTGGCATCTTTATACCTCTGGCGTATGTTGCGCTTCTTCTTCTTCTTCCTCTTCTACTTGATTCTCTTTTCTTGTCTTATCAATCGTCAATATTCCCTATCGTTTGTGGATCATTTTGGGGTACCTTTTTCTGGACCTCATATAAATTTTAATCAATATCCGGTTACTGTTTTATTCCTTTAAGACGAAACCCAAAAATCACTGAGTTCGATTTATACATATAAAGAATTCCTCTACGTTTACATCTTCTATCAATGCAATCACGACTTAAAAAATTGATTGCTACAACAAAAAAATATATAAACAAAAAACAATTTTCTCCTCCTTCCTTTCTTTTCTTTCTTCCTGCTCCTTTGTATCGATTACCTGCTTTTCCTATCGCTCTAATACCTGTCTCTTCACGTTCTTTCTGCTCCGATACTTTCCACCTTCTTTGTTTCTATGTTTTTCTTTTAAATTATTTATACACTCTTCTTAATATTTATTTTTCTTTTTGTTTTAACTTTAATTTAGACGTTTTTTACTATTTTTATTTAAATTTTAAATGATTTACTATTTTATATTTTTCTTTAATGACAATCTCCTAAATTCATTAATGGCAATCCCAATCAATATAAAAAATCCATCAAAACAAAACCTATCTATACTAAAATTAGCACCCCATATCTAAAGGCCGGATTACATTCCCAGGAACCTACTGAGGCATTGTAACAAAACTTGATACACACTGTCCCTGTCTGCGTCCCGCCGATGGTTGTATATCTGGCTTTAGTGCTCGAAACATCGAGCATCAGATTCTAGCTTAGGTGTTTTTAGAGAGATCGGGTGTTGCACGCACTTCCAAGAAACGTCAATGGTGTACCAGTGTATTCATTATTAATTCGTTACGGTATACTAACTATAGAGTTAGCATTCAATGCTTTGAGCACAAAACAAATACCGAAAGAGTGAAACTACGTGTCGTATATCTTGCATCTCTTTTGATGGTAGAACATGCTCTAACTACGGACTAACTAGAAGAGATATAAAAGAGAAATGCAAATAGTTTTCTTCCTTTATTGTTACTGGTCTCCTGCTCAGAGCTGCCTCTAGTTAATATTTGTTTGAAGTTTACGAAACACATTAAATGAGCTTTAATCTGCATAATTCTGCTTTAGAAAGGGAAACCTTAATTTTAATTAGACTTTAAGTGGTCCTCTGGAACTGTGCTGTAAAGGTGGAAAAAAGGGAACTATTTAATAGTTTCAAAAAAAGTTCTTGCAGAATACCTTCAATACGATGTTCATTGGATTTTATTCAACGCTCTAAGCGCAACACGAATAACGAAAAATTTAAACTACATGCATCTCTTTTAATTGCTATATGGGAGAGATGGTTGCCCATGCGCTAACTTCCGACGAACTTAAAAAAGTGAAAGAGAATAGTAAATAGTTTAATTTTCTCCATTTGTCGTTACTGGTCTTCTGCTTATAACATTAAAAGCTGCCTGTTGTTAGTAATTGTTTGAAGTTTTGGACACACATGAAGTCTACATAAAGCTGCCGTGGAAAGGGAAACATGGAGTTTAATTGAAATTTAACTGACCCTCTGTAAGCTGTCTTGTAAAGGTGGAAAAAGGAGAAGCATTCCATTCTTTCAAAAACAATTCTTGCAGAACACCTGTAATAAGATCTTCATTGGATTTTATAGCAAATGAGTGCTGCATCATTAAACCTTCTTGTATCCGAGTACATTTTTATTTTGTACAGATCCCCTTACCGAAATTGCGCCGTTTATATGCAAAACTGACTTCCCGATTAGTCAAACATAAACGTAAAGGCTCTCCTGTTCTGTAATGCAAACTAGCTCATAGTTCATTACTCTCCCGATAGTTCAATTCCGTTGGCCAAATGAGACTTGTTTTGTTGTTTATAAATTGTACTCGGGAGCGCCTCCGAAGTTAAAGAGATAGTGACTTCCAGTTCTAGCGCGTCGTTTCAATGCCAGACACGTTCGGGCGTACGGACCGTTTCAACCAGTAAGAAAAGCAACGTTATTAGAAGAAGAGAAGGATAATTGCACCAAAGAAGACTTATTTCATCTGGGAATTTCCGACAATATACCTCAGTCAAAAATCACCAAAACAACCATCCAAAGTAAAATTCCGACAAGAGTGTTCATTAATATCTTCGATTGTATAAACAAGTCTACTTATATGTCAACCTCTTTTTCAACATTTCGTTTACTTTACTCGAGTATCTAAATTGGAAAATTCTTAATACCCAGATCGGATTCATATTGGGAAACTTGCTGGTCTTAATTTCGGCTGATCATGAAAATTTTAGTATTTTAATGAAAGTTTACCTTTTTAAAATTTTTATTACACTTTCAAATACTTTCGTACAAGAAGGAGTTTTCCGACTGCCGTTATTGTTCATAAAAAAGATCTCGTTAACATTAATAGCAGTTGTAAGAAAAATTAACTTTTCTGTTGCCAGACTTTAATACTGCTGATTATAAAAAAAATTGTTTTGCTTCAATTTAGGTTTACATTTTTTAAAAATTTTTATTATACCTTTCTATAAAATAATCGAAGATTTATAATTATTTACAAAATATAAACTCAAACACTTTGGTGCAGTTGGTACAACTTTAAGAACATCCAGTTTTCCTAGTTTTCCTCTCACTTTCTTTGTCAGCATCTCGAAGAAAGGATTCCAGCTGCCAGACGTGGATTTTTCATGTGTTTGAAATCTTTAATTTTGCTCGCTTATAGTCAGAGGAATTGCAAAATGCGCGATTTCTCAAACAATGTTACGTTTATTGAAATATTCTGCATGTTGAAGCTAACAGTTGTAGTTATCAAATACACAACCACAATAGTAATTTAGTTTAAAAGTCACAAACAATATATAAACAATGGAATTGAATTAAAGAAATGTATGCAGTATTTTTAGTAAACATTAAAGGCTACAAATTGGATTGACTGTATTGTTTTACCAAACGAACTTGAAATGTCAATCATTTTTACGATTTTACCAATGGCTACTTTAAAAGAACGTAATTATATAACCAGACCTAGTAAAATTCCTATAACTCTTACAACTATAACCTAACAGTCTGCCTAACAAAATAACAAAATAAATGCAACAATATTTAAAAAAAAATTGTTATTTAACCAGCGATATAAATTGTTAAGTTCAGAATTTATTATGTCTACTATTTCATTAACATTGTCACCTGATATGTAAAGGATAGTATCGTGCGCGAAAAGTTGTATTTTACAGTTCTGGACATGTTTTACAATATCATTTATGTATAAAATAAAAAGCGAAGGACCAAGCACCGTACCTTGCGGCACACCTTAAATGGACTCCCTCTCACTTGTATTTTCAATATATTTGGTTATTTGCATACTACCGCTTAAATAATCCTCAAACCATTTCAAAATAACTTGACTGAACCTCTATTTTCTTAACTTCAGTAAGTCTACACCTATGCATCTTTCAATGCAGTTTTCCAATCAAAAAGAACAGTCTGTAAAGCACTTTTACAAGAGTTTTTGTTCCTGAAGCCAGCCTGGTATTTAGTAAGTAAACAATTATCTTCTATAAAGGTCATTATTTGTTCTTTAACACATTTCTAGTAATTTTTCATAAAGGGGAACCATATTAATTGGTCTGAAGTCTTCACACTTAATTTTTTCAATTGGCACAATCAACCTTTCTTCCACTTATTTGAAAAGTCTCCTTGTTCAGTAATCCTGATGCATATCCTCCCATTAGAAAACTAAGCTTTCTAATGATTATGGAAGACAAAATCAATGTCTATAAAAATGATAAATACTGAACGTCAATGCAGATTCCTTTAATGAATAAAATCCGGCATCAGATTAGAACGAGAAGCTCAATGGTCAGAATATCCAGTCGTAAAATTTAAGTCTAATCTGATTAACTACATTTTTTAAAATCCTTGTTTTTTAACTTTCAACTCCGTATTATGTTACTAAAATATGTTTACATAAGGGCTACTCTAAAATACTCGACCCAAAACAACGCAAGCAACTGTAGAGCTGCATCAACCATATCCTTAAATTTTTTTGCTTTTATTTTTACATGAACGAGAAGAGAAAACAGTTTTATTTAAAATTTGTTTGACGTTTTAGCATAGTAGCAGTAGTAGAAGTCAGCGTAAATTAAAATTTCATGCAAAGGGGACGTGTAAATATCCTGACAAATGTACGTCATCCGCACAAATGTAACTAACAAAATGTTAAAGTCATAACCACTTATGCCCGTTGGCGGCGGCAACAACCCTGCTAATGAAATATATTAACCGCCGACACCACTATACAGGGACGGCATTAACTTGTCACATCAAATACAAGAATAACATGAAAATTCATATTTAAAAAAAAGGTCAACATATTACCACAAAATTTACTTCGTTTGCTTATCTTTCATTTTAGTTCATTATCTTTTTACCTTTAATCCTCTTACGGTTTTTTAACATCTAAATTATTATAATTTTCTTTTGAAGTGATAACTTATGGGTAAACTGCTTTGTAACGTAACGCGTTACGGCGCCACTATGTCTGGTTCCCTTTCTCTCACGCATACGGCAGCAGTAGGCAGGCTACTCCTCCCTCACTTTAACCCACAGCGCTAGCCGTATTTCGGACAGACGCTTTCCGCTCTCTCTACTCAGTGTTCAATATGCGATAGACATAATGTTGACAGTGAAAATATAACCTTAAACTGTCACCGAAACTGTTTTGACAGTGATTATAAAAAATATAATGAAACAAGCAGAAGATGATCCTCGGATCATTACATAATCATTTAACGAAAGGTAAGTTTAATAATATAATATAATTCGATTTATCAATGACATTGTGAAAAAGTTTTTCTCAAGTTAAACAATTTCAATATTAAATACGATAGTTCCACTTGGATTAGTTAAAGTTATCACTTCTGTCGCGCATCCCAAGACGCACACCTTTTTTATTTTTTTGTTATAATCTTAAACTAGAATCGAAAATATGGAGAACCAAAACCCCTGTTCCGATTCTAGTCTATCTTTGTTATCGTATCAATTTTATGTACATATACTGTATATACAGTTGAGTCCGTGGTTCTTTACCCGTGCGTCATCATTTAAAACATACGAAGTAAGTGGGAAATTGCAACTTAATAACATGCGGTAGCTGTTTTGTCTGTAGTTTCATGCGTGGAAGACAATGACGCTAGATTAAAAGTATGTGTTTTATCTCGCCAGGTATTTAGTGACGCACGGGTAAAGAACCACGGACTCAACTGTAATTACAATTTTAATCAGTAATTTCAAATTTAGAAAAAATAAATACAATGTTGATATTTCGTGTTCCATCAACACTCGTTTGTTTTTGCTAATGGAAATGAGACCAAATAAAAACCGAAAGGAAAATAAATCGAAACATGCCCATCAGCTCTTTGATTTTGTTGAGAAAGTAAATTCAAACACCACAGCTGGCAAGAAAGTTTGTAGAGAAAATTGGGTGCCCATACACGCGGATTAGGATTATATCTTAGTTTGTATAAGAAAACTCAACACAAAACCCGATATAGGGAATAAAATTAAAGAAATTTAGGACTCATCCTAAAAAAATTCAATAATTAAGGAGTTACTTGAACATTCTTCCTTTAAGTTTCTTTATGTTATATATTATACCTATACATATCTTTATTCTTCACTTAAAAAATCGTCAATGCGTTGCATTTTATCATTTTTGTCTGTAAATATCTGCTGCAGATAATGAACGATACGATCTGTGCTATATGATTTTAAGATGTATTTTCGTGTACGAAAAGCTTTAGCAACTTCATGACTTTCATTCCTAATCAGAATTTCAAGACCCGTCCGATCGAATTGTTGGTCCAAACAGTTACCGGCAATTTGCAGGCCAGTTTAGGATAGTTTGCAGAGGTTGTGCAGTCCCTACCTCCCTCGCGATAAGCATTACAAGACGTAGGTAGGTATCCATAACTTTTCCCCTTTGAAAACTTTTCGCTATCGAGACTCTTTTATTTATTAAAGAGAAAAAGGTCCACATAAGGTTTTTATTACTTCAAATTAAAGAATTGGAATCGGTGAATTGAAATGTGTTTTAACGAAAGTGATATTTGGAAAGTTCGAAAAATACTAAAATAAATACGTTTCAGTTTAATTAAAGTAATTAATTTTTTATCGTTTAAAGAAACTGATCCAACTGATAGTATGAGCCCTGACAACTAAATGTTCGGATGACACTAGTTTCAAATTTTCTTTAGCATGGATAAAATTACGTTATTACTACGCTTACCATAAGAAAAAAGATAGTCCTAGATACCTTTAAAGTGTAAAAAAGCACAAAATTTTATTCGTGTCGCTTTGTATTTAATACTACCTCCACACACTTGGGTTTTGGTGAAGTTGATGGCTACTATCCATCTACTGCACCAGTTGGAGAACTGGTTTAGCAGTATTTGAATTTTACGGTTAAGAATTTCAGTCGACGTATTGTTGGATATTTTAAAGATGCTATCGCTACCGTAGATAGTGTAAAGAATAGGAGCTAAGATTGATCCTTGTGGAACTCTTGACAGGGGGTAAAGGGTTCTGAAATTGCATTCCCAACTTTGTTACGGATTATCCTGTTGGAGAGGTAGGAGTGTATTATAGCTAGAATGAGTAATTTAATGTCATTTAACTTTCTGATAAGGCCAGCGTGCTAAATCATGTTGAAAGCCTTTTGAACATCTATTAGTACCTATGTCAGAGACAACTTTTCTCTGATTTAGAGCAGAGGCGGTAAAAATTTAAAATACAATAATCGGGTTTTGGGTATAGTGGTTTGGTCTAAATCCATGGTGGAAAGGGGATTATAAAGTTGATGTTTAAAAAGTCCCTGATTTTATCTAGGAGCAGTAGTTCAAAATGTTTGCTAATGACGTTTATCAGAGAAGTCGGTCTGTAGTTTTCTGTATTTGTGGGATTAGGATGGTGTTTGAGGTTTTCATGATAGTAGGAAAGTATGCTTTGCTGAGACAAGAGTTGAAGAAGGTATGGAGCTGAGGTCATTCTCAGTGAAGTATTAAAATTAGATGTGTGTGTGGAGCGGCTGTTATAAGGGCGAAAAATGAAACATTTCATCCGACATTTATTGAAGGTACTAATAAATTTCCAAAGGTAGTAATGATTTGAGATAAGCATAGGTAACATAGATTTTATTGATTAATGTTAATAAAAACCAGACAAAATTTACTACCAAGCATTACAGAACAAATTGTAAATTTAATTCGTATATTTCAGCAGTATAGAGCTTCATATCATACTGCCAACTCAAAGAAAAAATGATTCAGAGATAATGATATGCATTAAATTAAAAAGATCTATTTTTATCAAGTTTTATCCCAATTTTGAGTTATCAGGTCTGTTATAATGCGCTAATTCCATAACTTAATTTTTCATACAGAATTAAGTATTGTTGATTTATATTATAAAAATATAATAATTAAAATGGTAGTATAGAAATCTGTCATATTAAATATACAATTATCGAAAAACATCATGATGCAATATACGTATCAGGGAGGGCTGCTAATGCCTCATCCGCTGTATTTACGAAATTAATTGCAAAATATAATTAGTTGAATAGATTCAATTATTAATGGCAATACATTTAAAAGCGTCCCGGATTTTGATGAAAACATTTCAATATTGTCATTAAATCCTGCATTACTTTTTAGAGGGTTTGTTTGTTACATGTTGACGCATGTGAGATCAAATTATGCAATGTTGCTAAATCTATTTAAATTCATTAAAAGAATGTTTTAGCCACATAAATAAATGCTTTTAACGATTATCCAACTCTCGCAGCTGACCATTTTAAAAAGTTAATCATCAATCGGTACTTTTCATTCCTCGATTAAAAATTTCTTAAAGTTTTTATATTTAACATTTGAGTTATAAGAAATCGCATACATCTTAATTTTCTAATTAAATTTATACTCTGGGGCCCGTCCCTGTTAAGATGAAAACTTCCAAAAAAGGCCCAAATAAGTGTCGAGGATAAGAGGGCACGACCGAATCAGGGGAGCGGACTAGATTTATGGCGCCATTTCCCCCCGTAATGAAACACGGCGTCCCGCCAGTGATTACAAACCTAATGAGAATGCAATTCGATTTTTGGTATCGGTTCAGGTTAATACTTAACTTCGTGTTTCCATGGGAACCTCTGGGATTGGAAAAGTGAGTCCCAACGGCCCAGCTGCTGCATCTTGAAGGTAGATTTTAATTAGAATGTGGGCATGTATGGAAATTTCAAGCTTTAAGATTATATCTAAGTATAGTAAAGGTAAACGTACTATCCACTGGTGGAACAGTAGTTTTTATACATTTAATAATATAATATGTAACCACTACGTGCCTACTAGGCCCATGGCTAACTATTCTTTTCCATTCCTGTTTGTCAGTTGCTTCTCTTTCACATTTCGTTAAGTTAAGTCTTCTCATATCTTCTTTAACTTCGTTGCTTCTTCTTAACATCGATTTTTATCTTCGCCATTTTCCTGCCAATGCACAATATAGTACCATTCTGAGAATTCTAGATGGAACCATTTTCTGCTTAGTTAGCTCGTTATATGTTCTTCTCATCCATTGTCCATTTAATTTTTTTCCACCCAAGATTTTGCGCAGTTTTGCTCTACCAGACACATTTTTGCTTCTTAACAACCAATTGAGAGCATATATAGCGCGGTTGTCGACATAATTCTTCTCTGTATTTTTCTTTACAGTTAGGTTCTCTTGTGTTCCTAAGTACTGAAATCTTTTAACTTCTTCGACTTTATATTAACTAACTTATAATAACAAATTAGCTCTTACTGTCATTTGAGAATCATTACTGAAGTATTGCTACAGATAAAAATAGGAAGTTACCAGCGGATTATCTCACTTCTCGTGTATTTTTATTGTACTTTACGAAATGCAATCGTATAGTTTCATATTCTCCCTGTATCACATTTCAAACATTTTCCGAAATCAACAGGGGTTCCCCAAAATCCCTAAACAGTGGAAGCCGACCATGTCCTTAGGGCGTTACGTTATTTTGAAAACGTGTCCTCTCACGAGTGTCAGGTGGCACCTCTTAGCACCGAATAACATATATAAAGTGGCATGCTGAACGTATCAGTTTGTATACGATTGTCAAATTCAATAGCTTGTGATCTGCGTTTGAAACTTGAAGCGAGAGAGGAAATTATACTTAAAACCCTTCAGGCTCGTTGCAGTTTCGTGTGATTATTAACTTTGATATATGAACTTGTTTCCATTAATAAAATCTATTTAATTAAGTGCAAACTAATATTTTAACAACTACTCAACTCACATTGTGAACAATAATAAAACGATAGTGGTGCAAGGATTAAGTAACTTAATGATTTTTGTGAGTGATGATGACTATCTATACATATAATAAAACTGTAGATATGAAAATTCTGTACAGATATTACAGATATTTAAAAAATAATTAGCGGGGGGTGTTACTACATCGATATAGAACCCAAAAATGTGGTTAGATTTTTTTGTCTGTCTGTATGTTTGTGCGCGCATCACATGAAAACTACTGATCCGATTGGAATGCGGTTTTCCGAGATGTATTTGTCTTCTTTCAACTTAACATCTGGTGTATAAAAATTTCTCCCCCACCCTTTTAACGGGAATTTTTTTTATACAACAATCAATACGCTGTAGCTAGGATGGTCTGCAAAGTACCTAACTCATCAAAAACTAACAGCAAAAGGGCTCTGTGAGTATATAAATGTACTGTTAGGCCGATCGCATACTTACAAGACATGTGTGCGCAAGTCGTTTCATTGCCAACACAGCGGTTCTTAAACCAAACAGAAACGCCGCGGACATGATGAGACTTGTCGAAAACAACTTTTATACGACACTGCTTGCTCCAATTTCAAGCGTCATTTGTGTCCGACAGCTGCTTCCGAATGCACGTATATGGTTCAATATTGGAAGATAATCCAACATTTAATGTAAAATTTGTGCAAATCGTTGAAAATAAATATACCTACTGCGATGAAGATTAGCTTTGCTATATGGATGAACCCAATATTTTCGAGTATTTTTCTTCTTTTGCCTTCGCAATATTAGAACCGATGTGCGAACTACGGAGTTTTGTTTCCTACATTGGTGCTTAACTGTGTTGAAGCGACATGTCGCAGACATGTTGCAAACATATGTCTTGTAAGTATGTGATCGGCCTTAATGTCAACAACTGAGATAGCTCAAATGGAGAGCTCAAGGGCAAATTATTAAGGTAGCGGGAGTAGACTCAAAAGAAAGCTGCTTCTCCCACCATCAGTTGTATATGGCATGCTCAGACTAAGCGCACAAAGGGATTCTAGCACACGAAGGCAAACCAAAAAACATTGTAATTAATAACTTAAAAAAACAATTACAAATCCTATAAGAACCATTTTCAATTTTTAAACGAATGAAGTCGCGGGCAAATGCTAGTCTATGCTAAAAAGATTTAGAGATGGATTCACAAATTCGGTAATTCCAAAACTTGTATTAACTAAATCATTGCGTATGTGTTAGACTTATAGCCCGGTCAATCTAGTGCACATTCGAAGTTATATTAAGCTGAAAATTTGTAAAATTGTTGAAAACATAATTGAAAACAACAAAGTCTCCATCGCTCCAGTACGTGTACAATTTTACTTGAGATTAAAAGTCAAAAAAATGTGTTTTTAGCGATTTTCTTCAAAACGGTAAGTTTTATCGCAAAAGTACCTTTGGACAAAAACTGTAGATTATACAATTGCCTATAAAAAAAAGCATATTTTTATTTTTCTTAAAGCCTCCGTTTCTGAGATATAACACTAAAAGTTGTAAGCGTCATTGTAGGCATAAGCACGTCACGTAAATACATTTCTGTTCCTGTAATAAAAATATTTCGAATATGAATTGGCTCCGTAGGTACCCTTTATCGTTGTTTGAGGATATCGGGATGCGTGAAATACAGAAATCTGCTATTTACGAATGGGTAATTGTGACAACTATCGTATTAATATCCTAATTAATATAAATTCTCTGAATATAAATTAATTAATAATTTTATTTTCCATACTCAATAATTACCAGTGATTAAAAAAATTATGAAATTCTGCTAATTAATTTCAGAAGCTGGTTTAATACCTATAAAGCCCATATCAAATATCAAGGGAAACAAAATCCCGGTAGCCATTGAATCGCGAAACTGAAACAAAAGCCATCGCGTTACGTAATCCAAGGCGGCCTATCGAAGGCCCTTAACCAAAGGGTTAAGTCTACGAACGTAATTAGTAAATGAGCTGCGACTTTTCCAGACATTCTATTGCCAGCTGGATTGAAATTTCTTCAAAGTTAATACAATGCCATGATTTATGGGTCTGCTCTGTGCCTGATAACGTTCCGACATTGTACTTTCCCTTTCAGGTTTTCATGGATTTCCCGATTCCGGTTTCATTTTCGTTCAACTACTCGCACTTTCATGGAAATTCAAATAGCAGCTTTTGTTTGTTTTCATTCCAATGGTTCTTATACTTAACATTTTCTCAAGAGTGAGTATTTCTTAAGTGAATTGAAATCTAAAACGTTTTGTTTCGTTAAATTTTCCTTTTGTCCTTTGGCACTGCGCCAACCCAAATATACATAATTTAAAATTTACGGTAATATCACTAAATGATGATCTAATTAAATCGTATTCTTGGCCAATGCCAATTACTTTTTTTCATTTTCATATCTTCTTTAGCATTTTTTTTATTTCACCATTTTCCTTAAGGTTTACAGAATATAGTGGTTTTCTTGACCAGTCATGATCTCGTTTATTTTTGAAGTTGTCACGGGCTAATTTCTCGTTAGCGATAGATATCTTAATTTGTAAACAAAATTGTTTTCTTACCTTATAATTTTCCATTACTAAGGGTTTAATCGAGTCAGGAACCGGTTGATTTAGTTCAATTATTATAGATAATCGCCAACTATTGTTTATTATTCTGGCCATAATAATTGCTAATATTGTTTATTTATTAAATTCAGGTCATGAATTCTTGTGGTTATGTTTATTTTTTTTTTCGAAATTACTGTCACTTTCGTTTTCACCTGACCGAGGTACTCTTTCTTTCTTTTTGTCGATAACTCGACGTATTGTGGTCTACAGCCAGTTGTTTCGTTATATTGTTATCTAGCATATTAAGATTGAATATGAACTAGAAATTGAGTAATGCTGAGATTTTTGTTATTATCTTGATAAGTAATAAGATTAGTTGTATCAAACGACCACCGTTTGTTCGTAAACTGTTAGCTGTCGACTCTTCTGTTATTGTCCTTACAGTAGTAGAGGCCATTTTTGTGTCAAATTTCATGAAAGGAAACACGTTGTGAGTTCTTTCCATTATCAACCTTTGACTTAAGAACTTGTCGTTAGAAGATTTTTGGGTTTAAGTTTTAATCTCGGTACATCCGAGTCTATTAATTTTGGATTTACGAAACTAAACCTCAGTTTTTCATTTTGAATCGTGTGGAGTTGTTCCTGTAGATTTTTGTGACGGATTCTTTGGAAAAACCGCGTAGTCGGATTTTAGTAAAATCTTCGTTGGAAGTTCACGGGGAATTATTGGTTAAATCAATACCGATCAGGCAGCGAATTGTGGTTAGAATCACCTATTGGTGCAGTTAGCAACGAGAATATTGTTTCACCCGTTTACCAGCCAGGTGTGTCACGAATTTAAAGAAAGAAACCCTATTTCAATAGGGTCCTAGATATAGGCTGAAATCCTAGATATAGGCTGAAATCCTAGATATAGGCTGAAGTCCTAGATACAGGCTTTAATTTTGGGTGCAGATCTGATACTTGATACGAGCTTAAGTTATTTGTGATTGGTGCAAGCCTATTTGTTTCTGGGAGCAGGTTTGATTTTGGTACCGGCCTAAGTATTGGTGAAGCCAAGGACTGCAAGGAATCGTATCTAGATTAACAGATAAGCAATATTAGATTAAGTCGTGACTATAGTTTTAGTTAAAATTTATTTTTCTTCTTGTACTGCGTGTGATCACACTTGATTGATGAATTTATTTTAGATTACTCTTAAATATTTTTCTTTGATATTGTCAACGTTGTCAAGCGCGAGTTGACAGTGGTGTTAATACTTTACTTTTTTTATTAAAGAAGGGTCTAGTTAATATTTTGTTTTATTTAGTTCACTTTATCGTTTTTATTTTGCAATACAATTAATACTGATTAATATTCTAAATTTATTTAATAATCTCCAGTGAGAAAGGTCAGTGCCTGGAACAACAGGAATTGCGATTTTAACCATTTAAATCGGTGGCGCACTCACTTTTATTTTGGTACTTACCCTCTACGGCTGAGCTGGGCACTAATTTGCCAGTAGAGAAACCACTTACCGATCTCAGCTGGAGTTGAACTTCAATTGGAAGTGTTTGAATAAATTTTTCAAAATTTATTTTTCTCATTTTTATTTTCAATTCATTTCACTAAAAGTACGTGGCAAAGTTATAATTTCTTTCGATGCGCCAGGGAAAAATAATAACAAAAACAAGATTCACTTTAATACATAATTACAAACTGCCAATCTTGTAAAACATACGAAATAAAAAAGTGTCTTTTTACTATCTAGGCATCAGATTAAACTCCAAACAAGTATAACTTCTCATGGGAGTAGGTAATTACACATACATGTTTCTTTATTTGTTCTTATCTAAGAAGATTATCACAATTCACATCAAAATTCTATATTTGGTTTTGAATACCAACAGAATTTGTTTTTATAAGAATCATATCCGTTTCAAAACCCTAAAATGCTTTAACAACAACTGTGCCTCATGGAGTGGGTAGTTCAGTAATGCCTAAACCTTTCCTATTCTGTTTAAATATATTTTTGCTGGTATTCTTTTATCGATTTCACAATACTTCCTACAACCTTCTAAAATCCAACAAAGAGAGAGCTGAGAATATTCACAATGCATTTTCTGAATTCAGTGCTCGTTGAATGTAGGTACATAAATCGTTGAGTTAAATGAATTCATTATCAACAAAACGCATCTACATCAAGTGAAACAATCCAACTTAGAATTGTATAACCGTTTAATGAAGAACATAACCGTAAATCAAGTCATCCGGGGCTACAAAACACCATATTGCGATACTTTTTTGTTCGGAAACAATTGGTGTCCAGTGCGTGGTCGGTCCGGGAGTTTGGGAGTTTCCGCCGGAAGCCGCGGATGCCACCTATCGGCGAAATTTATGATTCCGTAGATAGTACGTTACGAGCAATGAGAATTACAAACTCTAATCTAGACTCGAACTTCTATAACAGCGTTAATGATTTTCTAAAAATGATTTTAAGCTAAACAATCCAGAGTACGTAAATTACTAAAAAAACGTTAAATCTGAATGGTCTAGTCTCTGTATTAAAACTGTTTTAATTACATTTAAATATTAAAAAAAATATATATTGTCTTTACTATAAAATATCTTCTGAATATTTCACAGAAGTCATATAAAGAAAAGTTGTCTGAAACTATGCTTTTTATGTGACGTTTTGGCGTATAGAGTATATACATGGGAAATACTGCACACCTGCGGTTCTAGAAACCGGGAACGCGTATAATAGTCCATCGCATACATACGTATAGTTATATAGAATTTGAGTTATTATTTTTTACTAATTTCTAAAGGTATTGAAACTAAGCTGCCGTTATAACAACTGTGCTTAACGTTAAAAAACCCACACTAAAAGGGTTATAGTATTTATTGTAATAGTTAATTTTGTGAAAAATCTTGGAAAATTGGAAAAAGCCTTGAAAAATCAGAAAATTCATAAAATAGTTAAAAAATTGGAAGAATCTTGAAAAAAAAAATGAAAAATTGAAAAAATTGTAAAAGGTTATCAAAAATTGGAAAAATTTTCAAATTGTTATTTGATCATAATGTGAAGAAAAAACGAAATAGAAATGCCCAAAGAAAGCTTTTATAAAGCATGTGGGTCATATTTACTGTTTATAGCATTTTTTTCTACGAAAAACGTCGATTTAATATTATCTCGTAAACAGAAGTTCTACAAGCCACGAAAGAGGATGTTTATTTTTCAGTTTGGAGAAGATTGCTAATTAAATGGAAACCTTAAAACGGAGTGCTCTAGTTTCTGTATTAAAATTCTCTTTATAACATGAAACTATCTTAAAGGAAAATATTACCTTTATATTAGTCAATATATAATTTAATAAAATATTTTCTGAATATTTCTTAAAAGCCATAAAAAGCTTTTAATTTAAAGGAAATGAAAACAAAACTTCTCATTTTAAATCAATGCTTTCTATGGAGCGTTTTGCTATACCGAGTAAAGGAAGAAAAAACGACAGACAAAACCATTACATGGTATATACCTCATACCTGCGATAAAAAACTTGCACACTTACGAGAGTTTATCGTATGGTTTACTGAAAATTACATACATATACTTATACGTATAGTTGTATATAATTACATTTATTTTTTAATCATTTTTGAAGTCTTAAAAAAGCATTTTGGATTTACTCCTACAAAAATAAACGCCAATCCGCTGTGTGGGTGTTTCACGATGAGGAAAAACCAACAAAAGTGATCCGTTCTTGAAGTGTGTCAAAAAAAATGGTCTCAACTTTTGTGTCAATAACTGGTCATGTGGCAACAATTGCTTTAAAAGATCGAAGAGCGGTGCCTTCCGATTGGTATATAAACGACAAAGCAAAACACAACGACAAATCATCCTTAATCACGACAATGGAAGTGCTCACACTGTCCAAAAGTCAATCGCATTTTTGGAGCTTTAGACCATCCACCGTATAGTCCCAACGACATCTTCACCCAAAGATCAAGCATTTAATGCTCGGGCATCGATTCCAGTCTCCAGAAGACGCCATCGATGATGCCTTTAAAACAGCGATTTTGCAGGTGTCAATGGAATAATGGAATAACTGCTTTACCAATCGATTTGAACGTATGCAAAACTGTGGGACACATTTTGAAAAGCAAAAAGTACTTTAAGTCTATATATTTTTTAATTTTATGGCTATATGCAAAACTGAATAGACACACCTCGTACTGCTTGGAAAAAATGGACAAATCATCCTTAATCACGACAATGGAAGTACTCACACTGTCCAAAAGTCAATCGAGTTTTTGGAGCTTTAAAACATCGAATTGTTAGACCATCCACCGTATAGTCCCAACGACTTCTTCACCCAAAGATCAAGAATTTAATGCTTGGGCATCGATTCCAGTCTCCAGAAGACGCCATCGATGATGATTTAAAACAGCGATTTTGCAGGTGTCAATTGAAGAATAGAATAACTGCTTTACCAATCGATTTGAACGTATGCAAAACTGTGGGACACATTTTGAAAAGCAAAAAAGTAATTTAAGTCTATATATTTTTTAATTTTGTGGCTATATGCAAAACTGAATAGACACACCTCGTACTGCTTGGAGAAGATGCTGGAGAGAAGTAAAGGGATAAATACAAATGTCAACATCGTGTAGTCTTCTCTCAAAAATAGATTTTGGTTCAAACTTTGAGTAAAGTCCTAATTGATTAATAATTAATTTTACTATAAATTGCATCCTCAACATTTGAGAAATTGGAAACATTGACAGACAGTGCATGAACAAAGGATTTCAGTTAATTACCAAATTACCAATTACCACACTCATAATAGGAAATAACCGAATTACAACAGAACACAAAATTAATTACCTGTTCAATGCAGGTACTTTGAGTGAAAGAACTAATCCCAAAATAAATTATCAAAAACATATACTTTTTGTTACATCTATTAACCAACCTTCCCACAAAACCCATTCAATTATACTAGGCATTGTTGCCAAATTCCCAGTCTAAAATAGCAGATGTATTTCCCTGAATAAAAGCATCCTTTTGATGTTCGCAATTGCGGAATGAACTCAAATATTGTTTGGAAAGATTTTTTTATCCAAATTGAAAACAAACACGACACAGTCGAGCAAAAGGACTACGTGTAACTGGAACTGTAATAAATCTACACAAATGTATTTTTTTCTGTTACGTTGGGTTGAAGCATTGTTGTTTTGTGGAAGCGTTTGTCGGTGCAGTGTTACAGAAAAATAGTACGAAATATATGTTTGTTTACATCATTGTTGCAATTAATTTAGTGGGAAGTTTTTTCAGAGTAACTTACTATTTTTATAATGTCAATTATTTGGTTCAATGTTCAATAGAAAGTTATATTTGTTCTAGATTTCACAAACCATCGAATTTAAGAAGGTCTGGAAGTTTCTCCAAAATTGGTAAGTGATTTAAATTTGCTTTATTTTTGTTATCTCAACCTTTTAAATTGTTTTTAATGGTTTATAACAAAAATCATCATTTTTAACAAGAAAAGCAATATAACATGACAATTTTTAACATAAAAATATAAGCAATCATTGTTTTGGTTGTGAGTAAATATCAATGATGCCCAGCAATATATCTTGAAAAGGCTATTGACTTTATGTGCGTTTATAGATTAAGGGTAAGCATGCAATAACACCTCACATTAGCGCTGGGGCAACAAAAATGGGTTTACAACCATTATGAAATATATACAATCCATGTTAATAATAGAAATATAGTTTGGAGATCAATCAGCATCATAAAAGAAGTAAAAAGCTGTCCTCAAGAACAAGTTTTATCGCCTTTTCTGTGGTCAATAGTATACTTAAAAGAGATAAATTTCGTGATCTGGGCTGTGCTGAAGTTTTAGTTATTGTGGTAAAACGTAAATATGGCAGTATTATTGCTGATCGCATGCAAAGAGCCTTAAACCTTATGACTAGTAGGTGTTTGATGAAAAGACTTTCAGCCAATTCTAACAAAAAAATCAATGAGTCAAACTTCTGTTATGAATAGAATAACATACTCATTCTCATAAGCGTGTTATCCTTGACGGAAAACTTAGGTGGAATGTTCACCAAATAAAGACAATATTAGAGTTGCAAAATGTGCAAAAACTCATTTGTATAGAGATCATTGGAGTATGAGGTCGTATATAGTCCATTTCACGGATTTTGGCCGATGACAGAAATCATACTCGAAGTAAATTTAGAATTACATCTCTCTCAGATACAGGCAAGTTAGAAATTTAAATAAGGACGTTTGTTTTTTAATACAACACTTACGTAACTGCATCTTGTTTTACCGGTAGATAAAAAGTATTCAATACGGAAGTCTTGACTTAATTCACATTCCTAGTAACCGTCATGTACGGCTCGTTGTTGAAGGGTTGAATTTAATAATTATTAATGTCATATTTTTGTAAATGTTAAACCACACTGATAGTTTCAGAAACTTACGACCTAATTTAGAAAAAAAAACTCTCCGCCATTGGTAACTTGGATGACAGTTTAATCTTATTTCAGTGGTTTCTAATATCAAATCGGCCAAAAACGATGAAATGGACTATACTAGCACGGCATTTTAGGTTATTCTAGACTTTCCTGCCTTGCCTTTACATGTTTAAAGGATTATTCTGAAAAGTGCCTATAGGCTAAAAAGGACTAAATCTATGAAACCTGGCAATCTTATAGGACATCTTGGGATTCTAATGGTCGGAGCAACACAATGCATAAAGATGCCTACAGATATTATGTCTCTAAAACGAAATTAGTATTACCGATTATAAGTTAATACAAAAACAAATTGCTCAACTTTCAAAAGTAGCTCTCACTGAATACTGAATCTAGAACACCAGAATGAATATGTACTTATAGAGGTTAGAGATCCTTATATTAGGCTCTTAATAACAAGGGTAAACATTCTTACGATCTTCCAAGCTGCTTTGAAGTCTATACAAACCACCATGTTCGAGTCCAAAACAGCATGAAACTGCAAAGAGTCTCTTAAGAAACTGATTAAACACAACAGATTAACCTTGCTGTTTGGACCAGGGCAAGTAGGGATTGTTGGAAACGAGATTGCTGATATTCTCGCAGAATGACACTTTTTATTGGACCTCGAAATGTCGCATTATAGATAAAGTTCGTAATTGGGAAAAGGAACTCAGTGCCGCTTACTGGCAAAATTCTCTAGGCCAGAGACAAACATAAAGCATAAGACGACCCCTGTGCTACACTAAATTGTTCTTAGAGCTTCAGAAACCTGAACCAGAAGTAATAGCAAGGCTTCTCATAGTACACTGTTTACTAAGGTAAATGGGCAAAGTGATTATTCGCCAAGGACAAAAATACATATCTGGGACAGATCGTATTAGAGCCTGATCATGGTAAAAACGTACACAACCTACTAAGCGGATAATAGACTTTTTTTTTATTAAGGAGTTCTTCGTAGGTATACTCATTTTTATACGCAGAGTAGAATTGTAGCTTCTCTCGAACAATCCCACGACTTTCAAGTTGTTTATTTTTCTGTTTCTGACTAGTTGGAAAATATAATTATCATCTAACATAATCTCTGCCCTCAAAAGAAGATTTTGCCAGGTAAAATCATACAGGAAACAAGATCAAAATCATCAGTATGTACATCACTGACTATACTAATCAAGGTAATGAATGATTATATTAGTTCTCCTCTTAAATCTAATAACATCGTATAATTTTTAAATTATTTTCGACATCTTGTAGAAGGGTTTACCTATCGGTGGTCTTGTCTTATTGGGTAATTTAATTATATCCACACCCTCCCGTATTTCACAATCAAGATAATCAGACATTTATTACAGAAGTCGGAATGGTACTAAATTCAACATCTGACTAAAATTTTCATCCGTAACTAGCACTTTCTACAATTCTGAATGGTCGCAACAATTGCCAAAAAGGCAAAATTACAGTCGGTAAAGTAGTTTTTGTTCTTTTACGGTCCATAACCGACATCTGAAAGGGCTTCCTTATGCAGGAACGGACTTATAACCAAAACCTTGAGTTGGAAATGAAATCTGAATTGAGGCTATAGGTATATTATAAAAACGCTTTAAAATTTGATTCAAAATGCAACTTCCAGACTGTTAACAAATTTTGAAAAAACACACTACAATAATGTTAAAATTGAAAAGGAATGGTCTGTAATGTCTGTAAGAGCTCCAAATACTGTCACGTAAACTGCTCCTATGATTTAAAATGTATAACTTTATGGCCTACACAGGATGTAAGGAATAATTGGTTCACAGGAGTGTGATGTTGGAGAGTTTCGATTGTTAGGGCTTAAGGATCCTGCTGTAGAACTTAGTGTCCTTTCCAGGGAGTGGATGGTGGAGTAGCCCACGTGGGGCAATGTGGGTTTGGAAAATTAACGCTATGGCGTGTCTCCTTCGGCGTGAGTCCATCTGGCAAGGAGGAAGGGAACCACAGAAACCTTCGCCAAGGACTCAGTTTTTTTTTTGTATCCTGTTGTCGTCCAATGTTTGCCTGTAGGAGACGGGGGTTTCGTCTAGGAGATCGTCAAGTTCTGCAGGTAGGTCCCTGTCTGCGGTTTGGAGAAGTCTTAGGGAGGGAAGGAGAATCTTAATCTTCGAAGTTCTTGAGGTTTTTTTAGATTCCTCCTTTCCAGGGTCATCTGGGTGGAGATATTGGTACCCTGTAGAGTCCGAGCGACGTATCGTTGTTGTAGCGTCTGAAATCGAGAAGAAAGAGGAAGTATTTTTGTATTTTAGTAGACAAGGCGAATTGGATAAAGGTTTTTAACTTTATGGATAATGGCTCTGTCTGTGACAAGAAGCGAATGGAGGAGTCTTCGAGGAAGAGCAGAGAATAGGTCGAAATAGAGTTTTGGAGTGGCTTCTTCCGAGTCTACCACTCAGAGCACCTAGGAGGGACGTTTGTCTTCTCATTTTATTGATATCGGACATCGGTGTCCCACGTGAGCGTACGAGTGAATCGCACGCCCGTGTAGGTCCCTGGTCTTGAGGAACGAGCTGTTCACCCTTTAGTAAGAGGCTGATATGGTCGAAATAACCAATTTTCTCTTCGGCTGAGGTTTGGATGTCTGAAGATAATGGTTTGTGTTTTGGCGGGGATAAGGGCTACTCTCCATCTACTGCACTAGTTGAAAAACTGGTCCAGCAGTCTTTAAGTTTTTCGGTTAAGAATTTCAGTCGACGTCGACGTCTATAGGTCCGTGTCGTCGGCGTATAGTTGGATATGTTGAAGATGGGCCTACACATAAAAAATCGTATTTTACTGTTTAAAATAATAACAATTCAGTTTTGTCTCATGATGCGTACTTTAGCTTACTTGCTTATCAGTGTTCCAATATTTCCACAAAAGTTTTCTTCTTTTTGCCACTAAAATAGAAAATAAATTAAATTGTTTAAAAATGGCACTTACTTATTTTATTAATCTTGATGGATTTGTCATTTGTCTAGGGTGGTCTTTAAAATCTAAAAATGCCTAACAAATGTTGAATCAATATAAAAATGTTTTTAATTTCTTCTAAACTTTTAAAAAAAAATTGTTTTTTTAATATTTCACATATTAATTAAGATCAATAAAATAAGCAAGGGCCATATTCAAAATTCTCCAAATAATGGAAGCAAATATACATTTGATGCCACAAAGAACAAAGAAGTAAAAGGTCTCGAGAAGATTAAAAGAAAAGGAATACAGCAACGAAACAATCAAGAAAAAAGACAAAAATACGAACTGAGGATTCAGAAAGCGAGTGTTTGTCTTGTCAAGGGTTTCATATAAATTTGTTATTTTTGTAAGAAGAATGTCCTATTTGTGTTTTGCTTGATTAGAAGTTTTTAGTTTGTACAAAATAAACGAAAGGTTTCATTCCGCGTATTTTCTTAAGATATTACACCACCCTATTGTCAAGTTTTTTTATTAAATCCCTACTTAAACTTAACAATTACCTATATTTAAAACGCTCAAAATGAAATATTTGTGTGTTTCTTAGTTTTACTTCTATTCTAAGTGGGATTGTTTATGATTGGATTGAGTATAAGATAAAGCATAAACCTTTCGTAGGTAATCAAATATTTTTAAAATAGGTTCAGAGGTGTAAATTGAAAATAAATAAAGTCTAATCCGTTGAAATTACAATGTTTATCTTATGGCCTGCTACATCCCTGTAAAGTTACAATATCCATTCCATTTGTATGATAATCAAATTAGATTCAAATGAAATTGGGAAACTTTCGAACATTGCATATCTCAATTAGAAAGTCAGATTAAAACACAAGAATGCGAAGGCCGAAGTTTCTTCGAACTGACAACCGAATCAATCGTGACTAATTGGTGTTTTTCAAAAGTTTATATCCACTTAGAAAGTCGCGGAAACTTTAGCAT
This sequence comes from Altica lythri, assembly GCA_964028335.1. Lineage (NCBI taxonomy): Eukaryota > Metazoa > Arthropoda > Insecta > Coleoptera > Chrysomelidae > Altica > Altica lythri. The sequence continues at coordinate 15,451,496 of OZ034808.1, read as the reverse complement.
TTCCGGTTTATTTGCACACTAAGAGATTTTGGTAAATGATATAAATAACATAAGATCTGTTACAATAAAAAAATTACAACACAATCTTTTAATATATAAAATTCGTTTATATCACCCCGTATGGGAACACGCGTAAATTTAAAAACTCCCTGAATAGCGAAAAAGAATAGAAGAAACAAGAAGCACCTACTTCCGCACAAAGTATAATGAATATAGTTGCAATCCCTTTTTGTTTCTGGAGGGTAATCCCTTCAAGTGAGCCGGGAACAAGCGGAGTTGAGGTGAAAAACACACACAACTCCAACTTCTTCGAACTCCAAGAAGGATCAAAACTTCTCGCCTCATTTTATCCATTCTAATCAACTTTTGCCACAACCGACATGAATATTTCACACATGTGAATGCCAGAGGCGGTGCGTTAGAAATTTGTTTGCACGAGTGATTTTTCTGAGTTCGTTTGTTTTTATAAATTACAGAATCTAACTTAATAAAAAATATCATTTTAATTCCACGATAATAATAAAAGTGTACACTCGTGTAACGCGAGCTTTACTAAATACCTTAAGAAATGATCAAGGAAGTTGAGGTAATAAAGAAATTTAAAAATATGAATAAAATTTAAAATAGGTAGAGCCACTTTTCAGTTTCAAGTTTTAAATAAGCGCCAATTTTGATAGTAGACATCATTATAGAAAATTATTTGTCTTATCTTGAGGACAAGGGCAGAAATACACGATTAACAAATTGGGAGGAATATGTAGGTTCCCTCAATAAAAATCTCTAGGACAGAGCGGTGTCAATAAGAGATGTATCCAGTCTGGACCGGGAGGTGGACATGGTAAGCAAGGCTATTGTGTCCACTTATCGTAAAAGCTGCCCAGAACAAACAAGGACATACACAAGAAACACAGAAGCTCATGGCTTAGGTGAGAGGGCTATTTATTAAGGCCAAAATCGTTCACAACTAAGTACAGATAAGTACAGATAAAAGTTAACGCTGTACAAAAGCCAAAAGAGACTCCTGGAGGAAGTTCTGCGAGGAAGTCTAAACGAACCCCACATGCTCAAGAATCCACAAGGTCTTGGCACAGGATAGTACAGCAAGAAAGGTCGGCCTCCTTAAAAAGGAGAAAGAATTATGCACCAAAACGATGGAGGTTTGTCTATGAATGCTATTAACTGATGAATTGGCCCAAGCGGGTGCTAACATCCCAATGATTGGCCCGGATTCGGTCAGAAAGACAGCCATTGAGAGATGGAGGCTAGAGAAGGGCCAAGAGTGGTAGAAAAAAACACCGGAAAAGCGAAAAACTTTCGCATATTCAAAATTGCTAGTTAACAGAGAACGCTGATGCTTATACATACAAAACACTTATTAAGGATAACTAATTTATTATAATCGTGAATATAGATAGATATTTTTGGGTTGGCTGTTAGCCTATATCACTGCGACCTTTGCAGATCTATTGTGAACACCCATTATCTGTGGAATAGGATTAGAGCACCTTGTCCAGCTCTGCCCTCTTAATGAGACTTAATAGCCTTGACAGTGGCCACTCCGCATAACTTGGAGCAGCCGGTTTCTCCTCTCCCAGTACTAGATACCGCGTCCTTGCAAGGCCTTCACATTGGCATAGGACATGAAATGCGGTTTCCTCTTCCTCTTGGCAGTATCGACAAATGTCTTCATCTGCCAAGTTTAGCTGACTCATGTGTTTTCTGAGCCTACAATGTCCTGTCAAGAGACTGACAATCATTCTGACATCATTTCGCCTTTGTGATAGCAGCTCTGCAGTAAACTTCGCCGAGTATCCCTTTATGAAGAGTTTGGCTTGTCGCTTGCCCGGTGATGTTTCCCACCAATCCTGGGCCTTTTCTAGCCTCCATTTCTCAATGGCTGCCTTTCTGAATGTATTAGCAACTCCGCCGAATGGTTCCGGGCCAATCATTGGAGTGTTAGCTCCTGCACGGGCCAATTCATCAGCCTTCTCATTGCCCCGAAACCCTGAATGTCCTGGTATCCATGCCAGTGTCAGAGAATTTTGACTAGCGGCATGTGTCAGGGCCCCAACGCAGTCCCACACCAGCTGTGAGCTTATTTGTGCTGAGACTATCGCCTTTAGAGCTGCTTGGCTGTCCGAGTATATGACTACGGTTTTACCCGTTATACCCTGACTTACGATCTCCGTTGCACAGTGTTGTATGGCCGTTACTTCAGCCTGAAACACTGTGGCATACGCACCTAGACTGGATTTTTATCCTGTGTCCTCTACTGTATATACCTGACCCTGTGCCTTTCTCAGTCTTTGAGCCATCGGTATACCAAATTGACTCCCCTTGGATTGGGGGGCCATTGTTCCATGAGTCCCTTTCCAGTATTTCTACTCGAAAGTTTCTCACAAAGTTATACCTGGGGACTATCCTGTCCTGAGGCATACTCATTATTTGATCTGCCTTAACCCTATTGTATAACTCTGCTTGCTTTTTGCCTTTTAATAAGGTAATGGGGGCCTGGCCTTGTAGCAGTCTGTGAGCAGTTGCCATAGCCTCGCCCTGAATGTAAATGTGCAATGGTGGTAGGTTGAGTAGAACCTGTAGTGCGTCCGTTGGGGCGGTTCCCATGGCACCTGTAACATTCAGACATGCCTGCCTTTGAATGCTTTCCAGCTGCCTGATCACCCCGGACTGCTGCGTTCTACTCCACCACACCACCGAACCATAGGTTAACATTGGTCTAATGACTTGTGTATACAACCATAGGTTCATTTTGGGGTTCAATCCCCAGTTCTTGCCACACAATTGTCTACACCTACCAAGGGCTATTGTAGCTTTATGTGTGACCTTTTGAATGTGTTGCTTCCATGATAGCCTCTGGTCAAATACCACACCCAGGTATTTGGCCTCTGTGGCCATTGGAACCAGCACGTTATTGATCGTTATTGGTTGTAAGCCTTGTAACGCTCTTTTATTAGTGAATGGGACAATTGATGCTTTTTTTGGATTGACTGTTAGGCCTTCATCCTTGCACCACTTGTACACCATATTCATTGCGGACTGCATCCGCTCTGAGACTGTACCCAGAAACTTCCCCTGAATGATTATGGCCATATCATCTGCGAAGCCTAGGCAGTGAAGGCCTTCATTGAGGAGTTTTTTAAGGAGGTCATCCACAAGTGCTGACCACAGCAGAGGTGACAGTACTCCTCCCTGCGGACAGCCCTTTCCCACTGTTGCCTCAATGGACGCCTCACCTAACTTGGACACTACGATCCTATTCGTTAGGTTGGCATACACCCATTGGCATATTAGTGGGGGGACTCCCCTCCTTGAAAGTGCGTCGGTTACTGACTCGGGTCCCACATTACTGAAGGCTCCTTCAATGTCAATAAACGCCGCTAGGGCTACTTCTTTGTCCTCAATTGACTTTGACAATAGCCTATTCAAGTCATCCAGCGCTAGGTCTGTGGATTTTCCCGGCTGGTATGCATATTGACGATCACTTAATGGGTTCTCCGTTAAGATTTCGTCCCTTATATATCTATCGATGAATCGTGAATATTGTGACGCTACTGTAAAATAAAAGTCGATATCCATAAAACATTTGTTTATGTTGATGGCAATTTTTGAGCGGAATGACATTATGAATCGTATGTGCGAAAAGAAAGAAGCGAACACGCCATATTTTCCCATTTTCCTGATCCGCGATTTTTCTAAAGCCAGATGATATGTCGGCGTGAAAAATATGTCACACTTTATATTTATATACGAAACGTTCTTTGTTTGTTTGTATTATATGTTTAAGCCTAAGGATATAATATTGTTCCTTGCTGTTTCCTTTTCTTATTTACCATTAACAAGAGTATGTTGCCAACTATATAAAATAAAGTCGCATTTGGAAACAAATTGTTGAGGAGAGTTTTTAATGTCATCAAATATTTGTAATTCCGACATTTAAGAATATTGCCAAAGCCACTGAAAAGCGTATTTATTATCACTAACCAAAGGCTATAAATCTCAGGAAATGGTCTCTAGAGCATGAATCATGCGCTCTGTTGATGTCACAAAGTGACACGTGTCAGGCACGCACCAATAAAATTCCGCGCAAGTGCCAAACTTCGCTGATCAAAGGGTGCTGAGCAACAACAATTGAAGATTGCAGAGATTCGTTATTTATCGTCGATGCATGCGGCTTCCGGTTTCCTTTTAGTTGCCCTAGGCGCTACCAACTTAAATTATATGTCGTAATAAATTTTTGAGAAAGGTCCTTGTTAAAATAAGGGTAGATACCATTTAAGTTTAATTTATTGAAATTTTTAATTTGAATACTTATACTATAAATCATTAGATGTTATATGCAGCAATTCTTATTATGTTCGAATTTTGACGCTGAAATCATAAATATTATAAATGGTTTTCCAGTTATGGAAAGAAGGGAATAGTGGGTATAGTGGAATGTTGTAGACAAAGGATAATTTGGGTTACAGTTTTTATAACGTAAGTTTGTAATTTTTCGTTTTAAAACACAAGAACACAAAAATTAATAATGTTCTGTTACACACTTTTCCTATGGGCGAAGGAGAAGGCATTACTGACAGCTATTTAATGGAAAAAACGATTGGATTTAGCAAAATCCAAAATATCTTGGACAACGAAAATGTGGTTGAAGATGCATCTTCAGTGACGAATCAAAATTTGATGTATGCGTTGGTGATGTTCGACGAAGGTAATTCGTAAGAAATCCGAAACCTTTTATAAAGACTGCTTAAAGTGCTCTCCAGACTAGTACACGAATGCCGAGTAGAACTCGATATCCTGGTGGAGCATAATTGTGTGCAAGAACATAGTGGAATCAAGGTCAGAAACAGAGTCATAAATTTGGAAGAAAAGGAACAGCTACAATATTCTACGGTCCAGAGCCGGTAGGGGTACCAAAAAGTACGCTCTGGAACAAAATGAAAGACTGATGCATAGACAACACAACCAACACTGGCCTAACACACAACGGAATGTGTATTGGACAGACGTGTTCTAGAAGAGCTGAAACACTTGGTAAAACCAACTGAAATCAGCCACGGGTCATTAAAGTATTGCTTACAGGCTATGTACCTTCCAAGAAACACCTGCAAACCATAAGACTGTTTAATGAAGACCCAACCTGCAGCGTATGCGATAGGGAACCTCAAACACTTATACAAATAATGTACCATTGCGAGGCACTGGATCATTTTTTTTAAACTTTATAGTGCCTCTACAAACATATGGCTTCCAGTTTTAGACCTGTACAAACTAGTAGAAGGTGCCAAAATCCTAGAGTTCGTAACATTCGTAACTAATGGAAGAAGTACAAGAAGCTTAACTAGGCTGCAGTACAACCGGTAACGGTTTCCATTTAAAAAAAAAGGGGTTGGCAAATGCAGAAAAGTATCAACAAATTTTATTCAGATGCTAAATTCCAACAGCAGAACAATGTGTTGGAAATAATATCTTAACAAGACGTGACACCCTGCCAGAAAAACGAAAAAATGGTTTGGTAACCATAGGGTTAAATTTTTATCGCGGCCTTCGTGTAGTTCGTCATTAAAACTTTATGGCATCATATGAAGAAGTCTTTTCGTAACAATCCTCAGCATAACGATCCTCAGCGTACCATTTCCACATTAAAGGCAAAAATCACACAAATTTGAAACTTTTTCACCCTCGAATGTAGCAAGAATTTAGTAGATTCCATGCCATACCGCATCCAAGCCGTTATTGCCGCAAAAGGTGATGTTACCTCGTATAAAAGTTTGATTTAATATAAGTTATAAAACTCAACTGCGTCCGAATATTTATTTGACAACAATTTTGATTAAAGTTTCGTTACTTTATTATGTAGTTTATACAAAATAAAAAAGTAATTCCTAACGACTTGATGTTAGTTATAGAGTATGTGACGTGATTTTCCACTAGAAAACGAGCAAATAGTTTTAAGTATTATGCAAAGTCCTTTTCAGAAAAATAACCAATTACAAGCAATTTAAAAAGAACTTTGTGAAAACTAACTGGAGTTTGCTAGTATTTATCAAACAAAAACTAATACCTCTGATATAGCATTCAATTTGTAACTGAATAAAAATACAGACTTTTTTAAATCCTCTCCCTAATTACTAGAGGATGATGACTAAAATTTCAGTCCTGCTCAAAGAATTCTGAGTGGGATAATACCTCTGGTAATCTGCAAACGACAACCGACTGCTGTGACGACTTTTTGCACACACAGTATCTCAGTAATTAATGACCTTCACTATGTCACTATTGTTAAAGTAACACGACACCACCATGTTTTATGGGGTGTGCGGTTTTGAAGGGGTTGCGAACTATTCGATTGGGTTGTAAGATCCATGTTTACACCAAAAATTTGTAACTGTTAAATATGCAAATCTAATTTGCGATATTTTTATTTCTATTTATCTAGTTGCTGAATGAACTTTGTTTATTTAAAATTACGGCATTTTGTAAATTACTATTCTTACTTTCTTATTCATTTTGTTTAAACCTTTTTATATATAATAACAGCTAGCTAGATACGAGAAATATCCAAAATAGGTAGGTGTATTTTAGTTGTGCTTCTTCTGTGATATTTATTTTTTTTATTTATTGTGTAAATTTTATTAAAATTCAAGTTGGAGAACGTTGCGAAATAAATTTCTGGTGTAAACGTAACTAATCTATAGTAGGGTGACTTAGACGTCACGGTGAGATGTAAGGGCTAAAAAATACGACAGTTTGGCTCTTAGGAGGTCCACTGCAAATTGAAAAATCATGTACAACTGAGTATCTAATATATGTCCTGCCTAATTATCCGAAAGACGTGTCAGAAACATTATTGTTTAGGGAGTTTTTTACTATAGAATAATGTTATTCTATACCACTAACATATTTTTTAATAAAATACCACGTTTTCAACGTAAAATATACAATATTAAGCTAATTTTATAGCAATAGCAAATATAAAAAATAGGGGTTATTTATATTCAACGCATGTAGTCATAATAATACATTAAATTTGACTTCATTGATGTTACAATAACTATTTGTTTATCACATTATACTATCGCTCTGTAGGGTAAACTCATTCATCAACTCTTTATCTGCATTGAAACTCCCTAAATAATAGAACGTAGCGGATAATATCTCGTTAAGTGGTCAGTGGACACATGAGGGTTGAAATGTCAGATATCCCTAAGAATACTATTGTGTTCGTCTATTAATATTGAAAACCACACCGACAGTCTTCATTAATTTGTTTGTCATTTCATTTAATATAATTATTTTTTCAATCATTAGATTTATTTCTAGTTTCTTTCTATTCTCTTTTCGGTGTTTAAACTTTATTTACATTTTTCTCTATGATATTTATTTCGTATCCTAAATATTTTTTAAACCTTAAAGAATTGTTGGAATATAGCATCTCGTTTTTATAAAAAGTTTAAAATTGGGAGGGTATCCTCCCTCACACCTTCAAAAGATGTTAAATCAGACTTTTCTTCCTCTTGAATGGCTATTTTCAGGTTTTTATAAATTGTGTGAAATTGAGACGGTATCCACTCTCATACCTTCAAAAGATGTTGAATCAGACTTTTCTTCCTCTTGATTGGCTACTTTCAGATTTTTATAAAATGTGTGAAATTGAGACGGTAGGTATCCACTCTCACACCTTCAAAAGATGTTAAATCAGACTTTTCTTTCTCTTGATTGGCTATTTTCAGGTTTTTATAAAAAGTTTGAAATTGAGATGGTATCCACTCTCATACCTTCAAAAGATGTTGAATCAGACTTTTCTTCCTCTTGATTGGCTAATGTTGAATCAGACTTTTCTTCCTCTTGATTGACTACTTTCAGATTTTTATAAAATGTGTGAAATTGCGACGGTATCCACTCTCACACCTTCAAAAGATGTTAAATCCGACTTTTCTTCCTCTTGATTGGCTATTTTCAGGTTTTTATAAAAAGTTTGAAATTGAGCCGGTATCCACCCTTACACCTTCAAAAGATGTTGAATCAGACTATTCTTTCTTCTGATTGACTTCGTATTTTTATAAAATGTGTGAAATTGAGACGTTATCCACTCTCACACCTTCAAAAGATGTTGAATCAGACTTTTCTTTCTCTTGATTGGCTGTTTTCAGGATTTTATAAAATGTCTGAAATTGAAACGGTATCCAACCTCACACCTTCAAAAGATGTTGAATCAGACTTTTCTTTCTCTTGATTGGCTGTTTTCAGGATTTTATAAAATGTCTGAAATTGAAACGGTATCCAACCTCACACCTTCAAAAGATATTGAATCAGACTTTTCTTCCACTTGATTGGCTATTTTCACGTTTTTATAAAATATGTGAAATTGAGACGGTATCCACTCTCACACCTTCAAAAGATGTTGAATCAGACTTTTCTTTCTCTTGATTGGCTATTTTCAGGTTTTTATAAAAAGTGTGAAATCGACACGGTATCCACTCTCACACCTTCAGAAGAAGTTGATGCGGAGAGCAGTCAACTCGTGTGGAACTGATGTTACCCGTTTTCTACAATTTCTAGTTAAATTTACAGGTTTCAGTTTTTTTTTATTCAGTGAACTCGCTTTTGTAATACTGCACCTCTGGGCTTTCACTATGAGGTTCCAATCAGACCGCAGATGGGATAAGAATATTTTGCTTTTCAGTATTTATTTTTCGATTTAGAAATGGGGCGTTTGAAGTCAAATACAAAGCATTCAAGTTTTTTAACATTCCATATTCCATATTCCAAACTGTAGCTCCTACCGATCTAATTAATTGTTGCCAATCACAGGGAGTAATGATACTCAATGCAGGCTACTTCCATATGGTTCGCAATGCAAGACCTTAAATATGGTCTGCTTCCGTGAGGAGGAGATATTTGTGAATAATTACTTTCAAAGAAGAACAAAGATTCAAAATATTTCTGTTCTGACTTTGAAAGTTGTCAGACCAGATTATCAGTGTCGCTGTATCTGAACTTTGCAAAATTTCTTTTGCCCATTTTACTAAGATTTATGCGATTTCATTGCCTCCTTTTCCAACAATAGATTCATCCCAAACGATACAATACGTCTTTTTGTCTAAAGCGTTATATATGCTTAAAATTAAACTCCAGAGTTATAAGAAATAAAGACTTTTTGCTTTAGACAGATAAGATGTGAGTAAGCACATTTGCAGATCTACCATTACTACTTAGTTTTTACTGAAAAGTTTACTTTGTCATTTTTCTTGCTACTGTATCGCACTTCACCACCTTTAGATGAGAGTCATTTTTTTTTCTCTGAATGACTGTGCGTTCCTCCTCTGACTGGCTTTCCTGTAACGTCATATGCAGACTATCATACATATCGCAAGTATCGTTAGATGGCATTTTAAATCCGAAGTCATGAATTGACGATCCCTCTTTTTTAACACTTTCTTCGGTACATTTAGTCATGTACAGATTGTACAAAATAAATAAACTAAATTTAAAACTGTATTGTTTAAAGTCGGTATACAAATTTTATTAAATTAGTTGCAAATTAAAGTTAGTTAGATACACACACGCTTGGATGGGTGAATTCTTAGTCCTTTTGTTAGAAACTGCAAACTAGTACAAGTTTTACGGATGCAATCTGGTAAGTTGCTGCACTGTGAATAATATTAACATAGAGATTTTATCAACTAATATTAAGTTAATCAGGGTGAACTGGTCCTTTAACCTCGGCATTCTATACAGAAGTGAAATTTAATGAAACCCTTAGCCCAAGGTATTCAATTTGAGCCCTAATTGTACAACAATATCCACTCAAAAGCCATTATATTCTCGAGAAGAGCCGGTCATAAATTTCGCTTTGCCAGGCCGCAGAATGTTCTTGAGAACTAGTTGGTATTGCTTTCGGGGACCGAAAAGGCCCAAACTAAGACAACATCCGTTCCATTTATCCTCGTACGTACACACCAAGTGTTCCCGAACAAATGTTACTCCGGTGAAATGTGATTTATACAGAAATAAGTGTTTGATATTTCTTCTTAAACTTCTAACAAGATATATATTTGTTCTAAACTTTATTATTGACAATAAATAAACTTTTATATTGCAGTATAGATATAGCTATATATCCACATTTATGTTATAAATCTATAGTATCTTGACGGTGGAAAATTGCAATAAATATTAATGTTATCATTATTATATCGTAGTGTTCATTCTTGTTTTTCTTCCTTGTTTAGTTCATTGAGTAGGTATAAGACTAAATTACACAAGAAAAATTAATCATTTTATAACAAAAATCATAATTTGGAAAGATTTCCTTCATAATACCTAAAAGAAAACTCTTGATCTCTTAAAATCTCTCATAAAAACTCATCCATCAATTTGGCAGTGGACATATAATCAATACGTAAACAAATTTATTAATGTATTGACTTCAACATAATTTTTTAATGGTCGAACGGTATAGAAGCGGTGTTTTTGTTTTTCATCCTTTCTGCTGGTGATGTTTACATCGAATACACTGAAGGTAGGCGGATCAAACTGACAAGCGCCTTCATTAATCAACAAACTAGCTAAATTTTGCTGAATTTTATACAAACACTTTCATTTTAGCGTTCCGAGGTTATAGACCATTTGTTTACATAGAAATTTAAGAGAAAATTTTTAATTCTTTGTTCTTTGAATTTTAAATATACATTTTTTAATGGTTCTGAACGATTTTAAATTGTGTTTTTGATTTTACATTCTTTTAGAACTCCAATAATTAATCGTAGATACCTTTTCTAATTAACATTATTAGTACTTTGTTAATACTTATTAGGAGATAACTAGTTAAACACAGAGTTATCACTAATTAGGCTTTGGTTTATGACTAAAGTTTTATACAAAGTTTGATTAATTTGTATTAGAAGATTAAGCGTTTAGATTTATGGGTCAAAATTTAGCAGAACGTGATTTAGTACATATTACTATCAGTAGTGTCTTTCGATGCGAAGTACCTTAACGAAATATAAAAACTACTAGGATTCGATTTCTTTATAGTATAGTTTATTAGACAATGAACAAAGAACTATCTAAAACAGTATACAATTTATATTGAATCAAATTATGTACCAAATTTAAAAGATCAGGCCTAAGTGAATTTCGTAAAAGATTGTCCTCTGCAGTGGCAGGCCGATAGTTTTGTACTACAGCGTCGCCGTCGGTGTTCTTAAAGAATTGGGTATTGTCCACGTATGTAAAGCTAGAAAGGTCAAGTCGGCAGAATCACTCGTATTATATCTCAAAATTTAGTGCTCATTTAGTGCTAATTTAGTGCCGATAACAGATATTTGGTGCTGTGATAGGGGGACTAAAAATGAGAACACTGCTAACTTTTCATTAAGCTAGCAGTGTACCATTCGTGACCACGCTATGATATAGTTGGAGCGAGAGGAACATCAGCTAATAATTAAGTGCTCAATTAGCGCTGCCTGTACAAGCAAACAGATTTTTCAAAAAAAAAAAATTCAGTTTTTAAGTATAGATAACTGCTGATATAACGATACGAGCAATCATAGAGATGACAGATGATTTTAAAATCGGTATTGGTGAAATTAAAAAGAGTTAATAATTAGTACTCAATTAATGCTACCGGTAAACCCAGAAATATAAAAAAAAACATTTTTCAACTGCCCGCTAAGAAAATCGAAGTTTTCAAAAATCGAAAAGTTATGGTTATTGTTCTGTATTGCAAATATCGAGTTTTCATCAGATCTCAACGTTATAAGGTCACAGGAAACTACCTTGACTCTTCTCGCGATGTAGCCGCTGTGTGTGTGTGTGTGTGTTAAAAAAAAAGTAGTATTATCGGTATTGTGTGTGTGTGTGTGTGTGTGTGTGTGTGTGTGTGTGTGTGTGTGTGTGTGTGTGTGTGTTAAAAAAAAGTAGTATTATTGGTATTTTATAACTTAAATGTTAACAAAAAATTTGTCCTTGAACGAAAACTGTCAATAAAATTTATTGACTGGCAGCACTAATTGAGCACTAAATAGTGACGTCTTTTTAATTCCAATAGTTTCCGTTTTAGAGTCTTCGTCTAGTTCTCAAGACTGCTGGCGACGTTATATTAGCAGTAGTTGCTTTGAAAAAAAAAATAATTTTTTTTAACACACACACAGCGGCTACATCGCGAGAAGAGTCAAGGTAGTTTCCTGTGACCTTATAACGTTATAACTTCGATTTTCTTAGCGGGCAGTTTAAAAATGATTTTTTTTTTATTTCTGGGTTTACCGGTAGCATTAATTGAGCACTAATTATTAACACTTTTTAATTTCACCAATACCGATTTTAAAGTCATCTTTCAGCTCTATGATTGCTCGTATCGTTATATCAGCAGTTATCTATACTTAAAAACTGATTTTTTTTTTGAAAAATCTGTTTGCTTGTACAGGCAGCACTAATTGAGCACTTAATTATTAGCTGATGTGCCTCTCACTCCAACTGTATCATAGCGCGGTCACGAATGAGACACTGCTAGCTTAATGAAAAGTTAGCAGCGTTCTCATTTTTAGTCCCCCTATCACAACACCAAATATCTGTTATTAGCACTAATTGAGCACTTAATTATTAGCTGATGTGCCTCTTGCTCCAACTGTATTATAGCGTGGTCACGAATGGTACACTGCTAGCTTAATGAAAAGTTAGCAGTGTTCTCATTTTTAGTCCCCCTATCACAGCACCAAATATCTGTTATCAGCACTAAATTAGCACTAAATGAGCACTAAATTTTGAGATATAATACGAGTGATTCTGCCGACTTGACCTTTCTAGCTTTACAGACGTGTATTGTCCAGTAAACTCTACGCACGTCGCTTCGTCTCGTCATCTTCAGTGGCGTATTTATACTTAATTAGTTATAGTGCTGGTTTGAAGCAATGCCGTGCATAAATATTCATAAGAAAGACGTATTTGTTACACTTTTTATAACTGAAGAATGGCTGAACTGATTTGGCTGAAAATTGGTAGGGAGTAGGGAGGTATCTCAGAACCAGGAGATGGACATAGGATGCTTTTTATCCCGTTCGACCGCGTTTCCGTGAACTCACTATAAAACATGGTACCTGTAACAATAACGCATCTGACATGCAATAATAAAACGCATATAACAACTAAGAAAATACTTCTTAATTAAGTACTATGACGCAACCGTAAGATGGCGTAGTTAATATCTTATATATTAAAACGAACAATTTTTACTTAATTAATTACTATGACGCCATCGTTAGGTAGCGCAGTTGATATCTCATATATTTAAAGAAGCAATTCTTACCTAACAAATTACTTACTATGACGCCACCGTAAGGTGGCTCAGTTGATATTTTATATATTTACACGTCATTATAAGGTGGTGGTGCTTATATTTCATATATTTAAATGGGCAATTCTTACTTAATTACGTATTATGACGCCACCGTAAGGTGCAGTTGATACCTATATTTTTTGAAAATTGGAAAAAAACGGAAAATGAAAAAAAAACATTAATTTTTAGGCGATATGGTTTCATATCTATTGCAATATATTGCACTAATATACCACACAGGAATAAGCGAAGCTTCTTTGGTAACATATTTTGATAATAAAAGCTTAGTTATAAGTAGGTTGTTTAAAAAAAAGAAGTATGACAGTCAAGTAGTTCTATTTTTCTAGTTTAGTTGCAACTTCCAACTTTATATTCCCCGTTGTGTAGCACCTAGTGCACGTAGAAGGGCTTAAAAGTGAGAAAGGCAGAATGTAGTAGGCACCTAACACCTAACAGCAGCGGCACGTTAACTCACCTATCAAAAGATTATACTAATCGCATTAATAGTATATTCAAAAGTTGGAGTTGGCTTGTAATCACCCCTTACGATCTTGCCTAACTCCCTGGAAACTTACACTTAAACGTGAGAAAACAAATTAATACAATCTCATACATATTGCCAACGGGTGTTGTGGGACCTGAGGAGTTTACAACAGGGACGGGTAAATGAAAAACAACATTATTTCAAATTTTGTTATAATGTACCTATAATATAGTTATTATATAAAAGGCCAAGAATGTCTAGAAACTCTTGATGGATGAGTTATATTAAAAGTTACAGAGTTTTAAAAATTACTAATTGTTAGACGAGTGATATCAAAATTTACAAACTTTTGATTAGTTTAGAGTGGTAACTTACAATTCCTGTATCAAGTATGTCATTTGCAAACATTTTATTAGCTTTTTGGTTTCTTGTTTTTTATTACAATGTCCGTTGAATCATAGCAATTTGTTTAAACCTCTTGTGAAGATTTTATCTTTATCCTCGTATATCCATTTTTACATCGAATTAGAGCAATTTGTTTTCTTTGATTAAGATTTTGTGGTTAATTCTGATGATTTAATACAGTTAAGTTTTGATTCGTTATTGTCCCTTTCAATTTGGTCAATGAAACATCCTCTAGTTACATAAGGATACATTCAGCATTTTTAAATAAAATGTCTTTCACTGGTTTGTTTTGTCACCTCTCTTGAACAAAATATATACACACACCTCCAAAATTCTTGCCCCACATAGTATATTCTTAAACCGTTGACTGTAGATGTAGAACGACAAAAATGTGTACATAGAATGGCCTGGTAAGTGACAGCCGCATGGAAAGAGTACAAAGGAGTCCATATATTTTTGCCCACGAAGCTACTCCGTACCAAGGGGGGACAGTCATGTTTTGGGGCGATATAATGTACGAGCGGTGAACTTCACTTATTCTTATCGAGTGGACCACCACAAGTGCCATATATGCCGAAAACATTGTCCAACCTATAATTTAACCCTTGCGTAACGAATTTGGTGAAAATTTTATTTTTTTATGTGACAATGCCAAGCCACATCGTACTCAAGGGGTACAAAACATGCTTCCAAAAGCAAATATCGAACGATGGACTGGCCGACGATGGCCTCATAGAACTTAATTTAGCTAAAAAATCTCGGTATCCTACGAATACAAGCCGATCTGATTTTTGTTTTTATAAATTATTGATGTATTAACCTCAACTATCCCGTTCTTACTTCTTTTAGACATTTTCAGAAAACCTAAAAGTTTTTCCAGGCGAGGTGTGAGTAAAAATGAGTACGTTGTTCTATTTCATAGCACTTTTTAGGTTCCTTACTTGTTATCTATTAAAACAATTCTAAATAATATAATCCTTGAAGATGTTTGTTTCTATTGTACGACGACCCTGCCGTTGCGGGTTGCTGGAGCATTAGAATTTGAATTCTCCCCTTTCATTTGCATCTGGAAGTTATCATTTAGCCCGGGGTGTTGTCTGGAGTATGGTAGCCAAAGGACTTGTTTATCAACGCTCAGAGATGAGATATTGTGTTTTGCATAGCAGTTTTAGACTATCGAAAAACCTGTTGTATAACAACTTTATGGTTTATATGTCGCTTAGGAACTATTTGGTTTAGAGTTTTATTGCTTTATGTGGGCATTTTTTATGTTCCTCGTATTTGTTGTAATTATTCCAACAGAAAAGGTTATATTTAACTTACTGTTTTTCTTCATCTCCTTTCTTCCCTTTAAAATTGCATACACTATTCACGAAAGAAATTTAATTAAATTAATATTCATCCTTACTCCAATTAGGTTTTATTTGTACTATATTGATTGAACCAATTGAACCGTATAACTCTATTAAAAAAATATATATTAAATTAGCCTCATTTTGTACTTGACCAGTTTCTTATAAATCTGTTTTTCCTTCAATTCCCTAACTATTTCTCAGAAATATTAGAACATAAAAAAGTGAGTAAAGAGTAAAGAATGAGTCATACAAGAAACTCATTAAAAACCCTCTTATGAAATCCTCGAAGCACATGTGTGACTGGCTGTCGCTTCATCGGGTGCGAACTGGAAATTAAAATACACAACCCCCTTCCAACCCGTTTTTCATAGAACTACCCTTCCCAATTAATTTTCTATTACCAATCATCTCGGTCGGTAGAGAACAGACAGGCGCTATTGTCAATATAAAAAGGGTGGTATTTGCAAGTATCTTATATACTTCATCATGCAAATGTACCCTTTATTTTATAACATTTACAAATAGCGTAATATAAGAGACACTTTTGTGAAGTATTGGATAGGTTTTAGAACCTAAATCTCATTTTTACTTGTTAGCAGCTTATCTACCATTCTTATTCTTCGCGTGTACCATCTCCTATCAAAGGTTGGCGATAACCAATGCAAACTCTTCTCTGTTTTTCGCTTTTCTTATCAAAGTCTGGGTGTCCATTCCCGTCCATTCTCTGTTCCCCATCCAGGAACTTTGTCGTCGTCCTGGTCCTCTACTAAGTGTTTCGAAGAATGTGATCCATATACGCTGGTTTTATCCTCTTTACTGTTGTAAGCATTTCTCTATCTCTGCGCATTCGTTCTAATATCGAGAGATTAGTGGCATGTTCAGTCCACAGAACCTTCAACAGTCTACGGAACGTCCACATTTCAAACTCCTTCAGTCTTCTCATACAATTCAAGTTTAGCGTCCACGCCTCCATTCCGTACAGCAAGACAAGGTCTACGTATGCTTTTACCATTCGATATTCAAGGTTCAAGTTCATATTGAGGTCACACATAAATCGTTTCATATTTAGAAATGTTGTTCTGGTTTGTTCTCTTATTTCCATTTCCTGGTTGATATCTTGATTTATCCAGCATCCCAAATATTTGTATTTGTCGACCTGTTCAATTTTTTAGTTCTTGATGCATATATTTGCTTTGATATTTCTGTCTTGGAGAAAACTATCACTTTGATTGGATTAATTTATTTTAGCAATTCTGTTATCATTCACATATCCATGTAAATCTTAAAATATGCAATCACAGATCTTGCTTTGTTTAACTTTAATCACTGTCAATTCGAAATAGTAATATCAAACCAATATATCAAGAACTAGCAATGAGTTTTCTGAGATTTTCAAGCATCATTTATCTGATACATACTCCATATCTTCTTGATTGATATATTTGTTTCATAATATTACCCGCTGATTTAACTTGCAAATATAAAACATCCCTCGTAAAACACACATGATAACGCCTATTCACACAAACGAATCGCAAACGAACCTAATTAAATTCAACATAATCTGAGTCACTCAGTGCAATCGTTCATTGGTATGACATATCGAAGCCCGCGGGGCAGTAAAAAGGGGTGTAAGCCCAACGGGGGTAGTTTTGCTAGTGGCAGACATATATGTATGTCTACTTTGTTGATTAGTTATGCCATCTCTGTCTGTACTATATAATATTCCAGTTCATTTGGCTTGATATGCAGATGAAAGCTCAATTTTCGGGTGACAAATGCGGCATGGAACCGATGGACATCCAGTCAAGTCAAGATAGAACAAATAGAAAGGACGTGATGATTTGATTTGAGTGTGGTTGTATCCTACATCAAATTAGTTTTTAACGAGAGAAAATGCCATTACAAGATTGGACTATTTTTAAAAATGACATTTGACAAGGGATAGTCGAGTGAGAGTATTATTTAGAAATGATCCTGATTAGATTTGGCTATTGAGAACCGGCCCTTTTATTCTGATTGACGTTTTTGTAAATTTAATTATTATTGATTCACTTTTTTTAATGTAAATTTTGTCGATAAAACTATAGAGTATACCCAAAAAAGCATGATAAAAAATAATATATTTTTGAAAAGTTATCTGATATAAAAGTCTATCCCTCGTTTTTGCTCTGTAAACCTTTTCTGAATTTATTACAAATAGAACCTATATAACAAAAAGTAACTAGCCCTAGTCAGCTCGGCTACTTTGGAAATGCAAATTTAAACGTGTGGATACTAAAGCCTGAACACACAAAGTAAATGTGAGGCCATCCTATTTGGTATCTCATATTTTATGCATCCTGCTGACACACATATGACGGAGAAGAATAGGGCAAATATTGGTTTATTTTTAATATTTTGGATACCATGTCCTTGTTCAAATATGATGACGACAGCAGACGTTTCTAGTAAATATTTTATGTGAACGCATCGGTTGGGGGCAATATGAATATATATTATAAGGATTGATTTAATTCTTTAATCAACCGTTTAGTTTTTTTGACAAAAATTCGAAGATTATAACGAATGTGAGTCTGGCGTGGGATTTGTAATAAATCTAATCAGAAAAACTGTTGAAGATACGAGATGTTAATGAGAAATACGACCAATCGTCGACTGAAGTACCAAATTATCCAGACAATTTTGAGCTAGCTAAAGAAGAAAACTCATGATAAAGCTGGACTGCAGAGCTCCATTAATCTGGCAGTGAACAATCAGCAAACATAAGCAATGTGGATTTGTAGCTAAATAGTTGCTAATTAATTGCAGAATGACCGATTTTGCTGTCTTCACAATAAGCTTAAAATTACCCAAAAATATGACTCTGTGAGAAAATGTGAAAATTACTAAATTCATGTCATGTACGTTGTTAAATAAATTGCTGGACGTATTATATGAAGCGCAATTTCTATTAATAACATAGTCATTTCGTTACTGGGTACAGGTTCTTACAGTTCCAAATGTAAAAGCTATCGACCGAAGAATAAAATCATCTGGACAATTTTGCCAGCTAAAGAAGAATGCCTGTTTCGATATCTTATGGCATAACTGTACTGCGGTAATACTATCAGGATTTACTTCCACCATCAAAAAAGCTTAGAGCAGTTGTCTAACTGCTGGCACGTATGTTATCAATTCAGTTCCAATCCAAAGTTTTTTGAAATCGTATTTTTTTGAACACAATTCAAAGACTGTTGAAGATACGAGATGCTGATGAGAAGTATGACCAATCTTCTTGACAATTTTCAGCCAGCTGAAAAAGAAAGTTTATTTTCACCATCAAAACAGCTTATAGAACTATTGTAACTGCTGACACATAGATTTTCAATACACCTCCAATCCAAAGTTGTTTCTTTCTGAAATCGTTTAACTTTTTTTATCAAAAAATGAATTTGATTTGTTCCATATTGTAACGACTGTGTTACACTGTATTTTCAAGTAGAGTCAGATGTGGGGTTTAAAAAAATTTAATCACTGAAAACAGTTGACGTTCCGAAATGCTGATAAGAAGTACGACCAATCATTGAGTGAAGTGCCAAATTATCCAGACAAATTTGAGCAAGCTAAAGAAGAAAGCTTGTTCCCATTACTCATGGTAAAACTGGACTACGGTCGTACTACCAGATTTTATTTATCTAAGCTTACAGTAATAGTGTAACTGCTGGCATATGGAATGTTAATGAACTTCTAAACCGAAATTTATTTCCGAAATCTTCCCATTTCTATGGAAGGTCTATTGAAAGATTCTTGAATTGCCGATACAGTGCTGTCACTCTAGAAAGTGCGATACCATATTTGGATAAACATTTAAATGTAAATGTTCTGTGGTCTTGACCCTTACACAATAGTTAAAATTTATGTGCTGGTTAAAATTTTATATATTTTAAGTGTACCTATTTGCATTTTCTACTACTTGGAATAAAGTGGTCCAGTTGAACTTTATATCTGATCTAAATCAATGTAATTTAGTATCATGCTTGAGTTATTTTTATAGCTAGAAAACTAACAGTGCAAAAAGTTTACATAAATCGATAGTTGCATTATACAGAGGGGTGAATTATGAACGATTCACCCTCCGATTTCCAGTCAGTGGGCCACTATGCCACGCCGCCTGCAATGATAATGATCCATTGATCCGAATTGATTTATTGCACTTTTGAGTATATCATTCTATTCATTCAAAATCTCGATCGCCTCTTCAATGGGGCCATCCACAGTGCTGGTTTGAGGTAAAATCTAGTAAGTTTTTATCTTAACTTCTATGATATGATAACTATTTTATATAAGTCAGTTTCAATATAATGTTTTTCTTTTTTCGATCCTTCATTCTTTACTTAGACTTCTAAGAGCTTTTTCCTCTTTAACTTTAGATATTTTCGGTCTCTTTCGTTAATTTTATTTTCGTTGGTATGATATATTATATATTCCAACCATTTCTTTTCTTTCGTTATATATCTTTTGAAGCTTCTTATTATTACTTTTATTATACTTTTTTATAATAATTTTACATCTGTATTCAGTTTATATTCGATTTTCAAAGTTATATTTTGCAAGTCAAACTAACTTAGCTGTACTTTTAGTTACGTATTGGTTTCTATCTGTTTTTTTTTGTGATATATTAGAGCCATCTCTGTTCTTCTTCATTGGGGCAGTAGGGGATTGGGAGATATTTAAGGGTGTTGCAGCGAGTCTCCAGGGAAAAAGTGCAGGCGGCCGCCCCAATTACGCGTCATTCACAAGACGGAAAATGGTAGTAAAAATGTTGGTGGATATATATCAAGATTTTTTTGCTCGTTATATTGATTGCAACTATATATTTTACACAGTAGAATTTAATTATATTTTTGAATAGGCTAAAGGTAGTTAAATCACGGTTGATTAGATGAGAAAATTCATAGTTAGTGGTAGAAATTCACACAGAATCGTTAAATGCTTAAAAGAGTAAAAACAAACCATCATTGAAAACTCTCAGTCCCCACACGGTTTCCTGGCTTTTGAAAGTCGGAATAAGCCGATGATTCGACTTTCTGGTCTGCAAAACGCAAACAATCGGACAATTTCAATAATAATTTATCAGCAGAAGCCGCGTGGTATTAATTTGGCTTTTGCCTGCCTGGTCTCCACTCTCCTACCACCCAGTGGCTATTCTGTTCAGGACCGTCATTTAGCACTATAATATTGGTTTATTACCATTATAACCGTTCTTGTTATTGGTTAGGTATTTATAAACATCTATGTTAAATATGCAAAAGAGTATAAATAGGTTATGACGAAGTTAAAAAAAAGTAAACTAAATACGTGGAATGACCTTAAAATAAGTGAAAATTTAGCGAAAAGATCTATAAAATACAACAGCTTTAAATCAAAAATTCAAAAATTGAAAAAATAGTTAAGAATAAGCTTCATCTATCTATAATAAATTGTTGATATGGTATATGGTATTGAAATTCCAATTAAAATTAAATAGTTACAGTTCTTACTTTTTTGGTAATTTCTTCTTTATTTGTATATTAACTGTATAAATCAGAATTTCATTTATTATCAGATTTTATACGCTCCGGTCCTAGACACGACATTGTACTACCCATATTATAATTCCTCTATTGTTACAAGCATTGTTACCAACAGTAATCTGCTAATATTACTGTGGATGAATGCTGTGGCGTTATGAGAATTTACTTACTCCAGGAATTTGCTGTTGTACGATAAATCTAGTTAAGGCCAGTAGATTCCTAATAATGAAATTGAACAATTGTATGATACTATGTTATAAAGTTAGAGAGTCACTTATCAAGCGTCACATTCACGAAAACAAACTAACAATAACACTAAAAATTACTTAAAAATCATATCATAATTCCATTTACATTAGTGTTCTGAAACTTATAATGTCTTATAACTCGATTTAACCAGAGAAAGTATACTCAAGTTTTCAAATTGGGCGTAAAAAATATTTTTGAAGCTTCCTATGGGACGTTTTAGGAGAAAGAGAAACGTAGAAAAAGCGACGGTAAAGGCTTAACATGCGATGGAATCCAAATCCCACAGTAAAAGAAAATCTCACACGCATACGGCAATCAATCGGCTTTTTATTACATAAATAAATTTTCACATGTATGCGTATAGTTACATAGAATTATAATTATTTAATCATTTAACAAGCTACATGATCTTTAAAACGTTCTTACAATCGTTAAAAAGCAATAACAAAACGCCTTATGCTGTTTATTATAATATTTATTTATTTAAAAACATCTTTAAATCTTTAAATTTATTTTCAAAACAAAACTCGCAACGGCTCTACAGAGCTCTACGTTTAATATTTGTATAGAAATCGAAATAACAATTAAAAATAAGAAATAAGCCAGAAGAAGCCACAACAAGTCATGGAACTGTACTTTATGCAGTCTTTGCAAGATTTTTAGGTGACACAATGTAAAAATTTCGTTGCTTATTATACCTACCATAAGCCAATTATTACTTTTATAGGATTAAATAATAATACTAATAATGTACATACACAAAATTCTAATGTACATTATCAAGAATTGTAACTTTTTTTTGCAAATTGTGTCGATTCTACATTAGCCGAAGGAACTTCGTTCTTTCCTGGTGTCCCACGATACCATTATATCTTGTTTTTTTTGCTCACATGCAAGGTATGTAAGAAATAAATGGTTAACAAAAGTGTGATAAGTTGGTGGGTATAGAGTGTTTGGTTTAAGGACCTTGTTGTAGAACTTGGTGTCCTTTTCGGGGTTGGATGGAGGAGTTTGGGATGAAGTCAGTATCAGTATCAGTATTTGGTGCTCGCTTCCTGGTTTTCCTGGTGTTGTTTTTCTATTTCTTGGATCCTGGAATACTTTTTGGCGTTGTATGTGTGTAATCCCACATTCTGCAATGTGGGTTAGAGAAATTGACGCTGTGGCATGTCTCCTCCGGCGTGGGGCGTCCCATTCGGTAAGGACGAAGGGAACCTTTGGTCAGGGTCTCAGTTTTTTTATGTAATCCTGTTGTTGTTCTGTATCTACCAGTAGAAAAGGGGGTTTTTGTGTCCATGTCCACTTTGCCATTTTACAGAGATGATCCCTCAATGGACAGAGAATGGAGAATTTCATTAATAACTGTAAGTTCAGGTTTCTGAAGCTCTAATAGTAGTAATGTCAATTGCTTAATCTTATTAACAAATTTAGCTAGTCCTGTTTAGAGATGTTTCTAGTCCACTAACTTGACGGTGCTATCTTCACTTAGAGAACATTTTTGTATTAAAGTAATAATGAGGTATTTATAAAAAAAAATAATTAACAATATAGCAAAAACTATCTGGGAACTTGGCTATGTGAAGACTGGTCTTCAGACTTAGAAATCAAGTGCGGATAGAAAAAGCGAGGAAATTATTTATGAAATTCAAAAACGTCTCATCGAACTTGGACTTTGACCTCAACCTAAAAATAAGATTCACAAAATGTTACGTATGGTTTGTGCTATTGTACGGCAAGGAGGGCTGGACACTGAAGGTGAATACCATGAATAGGCTGAAAGCATTTGAGATGTGGATCTACAGAAGAATACTGAAAGTTTCTAGGACAGCAAGAAAAACCAACGAGGAAATTCTGAGGAGGATAGAAAGAGAACGTGAATAAGCTAAAGCTTCTGCCTTTTTTCGTTAACTGGGTTAGTGTCTTGGCATTGGTACATTCTGGTAATTCTCTATCAATCTGTGACAGCTGTAGGTGAGTTTACAATGGCCTCAATCTATGCAATCGTTTCACTTCCCTCCGTTTTAGAAGCATTTGACACAAGGTTACTTCTTTTCGTGTTTATCGATCACATTGGAAGCAGTTAGATTAGCATGGTCTACTTGAAAATGCGTCGGTATTACAGTCTTTCAATCAGGGTCAATATTCAATCTTCTTGAAAGTATTCAACCATCTTGTAACTTGATCTTCGAGATTCTTGAAGTTGAAGAGCCACTTCAGACTAGCGTGGTAGGTTCTGAGCAAAAATTATCTTCCATATAAGTACTTATAAAAGTGCTCCACAGATTTTACTACCGCCTAGTGACGCAGTAGGCTGTGATAGTACTCCATTCTGCAACTGCGATAGCACAGCGCCAATTCTCACATTACTTGCTTCAGTATCGAGAATTAACTTTGCTTCAGATTGTGGATTGTTCATAATCGAAGTTAATATTAGTTGGTTGTTAAATGTGTCAAACGCATTCTTATCCGAGCTAAAGCTTCTATCTTTTTACGTTAACCGGTTTAGTGGCTTGGCAATCGAATATTCTGGCAATACTCGTGACAGCTCTCGGTGGATTGAGTTGTAAAATTGATAACCTCGATCTTGATTGCGTAATTTAATTAATGTTTTTTTTAACTAAATACAAATACCTGATTGTAAATTTTTACAGGTATTAATATCAATCCATACTGTAAAATCGAGGTTCTTGAACACCTACTAAATATTCTATGCACTTCTAAACTTAAAATTCATTATTCTGTAAATCTTTCTTAAAAACCTATAAAGGGATATTTTTAAGGGTTCCCTTGATTTCGGATCAATGGCTACTGGGTATAACTTTCAAAACGTGGATTAGCCATGCCAAAGGGGTGAAGCATCCCTTGTACGTGAGTAGAGATTGAGAATAGTTCGTCTGTGTTTGCGGCATGACGTTTCTCTTTATCGAATTATCACCGTTATCGAGTTAGCAATGCCGACTTTTGTACCACCATCGTCAACTTCATTCAATTTACTTTTTTCGCACTGATGAACGAATCATTTGTTGTTGCTTTTATGCTCGTCCTCAAACTAGGTATGTTGTTTTTTCTTTCTAATCGACGCTGGGTCTGATGATGTATTATCTGGTTATTGTGATTGTCAGCTTTTTCTTGTATACCTACTCCCGTTTGATTTTCGAGGTTATTTTTCTTTTTAAACCGAGTATTTAATGATAGCAATTTTCTGTACTTCCTTAAAGATATTCATTACATCTTGGGTATTATTCAAATTTAAAGTGTTAAAACGTAAATAAAATTACTTCCTGACACCCGCAAACCGTTTATATCTGATTTCATTTAACGTCAACTATTCGTCTCGAAATAACTGGCGGAGTTTCGAGTGATTCTCAAATGAATGCCAGAAATTTGCATGAAACTCTCGAATCTCGTTATTTAATTCCAGAAAAGCTGTTGTTTTTGTTTGCAACGATGAAGTGAAAAACCATGTTGAAATTATGTCAAAACTGTTAAGTTTAACTGAATATTTATTTTGGTTTTGTCTGCCGGAATTTCCTTACTAATGGATTCCTGACGTCTCAAAAAAAAAAGTTTCTTTTTTATCAAAACAAAATGTAGAAGTTTTGTACCGAAATTTGATTACTGTGACGGTGAAGAAATCAAGAAACAAATATTCCACTCTAGGGATTCTAATAAAACTTTCTACTTTAAAGAAGTTAACTTTTTACTTTCACTTTGAATATCTTTAATTTAATTAATTTTGTTGTGTATGAAAATAGAAAAAGCATTCGTGGGGCTGACCCACAAGCTAAGCTTCTACTTGCCTGAAGTTATAAGTTATAAGAGCCCTCTTTGATCATTTCCATTTTTTATTACGTTATAAATAAACACGATTTTACTAATTTTTCTCTGGACTTATAATAATTTTTTACGATTTTTCCAATATTACATGATATTTTTCTCTCTTTCTCTCTCTTTCTTGTAATTTTACAACCCAGGGTAGGCTTAGCTGACGATTTGTCTCCATCTATTCCTGTTCATCACAAGTTTATCCGCAAGATCGATTTTTAAAGTTCGTAGGTCTGAGTTAACATTGTCTGTCCATTGCATTCTTGGTCGTCCTAGCGGCCGTTTTCCATCTAAAAAGTCTTCCCATAGTAATTTTATAACCCGATTATCTTCCTGTCTCCCAACATGGTCAGCCCATCGAAGTCCTTAGGACTTTATTATTTGGAGAATAATATATATTTGATTGTATTATTCTTGTATTTTGTTTAGTGAAATCTCTTATTGGTCCGTAAATCCCACTCAGAATCCTCCTGATGGGTTTGATGACTGCGTTGCTGGACACATTTTTTGATTTTATTATTTTTTGTAGTCCAAACCAGCAGCTATTACCACTTTGTATGCTCTTATTAATCTTTTGTGTTATATCATTATCTGAGGTGATTTTGGTTCCCAGATATTGAAAGTGGTGAACCCTTTCAAGAATATATCGGTTGATTGTCACATTTTGCCCTATTCTATCTTTTTGCTCTGCTCTTGCTGAAACCATATATTTTGTTCTCATTTATTCTGGGAGGTTGTTTGCAGCATTTTTTTGTTTTGCAAATTCTTCTTTGACATTGATGTGGGGGCCTTGGTTCCTAAATAGCAATGTTTTAGTGTTCGTCTTTCTTATGATGCTTTTAATTAAAAGAAGTGGAAATCCTTGTTTCAGGCCACTATTAATGGTCAAGGCACCAGATATTTTGTCCTCTTGTTGATCTTTTTACGCAAGCTTTGGTGAGTTCCGGCATTGCATTCCATAGTATAGTTCTACTCGTATAGTACTATCCAATTGTTAATAGTTGAGCATTTTTTTTTCTTAAACCACACCTTATATCCATTATTAATAAGGTATTAACCAAGAGAGCACATTTTGTCACCATTTTTGTGTATTGGTATAATAATGCTTTCTTTTTAGCTTTTTGTTAATTGGTAATATCTTTCTAACCGTAACCGATGTTACAACGGCGCGTACCGATACCATTGATGGACAATGAAATCTTTTTGGGTCACTGGCATGTACCAGAAGCGAATTAAGGATGTGGTATGGGTATTGGTGTTTCCACTGGTCTCAATGTCCAGTTAAGGATGTGGGAAATTGATAGAGTGGTCTGATTGTGAAGATCTGCTGGTACAACTACTCTTCAGAGTAGGTTAGCGGTTAGTCGAATGGCTACTTAACACTTTGATGGTCTTCTGTGGAGACTATGACAGTAGTAAGTAAGGTCTAGATCTATGGCTCATCGGAAGAAGTTACTAAACGATGTACTTAATGAGAAACGTGGAGCATGGCATTTGTGCTACAGTCAAGCTACGCCTTCGAACACCGTAATTGGATCTTTATCATCTGAGCTTCGTTTGCTCGTTTCTAAGGCCGTAACAGGATGGTTTTTAACCGAGCTCCTTTTGCTTGCTTTGGACTCTGTTTTCGCTCCCTACTTAAGTGACGACATCTATGGGTTGCGCGCTGTACTATTGTTGGATCAATATATACCACCTGTGCGCTGTGCACTTCTTTAATATTATTCCATATTCTCGTAAGTTTTCACATTTTTCACGATTTTTTTTTTCACTTTTTCAAGATTTAGGTACCTCACAATTAAGTAGTCCTGTTTTCCTAACATTTAATACGATCGCAAGAAGAATAGCAAGAAAAAATAATAAATATTAAACGAAACATACATTTAATTAGATTAAATATAAAGTGTAAAAATATAATCAAATATTAGAAAACATTTTACATGATCAAAAAAATGGAAAAGATTAAAATTTTTCTGTCCAAAAACTACTAAAAAATGCGAAAATTGTAGAAAATCGTGCGTGAATGCCTGTTAAAATAATATGTTATTTGTAAATTTGTTTACAGTTGTAAACTTAAATCCATCACTGATTTAATACAAATGTGTTTATTTGCCAGAAGCTTTAAAGGTAATCACTTAAATTGCGCTAGTACGAGAGTATTTTTCTAAAACAGTGTCAACCTCACAGCGGTGCCTGACACTTAATGAAATCCTTGATTTATGCGGCAATTTGTTGATTGCTGCAATTGCTATTTTTATCTTGTTTACTGTTTTTTATTTTCATTAGGTTTATCTGAAGTAAAGTGTATATGTGTTTCTTCGACATAAAAGACCGTTTAAAAAAATTTTATAGTTGAAAATTGTTATAATGAAAAATGATTTTATAGAGGAAATGAAGATCTACATTTAATTTGTAAGAGCGTTAAAAAACTTTGTGATCATGTAATATGATCACAAAGATTTGGACTTAGGTCGGGACTTAGGTCCTGACCTAAGTCCACACGACTTCTTCACGTTCCCAAAGCTCAAGAATTCGTAAAAATTGAACTCATCTCCGTCAATAATTACCGAGTTGTATGCATTTTCCAATATTACATAATCCTATATGGTCACTAAATGTATCAGATCTAGGGGAGATGGGGGTAAGACGGGGTAGCGGGTAAGACGGGGTATCATGCGAAATTCACAGTTCAAACTGACCAATCACGCCCGTTTATTCATCGTTCGGCGCGCCGCCATGACACTTGTCAATCACCCGGCGGTCAATGGTTGACAAGTGCACGCTTGTCAAAAAAATTTAAAAACAGTGTTTAACTACAAAGTGTTTAACATATTTTGTTCTGGTTTGACACGTGACTGTGGTTTGTGAAATAACGTTAGCTGATGAGGTGTTGCTGTGATTGACGCTTAAACTAACCTATAATAAGGTAGGCATTGTGTTTCCGTACGATTGTTGACTGTTTTTCTTTATTGTTTTTATTTCTAGAAAATGGGTCTGCAGGCAAGATGGGGTAACGGGGTACCCCATCTTACCACCCTCTTGAAAATGCTTTTGTGCAAGCAGCCACTATGTCTAGAGCAGTAAATGGATTTCGTAATTGTGGAATTTGGCCCTATAATCCAAACGTGTTTTCCGAAACAGATTTTGCCCCTTCTTTTGCAACTGAGATCCAGTTAAATGACAGTGAAACTTCCATAAACCGAGAAGTATTTTAAGATATAAGCAGTCATTACTACCCAAACTTCAGACACAATAGCTGCACAAACAGCTGATAGTGCTGCGATGTTAACCAGACACGCTATTGATGACTAATTTTTTAGTGACTTTGCTTATCACCCCATCTTACCTCAGGGGGTACCCCATTTTACCACCACCATGGGGCAAGACGGGGCAAAACATCATTTTTTTATAATAATTTTTTTCTCTTAAGTGTGTAATTAAAAGTTCCTAATGACATCAAATATTAGCAGAGTAATAATAAGTACTTAATTAAAAAATAAATATAATTGTTTCACTATGTATTTTTTTATATTATTGACATTTAAAGCTTAAGTACCCCATCTTGCCACCCTCTCTCCTAATAAACTTAAAATTGAGGAAAACTGAAGTGATGCTAAGACAGAGTGATAAACTAACAAACTGTTATCAACTGTTCAATATCTGTAATATTAATCAAATAGTCTAATTTACATTACAAACTGTTAGAGTAATTGATTAATTTTGGTAAAATGTTAGTTAAAATAATTAATATGATTACAACAACTTAAAAGTCAAGTTTTAAACGGTTCTGACTTGCATACAGAATTTCAAAGCCGTTTCATCTCATTTTACCGTAAGAACATGTACTAATGTTAAACCTCAAGCTCATTAGACTAATAACTAAAATCTCACCAGTAACTGCCTACACGAGGGAGTGCCGTTGCATTCAACCCTTGCGTTCCCTTCTGGATTTAACTTCTTTCATTTCATTAGATTTCGAGAGAATAGCAATTAGAGTGCAAGTGCTTGAACCCAATTGTTGTATATTTGAATGTCGTATTCATAATGATCCCCTTGTTGACGGTTTCTTTTTTCTTGCTTCTCAGCTTTCAAGGGGTTGAGAGGGTAACATTTGAATATTCAGTAGCAAGTTTTGGTGAAACTTTTAATTTTCTCTGTAGGTAATTCATTGTTAGGCTTGGACAGGAACGGTTGTTTTTAAATGTTCTTATTTAAAACAATTTAAAGCATTAAATTTGCATTTTTTTGTACTTACTCGGTTAATGTAATCGAAGATAAATTAGAGGATTCAAAGAGTTGACACTGTGTTTATAGAGCTCATCAGTACAGTACAGGCTTGTCACTAATGAAGAGACATCCCCGGTATAGACTGGCTGATATTTGAAACATAGATACACAAAGGGGCAAAAAACCGATCCAGCTGGGTATCACGTCTGGGACAATTTTTTCACCCAAAATCATTTTCCTACATAAAATGGTTGTTAGGTTACGATAACTTCCGCGCCACCTGCGAAGAAATGTCTTATGATTAAGGTGTGCTACGAGCAAAGTTATTGAATTTAAACAGAGGAAAAAATGTATTCGACCGGGACTTCCTACATTCTAGGCAGACGCTCTAATCCACTAAATTTTAAATAAACCTTTGGAACAACGCTATGTCCTGTTTACCAAAACACAGATATTTTAAGAAACTATACTATTTGCATAATTTATCAACTAAGTTGTCTTGGAAGTTCAGTTGGTAGAGCATCTACTGGAATGCTGGAGGTCCCAGATTCAAATCAAATATAATTGATAACGTTAAAGAAAATACAAAATATCTCTTATACATATAATTGTTTACCAACAACCAATTTCCTCCATTATCAGGTTAACAAAATTATACTGTCGACACGGAAAGTCGTGGTGTTAAATGAAAGGGAACTGCACGCGACTTATTTCTGTTAAAAACTTGTGTGTGCCCATTCATAACGTTCATTATGCGGTATTAGTCTCCGCTGGTTCCGGCTGAACGATTTCCTTATGCTAAACCTCGTATGCTTTTATCTTGAACATTGATCGATATATACATATATACTGAGATGATTTTTGAAACGAAATTTACCATTAATATAGAATTTTATTAATAAAATTTTAAAGAAAGACCATTGTGGAAATTACCCACTCAATCTTTAATATGAAGCCGTCTTGAGTTTGAGAAGCAAGACGTTGAAAAGCACCTCTAAATTTTTAGTTGTTTAGCGGCTTAATCCCGTTAAGCCGTAAAGTCTTGTTTCGTAGAATATATTACACGGATATTATGGTGGTGTAGAACGGCAGTTTTCCTACATTTACGTCCTGATATTTATTACATGCTCGCACAGACTGCCTGCTAGATTTATGTACGTTCAACCTAAAATGTATTCATTATGCTACATACAGTTCATATGCCAGTTGGTTGTTGAAATTGTTACTTTCTTCTCTTCCTGTTCGTTCCTTTTGCGATTTATAACTTTTTCTATTGTTCAAACTTACGTTTTTTTAACCTATTTCCTATTTTTGTTTATAAGTTCCAGGGCAAGATTCCCCTGGAGAAAAAATAAGAAAAAAAAAACACGTAAAGACAGGAAAAAAGAACAGAACAAGAAAAAGAGTAAAAGAAAAAATGAAGACGAAGAAAAATAAGAAAGAAGAAAGTAAAAAAAGTTAAAGAAGCAGAAAGAAATGATATATCAAAAGCTGAAAGAGAAAATAAAGTCGAGGAAGTGGAAAGAAACCAAGTATCTAAAGAAGGTAAAGAAAATAAAGTCGAGGAAATGAAAAGAGACGAAGTATCAAGATTAAAAGGATAGAAATTTGGAAGCACACCCATGGGGATATTCCTGACCAAGTTTGTTTCAGATGAAAATTTGATCAGTGCTTGCTACCACTAGATGTCGCCGATGTTAATATATATGCAAGGCGCATTTGGTTATAGCAATTTTTTGGTCAAATAATCAACTAAGCATAAGTAGATTTTTTTGTAATTTAATGGTAAGTAAAGTTTATCGTTTATTTATTGCTTCAAATTTTTGTATCAAAGAATCCATTACCAAACAAAGGATTTTTTCTCTTAAAATTTTTAAAGGATTGAGTGAAATTTTCTGAATTATTGAGTAAATTTTTTGAAAAATTTCGGACATTCGTAGATAAAGGGTGCCACTTACAGTCCATAGATATTTTCTTGATATTAGTCTAGGGTGTTATCCATAGATGGAGTTACTTATGTACAATGGAAATTTACTTATCCAAAAAGTATATAAGTAATGACGCGCTATGGGGTGGTTGGTTGGGGCTCGGGATGGCCTATTCCCGCGTTCCTCCCCCAAGTCAAGAAGCTTCAGGGGTAAAACCAGGTCCCATTTTTGATTAAAAATAGACAATTTTGTTAGTTAGTAGAGTAGAGAGATGATAATTAGTTATTGTTGAACGCAGGTGTGGGTGACAGATTTCTGCTTTTGCTTTATCATAACTTGGAACACTCTTTGATAGATGGCATTAACTTTTTACTTCTTTTTTTGAGCTTCAGAAAGCTGATTTGTGCTTGATTTTTCTATTAAGATTTGTAAAGTTTTCTTCTTTTTCATTGAAAAAATTGAGATAAATTTTGATAGATGGTGTCACATATGCCTTTATACAATCTGCATAAACATCCAATAAAATTTTATAATAATTTATAGTTATTGATATAAAAACGAGACATACAGCTTTACTTTCGCAATGTTGGTTTTTCATAAGTTGATGTTATGACCATGTGTTTGTCAAAACCAAATGCGCACTGATTACAAATAAACAGTAGCGACATCTAGTGGTAACAAGCAATGATCAAAGAATCCTGCTGTATTGTCGGATGCAACTGAACTTCGTGAAAGATTTTCTGTTCGCTGTGGCACGCCTATATTTTATCCTAGAAGGTTAGGTCACATATCGACAAAAAATAGTAGGATCACTCTAGCAAAAACTTGTTCCCTGCCGTCGAAGCTCCCGGTCCGCATTTCGGTCTGTATCGTTGTTGCTCACCAACAGCGTTGCCAACTGAAGATTTCTGCAATCGGTAGATTGTGATACAAAAGTAAGTCGAAATCGATAGGTTTAAAAAAATGGCGGAAAATTTAAAAAAGTGTTTATTTAATAGAAACAGATAAGTTTAATTTAAGTTACAAAAAGGTAAATAATTTTGAAAGAAAATTATACCGGTATATCGTAGATTACTTCCTAAATAATCAGATCAACCGAAAAATCGGTAGAGTTGTCATCGCTGCTTAAAAGTTCTCACAAAACGCCACAAAAAACGTCGGCAAACCGGAGCGAAATGAAAGGAACTTAAAAGGCGGTAGGTAGAGTGATCCTATTATTCTCGTCTATATACGGTGGTTAAGTGTTCTCGAAGATTCGGGTATCCGAGGTAAACTCTACTTCGTTTCCATTCTAGAACAATGACTCAGACTTTCATATGACTTTGAAACCATATAAGTCAACTTACAACGCAGTCATTTTAAACTAGGCATTCTGGCGTTTGAACTATTCAAATCTATCGTTGTAATGTAACACGCACGAGAAATGGAATGGAGATTGTTTTGTCAAAAAGTTTGTTTTCTAGATGGTGTGGGGACGAAATTGAGGAAATAAACCTTTCAATTTATTCTTGAATGGGACGTTAGAGGGTCCCATACCCCCATACGGCATACATATTGATAAGCTGAATAAAAGTGGAGATTTTCTGAAAAGTGCCTCGTTTTTTATAGATTAGCGAGATTTTCTTCTCTACTGTAAATATTCCTAATAGCAAATGTACGTTGTTAGGTTAAAACTACTATATTTACAATATATTACAATATAAATAAATATACGATTACCATTGGTCAACATGTAATGACGAACATTTTAAAACTAAATATAACTATTTTTAAAGGGCTGAAGGATCTCCATCAGACTGATGAACTTCGTTTGAAGGTCAAACAATCTCTGTCCGTACACTAAACCACAAATCATGGTGAAATAATGGCCGAGCCATGATCTATAATGACCATCACTCCCTCCAATTAGTCAACGAGAGGAATCCCATGTCCAGTTGACAGTGCATTGATAATTGCCTGGCACTGCCCTGGAGATTGTCACTCACCATGATACTATACAAACAATACAGACGTGTGCATACGTTTGTAGAGATAGAATCCAATGTTATAACAATATTTTTATATAAAGTCTAACATACCAATTGTAATTATCATTAACTTATATGTAAAAAGATGCTTTACAATGTATACAAGAATGCAAACTTTTCAGAATTTCTAATATAGTTAAAAAATGTCTTAACAACTTATTTAAACATCGTAAATAACATAAATAAACTCATACCGTAAAAGAATTATATTGAGATTCACTCTGTATATTAAACCATCTTACAATTGTGCAAATCGGAGTAACAAGACCGCGGTAAACTCCTGATTTGCGTGAACAAGAACTAATCAAGGATCCCAACCAAAAGGGCAGACGATTAATTAATGCCCTTTGCCGCCCTCACGGTTCTATCAGACCAACTGGATTCAATACACTTTGGTCTCTGTGTGAAATCAAAGAGATTCGGCAGACCGAAATCGTATACCGCAAATTATTTAAGAAATGATTAAAAGAACCGTGTTAAGAAACTAGAATTATTAAATAAAACGGAACCTAATATCTGATTACAAACTATTGTAATTAAAATTTGAAAACCAACAATTCATTTCTCACTAGAAGCAAAAAAACAAAAATGTATATTTTGTAATCAAATTTGGAACTAAATGTAAATCAAGGTCGTATCTATTTACCGACATCAAACATCGAACTCTGACCAAGCGCAAAATCGTATTCGGTTTTCTTTTTAGAAAACAAAATAATTATTGGATCGAAAATAGGAGGAATTCTAAATGAGTCACGGGAGTTGGACCGAGAGGGGGCTGTTTGTACCGGCATAATTGGTAAGGTTCAATGGAAAGGAAATGGAAATGACGGAAAATTGAGGTAATTGGGATCAAATTAATTCCTATTGCTTTTTTTTTCTATTCAGTCCGACTATTCTCAGCATTCAACATGAGCTTTATTAGGAGTTGATCCGGTTTATTTACCAATGAACGGGCACTAATTAACTCCGGGAATATTTAATTAAATACAATGGAATTAGGTAAAATATTAGTAGGAAAAGCAGCGGTTGAAAGAATCCAGGTATAGTATAGACCTTTGTCAAAAGGTATTCTTATGTAGCGAAAAATATCACTTTACAATATGTCACCAACAAAGCTACAAAGCACAGGAGCATAAAAAAATTCATAACGCATCCTTTTAGAGAAAACGAAAATTTATCAGAAAAAAAAATGATATACGACGTTAGCTATCATCAAGATGACCGTCTTGTTGGGATAAAGTAAGCAAATAAATCTTTTGAAAAACGGTAGTGTCTCGGTCTGAGAAATGTCGTGCGTTAAGTTTTTGGGAGAGAAATATTGCAGAAACAAGATGCTGTAAGTGGCCCTCAAATAAACAAAATTGTCCGCTCCGTTCTCTTTTTTATTCGGTATTCCGGAAGAATTAAGATGGCATATCCACAGTTTCCTTTGTTCTAAAAGAGAAAACTATATCTGTTTCAATCCCCCCCAAATTATTTATTACAAGATTATAAAAAAGGTCCCCACTTACAAACAGTTTATACTGGATAAGATATGCCAGTTCTGTAGAACTAACGTAATAAACCAACAGTAATTCGAGTATATCTCATATATTTTTCATTTGCTATAAAATCCCCCTTTTGGTTTCCCAAAATTACGACTATTATTCCGAGATTAGGTAACTGTCTTTCGAGATAGAAAAAAAGACGAGTTTTTCATTCTAATGTCGTAATAAAGTCAAGATAGCATTGCTGTCATCGTTTTCTACAAGACATAATTCCACCTTGTCTATGAGCGAACTCTTATTCAACTGGAATCCACTCTAATCCCGACCACTTTAATAAAACTGGCCAGGAAGTTTAATATGGCGTCTTAAGAACATAGAAAGGGAGTCTGATCAAGAATCGACGATACTATAGTACAGTTAAAATTCAGGGAAATATAAACATCTTTGCGATGGTCTGTATGAAATATATTTGAATAACTACCAAGTTTGTTGTATTATTTCTTGTAAGTTTTGAATATTTTCCACACAAACAAAATCTTAAGATTTTTATTGTACCATAATAATACTGCACTATTATTT
Organism: Altica lythri; assembly: GCA_964028335.1. Classification (NCBI taxonomy): domain Eukaryota; kingdom Metazoa; phylum Arthropoda; class Insecta; order Coleoptera; family Chrysomelidae; genus Altica; species Altica lythri. The sequence goes on along the minus strand of OZ034808.1, from coordinate 15,416,021 downwards.
GGATATAGTTTCTTATAAGAAGTTGCATAAGGGTCCTTGTAAAAGGACATTAGGGCTCGGTAGATGCAGGGGAAAAGGGCCTACGACTTCAAGGACACGTTGGAAGGGCCCCACGGATGCGAAACCGCAACGCCTCCTTCATCACCGCTGACACGGTAATCCAATAATGTATCAACTCCTGAGATACGACCGAGGAAATCCACGGGAGATACTCGATGTCCTTACGGTGATGCTGCGTTGTCATATCTTAATATACCAGAGAAAAAAAAAGGTATTAAAAGATTAAAATTGATACAAACACGACCAACAATGGAGCTTATTGTCATCTAGAAGTGTTTGGAATAACAGAGAGTATAGGTTTTTATTATCTCGTATCTACCTACTTATTGGTTTCTAATGATTTTTTATTAATTTATACAAAGTTTTTTGAGACCTCTTCATCTATTCCAACTTTTATAATATTTTCGATTAATAATTTAGTCACTTTTCTTTCATTTAACTATTAATTAACTGTTTATTTTAGCGACTCCATAAGAGTTTAAAAGAAATTCAAAGTAAGTTTAAGCCAAAAATTTTCAATTTATGATATTATCCCTACTAATAAAATACGATCTGTCAACGTTGCTTTCTTGTGCCACGCGTTTTCGATGTTTTCCGCTCAAATTCAAAGCTATTGCCGCATTGACAATTGCCATTGGAAAATATTGCTGAGGGTATTAGAATTTTTGGTCTGTTGATTTGCGGACAGTTATTTTCTAGCTACAGAAATAGTTTGAACAACCGACTAAGGGAAACTGATTTTTCCATTGTTCTGCTAGCAATGTTGTTGAATTTCAAATAGTTGCGGTATAAGGTCGATAACTGAGAATAAAGCAAATTTATTCCATTATATTTATACATTACACAAAAAGTTGTAGTCACTACATCATTGTGATAAATAACATAAATCTGGGAGTGGCAGTCAAAATTTTGTGGGCTTTACACAGTATACGAAATCTGGCAATTAAATAGCGAGACTGGTTACGAAAAAGTGTTTTATTATAAAAAATATTCTAAATTCGAATGGCCCCCTTCAATATATTCCCCTCCCTTCACCACGTTACATACGTTTTTCCCATTGATTAAAGAAGTGCTGGAGTCTTCTTTAATAAGGGCCTTTAGGAGCTATGCCGTTTTTCTGCTATCGATTCAAATCCGGTTCCTTTCAAAGCAGATTTTATCTTCGGAAACAAAAAAAGTCGCAAATCTGGCGAGAGTGGCGCGTGTTCGAGCACTGGAGGGCGTTTATTGGCCAAATACTGCTTCACAGATAGCGTTATGGGCAGGTGCGTTGTCCTGGTGCAAAATCTAAGAGTTGTTCTTCTTACGAAATCGTTCTCGCCGTGTTGCCAAAATTGACAAATAGTAAGTCTGGTTGACAGTCTGACCCTCTGGAATCCATTCAGTCATTACGATACCAATAATGTGGAAAATAACGATCAACATTTGAATTTTGATTTGGACATCCTTGCTTTTTTGATTCTGGGCGATTGAGGCGTCTTCCAATACATCGATTGTCACTTTGTTTCAACATCGTATTAAATAATCCACGTTTTGTCGCAAGTAATAATGTTTTTCATTAGCCCTGGATCTTCTTTAATCCTTATTTCTTAAAGTTTTCAATAAGCTATGCCAGACCGGAACGCTTCCCAGTACTAACATAACATCCGAAGAAGCAACTCGACAAGGTGTAGGAGAAGTAGAAAATATTCTGGATTTAGTAGATTTACCAGGTCATGAAGAATTGCTACTCAATTAGGCATTCCTCAAACAAGAGTACCTAATTAAAACAGTTCCTTCATGAACAAGGTATTTATTCATACCTATAGCGTGTACACCACTTACAACCGGAAGATTATACCAAGTCCATGCAATTTTGTCGATGGATAAATAATAATCGTCGTGTTGTATCGTACAATCTGCCCAATTTCACTTTAGCTCTAATGTTGAGATACGCACTGATTTATGATGAACCAAGGTGGGGAGACGCTCAGATTGTCGGTCTCGAGACAATGTCTTCTGGCTTTGTTGCGATGCTCTCTCTTCTTCATTTGCGCATTTCACAGCTAAAGTGAAATTGGGCATATTGTACATATTTTTTTACCGATGAAGCAACATTCACCCATGACGGAGTTTAATAAAAATCACAGGAAACGTGTGGTGTGGTATGATCGATAGTTCTTTAATTGACATTTTTATTCTTGAGAACCAGCTCACAGAAGAGTATTACTATTTTAAAAGATCTACTAGAGGACCTTCCTCTAAACATCAGAATGCGAATGTGGTAAAAGAACGATGGAGCTCCTGTACATTTCGCTCGTCAGGTCCAGCAACATTTGAACGAAAGGTTTCCACGGTGGAGGTTCTATTAGTTGGCATCTAAGATCTCCAGACCTCACACCATTAAACTATTGTTTATGAGGCTAGTTTAAAGATGTAGTATACAAAGTTAAAATCGACACTCTGCATGGACTAATTCAAGGCATTAGAAATACTGCAGACGATATCAAATAAAGACATGCAGCAATCAAGGAAGCTAAGGGTACTCTATTTAGATGAATTAGAAAATGTTTGGAGACAAATGGTGATATTTCTGAAAAATCTGTTACACGACCGCTATTAATTAAAATGTAATCAATGTTACGATAGGAAATTTTGTAATAACGATATATCTTACCAACAAACGAATAACAACATGTACAATACATTCCTGGAGTGTGGAACGATTCTTTTAACTCACCCTGTGTATACCTTTTATCTAACTTTCTATTTTACTAGAAAAAGTATGGGCGTATAACATAATTACCACCACGCAATGAAAAAAATTAACCACAAATCTGCGAAACTCTAAGATTTCATTTCAAATGGTCATTTTTCTTTTCCTATGCACTCAAAAGAAAACAAAACTCTGTCTCTAATAGCCAATAACCATTCATTACACTGGCACCAACTAAGCGAAGACCACACTTGGAAAATAACAGTCACTTACAGATCATTAACTACCTTCCCAACTAATTTCCTTCATTATATCGCTCCACGACGAAAGAAAATGAACAGTTTTTCATTTATAATGACGTCACGGTGGAAAGCACACGAGAAAATTGTTAAAGTGGAAAAACTTTAACGATAATATTAAGATTCTTGTAAGGAGATATTTCAAGATTAATAATACTTAACGATTAATACAGTTTTCTTTTAAAATTGCAACAGAATTTGCAAATAAATTGTTTAATTGTTACAAGTTATTTAAAATACAGCAAGTAAGGAAATTTAGACTAGAAAAGGGGAAGATTGTTTAGTTAGAAACTATAACAAATAAAATTTTAAAAGATAAGACGAATATGGAAGAAGTAAAGGTTAGACAAGGAACGTATTTAGGAAAAAACACGGAAAATGTCTCTTATACCTCGAGGCCCAATTGTTTGTCAGTGACGTCATTGTGACGTAAATGCAAGTGGAACCAATGCGATGTTCAACTGAATGCTTTATTTAGAAAGACTTACTATCTTTGTCTTATTAACGCGCAATAGAAAGAGATACTTTTAAGAAAAATGTGAAGCGGCACTAACGCACTTAATAATGTTGTCCAGTGTTGACATTTTTCTTAAACGTATCTTTTTCTATTGCGCTTTAATAAGTCTTTCTAAGTTAAACATGGCAACTGGCATACATTCGAACCTCGCATTGGTTCCACTTACATTTACGTCACAATGACGTCACTAACAGACAATTGTGCCTCGAGGTATAGTCTGTGTTTACCATATTTTTATTTAACTGAAAGTAAAAGGAAAAGCAGGTATTTAAACAGGGAGGAAATATTTGCTAGAATATAATTTGTTCTAAGGGATACGTACTAAATTTATGCCTTTATATTTTGACGGATATTTACATGAATCAAGCCACTTAGATCTTGTTGTTGTGATATGCTGTTACGCAGTTACTTTACTTAATGGTCAGAATGTTTGGCATCGAAGTGTGTTTCCATTCTGCAAACGACAACTGCAGTTGAGTTATCATTTGTCAGAATGCCAATGAAAATGAAAAATTATGAAAGGGAGGAGTAAACTAGAACAAACACACTTCTGTTTGAATTAAAATTATATAAAATGTAAATGTCTTCATAGCTATTAATTCTTCTACTAAATAAAACTTAAAGTAAAATTCGTAATTTATAATTGTTGACTTGTTTCTGACTTGAAACAGCTGCAAAGTGATTAATATCTTAAAATAAAAATTTATTAAGTGCTAATTATGAATATGTAATTATTTGTTTTTCCCAGTCTTTTCAATTGATAATACGAGGGTTGTCTTTTTATTTTTGCATATAGCCGCTTAGAAGGCGTCACCCATAGAACGTTCAAACATAAATCTAACATCAATCTTTTGTTGATGAGGTTCGTCAGCGAATTAAGAATACCGGAAGATAGAGACATCTTTGGGCATTTTCAAAGACCTCAATCTAAAAGATCCTACATGAAGACCTGGTTGTTAAGAAGTGTCTGTTAGATCTCTTATATGCTTATTGAAGAGCAAAAAGTGGTTCGGGTCAATTGGTGTCGAAAAATGTTGGAACTATTCAACAAAGGAAGCTCAAAAAATGTTTATAGTATTATAGTGTCGATGAATCTTGGATTTATTCTTACGAACCGGAAAATAAACGCCAATCTGCTGTGTGGGTGTTTCACGATAAGAAAAAACAAGCAAAAGTGATCCATTCTCGAAGTCTGTCAAAGGAAATGTCCGTAACTTTTGTGTCAAAATTATGTGGTCATGTGGCAACAACTGCTTTAAAAGATTGAAGAACGGTTACTGTCGATTGGTATAGGAACGTATGCTTACCAGAAGTTGTCGCGAACCTCTGACATAGTAACGCACAATGGCGAATCAGGTGCTCACACTGTCCAAAACCAATCGAGTTTTTAAAGCTTCAAATCATCGAATTATTAGAACATCAACCGTATAGTCAGGATCTAAGCCCTAATGACTTCATCACATTCCTAAAGATCAAGAATTCAATGCGTGGACAGCGATTCCAGTCGCCAGAAGAAGCCATCAATGCCTTTGAAACAGCGATTTTGCAGGTGTCAACTGAAGACTCGAATAAGGAATAACCAATTTGAACGTATGTAAAAAAGTATCGATCTTGGTGGTACATATTTTGAAAAGCCATAAAGTGCTTTAAGTCCATATATTTTTTGTCTTAAGAGGCAACCCTCGTACAGGATAGAGAAAATATACTGGAAATATCTGAGCTTCCGTATTTTCTTACTGTATATAAACTTTAAAAACATCAATTACTCTTGCTTGATTCGGTTTTCTCTCGATGGATAAAAGCTTTGTGTGATGTAAATGTAGATTAATTTATATTAGAAGGAAAGTTTACCATCACAAAAGTAAGTGGAATAGAATTGGGTTAGATTAAACTCATTAGAAGTTTGTAATAAACAGATTAATTTAACTTTTTTTAATCTTTCATCATTATAAATTCTAATCGCTGATAAAAAGTGATAAATATATAGGATTACCAAGAAATAACAATGCAGCACTTTTTTTTCAACGAAATAGAAATGTAAATTTTCACTTAGACAGTTTCAAATCCTGAAGGAAAGTAAGTTTTTCCCCGAGTCGGAACTCCTTAAATTAAAGCAAAGGACTGCTATCTATTTATTCTTGGGCGATACTAACGATAACCGTAATGAGGGAAAACCCGGGAAAACGATGTTTCCGTTTCTTTCGCATTCATCAAATAGATAGCGTCAGGTAATGGAAAAATTCGCCTGATACCATCTATTGGATTCGATTCTTTTTAAATCGGGACACACGATAGAAACGCCCTCTACGCCTTTCTCTTATTTATTGCTGTACCATTCTATGAAATCGGAATATGGCGAACCCATTCTCTAAGAACAATGAAAAATTGTATTCTATACCATAAGAAAATAAAAAACCTATTCACATAAAAAGTTGTAGAAAAATCGAAATAATTCAATAACTGTAGAACAATTAGAACAGAGCACTGAAGACATTCCTCTTAGTATTTTTTGGGACGGAAAATAAATTGAAGAGTGAAAAATTGTGCACCACTGTATTTTGATAAAAAAAAACAATCTAGTAATCAGTTTTAAGTCAAAAACTTTTTTTATTTTTTTAATAGAAAATCTAATTATATTTTTTAAACATTATCTGAAATAAAATCCTTAAATTATTAGTGATTATTGATTATTGTGACACTGATGTCAGAATTAATCTCCTCACTAAAAATAAAAGGTTTTTAGAGAGCTTTCTCTTAGCTTTCTTAAAGATAAAAACAAAAAATGAAATTCCTAACAGTTTTCCATCCTCTTTGCTGTTCGGCAATTTCATTTATTCGATCCAATTTATTTAATTTTATCCGATTTTCATTGGCGGGGCACCAAAAGACATCTTAATTTAGCAAATAGGATCGCTCAAATTCGAACATCGAATTACAAAAGATTAGGAATCTTTTATAGTAAATGGGCTTTGAGAAAACAGAACACAACTAAATGCCAAAATAACAACTTACAGAATAACAAGTCAGTAAATTGTAATTTTAACTAAATTCTTAAATTAAGTATGTTCAAATTGTTTTAAATTTCTCTTTTACTCATTACAAATTTACAGCTGGATACGTGCTGCTGAATTTATATCATATCTGTTTCACGAGGGTTGTCTTTTTAGTTTTGCATATAGCCGCTTAGAATGCGCCACCTATAGAACGTTCAGATGCAAATCTAACATTAATCTTTTGTTTAATTAAATACAGAGTTGCATTACGATACAAGTCGTGAAGGTACAGTGAAATTTTTAAAATAGCAAGTCGGACCAAAAATCGATCTTAGCTGAGAACATTTTTAACGTGGTCGCTCCAGTCTCAGCGGCGAATCAAGGCTAGATCCACTCAATCAGCAGCCACAGCAAAATTTGAGATGCGGTTCGTCAGCTAATTAAGGATGACCGCCGTGTAACATATCGGGAGTTCCTTCATGAAGAACTGGTTATTACGAAGTTGATTTCCCTCATTTGCTCACAGAAGAACAAAAAGTGGTTCGCGTCAATTGGGGTCAAAAAACATTGGAACGGTTCAACAAAGGAAGCTCCTAGATAAGGACAAAACAAGTGCTCACACTGATCAAAAGACAATCGAGTTTTTGAAGCATCAAAACATCGAATTTTTAGACTATCCACCGTTTAGTCCTGACCTCACTACCAACTACTTCTTCACTTTCCCAAAGATCAAGAATTCAATGCGTGGGCAACGATTCCAGTCTCCAGAAGAAGCCATCGATGCAGAGATTTTGTAGGTGTCATATGAAGACTCAAATAATTGTTTAACCAATTGGTTTGAACGTATGCAAAAGTATATCGACCTTGGTGGGACATATTTTGAAAAGCAATAAAGTACTTTGTATATATGTTTTGTCTTTATGGCTATATGCAAAACAAAAGACAACCCTCGTAGGTATATGCTACATTTTTTGCGTCTTCTTAACCTCATTACGCTTCTACAGAAATTTGCAGAAATTTGTCAAAATTTTCGTGTTTAATATTCAAGAAAAGCACATCTATCCACACTAATGAAATCTGAAGTTTAGTTCTACTTTTTCGAGTTTGTGTCTTTGTGAAGACATGTTGAAAAATTTACATAATTTCTGTTTTATATACTAATTTTTTCCCGTATTCTTAACTTCAATGCGCTTTTACAAAAATGTTAAAAAATGCGTCCACACTGTCCACACTCGAGCGTAGTTTTGTGGATATTCGCTGTAAGAATGTGAAACCCGCTTAAGACATAATTAATATAAGGGAAACAACATTTATTCAAAATTTTTATATTACATACATATGTAAGATTTCTTAAATAAACCTTTTTGTTCCTGCAGAATTTGTTATTATAATCTGATTATTTAAAATTTCATAAAGTTTATATAAAAATATAACGAGAGTTCTTTTAAAATCGGTTATAGCCCAGCATTAACGTAATAACAATATTGCTTACGGCGTGATTCGTTGAATGTGGCATCCCGACGCATCGCGTCGCGTCAGGCGTCGAGATTAGTTAAGTGATTGATAGGCGGCTCGTCGTAACTTCAGGCTCATTACTCAAAGCACAACTTTTATAGAAACGCGACTTGTCACAATATGCGTTCGTTCCTTTTGCGCTTTCACGATTTTTTTTGTCGGTTCCCGTTAAAGAGGGAACGCGGAATTGTTTGCAATGACTGTGCAAATGAATGATTTTCGAGGTTCTTTTGAAAAGGTGACGACTGGAATGATTAGAAGCGTAAAAGATTGGAATCCAACTGGGGGAAACACAAAAATTACTCAGATATATTTTTTATTACTAAATTAATCGGAAGAAAAAATATACCAATAATTTGGGTTACAAATATCATACATCGAATTATTCTACATAATTTTAAAGTATTAACATTAAGGTTACTTCCAATCATTTTAATGGGAATTTCGAATTTAACTGCAACTCCCGCAATTGAGAAAACTGCTCTTTGAACCTGATTTCGGAATAAAACTAGGAAGAAAAGGTTGTCATTTTAGTTTTGCATATAGCCATAAAGACTTAAAGTACTTTATAGCTCTTTAAAATATGTCCACCAAGATTGATACACTTTTCATACGTTCAAACCAATTGGTAAAACAGTTATTCCAGTCTTCAGTTGATACCCGCCAAATAACTCTTTTAAAGGGATTGATGACTTCTTCTCTGGAGTAGAATCGCTGCCCACGCATTGAATTCTTGATCTTTGGGAACGTGAATATATCCTTTTAAAGTTTCAAAAACTCTTTGTGTCTTTTGTTGAACTGTTCCAATGTTTTTCGGCACCAATTGATGCGAAGCGCTTTTTGCTCTTCTGTGAGCAAATTAGGAGTCCAACGGAAAACCAACTTCGTAACACCCAGTTCTTCATGTAGAATCTTTTAGATAGATGCCTTTTATCTCCCACTATGTTACACAGTGGTCATCCTTAATTAGCTAACGAACCTCATCAATGGTTTACTGCTGTTTTGGGTGGACTTATTTGGATTCTTCGCTGAGACCACGTTGAAATTTGCAATACCATCGGGAGATAGTTGACTGGTGTGGTACTTTGATCTCAAATACAGAAACCATTTCAGCGAAACATTGCTGTTGGGTTAATCCTTTCCGAAAATTGTAAAAAAATATTGCTCGGATAAGATTCTTTTTTTGACAGACTTGCTAATTTCAAAAATTCACTGTACCTACACGACTTGAATCGCAATGAAACTCTGGATTTATGTTGACAAAAGATGATGTTAGATTAATTTGTATCTGAATGATCTATTGGTATCTCCTTCTAAGCGGCTACATGCAAAACTAAAAAGTTAACTCTCGCATTTAAAAATAATCCACGAGAAATATGGCAAATTGCTTTTAATTTAACATTTAGCGTTATTTAGAAAATTCCTCTATATTAAAGATACTGAAACTTTCGATTATAGTTTTTACAATCGTACCCTTCTCACTTTCGCAATAATCATCCTAGAAAAAAATAAAATGTTACCACACATTTTTATTTTACGACACTATATACAGGTGTCTTATGGTCTCAAGTTACCCTCATAATTAACTTCAAACAGCTCTATCTGTCGTATAGCCACCATTCGAACAAAAAAACGATGTTTTCAGAGATAAAGAATGTATTTAATGTGCGGTAAAAATCCAGGTAAGAAATAAAAGGAAAGATTTATTTCACCTATATTTACTTTTGTCTGTTAGCCCACCCATATAGTCTTTGGACACTTTTCAAGTGTTATGTTTTATAAGAATGTCAAATGACACAATGAAGGCGTCTAACAATAGGTTATTTCCTCATTCACATCACTGAAATAGTTTCTAGTAGTAGTATAGAATGAAAAATTGTTAAAAGGCTTTTATATAAAATGACAGAGATATATAAATTAATTGTTAATAGAAAAGATATATAAATAACTATAGTTCGACTTTATTAACTTCAACTTCTATAACAGACATTGCTATTAAAGATAATTTGCGCTTTTAGAAGGGTATCTTCACTTCCGTCTTTTAAAGCAAAGGTTTTAATGTTAGGTTCAGAAGAGGTGTTGTGACAGAAAAATTGTCACTAAAAAAGAGTAACTGACTGTATATTATAAGTAAGAGCCAATTGGCCCAGTTGACTGTACTACATTTTCAGCCGATCCAACTGCATACTAACAGAATCTGCATATTCCACTTTGCCCATTTTACAGAGATGGTACCTTAGTCTTCTTCTTAAGGTGCCTTAAGGACATTGGTGATCATCATGGCCCATTTTATCTGCTGCTGTTCTGAAGAGTTCTATTGATGTTTTTCCACTCCACTGTCTTAGATTTTTCAACCAGGACGTGCGTCTTTTTCCCTGTCTTCTTTTGCCTCCTTCCACCTTCCTGTGTATGACCAGCCGTATTTCTCGTTTCTTAGTAGGTTTGTGACCAAAAAAGCTCATTTTTATTTTCTTTATAGTGTTGAGTAGTTCCTTATCCGTTCTGGGTATTGGAATGAATGATATTAGCCATTCATTCGGAATCTTTCCCGTGTAATAAATGTCATAAAATAACTCTATTAGTTTCTCCATATGATTTTCTGTGTTAATATTCTTAAGATTTCTATGGGGATTTCAGCTTTGGTGATAGACTCCTTTCTTTCTCTTGGTTCGATGCTTTTCCATCTGTTTATTTTCTCTGTACATTCTGTAAGTATGTTGTTGTTTTTATTCATTATGTTTTCTATATGCCAGCTGTTTCTTTGATGTTCCGATAATGTTGAAACTGTCATGTTGTTTATCTAATCTTTCTATTTCTGTATACTTTTCTGATAGCCACCATAGTTCTTTAGCTTCATTCATTTTCTGTTTGATTATTTTTTTTTGTACTGTTGTTCGCTTTTATTCTTGTGTGCCCTTCTTTCCATCATCAGTTGATTTATTTCTTGTTTGGTCCATGGTTTATTTTTAATTGATGTACCTTCTTGGAGTTTTTGTTTTATGATGTTTCTTAATATCACTTCTTCTTTCCTCCATTTATCCTAACTTTACATATTTATAAACAATTTTCCTATCGAACCTAAACTTTCTATATATGCTTATTTTACGTAACAGAAGGGTCACTAATTAAAATGGTCAATACCCATTAAATATTAAGCAAGGTAGATTGGTGTATGTTTGTGAATCTAAAGTAGCTAATTCACATTTAAGTACAATATTTTCTTTTTTGTTTCATATAAAAATGTAAAATCCCTTTTTCTACTTTAATATTTTATGACTACCCTTTAAAATACTTTTATTTACTAAATAGTAAATTTGCTTCTAATATTATAAAAATATTATAATATACAACCCTGTGCTGGACAGATGTAGTTAACGTACCGAACTCTACAATATATTTGTTGGAATTCACCGCATTCATATATGTTGTTTATGTTCGTTTTGATTTTCAATGAACCAAAATCTCGAGTTTGCTCATGAATGCCCTTATATAATAAAGAGAAATAGAGAATGAGGATCATAACACAGCTGGATGCTATCAAAATATCCCCAAGTTTGGAAAAAGCGTATGTCAATATCAGGACGAAAACACGTAGGTAATGGTATGCTAATTTGTTGTTATTTTAGTTTCTATTCAAAAACTGTATTTTTATTGCATATCTGTTTTTTTACTTTGTTCTGTTTGAGAGGGCAAAATGTAAAATTTTAATTAAAAATAATATTTATCATGTAAATAAATTAAAAATCTAAAGTAAGATTTGGACATGTTCAAAAACATTAGAACACACAAATAAATAAAAAACACAACATAACAACCATAAATCAGAATAAGAAATTGGTATAAAAAACATGAATTCGAAGTAAATGGAAGTATAAAATAACGAAACGAAGACATACAAACAGCACAACAAGTACTAATTAATAAACGATTATTTTGAGATATCTCTCCTGGGATTTTTGGAATTTTTAGAACGTATAATGACATTAAGTAGAAATTGAAAAAATTTCGCATCCAGCAGGACTCGAACCCACAACCTTTGCCCTAGAGGTTAGAGCACTGCCGCGTAGAGGCAAAGGTTGCGTCTTCAAGTCCTGCTGAATGTCATTTCATATATTCTTGTTTGTATACTATCTAAAAGTACTTATTGAACTGTCTCACCAAAATGAAATCTGAAAGAATCATAGGACAAATACTAAAAAATTGTGAATATGATCAAAACAAAAAGAGAAAAATCAAACAGCAAACTGTTGTACCAAAACCAAATTAGAACGTATGCAAAAAAGAAAAGAAAAGTGGATGCACTAAAATCAATAGTGCAAAAAAATTAAAACATGTAAAACTCGGTTTGAGAGTAGAAGTATAAACTAAGTTTAATAAAAATATGTATTTTTTATACAAGCTAGCAATTATCCTTCTTTGAGTTGTATACAGGGTGTTATGCGTACAAAATAATTTTCTAATGTGTAAAAAAACAACAATGAAATAAGATGTTCAGAGTGCACTCCCTCCATTTCAAATCACCTTCCACATCTCCGACGCATCTGCCGAACTCTTTCCAAAATACCTTCATTAAGTGTCCCAAAGCAAAAAGTCAAGGGGGTTTAAATCAGGCGATCTTGCAGGCCATGGTACAGGTCAGCCACTTCCTATTCATCTTTCTCCAAAATATCCGTGTAAATGCTCTCTTACGACAATTGAAAAATGAGCCGGAGCACCATCGTGCTGAAGCTACATGTGAATTTAAACGTACTTGATTCCACAATACTATTGGGATCTTCGTCGGCCCACATATGCGAATTATGGAAATTAAAAACTCCATTTCGTGTAAGCCCTGCCTCATCAGTAAAAAGAATGTCCTCAGCATCATTTCTTAGACACCAGGGACAAAGCTCCAATCGTAAAAAGCTGCTGCTCATGAGATATTCTCAAAACCAGAGAAGTCCCAATTCCTACCTCCACTGATATTCTCCGCAAACTAGTTTCAGGACTTTCCTCTACTCGTTCCAAAATTGCTTCTTTTGTACCAGAAGTGAACAGCGGTCTTGATCTCCCGGAATTATGGGACTGTTGCCCAAATGTATACCTGTATCACCAACCTTTGGTACAGTCTTCCAAACACACGAACTGAAGGCATGTGGCTATTAGGGAAAGTATCTACATACAGACGTAGCGCTTCCTCGCATTACCATTTGCACGACCGTACATGAAATGCATATCAGTTAATTCAATATTACTGTAAACAGGCATAGCGAAAATTTGTAAAATTGTTCTCCACCAACTACAAATAATATCTAGATAAAACATCGCTCGAATTTGATAAGAAAAGCAAGTTTTTGAGAATGAAAAATGACATAATCCAAATATGATGCAAAGAGTTTTCTGCATATTTTGGGCCATACTACCACCTATTTCATTTTGTGACACTTTTTTGAACTCTGTATATAGAAATACTGTTTTCCCAGTATTTTCCAGTTCCTTAAAAGTTAATGTACTACCGTGGTTCCCGATTTACAACTTTTTGATTTAGTAGTTTTGCTGTATCCGACTTTGTTAGTTTTAAAAAATAATTGAGTGCATTGTCCAATAACTATTTATGATTAAAATTTTATTTCAAAATAAATATTTTGTTGTTCGCCATTTTTACTTTTTCCACAATACCTGTCTTTTACAATCAGAACGCTAGCATTGTCTGACAGCTAGTTAGTTACAGCGGTTGAGTTTCAGTGTCCCGAGGGATTGCGTGCTTCCAAAACTTTTACACCACTATCCTCATCCACGATACCTGTCCCTTCTACTTAACCTCTCCTAGAGGAAGGCCTTGATGGAAACAATATGAATTCCAAGTTTTACCCTGGATTTTTTCTTGCAGAAGTGTTTTTATTTTAGTTTAGGAACTTATATAAACTTTTATTCCATTTATATTTAAAAGTTTTTATGAGCATCTAAAAGCGTTTATAAACTATTTAAAGTATTGAATAAGGATCACTTTCACTTAAATATCAAAATAATAGCCAGAAATTTTTTCAGCTGGTTTAGAACCAACGAGTAGGCAAATAAACTTGAAAGGAAAGAATCAAAGAAAGTATTCTACGGTCTAGAATCAGTCTAGCAGTATCAAAAAGTACGGTGCGAAGCCAGATAAAAGCTTATCTTTAAACACTTGTAACATACCCCTGGTCAAGCACAAAACAAAAAGTATAGAACAAACATGTACTAGAAGAGTTGAAGCTCTGTGTAAAATGAGCAGAAATTAGCTAAGATTCCTTATAGAATACCTTACAGTAAAAAGACCCCTGCTCCCCTGGGGTTGTTTGTTAGAGACTCTAGATGCAGATTCCCATCCAAGATATTGGAATGGATATTATGAGGAAGAAGTACAAAAAGCCTAATTAGGCTGCAGTACGATAGATCACCCTGTAAAAAGCCTTACAAAGAAGCAAAAGACGGAAATAAAGTTCCCAGAAAAAAAATAGTATGGAAATAAATATTATCATCCCCAGATTTTGAATGAAAACAAATGGCAAACAATGAGAATGAAATTTTTGAAGTTATCCAAAAAATCAACAATTTTGTAAACTACCTTCCAAGGTAGCTAAGTCAAAATACCATAAAATGGTATATGGATAGTCCAAGACAGTTAAAGGAACAGGAAAGGTACATTCCCAAAAAAATTTTAAGCGAAAATCCGTGCCAGTAAAAGATGTACAGAATTTAATATAGAAAGGAACTATCGTAGACAAAAATTATAATCATGTCAGATAGTCAAAGCACTGAACGCACACACAATCAGTTCAAAGATGGTCTGGGAATGTCTAGGCAAACTAAATGAACTAGGACAAAATAACACTGTTACCCTCTTCTGAATTCCAGGCCACATAGGAATAGAAAAAACCAAATTGCAGATATGCTAGCAAAAAAATGAGCTAAAACCCTATACTTGGGACCTAAACCATCTTTTGGAATCAGCAAAAGGACAGTCTTAGAAAAACTAAGGAACGAAGTGGATAAAGAAAAAGTACTGAAACGATCTAGAAGGACTAAGACATTCGAAAACGCTCCTGAGAAACTATAACCAGAAGAGATCTTTTAGCTGTCTAAACCTTAGAAAGAAGAACCTCTGTAATATAACGGGAATATTAACTGGGCATTGCCGATTAAGAGGACAATGAAGAAGCTAGGAATGGTAGATGACACAAAGTGCAGATTAGGTGAGGTAGAAGATGAAACCTCAATATACATACTCTCAGAATGCATTGCATTACGTAATTCTATGGTCAGATAGACAGGGTCATACGAAATAGAAGAGAAAGACCTACCTAACTTGAAGCCCATTGATCTCCTAAACTTTCTAAGAAAGATAGGACTATTAGAAGAGCTGGTATAAGTCTGAGGACACAATATATCTCATAGGTCGCTGGTGTATCTCATCCCTAATTTTGCTCATACATCATTCAAACTACCTTCCAAATCTACCGTTAAGGAAAATTGAATCAGTTAAAAATGGTTACCCTCTTATGAATTCCAGGACACATAGGAATAGAAGAAACGAAACGGCAGATATGCTAGCAAAAAAAACGATACTTGGGACCTGAACAATCTTTTGGAATCAGCAGAAGAAAAAACTAAGGAACTAAGTGGATAGAGAAAAATCCAAGTACTGGAACGATCTAGAAGGACTAAGACGCTCCTGGGAAACTATAACCAGAAGAGATTTTTCAGCTGTCTAAACCTTAGTAAGAAGAACCTCTGTAATATAACGGGAATATTAACTGGGCATTGCCGATTAAGAGGACACATGAAGAACTTAGGATTGGTAGATGAAGCAAAGTGCTGATTAGTTGAGGTAGAAGATGAAACCTCAATATACATACTCTCAGAATGCATTGTATTACATAATTCTAGGGTTAGATGAAATAGAAGAGAAAAACCTACCTAACTTCAAGCCCATTGATCTCCTAAACTTTCTAAGAAAGATAGGATTATTAGAAGAGCTGGTATAAGTCTGAGGAAACATCAGAATTATATCAAGAAAAGGGGGACACAATATATCTTATAGGTCGCTGGTGTATCTGTCATCCCTAATTTTGCTCATACATATATTCAAACTACCTTCCAAATCTGTTGTTAAAGAATAATGATTCAGTTAAAAATGATAGCAGTTTTGTAAAAAATTGATGAATGAATTAAAATTCTTGATGCTTTTAGTCATTATTATTACATCTCTCAAAATATACACACAAATGAGAACAATGAAAATATAAAGAGAGCAAAGCTTATAAAATTTTAGACAAACTATAATTTACAAAAATGCTTTGGAATTTAAAGTTTTTTTTAGGAAACAGTAACTATTTATTGGTAGAAAAATGGAAAATGCTTTCAAAGAAACTCAAAATAACAGCAATAAATATTTTTAAAACCTAAAATTTATTTGTCGAGGTACTTATTTCGCAAAAAAAGATATACAGATACGAACATTTACCTTTATCGGATATTCCGATATTCCACTAAAAAAAAAAAACTCTAATCCAGAAATCCCCTTTCATGTCAGTTGAAAGTTTTTACAAAACGTTGTAGTCAGGTTTGGTCCCCCAAAACTCTCAACTTCGAAATTGACAGTTTCGGATTGATGGATTTGAATTATTGCCATGAAACGTCATAGGGATTTTCATTCATCAAACTCCATTTGCGCCCATTTGCTAATGTAAATATTGAAAACTTCCAGCCAGATTGTTATAAATCTGGATTTACTCGATAAATCTGAAAATTTGTTGAATGCCAGGTACTTTGTTGGACCCAAAAAAAATTATACGTATGCTAAACTTTGTTAACGATATTTTTTTCTTTTTATTCAACAAAGTAAATTACTAAACAGAGGATTTAAAAAGCATTCCATTAACTTTATAAATGGTATAAGCAAATTAGTTTATGATTCAATTAATATGAAATAAAGTAAAGGGATTTAAATTGAGTGAAAATTATACATACACTGTAGTTGTTAAACCCCTTTTGTACAAAAAATCCTGTCAAAGTTACAAAAAAAGTCACGTATAAATATCAGTACACTGCCAATGGAACTCTTTGGGGTGATACTTTGCGTTTTTCCACAAAAAAGAACTAAATCCCCTTCGTTTTTTCTCTGATTTCGATGTTTTACACAAATAGAATCCAAATTTCATCGATATAAGAAAGGTTTTTTAGCTGTCAATATGTATGAATCGTAGACGTGTCCGGATTCCTGAATCACAAGCTGTTATATAAAATGAAATTCTTGGCTGATGCCTATTTTATAACCCAGCTGATGCTTGTATCAAAGAAGAAAATAATAACCCTAGTTTAGTTTTTAATGATAATTTTTTTGCGAACTAATTGGAAATAAATTATTAAATTCATGAAATATAAATATTTAAAAATTTATAACTAAATCCCTTAATATGAAATTAAAAAAACATGTATGTAGAGCTCGGTAAATTATGATGGAAGCAAACCATTTAATATCATTGGCGCTAAAAGTAAACTGAAAAAAAGGAATCATTTTGTTTAACAATAACTTGAAAATAACTAAATTAAAATTTAATACAAGAAAATTAGAGACAGCAATAAGTATGTGTTTTTCAAATAATTATACACAAGAAACTTGAGTTATTACAATTTGTTCAAAGTTGGCGAATGTTTGGTGTACTAGAAAATGGGAGCAGCGAATGAGGGAGGCAAGAAAGAAGGTTGGCTAGCTTAAAGGTGGCTCTTTCGAACCTAACATTAAAAGCTTAACTTTAAAAAAGTTCAAAGGTTTGCCCATATGTTCCACAATCTAACGTTTGTCAGATCGTGTCCTAGTGCGGCCTTAGACGTAATTCTAGACCTTTCTTCCTTGCATTTACATGTAGAGAGGTTAACAAGGAGTAAGTCTCTGAAACCCGTCAATCTTGTGGGACACCTTGGGATTTTAAAAATCGGAGCAATCCAATCCATGAAAATTCCTACAGACATTATGTCTCCAAGAAGAGATTTCGAACTCACACTAAATGTTAACAAGTCTGAGTTAACACAAAACGAAAATTTTCAAAATATAAAAGATACCCCCACTAATTATAAAAGAAGGAGAGGGGTATATGGGTTACAGGTCCCAATGTTTAGCTCTCAATAGCCTTGGGAAATACTTCTACAATCTTCCAAGCGAAACTAGTACGAATAGACTTCGGTGCTCAAGAGTACATTAAAAAACGAATCCAGTAGCCAAGCTGCTTTGAAGGCTCTTCAATCTACTACGTTCGAGTTCAAAACAGGATGAAACTGCAAACAGTCTCTTAAGCAACCTGCTAAACACAAGTAACTTTGCTGTGTCTTGCAGGGCATAAAGGGAATGTCGAAAATGAGAATGCTGATATTAGTCTCGGAGAAGGAGCTAGTACTTTTCGAATCTGGACGTTTCTGTGACATCTCAAAATGCCACATTATAGATGAAGTTCCCAAATGAAAAAAAAAGGAACTCAGTTCAGCCTACTGGAAAAACCACACACAGGTCAAAGACAAACAAAAAGGTTACTACGGCCTTCACTGCGTTGATCTAAATTACTTATAGAGCTTTGTAAACCTGAACTTAGAGAATTCGCAGGAATTCTTACAGGAACCACTGTCCACTGAAGTACCATCTCTGTAAAATGGGCAAAGTGGACAGTGAACTATGCATATACTGTAAGTAAGAGTATGCAGATGAAACGACTGAATATATTTTCTGTAACTGAAGAGTAATTGTTCGACAACGACATAAATATCTGGGACAGGTCTTCTTAAACCCAAACCATTATCTTCCGACATCCGAACCTCAGCCGACGAGAAAAGCTCTCTTTCGACCATATCGGCCTCTCACTATGGGAGGAACAGCTCGTTTCTTCATACCAGGTGACCTGCTTGGGCGTACGATACACTCGAACACCGATGTCGAACTTAACATCAATAAAATGAGAAGACAAGCGTCCCTCCTTGGGGCACTGGTGGTAGACTTAGAAGATACCACTCCAAAACTCTACTCCATACCCACAAAACTTTTAATCGACCTCTTTGCTCTTCCTCCGAGACTCCTCCGTTTCCTTCTTGCCACAGAGAGAGCCAAAAACCAAAAATCTTTATCTCAAGCCGCCTTGTCTACCAAAATACTTCCTCTTCCTTCTTGACAACAACGACACGTCGCTCGGAATCTACAGGGTACCAACATCAAAGCCCAGAGGACACTCAATACCCACTGGATTGGAGGACTCCAAAGAAAATCAATATCCCTAAGACTAGTCCAAACCGTAGACAGGGACCTTCCTGCAGAACTTAAAGTCCTAGATGAAACCCACTTTTCCTATAGGTAGACAACAACAGGTTCCAACAAATGGGACCTTGGTGAATGTTTCTGTGGTACCCTTCATCCATACTAAATAGGAGGCCTCACACCGGAGGAAGACACGCCACAGCGTCAATCTCCCAAACTCACATCGCACCACGTTGGCTACACTCCAACACACACTTACACCAAAAAATGTTTGTTTTGACTGTTTAGGCACGTTCCGGGATCACCAGAACCAGGAAACACCGGAACAACCAGAAACCAGGCAACAAACACCGGGCGGAGCCGACGTTTGATGCTAACTTCATCCAAACCATACCATTCACTCCCTGAAAAGGACACTAAGTCCTTAAACCCAACATTCAAATTCCACCAACATCACACTCCTGCGAACTAATTATTCCTTGTATACTTATTAGAGCCTAGTCAGGTTTTACTCATATATCATAAGCGGATAATAGACTCTCTTAAAAGTTTAGACCTTATGGACTAACAAAAGATCTTTTATGTCGGCTGGGCCAATTATTTATAATCTACAATATGTTCACTTTAAAGGTATGAAAATAATCTCTAACCAACAGTATCTTGAACCATCATCTATTACTAATAATAATAACTATTGTGCTTAGTAGATATCCAGGATCCACAAATATGACAAGATTTCTCAGACTACTTTCGACTATAAAAATTAGGAAATAGTTCGTGATTATTATCATTAAAACACACCCTAAGCTGTATAAATAGCGTAAAAAAAATCGAAACAATATAGCGAATATGGAGGGTAGAGGTAAGGAGAACTGTCTCCGTGTATTGAATGTGTCCGTCAAAATGTGGTAAATAAGGGTGGCGCTACGATCGTAGTAGGGTAAATTTTAAAAAAAGCGCCATAATTTCTTAGAGTAGGATAGATAAATAAACAAGGAAAGACACATTTCCGCTTTATTATGACACCATTTTTAAAATAATCATAAGATACATAAGATAATCATAAAGTATAAAACGAATTTAAAATACACTAAACTGAATTCGCTGACCACGTTTTTTTATAGCACTTATATAATTTGGGACTTATATTACGAAATCATACGACATTTCAATCAATTTGTCAAAAACTGCTACATTCATTCTGTACCCTACATCTACTTTAGCGCCATTGTAGTGGCAAGTTTGAGAAGTGTTATGTTCCTCTAAAAAGTGGACACATTTTTAATCATTTCCCATTTAAGATCGTTCTCCTTACCTCTACCCTCCATAATAGCGAATCTATAGTTTTAAATGTACTGTCAAATTTAACTGTGTATCCTGTCACAACCTGTTTAAAATGACGTTTACGCATGGTCCAATGTGATAACGTATTTATTATATCATTGCACCTGATACAGTGACTTTTATATAGCCACTGTAGTTAAAAGCAACCTGTAGCGCACTCTGCCGAAGAAAATAATAAAATTGCTGTCCATATACGTTCTCTAACTGTAGAACGTGTAGAACGCTGTAAGCTTTCATTCGTATTTTTCTACTATTCTTTATAATATTTCAATTTTTATTACTACTAAAAATTTTTATCAATGATAATTAAATTTAAAAAATAAAATTAAGTTTAATCTACAAAAATAACTGGATAGAAAAAGAAACTCAATTGCAAAAATATTTATTACATAAAACAGAAATTCACACTCAATAACGGTATGCCGTATATACAGTATATTTTGCCTAAAAATAAATTCGTAAAGAATAAAAATTTAAATTAAATTAATTTAACAGATTTGTTATTCATTTCCTTTTCGTAAGTTTCGAACCACGTACCAAGTTTATTAGTAAAAAAATCACAAAATATTTTAAAAGTTTTTTTATAAGATTCTATTTTCGTCAAACTGAATACTACCTGTGTAGGTTCAATTTTTTTCTCCAATAGTATCTGAAACTCGATTATATTATTACTATTAATATAATCTTTGTATAAATCTACTAATTGCTTAGTAATTTGCGTTTCTTTATCAATAATACTATCAAGTTCTTTTTCTGAGCTTTTAAGTGTAATTTTACGGGAATTCCATACGTTTAATTTCCCTGAGCATTTATATGAAGCTATTAACATTCCTGGTCGAGTATAAACATCAGATTGGCCATCTAACTTTGCTTTTTTACTCTGTTGATCAGCCTCAATTTCCTCAACTTTCAGATTGAGAAAATCTTTTAAAACAGTTACTGTAAAATTATTAACAGACTTAAACCACAACTCTTGTAAAGTTGAAATATCTTCAGTATCGTTATTTAAATATTTCACATTATTTCCCATTGTAATACCGAATTGAGAAAAGTTGGCTTGAATTAACAATTCTACATCTACGTTAGGAGGATCGTGCATAAAAAGTTTATACAACAATGACTCCTCACCTGTTTCACAAAGTTTTTTGCCATACTGACAAAAATTAGTAAATATATTTAAAGTAGAATCGGATACTATTGGTGTAGTATTTCTAGAATGTTCAAATGGATCTTGAACACAAATACTAGCTTCTACTTTTAATGGTCGATTACCTTCAACGCCAATATACTCTATGTATGTTTTAAAAAATTTTGGTAATTTATCTGTACATTTAAATAACGATTTTTCTATTTGTACTCCCAAATAAGGGCATATTACGTAACTATTATAGTCAAATTTAGAATAATAAGTAAAGAAACCAGTCAGTAACTCTAGTAATGAAGCACCCCATAATTTCGAGCTGTATACTCGTGTGGGTTTAAAACCACCATTCCAAGTTTCGTGAATACTTACAAATTTTGGATCTTCTTGTAGAATTTGTACTGATGGAATACAGTAAGGATTCCTAAAATACAAATAAATCAATACAAAACTGTAACTAAATTTTACGTATTAGAAGAAAAACTGTTTGTCCAGTATAAGGTAAAATCGAGGAAATTTTAGAACGCAAGCGTCGTGTATTCCAATCCTCTATAAACAATCACAACAACTTAAATGCTCTTCAAGAATTTGCCAGGATTAAGAATGATGCCAAAAAAGGAAATATGAGCTATTAAAAACAAATGGTGGAAAGACAAAGTAAATGAAATCCAGACTCTCGTCGCTTCTCCAACGCCACAAAAGAACTCAATGGACCTATTCACAAAAAACTATGTTCACTCAAAGGCGTAAATGGTGACTTAATAAGGGACGGACAGGAAATTGTTAACCGTTCGTTGGAGAGAACATTAAGCTACTGTTCTGAACCAGAAACACTTTATTGACCACTCTGTTATTGAAATAATTCCTCAAACGAACATAACACTAAATGCCGAAATAACGCTTCAAGAGATATCCCACGCACTTTTCCAAGTTAGCTGGCAATGAAAGCATAGTTGCAGAAGTCCTAAAAGCGCTAGACTCTGAAATAATTCCTCACCTCAAAACTCTTTTTGAGTTCATCTGGAATCAAGAGGAGGTTCCACAAGAATTCCAAGACGCGCTTATTCAACCTATTCAAAAACAAAGGTAAGGCTGCAGAATGCAGGCATGGTCCTCTCTAGAATAATGGCAAATTAGACACAAAGTGGCTTCAGGCCAAATAGACCAACATCTAATTTGATTTTTATCCTACAACAATTGCAAGAGAAAACACAAGAACATCAGGACAATATGTACATGCCTTCTTCGATATTAAGAAGGCATTCGATTCTGTAAACAGAGAGGCTCTGTGAAGAATTATGGAAGGTTGGCATTCCCCCAAAATTTATAGCTGTGTGTAACAGCCTTCACACAAACAACTACGCCAGCATTCTATATAACGGCCCCTCTTCTTTTTAATATATAAATGGCTACGCTTTCCATGATTGTCGATAGAAGGTTGGATGAAAGAGGAATGGGTATCAGATAGAGGCATGATGGCGGTACTCTTCAATTTGGCACTGTTAAAGGCAAAAACTATAACTAGAAACTGCTACATAACAGAACTAATGTATACAGACTAGTGTGCATTCAAACCAACTTCAGAAAATAATTTACGTCTACTCGGAAGCTTATTGGTCTTGAATCTAAAACTAAGATTCTGTCAGTGGCTCAGGTCATCAGCGATGTGCAAATCTTTTTTGCAAGGGCAATAACTGGAACATGTGAACTCATTTAATTAAATGGCAGCATTCTAAATACCAAAGCAAATATAGACAAAGAAATACATAACAGAATCAGTGCTGCATCAAAGGCTTTCTGGAGGTTGCGCCGCAGAGTTTTCGATAAACACTTGAAACAAAAGGCCTGGGTTCCATATACAAGACATATTAAAACTGTTGAGCGCACACAACAAAGACATTTATGTCAAATGATGCGCGTTCCATGGTACCATCGAATATCCAAACAAGAGATTCTTAGAAGAGCTAATTGTCTGCCTATAGAGACTCTGATCTCCTGTGCTCGCCTACGTTGGATAGGTAATATTTATCGATCTATGGATGACAATCCTACGTTAGGCAGGTCATGTCTATCGATTGGATGACAATCAGCTAGAAAAATGTGTACTTTTTGGAGAACTAAGCGAAAAGGTCCGTAGAAAAGCATGCTAGGAAAAACATTATAAAGACGTTTTAAACGAAACACTGAAAACAGTCAACTTAGAACGCGATGCAACTAATAGGAAAAATTGGAGACAAATGGTATCGAGCTTCTATTCTCAATCCCGACGTAAAGCATTTAATTACACACCTGCATATTTTCAATGTCCGGACCGTGGCCGCGTAATTTCATCAAGAGTAGGACTTTATAGCCACCTACGAGGACATCCTTAATAAAAAAAATGCTAGAATGGAATAGTGGATAACTTGAAACTCGGCGTCCAGTTCCAGCAATATATATAAGGTAAGCAGGTAAAGAGCCTATACACCGAAAATTTTCGAAAAAAATAGATAAATGTAATGTTTAATTAATGCCAAAGTTCTAATGTTATAATACTCACCCCTGTAAGAAAAATATAACCATAAGACATAGTGAATAATTGGTAAAAAGGTGATTTTGTCCAGTTATTCTATGTGCTTTTGCCCAATATTTTATAATTAAAATTAAAGGTTTAAGTTTTGGATCGATGCTTAGATAATATTTTATTAATTCGCTATTACAAACACCCAACATGTTCCGTAAATTAACATCACAATTTGTTTCTGTTAGTGTGTGAACACATTTTAGTATAGGAATTTTTGCTTGACCTAAAAAAATAAAATATTGAAATCTATTGTTCATATAAACTTTCTTTCAATGAATCCACAATTTTTATTGAATTATTGACTTAAGAAAAGAGCAGGAATTTAAATAAAAATGTATTTTCTATTTTAAAACAATTTAATAAGTCATTAAAATAAGTTTCCAATTAATTAACTATTTTAAGTTTATCAAATCTTATTTTAAGTGATAACATTTTTTTTATAACAAACTGAATTTATGAATATAATAATTTAGTAATATTTACATACCTATAACAAACACATTAGCAAAATAGTTCGAATTAGTCAAAATTCTTCTTAGTTTATATAAATATCCAATATCTTCATCACCAGGTTTACGAATTCCCGAAATGTATATATCTATATCGCTATTCCACAAATGTAAACCAGTCACAGATGATCCAAAAGGATAAATAGTATGATTAGGAAAATAAGGATATAATATCGAATTTAAATCCTTACAAATGTTGTTATATTTAATAAAATTACCAGAAGTAGTTTCACGTATACACTCAGTAAACAATTCAACTTGATGTTCGAATGATGTAGATAATTTTAATTTTTCAATAACGCAACCGAGATCTTCAATAGGCTTGCTTTCTTTTACCGTAACTAAAAAATTATTTATAATAAAATCAACGATTTGTTTTAAGTTTGAAACTTACTTTGAGGTCTTTGTTGTCTGTAATTAATTAATAATGATCTACCCCCTAAGAAGTGCCTTGTACTTAACACTTGCTTTGCAGATGATGGATCAGAGTAATCAAGCAACAAGAAATTATGTCCAAAATAGTGCCAAACGATTTTCCCAAATTTAGCAAAATAAGATAGTATCAAATCGTGGGTTAAATCTTGCGGGTATCCTGGAACGTACACATATTATATGAAATAAATTAATTGTAGGATATACTTTTCTTAACATTCATTGTCACACCTCTCCGGAAGCTATTTATTTTGCAAAAAAAAATGAGAAAATCTGTTTTTACCAAGTTTTAATACATAAAATTACTAATAAAAGTGTTAAACCCTTAAAAAATATATGGATTATTAACCCTGGTATTGTATAATCTCGGTATACGATCAGATCCAGAACTCTTCCTTAGATTACTAATTTAACGTCGAGTAACGTATTAAAACAGATTTTCTCTACATTTTTTTTGCAAAATAAATAGCTTCTGGAGAGGTGTGTTGTGACAATTTTTTGTATACAAAAATAGGATTAATCTAATCTCTTGGAGTGTTTTTAAGCAAAAAGAAAAATAGATTTGGTTTTACCTTTTACAAATATTCCACACTTCAGTTGCAATCTTCTCTCCTCTTCTTTAGCGTTAAAAAGTTTTTGATGCTTTTGTCCCGCAACATGTTGTTGCATTGAAGATTCGTTTGGTAATTCTATTGAGCAAAGTTCACATTTTATACCCCCTACTGTATTTTTATTATTTAGGTTTTTCTTATGCTTTTTACCAGCAACATGTAGACGCATTTGTTCATCATTTGGTATCTCTACAGAGCAAAGTAGACATTTAAGAATACTTGTTTTATTTGCATCCTTTTGACAATTTACATGTTGTATCCAATGTGGTAATTCTACAGAACAAACTTCACATTTCACAGTTTTAATTTCAAGGTTGTCCATTTTTAAAATATTATATTAATAACTTTTATAATAGTTTTTTCCCAAATTTGTCAGTAACTTTTGAAAAATATTTAGGTGCAATAATGCCATCATCATTACCCGGGCTTAATATGACATCGTTAACTGATTTATAAAATTTCAAATTGTCTGCTAAAGCTAACTGTAGGTTAATGTAAATAAAAATTTCAGCATTCTGTCTTACACCACTTTTTATATTTTTACTACAAGGTAAACCACTTGCAAAATGTATATGATTTCTTTTGAAGCGATTTAACCCCTCAAATTTTATTCTTTCCCAATTTTTATAATACGTCCCATGAATGACATCAATGTTTTCATTAAATGGTACTAATTCTAATTTATTCACACTTATAGTATGTCCTTGATTAGCACATATCTCTAATATGTTTTCAATTGATCTCAAAGTAAACCTTTGTTTATCATTAGTGTTTACAACTCTTTTAATATCTTCAATGTTGTACTTTCCTTTTAAAGATTTATGATTTAACAATTCTGACACTGAAATATATCCGTCAGATTTTATAATTAAACCTTCTTTTACAGCTCCATGTCTAAGCAACCAACTTAATGTTTTGCTTAACTGAATGTCATTTGCATCCTAAAAAAAGACACATTAACCAGATTATAGTAAACGTACAATGGTAGTTAATTTAGTTTATATTGGAATATTCTAATAAATAATAAAATAAAATAAGATCTATTTTAGTACACAAATAACATAAGTTTTTAAAGTTAAATCAATTTGTTCTTAAATTATACTTACACCGGAATGAATTATAAGTTACTTCAGCACGTTTACAACCAAATATAAAAACTATACAACTTAGATAATATAAAATAACTTCACACATTGATTAAACTGCACCATAATCAAAACATAACCATACAATGGGCTCATAAAAAAACAAGATAACACTAACTCTTGTGAAGTGATCCTATTTATGTAATTAAGCAATAAAAAATAACCGTAATACACTATTTAACCAAGAAATTTATATTATTTAAAAATTATTAAATACATTCTCAAAAAAAGTTCTACGCAACTAATTTAATCATTTTCTTCTTCTTTTTTTATACGCTCAGTTACTTTTGAACTACTACTTACTTAAACGATCTGATCAAAGTGATCCAACTAAAATTACTCGTTTGTATTGTATTATTGTATATGTCAAAACATGGAGGAAAGGTTAGAAACAACTATAAAGTCTAGTACAATAAAAAAAGTATATCAGAAGCAAGTTCCAGCAAAAAGTATACGTAAACAAATCAGAAATTCTCGAAGACGTCTTCGCAAAAAACGAAGTAAAGTAAAATATTACAAAAAAAGACGACATCAAAGACAAACTGCAGATTTGTGTTCTGCTGTTGAAGTATTCGATATTACAGATATGGACTGGACTCCTGTAAAATGTTCATCATCAAATTTACCAACAGATGTTGTAGAATGGCATAAACAAGAACAAATTGCATATTGGAAATCAAAAGCAGTAAGTTTAGAGCTAGAAAATCGAATGTTAAAACAACATTTAAGAAACGTTTACGCACAAACATTAGTCGATTACTCGAATACTAGTAATACAGTGAACGAAATTTCCCACGAAACCGTTGAAACAACTAGTAGAAAACAAAAAGATAAAAACAATAAAACTAATACAACCGAAGTAGTCCCAAACTTACCAGATTCTAAGGTAAAGGATAGGTTAGAAGAAATGAGGGAGATATATGGAGATAAAGCAGAGAAACTTATGGGAATGGAAACTGCGTTACAACTAGATTATGAAAGGCATTTGGAACAATCTAAACCGATTTTTTGGCCTAGTTTACCTTTAAAACTGTAATTATTTAAGTTATAATAAACTATTATCTTTATATATATATTTTTTAACTCCTCCAGTTAATATCACAAATTTAAACGAGCAATTCTTAATTAAGAACCATGACGCCACCGAAAGGTGGCGCAGTAAAATATCAATATGAATAGTTTTTTGTACAACTGTCATTAAAAGTGACACTTTTAATGATAGCAAACCTTTGAATATAAAACCTGTTTTATATTCAAAGTAGCAAACAATGTTAAAAACGATCGTTTACATAGCAGCTTGTTAAAAATACTTTTAACACGTTACCATGTAAACAAGTTTACTTTTAACACGGTTTAGTTTATTGTCATTGCAAATTCGCTCGTAGCATTATCAAAATAGGGAAGTTGTACAAAAAACATTGTATGGTATTTGTGTTAAAAGTGATTTTATTTTGTTCGTGAAATTGTTCAATTCGCTCCGCTCATTTCACAAACGTTTTCACTAACAAAGTAAAACCTCCCTTTTAACACTCAGATCATAAATAACTATTTCCCATTGAGTGTTGTAGAGTAACCGCGAATGGTAGAAACTTTAAATTTTGGTAGATATTTATTTTTGTAATGTGAACACCCACCATGCAGGTATTTTGAAAAATTTTACCCCTAAAACCTGAAGAATGTTAAAAATCGTAAAAATTAAAAACGAAAAAAATTGTCAGGAGAAACGATTTTCGTCGGGTCAGCTAGTACCATAGAGATATTTATCTCTATGGCTAGTACACACTTAATTTCAGTTTCTTACCAGTTAAATTAATCATAATTTTGTATACGATATTTAATAAAATTATTTATAATAAAAAAAATATAATTGTTTAAACAATGCAAGATCTATAAAAATAACTAAAAAGACAATAAAATTTGATTATTTTTTCTTAAGTTCAACTACTAAAATAATTATCAAGACAGTTGCAACCAGAGTTGCGATACCAACAAGAATAAAAAGTTTTTTTCTGTAATTTCTTTGATATCTCGCTGCTTTAACAAGCTGTTCAGTCCCTTCTTCTACATTTCCTGCTGCATGATCAATACTATTTTCTATGGTATCTATAAACAAATTTAATTATGACAAAAAACAACTTATCAAAAAAATAGTCAGTTATAATACCTATAGTTTCTCCTTGAGCATGCACTAAAGAACCAAGTTCCCTCATAATCTGATTTACATCTAAAATATCAGATTCGATCTGTTTTATACTATTTTCCCTTACCAATAACATATCTTGTTCAAATGCTAAATCTCGTACTTTCTGAGCTTGAATTTGTGCCTCTTCATCACCTTGCTCGCTGTCATCAACACTTTCTGAAGGCATCAACAGATGCGACTTTTGTTTATCTGCGACAGCCTATAAAAATTGATCAATTAATAATAGATATATTTATTATCACATAAAATTTATCATAATATAACATATTATTTATACACATATATTAAACTATTTCATAAAAATATCCACCAGTTTTAATACGATATACCTTCTGTAAACTATAATATTTCGCGATAACATCTTTAAAATTTCCTTCTAGTTTCTCAACTTGCAATAGTCTTTGTTTGTCAGCTTTAGGGACAAGTGTTTTTAATTTATGTATGTCTTTACTTGTGATAGAAGCAATTTGATTTGTACTCATTTGAGTAACATGTCTGGAAAAATTAATTAATATTAATTAAAATATACATATTTATTGATTACATATACTTACACTTTATTTCGTACACCTTGGTTATCCTTTTTAGTTCCAATAAGTTTCAGAGCACTTTCCAATGATCTGATGCTCGAATTTATTGTGTATATATTAGTCACTACATTATCTGAATAACTGTTGAATTCACTTGCGATTTTATCACTAAAACCCACATCTCTTGATGAAGATGATATTGAACCGTAAGTATTTGGTTGGCGACTCATATTAATATTAATAAAAACACATGTAAGTCTATTAAAATGTAACTAATGTAAGTAAAAGGGGTGTCAACATCACAAATCACAATAGCAAATCAGCTGTGTTTTATTTGGAAATGATCGTAGATGTCAATATTGACAATTCTTCATTATCTAGTATTTTTCCAAATTGTTCACTCCAAACTCTGTTATTAACATAAATTGATAATAAATATATTTAAATTATGTACTTTTTAGTTATCGGTTAATGTTAATTTATTATAAATATCATTTATGAACAAATACTTCGTGAAATGAATAATTAACGCGAAATAAGAACTAAAGTAGTTATAATGTAGCAGTAAAGTAGTAAAGAGTAAATGTAGTCTGCTCAATATACAGTCAAGCAGTTACCACATATAAACTATTGAAATAAATGCTAATAAGACACTGTTATAAGAAATAAACCACTAAAATAAATAGGAATATAGTAATAAACAATTTTATACAATACGTTTAAAAAAGAAATAAAAAATAACCGAATATCTCTCTTATCTAAGTAGCTGTTAAGTAAAAGTCCAAATAGATGACGGGACACCATTTATTTACAACTAATTTCGTGTCAATTCAGTTTTAATGATGGAAGTCAAAGTGTACGATCTGGGATTGTAAAAGTTTATATAAAAAATCATTTTTATTTACTAATATCCTTGATATATAGTATCAAATTTCAATCCAGAAATATGGATTTCGGACAGCTTCTTCACACTGCACAAAAAAATGAGAAATCAAAAGATCAGAGAGTAAGTTGTGAAAGACCTAATTAATCGTGTATTGTAATTTGTAGACATAATTAATAAAATTTGTTACTTGTATATAGGTAAAGTTTTATAGTACGAAGTTTGAACCACCCAAGAAGGAGAAAAAGCAATCAAGCCAACTTTCACAAAACATTAAAAAGTTTTTAGCTAAAAAAGAAGCTGAGGAAAAAAGGAAATTGGAAGAAGACAAAAAGAAAAGAGATGAATTATTAGCCTTGAGATCTCAGGTATCCACATAATAATTTTACAGTATTATTTTACTTCCAAAGAATGTAAATAAAAAATAAAAAGAACAATTGATAAATAATAGACATTTATGATTCTGGTAATTTGTATGTATGAGCAAAATAAGGGGTAACAGATACACCTGCAACCAATAAGATCTATTGTGTCCCCCTTTTCTTGCTATAATTCTAGTGTTTCCTCGTACTCTTCTAGTCCTATCCTTCTTAGAAAGTTTAGGATATCGTTGAGCATCAAGTAAGGTAGGTCTTTTTCTTCTATTTCATATGGCCCTAGAATTACGTAATGCAATGCATTCTGAGACTATGTGTATTGAGGCTTCATCCTCTTACCTCACAGAATCTACCCTTTGCTACATCTACTAATCATAATTCCTTCATGTGTCCTCTTAATCGGCAGGTTTAGACGGCTGAAAGATTTTTTCTGGTTATAGTTTCTCAGAAGCTTCTTCGATTGTCTTAGTCTTTCTAGATCGTTCCAGTACTTGGATTTTTCTCTATCCACTTCTTTACTTAGTTTTTCTAAGACTGTCCTACTGCTGATTCCAAAAGATGGTTCAGAGCTTATCTGCTGTTTCATTACCTTCTATTCATATCTGTTCTGGAACCCATAAGAGGGCAACAGCGTTATTTTGTCCTAGTTCATTTAGTTTGCCTTGGCATTCCCATACCATCTTTGAACTGATTGTGTGTGAGTTCAGTGCTTTGATGGCTGCTTGAGTATCTGACATGATTAAAATCTTTATCTACGATAGTTCTTTCCTACATTAAATTCTACACATCTTTCTATGGTTTGGATTTCCGCTTGAAAGATGCTTGGGTATGCACCCAGGCTTTCTGAGTATTTGACTCTGTGTCCAAAAACCCCTGCTCCTGTTACTTTATCTGTCTTGGAGCCATCCGTTTAGCATTTTATGGCAATTTGACTTAGTCCCAATATAGTGTCTTTATCTATGTATGTGGTCTATGTACACCACAGAGTCTGTATTTGATTTCTTTTATAAATTGCTAATTATCATATTTTAGTAAAATGTGTAAATAACCCTCCAAAAGGCGCCTAATTTCTAAAAAGGGTTTGAACATACCTGTCATTTTTGCTGTTTTGACCTAGTAAAAAATAAACAATGTATCATTAGATTTGATTTGATGTTTACTTTTAGGATAAAAAAGCCACGAAAAGAGTAAATGTAATGTTAAAAAGAACAAAATCAGCCAACCAATCTGTTATCAGTGATGCGGTTGATAATGATAATACAGCAGTTACTCTTGCTGGTCCCATGCAACCAGATGAAGATGATTATGGTTACGTTTCTCAAGAAGCCTCACAGTTTTATAATAAAATGATGGAAAAATATAATAAAATGCCTGACGAACCTAAATTTGATATGAACAAGAAGAAAGTAAGCACCAATTTGGGCAGTACCAAAGATCGAGTGAGAGCTGCATTAGAAAAAGAACGGGAAGAGGCTTTGTTGCCACATAAAAGGAAAAGAAAACATAAAGTAAATATAATTGTAGATAATTTGATCCATTTTGTTGCCTATTGCATCCTATTCACTTTTTGATTTCTTATACTTCTTGCCTCACATATTCAGACTCGTTAAGTTAGCGGAATTTAAAAAAAAACAAACATTTTTTTACTCAATCATTTTCTCCTTATTTGCGGATAAAGTCCCCGACCTTCTTTTTAATTATGGAATTTGGTTTCCCAGAATATAGGGGTAGAAAAATCTTGGATTCTTGAGCTTGGTTAAATTCTTTTTAGCTATTTTCTTGACTCATAGAGCAGCTAGATAAATGTTTTCAGGCGTCACTCAATTGCCCGTTATTTTTTTTAATTCCGCTAACTTAACGAGTCTTACATACTCTATAAATTAGAAATTGAAAGAATAACTTTGCCTTTATTAGGAGAAAGATGAAGATGAAGAAGGCGTAAGTTATGATGCTCCAGATAGAAATGTTGATGAAAAAACTAGCAACGAAAAATCAGATAAAGATAAAAGCACACCTAAACCAAAACCTAAACTTCCAGCACCACCTCCTATGAATTTCTATGATCTGTTAAAAATCGCGGAAAAGAAACAATTTGAACCAATTGTTATCGAGAAAAAAGAAAAAGAGGAGGAAAGATTATTAACAAAGAAACAAAGAAAAGAAATGGAACGTGAACGAGAATCTCAAATGCGCAGAGAAGAAAGAAGACGAGAAATGGCCAATGGTAAAATACCAAAAGTGCCACCAAAAGTTGCAGAAAAAGAAAAAGAGAAACCTTCACTTAAAATTCCTAAACTAAGTGATAGTAGTAATAGCAGCAAAACTGCTACAAAATTAGAATCAGAAAAAACCTTAAATAAATCTACTATTACTGGGAAAGAAAAATGTGGGAAAAATTCTGTAGGTGTTTCGAAAACTTCCAATAAAGGCAAAGAAGAAGAATTAGTAGTAGAAGAATACATTCCTGGTAAGTATCTGCCAGGTGATATAAGATATCGCCCAGAATTAGAAAACAAAAAACCCTCTACAAGTGTCCTTAATGACAAAAAACGACCCGATATGCCTCAAAAAGCCATAGTAACTGATAAGAAACCAACGCCAAACAATTTACAAATGAAGAAAAATCCAACAAGTGATATGAGACCTTCAAATAATTCACATCCTAAAATACCAAATAAGAATCCACCATCAAATATGCCTCAGAAGAAACCTTCAATGGAATCGCAAACGAAGAGATTTCCTCCTGAAGATGTCAGAAGGAAAGTTCCTTCCAAGCAATTACCGCCTTCTGATTTTAGAAGAAGGGATGAAAGAATGGGAATGTCTCGAAAAATGGCACCACCTATTAGAAGTAAGTTTGATTTTTTTATTCTGGTTCTGTTAATATCTTAGGAACGTCTGCTCTGCGTTTCAGTTTTAACTTAAACATTAATACTTATTAATATTTTTTGTAAGTCAGTTACGAAATATCATAATTTTGACACTCATTCTAGATACAAAATTTTGTTCATTTTGTCACTCATTTTATCAAAGAGTGACAAAATGAAATCTCATTTTGTCACTCTTTGATAAATGTAATGGGTATCTCCATAGAAACAAACAAGGATGGCTTTGATACTATCTAGCAGAAATAGGCCGACGTTAAATAATAACCAAGTAAAATAAATTCAAAATGAAAATGAAACTGCATTACAAAAAATCTTGTATATAAACACGTGATCCAAACTTCACATCTAGTGCAAAAAACACGTTCATTTTGCAACTAGTTATATAAATAGCTATTTGTGCATAGATCAAACAATTTTAAATACATGTATACAAGGTGTTGAAAAAAGTGTCACAAAATGAAAGGGGTTAATATGTCCCAGAATAAAAGATATATCAGCAAATTACCGGTTTCGGAGATATGGACTATTTTGCGCTCAAAACAATCTTTTAATGTGCACAAAAAAACAATCATATTTATTAACAAACAACAGAAACATAGAGTCAAATAAGATGTTCAAAATGTCCTCCCACCTTTTCAATCATATCTGCCGCAGGGACTGTCGAACTCTTTTCAAAATACGTTCATTGGCTAGGATTCGATGACATCTCTGCTCTACTCTTTGCTGTGCTCCTCGAGATTATTCACAGGAGTGGAGTATACGAAATTTTTTAAGGAAGAATGGGCTGGAACTACATTTGATTTTTTCGTTTTAAAGGAATATCGTCTAAAAGATCACCCAATGTGTAATCAACTCCCGTCAATCCGTTAGGCAGTACAATCGGACCTAGTAGGTCTGTAGTAAAATTGGGGTCCTCACCATAATTTTTTAGAAACCAGCGACAAAACTCCAAACCTGCCTGATAATTAAGTGGATTCAGACATGGACATGGTACGTGTAAAGCTGCTGCTCGTGGAGTATTCACCAAACCAGAGGAGCTTCAATTCCTTCCTACGTTGATATTCTCCGAAAATTAGTTTCTAGATTCTCTTCTATTTTTCTACTTCAGGGGTGGACCTTGGTCTTCCGGAATTATGGGACGGTCTCCCCAATAAACCTGTATCACGCAACCTTTGGTGCAGTCTTCCAAACACACTAATTGAAGGCATGTGTCGATTAGAGAAATCGTCTAAATACCAGACGTAGCTCTTCCCTCGTATTACCATTTGCACGACCGTATATGAAATCCATATCAGTTGATTCAGATTACTGCAAACAGGCATAGCGAAAATTTGTAAAATTGTTCACTAACAACTAAATAATACCTACAAATAATATCAAGATAAAATCTCGGTCTAATTTTATAAGAAGTTTTTGAGAATGAAAAAAAAAAAAATTCAAATAAGATAATATACATAAAAACACAAACCGTTAATTTGCAGACATATGTTTATTAAGACTTTTCTACATATTTTGGGCCATACTACCACCCATTTCATTTTGTGACACTTGTTTTTAAAAACACGAAATTCGTTACTTGTAATTTTTTAATATTGTACTTTTGTTTAGAAACTATACACAATCAAAAATGCAAATTGATCCTATTAATTTATTTTTTAGAAGGCAGAATTATGGATGATGATGATTCTGAATATGATTCAGAAATGGATGATTTTATTGACGATGGTGATGCTGATCAAGATTATTCCAAATACATTTCTGAAATATTTGGTTATGATAAATCAAGATACAGAGATATAGATGAAGAAGATGATAATATGGAGACTACTTTTGCTCAACAAATGAGAGAAGAAGTGATTAGTACTAAAATAGGTATAATGGAAGATTTAGAAGAGGAGAGAAAAGAATCCGAAGCTAAACGTAGAAAAATGATAATGAAAAAGAAAATGCGGTAGTGTGATTTATTAATATGTGGTTATTAATTTTTGATTTATAATTGGTTTTATTATTTTTTGTTTTGTAATTTTTTTGGATTAACGTATTAAGTTCTAAAGAGATTTGTGCTTGATCATTTTATTGTACGTTTATGTTTCATGTGATAGGAAAACTATTAATTTATATCATATAAATGTGTATAATTGTTATAATAAATATATTTATATTAGTTTTAGTTTTATTTGAAATTTTTATATTGTTTATAAAAATAGTGTTTAATAGTTATTTATGAAACAGTTCGTGAAGTATGCTTTTTGTGCCCGCACGCGATGTTTAAAACACGAGCGAAGCGAGTGCTATATATCGCGTAAGTGCGCAAAAAGCACTTCACGCACAGTTTTATACAATATTTTATCTACGATAATCAAATAAAAAATAATTACAAGAAAGCAATTTATTTTCAATTCAGTGCGAAAAAGTAAATCCCATTTAAAATACATTGTTAATTCACGCACACTTTCAATCCTTCACGCACTGCTGTCTATAATGACAGTTTTCACGAACTGAAAATTGATACATAATAATATGAGGTAGAGTAGATAAAAATAGTTTTTAAAAATTTCAAAACTAAAGATTAAGATAAAATGGTTTAGTAGACGCAAAGAAAAATCACTTTTAAAAAGTGTACAAAGTAATGTAAACCATTATGTGCTCAATTAAATTTTTTTTGCTGAAATTATTTATTGTAGAC
This sequence comes from Altica lythri, assembly GCA_964028335.1. Taxonomy (NCBI): domain Eukaryota; kingdom Metazoa; phylum Arthropoda; class Insecta; order Coleoptera; family Chrysomelidae; genus Altica; species Altica lythri. The sequence goes on along the minus strand of OZ034808.1, from coordinate 15,379,376 downwards.
AAATGAGAAACTGTTTATCTATACATTTATAAAATTGGAATGTCTTTTTGTAATATTAAAATAACTGTTTTATTCTAAATGCATATGTGCGTATATACACTACATTTTTTTTACAATTTTTGTCTGTCTTTCTGTTTGTTCCGGCTAATCTCTGGAACGGCTGGACCGATTTTAACGGGATTTTCACTGGCACACAGCTGATGTAATGGCGACTTTTATATTAGAATTATACACAAAGGCTGCTTGTGGTGCCAACGATTGTGTCTCAACGGCTTCGTTTAAAAATTGATTAACAGTTAGGTAGTAATTATGAATCAATGTTTAACGTTTGTCTTTCATGAAAATATGTTTTGTACAGTAATTCTGTGTTCAGTTAGTAAAGTGAACAGTTTTTCCTCAAATGAATACCTTTAAGTTCAGTTTTTCATTTTTTAGATTGAAAAGATCAGATCCATTATGCCTAAAAGAAAGTTAAATCTCTCTAAAAACACGAGAAAGGCCAAAAGCCAAAGAATGCAATGTGAAAATGAATCTCAACAATATAGGAAAATTCGTCATAAATAGAAAATCACTAAAATTGGAAGAATTTCATTATAATTTTATGAAACTTTGTAAATAATTTCAAATACCCTCATCTACATCACTGTTCTAAAATCTAACAAAATATAAGAAAGCAGATTCTTTACAAAATTATTATTATATTTTTCCTGTTTATAATAAAGTTTATATTTGATAAGCATGTAATTTAAGTGTCCACTATAGTAAGCAATCAGTCAATCACTCTCTAATAATAATCAATCATATTGATCAGCAAACCTTCCCACGAATTTCACAAGTACATCAATGACCAATTAAATATTTTTTTAGATTGCATAAAGTTAGAATAATAGAAGAATTGCTTCGAATTATCTTATTTTCTTGTCAATATTATGCAAACTTTCTATAGGAGAGATATTCCAAAACGTGATGTTCTTTTTACTAAAATACTCATCTACTTGATAGTGGTCATCTTTTCTGTATCAAATTTTAATTTTATTTATTTTATAAATATACCTAGTTAGTCAGCCTCTCTATGAAACTTCTGATTAAAATATTTTGGCCTGAAATCTTCTATACACTTTGGGTATTGGTAATCATTCTGGTTACCTCCACCTTGTTTACCGCTGCTCGAAAAAAAAAAAATTCGAAAAGAGGTTGACCTTAAAGGCCATCCTTGCAACTTCCCGCTAGTTTTAACCGCAAAGCTATAGTAACGTGACGTATTTTGACGTTTTTGACTTTTTTTGAAATGTTTAAAACGCCATAACTTTTTAACGCCTTATTCGATTTTGATGTTCAAGATGGCATTCGACGCAGTTTTTTGAGACCTAAAAACGTTACCGAGAGTGCAAAATCGGTTAGTCAAAAAATCTCAAGGTTATTGAAAAAAAAACACTTTTTTTGAAATTTTTCGACAACGATATCTCACGAACGAATCAACCGATTTTAATTTGCAAAACGGCATTCGACGTGGCTTTTTAAGCTTAAGAGCTGATTAGGTTATGAAATTGATCAATGCAATAGCCAAAAAGATATGCCCAAAAAACATCATTTTTACCAATTGTTTTTTTCGGTTATTTTGAAATTTCTCGAAATCTACCAGCTCGAATCGGTTCAAACTTACAGGGAATCTAAGTTGGATGGAACTCTTTGGAATGCTTTTTATTTCATTCCGATCGGTCAAGCCGTTCAAAAGTTATAAAAGGTTTACATACATCCACACACACACACACACATCCACACGTACATACAGACATACAGACACCCTCGTAAAAATAGTCAGGGGAGGTTCCTAAGACCTCAAAACGTTGAGATCTGATGAAAACTCGATTTTCGAAAAACGGGGTAAAACCAATAACTTCCCGATTTTAAAAAAAAATTAATTTTTTTTAGCGGGAAGTTAAAAAGTTTTCGAGCATGTAGGTAAATTTTTGAGCCATGCGATCCATCTATGACCTGGATCTCTCTTCTTCACGATTTTCCCTTGCAGGATCAGTTGTAGAAACCAATAGCAAAAGTTGTTTCGCATAATATGACCCAAGTACTCCAATCTTCTCGCCTTTATAGTATTTATTACTTCCAGTTGTGTATGCATTCTACGAAGTGCATCCTCATTTGAAATATGGTCCACCCAGGATATGTATTCTGAAAATGCGTCAATACAACTACATCTTAAATGCCTAAAGCTTTTTAAATAGACCCCTCTATCAGAGTCCATGCCTCCGCACCATATAGGTGTACGAAAAAAAAAAACATAGCATCGAAGTACACGTATCTTACAATGGAGGTTGAAGGCGTTTTTGGCTTTTTCAATTCTGCATCTGATTTCAGTGGAATGGTCCCATTGAGCATTCACATTGCACCCCAGATAAGTGTACGATGTTATGGTTTCTACCTGTTTCTGGTTTACTAGTAGTCTTCCTGTTAGTGTGTTACCTTTGCTGATCTTCATATATTCAGTTGTTTTTATTAAGATCCGTCCATAACTCTGAGTCACCTCTGTGAATAGGTTAATTATATGTTGCAACCTTCTCTGTCTGCAAATACGGCGTTATCATCTAAGAGTAGATGTTAAACAATAATGTTGGCAAAAAGCATCATTGTCTTACTCCGCGCTTAATTTCCATTGTTTTAGACAAATCTCTATCTACGTTTATTTCTACTACCGGATTCGAAGATAAATTTATAATGCTTCGAAGGTCCGGTATTCCCATTCTTTTCAGGATTTCTATTTATTATGTTTAACGCTATAGAATGGTTTTTTATAATCTACATGTTATTCAGTATTAACGTATCAGAAGCAATGGAATAATACTTGTACACCAAAGAGTGCGTCCTAGTGCTTCCCTAATACCAAACTGTGATGGACTTAGATGGCTTTCTATTAATTTAAAAAGTCTGCTTAAGGAGATGGCTCATGAGGCTAATTCTTTGATAGTACTTTTCTCAAACGACTTAATAAATGGATTAACAATAACTTTACGCACAGCATCTACTAATATTTGTATGAGTCCTAGACGAATGGAGTGTCTCCACCTAGTAGTGATCTTAATTTCGTTTAAACAAAAAACTTATTAGACTATGTTTAGATATCGTAATGGTTGTATTTAAAACAAGAGAGCATAAATATATAGAAGAAACTCCTTTATACCTAGCATGCTGCAAAATATATAAATGCCGCTGATACCTTTTTTTTCACTGTTAGTGCGTTTCGCATACCAAGATTACATTTTAGGTACTAGGTACTACGTGCATCCTAATCAATAGGAAATTGGAATTCTGTCATATTTTAGCCCATAAATGTTTGTAAGCTACGTCTCCGATGTAGGTATCATATATATATTCCTGATTTACACACTGTTATAAATAAGTATACAGTTAGTTAAATCTAAGAGATTTAATTTGTATCACCATCACCGAATATTTAGTTAAATACAATTTTTATCTGTACCACCGTGGTGATCAATAAATAATTTATCTTATTGTCTCAGATCTGTAGATATGAAATTAATATCAACCGCCAAAAAGAAGACTTTTTGTAAGCAGGTGTAAGAAAGATTTTTTGAGTGCAGCCCCAGGTGAGTTTTATCGGTAGGTACAACCGCTAATTTCCGAGTAGGTGAAAATAACAGAGAGATTATCATATCTACAATTTCGATCAAAAGCGATTACAAAGGGCCCAGATTATATACCCTGAAACTCAAAAGTCAACACTGTGGCTTCTGGGTTATTTATTATCTTTTAACTTTTGTTGGTTGGTGTTAATTCTTCAGTCGTAACAGTTGATCAATGGCCAGTTATTAGAAATGTTAAACCATGGTTTATGGTATTGTTTTTTTATTGAGACAAATTGGAAATGCAGCAGATGTTATAAGAAATCTACAATATACACAAGTAAATTCATTACTCCAAATACATGTAATTTTATAAAGTTTTGTTTGCTAGTTTGAGCTTTGAAAAAAATCATATACAAATCCAAAGTCAAATTAGAACTGAAGTGCTTTTTCTCAATAAAAGGAAATATTAAGAACGTTAAAGTAAGTCAGTGAATTTGTAAAAGTGGAAGAAAAGTATTTACAATATTTTATCTCCTTAAAATAGCAATCCATATTTTTTATTTATTTTTGTTTTAGTCCCACTTTAAAGCATTTTAATATAATATTTAATTTCCTATAAGTTTTTTAATATCAATAAATTCGCTTAATAAACAGAATAATTAGAAAAAAAATAGCACAGTATATCTGTTATTTAAAAATATACTTTAAATCTGCGCCTCTGTTAGGAGGGCACATAAGTTACCGTGAGAAGAGATCTTCGACCCTTTCTTGAAAATAGACTTCGTGATCGCGTGTCTGTTCAATTTTCTTCTCAATTTTCAAGTGACCTGTATCTGCAGGCACATTTTACTTTTATTTTTTTGACCATACTTAACATATTGGAATATTGATAAAAAAAATAATACGTTTGGTAATATAAAATAAAGAGAGTAACCAAACCTACTGTTTAGGTGGTAAAAAGGGTTGCGGTTTAACCACTTTCACCTCAATTTTATATCCCTTTGGGGTATATTTTATAAAACATCCTTATCCAGATGGTCTTAAATTTACATTAAATAAAGATTTTTTGTTATATATTCATCAGTAGACTAAGCCTAAATAGGAAAGATTAAAAAAACTTAAAAAGGGCTACTTTAGATATTATTAGTAAAAAAATTTATCACAGAAGTGCAGTAGGTAAGTGTAAAAGAGCTAAAGAATTACAAGAACTGATAACCAATGTTTCCTGAAAAGATTATAAAGAATCTTTACAAGTGTTTTTCGAATAGTTATAGTCGCAGCACCTCTTCTGTAATTAAAATAATAGTTTAGCTTTAAAAACAATCTCCAAACAAATATTAAGGTAAAAGAGCTTCTAAAGACAATATAGCACAAAGTTGCGTTTAAAGAACCATAGCAAAGATTTTTTTGGGAAATATAGACATTACTGCTGGACATGGATTGCAGACAATTTAGCAATTTACAAATATGATAGCCGTTGCCCACTTACAGAGCTAAGAATGTCCGCTGTCGTGGACTTTATCAAATAGCACTCTCACCAAAACTTTATACATTGCTGGGATGAAACAACGAAGTTTAGATTGGCCTCTGGCCAGAGAGTTATTACCTCATGCTGGCGTGGAAACAGCAAAAAAAATTAAGGCACAGACAAAATCTCCGAACAGTGGTGGGAATCTTAACAGGTCACTGCCAATTGGAACAAGATTTTTTTAGGATGAAATTAGCAGAATCGCCCATATGCAGAGGTTGCGATCATGAAGAGGAAACAGTAGACCATATAATATATGACTGGTCTGCTTTTTCTGAAATCAGAAGATCCGTATTGGGAGAATACTGGATTACACCAGCCAATCTCAGGGAAATCTCGGAGTCTCATCACCTATTTTAAATCTTTAAGCCTGATGACAACCTGAGGTGTGGATATACATACACACGAAAGGATGCACAATGGGCCATATATGGCCTCAGTGCCGGCAGAGCACTTGCTCGCCCCTCTTCAATATTCCAGATTCAGATCCAGAGAGACATTACTTAGAATATAGTTCTTGTTGTAGATGCTCTAGGGCAGTGGTGACCAAACTTTCTTAATAGGGGGCCAGAATCATAACACACTTGCCCATATGTGTGTGAGGCATATAAAATTGCTTTTAAATTTGCCATAATATTTTCGAATGCAGGTTCGATCTGTGACAAAGAAACTTTCAGTAGCGCGAAAATGTTCATCAGTAAGTCGGTTTCTGATTGACTTTTTCCACAATTTCTTATCAAAGTGTCTTCCCACACACGCAAACATCACCATAATTATTTGGGCGTGAGCAATCATCTTTGGAAATTCAGCTTTTAGCAGTCTTGTATAAAAATATAGTTTTGTGGAAAACAGTTGTTCTAAATGGGTGCTGCACTGCATTTCAGTAATTCCCAACTGCAATTCTGCAGAGCCATTTTCCGGATGTACATTAAACGGCTTCAAGAAAACATCTAGCGATGACTAAATGTTTTTAAAATCTTGAAACCTAATTTCAAATCATGTATGAAGTTTCTTCAACGCATGACTGAATTATTTCAGTTTGTTTGGTGCCAGTTTAGCTAGTCTGCTATTAATATACTTCTGGGCCATCGAAATATAATTATCGTGAGCCATGTCGAAGGAAAGTCGGCGGGTCGGATTCAATTCTAAGGCTACGGCCACACAGGCGGGATTTCACGCTGCGTCTCGCTCACGCAGCGCTATTTCCCGTCATTATAAGAATAATAGTCCACAGCAGCCGTCTTTCACACGCGTTAAAACCAGCTCAAACCCTATAAATGTTGGTTTTCAGATCTTCGCCTGTCGAAAACTTGAGTCTTTGAAAAAATGAACGAAATGTTCATAAACATGCAGTTAATGCACTTTATGTCACGGTTGTCGTTCATCGTCCTCGTCGCCTTCTTCGCCGGCATAAAAAATGCTCGATTCATACGGCACTGACTGATCGACTATTAAAGGAAAAACACGAACTTCTGCAAAATATATTAAAAGAAAACCTGTAGAAGTATTGTGAATACTACAGGATATCCATTCCTTTTTTTGAACTGCTTCTATCAAAAATTAAGGGTGATACATCTAAACAAAATACAACAATGAGGGATTGCATTTATAAAATTGATTTAACTAAAATTACGCTGAGTGAAAAGAAGCTGAAAAATGAAACCAGTCGTATTCGTAAGCAGAAGACCTTGAAGACTTCTTCCTTTCGGGCAGGAATTCCCGTGTTTGACTAGCGCAACTGGCAACAATGTAGACTATTTTTTTGCGTGTTTTAAAGCCGAAACGCAGCGTGAAATCCCGCCCGTGTGGCCGTAGCTTTAGGCGCGGCGAAGCTGGTTCGTGTGCCGCACTTTGCCTTTCAATGCTTTAGGACGTTAGAAAAAGAATATCATATTCTTCAAAAATATTTGTGAAAATGCAGCTTTAAGATGTATGATCTTTAATTTCTATCTGATTTCTTTCAATCAAAATTTTTTTTTCATAAAAAGAATGGTTCCACTTTTCAAGTTGTCACGTGCGATGAATGATTGAAGAACACGAATAAAAAATATCATAAAGCAGGTGGAGGGTGTAGGTAGTAACGTAAATGTTGAAAAGATTGATATCCTCGATATGAGGCCTGCATAACGGTCGTTATTGTTTTTAATAACAGGGTTAATTATGTTATATTACTTACGTAATGGTGTCGCTTTTTCTTTTTCACTTGATATAATAAAGATTCTTGTTGCTGATTATTTTTTTTTATCAATGTTTTATGGTTGTTTAAAAATAGTTAACTCAAAAATAGCTTGTTTAATATTAAAACATTAAATAATTTATAAATACAATTTATTTTACCTACTAGTTTCGGATTACCAGTTTAGGTCAACTAAAAATTTAAATTGAGTTTTTTGAATGCCTTTAAGCTATCAAAATGTTTAAAGAAAAATGAAGATACAGGGAATTTGGGTAGCACTTGACGGGTTACGAAAAGAAGCCGAAGTCTTTTCATAAAAATTATTCGAATGGATAGTTTGAATCAACGGGGCAAGTTATAATCGATGTGAAAACTTGAAGTATAAGTCCATGACACTTAATAAAATTCTGTATAAAAAAATGAGCTACCACATTAAACATTGTAGGAATTTTTGTTGTTTGAATAATCATTATAAGTATTAAGTGGCATATTTACATATTTCATTTGATTTTTTATTAGTAGATGTAGTAGGTTTGGCCATACATAGGTACCATGAATTTAGTTAGACATAGCATCATTTTTTGTGGTTAAAATCAAAAATCACAACACTGAAATTAATATAATCTATTGAATATCTACCTAGAACAAAAGAATGATTAAAAAAATATATACGTCGAGATCAGGTATGACGAAAATGATATTGGTTAGGATACACGTAACATGTTAAACTTACGATGTTATAGAGTATAACGAAACACAAAAACTTCTTGTGTTCGATTTTTTAAAATTTTATTGAATGATGAAAAACAACTAAATAAGATCATAAACAAAGAATCAGGTTTCCTCCCGTCAACTCTACGCATTTCTTCGTTTTAAATGAATGCCTCGAACCTTCTCGACGCTTTCTTAATTCTAAAGTCCCATTTAGACACTGCACATCTCGTAACGCATCATGGTGGAATCTGCAATTTGCACCGGTTCGGCAAACACCTTTCGTGAAGAAGTAGCAGTCCCCACGGTTTTACCAGTAATGGTTCCATTTGGATTAAAGCAGGACACCGTAATCCCCATGTCGGTATACCTCTAAAAATCACTTCAATCATGGTTCACACTATCCAACCCATCTGAACCACAACGTATCTCCGGTAGCGACAAATTAGGCTTGCTCTCAGAAGTTCTTTTGGAAACCAAGTATATACAGGATCGTATCAATGGTTTTTGGGCTATTAGGCCGGCGTCGATTGTCTTGCTGACTTGACGTTTCGCCAACACGAGCGGTTGGCATTTTCAGAAGTTGCTTCCTGGTTGACAGTCTGCGACTTACTAAGCTTTGCGTGATCGCAGCTCGTATTTATACGTCGGAAAGGAAGTGGGCGGGGCCGCAGTTGCTTTCGATTCCAATCGGTTCTGGTCGGTGTTGTTCGTTAAGGGTAGAGTTTTCGCACTCTTTATTATCGGGACCCATGTTTTGTTAATCTTTACTGCTTCCTCTTTTTGATTAAAGTTGTTGGGGTGCTTCTCTATCTCTATGGCTTCTCTATAGAGTCTGGAATGGTATGCTGATGTAGTAGCGAGGACTTGGGTCTCCTCAAACTTAATCCGATACATCAGCATACCATTTCAGACTCTATAGAGAAGCCATAGAGATAGAGAAGCACCCCAACAACTTTAATAAAAAAGAGGAAGCAGTCAAGATTAACAAAACATGGGTCTCGATAATAAAGAGTGCGAAAACTCTACCCTTAACGAACAACACCGACCCGAACCGATTGGAATCGAAAGCAACTGTGGCCCCGCCCACTTCCTTCCCGACGTATAAATACGAGCTGCGATCAACTCCCAAATGAACTTTCAGACCTCGACCTTATCGCAGTTGACATTATCTCTACAAATAACAGGAAAATTTCAATCTTCTCATACTACAATCATCCAAGCCAAACTTGTCGATCCCAGCTCTCACTTACATTGCTTCTCTCCCCAAAGCTGTCCTGATGGGGGATCTGAACTCCAGACATACCCAGTTTGGAGATCATTACTCCAATCAGAATGGCAGAATTCTAGCCAATCAGCTCATTAATCTGCCATTATTTAGGATCAACAACAATAATCCTACTTTCTTCAACTATAATGGCTGGTCCATCCCGGATCACATCCTAGCTACGGATTCGTGCCGGGGTATGGTTGAAGACTTCTGCGAAATCGGTGACAGCATCACCTCAGACCACCTTCCTCTCTTGGTCAAAACAACTCTAATAAATCCCCCTCCCCCAAAACCAAATTTCTTCACCTTCAGAGACTACAACCGAGCTGATTGGAATCTCTTCAAAACCGAGATTACGAACCATATTCCCCCCAACCCCACGCTCGAGACTACAGAAGACATCGATTCGTTCGCTCTCCAACTTCAGAACTTAATTAAAACTGCTTCTGAACTCGCTATCCCCATTTCAACAAAAAATTCCGAATCTTCCAGACTTCCCCAACACATTTTGTCTATGATCAGACAAAAAAGACTCCTCTATAGACGCTTCATCCAAACTCATGATCCTGCTATCAAAACCGAATGGAACCGTCTCAATGCTCGAGTGAGGCTGTCGATCAACTCGCACAAAGCTTCGCTTTGGAGACAGGTCACAGCAACGCTGGATTATCGAGACGGAGCCAGTTTCTGGAAGAAATTTAAACTTCTAACTGGCCAAACTTACAAAACACACTCCCATCTTGAGGTAAACGGCCAATTTATCGAATCCCCTGAAGAAAAAGCCTCAACCTTCAAAAACCATTTACAGCAAGTTTACTCCCCACCTCAAAATTCAAATTTCGATCAACAATTCTTACTAGAGACGGAGCACATCACTCGTTGCCTCCTTCACCAACAAACCCCCCCTCCTGATAATATTCCATTTCTTACCCCATTTACTGAGGAAGACATTCTCTCTGCTTCCCAACAAGGCAAAAACTCTGCCCCTGGTCCAGACTCTATTTCTAGGCGTACCTTAAAACAACTTCCCCCTTCAATTATGCCTTCTCTTACTCTTCTCTTTAACTCTTGTCTCGGCAAATCCTACTTCCCCACCATCATGAAGACCTCAAACACCATCTTGATTCCTAAACCTGGCAAAAATCACACAAACCCTCACAACTATAGACCAATCTCTCTGCTCAACGTCATAGGCAAACTCTTTGAACTTCTACTCCTAAATAGAATCAGGGACTTTCTAGAAACCAACTCTATTATCCCCTCTTTTCAACATGGATTCAGACCAAACCACTCTACCCAAAACCCGATTCTAGAACTACAATCCTTCTCCACTTCAGCTATAAATCAGAGAAAAGTTGTCTCTGCTATATTTATGGATGTCCAAAAGGCCTTTGACAAGGTTTGGCACGCTGGCCTTATTAGAAAGCTAATTGACATCCAATTCCCCATCCAGGCCATCAAACTCATCCACTCATATCTTTCCAACAGAATTATTCATGTCAAGGTTGGAAACGCAATCTCCGAGCCATTCTCTCCCCTTTCAGGAGTTCCACAAGGATCAATCCTGGCCCCTACTCTATATACCATCTATGCTAGCGACATTCCTCCTCTGGAAAATATCCAGCTCTATGCTGATGACACGGCCTTGTACACCTCCGCATCGTCGACTGAAGCCCTTAATCGAAAAACTCAAAGACTGCTGGATCAGTTCTCCGACTGGTGCAGCAGATGGAGAGTAGCCCTAAATCCAAACAAAACCCAAACAATCATCTTCAGACATCCCAACCTCAGTCGACGAGAAAATCTCTCTTCCGACTACATCAACTTGTCACTTTGGGGGGAACGGCTCGTCCCTCAGGACCAGGTGACCTACCTGGGGGTTCGATTTACTCGAACACTCAGGTGGGATGCTGAGAAGACGAGCGTCCCTCTTGGGTGCTCTGGGCGGTAGAATCGGAAGAACTGACACCAAAACCCTTCTCCACACTTATAAAATCTTCATCAGACCTCTTGTCGATTACAAGGCTGTCCCATACTCCGCTATCCCACAGAGACTTCTTCATGCCATCCATACCACAGAGAGAGCGATCTTACGGAAAGTGAGGAACCTACACCACCGCTATCCTAGCCACCTCGTCTACAATAACACCAATATACTGCCTCTGCCCTCTCGTTTTCAGACGCTTCAACATCGATACGTCGACCGGACTCTGCAGGGTACTAACATCGTTGCCCAAAGGACCCTCCATACCCACTGGAATGGAGGACTTCGAAGAATATCCAGAGTACCGAAAAAGAAGATCCACCTCCCCAACCTAAGACTTCTCCAATCCGCTGTAGACTTGGACCTCCCTGAAGACCTCCAAAATCTACTAGATGAAACCCCCCTTGCCTACAGATAGATGGTGCCTCCAATCCCACTTAGGACACGAAAATTGAAAAAATAGAAAAAAAAAAAAAAAAAAAAAAAAAGAAAAAAAAAAAAAAATGGGCCCTTGGCGAAGGTTTCTGTGGTTTCCTTCGTCCTTGCCAAATGGAAGGGCTCCACGACGGAGGAGACACGCCACAGCGTCAATCTCCCAACCCCACATTGCACCACGTGGGTCACACACCTACACACACTCACACTGACACCAAAGGAAAAATCTCTTTTTAGGCACGTTCAAGAAACATGGATGGATGAAGAAAAACCAGAAGACCCAACCCCAGAGAAATTGCAAATGGAAAAACTTTGTGGGAGCAGGGCCGACGACAGACAGATACTAACTCCTTTCAAACTTCCCATCCATTCCCTGAAAAGGACATAAGTCCTACAACAGGGTCCTCATACACACCAAACTCCTAAAAATCTCCATATTTCTCCCTACGAACTTACTCTCGATACTCGACTCACGCAAAGCTTAGTAAGTCGCAGACTGTCAACCAGGAAGCAACTTCTGAAGATGCCAACCGCTCGTGTTGGCGAAACGTCAAGTCAGCAAGACAATCGACGCCGGCCTAATAGCCCAAAAACCATTGATACAATAGACAATGGCCGCGAAAGCCTTTCACAGTTTATATACAGGATCGTTGGCCATTCTCTAGGCGCAGAGCTTTACCCACTCAAGTAGTTCGTCCACTCGTCCAATCCTTTTTCTAAAGACAGAGATTCGGCCACCAATGAGCGGTGTAAACGTCAGATGGAACCTCTAAAATATTTTAGCTAACCTCCACCGTAACTCCAAATCGGATTCCCTTCAGATGTTCATAGTTAGCCATAAAATCTTTAAGGTTTGTTACGGGTCCAAAACTATCCGCTTCCTCCTCAACATTTCTAACCTCTTCGATGTCATTCGATCCAGCATATCGTGCTAGTTGATTGATGTGTACCACCCAAAGTTTTAGGTGATTTATTCTAATGCGGTCATTTATTTTTTTATTACCTCGTATTGACCCTCCCACTATCTCTGCAGTTTGGAAGAAAATCTTTGTGAATAGATGAAAGTATTGGTTCCAGTCTTTCTTATGTTCTGACACATTATTTGAACCATGCCCATGCTTCTATTCATCCTCTCTACCCTTTGATCTGCCTGAGGATGCAATGTCTTTATTCTCGTTTTATTGGCTCCTATTAATCAGCAGACATCGGAATAGAGCCGATTTAAAGTTCCTCCCTTGGTCCGAGAGGATTTTTATAGGAACGCAAAAACGAGTGAAAAATTCTTTCATTAATACGTCAGCCACTGTTGATGCATCCTATGGTTTGAAATGGCATTGGCTTCGATCCATTTCGGAAAACAGTGCATAAAGATTATTTATTTCTACTATCCGTCTAGGGAAATGGACCGTTGATGTTGACAGCAACTCTTTCCACTGAACTACCGACATTAGGTATATTCTGTCATAGGTACTCTCTTTTTCGAGACTAGTCCATTTCAAGAAGTATACAACTCACATTTTTGCACCATCTTCGAATATCTTCTTTACAGTTGACCCAAAAGAATCGTTCTCATACCTTCAGAGTTTGGATTATCCTCCTTCTTGATGGTCCTTACACGGAGACCTCGAGATGTTTGGTTTGCCGTTCCTTGTTCCAAAGCAATATCTGGGGCTTGATCTAACATTTTCGATCTTGCCAATTTTAAAGCCTTCTAACGGTTGTCTCTATTTTTATTTCTTCTGGGAAATCATCAGCATCAGTAAGGTATGCAATCGCATAATACGAGCAATCTCTACTTCATATTCTAGAAGAGCTTAATTAGCACGCTGTACCCGATTTAGTAGTAACTTGTTTTAAATGGAAATCTTCATATCGATTATCTTGATCTTTTGGAATCACCCTTAAAATATCTGTGGCATAACCCGGAAAGCGGTTGTCAACTAAATGACTCTATGTTCCCAGGTCCACTGGACACAATAGATCTTATAGGTCGCAGGTGTATCTGTTACCCCTAACTACATACATACTCAGGTCCACTGGTTGGCCTTAGCTACTGCTTCAAACTGTCGGACATAAGTTGACCAAGAACTCTTACCACTGAGACTCGGTAATTTAAGTTTCATACATCGAATTTTTCTTTCACAAATTTTTCTTGTACGACGTCATTCTGGACAGATATTCCTCCTATTTCATTTTCTTGCAGGGATCTCGCAACATCAACTCAAAAGTTTTAGAAACCACTGTAATTTTTCTCTTCCATTTGCTTGGGAGTCACAGTAGGGTGTAGGGAATTTCTGTTACCCATTTTTCTGGCGCAACACCTCTTCCGAACTTCACATTAAAATCTGTTGAGTAACTACGTATATGAGTACATCCAATATTTTTTAATTAAATTTCATAGCATTCAGAAAAATAATATTATTATAGAAAAACCTATAAAATTTAAATTTGAAAGATTTCAAAATCACGAAAAAGTATATAAGACTCGCTTGCTTAAATTTAAAATCTGACATACAATACACATAACCAATTACCCAATAATAATTACCCTTCTAATAATAAGTTAGTCAATAATTATTAGGCAAAAATACTGTTCCGGATACAATAACAATACGAATCCTCAAACACCGAAAAAAATTACCGTTCACTTGGTTTTTTCGTTTGTCTTGTAAGTTACCAGATGTCGAAAAATCTAAGCACGGTATGTATTTTACATACAATTCCCAACCCACTTTGTTCAACATGCATATCATTAACGAAATTATAAGTTGACCCGTGTGTAATTTTTTTGGATTTTTAGGACGTTGACTTGTCACAGATCGAGGAATATTTACAAGAGTGTATCGAGGGGTCACTCCTCCTCTTTAATGTTCCACAACCGAATATTTAAGTACAACTTTAATAACTAATCCTGATAACCGCACTCTGGTGTTTTTAGGGCAATTTTAATTTATCAACGAAAAAAATGCACCTCTTTTAATAAACCATCAGAAAAAAATAAAACGATATTCAAGTTTAAGAAGGTTTCATATTAGGGTTAGAATAGTACAATAGAGAAATTAGAAAATGCTATACAAAACAATCTTTGTATTAAAATAGGACATCAAGTTTTTTAATGGTAATATAAAATTGGTAATTTAACATAGCCTCTATGTAAGAGTATTTTTAGGCAGAGCGAGGCTATGGCAGCTATTCACATGCTGCTAAAAAGGCTAGGCTCCTATAACCTTATTAAGGAGAAAAGAGCAAGCATAGCTATATGATAGGGTTAAGACGGATGAGTATACCTACCTCAAGGCAGGATAGTCCGCAGCTATAACTTTGCGAGAAACTTTCGAGTAGAATTAGTGAAAAGGGATTCATGAAACAATGGCCTTCACTTTAAGGGGGGTCAATCTGGTATACCGATGGCTCAAAGACTGAGAAAGGCACATGGTTATTGTGGATGTTTCACGATGAGGAAAAAACAACAAAAGTGATCCATCCTCGAAGTGTGTCAAAGAAAATAGTCGCAACTTTGGTGTTAAAATTTGGTCATGTGGCTTAATTGCTTTAGAAGATCAAAGAATGGTTACTTCCAATTGGTATATAAACGTTTGTTTATTCTACGTCAGAACAAGTGCTCACATTGTCCAAAAGACAATCGAGTTTTTAAAGCTTCACAACATCGAATTGTGAGACCATCCATCATATAGTTCCACCTAAGACCCAACGACTTCTTCACGTTCCCAAAGATCACGAATTCAATGCGTGGGCAGCGATTCCAGTCGCCAGAAGAATCCACCGATGGTTTTAAAACAACGATTTTGCAGGTGTCATCTGAAGACTGGAATAACTGTTTTACCAATTGGTTTGATCTTATGCAAAAATGGATCGATGTTGATGGGACTTATTTTGAAAAGCAATAAAGTGCTTTAAATCTATGTATTTTTTGTCTTCATGGCTATATGCAAAACTAAAAAGACAACCCTCGTATTTGATCAAAGTAAATTTTGGGACGGTATTATATAGATATCAAGTTTTGATATGAGCTTACATTAAGTTTACATATCTTATTCCATCTAAAAGTAGAAAGATTATGAATAAATAAACAAACGTCATTTAAAATTTCTAATCCTTTTAGAATTAATCAACGACATTTCGAACGAATTTTAAACGGCTGTTGCTATACATAGTGAATCTCTATCCATCATTCAAAATCAACACCCTGCTGCGCAAGTCGGTCAAGTTTTCAAATTAATTCTAAACTAAATATAAAAAGTTGAAACTTGTGTAGCTTAAATTAAGTAGGTTAATATGTATATTAGAAATAAAAAAAATAGTCAAGAATTATTTCTATAGAAGAACTGCAAGTTTTATTGTTTACTTTAAACACACAGTTTATTATGAGACACCTGAACGTCATATCAATTAAAAAAATAAACCAAATAAAAAGCAAAAATCGTTATCTAACCTATATTAGATTCCACCACACACAAACACAGCCATTATACCATTATATCTCACATATTCGAGAATTTTTTTGGCAAAAGATCTATCTAGGAATACAAAGCAGCTATAGCAGGTGAACAATATTTTCAGTAATCGGCAAAAATCAGCAGGTGGAAAAGTGGTGAAACGATTCCGAAACGATACGCAGCCGAAGATTCGCCTCTAGCTTCTATTACACGTTATTAGTAATGCTAAATGGTTTAATGATGGAGCATTTTCGGCATGTTTGGATCTTATATAAATCACACCCTATTAAATCGAACAGTGGCGGGTTTAGATTTTAAAAATATTAGAAAAAGTTATGGTGTCTTGAAGAGTGCACAAGAAACAATGATCAATACAATTGAAAGTACTTTTTTTAAAACGATGGATGCAGTCTGACCTAAAGTAACCGATAGTACTGTAGTTAGGCATATTGTACTTTTTCCAATGGATCATGTCACCCATTTTAGGATCTTGGTATTTTTTACTAGTTTGTACACGTCTAAGGGATGTTTGTAGATGCACTTTAAAATCTTCAAAAATTGACTGTCTCCTGAGATCCAGTGCCTCGCAATAGTACAGTAAGCGTTTAACTATTTCAGGTTTACGAAGTGTTTTAGCCCTTCTGGCACACGTCTGTTTCATAGACATTCTACACCGTGCTTGGTCAGAAATGTGTTCCCAGTGTTTGTTGTGTTTTCTACGGATCCAGGTTCTCATTCAGACCGTAGGTACTTTCTGGTATCCCTGGAGCTGGTTTTGAACACCAGAATGTTGTAGCTAATCCTTTTCTTGCAAGTATATCAGCTTATATTACTCTTGTTTGACACTGTGATGTTTCGCCAGAAAATCGAGTTCTACTCACTTGGCATGTGTGTATTGGTCTGGAGACCACTTTAAGTTTCTTGTAAGCTTCAATAGCCGATAGCCGCCCAACTATCTGTGCACATATTGATTCGCTTAGATTTGTAATCCCTTAAATTATTTTCTTTTGTGCATTGCAAGAATGCACATATTTCAATCTGAAGAGAAAAAACAAATAATAACGCTGTCACTGGATTCAAATAATAGCTATTGTAGTGTTGTACTTTTATTAAATCTAAAAGCATACAAGATTAGAATAAGGTAAGCAGGTTTTTGTTTTATTTTTAATATGAATTCAGCTGTCCCGTTTAGACAAGCAATATTGAGCCAAAAGTTTTTTTTCATTTTTGGAAATTTATTGCATATTTTAAAATTATTTCTGATTCGTCACTATATGGTTATTTTTACCATTGGTATGGCAATTTGTCCCTTTTTGAAATTGATTTAACGTAATTTTATCCTATTTTACTATTACTATTGACTACATCTTTAAGGAGTATATATTAATCTTTTATTTCTTGTAGCATAGAGGCTTTTTCTATTTTCTTGAGTTTGTATCAGTATTTTCTAGGTACCTCATATTTTTTTTGGCATTTTGCATTATTTTATTCTGTATTAATAATATTTTAAACTTCTACAAACTTTATAATCTCCAGAGATTCATTCGTCTTTTCCTAAGTTTTACTTTACTTTCTCACTAATTCATGAATGTTTTTAACAGAATTTTGTTAAAACTTTTTTCTTTTTACTTCATGATTTAATAATCTATTCGTACACAGATAAATCATTACCGTTTTGTACGAATTTGTTTATGCTAAGGTCGGTGGCTGTCTATCGACTAATTTCTAATTTACAACCTTAGTGATGAAGCCCTAGAAGACTAAAAAAGATACCTATCCTTGTTTAATTGATTAAATGCTAATGGACACTTGGAGCAGCTTAGGTATGTGCCTAATTATTTTTATACAAATTAAGAGTCAATAATTTACCCTTTTTTGAGAACTGTACTTTGAATGTTTGTGTCGTTTCTTGGTTGCTTTTTCTTTATTTGTTAATAGCTGACCCGACGAACTTCGTACCGCATAACAAGGTTTTCTTCAATTTTTTCGATCTTTCCTCTTCGTTTAAAAAAAGAGATTGTTTCTTAGTGCGGTGTTCGTTGTAACTCTAGATCTTTCTCATTGCGCTTACATGTAGCCACAATTGCTCTGGAAAATGCCTATAGGTTAAGAAGGGTTAAGTTTCTGAAACCGGTGATCTTACAGGACATCTTTGGAATCTAATGGTCAGACCTCCCAACCCATGAAGATGCCTATTCACATTATGTCTCCAAAACTAGATATCGAACTCACATTAAATGTTGGTATAAATGGGTGTGAGTTAACACTCACCTTACAAAAGGAACACTCACTTATTATAGTGATGGGTATAGGGGTTACAGGCTAGGCTCTCAATAGCCCTGGAAAAAACTCCAACGATCTTCCAAGTAGAGCTGTTTGCGATAGACTTTTGTGCTCAAAAGTGTATTAAAAAAGGCATCAATTCAGTCCGATTGCCAAGCTGATTTAAAGGCTTTATAATCTGCCACGTTCGAGGCCAAAACAGCTTGGAACTGCGAACACTCTTTTAAGCATAAACTGATTTTTGAAAGCGAGATTGCTCATAACTTAGCTCTACTTTTATTGCCCTGTACCTTTTTGTGGTATTTCTAAATGCCGCGTTATGAATAAAGTTCATAATTGGGAAAATGATTTCAGTGAAGCCTGCGGGAAAAACACTCCAGGTCAAAGACTAGTAAAAGGTTAATACGGGCTTCACTGCACAGCTCTAAATTACTCTTGAAGCTTTAAAAAATCTAAACTCAGAGTAATAGAAGGAATTTTCACAAGACACTGTCCACTGACGTACCATCTCAAAATTATCTCAAAATGCAGCAACATGGATGATCATGGAAAAAACTCAGTGCAGTATACTGGTAACATACTTCAGGCCAAAGACGGTCTTCACTGCGCTACCCTAAATTAGGTACTTACAGTAATCATAGGAATTCTTACTAAGATAGTATCTCTGTAAAATAAGCAAAGTGTACAGTGGAACATGCAGATGAAATGACTGAACATATTATTTGTAACTACAGAGTAATTTTTCGCAAACGCATAAATGTCTGCGACAGGTCTTCTTGGAGCCGGATCAGTCTAGACCTTATGGACTCATAATTAGAAGTAGGATATAGATGCAGCGTAGTAAGGTCACTTGTGCCTTATAAATCTATAACTACATAGAGACAATATAATTTTATGCTCTTATTCATCTATGTATTAGGTATAAATGTGGCAAATAGAAAAATATAATAGTTTCTAAGTAATAACACATAGAAATAAGTAATTTTAATATAATGATGTCGACGTTTGAATCGAATGCAGTCACGATAGGTTTTTGTTGGTAATTACAGAGACAGTCAACCATTATGGTGATTGCTGAATGCAGATTGCTGTAATAGTCTAATAATTGCATCGTACATATGAAAAAAAATTAATATGCATACACATAGTATAGACTGTCCTTAAAAAGTGTAATTCGTGCGCTCGAGTAAATTAGTTTTATTACATGAATTAGCGATTCTAACTGTCACTATACTATTTAATTTCTTCATTATATTTACATTATTTAATTGTGTTTTTAATAAAAATTAGTTTTTATAATTTGTATTTATTATCCCATTATATTAAATTGAACTCAATTTTACTCCTGATAAACAAGTTATTTATATTAATATGTGGTAAATATAGAACTATATAATTAGCAAAAACTCTAGGATATATTTGGCTATCATTGCAACTTCCCGATAAATTTAAAGACCAAAATTGAATTCTTTCTGCTATTTTGAGCTCCTCAAGCTAAAGGAGGTATTTTCTGTGCTGTTTCAATCTTCACCTTCCCCTTCTTCAAAAAAAAAAAAAAATAATAATAATAATAAAATGGAAATTTTTGAAAACAAAACAAAAAGAAAACAACTTTATTTTTGTCATAACTCGCTTTGTTTTAATGCTACGGTCTGTCAAAAACAATAAAATAAAATAAAGGCTAATTCAAGTACTTTAGTAAAGGTAATGTAACTTCCCATAAAATTCATATTTTTTAGGTTTTCTCCTGTTAAAACTTTTAATTTTGTTGTTTTACGAATAAGTAGCAACATTTAACAAGCTATTACTTCGTTTGTATTGAGCCTAAAGAGTTACCGTTTTTTATGTTTTTTAATGAGCTACAGATAGGGATAATTTAATTCGCGAATAACTCGAAAAGTATCAACAAAATATGCTTAGAATTAGTTCAATCTATCCATTTCCGGACCTATTACTAATTAAATATTTTTCCCCTCCAAAAAGGATTGAGATCCACCCCCTACGAAAAAGTAACCCCCGGTATAGGGTCAACTTTGAAGTACAGGGTAAATAGAACTTTCATACAAATTTTGCTTCGGAAAATTATGGGGGAAAATGCCCAATAACTGGTGTAAAAAGTTATAAGAGGGATACACACTCATGCATACTTACAGACCTAACATGATGGACATCACCGCTGGAATAGTCAGGATGGCTATTACTTCAAAACGTGGAGATCTGTTGAAAACTCGATTATCGAAAATTAGGATGAAACCAATAATAAACCTGATTTTTTAAATATTTTCAGTTCTTAACGCGCTAAGTTTAAAATTTTCAGTCTTTAACTTGAGAAGTTAAAAAAATAACTTAAAAAGAAAGAAGTGCTAAGTTTGTTAATAATAGAACTTATCTTTTAAATTTATTAGTGAAAATCAAGGACAGAACAAACTAAAACAGTATGGCAGATTTTATCAAAAGAATCTTCCGACGGAACCCACGAATCACCTCTTAAAAATATTAATAATAATAATTATATACCCATTCGTTCTTAGAAATAACTACACTTGACTCTCATCTATTCATTCATTCACGAATAGGTCTATTCTCCTAGAAAAACATTTTATTATGAAAAAAAATGTGACTGGTGTGGTCTCTTTTATCACAATAAAGTTGAAATTTCCGGTAAAGGCTATGACTGTAATTTAATAAAATGTCGCTGTATTTATCTATAAAAAAACATTAAACCTATATTATTATCCTTTTATGTGCTATTAGACAGCTTTCACATTACGATACGTATTTTTGATGATAACGTGGTGTTAAACAATTTGGTGTAAAAATTATAGGATACTAAAATAATAAAATTACTGACAAAGCGGTATAACCAGAGCTTTCATGTAGCAGGTACCAGAAATTTAATTTGGTAGTTATTATAGCTTCTAAAAACAATTAGTTTTTTTGTAGTTGTACCAAAATTATATTTTGAGAAATGTGAATTTTCTACCAGAATTTTTATTTTATCTAATTTATTGGAGACACATGTAGTAAAGTAGTAAAGGATTAAAAAACCTTTGATAACAAAATACGTAAATCTTTACACCAAACTAGAAGAAGTAAGACTGATAGACAAAACGTAGACTGTGCAAAAATCTTATGAAGAATACCCCTTCATGGGAAATGTAGTCTATCGAACAGAAAAGGTCGCACGGTGCCATATTCGGAGAATATGAGGAGTGGTTGATGGTTAAAATGCAATGTTAATTTTGAGGTACAGAATTCTTCTTTGGCTCTTTGCGTCAGATGTAGCCCAAGGGCTACTCCTGAGTCCTCTTTCTGCACCTTTTGTTCAGTTTGATGTACACAATTAATCTCTTAATTACTCAGAGTCACATGTAATCATGGTTTTCTTCAGTTACATGATCCGTTAATGTGGATCTTTATCCTATTTCTCTATTTTTAAATCTGATGGATAGAATTCTTCTCTCCATAGTTCTTCGGGTCACATGTAGCCTAAACGATTTTACTGTAGAGTTATGTCCGCTTTCTGTATTTGATATTAAATTTGTTGTATACAATTCATCTAGCAATCGTTCTTTAAGTCAGTATCCAATGGGATATTAGTAGCTCATGCGCTGTTACTGTGGGTCTTAGTCCTATTTTTGTTTCTGGTTTTAGATTTGATATACAAAATGCTTCTTTACTTGCCTCTTTGTAGTCGAGTTGCTGTTACTCTGGATCGTAGGTGTGTTTCTATATTTCATATAGTTTGATTTACAAAATTCTTCTCTCGATGACTGTTTGGATCCCCAGTAGCCATAGTTGTTTTCCAAATACTGACCAGAACGAAGATAACCTGCTTCACAAGTCTGAGGTTAGGACATCTATTGATTTATTGTTATTCCAGATAAACTAATGTTTTCCAATTTTGTGGTTTATTTTATTTTGTTGATATTTATTATTAAATTTTTCTCTTTCGCTTTGTTCATTATTTTTAATCGTCTTTATAGCTGTAGGTGGTACCTACTTTATCGGAAAACCTCCAATATGAAAGTTTTTTATCATCAACTACTCTGTCTCTTCTTTTATTTTTTATTTATTGTTGTTTGAAATATAATAACTTTTTATTATTATTTTATATTTATATTCAAATTGAACTTAAGAACATCACTGATTATAACATTTACTGATAATGCACAAACAGAGACACTATTCGATACCACATCTAAATTGAAACTAAATTATTGTTACTTCTCCTTAAAAAACGAAGTCATTATAATTTACCACATGGCTAAATGGCCCTTTCACAGTATTTATTAATTCTTCCAACTCCCCCTTCTAAAACTAAAGAGACAGTTAATAAAAAAACCTTATTTCCGGTGTGATTTGACAGCATTGGGGTGTTCCGGACATGAAACAGATGTACTTATTAGGTAGTACGTCTTCTTATCTTTATCAGAGATAAAGATAACAATAGCGACAAAGATGTCATCATATTTAAATTAGCCAAAACGAACATTATAAATTTTCGTTGGAGATCGTTGATTGTTAAGAAAGGACTTTGATGTTAATAAATTGGTAAATATTTGTTGAGATTATATTAAATATAATCTCAACAAATATTTACCAATTTATTAACACATACATTTATACAAACATATGTGTAACAACAAATTTTGTTGTTACACATATGTTTGTATAGAATTTATCCTTAATCTATACCTAAACGGAGAATACAGTCTGAACAATTACTCATCCTTGAAAATACAAAGTAAAAAGATAATCCTATGTAATTTTGTAAAGTAAGCACAAAAGTATCAAAGAAATAATAACAATATGTAATTGCTAAAGTATTCGAACAAGTATTGGATTATATTGTAACTTATGCTTAACTTCTTACAAAGCAACATAAACGTTCGTGCAAATAAAAAGAACGTAGTTTTGAAAACAATATATACCTAAGTATATGGTAGCTACTTAGGTAATATACAAGGTCTGTCGCAAAGTAAACAGGACTTTTAAGAAATATCCGATACTAGTAGCGCCATCTGTTATTGGGGCAAGCGTCTCATGGGTATATATTTCATTGATGTTTTGTCAAAAATTCATGACAATCAAACCACCTCTTGCATAGTTATTTCGCTCAAAGTGACAGTACCTTTTTAATATCGGTCGAAAAATGAGCATCAAACAAAGAGTCAAGTAGTGTGATATTTTTTTTCCAAATACCTCGCGGGCCCTTTGTTGTAAATAAATCAAATTCGAAACTTCATTTCAAATTTGCTAACATGCAATAATTTTTGTGCAAAAAAACTCACCAAAATAAGCTATCCTGCGCCTTCTGGACCTACCTGAAACAAAAAAAGAAAAAAATATTAGAATCTCTTTTCTCCTTTATAATTTCGCATCCAATTTGAACATTGAGCATTTGAGAGGCCACTTAATTAAGTTGGGAAATGAAAACCAACAAGTGGAAATAAACCAGCATTAAAGAAGATTTTTGTAAAACTTGCCAAAAAGTAGATGAAGTAATTAAAAGAAAATATGAAGACATTAAACGAGTAGACAATTGGTGAGGAAAAATCTGCAGACTCTTCTAAAAGTCTTACAGCAGGGTGAGTGATAGAAAGATACTGAAGAACCCAAAGACACTTTTAGAAATAATTCTCAGAAAACGGTGTGTAGTAGAAAAGTACTAAGATGTTAAATAAGCAAGTGTAGAAATTGAAAACTTTACAAGAAGCAGATAAAAAGGTTAAAAATACCTACAAAAATACTGAAGAAAACAGTAAATTTTAACGAAGACTCAAAACACACTTCTAAAAGTCTAATAATAATGTGAGTGATAAAACTGATAAAACAGAATTAAAGAAGATTTGTAAGACTCGCCAAAAAGCAGATGAATTAGCTAAGAGAAACTATAAAGACATTATACGTCTAGACAGTTGATGAAGATGCAACTACATACCTACTCTTTTAGGAGTCTCGTCAACAACTGGATGAGTGACAGAAAGATAGTGAAATGTTAAAAGAGCAAATGCACATAGTCATTGAATACGACTTTGGAGACTTTGCATAAAGTTGATAAAGAAGTTAAGAATACGTTTGAAGACACTGAAAGTCATGAAACTTAAAAATGTCCTCAGTAACACTAACATTCCCATCAATCTAAAAACCAAGGTTTTTAATTCTTGCATCATCTCAGTGGCTTTGGTCTGGACACAACTACGATGACTATAAAAGCCGCCAACAAACTTGGAATCACAAAGCGCGCAATAGAAAAGAATAACTTTGAAAGATTACGCAAAGTTGAAGACAGAATACAATGCGCCGCTCACTTGATATTGAACTGTATAGGACATTTTGCCAGACCAGAGGATGCAAGATGGACCAAACACATTTTGAAGTGGAGACCTAGATAGCATGAAAGAAGTGTGGATTGACCTCCCAAAAGATGGTTGGATAATATCAACAAATGGTATCGGAAAGCAAAAGACGCGACAGAATGAAAACATCAAGGAGATGTTTACGTCCAAGATTGGACAGTTAAGGGCTGCTGAAAGAAAGAAGAAAAATAATTTTGATAAATTACCTATTTTCTCCTCCCTTATGCTGGCTCCTCCATAACCATAATATCTAGTTTTCTCCATAGTTTCCATTCGCGTACACTTCCCGAATTTTCCCGGTTTACGTTCACGTTATAGTATTTTGTTTTCACCTTTAACGTCATCTTAATAACCGTGATAAGGCAATATTCGACATTGGATTTTCACATCCAAACTGACGGTAATAAATGTGTTTGATTAATAAATAATTGTAACAAACAAGTAATGATACATGCCTATCATACTATTTGATTCTGTTATTCTATCTACATATCCTTATTGGATCACGAATTTATAATGAAAACACTTAAATGATACCTAATAAAAGCCACTCCTTGCTCATCGCTAACTTAATTACAGTGATATACCTACAAAAATACATTTGTCTTTTTCAATGGTTTATAGATATGATATTAATCAATACACCTGATAAATGGGCAAACGTTAAAGTTATATAGTTGAAAAACATCGGTGTTCAATCATGTGTCAATAAACAATAGTATCTATACGAAATATATGTATAAATTTTTTTATGAATATCATCTATCAATAATCGTTCATTATAAAAAATAAATAGGTTTTTTAATGTAAAAAGGTACACAATCCAAAACGGAATTTTCAACGAAGTTATCTTAGTTTTATCCAATATCTAACTAATGTTAACTAAATGCAAAATGTCATAAAAGGTAACAATGTAAAAGTTTTTTTGTTGATCCCCTACCCGAAAATACGCACTTTCTGGCAGCTCTTCGCTCCAGAAAATCCAACTTTTATGGCTTGCTTGAATTACAGATGTTCTTGATCCCCTACCCGAAAATTCCCACTTGTCTGGCAGCTCTTCGCTCCAGAAAGTCCAACTTTTATGGCTTGCTTGAATTACAGCGCGCTCTGGCGGACTGTGTTCGGATGGAGATCAAGAAAAATAGTATACAACCCACGGCCAAAAAGTTAGATGCTCTATCTCGTGGAATATAGATGCCTCGACTTCGCCTCGGCATCTATATTCCACACGCCAGAAAATCCAACTTTCTGGCCTTGGGTCGTAATATCCTATTTTTTAAACCGGCCAGAAATTAGTACTTTCCGGTTTATTATTATGTCAGAAAATCTCATTTTATCGGACAAGGCCAGAAAATAAAAATGAGTCCGGTAAAAGCTTTAAACGGACTATCACAATAATTTTCTGGCCCGACAAAATGAGATTTTGTGACACAAAAATAAACTGGAAATTACTAAGTTCTGGCCGGTTAAAAAAAAACATTGTAAGTAATACGTTCCAAAAGTGCTTTTACTGGACTCGCAGGCTTGCAGGGCTCCAGAAAGTCCAACTTTTATGGCTTGCTTGAATTACAGCGCGCTCTGGCGGACTGTGTTCAGATGAAGATCAAGAAAAATAGTATACAACCGATGGCCAAAAAGTTAGATGCTCTAACTCGTGGAATATAGATGCCTCGACTTCGCCTCGGCATTTTTATTCCACGCGCCAGAAAATCTACCTTTCTGGCCTAGGGTCGTGATATACTTTTTTTTAAACCGGCCAGAAATGAGTACTTTCCGGTTTATTATTATTATGTTAGAAAATCTCATTTTGTTGGACAAGGC
The DNA here is from genome assembly GCA_964028335.1 of Altica lythri. NCBI lineage: Eukaryota > Metazoa > Arthropoda > Insecta > Coleoptera > Chrysomelidae > Altica > Altica lythri. The sequence goes on along the minus strand of OZ034808.1, from coordinate 15,352,753 downwards.
CAGAAAATAAAAATGAGTCTGGTAAAAGCTTTAAACGGACTATCACAATAATTTTCTGGCCCGACAAAATGAGATTTTCTGACCCAAAAATAAACTGGAAATTACTAAATTCTGGCCGGTTAAAAAAAAACATTGTACGTAATACGTTCCAAAAGTGCTTTTACTGGACTCGCAGGCTTGCAGGGCTCCAGAAAGTCCAACTTTTATGGCTTGCTTGAATTACAGCGCGCTCTGGCGGACTGTGTTCAGATGAAGATCAAGAAAAATAGTATACAACCCATGGCCAAAAAGTTAGATGCTCTAACTCGTGGAATATAGATGCCTCGACTTCGCCTCGGCATCTTTATTCCACGCGCCAGAAAATCCACCTTTCTGGCCTAGGGTCGTGATATACTTTTTTTTAAACCGGCCAGAAATGAGTACTTTCCGGTTTATTATTATTATGTTAGAAAATCTCATTTTGTTGGACAAGGCCAGAAAATAAAAATGAGTCCGGTAAAGCTTTTACCAGATTATCGCAATAATTTTCTGGCCTGGTCCGACAAAATTAGATTTTCTGGCCGGTTAAAAAAAAACATTGTACGTAATACGTTCCAAAAGTGCTTTTACTGGACTCGCAGGCTTGCAGGGCTCCAGAAAGTCCAACTTTTATGGCTTGCTTGAATTACAGTGCGCTCTGGTGGACTGTGTTCGGATGGAGATCAAGAAAAATAGTATACAACCCAAGGCCAAAAAGTTAGATGCTCTAACTCGTGGAATATAGATGTCTCGACTTCGCCTCGGCATCTATATTCCACGCGCCAGAAAATCCAACTTTCTGGCCTAGGGTCGTAATATACTATTTTTTAAACCAGCCAGAAATTAGTACTTTCCGGTTTATTATTATGTCAGAAAATCTCATTTTGTCGGACAAGGCCAGAAAATAAAAATGAGTTCGGTAAAATCATTGACCGGATTATCGCAATAATTTTCTGGCCCGGTCCGACAAAAGGAGATTTTCTGACCCAAAAATAAACTGGAAATTACTAAATTCTGGCCGGCTTAAAAAAAATATTGTACGTAATACGTACCAAAAGTGCTTTTACTGGACTCGCAGGCTTGCAGGACTCGCCTGCGGCTCGCCCTGCAATTGCCCACTCGTCCAGTAAAAGACCACTTTCGGGACTTGTTACGTAAACTACAATAATTTGCTCAAAAATTTGCTAGTAATCTAACAAATTTTAATTTTTTTATCTAGTCAAATATCTTGTATAACACAATGGGAACGTATTATGCTTATAATTATAGATTATTTTAATAAACCAAAACTCAATTAAATCCTCAAATTCTTAAACAAAAATAGTTAATGATTAAAAACATTAAAATTAACTGTGTGTGCAAAAAACTCCACATAAAAATAATGAGTGCTAATAACATTATACAGGAAAGGAAGCGATTTAACGATGTTACTAAAAGATATTCAACTAATATAATACAGACAATTAAACACCCCACTTATATACGAAGAGATCTGATTAAATATTTTGATACCAACTACTTGAGAATGCTAATAGAAACAATTGGACAGTGTGTTCCGACATGCAGGTATACCAGGGGGAGATTGTATCTAATTTAAAAATCTTAAATATTAATTGTAACGTTTAATAAAAATTCTACTAATTAGTGAATCATTTATATTAATGTCGTTAAAGGAAATAAAAAAAAATGTCATAAATAAGATATAAACCAATTGTTTTTTTAATATTTCTTAATTGTTTTTTCATATTTTTCCATGAAAAAAGTAAAAGAAAAGAAAAAGAAAACTATACGAATATGTTATATTAGAAAAGAAGCTAACAGAAAACTTAAAATGTGTTAATGAATCAGTAGGAATAACTAAAAAGACATGGGCAGCACAAATAGTGGAAATCAAAAACAGAGTCTTGAAGACAACGAAACGCTGGAAACAAACAATATACTATAATAGGTGAGGCAATGAAGTCAAAAAAAGGCCAAACCCCACCAATTTTTTGCGGTAAGTTAGATTAATACGGTTCTTGTTGCATTTGATTCGTAAAAGCGTCAGGAAAACATGTAAAAATGGAAAATGCAATTGCTTATACAATAATGCATTATAAAAAGTGCATCTCGAAATATTTCAATCATACTACTCAGTGGTTTTTGAGGTATCTCAACCCCAATATCATGACAACGACGGTTACCAGAGCACCTGGTGCCCAGGTTGTACCTCGTCTACTGGAGTTTTATAAAAATTCAATACAATTCAGCCCAAATTCATTTCCTGTGAGTTTTCGGGGTTGCTGAACACGAATATCATGACTGCGACGCTCACCGAAGCACCTGGGTGTCCAATGTGATCCTCGTCTATTGAAGTTTTATGAAAATTCTATACAATGCAGTCTAAACTCCGGGTGTTTTTGGGGTCGCTGAACACAAATATCACTATGGCGGTGGTCACCAAGGCACCTGGTGACCAGAGTTGACATCGTCTTCTGTAGTTTGACAGAAATTCGATACAAAATCAACTCAACCTCGTTACTCGGAAATTTTGGGGTTGCTGAATACGAATATCAGTTTAATAGAAATTTAATACAAAATCATCACAAACTGTTTAATGGATCCACTAATTCATTTGTAGTCTCAATAATATTTTGCTTTTAAACATCTTTGAAGTACCCACATTAAGCTTTAGCATCTTCAGGTGCAGAACTGACGACCCCATAAAGAACAAAATGGCTTGAAACCCACAAATTTGTCTTGGAAAATTGGAGTACTAACTTTGTTTCCCATAAAAATGACACAATTACCTGGTCCACCAAGTATCATTAAATTTAACATTTTGCATGTAGAAAATTTTATGTGCAGTGTCGCATGCAAAAATTTGGCAGACATTAATTCTCAAATAACAAAAGTACTGTGTAAAAGAAGATTAATCGAATGGCGCTACCCTGAAAACCACAGTAGACGAGGTTCATCTTGGGCACCAGGTGCATCGGTGGCCGTTGCAGTCGTGATATTTGTATTCAGCGAACTCAAAAAATGTACCTATTATTCTATAAGGAAAATGAATTTTCCATTTTTACATAACAATTTTTGTTCACAAATTTCCTGATGCCTCTTAAAGATCGAATGCAACAAAAATCATATAAATCCATCTTACTGCAAAACATTTGGAGGTTTTTTTTAGCCGTTGTCTCGTCTATATTAAAAGTCTAAGATCTAGAAGCCGAAATTTCGCCGTCATCTGTAATATGAGATTTCTTCTTTGCAACATGTTCATTTAATGCTGGTATTTCTGCAGACTAGTGTATAAAGGCGGTAGCTATAAGGGGTGAGAGTTGACCAATTTTTCGGGAAATTTTCGTCATCGATAATATGAATGAAAATTTTCCTAGTCGAAGGTTTTTATACAACAATTCGAAATCCCGCCGGGCGGACACATGAGTGGATACAAGGGAAGTGGCAGACAAGGGTAAAGAGGGCCAAAATTTGGGCAAAAACTCGGCATCGATAATATGTCCGCTATTTCTACCACTTAATTTTGTACTTTTAAAAAGCCTAAATTCGAAAAGACAGCCGGATGGATACAAAGGAGGTATCGGACAAGAGTGAAGTGGGCCAAAATTTGGGCAAAAAATTCTTATCGATAATATGTCTGCCATTTTAACCATTAAGGAGCCTAAATCCAAAATTGCGGATGACGATAATGTGGATGAAATTTTTTCCATTGTTTAAAAAACAATTCGAAATCCCGACTAGCGGATACATGAGTGGATACAAAGAAGATAGCGGAAAATGGTAAACAGGGCCAAAATTTGGACAAAAAATTGTCATCGATATGTCCGCCATTTGTACCAATTAATTTGGACTTTTGAAGAGCCTAAATCAGAAATGGCAGACAGCTGGGTGGATACAAAGAAGGTGGTAAACAAGGGTGAAGAGGACCATAATTTGAACAGAACACCCTCATCGATATTATGTCCGCCATTTCTACCACGTAATATGGAATCCTTGAGGAGCCTAAATCCGAAATGGCGGATGACGACAATTTCCCGAAAAATTGGTAACTTTTACCCCTTATTGCTAACACCTGCATCCACTAGGGTGTCCGCCAGAGCGGGAATGTAAATACATGTATTGAATGAACATATTGCAAAGGAGGAAGGTGATATCACGGATAAAGGCGAAATATCGAGTCTTTACTTAAGGTATAGTTTTAATTATTTTTTAAGAATCTATAAATTGCACTACAACTTTAGGTTTACTTTAGCTATTTCAATCGAAATTTAATTGAAAATTTGACTAAATGGTGGTGTTGACTAGAAAGTAAATAAATATGAAAAATGGAAAACTAAAAGTCTGGCATATGAATACATTCAGCAAAATCGACCCACAATTCTATTATTAATAAAACCTCCCACTGAAACGGCAGCTAACTGCCTGCCTACTTATTCAAATTGATTTTTGATTATAACCCTCCTTCATATTAATATTGATAACCTCCATTTTGTGATCCAGACCAATTATATTTTAGGTTGTAATTTCCTAAGGAAAAATAATTTTCCATGCCATCGAAAATTATACGGTTTCCTGTTTATGTAATTTATTTCGAAGAGCAGCCATATATAAGTTACTTTTTCCTATTTCTTTTAGATAATTATTCGGTAGAAAAAAAGTTCGGTAAGATAATTTTAAGTTAGTCATATTTTTAACATAGTTAAACGAAGTTACCGTAAATTCGTTTATTATTTATAAAACGTTTTACGTAAATTCTTCTAAAGCAACTATTAGTAAAACTTTGAAATTGTATTTCGATAATTAGTTTAATCGTAATATAGAGTATTTATTAAACGAAAAAAGAAATTTGGAACTGAGTGAATTTATTTAATTTTTTTTTTTTGTAATGAGTGCTTATTTACTTTGCAAGAAATGGGTATCAAGGATTTTCTTTAAATATTTAACAGTTTTATACCGACGTTAGGAAAAATCTTGTTTTATGAAATGTTAAAAAATTTGTTGATTCCAAAACTTTCTACTCTTTTAAACTTTGATGTCATTACAACCGAGAGAAGTGAAGCATAGATATTGGAAAAATACAAAGAAATTAAAATCTATCAAATTTTGTTTCAGTAAAAATTTAAAAATATTAAATGAGTGGACAGCAGTATGATTTCCTCTTTGGTGATTGTTTTCTTCTGTTAACTGGGACTTTTTTCACGAATTTTTTATCCAACTGATTCAAAAGGTTGCAATAATATTAAAATTGTTTTTCATCACTCCGTGCGGAAAGCACCGCTTTCGACCATGCAGGACCGTGCGGAAAGCAATGCTTCCTTCAACGTTACGAAATATAAAACTTTTCATTACTCCGTGCGGAAAGCACTGCTTTCGACCATGCAGGACCGTGCGGAAAGCATTGAATGACCGAAACAGAGTTAATAAGTGTGTCCCAATCAAAAATAAATGAGATAGAAAGTGAATTAAGAGAAATTGAGGATGAATTTTTTAATAGCTTTGCATCTGATAACGCGGTAGTAAATGCACCACGATATAATCAATCAAACGTTTCATTACTAAATAAAGAATTAGTTCATTCTCAATTATTTTTTTATTTCAGAAATAAGTCGCATCCACCAAAGGGTGATTAGCGACGGTGCAAATATAAAAACTAAATCATAACTATAATTATAACTACAATTTATTCCTAACACTGTGGTAATGTCATTTGAAATTTTATATTTAATACGATGGCTGTTATATAGAGGACATTCAATCAAAAAGTGACTCACAGTTTGTATAACACCACAGACTTCACATAGAGGGCGATCACTGTTACACAAAAGATGGGAATGAGTCAGGCTGGTGTGACCCAACCGTAGACGAGTAAGGACAGTCTGTACTTTTCTTATGTTAGTAACAGGTTTCCAAGGCATCACGTTACGTTTAATAGCCCGTAATTTGCACTGAGAACTTTCCCATAGTTCACCCCACTTAGACACAATTTTACTTTTAAAGTAACATTTGAGATCACCTGGTACACTCCCGACAACTAGCTCAGAATGAGCACTCGTTACAGCGATACGCGCACAATGATCAGCTAGTTCATTCCCATCAATGCCTATGTGTGATGGTATCCAGATGATGCTGATAGTCCTAGAATGTTGCTGAGCCTGTAGTAGTTCAAACTTGATCATTTCTGAGATGGGATTTTGAGGATATACTTGTTTAATTATTTCGATAGAACTTAAGGAATCGGTAAGTATAAGAGTATAGGGAGAATTAGATGAGTTAACATAGTGAATAGCTTTGTATAAGGCATACAATTCTGCAGAGAAAACACTGGAACATTCAGGAAGTTTGAACTTATAGGTGGCTGAGGGAGTAACTACAGCAGCACCTACCCCTATATCGCTCTTAGATGCATCTGTGAAAAACTTCTAGTAGTGAGGGTAGTTGTTGTTTATTATAGATGCTAGGGTAGATTTTATGATGGAAGGATGGGTATGATTTTTATCGAATTTTCTTAGATCGGTGTTCATTTGGGGTATATTTATAGTCCAAGGAGGGGGGTGATCACGATCTAAAAACATAATCGCAGGGAATTCAATGTCTAGGTGATGTAGATATTGTCGAATTCTTTCATAATACGGTTTAGCTAATCTTGGTTTGTTATCAAAGTGATTTAAGTATCTATGGGTAAAAGTGTTGTTATAAAGGGGCTTGGCTTTATTAGAAGCTACGGATACTGCATGTGATAGGCTTAGAAACATACGTCGCGCATATAGAGAGGGTTCACCAGCTTCCGCATACATGCTTTCAATAGGAGACGTGCGAAAAGCACCAAGTGCGATGCGCAGCCCAGCATTATGGATGGAATCCAAAGGCTTCAATGTTGATTTTGAAGCGGAGGCATAAGCAATAGCCCCGTAATCCATCTTAGACCTGATTAATGTTCTGTAGATAGTCATCAATGAGAAATAGTCAGAATCCCAATCTCGGTTTGCTAAAGTTTTCATGAGATTCAGTTTTTTACTGCAGGAGAGTACAAGTTGTTGAATATGCTCCTTCCAAGATAATTTACGATCAAACCAAATTCTCAATTATTATCTAATATACTTAAGTTAAATAAAAAAAATATGTCTAAAGAATTAAGCAACTGTTCAAATATTACATTTAACGTATTTAACAAAGATTCATAACTACACATAATATTGTAGTAAAAATTTTTGCTTTATTGAGGGGATCCGCCTCCCCCAACCCTCCTTCAGCGCCTTCGCGGTGCAGGCGGATCAGACCTAATACTACTTTTATTATCTTGTTTCCTTTTATTTTAGACAAGTTCAAGAGCTTTCCTCACGGAGTGATAAAAAATAGAATACGCAACTCGTGCGGTGCGCAGGTAATCCTATCACTCGTGATAGGATTACCTGCTTTCCGCACTTGTTACGTAATGTACTATTTTTTACCTTCCAAAAACTGACGCCATAACCTTTTTTGCCGATCGTTCTGACTTCACCTGTTTTGGAGCTAAACAACCATCTTCAATTCACTGTAAACGTTCTTGTTTTAGTTTAGGATAATGATGGTAGATCCAAGTCTCATCCATAGTTATTCTGCTTAAAACGCCCCAAATTACGCAGAGAAATATGTTTTGATTCAGTTTTTGGCACTAACTTTCCGAACAAATTTTTCATATGTAATTTTTCCTGTAAAATATGAAGTACTCGTTCATGTGAGATGCCTATGGTATCAGCAATTTCACGCTTAATCAAACTTGGATCTTTACAAACAATATCATAGACTTGCTCAATGATTTCAGGTGTTGTTGCACTTTTTGGACATCCACTACTTGGTTTATCTTCGACGCTTGTATGACCACGTTTAAACTCTAAAACCCATCGATGCACATTTGGAAATGAAGGAGCAGAATCCTTTAAAACTTTTTCCATTTTTGTATAAATTTCTGAAGGACAAACATTCTTGAATCAAATTATTGCGATTGATGAAACTTGGGTTAGAGACCCAAGAGTTGAAATCGCAGTTCAACGAGTGAAGAAGTGCATCTTCCCCAAGACCAAAAAAATGTCGGCCAGCACAATCAAAGGTCAAACAAATGATGATCTTTGCCTAGAATAACCAAGAAATCATCAAGACAGACATGGTTCCTTTTGGAAAAAGTGTCACAGGACTTTATTATCGTGATTTCCTGCAAATCTGCGTAGAAAAATGCACAAAAATCGACCTCAGTTGCTCAACACTGTACTACTAATTCTCCGTGACAATATTGTAAATGTCGTAACCGAATAGCTACGTGAATGTGGCTGGGAGGAATTACCTCATCCTCCCTACAGCCCGGAAATGAATCCACCAGACTTCGACTTACTTATTCTTAAAGTTGAAACAACCTTGGAAGTCGTCTCTTATTTCTGGAAGAGCTTTCTGCTGCTGTTACCCAAGTTATCCGACAGATAAACAAAGTTGGCTTACTGGATGGAATTAAGAAGCTTTCTACACGTTAAAACACGGTAATTGCAAAGCAGTAAGACTATTTCAAAGGACTGTAAAGAGATATTATAAAAAACAAATAAACATGTGAGTAAATAAAACACAATGTCCATTATTTATGAAATAACCCTCGTATATCCCATGTAACGTTTTATACTATCGCACTTTCTACCTTCACTCCGTCTGTCAAAAGGTCCTATAAGCATAAGTTTAAAAAAATTAATCTGATAGAAAAATATTTGAATAATCTTATTTTCTCCATTTATCTTCTTTTTACTTCGACCTATTTCAAAAGCACAGCTATGCAGAGAACCACTATTTCACTCGTTATATTTGTCAGAATTTAAATTTTCAGTGTACAAAAAAGCTACGATCTGCCAACAAATTTGTTCGCAATTACTACGAGAATGCATACAAAGTTGCCGATCTAAGTCGGTTAAGCATACCTCAATTTATTAAAGTAGCCTTTATCAGGCAATTCATATTTATTTCGAGTGACCACCGCTGCTTGGATGCCCAAAGAAGATAGGGTTATTAATTTTCGTTAACATTATTCCTTTTAAACCAGTACTGGATTAGAAACTTTTAAATTATTTACACTAATTAGGTATGGATACAAAATTGATTTTATATACTAGCTAAAGTTTAAGATGATATAATTATATTATTTGAGGTATATTGCTGAAGTTAAATACGTTATCTCAAAAATACTTTTTGCAATAAGTAAATACAAAAAATAATTTTTTTATGTATAGAAACCAAAAACAATTATTGCGTACATCTTCACTCCAACAGTTTTCAACGTATTAGAGAAAATTAATAAATGACATATTCATCCTTTCAATTTATCCTTGGTCCTATAGTAAAATTATCCATCCATCTTATTAAGTTAATTGAAAAAATCTAGTAAAAAGAATTTTTCTTATTAAACCCGTTACTGCTAGAGGATGACAAGCCAACATATTTACCACCCTGTTAAAAAGTATGGACCTGAATTCTTCGGATAAACCGCTTCTGATTTTCTGACAGCTTCTGCTGCTGATGGTACTTGTAGCAGGTTCTTCGATCTCAGTGCCGCTGGCACTATTTTACTTATTATGTACCAGTAATGGGAGCATTTCATCAACTTTTTGACCACCAGCTGTGACTATGTTTCTAGTAATATTAGCTTTATTTATGTCGCTTTTTAGTTTTTATTAATAAAACCGTAGAAAGACAATGTACAGAATAAATTTGTTGGTAAAATCTTCAGAAAAAATATAAATATGGAGGAAAGTTGAACTAAGAAAGTTTGCAGGAATAAATATTAAAGATCTCTAAAACAATTAATTTACAGAATTAAAGACTATATATTGAGATGATATGAGATAATATGCTATAATTAACAAAATAAATTAAATAAAGTTATGATTAAATTAATAAAACGAGGATATTCTTGATCCCAGAGTAGAATGCAAGGTATTAGAGTTTGTATAAATTTGTTCAGTTTTCTTCAGTATTTTAAATTTTTTTGTTTTTTTTTTCTTGTTTCCTAAAAAAGGGAAATCAAAATAAGAAAATAGAATATAAAAGTAGATTCTTAAAATATATCTATTTTAAGAAGTGCATATAATTGTTTGTTATATTGTAAATTAATAAAACAAGAAAATTGATTGTGAAAACATCAATACTAAAGATACATAATTTCAAATAAAGAATAATTTAAATTATGAACCAAATTAAAAATTACTTACGTTTAAAATAATCAATATTGGAGTTTCAAAGCCAAAATATTTGTTTTTATTGATTTAATTTTGAAGAAAATGAAAAATTCTGAAATTTAAAAGTATTTTAGATTATAGTTAAATAAATATGAAATTGTAAATTCAGTTGAATGTAATAGAATTTTAGTATGTATAATCAAAAATCAAGTATTTGAATTTGTAATTTATGTGACATGTTATCAAGTAGGGTGAAACCAGATAGGTATGTTGTTTAAGATTGTTATAATTGTTCAATTGTCAGTTTGTTGATTCTTTGAAGATTTTCTTGTTTTTTGTCTTTTGAAGAAGTATGTGGTATTAAATTTGTTCCTGTTTGAATTTTCAGTTTTTTTTTTGAAAATATTCAGAAAAAAAAGGTTTCATTGTAATAAAAGTATTAATAAAACTAAGAAGAAGTTATGGAATATATTTGGTAAGCAGAGAATTTGATTTGTAATTAAAAATAAAATCGACAACAGCAAAAGCAGAGCAGTAGATTGTATGAGACATACTTTAATCGAATTTAGAAGAGTATATTAGCAGTCAGTAGATAAGAAGTACTAGGATTTACTTACCAGTGTAGCAGTTAACAGAATTAGCAAATAATCCAGAGGTTTTAACGAGTTTTATGGTTGGAGATTTTCATATTTGGACTTGGATTGGAGACAGCTGAGGGGTGACAAAGCACTTCAATAAAACGGTATCAATTTTCCTTTTAAAAATAAAGAACTTTGTGTGTTTTACTTTTTATAGTTAATGAACATTTTTCACTGTTACACTGAACACTTTTTCATTAGCATATAAGATAATTTTCATTGTTTCAAGTTATAATAGTTACATGATTTTTCATTTTCATTTGACTAAATAAGTATAGCTTTGAAATTACAGTTAATCATTCAACCGTTTAAAGTGAAGTTAGGTTATAGAGTTTCTTCTTTTTCCAAAATCTCAACAATATAACATCATTTGGTACATTAGCGTAATAAATTTATATTCTACATACAAAAGTATATAATTAATCTAATCAAACATTGAATTCTGCCCTGAGAGAGGAGTGATTGTCGGGTAAATAAAAAATAAATTCATAATATTTAAAATCTTAAAAATCAATTTGCCTTTACAATAATTTTCAAAATTTATAAATTTAAAGGTATATTTTCATTATAGGATATTAACGAGTAGGAATGGTAACCGCAGACATGCATGTTTCTGGCTCATTAGCCGTCATCAGTGCGGCATAACCAAGTAGGGTATTGCACTTGGCTAGCAAAAGTGTTGGGTACTTGGGAGCAAAGGATGTTGGGGAAACATGTGCAAAGAAACATAAAAACACAAAAACAACGAAAGCTCACACAGGAGTCCATTTTTGGAGTGAAGATGGAGCCACTTGCAACTGATTATCAGTTTCGCAATTTGAAATCTATAGATATCGTTCAATTTATAGCAGGGATGTCTCTTCATTAGTGACTGGAGAGACATAGCCTATACTACACTGACGAGCTCAAATGAGAGCGAAACACGTGTCTGTAGTTGGTTTTGCCCATAAGAAAGTACATAAAGAAATTCAACTACAAATTACCATTAAAAACCGCCTTAATCTAAAAAGTTATTAAATCAAATCTTAGACCATTATTATCTACATCTGCAGCAAATATCTATTTATTTTATCATTTCAATAAAAATATTCCCTAAAGTATTTCTTTTTTACTTTTTGTGATATAAAAATAAGATTCTAAAAATTTGATCTTTTAAAAAAGTTGTTAAAGATCATTTAATTTTTTTCTTTAGAAATCGCATCAGTTTTGATTTTTTGGCTATTACCAAATTCAATTAACAAAATATGTAGAAAAGCCTAAAAGCCCCTATAATTTATAGCTATAGTAACTTTTTAAAGAGCATTTAAAAAATAGTGGTTGTATAAAGTATATACTTCCAAACTCATAAACAAGTAATAATGGTGTCGTGGGACACCAGGTAGGAACTAAGTTCCTTCGGCTAATGTAGAATAATCGACACTACTCGCTTGTGTATACGACTGTAGCACCTGCGCACGTATCATTTAACGGTTTTATTCCATAGACTTTTTGTTACGATTTTACTATTACTTTTTTTTTCAGTTCGGTCGCGCAGCAAAATCCCTATCTCCTCCAAGCCTTGGATTATACTACGTTATAGATTAATAATTACATTTCTTTTGGTTGTACATATTTTCATAATTTTGTACTTTTCGTCTGGGCAGCTTATATATCAATAAATTCTCTAAAGATATAATTTTTATAATGATAATGATCGGAATAAGATAATTGAATTAATTTTATTTAAAGTCAAAATAATATTAATAGTTTTTTGTTTAACACTGGAAAAAAACTAAAAAAAAAATTACCATCCCGCCTATTCGATCCTCCAACGATATCCAATCGTAAAGAGCTTTCATATGCTAGTCAAATTATTTTTATGTATTTACTGCATAAATTTTGATCATATTAATAATAATAATTTATTATAAATTTTGAGATTAACATTAGTAACAGGTGTATATAATCCAATTAAATAAAATATTACAACATAATTTACACATTTTACATTTAAAAACCAATGATTTTCATTAATTTATAGGACATCACAAAAGTTAACATCGTTGGATATTTCTATATTGTTTACAATGTTTATATTATATTATTAAACGTACCTACCTTTCGTTAGGAGATTCTGTAATGAGAAGATCATCTTTTGCTTGATTCATTATAACTATTATATTTTTTGTAAACACTTTCAAGAATGTTTCGGTGACAGTTAAATATTATATCATAACTGTCAACATTATGTCTATCGTATACTGAAAACTGAGTAGAGGCTAGCGTTTTGTGGAGGCTAGCGGTAACCTGCCTACTAGATATAGTAGCACTATTACAAGCGTTACGGTTTTTACTATTACATTTTTTTCAGTTCGGTCACGCAGCAAAATCCCTATCTTATCCAAGCCTGCCGTAAGGAACATAGTTCCAACAATCTCTTGTCGCTTTTTCTTTAACAGAAATAATCTTAGATACTTTTAGTTCTCATTAGACTTTCCTAAATACTTCTGGTTCCTGGGCCCATAACCTGAAGAGTCCTGCACAGCTGAGTATTTTATTAATGATTTATTAAAAGAAAGTAAAATACTTGAGCGAAAGACAAAATTATGTAGAATTGGATTGATTTAGCCGATATATGGTGTAGATCCATAATATATATTATATTTACGCCTGAAGAAAACGCTGTGCATTGAAACATATCGCGTTATTACATAAATTAGTGTAGATTTAAAGTGCTAGTTTCATTTTAATTAATATTATATAAAATTATGTAGATTTTTTTATCTATCATTTTAATCAGAAATCTGTATAATTACCCCTTTCTCTAAGATTGCTTTCGTTTGTATTGTTTTTAGAAATTGCATTTAAATTCCTCACAATGAATGAATTACCATTACTAAATAAAAACCTTTCTGCCATGCATATAAATGAACATTTAACCTCTCAATCCATGCATACCTACCTACCTACTTTTACATTTTTTTATTTCAACCTATAGAAAAATTAAAATTGTTATTATCTTATTCAGATTCATAAGTAGTTAGTAGTGGCATTAAAGCGAATAAAAAATTCAGATATTCATGGTCAGATAAAAGGAAAAGAACAAAATGAAAGGAACGAAAGTTGATTAAATGTTTGGGAATTCACGCATGCGCGCACATTGACTAACGAGTCCGAGCAGTGACCGGGAAATTGTTCGATTTCCTTCCTGCTTCGTTGAGTCTGCATAAAATCTACATAAAAGTTAAACTAACGACTTATACAACGCCATTTTGTATTTCAATACAAAGGCGCACTTGAGAAATAGAAGAATGAAATTCAATGATAAATATTCCTTCAACAATTAACTTTTGCTTATAAATTAATCAATTTTAACAATTCGTTACAGGAATTTATGTAAAAGTATTTAACCTGAAGTATTTTCAAGTATTAAAGTGGGTTTAGATTATTTCTTGCCATAAATTTTTTATAGAATTGTAAATGGAGAACCATAAGATTGCACTGGAAAAGTGGACTTTTCTTCTCTACTTACGTATGCTTATATCGAAGAAGTATAAAGAAAAATTATAGTTTCTTCTCAATAACCAAGTGTTGTTTATAAAAATAGGATAAGATTTTTAACTTGTTCGCCATAGAAGTATACACATAAGCGTACATAAGTACTCTTGTCGATTAAAAGCCTGTGCCATCCTCTGCTTTTCCTCGTAGACTCCTCCATTCGCTTCTTGCAATAGAAAGAGTCATCATTAGCAAAACTAAAAACCTCCACCAGCTTTATCCAAACCGCTTTGTCTACCAAAATACAAAAATACTTACTGTTCCTTCTAGATTTCAGAGGCTACAACAACGATACATCGCTCCGACACTACAGGAAAGCAACATCACAGCCCAGAGGACCCTCCATACCCAGTGGAATGAAGGACTCCAAAGAAACTCAGGAATTACGAAGATGAAGATCCCCCTTCCCACTTTAAGACTCTTGATGAAACCTCCTTGTCCTATAGGTAGATACAGGACCACAACAAGATACAAAAAAAATGAGCTCTTGACGAATGTTTCTGTGGTTCCCTTAGTCCTTGCCATATGCGAGAGCTCACGCCGGAGGAGACACACCATAGCGTCAATGCACCATGTGGGATTACACACCTACACACACTCACACCAGGAACTAGGAAACACCGAAAGAGCCAGAAAAACCAGCAAGCGAATACCGAATGGTGCCGACGACTGATACTAACTCCATCCCAAACTCACCATCCATCCCTAAAAAGGACACTAAGTCCTATAACAGTTTCCTTAAACCCCAAGCCCACCGGCATCACACTCCTGCAAAGCGTTTATTCCTAGTATCCTAAGATCCTTTGCTCGCCAAGAAATGGTAAAGATTATAAATACGAATTGAAGTAATTGAATGTCACTTACAGACAGATACTTAGACTATAGGTACATATAGGTAGTTAATTTGTAACGCCACTGCAACAAAAATTTACATATTAACTTAATAGCCCGCCATTTTGTGTGATATTTCAGTTGCAGATTCTTATCAACGGTGTTCATTTTCAGATTGTGATTCATTCTTACACATTACCTACGATAACAAAGGACTATTCATCATAATGCTAAGACCCGATACTTTCTCGGCGCTTCAATTAAAAAGGCCACTAACGGTTAGAAGTTTAATTACAATTTTTATATTTCTCCAAGTAAATGTCTGAACTCTGAAACACAACTTATGATGAATGACGGAAGGAAGAAGAAGAAAGGTCTTAACAGAAATTTGTAGAGTAGTTAAAAGGTTCACTTGTTTATTTTCTGAAATTAAAATACTGAGCAGATAAGTTAAGTCAAAGTAGCGAATGCATACAGTGATGTGTTTGCTCGCCGATTTGATTTACTTACAAATAAACGAAGCGGGAATGTGCCAAGACCTTTTTTGGTTGTTTATAAAATAAAGAAAGTGTTCTGTGGAAAGATTAGTCAAGTGTCAGCAGAGGAATCTTAGCGGCGAGTAGCAGATACACACGTTGTGCAGCTGAATTTTTCCAATTTATCATCTTTAAGGTGGTCTTTCAACCAACCGACTTGAAATAGAGGATGTGCATTCTCCGGCTCGATCTTAATTACTGTTAATTTAACTTCGATGGGAATTGAGAAAGTTTAAGTTACAGGATGTACTTAGGATAATATTTGTTTGTTTTTTTACCAAACAATAGAAAATCAATTATTTAAATTTAACGCATTTTATCGTATTTTTTTTGATTTATAGTAAAATTTTTCTTTCTTCCTTTAATATATGTATTTCTAGTATTTCCATTTTTTTTTAAACATGAAATTTAATAAAAAACTAATATTTTGTCAACTGTAAATCAATCACTACTACAAAAAAACTAACACCTGTGGCTAGTCTTTTTTTACTCCTCTATACTAGCTATCTACTTCTCTTAGCTCGTCTTTCTACTAGCAACCAATTACCTTAAGGGCGACTCACACTCGCCGAAAGCTACCGAACGAATGTGTCTCCGAGGAAAAATCTATATCAATATACATATTTCCTACCGACTTCTAGGCTGAATTAGGTATGTAAAATTGCTTCTACAAGACTTCGATGTACCATCCTCAATATACTAAACAGCTCTTCTTGTACTTGACAAAGTTATTCGATACCATCCCCTGTTGTGCTAACTATATGTATTTCTAAGACTATATAATCTTGCATAGTACCACCTAACTGAAAATTAGTTGGAAATATATCTTCACTTCTCATTTGGTGGCTAAGGTACTCATACGGACACAAATTGAGCTCGAGATAAGGAACACACAGTTTCAACATATTGGTTATCTGAATTGAATCCCACCATTCCGTTGACTTCGGAAAATGCTTCAATAAATTCAGACCACATAATAGGAAACTGTTATCCTCTTCTGTCAAGGCAGTACTCTTTACACAATGTTCCTTATCCTCGTCTTTTGACAGTTTACTATTGCAGTTTTAGTTCGTTTACCGTACCCTTGTATGTGGATGATTCTGATATTTTTGAAGTAAAACTTCTTTAGCGACACTAGGAGTAAAAAAGTTATTCTAACGGACGTGACGTCATTCTAATAACAGAAACCGGAAACAAAACCTAATACTGACACGATTTTGCATGGGCGCCGGCAGCAGGGTGCAAGAGGGTACGCTTGCACCCCCCTGCTATGAAAGAAAATACCTGAGTTTACCAGAAAATTATATATTTTTTTAATTTTTTTATTAAATTATTGTTTGAATAAAAACTAAAGGCGTCGCGGTTGTTTTCCAAATCATTCTACATTCTATATATATTAGATCATAATAGGGTGTAGATGCAGATGCACCTCCCTGAAAATAATCCTGGCTGCGCTCATGCGATTCTGCCTACTACCTATATTAAATGAAATTAAATCTGTAATTGTATGAATTGACAGCTTGTTATCTTGTCAACCAAAATACATTGCGTAAATAATTTAAATTTGTGTATAAAGTGTTTGTATTAAATATGAATAAACAAAGTGGATTTATTAATGAAGAAAGTGATGAAAAAATATTGAATGAAAACAGTGAGTACCTACTCTGTATGCATACATTTTATTTTTGGTGTGTAATTACACTATTTATTCCTAATTATTTATACCTATTATTTATACCTAGCTATTTTCGTTTTATAGGTTTAAAGAGCTAAGAGCTAAAAAGAAAAAGAAATTGTGAACGTCAAAAGGCATATTATAAGCGCCAGAAAGATTTGAAGAAAAATGAAAAAAGACGAGACAGCGACATTTATTATGATTTGATTAAGTAAGTTTATATACATACATACATATTACGATAGTAAAGAAGCATGTTGCACGTTTTTGTTCATAAAATAATAATATTCGACATGTTTTAACACTTGCTTATACTTATTTTAGGTTTGGTTAGGTAGCCATAAAGGCCATAAAATCACTAGTCAGGATGGCTGATCTTTTACCAGCAATAACAGATCCTTCGTAGGACTGAAGAAAACAAACTCAACTCAGGATTTTAAATTTTATGGAATATGCTATAAAATGCTACAAAATGAAATGGTTATCTAACTATCGAAGGCTCTTGTGTTGTGTTGTATTACAATAAGGTAGATACAGCTACAAAATTACACATTCTAAACGTAATATGTGTATATTTTTAATAGTGTTTACCTATTATTAAAGCAAAACTTCTTTAGGCGCGACTAGGGGTAACTCTAACGTTAGATTCTAACGGAAGATTCTGATGGAAGTAACGGTGTGATTTCAGCTATGGGAGGAGCTTAAATTTTCAAAATTTTCAAACGGTTTCAAATACATTAATGTTATTTAGAGAGTAAAATCTATGTTTCACATTTTAGTTTTCATAAACCTATTATTTCATATATAAAAAATAATGATAATTTTCAAATTCCTATTTCTAATATAAATATAACATCTCATTTTTTTAAGGTATATAGACAATAAATATGATTGAATTGTAATTAAATATTTATTTTCCGATACGTACGTCAACAAGTTTTACTTCAATCGCGCGTAAAGGTTACACGCACACTCTTTTTTTTTCTGTTCTTTCTTTCTATTTTGTTACAGTTCTTGGCATCATCAGGGTTAAATTTGATTAGTAACCTTAATTCACGGTTTGGGTGATCCTTGAATTTTATGGGTCTGTGCTGTAAGGATTTATGGTTTATACTAAAAAATCATTAGAATGCTCAATATGCTTACAACCCAAAAATTTTTAAGTAATCGTACAATGTTTGATAAATTTGTTACTGGCTACTGGTTTATTTGTAAATACGTATGTTTGGGTGCGTACGGTTCTGTAATAAAACTATCGGTGTTGTGAACAATCGAAACGAATTCTTGGTACCCTTCACATAAATTTAGATACATACATGAATACTTCTATCATTTTATTAAAATTCATGTCAATCACATTAGCTTCTTCGAGTTTAATCATTATCGGTTACCATCTGTGTTATTTGAACTGGTTCCCAGAGCAGGTACTTATCTAACTCATTTTTGAAATTAAATATTAAAATTATTTATAATTTAATGTCACATTTGGTTTGGTTTCTAAAATATACTAAAAAGTTATGTTTTATGTTACAAATCGTCGTATTTTCGTGCAGTTCTTTATGCTTCCAACGATGCTTTTAAGTTAAAGAGATATTTATTAAAAAAAAAGAGTTCAACTTTTAACTCATTGCTGTTTGGATTATTATGTTTTCAGGAGGTCCTTCAAATATCCAAATAAAGATTGTATAAGATTGTCAAAATATACCTGATCACCAAGACATTTGGATGTTCTTTGAAAAAAAGCTATTTGAAAACCTGCACTAATATCTCAGTGCAGTAGAAAATTTTCTTAAAATGCTTAAAATACCAGTACAAATAGTTTTCATAACAAACATCTTCATTTTTGTCTATATCATTACGGCGATCTTTTAAGTGAGGTACTAAAAGTCCTTGCAGAGTAGATTATACATTGTAGATTATGAGTGAAGCCGATTCGTTCAGGTGACCTTACTACACTGCGACCCAAAAGATCTTTTGTGTATACCCCACATCTAATTATGAGCCCATAAGGTCTAGTCTTTTAGGAAAGTCTATTATCCGCTTAGGTCTATGTTTGTAACCTGATCCGGCTCTAGGAAGACCTGTTCCAGATATTTATGTCGTTGTCGAACGATTACTCTGCAGTTACAGATAATATGTTATAAATTTGCACATTCAACTGTTAACTAACTTTGCCCATTTTACAAAGATTTCTGGGATAACACTGAGTTCAGGTTTTTAAAGCTTTAAGAGTAATTCAGACTAGAGCAGTGAATGCCGTATTAACCTTGTTGCTGGTCTTTGGCCTGGAGTGTTTTTCCAGTAGACTTCACTAAGTGTCTGTTCCCAATTACAACCATTATTCATTTAGTTCCAATAAAACAGGTCATAGTCCATGTCAAAAAGATGGTAACTAAGTGAAAAGTGTCCTTTGAGATCGTGCGATTCAGGTTCCTGAAGCTTTAAGAGTCATTTAGAGTAGCGCAATGAAGGCCATAGTATCCTTTTTGATTGCCATGAGTTCCTTTTCCCAATTACCAATTTTATTCATAATACAGAATTTTTAGATGCCACAGAAAGGTCCAGGTCCAATAGGTATAAGGAGTGCTAGCTTCTTTTTTTTCGGGACTATTAGTAATCTCGTTTTCGACAATCCCTTTATGCACTTTGTTTAACTAGTTGCTTAAGAGACTGTTTACAGTTCCATTTTTCTTTGTTTTTAACGTGGTAGATTGTAGTCTTCAAAGCAACTTGGCTATCAGAGGCAATAAATAGTTTGGCTGAATTGAGGCATTTTTTAATGCATCCTCGAGAACAGAAGTCTATTGCTAGTAGCTCCGCTTGGAAAATTGTAGAAGTGTTTCCCAAGAAGATTATTGAGAGCCTAACATAAGGACCTGTCTCTCCTACACCTATTCCTTTTGGTTCCTTTTGGTTGCTCCGACCCTTAAAATCCCAAGATGTCCTGTATATTAACTACTGTTTTCATAAATTTTATTCAGCACTCTTAGTCGCAATTTTCATTCATAATGTAGGTATAAGTACTTAATTTACACTGTATGTAGAGTATGTTTTGTATCTGGTTAAGTAAAGATAGATTTCGGCAAATATATGAAAATAAAGTTCTTATTATTATACTTAAAACAATCCTTGAAAGAATTTTAATAACTTTCCAAAGTTGTTTTGGATGCTTTGTCTCTGTGTTAATGTCTGTGATATAAAGAAAAAACTAAAACTATAGTTATTTGGATACGGTTCTGGTTAGACCCAGTAGGGTGCCCTTTGGTTTCGAAGAGATCTTTTCGGTCTGTTGGTCAATGTGTCACCTTCAGTTTGCTACTGTTTGCTTTCGTGATTTAAATTCCTCCGATGCAGTTATGTTATAAAAACAAGCTCCAGATTAATTTTATGCTTCTTGATTATTGTGATTTCGAGTGGAGATCTTTCAAAAAAACGACGACTCACAAAGAGATAAAACGTTATTTGAGATGTGAGCAATCAAGTCAAATATTGTCGTTGTTTTATTTTCATTGTGAGTTTATGCTAATGTATGGAGTCATTTCTTAGTTATTTCGATTATCCAGCCATAACTCTTGCCTTAAAAACAAGCCAATATTTGTTCTCTACTTGTTTTTATTACATTCCTAAATTTTACCTCATTTTGTTTCAATTTCTGTGTACTTTAAAATCTTGTGAATGGTGGCAATTTGATGTACCTATTCTCTAATTGATACATATTTTTCAATAAAATCTTTACGGATAACATATTTTTGCTTTTAGAACTTTTGTCAGTATCAAATGCATTTAATATTCAAATAAATATTACCGTAACGATTACACAAAACATTTGTATTTCTTAGTGTTGAAAAAAGTGTATTTATGGTTTACTTATTTCGAACACAAAACGTAATTAGCATACCAGAAAGACTTCATTTCTTAATAATAGCTTAACTACACAGTTCAACTTTCTTCATTATATTTTTTATTGAATTATAAAGAATCAGAGAAGTTAATATCTCGAAGAAAGATCTCTTTTTGTAAACCATTTGATAATACAAATGGCTTGGTAATATAATTGGTAGACTATTGTTTATAAAACGATACATGCATATTCACATCTGCTTACCTCAATGTTTCTCCATTGTTTTCAAAAAGTAGAGCAAGAGGAAGAAACAGTTAAGTGTTTTTTCTATTGAGACATTTGTTTTATCGATTTGTTTGTTGGATAATATTCTTTAACAAACATATATTACAGTATCATTTAAAGGTTTAATGAATAAGAATTTTATTGTCTTATTCAAGATTTTTCAGGAAATGGTTAACATGTAACAACTATAATTGTTGACAGTGTGGAAAATTCGGAGACAAGAGAATTTTTAAGAGTAAGAATAACTGATGTAGTTAAGAGTTTATAGTCGTGGAAATAAAAACTTCAAGAACAAAGAGATGAAAAGTTAGTGGAAGTCGACGCTGGAAGAATGAATTTGAGACTGTTAAAGAACGAGTAACTATAAAATCAACAGTTGCTGTTTATGACAAAAAAGAAGTCTTAAATCAAAATAAAGACGTTAATAGTGCAGACAAGCTGCTTTAAATGCTCTACAATCTGCCACATTCGAGTGTAAAACAGTCTGAAACTTTTAAAAGCCTCTTAAGAAACAGCCTAAACAAAACAAAGTGACTATACTGTGGGTTTATTAAATAAAGGAATTGTCAGAACCGAGATTGCTGATAGTCTCGCAAAAGAAGGATAGATACATAGATATTAATTGGGTTAGCTGTTGGTCTGTATCACTGCGACCTTTACAGATCTATTATGAACACCCATCATCTCTAGCCTAAGCTTAATATCATGACAGTAACCTCTCCAAGTAATTTGGAGCAGCCTGGGCCTTCTCTATCCTCCATTTCTTAATGGCTACTTTTCTGAAAGTGTCAGCAATCCCGCAGAATGGTTTCTAACAAATCATTCAAATATTAGCTCCTGCTCGTACCAATTCATCAGCCTTCCCATTGCCCCGAAACCCAGAGTCGACCAGTACTCACACCAGCTGTAAGCTTATTCATGCCAAGAATACCGACTTTAGAGCATCTTGGCTGTCCGATTATATGACTATGGTTTTACCTGTTATACCCTGACTTACAATCTCCTTTGCAACGTGTTGTATGGCTATTACATTAGCCTGAAACACTGTAGCATACGCATCTAGACTTAATTGGACTTGTATCCTGTGTCTTCTACTATATATACTGACCCTGGGCCTCTCTCAGCCATGGGTATACCAGATTGACTTCTCTTGAATTGGGGGACCATTGTTCCATAAATTCCTTTCCAGTAATTCTACTTAAAAGTTTCTCACAAAGTTATACCTGGGGACTATCCTGTCCTAAGACATGCTCATTATTTGATCCGCCTTAATCCTATCATATAGCTTTGCTTGCTCTTTTCCCATTAATAAGGTCATGGGAGCCTCGCCTTGTAGCAGCCTGTAAGCACTTGCCATAGCCTCGCCCTGTATTTAGATATACAATGGTGGTAAGTTGAGCAGAACCTGTAATTCGTCCGTTGGGGCGATCTCCATGGTTCTGTGGCCATTGGTACCAGCATGTTATTCACCTTTATCGGTTTTAGGCCTTTTTTTGTGAATGAAACAAGTGATGCTTTTTTGGCTTGTCTATTGATATAAGGTTTTCATCCTTGCACCACTTATACACAATATTCATTGCGGTCTGCATCCGCTCTGAGACTGTGCCTAGGAACCTCCCTGAATGATTATGGCCGGATTATTTGCGAAACCTAGGCAGTGAAAGCCTTCGTTGAGGAGTTTCTTAAGAAGGTCATCCACAAAAGAAGGAGCTCATCTTTAATTGCCGTATCAAGGATGATAAACAGCCTGCTTGAAAAGTACTCCAGTTCAACAATCACCGCAGTAGATTATAATCGTGGAAATCAAAACTGAAAGAGGAAAAATTGACGGAAGTCGACACTGGAAAAATAAATTCAAGCCTGTTAACAGACAGGGTCAAATATCAAAATAACAGTGCACTTGGTTGTACCCCAGAGTTAATACATGTCAGACTAGAAGAAGTCAAGGCTGGGGGTGTCTAGTGTCGAAGAAGCGTACGTTGTAAACAGTCAAAGATGTTGAGGAAAAAGGGAAAACCTATTTTCCAGTCTAATTTTCATATTTTACTTACGATAAATTTAAGTTTTATTTTCACATGCTTTCCTTATTCTTTTATGTATTACGAAACTCTGACCTTTATTTCCAAGTCAATGTTTTCTTATAGATATATAAATAGGTCAGTACTAATTTTTGTTAAGGATTCTTATGATTGAAAATTAACAAAACGATAATAATCTTAATTACAGATTATTAGTCTAATTATATCTTTATTGTTTCCAGTATTGCAATATTAAAATTAAAATATATGTATGTACTCTAAATGGTTTCAAAATCGCGCATCTGTTTTATGTCTGATTGATGATGATTGATACTTTTAATTTGAACGTTTTAATGGTTTATCGGTATAACCACTTATTAAAAAAATATATAAAAATTTATTTAAACACACCGTCAAAACAGGTGCAACTTTTATTAATCTCACATTTACACACTCTACACTCTTGTTTTCATTTAATAAAAGGGGGAGAATAAATTTAAATTAGAATGTTAAGAGTCATTTGATGAGTTGTAAAATGTTTTCATATACATATTACCACACGAATGACCTAATTTTTTTTCGATTTTAAAGCAGCTTTATGACTTGTGTAATTAGCCTTATCAGAATTGAATAGATAAGTGTAAGGGATAAAAGTAGTTGAAATAGTAGAAAATTTTATTTTTTTATGGTTAAATTAAAACTGTACTACAACTATTCCTTTTAAATTTATTAATTTTAAAATAAATAAAGTAGGGAAGAGGAAAGAAGACCAGCCAAAGGAAGAAGAAAAAATATTTGGTTATTTTTTTTTTTGTTATAGCAATCGATTTTCGTACGTGCAAATCCACGCACCTAGATATTTGATTAATTAAAGAATTCCATATCAATTGGCGCCCAACGTGGGGCTTCGGCTTAAAAACTTGTTCGCATAATAGAAATATAATAAAAGTGTATTCTACAGATTCTTTTTGTATGTGTATCATACATAATATTTAATAACAAATGTTCATTAAACTATACTTCAAAAATTATAAAGATACATCTATAATTGTAAATTGTAAATATTGTAAAAAAATTCAAATATGAATTTAGGCTTATATTTCAATATGATTAGCTTAACCAATACACTAAAAGGTAATTTTCCATCGTTAAACCGTATAATCCTTTTTTATACTGTCTAAACTAGATGGTTATCAAAGAAATTAATTTAACGACTAGAGCACATTCACTCTACATCATAGTCCATTATCCGTAAATGGGCCTAAGTGTTTTTAAAGTAGCTCTTTATCCTATTTCATTACTTCTCATTATTTACTTCATACAGAACAGTTAAAATTGAATAAAACAATACTCTTGATGATCTGATTAATCTACCTTTATATATTTACGTACCAACTTTAATTATAGACTGATTAAAGAAGGAATATTTTAATGGATCGTAATGTTTAAATGGGGGTCCAGTAGGTAGATACTAAATAATTTTTGTAACCTAGCCAAAAATTGGTATATAGGCTTTAAAAATGCTCACGATTTCCCCATTTTCATAACGATTGCTCATCAAGAAGTACATTTGATAATAGAGGTTGAATGCACACCATATCATTACTGATTAGCTATTCTACAATAGAAGAAGTAGCAAAGTTGTTAGTGTTTAACAATCACTTCAAGAATATCTTAAAACATTTTGAACTTAAGAATAATAATAACAATAGCAGAGACACTGTGGCATTTTTACCTATTTGAGATCAAAGGAGTCTTGGTCTCCTAAGAACATTTAGAACTACGAGGAAGAAATCTACAAAATATGCACGGAACTTTAGGATTATTGATCCGTAGAAAATGCTTTCCAGATGGGTCGGAGCAACCCAATCCATGACGATGTTTACAAATATTATGTCTGCAAAACGAAAGTAGAAACCCAAACAAAATGTGAAAATTAACGAGTGTTAGTTAACCCAAAACGAAATCCCCAGAAGAATTAGGTATATGCGTTATGGGTTTAAATAGCCTTGGGAAACACTCCAGCGATCTTCCAAGGATAGCTATTAGCAAGAACTGTAATTTGTTACTAGTCAACCCGACAAACTTTGTACCGCATAACAATCAACAACGACTAGTATCTGTAGTCTGGTGACCTTACAGGACATATTGGAATTCTAAAGGTCGGAGCAGCCCAACCCATGAAGGTGCCTACCGACATTACGTTTCCGAAACGAGATTTTGAATCACAACTGTTATTCTTTATGGGTGTGAGATACCATAAAATGAAATTGCCTAACTTACAAAAGAAACATTCTCTTATTATACTAATAAGTCTAAAACACCAGAAGGAGTGGGTATAGGGGTTACAGGTCCTAATGTTAGGGCTCTCAATAGCCATAGGAAACACTTCTTCAATCTTTTAAGCGAAGCTTTTTGCAATAGAGCATTAAAAAATCTTCAATTCAGTCAGAATATTTATTACCTTCGATAGCGAAGCTGCTTTGAAGGCTCTACTATCTACCACGTTCGAGTCTAAAACAGCCTGGAACTGAAAAGGCCTCTTAAGCAACAGGCTAAACACAACAAATTGACTTTGCTATTGGTATCAAGGCATAATAGCATTTTCAAAAACAAGATTGCTAATAGTCTCGCAAAAGAAGGAGCTAGTACTCCTTTTATCGGACCTGAACCTTTCTGTAGCATCTGGAAATACCGTATAATGAATGAAATTCGAATAAAGGACAAAGAAGTTACTGATAAAACACTCCAGGTCAAAGACAGGCAAAAAGGTTAATACGGCCTTTACTGTATTACTCTAAATTACTCTTAGAGCTTCAGAAATCGTTTCGTAACTCTAGAAATAAGATAACGAATGCCTATGAAATCTACTTGACTTTAGCCAAACGGCCAAGCCAAACGTTTTAACTAGAATGTAAAGTGTGTGAAGTTAGGTCTGGTAAAGTTAGGGCGCATATATCTCTACATGAGATCTGACCACTTTTTCATATATTTTGACCAAAGTATAGAGTTTTTGGAGTTAGGGTTAGAGCGTGTAGTCTTTGGAGCTTGGCTTTATACAATATCTGATAACTTTTTTACAGGATAAGCAAACTAGACTCGTCTTGGCAACATGTTTACATGAAAATGTTTTTGGGTGAGATTTCATGTATTTTTGTAAGTTTCCTAAAAAACCTAATCAATCTATTCAAAGTTCGACTCACTAATTAAATTAAATAAATTGGCAAAGAAATGCTGACTATACTTTATACTTAAATCACTAATGTACCTACCCCCAGATTTTAGGTTGCAGTGTAGAAAGGTTACCTGAGACAATCGACCCCAATTATAATCTACAATCTACTCTTTAAGGAATTTTAGTACCGTATTTAAAAGATAACAGTAATGATATACACAAATACCTTCTGACATTCCGAAAATCGAGGCTAATTTGTAAAATATGTCTGATTTTCGTAATGGTTCTATACATAAATAAAATTTAATTGCTATATCAAAATATCTACTCTTTGTAGATACCACACACGTAACATATAATTGTTATTTTTTTCTTGAATGTAATTTCTTACAACTTGCATTTTCTATTATAATCGAATATTGATTATTCGATAATATCTATATATGACGCCTGTACTATAATTAATATACAAACTAGTTGTAATTATTATTTTTAACTTCCCGCTAAAAAAAATTAAAAATTTTTTTTAAAATCGGGAAGTTATTGGTTTCACCCCGTTTTTCGAAAATTGAGTTTTCATTGGATCTCAACGTTTTGAGGTCTTAGGATCCTCCCCTGACTATTTTTACGAGGGTGTCTGTATGTCTGTATGTACGTGTGGATGTGTGTGTGTGTGTGTGGATGTATGTAAACCTCTTATAACTTTTGAACGGCTTGACCGATCGGAATGAAATAAAAAGCATTACAAAGAGTTTCATCTAACTTAGATTCCCTGTAAGTTTGAACCGATTCGCGCCGGTAGATTTCGAGAAATATCAAAATAACAAAAAAAAACAATTGGTAAAAATGATGTTTTTTGGGCATATCTTTTTTGCTATAACATCGATCAATTTCAAAATCTAATCAGCTCTTAAACTTAAAAAACCACGTCGAATGCCGTTTTGCAAATTAAAATCGGTTGATTCGTTCGTGAGATATCGTTGTCGAAAAATTTCAAAAAATTGTTTTTTTTTTAATTTTTGAGATTTTTTTACTAATTGATTCTGCACTTCAAATAAAATTTTTATGTCTTAAAAGACTGCGTCGAATGCCGTCTTGAACATTTCAAAAAAAAACTCAAAAACGTCAAAATAGCTTTGCTATTAAAATTAGCGGGAAGTTGCAAGGATGGCCTTTACGGTCAACCTCTTTTCGAATTTTTTAAATAAATAATCATCACATAGTCCAAGATCCCGATATAGGACGACCTTCACCGACCTGGTTAATGGACCAAACATATTTTTTATGTAATTTAATATATCAAAAAATATATTGCATATGAGTTGCCTATCGAATTTCAGTCAAGGATATTTTTAATTAATTTTTAAAATTTTTTTGTGCGAGGAAGGTCCCTACCTACCGTCCCATGCGATAGAAGAGGACACAACATAACAGCGTTTGTATCCCGGCCTTTTAAAGAGAGAGAGCTCTCTGCTCTTGAAGACAAGAAGGATAGCGATAGACGCGTACATTCTGAGCATTATTTTGGAGTAGTTTCATATTAAAATAAAGGATTAGTTTTAATTTTTTTTCAATCAATTAAATATATATGTGTATATATTTTGTTACATTAAAGTATATATAAATCTTTAGTTAATAAGAAGGTTATAGCAATACATATATAATTCTTATCTTACAAATTTTATTTCTTTTTTTTCCTATTTAAAAATATTAACTGAAATAAATTAAAGCAATTTGCTCTATATAATTAATGTATCTATAGATATATACTGATATATAGTGTACGCGTCTATCGCTATCCTTCTTGTTTTCAAGACCAGAGAGCAGAGAGCTCTCTCTCTCTTTAAAAGGCCGGGATTCAAACGCTGTTATGTTGTGTCCTCTTCTATCGCATGGGACGGTAGGTAGGGACCTCTCAGTCGCACAATTTTTTTTTAAAAATAATTAATAATATCCTTGACTGAAATTCGATAGGCAACTCATATGCAATATATTTTTTGATATATTAAATTACATAAAAAATATGTTTGGTCCATTAACCAGCTCGGTGAAGGTCGTCCTATATCAGGATCTTAGACTAACATAATCCAGTACCAAGTAATAATATGATTAATTTTATATAAGCAATTTAAGTAATTAAAATGAACCCATAAACGAATTTTTTTATACAAAAAAAATTTAACACTCAATAATTTAACTTTTTAGAATTTCTATTAACTCTACACCTTTTCTCCTAAAAGACGTTCAACAATAGTTCCTTTGTAAGAAAAATCCACACAATACTATCAATTTATTTTCTTGTCAAAATACTAGACTATAATTTGTTTTGTTAATAGAAACCCCAATACATTTGCCATTTTTTATATTAACCACATACCCCTAAAAAATATTATAAAATAGACCGTAAAATAGTATTAATAGACCATCAAGTGTTTTAAATGTTTTACCTACAAAAATTTGTCGGTTTTCTTAATTTCTAAATTAGCCATCTCACCCGTCAAAACGTCGATATTTGAAGAGATAAGTGTTTTTTTTTCTATTGTTATCTTTAAATGGAGTGACAAGTGTGAAATAGCGATTTTTTTATACAAATACATTCTTGATACGACCTGTCATTAAACTATTTCGAAAGTATAGCAAAGGGTGTAAATATCTATAAGAATAATAAATTTATATATAACTTACAGCGGACAGCTGCAAACTGAATAGATTTGTTAATAACCAATAACTAAGTAGTTGTTTCTGAATTGGTGAATTTCTTTAATCTCTATCCGAATATGCAGTTAATGGGTCCAAAAATATTTTCTTTTGCACCCATTATGTCACCACTTTTAGCAGGAGAGCTAAAGCCAAAATTTTGCTGTTATCCGTAATATGACATTTCTCCTATGTAACATGTTCATTCATTACAGGTATTTACGTCCCCTCTCAGGCGGACACTCTAGTGGAGACAGTGTGAAAGTTTTACGAAAAATTTTGGATTTAAGCTCCCAAGGGTCCAAGATTAGGTGGTAAAAAGAGCAGACATACTATCGATCACGCTTTTTTGTCCCAAAGTTTGACCTTTTTGCCCTCTTCCGCTATTTGGATTTAGGCTTCCCAAAGATCCAACATTACGTGGTAGAAATGGCAGACAGATTATCGATGACGATTTTTTGCTTAAATTTTGGCCATCTTTACCCTTGTCTGCCACCTTCTTAGTATCCACTTAGGTGTACACCTGTCGGCATTTCGAATTGTCGTCTCAACACCTTCGACTGCGAAAATTTGCATCCATTTTACCGATGACAACAATTTCTTGTAAAAAATTGGAAACTTTCACCCTTTATAGCTACCCCCTGCATCCACTAGGCCCACTAGGGTGTCCACCTGAGCAGAAACGTATCTGTATGGAATGAACATGTTGCAAAAGAGAAATATCATATTACGGCTTTAGCTCTTAGACTATTTCTTTTTACATATTTTTCTCACAATCACATTTTGTGTGGTTCCCCTATAGAAGCCAGTTATTTTTCCCGCCATAAAACATCGCGTCGCGAATTTGGAGGCAAAATAAGTAGGTCTAAAGATAGATTATATAAATACAAAAGGGTATGTAATAGAGACGTCGATTTCAGCTCCTTAAAGTAGTTCACCTGCAAGACAAATGATGCCAAACTATACCTCGAAGCCCAATTGTCTGTAAATGACGTAAAGCAGAACCAATGCGAGGTTCGACTGAATGCTAGTTACCATGTTTAACTTAGAAAGACTTACTATATTTGTCTTATTAACGCGCACTAGAAAGAGATACTTTTAAGAAAAATGTCAAGCGGCACTAGCTCACTTTATAATATTGTCCAGTATTGACATTTTTCTTAAAAGTATCGCTTTCTATTGCGCGCTCATAAGACAAAGATAGTAAGTCTTTCTAAGGTAAACATGGCAACTAGCATTTATTCGAACCAAGCATTGGTTCCCCTTGCATTTACGTCACAATGACGTCACTGACAGACAATTGGACCTCGAGGTATAGACAAGTTTAGTCCATGTCAAGGCTAGGGGCATTTTAACTTTTGAAAACGGTACCTCAGATATTTTAAAATAGGCTATTTAAAGTACGCACACTCAATTGTGTGTACCTTGAAAAGATTTGCTTCAAATCACATAAGTTGTTCCTACCAAATTTCCCCTCTTAAGGTATTCGGACAGAATTTACATAGAAAATTCTTATTTTTGATTGCAAACTATTGACTATTTTCTAATTCAAACAATTAAATTTAAACTACAACTTCAAGAAGGAAGTATGCAATTTGTAAACACGATATTCGTGACACCTTGTCACTTCCGTATTTGTCTGATAAAGGATTCCTATACCTTGAACAATTATAAAACATTATAAAACACGTTTAAATAAATTGGTTTGACAACAAAGTCTAACACCTGCATTTCTTTCTGTTAATTTTAAATTTCAAATACTAATTATCATATTATTATTATAGATTAGCTAGAGCTGCGTGTCATGATCTAAGAAATAGATTTAAATTAGATAGGGGTGATTATTCGTTTGAAATTTTATTATCGCATTTTAAATTTGATGAGTAAGAAGGTATCAATTTTTGTGCCTTAAAAAAGTATGAAAGATTAACAAGTGGAGAAACAGTTAAAAATGAGAAGTAAGTTAAAAAACAGATAGATAATCGAGAAGTAGATCCTGAGGACACTAAAAATGACTTTTCTTAACAAAAATATAAGTTAAAGAAGCTAAAGAGAAAAAATAGAAGAACATGTTTAAAACATGCACAATGGGCCATTTTTGGCCTTGGTGCCAACAGAGGTCTTGCTTGCCACTCTCCAATTTTCTAGATACAGAAACATACCGGATGACGATATTTATGTTAAACAATTGATAAAAAAATTTAGAAAAATCTTAAAGGTTTCATAAACAAAAAGGATCAAAGCGTTAAATAAAATTATCTTGTGCAGTGAGCTCAGTACTATTTTGTTTGCAAAAATCTTCTTATTTTTCTTTTTCTTTCTTTAATCTTCCAAACCTAGTTGAGTTCAACGTTAGCTTTCCGTATTATTCATTTCCGCCAGTCTCTATTTAATGCATACCATCTTCTACATTTTTTCTCTTTCAGGTCCTCATTTTTTATCCATTCACCTTAACTTCTGCTCTCTTCCTTTTACCCCCAATGTCACTTTCTTCTACTACATCAATCACATAATTCTCAATCCTCCTCTCTACATGACCAAACCATCTGAACCTATTTTCCTGGATTTTCTTGCTGAGCTATCCCTCTTTCACTGTACTTCTTACTCCTTCGTTTCTTACTCCTCGTTAATTTTCACATCTAACACAGCATCTTTATCTCCGACCACTTCAAACTTCCTCTCTTGCTCATTCTATCATTAATTTTTGCACTCACATTCCCGTCACACAAAACTCATTCTTCTCCAGTTAATCCATACACACTTAATTCTAGGATTTATCTCACTCTTTAACCCTTCATTCTTTTCTAGTACCTACAGTCTCTATTTGAAGTTTTGGGCAGCTGGAAGCGCTTGGGCCTACAGATTGAATTTAAGTCCATGCGTTTCGTCTGTTGTCATATACTAAGTCTTCATCCTACATACTCTCAAGTGCTTTTTTTCATTTTTCAAGTTTTACCACTGTATGAGTTTCAAGTTATGATTTAAGAAATGTTGGATAGTTCGCTGACCTCGCATTTAACGACCACTTAAGAACCCGGGAGCGACTTTACTGTGGCTCTTTGAGGAACTGTGATTTTAATTCTCTTATAAAGCGGAAGTTGGATTAGCGGACCCGTTTTATTGATATCTTATTTATAATATAATATAATACATAGAAGCTAAAGAAAACAAGACTCACCATTTCAGATTTGAACAGGGCACTCCGATGTCGCTTCTTTTCCTATAACTTTTTGGTACCTGTAACAAAGTTAAAAATCTTTAACCCTACAAATATTTTACCTACTCATTTACTAAATGGGTTGTTAATATTGGAGCATAATTTCATTACTTTCATAATTTAAAATCATGTCTGTTATTAGAAACATTTGTTTTGGAGAATGAATAAAAGTATAGTTGGTAAACCTACGGCACCCTTTTTATCTCTTCAGGAGATCTAGTTAACTACCACAAAAAAATTCTCAAATATTTGAATAGTAGCATGATTAATAATCTTAATAGGTACATCGAGTATTTTTAATTTCAACTTAAAATTGAATTAAATAAAAATTAGAGTCCTGTATTTGGGAAATTAAAGGGTATATTATTACAAATAAATATCAGCCTTTGTTTAATGCTATATAATTAAATTCTTCTACAACAGATGCCCTGCAAACGCTCGTTTCTTTATGTTCATTTTTCTTCTTTTTTCTTATACCTATACATATGTTTAAACCTACTATTACAGATTAAATTTTTTATATGTATACATATGAATATGTAGAAGATAGTTTTATATTGTCATAAAAATTATGCAGTATATCCGGTAGTATATTAAATCTGATCGAGCCATATGGGTTATGAATTATTTTTTTTATATTAAAAGCAAACATCTTTCTTCCTTATACAAAAATAATCATACTCAACGTCAGTTCAAACATCTCCTATAATATAGGAAAATAAACTGAAAATTCGTAGTATAAGTATGCATCAGTCTATTAAGATTTGGCACGTGTAACTTTTACATAAGTAATACACCAAATGTTATATTTAATGGAAATAAACTACTTGTTTTATTTTCTTATAAAATGTCACTCTCAACCGTATCAGCCTCTCACTATATGGGGAAAACAGCTCGTTCCTGAATATCAGGTGACCTACTTGGGCGTGCGATTCACTCGAACACTCAGGTGGGACATCGATGTCGAACTTACCATCAATAAAATGAGAAGAGGAGCGTCTCTCCTAGATGCTCTGGGTGGTAGACTCGGAAGATGCCACTTCAAAACCCTACTTCATAACTACAAAACTTTTAGTCGACCTCTTGTCGATTATAAGGCAACGCAATACTCTGCCCTTCCTCAGAGACTCCTCCATTCGCTTCTTGCCACAGAGAGAGCCATTATCCTCAAAGCTAAACACCTACACCACTTTTACCCAAACTGCCTTATCTACCAAACTACAAAAATAATTTCTCTTCCTTCTCGATTTCAGACGCTACAACAACGATACGTCGCTCGGACTCTACAGGAATCTAACATCATCGCCCAGAGGACCCTCCATACCCACTGGAATGGAAGACTGCAAAGAACCTCAAGAATTCCGAAAATCAAGATAATTTTTATTATTGTTAACAAAATTTCCCTCGTTAAGAGTTCTCCAAACCGTAAACAGGGACCTGCCTGCAGAACTTGACGATTTTCATGACGAAATCCCTCTCTTTTAAAGGTAAATGCAGGACGATGACAGAATACAAAATGGGAAGCCTCACGCCACAGGGTCAATCTGCTAAAACCACATTGCACCACGTGGGATTAGACACCTGCACATACTCATACTCACACCAAAAAGAATTTCTTTTTTACAGTTTAGGCACGTTCCAGGAACAAGGAAACACCAAAAAAAAAAGTGAGATGTGTCAAGGGACACCCGGATGGAACGAAGTTCCTTTCGATTAATTAGTGAAGGAATTGTAATTTGTAAACACAACAGAGAGTTTGTACATACATAAGCATTTATCATCGTCTGTATAAAATCTCTACTTACCTAACTCTATCAGCAATATCCGGAACTTGTGCAGAAACACTGTCAGGATACATTATTGTTTTTATTTTCTATTATTTTAATATTTATTATCTACAAAAAACCTGTATAAACTTAACAAAGTCGCGACACTACTACACTGTTCAAAGCAAAATAGAAAAAAAAGTAAATCCATTATTTTCAACAGTTCGTTTCTTTTAACAAAAGTGTCCATTTATACAATACCAGAGGTATTGTATATTCTACCTAGAATTACTTTTTATTTCAATTTAATTTAAAACAGGAATTAACAATTTAATACAAAATTTTAAAATTAAAATATTTGACAGTCATCTCTGAGTCATCTCTGAGTCATCTCTGAGTCATCTCTGAGTCATCTGTGAGTCATCTGTGAGTCATCTCTGAGTCATCTCTGAGTCATCTGTGAGTCATCTGTGAGTCATCTCTGAGTCATCTCTAAGTCATCTCTGAGTCATCTCTGAGTCATCTGTGAGTCATCTCTAAATCATCTGTGAGTCATCTCTGAGTCATCTCTGAGTCATCTATGAGTCATCTATGAGTCATCTATGAGTCATCTATGAGTCATCTATGAGTCATCTATGAGTCATCTATGAGTCATCTATGAGTCATCTATGAGTCATCTATGAGTCATCTATGAGTCATCTATGAGTCATCTATGAGTCATCTATGAGTCATCTATGAGTCATGTCATCTATGAGTCATGTCATCTATGATTCATGTCATCTATGAGTCATCTATGAGTCATCTATGAGTCATCTATGAGTCATCTATGAGTCATCTATGAGTCATCTATGAGTCATCTATGAGTCATCTATGAGTCATCTATGAGTCATCTATGAGTCATCTATGAGTCATCTATGAGTCATCTATGAGTCATCTATGAGTCATCTATGAGTTATCTATGAGTCATCTATGAGTCATCTATGAGTCATCTATGAGTGAGAGAGAGAGAGAGAGAGAGAGAGAGAGAGAGAGAGAGAGAGAGACAACATGCGTATGTCGTGTCGTGACAAATTTTGGTATGAATTTTTTTTGGCTAGCTCCTAGCGTCAGTCGTAACTCGTAACTGTTCGTAACGCCCGAAAGGGAACTTCGTTCCAATTATAAAAAATTAATCACATAAATTTTTTAAATTTAAACAATGTAAAATCGTGAGTGCATTAAAGCACATGCTGCGAGAGTCTGTTAGGGTCGAGAAAAGGATCTCTTTTATTGACCGCCCGCTGGACGGTGACTTGAAACACTCTTTAATATTGATAATTTAGATAATCCACAATTATCTCAATTTTATAATTTTTATATTTATACGTAAATCGCTCCAAAAACTTGTTGCCCAGTCATTAGAGTAAATTACAACTTCAAAAAAGATTTTATAATTCCCTCGTATATTAAAAACTATAAAAGATATAAAAAAATTAATACAATTTGAGATTCCCAAAAAATGATAACATAAAACTATATAATTATATTCCTTTTTTCTGTTCCCGTGGGATGAAAAGTAGCTTATGTGCTATTCCCAACTACCATCTATCCTTATTTCAATTCTCATCCTACACCGTTCAGCCGTTTTGGCGCGATTCAAGATCAAGATTCAATAACAACTGTAATGATTTGCTTATAATAAAACTAGAATAAATATAGATATATCCCGTTTATCTAGTTCCAGACCATAATCTACCCCTGTCCCCTGTACCAAATTTCATCCCGATCCTTCCAGCCTTTTACTTAGTGGTAAAAATTGAAGCTTATTTATTCCTATGTGTATAGAAATTTTGTACAAAATTAATGAGTCATACCAATTAAAACCAGAACAAAGGATTTATTTATTCCAAAATACTAAAGGAAAAATTCTAAGACCTATTCAATATAAAACTACATCAGTATTCACGAACTGTATTAATAAACAAATAAATTATCAAATCTTTGATTGCTGTCTTCAGGAGTTTCTAATTTGAACACATTATTTATTACAAATTATTTAAATTTGTAAACAATGGTCAATTGCAACAAAACAAAGGATTGGATTCATAATGAAATAATCACAATTTATTAAAGAACTTTTTATAGTAGAAAGTTTTTTTTGGTGATTTATAAGTCATATTACTATTATTAAATTATTACTCCCTTGGCAAATACCGCTTTACAAGATAGATTACGGCATAGTCCACAGTATAGTCTAAAATTTTTAAAAAATTTCTAAATTAGTTATTTTATTAACAGTTAAAATAATAATTACTGTTGTCACATGTAAAACAAAAAAAAAATTCTCTCTCGCGTAGTCGATCCCATTATGATAACATAATAGAACTGTCACCTTGATTCATATCCGACGCTTAATCAACTAGGCTACGAACGACATATTTAAAAACTTTTAAAATGATAACATGTATACACAATTTATATCATATTTCATATCAATTCAGTATAAATTTCGAAATTAATGTATATGCCTAAACACCATTGACATATTAATACAAATGGACCAGCTGTGCAGCGAAATAATTGATTCCAGAGTGAGACGGATAAGAAGGATAGCGCTAGGTCGGGCAGAAAGCTCCTAATTTACATTTGATTTACGTTGATTTTTAATGTTTTTGGTGTTTATCTTATAAATTAAATATATTTGACTGTGTTTATAGTGATATTTATAAACTATGTAATATATCGCATACACTCTATAATATTTTATAGTTATTAACCTATTAAGTTGGTGTCTAGAGTCATTTTAACTATAATTAATACTTGCCACTCTTAAATATTTTTGGATACATAAATATTTCATCAACAGATAATAATAAATAATTTCGAAGTTTATATTTCATATAATAATCAAGAAGAGTTATTTAATTATTTGTTTTATTATTATATATTAGGTGTAGAATTTTCAAATTTAATGTATCAGTCTCCTTATATATAGTGTGAACCATGATATAAAAAATTACGATATGATCTTCAGTTGTATTGACGTATTTTTCGATAGAAATATTAATGCATTTTTGAATTATCTATTTGAATTTAACAATTTTTGTCACATTCACTGTTTAAAAAAAAATTGGTATTTATTGTATACAGGGTGTCCCAGAATTAACTACGGAAACTTCGTATACGTATTCCTTGATGACAAATAAGTAGGGTCTTATTTTTTTTAGAGACTCCTGTCAGAGTTATAACCTACTTTGCAAATGTGCGCTACTTGATCGCGATACACGATACTCAATTGACATGGTCCTACTTTTAATTTTTTTACTCCAAACCGAAACGATTTCGCAAAAAACGACAAGGAACAAAAAAGTTTCTAAATAATCAAAACTTCCTAAAATAATTTTTTGTTATTGCAAATATTAATTGCTAAGAAAGTTACAAAAAAAATTAAGAGGGGTTCCTTGATTTGCACCCTTAGAATGGGGTAGGGCAGGTGAAAAGTGGCAGGAGAAATGCGTCTTTATTAAAATGATGTTCACCCAAATTTTTAATTTTTTATCTTGGACCAATCAGAAGATATTAAATTAAAACCGTATTTTACCACCCCTCTTTAAAGGGTTATAACTCTGACAGGAGTCTCTAAAAAAATTTTTTTTATAGGAAAGACCCTACTTATTTGTCATCAAGGAACACGTATACGAAGTTTCCGTAGTTAATTCTGGGACACCCTGTATAAAATAATACAGTTTTTGAGCCTGCAATAATTGTTTTGTAAGTAATATATATTATTTTTGCTCAAATAAGTACACCCAAACATAAAACCAGAGTCTTTTCTCACTTATTTTGACTTAAGAAATTTTAACAAACTTAAGTTTCATCAAATACTTCGAACAACCACAAATGAAAAAGCTTTTATTCACTACTAACCTGAGAAATTGCTATTATTTACTCCATTCCCCTAACGAGAATTAATATTTACAGTTCTATAATTTTTAAGATATTGACATAATAATAGCTCACTTCTCACTCTAAGTATATAATATACTATTTTTTACATAAAACGTTATAAAAAGATGTATTTCCCTTAAGCTCTCATTTAAACAATGTGCGTTTTGCCCGGCCTACCTCCGTCTCTCTCTCGGATCTCTCTTACTAATGTTGGCCGCAGAAGCAGCTGTTCCGAATATGGAAAGCGGCCGGTCCATTTGTATTAATATGTCAATGCTAAACACACTTGAAACATGCATTGTCATCCAGATCTTAGCCATCCTGAAAATTTCAGAGCTCTAGGTAGTCGGGTAATAGGTTTAAATTCGATTACAAAATTCCGCAGAGAGACAAAGAACACGGTGAAAATATAAAAAAAAAGTGTGAGGTGTCAAGGGACACCCGGATGGAACGAAGTTCCTGTCGATTAATTAGTGAAGGAATTAGTAATTTGTAAACATAACAGAGTGTTTATACATACATAAGCATTTATTATTGTCTGTATAAAATCTCTACTTACCTAACAGTTCGTTTCTTTTAACAAAAGTGTCCATTTATACAATACCAGAGCTTTAAATAACACATCTTTTTAAAATTACTTTTTATAATTTAAAACAGGAATTAACAATTCAATACAAAAATTTAAAATTAAAATATTTGACAGTGACTGACAGTTAAGGTAATTTGACGTAGTCAAGTTACGAACTATTTTTAAAATGTTTATGAATTTATTAATTTATAAAAACAGGATGAAATAAAATATAATACTATTATAGGTAATTATGTTTTTTTCTACAGTATTTTCTTTTTAATGTACATTTTCTTTTAATTTAAAATAGTGTCTTTTTAATTGTAATATTTCTATCTATGAGAGAGAGGGAGAGAGAGTTATTTATTTTTTGGTCTGTGAGAGAGAGAAACATGCGTGTGTCGGTGCATTGTGTCGGTGCATAGTGTCGTGACAACTTTTGGTATGAATTTTTTTGGGCTAGCTCCTAGCGTCAGTCGTAACTGTTCGTAACGCGCGAAAGGGAACTTCGTTCCAACAGTCAGAAAAACCAAGAAGCGAACACCTAATGGTACCAACGACTGATACTAACTCTATTCCAAACTCCTCCATCCATCCCTGAAAAGGACAACTAAACCATAAAACAGGGTGCTTAAGCCAAACACCCTAAAAACCCCCAACATCACACTTCTGTTATCATGTTCTGTTCTGTTATAAAATGTAGTAGTTTTTGAATTTTTTGTAATAAGTATAATCACGTTTAAAGGGTTTAAAAGTACCTAACTGAATTGGTATAAAAAAAGTTTGAGTATTTCACGTACCGTACCCTGAATAAATTAGTTTAACCCCGAATTCTTAAGCTATGAAAAATCAATTTTTTTTAGAATATAATCGTGTTGGTCTTCCGGTTACAACCCTATCAGTCACCACCGAAACCCAACAAATTTAAGCCATTTTACTCGAAAATTGAGTCATCAATTTTCATTCCTAACGATTATCTGATTTGTGAAGTAATTTTGTGAGTTTATTGCGACACAAACCACAGGTAGACAAATTGATTAGTGGCCAAGATTATAAAAAATACACAGTCCGCATTAACGCCGTTAAACAAGAAACAAAAGAAGGCAAAGACATTTTCTGATGCAACTGGACACAATCACTCTGTCCATTTAACAATTTAAAGAACTTTTTAAACCAGAGGCGGAGAACGTTTTCGTAGAAACTCTCAAATTTATTTTACTTTGGAATTTCTCGTTAGATAACATACAATTACAATATGAAGAGGAGTTTAAG
The DNA here is from genome assembly GCA_964028335.1 of Altica lythri. Taxonomy (NCBI): domain Eukaryota; kingdom Metazoa; phylum Arthropoda; class Insecta; order Coleoptera; family Chrysomelidae; genus Altica; species Altica lythri. Next base: position 15,312,565 of record OZ034808.1, on the reverse strand, counting down.
GAGACAACCAAAAAAACTAGGCAAAAATAGTTATAAGTACCCTACTTACAATCTTCGTTGCACAGTGTTGTATGGACATTACTTCCGCCTGAAACACTGTAGCATACGCACCTAGACCTAATTGGACTTGTATCCTGTGTCCTCTACTATCTATATATCTGTATGTGCCTTTCCTAATCTTTGTGCCATCGGTGTACCAACTTGACTCCCCTAGAATTGTTCCATGAATCCCTTTCCATTAATTCTACTGGAAAGCTTCTGGGGACTATCCTGTCCTGAGGGATTACTCATTATTTGATCCTCTATCATATAGCTTGCTCTTTTCCCCTTAATAAGGTTATGGGAGCCTGGCCTCGTAGCCTCCTGTAAGCTGTATATAGCCTCACCTTGTATATAGATATGGTAAATTAAGCAGAATCTGTAATGCAGTTGGAGTGGTCCCATGGTCGCTGCAACATTCAGGCATGCCTGCCTTTGAATGCTTTCCAACGACCACCAGAGGTTCATTTTGTGGTTCAGGCCCCAGTCCTTGCCACTTGCCACAAACTTGTCTACACCTAGTAAGGGCTATTAAAGCTTTGAGTATGTCCTTTTGGATGTGCTACTTCCATGATAACCTTTGCTCAAACACCACACCCAGGTATTTGGTTTCTATGGCCATTGGTATCAGCACCTTATTCAGCAATATCGATTTTAAGCCTTTGCGAATGATAGTATTACGGTTCTAGTTTATTAGGAGAGCATACCAAATCGTATAAAACTGGGAACGGACAAATAGTAATATTTTCCAGTTCTTTTCTGGTAGATTACTGAAGGAATTTGGAGACACTCTAATTTATTCTAATGTAATCAGAAACAAAAAAAAATCTAAAAACAACTTTGAAAAATTAAAATATACAACAATATTATTATTATAATATTGTACGCCTGTGTAGACAATCAGAAACCGCTTTTCGATAACGAGCAGATTGCGTCACATATATTCGACCTAATGGAATCCATAAAGTAGTTTTAATTTGGTCTTCACCGACATCGGCCGCAAAGGCGTGAAAGAGGACTTAAAATCGAACTAAAAAATTACTTATCGAAGATAATTGAAGCAGAAACGAAAATTATGTACCTACTTGTATATATTGTATTGGTATAGATCAATATAAACTTCAGTTGAATTTGTTTTATTACTCTAGATAATACCACCAGCTTAAAATTCATTCTAGTCTAGATAGCTTTTATATATCTAAAGTAGTTTCAACTAATATCTTTGTAATCTTACAGCAAGAGAAATGTTAAACTCTAAATAAATGTAGAATGTTCGATTTTCTATAGCAAAAAAGTCACTATATGTGCCTTCTTTTAAAATGTTGTTAGTAAGTTATGAAAAACCAAGATTTATCCAAAGTTAGCTTTTCTGGATTCGTAGGGTTGGGCAAACTTAGAAAAATTTGATCCAATCGCAAAAAGTATACCGTATATAGACAAGAATAGTAGGATCAATCTGCCCGCCGCCTTTGAAGTTCTTTGTACCACATTCCGCTGCGGTTTGCCGACGTTTTTTGTGCAGTTTTATGAGAACTGGTGAGCAGCGATGCCAACTCTACTGATATTTCGGTAAATATACCGATTTAGAAATAATTTCCCATAACAACTGTATAGATAGAAGATCAGAAAATTTTTTGAAGCTAAAACTTCTTTTGGAGCACCTAAGTATCTTATGTGCTCTATAGTAAAAGGCCGTACGCTCTTAGACTTAGACTTAGAATTGTATATGTCAGTTGTTAACAGTTTGACAGCAATCAAACAACTCTGTTTGATAAGAAATTTAACCAGATGTTGGTACTGCAGATTACTTTTTCCTAGGATGGCCTCTTAACCGCTTATCTGCATTGATTCTAAGTACATTTCTGAGAGAAGTTGCTTCATAGTGAAATGCATTAAATGTTTCATTTAAGTCTTCGTTCAGATAGAGGAACCAAGTTCATGATCCTAAGACGATTTTCATAGGGAGGACGTACCACTAATTCGAGTTAAACGACATGGGCCTTCGGCGAAGGTTTTTGTGGTTTCCTTCGTCCTTGCCAAATGGGGGGTCACCACGACGGAGAAGACACGCCACAGCACCAATCTCCCAACCCCACATTGCACCACATGGGTTACACCTCCACACATATTCACTCACACCAAAAAGAAAATACTCTTTAGCTACGTTCAAGCGCCATGGATGGCAAGAAGATACAAGAACTACAGTTGAAGCTATCCAACCTGCTGCAAATGGGGAAGCTTTTAAGAGCGGGGCCGATGACCAATACTAACACCATCCAAACACTCCAATCTACTTCCTGAAAAGGTCATAAGTCCCACAACAGGGTGTACATACCTAACATACTCCTAGAAATCTTTCTCATTTACCTACCTATCTTTTCTTTTCTTGTTCTTCTTCTTCTTACCCGACGCTGGACATTCTCTAACATAATTATATCTCGCTGTAGAACCAAACACCAATCTAAATTGGCCTCACGTAATCCAATATAATTTTGTCAATCGAAGAATACTGTCCAAAGAATAACGTCAATATGTATTATAATTCCATTATTTTTACACATTTTGAATACAAAAAGAAAACACCAGTGCAAGTTTTAATTTTTCAGTTGGCACTCGTGTGCTATTATTTTTTGTATAGGTAACTATATATTTTTTGAGTATAAGCTCATACAATTAACATTTAAACATAAAACGAGCATTCTAAACGATTTTTCCTGGACGTTATAAAATTTTTCACATGCAATAGTTCCATTAATATTAAAACGAGGGTGTGATGGATTATATTACTATTTAAGATATTTTGAATTTTATTTTTACATGATTTGCATACCTTAGAATACTTATTAAGCAGTGAAAAACACATATATTACGTAGAAATACTTATAAAACAAAAGTAACTACAAATTAAGTATATGTTTTATGGAAAAATCAATGATTGTTGCATAAAAACTAAATGTTTATTTTAATTACGAATATGATTACTTTTTCTGTAATGTAGAATAGAAAACATAACATGCATGACGCAAAATGATAACATAAATTAATTCTTCGTTGGAATATTGGCATTAACTTTTTCCTGTAGTTAAAAGTAAATAACAGAAGTATAACAGAAAACTTTTGTTCCGAGCAGAATTTTTCAAATCAAGTTCACAAAAGGAAATGTTTATTCAAAAAATAGATAAGATAGACCAAACTATACCACAATGAAAGATAATTCGATGTACCTATATTAAAAAAGGCACAAAACCAAAGTGACCATCGAGACTAATAGAGTCATCGATACAAAAATGTTAAGGTCTTGTTCGAGGGTGTCACTTTGTCTTTAACCTAAAAGATATTAGTCGATAACAAGAACAGTTGAAGACATTTACGCTTAATCTCTGTCTCACTGAACGATCAGCGTAAATCACAACACACCGAGTATCACTTCGAAGCCAATTTACACAACACAAATTATTTTAAATTTCTTTTAAATACAAACAACCACAAAAGAAATAACTATTTGCTAAACGTTTTACTGAAATGACAATTGATTAGCAGGAAACTGCAATCAAGTAGTTAAGAGGTTTATTCTGTTTAAAAAATTATGTTAATCTGCAATTTTGGCCAGTTTGCTTTTGGTACCAAGCTAGAAGATTACAATTTTGAGAAACAACGGGGTAGCTTTGGCGATCACAACAGTTTTAGCAGGTATTCTTATTTAAGTCTTCAGACTCTTGTTTTATTTAGACTTTAGACTAATACATTTATCGAATCTTCAATGAATAGTTCCCTGTTTTCTGCTTTACAGATACTCCTAATGTTTGCATTTTTTGTTATCAGTTGCTACCTATACAAGGATTGTCTTCTTAGTTTTGCATATAGAAGGCGCCATCAATAGAACCTTCGGACACAAATCTAACCTTAATCTTTTGTTGAAATAAATCTAGAGTTTCATTGCGGTACAAGAAGTCGTGTAGGTACAGTGAACTTTTGAAATTAGCAAATCGGTCGAAAAATGAGAGGATTTTCAAACAATAATTTTTTAAACTTTTCGGAGAGGATTATCCCAACAGCAATGTCTCACTGAAATGGTTTGTGTTTGGGAATGATGAACCACACCAGTCAACTATTTTCCGCAGGTATTGCGAATTTCAACGTGGTCGCTCAACTGTTAAAATCCTACATGGAGAACTGGGAGTTACGAGGTTGCTCGCAGGACAGCAAAAAGCGGTTCTTGCCAATTGCTGTCGAAAAATATTGGAACAGTTAAACAAAGGAATCTCAAAGAACGTTTATAGTATTGTTAGTGGAGATAAATCTTGGATTTACTACTACGAACTGGAAAATAAACGCCAATACGCTTTATGGGTGTTTCACGATGAGGAAAAGACAACAAAAGTGATCCATTTTCGAAGTGTGTCAAAGAAAATGTGTCAAAATCTGGTCATGGCGCAAAAATTGCTTTAAAACATCAAAGAACGGTTACTTCCAACTGGTACATATAAACGTTTGTTAGCGAAACTCTAACAAAGCAAAAACAACGGCGAATCATCCTACATCAGGAAAATGCAAGTGCCCAAAAGACAATTGAGTTATTGAAGCTTCAAAACATCGAATTGTTAGTCCATCCACTGTATCGTTCTGTCCTAAGTCCCAATGACTTCTTCAAGTTCCCAAAGATCAAGAATTCGATGCGTGGGTAGCGATTCCAGTCGCCAAAAGAAGCCTTCGATGCCTTTAAACATCGATTTTGCAGGTGTCAAGTGAAGACTAGAATAACGGTTTTACCAATTAGATTGAACGTATGTAAAAGTGTATCGATATTGTTTTTGTCTTTATGGCTATATGCCGTACATATATTAAAAACGATAGTGTTTAGAAGGATAGCCAAGTTTCCCCTGTTTACGTTTTCTAAACCTACCTAAATGGAAATAACCACGTATCAGATCATTACAACAGAAATTTGATCTATATTTGTTCTATGAGCGTGCATTTCTATTGGCGTGAATTTTCGTTAAAAGATATTCAGCGGTTTATTAAGACTTTCTAAGTATTTTAAATAGGTAGGTACTGCATAGACCTATTCCAGGATCATCTGCTGTGTTATAGCTAATTGTAAGCCATTTATCTAAAGTATTAGTTATCCAAACCGCTTTTATAACTTAGCTTCATCTTTCAGAAAGAAAGCTAGCAAGGAATTAGTGATTCCTAAATTTTGTTAGTATTTACAAAATAGAAATTTTATTTTCAAGCTGTGTAAATAAGACTTTAGTTCAGTAGATAAAGTGGGGTGCTACAAGTAGTCGGACAGTGGCTCTTATTTCAATCATTTTCAACTAAACTCGTTCTTAAACATAGCACCTTTACGGTCTCGAATGGCATCCTTGAGGTGCGCCGCATCGATAAGTTCTACTACGTAAATCACTGTCACTTATATCGACACTGTAGCGCATTTATCCGTGGTAAAAGTCAGATTCAATGGCTAGCATAATTATAAATTAGCTCAAAACTGGCCACTAATTTGCTGTCAAAATAACACCTCTATCGGACGTAATTAATTCCAAGGGTTTTAGTGTTTTTGAGTTGTTAGTCGAGAAATTGATTATTTATCTGTTTAAAATATTCACAGGTTATCGCAGCTTATCGTTTATTTACTTGAACAAGTTGGTTGATTATTTAAATGAAGCACGTTCTTTAGCAGCATACACTTTGGGTATTCAATTCAAACAAAAACTTTTTTCATCCGATACGACACCAACAAATTAGCTAGTCAACGTTTTAGTTTCTCTTGCGTTTGTTATAGGTACTAAAATTTCAAATTACATTTCCACTTGTTTTACCAATTTTGCCTTTTTTCATTATTTGTATAATGATCTACAGTGATTAGGTATAAGTGAATTTGAGGTTAGTTGTATTATTGTCACGCCTGGGAGATGGAGGAATGTGCCATAATGTTTTGGGATGAGGGGTAGCTTACTAAAGGCACTTCCCACCCAGGTCGTGGTTATCTAACTCCTGGTTAGGTATCCTGCTGAAGGCAGAAAACTAACCACGGGGTAGATGAGATAAACAACAGGAAACAAACAACAAATATATTAACAAGAAACAAACAATAAATAACGAATAACTAAATACAATAATCTTATCTAATCTTACCAAATAAAACTATATGGTGGCATGTCACACTTACTCACGCAAATACGTCAAGAGTCACAACGGCCCAGACCCAAGGATCTGTTTTAGGGACACCCCAAAGGCTGACCCTTACAGACAACCTCAGACTCCGAACTCCTCGAATGCGACCTCAAAGACGCTCTTTTATAGCCAATTCATACGCTACGTGAGAATAAGAATTAAACTATATAAGGTCGCCTTGAAATCTAACGTACTGACTTTGACCTGGATGATTACAATAAAAAATAATACTAAATAATACAATGAAATATCAAACAATTAAACTACCCTATTATCGTATGTGACATTATTTATTTTAAGAATGATTTTTGTCTTGTTGCGCCAAAGAAGTATAACTTCTTACGTGCTTGCATAAGTACACACAGACACAAATTAAATAAAAAAATCATATTGGTTGAGCTAATCCGTGCTTTATGGTAGCAATGCAGATTTTGTTCATTCATTTAATCTCGAGGTTAAACATTTATTATTCATATATCGCCCAATAAATCATGGTGGCTTTTTCTAACCTAGCATTTCCATAATTTCCTCGTCAGCACAAAATGTCACCCGACGATGCACCTTAATATTACTGGATGTCGTGTTCTAAATAATTGTGGCAAATATTCTCCTTGAAACAGGTATTAATATGTAAATTACAACGAAATAATCCAGTGACGTAGTTAAGTTCTAAATAGACCTATCCCTTTAGTTTATGAGCTGTTTTGTGAATCACTATTTCCAGATGGCAAAAGGTTGGATCAAAACACATTTGAAGACAAACGCATTCGCGGTGCTGGCGGATCATACCTAATACCACTTTTATTATCTTCTTTCCTTTTATTTTAGACAAATTCAAGAGCTTTCCTCACGGAGTGATAAAAAATGGAATTCGCAACTCGTGCGGTGCGCAGGTAATCCCATCACTCGTGCTATTTATCACGTTCGCCTTCGGCTCACGCCAAAAACACAGTTGTGATGGGATCACCTGCTTTTCGCACTCGTTACTTAATGTACTATTTCCTTATCCCAATTCGTTTAAAAAATAAAACACAAACAAGTACTAAACGATAAAAAACAAATCAAGTTAGTCCATTTAACAACAACCGCTTGAATTCTTGTTCTAATGACGTTTAAGCCGGGTACTCACTTGCGAACTGTAACTGTAACTGCACTGTTGCAGTAACCGTATGTTTATGTGTACCTACGTAGACTAACGCACGTGCCTCGACCCGTCTATGAACCAACTAAAAATTTCTTTGGGTTCCCGTAAAAACCGACGATTTCTTACATACCTGATGTGCTACGCGTCTTCATTTACAATTTTTGGTTACTGTAACCGCACAGTTACAGTTACAGCTCGCAAGTGAGTACCCGGCTTTTTACACTGGACGCACAACAAACATTGATTCTCTTTAATGATTCATTACCGAAAAGTACCAGAGCGCTATTGAACGATCTGGAACAGCCTTCGCGAACCCTGTTCGGCGCGGGTAGGTAAATGTTTACACTAATCAAGCATCTTGTTCAAGATCATTTTTAAACAGTGTTTTATTTGTAGGTACTTATATTTAAAAAATGAGATTAAATTTCTACTTACTACACTAATGTTGTAGTTCCATAAAGTCTATAATCCATGTTGCAATAGGAATCTAAAATACATTGCAATGTGTAATAAGTCTAGTAAAATATAAATTATGTCACCCTTAATAAGTACGCTAGTGAAATAAGCTTATCGGCTCGCTAGTTGCCTACCTTGCCGGCAGAGGCACGCACACGACATTAACCCCGATTTATATTATTATGCAAATTTCTGCTTATCTAGCATTTATTCAAATTCTGAAATAATGGTACTGCACCGGCTTCACGTGCTGTTATGATATATTGTGCAGCCATGTTGGATTTCGAAACACGATAAGAAAAATTACGACGACGGGATTTTGTGGTAACACATGAAGAATTGGTTGACGTGAATTGTTATACGCTATTGCGCCATTGATTCTAATTAGTACCTACCTATAATAGTTTTAAAGAAGGTTTAGGATAAGAAAAGCTGGTGTATAGACAAACAATCTTTAGATTTTTTAGTTGATAGATAACGAATTACATTTCTGAAGGGAGGAAGCATTTCCAATGCGGCAAAACTCTTATTATATTGTCAGGGATATGTGCGAGTATGAAATATGGACGCTTTAAATAAATGTTAGTTATTTGCATTAAAAGGAAAACATGAAGAATGTAGGTATCACTAAAAGAACAAGAATTAAGTAAATCTTTATGAATGATATGAATTTTTGAAGTAAAACTTCTTTAGGCGCGACTAGGGGTAACTCAGTAATTCTAACGGACGTGACATCATATTCTAACGTAACGCAAAAAAACCTGATACAAAAAACCTAACACGATTCCGCCTACTATATTAAATAAAAGTTAAATCTATAATTGTATATTATGGTAGGCAACATAATAATATACATATTTTGCTGACCTGTCACTTTGACAGCTTGTCAACCGAAATACATTGTTGGTAAATAGTTAAACGCCTAAAATTTGTGTATAAAGTGTTTGTTTTAAATATGAATAAACAAAGTGGATTTATCAATGAAGAAAGTGATGAAAACATATTGAATAAAAATGAGTGAGTACTCTATATGCATTGGGAGGACTATGTAAATTCCCTTAATGAAAATCTCGAGGACAGAACGGTGTCAATAAGAGACGTGTCTGGTTTGGACCGGGAGGTGGACATGGTAAGCGAGGCTATTGTGTCGGCTTATCGTGAAAGCTGCCCGGAACAGACAAGAAAGTACACAAGAAACACTCCCTGGTGGAACGAACACCTACAGAAGCTTAGGGCTCAGGTGAGAAGGCTGTTTAATAAGGCCAAAATCGTTCATAACTGGGAAGAGTATCGACAAAAGTTAACACTGTACAATAAAGAAATCCGAAAAGCGAAAAGAGACTCCTGGAGGAGGTTCTGCGAGGAAGTCCAAACGACCCCCGCATGTTCAAGAATCCACAAGGTCCTGGCTAAGGATAGTACAGCGAAAGAGGTCGGCCTTCTTAAAAAGGAGGACGGATCATACAGTAAAACGTTGGAGGAAAGTTTAAGAATGCTAACATTGGCACACTTTCCTGGCTCACGGTTTATGGAAGCGGGAACGGATAGCGCAGGCCAAGGTCAAAGGCCAGTAAGGCCATCAAGGGATGACTGGAAGCTAGCTACCGAAATAACCAGACCTGCAAAAATCAGATGGGCCATCAGCACATTCCGTCCATTCAAAACACCGGGAATGGATGGAATATACCCAGCCCTACTCCAGAAGGGGCTGGAAGTAATTATAACACATCTGTGTAAAATCTTTAAGGCTTGTTTGGCCTATAGATTTATACCAGCTGTGTGGCAGAAGGTGGAAGTCCTATATCTCCCTAAAGTGGGGAGGATGACGGACCAAACAACCAAGTCATACAGACCGATAAGTCTATCGTCATTCGTAGCAAAAACGCTGGAGAAACTGGTCGATAGATATATAAGGGACGAAATCTTAACGGTGAATCCATTAAGTGATCGTCAATATGCATACCAGCGGGGAAAATCCACAGACCTAGCGCTGGATGACCTAAACAGGCTAATATCAAAGTCAATTGAAGACAAAGAAGTAGCCCTAGCGGCGTTTATTGACATCGAAGGAGCCTTCAGTAATGTGGGACCCGAGTCAGTAACCGACGCACTTTCAAGGAGAGGAGTCCCCCCACTAATATGCCAATGGGTGTATGCCAACCTAATGCATAGGATCGTAGTGTCCAAGTTAGGTGAGGCGTCCATTAAGGCAACAGTGGGAAGGGGCTGTCCGCAGGGAGGGGTACTGTCGCCTCTGCTGTGGTCAGCACTTGTGGATGACCTCCTTAAGAAACTCCTTAATGAAGGCCTTCACTGCCTAGGCTTCGCAGATGATATGGCTATAATCATTCAGGGGAAGTTTCTGGGCACAGTCTCAGAGCGGATGCAGTCCGCAATAAATATGGTGTACAAGTGGTGCAAGGATGAAGGCCTAACAGTCAATCCACAAAAAGCATCAATTGTCCCATTCACCAATAAACAAGGCTTACAACCAATAACGCTCAATAACGTGCTGGTTTCAATGGCCACAGAGGCCAAATACCTAGGTGTGGTATTTGACCAGAGGCTATCATGGAAGCAACACATTCAAAAGGTCACACATAAAGCTACAATAGCCCTTGGTAGGTGTAGACAATTGTGTCGCAAGAACTGGGGATTGAACCCCAAAATGAACTTATGGTTGTATACACAAGTCATTAGACCAATGTTAACCTATGGTTCGGTGGTGTGGTGGAGCAGAACGCAGCAGTCCGGGGTGATCAGGCAACTGGAAAGCATTCAAAGGCAGGCATGTATGAATGTTACAGGTGCCATGGGAACCGCCCCAACGGACGCACTACAGGTTTTACTCAACCTACCACCATTGCACATTTACATTCAGGGCGAGGCTATGGCAACTGCTCACAGACTGCTACAAGGCCAGGCCCCCATTACCTTATTAAAAGGTAAAAAGCAAGCAGAGTTATACAATAGGGTTAAGGCAGATCAAATAATGAGTATGCCTCACCTCAGGACAGGATAGTCCCCAGGTATAACTTTGTAAGAAACTTTCGAGTAGAAATACTGGAAAGGGACTCATGGAACAATGGCCCCCCAACCCAAGGGGAGTCAATTTGGTATACCGATGGCTCAAAGACTGAGAAAGGCACAGGGTCAGGTATATACAGTAGAGGACACAGGATAAAAATCCAACTAAGTCTAGGTACGTATGCCACAGTGTTTCAGGCTGAAGTAACGGCCATACAACACTGTGCAACGGAGATCGTAAGTCAGGGTATAACGGGTAAAATTGTAGTCATATACTCGGACAGCCAAGCAGCTCTAAAGGCGATAGTCTCAGCACAAATAAGCTCACAGCTGGTGTGGGACTGCGTTGGGGCCCTGACACATGCCGCTAGTCAAAATTCTCTGACACTGGCATGGATAACAGGACACTCAGGGTTTCGGGGCAATGAGAAGGCTGATGAATTGGCCCGTGCGGGAGCTAACACTCCAATGATTGGTCCGGAACCATTCGGCGGAGTTGCTAATACATTCAGAAAGGCAGCCATTGAGAAATGGAGGCTAGAAAAGGCCCAGGAGTGGTGGGAAACATCACCGGGCAAGCGACAAGCCAAACTCTTCATAAAGGGATACTCGGCGAAGTTTACTGCAGAGCTGCTATCACAAAGGCGAAATGATGTCAGAATGATTGTCAGTCTCTTGACAGGACATTGTAGGCTCAGAAAACACATGAGTCAGCTAAACTTGGCAGATGACGACATTTGTCGATACTGCCAAGAGGAAGAGGAAACTGCATTTCATGTCCTATGCCAATGTGAAGGCCTTGCAAGGACGCGGTATCTAGTACTGGGAGAGGAGAAACCGGCTGCTCCAAGTTATGCGGAGTGGCCACTGTCAAGGCTATTAAGTCTCATTAAGAGGGCAGAGCTGGACAAGGTGCTCTAATCCTATTCCACAGATAATGGGTGTTCACAATAGATCTGCAAAGGTCGCAGTGATATAGGCTAACAGCCAACCCCAAAAAAATATCTATCTATAAATATCTATATGCATACATTTTATTTTCCTGTGAATCGTTTAAAAAATCAATGTTGAAATCTCCACAAAGAATAAAAGATATAAAGTTATTTGTACAGAAAATTAATGCACTATAAAGTCTATCTATAAATGTATTGAAATTTCCAGATGGGGATCTATAAATATTTAATATACAACAGGTGGTTTAAGTATTTTAAAAGAGATACTGGAGATTTCAATATCTACTTCAAGTGATAAATTAGACAAAAATTCGTGTTTCTTAATTTCTATGAAAGATTTTGTCAAAATTAGTACACCGCCATGTGATTTATTAGTTCTATTGAAGTAATAGTAACAGAGTAATTATTAAATCGTATGTAGCCGATATTGTCATTATTGGACCATGTTTCGGATAGACATAATATGTCTGGTTCATATTGCTTTAAGATTAGGTCTATTCTATTAGTTTTGTTAGAAATTGATTGACAGTTAACAATACGGAAGAAATTATCAGATTTCTCATTATTTTCACACACACAGTTCTTTATGTTTCTACTGACTTCCTTGCGATACATTTTGCGATACGTACGTCAAAACTTTTGATTAGCTAACCTGCTTACCTAACCTAACCGTTAATTTCTGTCAAAATTTTTTAAAACGTGAAAGTGAAATTAATGAATTCTAGATAAATTACAAAACAAAATAGTTGTCACTTGAATCAAATGGCGGATTCTCAAGAATATTTTACTCTTTCATCAATAAATAATAATAATAACCGAAAACATCAAAAACCTGTAGCTACTTGTTAATAAACATATTTCGAATTTGAATTTATTTTGCGATGATACGTACGTCAAATAAGTTTTACTTCAATCGCGCGTAAAGGTTACACGCACACTCTTTTTTTTTCAGTAGAATTCTGGGAATGTGATCCTACATTTAGATATTGGTTGTCTAGATTAAGTTTCTTTTTTTCGTATAGATAGGTTTTTGGTGAAGTTTTTGTTTTTGTTGTTATGAATTTGATTATGGATGAGGATTGTTATTAATTACTTAGTTGAATTTGAAAAAATACGTTTCTGGCCTGTTCCTTAATTGTTTCGCACGGTTGGTCACTTCGAGTAGTAGCACATTAATTGATTCTATTTGTTAAATGGTAAAAGACTTTTCTTCTACGTATGATACTATATGACAATTTTGGGCACGTTGACAACGGAAGCCCATTTTATTGACATCAGTGTCCTGAGCATCAGTACCTTTTTACTATACCCGATCCGTTCAAAAGATGTAATTCAAGGACGCGTGATTAGTGACCAGCCGGCGTAATCGTACGATGCCACGCCTTCTAGACTGAAATAACGGAGGACAGTTTATACTGTACTCATACCAGAGATAATATAAACTGTAGGCATCGGGGGTGGGTACTTTTTTGTTAAGTGATGTAAATCGGACTTGTGACGTTGGTTGGGGAGAATAATATTCAAAGAGTGCGTGCCGTTCACGTGATCATTCCATCTTTTGAACGGCTAGGGTATAGAAGAAATCTCGTGGGTTTGCTTTAATCAGCGTGAATCTTAATCATTTAATTGTGGATCTTGGAGCAGAACCTCTAATTTTCGACTGGTCCATTGAATCCTTCTGCGTTTTGGTTATATTTTTGGGTTATTTCGTGTCCAGTGGGAAAAATCACATTGTGGGATTTGTAGAGAGATTTTGGTTTGTGCCGCCTAATAGTCGGTGGCGCGGCTCACTTGTGGATCATCCCTCTACGGCTGAGCTAGGGCATAATTAGCCAGTAGGGAGACCACTAACAAGCCTTGTTCAATTTACCTACTTATTTTGACGTTAAATTTAACTTAAGAATTAAGTTAGTTAAGAGAAGAAAAAAACTAGGCAGGTTATATAGGTAGGTACCTACATATTGTGCTCAACCAAGAAAAAGTGCGTTCGGATTTATACCTAAATAGATCAAATGTTTCATTTACTATCTATATAAAAATAGGCCGTTTTTTCTAATTTTAATTTAATTTTTCCTGGGATCCTAATAGAGAGTTTAGGTTAAAAAATTTTAATAAACTTCAATGTCATAAAAATAACGCATGGATAATCACAACAAAACATAAAACTAATCAAAAGTAGCAAAAGCTTAGTTCAACTTTTAATGTACCTACCTACCGGTTATTTACACTTTGAAAATTGCTGTTGATTAATTTGTTACTTGAAATGAAAAAATTTATCTTTTCACTTGTATTTCAGAATCAGCAAATGTCTTTTTCCTTGTGTACATCACAGAGAGATAAAAACTATTTGAGTACCATTTATATCTTAATTTAGACATAATGATACCAGTACACACTTGTTCGCAGTGAATAAGGCGGGCTTCATATAAAGTCCCGCCCGATCATAAATTTGACCTTGATAAAAGGCGGAGCTGTAGTGAATACGAGGAAAAGACCAATGGTGAGCAGTCGTTCTATTCAATAGGTAAGAAATTAGGGGAAATCCTACTGGAGGTAACTAGCCATGAGTTTGCAGGTAAAGTAGCGGTCGACATTGTCAATATTATTATGTATCAGGGTCTACCCGGAGTTTTAATTTTCTAATGAAGTACAAAAAATATTAAAGTGAGCTCATTAGATTTTCAAATTATATCACAATTAAGTTATTGTGGAGTATAAAAAATTGCTCTCTAAATGCTTCCTTAGAATCCACAATTGCTCCAGTAATTAATTAATTTTTTAATTAATTATTTGCAATTAAAATTACGCACTTTATTTTTTCTATGTCTCAACAAATTTTCAGTTTTTAAGCTACTGTATAGCTTTTATCGCGGGCTTTGAGGGCGGCGACCGAATCAAGAAATTCCGTAACGAAAAAACGTAACAGTTCCCGACTCCGCCCACTATATTAAAATAATTTGTTTTTAAATAAAATTTAATCTGTAAATGTGTATGATAGACAACATAATATACATATTTTGCTGACCTATCAAATTGACAGCTTGTCAAACAAAATAGCTACATTGTTGTTTTAAGTATGAATAAACAAAGCGCAATTATTAATGAAGAAAGTGATGAAAAAATATTGAATGAAAATGAGTGAGTACTCTATATACATACATATTATTTTTGGTGTGTAATTACACTATTAATACTTAATTATCCTTATGGGTCACCACGCTCAAAAAATGCTATGCAATAGCTTGACCGCGGCAGTCCCCAAGTGCCACACGTCTTTTTTTTTACATATTTTTTTCATCAATAAATTGCTCCCTAAATGCTCCTTCAGAATCCGCAACTGCTCCAGTAATTAGTTAATCTTTTAATTAAAATTATATAATTTGACATTTGATTGTACAATTTTCTGTCACTCAAGAGTATTTAATTTACGCGTAACTTTTTAAAGCAAATGAAACCGCAGATCTTCTGGCCAAGAAGGGAGTGGATACACGATTTACTGGTCCAGAACCTGTATTGGGACTGCCTAGAACCTGGGTAAGGACCAAAGTCAGGAACTGGGTCTGGGAAGAGTCGACCAAACACTGGAGTAACACTGTAGGGCTGAGGCACTCGAAGCTGATGCCCAAAGGCTACTCCAAAAAACTCAAGTCTGACATACTGGATCTTGGCAGGAGTCAGATCAGAGTACTAGTGGGCCTGCTCACCGGGCATGGACCATTCAGACTACACCTTCGGAGGATGGGTATTCTGACACAGGAACCCACCTTGTGCCGACTGTGTGACATGGACGATGAGACGGCAACTCACATTCTATTCGAGTGTGAGACCTTGGACTATAAACGGTTCCTTATCTTCGGTGACACGAATCCTGAATCCTATTACCACCTTGAGGAGCTGGTCACGGGAATCAAATCTCTTATAAAGGGAACTGCACTGTGGCCTGTGGCAACAGTAACTCAAGGAATTTAGGACACCTGGATTCGAGCCTACCTGAGGATCAGCGGGATGCTGATTTTCAGCTGAACAAACTAGAGTCCTGCAAGCACGGGTGCATGTAAGGACTCTTGGTGCCGAACCTAGTCACAATATTCCCACAGGAAACAGTGCTCAAACATGGGGTCCATAGGTGAGACCATGCCAGGTTACTTAGATTAGATTAACCTTTATTAAAGCCCGACAAGTATCTCGTGAAATAAGGTGAAGATGCGCCGTAACAAATTTGAAAGTGGGGGTATGATGGGCGTACAATAAAAACCATTGGTGTGGTAGACTTGATGCTGTGAGCATCTCTCTACGTCTATACTGATGCCTTGTTTTATTTACTCGCGTTATTTAAATTTAATTGTGAATATTTGTGTATTCTGTTATATCCGGTCTACAAGTGATATCCTTTCGAATTGCAAACTAAAATGGTTAGTTCTATCTTGCAGATATACTAACATCGTTTAATTTTAAACTGTAATTCAATGTTCGTCGGGGCATATAGCCAGGGAAGTAGTTGTTGGTTCTTAGTAAACGGTCTATGTTCTTTGATTTTCAAAGACTATGTAAAACGTTAAACTCTATTACCTTTGATATCTATTTAGCTAATTTTATTAAAATTGTAGCAAAAAAGTTACTTTTATACAAAACAGACTCTAGTTTTGGTTACCTATATATTGATCCATGTATAATTAAATGTAAAAATAGTTTACATAACTTCGTACCGTTCATTATCTAGCTATTATTTTCACTGTTAATCAGTTATTAATCTACCAATACTTAAAGAGTTGCCTAATATTCAATTTAAATATAATAAGTATAACTTATAAATGAATACGCTATAATAAGCGTCACTGGCTAGTACTGGTCTTGGTAAGTATTTTACAAAATTGGATTAGAATTAACGCTTATAAAAGACAATTTGAATATGAATAGTTAATCAAAAGGAAATTTACCGATACTTATCTATATACATTTCTCAAAATTATTTAATTAAAGGAAGGAAATATAGGGAAATTTCTGTATTATTATTACCATTGAATATCTTTTATAAACTAAGCAGCTTATACGTATATAGACGTAGAAGCAAATTTTATTGTAGGTACCTATATTAGAATAATCAATACGAAAATCAATTTTTATAATATTATTAATCATTAAAAACTGATCCTATTTATATTGAGATAGTTCTTGTTAATCTATTATTGTACCTATTAACTTGGTCAACATCTATTCTTAAAGTAAAGCAAATGACCGTATTGTACTAAAATCTATAAGGTAGGTGCGGCTAATAAGGCCTATGTGCCTAAGGGCGAATGTAGGTAGGTAGTATATATGTATCTATATAAATAAAAATGAATTGTTGTTCGTTAGTTTCGCTAAAACTGCAGGACAGATTTGGCTAATTTTGGTTTTGAATTATTTGTGGAAGTTCAGGAAATGTATCTAGTAATTAAAGGAAAATATTTAAAAGGACAATTTAATTTTCCAGTGCAGTGTATAGTTCAATTAAAATCTATCAGCAAGCATATGCAAGAGAGCTATTAGAACGTTTCAGGTTCAGCGGGTGCAAACCAGTGTCTACTCCTATGGTGAAGATGGGAGAACATGAAATTCGAGAAAATGAGGAAAATCATTTTCCATACAGAGAAGCTGTGGGAGCATTAATGTACCTAATGGTAGCTACTAGACCAGATTTGGCCTACAGTGTTAGTGTTTTGTCAAGAACTCTCGACTGTCCAAGTGCTGAAGATGTGACGAGATTAAAAAGAGTATTTCGTTATATAGCAGGAACTTGCAGTTTGGGAATATTGTTCACAGCAGATGGCAATATTTTATCTGATAAACACCGTTTGGCGGTGGCGCGCGCACGCCGTAAAAGCCACGCGGAGTCCTATTTTCAACGTCAAATAAAAATTATAAATAATGGAGATAGAATTCCGGGAGACGGTATTTTTTTTTCGGAAATTTCCTCCTCTTTGACGAGCTTTTTTCAAAATTGCCTAAATATTAGTATTTTTCGAGTTATTAACAAAAACAAATTTCTTTTTTTTTATCTTATTTTGTTAATAACAATTGCAATTTTTTTCCTGCACACTGTTCCTTCAAAAACATTTTTCTAGAGGTGATTCCGAATCCAATGAGCTATCGCTCATAGTTTTAGGACCTTTATTTTAATTTTTCACCTTTTTGAAGATGTTGACTAGAGTACCTACCTTCTATATATGCAGAGGCTTGGCGTAAGCATTTTTTAGAAAAATTTCACGGTGCGCACAAATTTTTATTTGGTAGCAACAAATTTTGTAGAATGTGATAGTCAATGCTTTATTTCACATTATTTTTTATGTATCTGTCCATACATTAACTATTTTCATTATTGTGTACCTATACATTTTAAATTTTTAATATTGTCGAATAGCTGGGTAATTCAAATACTTTCATAATGTATTGCATGAACCATATGCTTAGTTCTATTTATTCTTGTTCTATTATTGACTAAATCACGCTTATACAAACGATTTAAAAACAAATTTGAAAAAATCCATGTTTGAAATTCAAAATCTATATTGTTAGATATATTTCAGGATATTTTTCTGAAGCTTATGATTAAAAAAAAGCTGTTAAATAATTATTGGAAATCATTATAATTTTTATATCTTCTTAACGTTTAATAGTTATTTATGTATCAAGGGTATAAATAGATGTTTATGCCCTGAGGGCGACGTCTTACGAACCCGAGGGCCTCTGGCCCGAGGGTTTGTAAGTCGCCCGAGGGTATACACATCTGTTTATGCCATTGGTAGGTACATACAAACTTTTATGTCATACTAGTTCGTTATTGCAATCCAATCTCAACACAAATCAGTATTTTAAAAATCCAGTTTGAATTAATAACATTTCCACTTTCTCATAGTAGGCAATATCGTTGCTAGGTGAATGTTGACAAACGTAAATGTCATAAAATCGCAATAATTGTTACATGTGTCAAAGTAAGAAGTCAAAATGGACGAAGATTTTGGAATCCTGACGAAATTATTAAAAAAGCAAAGGAAGCAACTGAAAATCTGTTGCCACAAAAGTCTAAAGAAGTTTACGATATGGAATACCAAAAATTATTAAATTGGATGCAAGAAAACTACGTAAAACGCATTTTTACCATTATAGATGAGAGTGAAATGAACAGTTTAAAGCTAATAAGAGATTATATGTCACTACGGCCACGTGGTTGCTCAGAAAAAAGGCTTTTGCTGACCTATAGACAGGGTCGATGTACTGTATAGGTCTCCCAACGAAAGTTTGGGACAGCCACGTGTTAGTCGGCGCAGGTAGGCGGAGTCTTTCTATCAGTGGTGGACGGGAATAAAAATATATTATACATCTTAAATTAATTTTTAATGTATGATGCTAACATAATTAAGAAGAATTTATTTTATATAAATTTGTTGCTGCCCACTTTAAAATAAAAAAATACATACATTTAAAAAACAACTCAGAAACTCTCTCAGCATATTCGTAGCTAAATACAGTTTACAAAACCATTCCAGCTACCACACTGACAAGCGTTCAGAACGGTCGTGGCTGTCACAAACTTTCGTTGGGCGATCTATACAACCTGTAGGAAAAAACACGTTTGGAAAAATCCCGTCCATTATAGCGAAATATCTGGGTTTAAGTGATCCTGAGAAATATACAGGTCATTGTATGCGTCGAACGTCAGCAACTCTTCTTGCAGAGGCTGGAGCCAGTATGACCACGTTGAAGCGCCATGGTGGATGGAAGAGTACGTCGGTTGCTGAAGGATATTTAGAGGATAGTTTCAAGAATGCTGGCAGGTGTACCTTCCGGGTCTGGCGTTTCGGTACAGAAATTTGATACTCAAACAATGAAACATGAATCGTTTGCTGCAGGCAACTTAACTATCTCCGGATCTTTTCAGAACTGCCAATTTTATGTTAATTCGTCAAAATAATGTTCATCGAATATTTACATATATTCCGTTTGTAATTAAAGGTTATTAAATAAGTTAAACAAAAAATTATTTCTTTTTATGCCCGTGTGGGCCATAAAGTGAACTTTATGCCCGCACGGGCATAAAATACGACATTAGATAGTTGGTAACTAAGCAATAAAAACACAATAATGAACTAGTATGACATAAAATATATAAGTAAGTGTCTAACTTAATTTTTTGACTATAATAATTGGCTAACCTAAAAGCTACAAACAAAGGCGTGAAAAACTTATGGAATTCCAATGGAAGCGAAGCTTTCTATGCCATCTTTGACAGAGGAGTAGGCCGGAAATATATAAGCATTTTTGGATAAAAAAAATTATTCAATAAATAAAATAACACAGTAAAAGTCTACATACGAGAGTGGACATGCAATAGAAAAATACTGGTAAACTTCAAACTGCCGAGTAGGTATGCCATAAGAGCGAGAAAAGTAATAGGTAACGTACGTACGTATGAGGACACTTTAACTCGATTCACTACTCTCACCAAAGCAAACAAAAAAGCGTTGTTTTAATGAATAAAATAAGGATCCCAAACGCTCTATCAACTCTCACTAATCTACAGAGTGGGGATAAAATAGAAGCGTACTGGTATACTTTAGAATGCCCAAAGCGGGGATAAAATAGAAGCGTAGGTATTAAGTACTAATATACTTTAGTATGCCATGGTTTCACTGCTCTTACCAAAGCGAATATAAAAAGCTTCGCTTTAATGGGAATAGATTCCAACCGCTCTATCAACCCTCACGAATCTACAAAGTGGAGATAAAATAAAAGCGTACCTACTGGTATACTTCAGTATGCCCAGAGTGGGGATAAAACAGAAGTGTAATGTTATACTTTATTATTCCATAAGAGCAAGAGAGGGGTTAAGTAACGTACACGTTTTCTCGTTTTACTGCTCTCACCAAAGCGAACATAGAAAGCTTCGGTTTAACCAATATGGGTTTCAAATGCTACATTAATCCTCACTACCTAATCTAGAGCATGGGTGATATTTTCAACTCTAAAAAATAGAAGCGTACTGGTATACTTCACTATGTCTAGAGTGGGGTTAAAATAGAAGCGAACTGATATACTTCAGTATGCCGTGGTTTCACTGCTCTTACCAAAGCGAACATAGAAAGGTTCACTTTAATAAATGTAGGTCCCAAACGCTCTATCAACCGTCACTGAGTGGGGATAAAATACAAGTGTACTGGTATACTTCAGTATGTCCAGAGTGGGGATAAAACAGAAGCGTACGGGTATACCTACTTCATTATGCCATGATTGCCATGAAAGCTTCGGTTTAATCAATATGGGTTCCAAACGGTACATCGATCCTCACTAATGTAGAGCATTGGTGATATTTAAATAAGATGCGGCTTATTTTATATTTCCTACAATATTTCTTTGTTTGTTTGTCGCGGAATTCCCCCATGACTTTATATGGTATTGTAGTAAATGGATCTATAGGTTCGTAGTTGGGTACTAACTACGACCCTAGCTTTTTTAGTCCCGTCAATGCAGCAGGTTGCTGAAAAGAGTGGTGTGCTACAGTTCGCTCTTTACAATGACTTCTTTTAACTCAAGTTTAATCTGGAAACGAACTGTTTAGAAAGAACTTGCTAAATGGTGGTTTAGGATAACTCCCATACGAAAAAAACAAGGAAACATTTTTATTTTGAAAAACAAACTTTTTTAACCCATATTGTTTATTTTTTAGCTTTTAGTATAATCAAAAAATTTTTTATTGAAGTGATAACTTCTTATAAAAGAAGAAGAAGAAAAAGAAAAATAATTTTATTGCCCAACAGATTAATCCATTTACAGGACAATTTATACTTATAGAAATTTCTAATATAATAAAAACAATAAAGTAAACAAGAGAAAAAAAATATCTCGAATGCCGTAGCTGCAAATTAACAAAATCAATATTATTTATTACTTTTCCCAGAGTATCAAAAAAAATATCAGAGTCAGAACAGTACTTATTAAAATTTAAGCACATACGAGCTATTGGAGAGTTTTTCCCCAGATTTGTTCGAAAACTAGATGTATAAAATATTTTATGATGTCTAACAGCTGTTTGTGGAACATTAAAATTTATTTGGTTCATCAATAGAATTATGTAATATTTTATATAGAATAACTATACTAGAAGTTATCCTTCTTTGTTCCAATGATGGGACACTAAACCTCGAAAGCAGGAGATACTGTTCAATACCTCGCATAGGATACTGCCCATCTATTTTAAAAGAAAGGTATTTGAGAAATCGACGTTGAACATTTTCCGTAGACCATTTGTGTATGTTATATATAGGGTTCCAAATTATAGATGCATACTCTAACTTGGAACGAACTAACGAAAAATAAAGTAAAATCAAGCTTTGAGGATTTGTAAAAGAACGACAGTTACGAATTAAAAAACCTAAGCTTTTCAATGAAGAAGCAACAATGTTATCTACATGATAAGAAAAGGTCAACTTTTGATCGAATATTATACCTAAATCTTTTGTTTGTGTGCAACATGACAATGGGATGTTATTGAATAAATAAGGAAATTCAATTTTGTTGATATTCCTGGTGTATGAACAAATTTTACATTTTGATACATTCATAAACAACTTGTTTTCATTACACCATTTTTCCACAATATCCAATTGGGTTTGCAGATAGTAGCAGTCCTCAATTGATGACACAGAAACGTATATTTTCATGTCATCGGCGAAGAGCAATTTGCCACATTTTAATTCAATTGCTAAGTCATTAATAAATATAGTAAATAACAATGGCCCCAAATTGGAGCCCTGTGGAACTCCAGATGTTGCTATAAAAGGTGAAGATGCATAACCATTGTAAAAGACATAATTACTGCGACCTTTAAGGTACGATGAGAACAGTCTTAGCAACAAATTATCAAATCCCATGGCTTCCAACTTTCTCATAAGAATGTTATGATCTATTCGATCGAAAGCCTTTGAAAAGTCCGTATATATTACATCCACTTGATCCTTGAAATCGAGTATATCTGAAATATATTGTTTTAAAACACCAAGGTTTGACACAGTCGATCTCTTGCTCATAAAGCCATGCTGATCAATAGAAATAAGCGGTCTTACTTGTGGCATAATTCTGTTATATACAGACATCTCAAAGGCTTTGGAAAAGTTGGATAATATGGAAATTGTTCTGTAGTTTCCAACTATATCATTTCTGCCTGTTTTTAAAATAGGACAAATTTTTGCCAATTTCCAACCTTCAGGAAACGAAGATTGTTGAAGAATGTTGTTAAAAATAATTGTTAATGGCTTGGCAAATATGCGAGCACAGTCTCTTAGGAGGAAACTGGGAATAAGATCAGGACCCGTTGTCATTTTGTTGTTCATTCTACTAAGAGTTAATAGTACCTCGCTTTCGGTAAAATTAGACAGATTAATATGTTCAGTTGTCACTTCTATGGCTTGATACGTTGGAACAGATATGGGTGTAAAAACTGCAGAAAAATAATCAGCGAAGCACTGTACAATCTCCCGTGGACTTTCGAAGCTTGTGTCATTCAGATGCACTTTATTAGGGATTCTAGATGAACCTTCTTTGGAACGAACGAAATTCCAAAAGCTTTTTGCATCACTGTTTTTATTATATTCAATTGAGCGAATGTAGTCTTTATAAGCTAATCTAGATTGAGATTTAATATACCTTCTAATTCTTGAAAAATTTTGATAGTAAGAGTCTGATTTAGATTTTTTATACTGGGAAAAATAATAATTTTTTAATTTTAAACTATAAATAATTTCTGATGTATACCAGACAGGGAACTTTCGATTAGTAGGAGTATATCTTGGAACGAATTTATCAAGTAATGAATACAGTTTAGCATAAAATTGGTCCAACATAGTATTCACCGAAATTGATCCATTTAAAAAATCCCAATTAATATTTGATAGCTCTTGGTATAGACCCACGAAGTTAGCTTTCTTAAAATTATAAGATTTATTATAATTACTACTTTTTAAACTCTTATGGGAGGGTAACTGATTTTTAGCGTAACGCGTTGAAAAAAGCGTTTATCATAACGCGTACTTTATCGTTGAAAAAAGCGTTTATCATAACGCATTGTTTATCGTTTTTACACACAGGCGCGGTGAAACATAATAATAATATCATACTTGGATTGGATTAGTTGAAGTTATCACTTCTGTCGCGCGTCCCGAGACGCACACTTTTTTTAATTTATATTATCTTTAAGTTTTAAGTTTCCTTTTTGGCTCTCTGATTCATTTACTGCGAAATTCTTTCAAGGTATTTTTTTATGAAAAACAAGTCCACTGCTGATTGTCTAAATTAGCAATTAGATTTTCAGCTTCGGAATACTCACTTAATCAAAAGACTAATTATTTTGAGATATCTCTTATGGAAATTTAAAAATGATTATCTATAGGTAAAGGTTGCAGGTTCGAGTCCTGCTGAATGCAAAATTTGTTGTATCGTATAATGACTCGATTCAAACGTTTATTTGTAAAAAACTTCATTCTTGTACTGTTAACTAAGAAAGAATTTTCTCATAAAAAAACAATCCTTACTGTAGATAATGGGAATAATCTTGCATTGTAATTGTTTGAAAAAAATTTCAAATTTCAAATGGGAAAATTTCAATAACTAGATACGTAGGTAGATACGTAAATAATCCAAAGACATTACTTTCTTTAGTGTCTTCATTCGATTAGATTAACTAGATTTCAGATTCGAAATACTTTATAAAAAAAAACTAGGTAATTATTTTGAAAGGACGTTATATTCAGGAGAAATTGTAGAGGTTGCAGGGTCGAGTCCTGCTGGATGCAAAATGTTTTCAATTTCCTCTTACTGTCATTTTCCTGTTTGTTTAATATCTAAAACCCATATATTATAAGGTATAATGGTATTAATTTTCAATCAGCAGCAGTCACTATTGAAGTGTTGTTTCGTAAAGACTCGATTCCTGCTAGGGCTTCACACAAGACGAGAGTAGGCGAGAGTAACAAAAAATCTCGTCTCGGTCTCGTCAATTCCCAAAAAATTGTGTCTCGTTCAAGTCTCAGTCTCGTCTCGCTTAATTGTAGATAAAATACATTGGTAATTATAGGGGAAACTATTCGTATTTAATTGTCTTATGTAGGTGTTGAAAGAGGATAAGTTGTTTATAAGGAAAGTTTACTGTATGTCTGTAGTAACTAAGAGGATTTTCCAGGTAGAAAATTTCGAACCTAAGAAACCCTTTTGATAGTATACACGTTTATTAGGTACTTTTTAGTTTATTATAGACACATATACTCAACCAAGAGAAAGGTAACCCATCGATCTTTAAAAAAAATCATTCAAACTTGAAATATAAAAATCTGCGAGGATAAATATTCATGACAAGAGATGAGTTACTGAAGCGTGAACAAGTTAAAGTAAAAATCTGAAAAAATCATACTCGGTTAGTGATTTCTGTTTAAGTTTACAATAAAATATATCACAGATGGTCACCAGATTTTATATTTTCTAAAAGATATTGTTTTCTATACAGGCCATTTCTGATTTTTCAAATAAAAACATCATAAAAAAATTTAACGAGACTAAAAACGAGACTCTCGGGTTGCCCTATAAGTATGTGGTCTCGGTATCGCCCATAGTATTTTCCAAAACGTCTCGTCTCGTTTCGGAAAAGCGAGACGAGAACGGGACGAGTCCAGAAAAATCTCGCTCTCGTGTGAACCCTAATTCCTGCTGCAGTATCAAGTAGGTATTAACAAAATTTATGTTTATGAATCTTCATTCTTGTGCTGTTAAGCAATATAGGGTTGCCTCATAAGAAATTGTAATGGGTATAAGTTTATCCAATCTTAATGTGAAAACATAACCACGCCCTTTAACCCCAACAAAGGATCCGACTTTTGAATCTAGGTTGTCAGATATATTTGCGAATATTCCTAAGTTTATATATTTTAAAAATTTTCTCTCTACTTTACTATTCAATTGTTCGTCAATGACTCTTAGAAAGATAATATAAAAATATTCTTACAAAATATATACTTAAATTAATTAACTAGGTTCTTCATAATTTAAACAGTTTTCACTTCTAATGATATCAATTTTGTATATATTACTTATACTTAAAGATTTTTTTAAGAAAAGGCAACATTGTGTATATAGTTAGCAAATTCAAAGTCGGTGCGTAGTCCTTTGATATTAATGCAAAGTAATGCCGACGGCTCTTACTAAGCGCGGTGCTGGATCTAACGAACTTCAAAGAGGAAAATTGCAAAATGCGACAACAGTCAAATATCGCCAATAGTCTTCTTCCCCATTACAATACACAGTAGCGTGATTGATTTTTATTGATTTTTTATATTAGATATATTATATATTACGGTGGCTTGATAGTACTTAATATAGTAAGAATTTCTCGTTTAAATATATAAGATAATAACTACGCCACCTTACGGTGGCGTTATATTATTTGATTTAGAAAGTTTTTTTTTTGACTTTATTTTTTTTGCATTTTTTCTGTTTTTAATTTTCCACTTTCTTTTAGTTTATCGTTTATTTATTTATTAATGAATCCAAATTCAACACTATCTATTGGGTTTTCTTATGATACTTTCGTTTTCCGTAAGCACTTTCATCAATTTCCACTATGTGTCCAGGACCGCCTATTTGCTCATCGATTTCCAGCATCCAGTGAAAAAGAAGGTTTCTGAAATGTTGAAGGCAGCGACTCACAGATTTCGTGGAAACTCCAGTTTCCGCTGCTATTACTGTGACTGGATACTCATTAATCCACAGTACTAAAATAATCAGCAGCTGAACTATAGGAAGTGTCGAAAAATCTAGAAATGAATTTGTCCTACAGGACGTTTCAGTACAACAGTTCCGTCTGCGACACCGATAACTTGGTTCTCTTCCTTGCCTTTTTTGTTGGCCAAGTTGGATTCTATTCCCACACACACATGTCCTGGAACGTGAAACAAATCCATGTACTATCAAAAAATTTACCAAACCCAATTCCTTTATGTGATTCTTAAAAGCTGTAGAACTGCCGAGGAATTCCATCATACACAAACACATATATTTTTTATCACTACCGAACAATCAATAGGATGATGTATAGGTACCGTGCGTAAAACAAGACACAAATAATTGTTTGTGAATAATGGCTAACATTTTATATATTTTTTGTTATAACCGAACAATACAAATTGATATTAAAAAAACATTAGGGTGTTTTGTAATGCAATAGCATTTTAATTAGGGTAAATCTCTTTCAATCTGATTGTTATTGGAATTGTTAAAGTTTATCTATTTTCAACACCTCATTATGAGATTATCCCTTGCTGTTTTGGATTTAAATTTAATAATCATTGGGTATTTTTGTACCACATTATGAGATTATCTCTTGTTTGTTTTTCAGTGTAATTTAGAATATTTTGGTGACATAACTGTAAACTATAAAATTTTGCGTAAGTATTATATATGGTTGAAATCAGAAAAAAAATATCTTTACGTTTCTGATATTTATTTATTTTTATTTATAAAAAATTAAACACATATATTTGTTAAATATAAACAATAGATTGTAAGATCGTGAATTCATACAACCACATGCGGTGAGGGTAGGCGAAAAGGTCTCTTTTATTGCTCTTTTATTAGCACCCTACTGGGCTCAGGTAAGGGGTGACGCGGGAGTATGTTTAACCTTTCTTACAATTCAGTAATTGTTATGGACAATGTGTCGTATCATTTCCGCATATTAAACAAAATACCTAATAACACACAAAAAAAAGAATGAAATTTCAAGACTTATGGCAATCAAAAATATCGATGTTCCTAAAAAGGTTCCAGTAAACAAGGAATTAATAAGAATGATCAAAAGTCAGAATTTTAAAAATGAATACGTCATTGACACCATTTGCAGCAGACATGGTCATACCCTTTTGCGTTTACCTCCTTACTACTGTATTTTTAATCCAATCGAAATGGTTTGGAGTACTGTAAAGAAACGTTTACGAAAATACATTCAGTCACCAACCTTAAGCGCAGTTGTTCTTAATAATATTCGAGAGGTAATTAGTGACATTAATAGCGATGTATGGAAAAATTGCCAAACACATGTTATAAAAATAGAAAAGAAATATCCTGTTTTACCGCCAATAGCACCATTAGTTATTCAACCTGGAAACGATTCTACTTCAGAAGACTCTGACAATTCTTGTTATTAATTCCAACCAATTTCCTTTACAACTATCGTGATGTATCTTGAAAACTTGTTTTCAAAAACAAACTAATTTTATATTCTTACTAACGTACCCAACCCTTTCCTTTCCAGGCAAGGAAGGCTCATACCTCCTCATGGTCCTTGCTGGACAGACAATCTTTTAAGATTGTCTGATAAAATGAGTATTATTTTTAGACAATTGTTATAAAAATATTATAAGTTATGTACTATTTGACTAATGAGCCAAATGTTCTTATTAATAACTAAAATTAACAAGTTTCAATTTGAAAGAATTAATTTGTTATTTGACAATTTTCAAATTGATATAAAATTTATAAATATACAAAAACCGTTTTTCTTTTGAAATTTAAAACAAAAATTAATAAAAATTTATGAACTCTTTTTATTTAATTCCACGCCAATGGTCGGAAATGTCGTCAAAGGCACTTAAAAACCGCAAAAGCGCACAAAATTTTACATTAGGATTGGAAAGAGTATATAATCCTGAATTGTGATTTTAAATTTCAAACAGAAAGTAAATAAAATTTCAATAATTAGATAAAATTGTACCTAATTAATATGTATATATTATGTAGTGTTTAAGTGAACCGTCCTATCTATAATTCGTTTAAAAATTCACTTGACACTTAATTGCCTTTAACCGAAAGCAGCTAGCTACATTTCAACTGTATTGCGAACAAAAGCAGAGATAACACTTCTCTGTACAAACACTAAAATAAACCGTATCAATTGTCATTTATAAAGACAACACCTCCGTATAGCCGTATCTGGTATGTAGAAGCCGGTAATACATCAATAAATCTATACCAGTTATCAATGATCTATCTATTGTCTATCTTTTTCTATTTTACTATAAGTAAAAGCAATCTTTCTCTGTCCTAAGCTCAGTGGGTTGAGCACCGGTAGGTAAAGCCTGCCTATCACATGAACACAATAGCCAACCGTCGTACGAGGTAGCGGTGGTTACCTGCGAGCTACCTCGCAGTCATTCTTTGTAGTGCTCGCTTGGCGTAAGCTTGAGATTGAACTCGTTCCGCGCCCTTATAGGTATCTCTACATGTTCTTTAGATATAAAAAAAACAAACGTGTGCTCAGTGACTGATGAAATTTAAAACAGTTTCAAAATGTTGATATCTTCAAACGGAAGTGGCTTGAGTGCGGCCGGAAACGATTTTTCTAGTGTGGCAGCCCTGTCGGGGTGTTGTCCTGTTCCCGTCACTCCTGCTGCTCGGTCCGCAATTGTCAACTGGAAAATGGATTCCGTCGGATTGCCGACACCGAACACGGCACCTACTGTCCTGCCACCGACGGCTATCCCACTATCTCCCACAGGTTAGACATTATTTTTATAACATTAGAATTAAAAAAAAAGAGTGTGCGTGTAACCTTTACGCGCGATTGAAGTAAAACTTTTTGACGTACGTATCGGAAAATAAATATTTAATTACAATTCAATTATATTTATTGTCTATATACTTTACAAAAAATGATATGTTATATTTATATTATTCATTAGAAATAGGAATTTGAAAGTTATCATTATTTTTTATATATGAAATAATAGGTTTATGATAACTAAAATGTGAAACATAGATTTTACTCTCTAAATACCATTAATGTATTTGAAACCGTTTGAAAACTTTGAAAATTTAAGCTCCTCCCATAGCTGAAATCACACCGTTACTTCCATCAGAATCTAACGTTAGAGTTACCCCTAGTCGCGCCTAAAGAAGTTTTGCTTCAATAATAGGTAAACAATATTAAAAATATACACACATTACATTTAGAATGTGTGATTTTGTAGCTGTATCTACCTTATTGTAATACAACACAACACAAGAGCCTTCGATAGTTAGATAACCATTTCATTTTGTAGCATTTTATAGCATATTCCATAAAATTTAAAATCCTGAGTTGAGTTTGTTTTCTTCAGTTCTACGAAGGATCTGTTATTGCTGGTAAAAGATCAGCCATCCTGACTAGTGGTTTTATGGCCTTTATGGCTACCTAACCAAACCTAAAATAAGTATAAGCCAGTGTTAAAACATTTCAAATATTATTATTTTATGAACAAAAACGTGCAACATGCTTCTTTACTTAACGTAAAGATTCCCTATAAATAATTATTTATTTACTATCATAATATGTATGTATTTATATAAACTTACTTAATCAAATCATAATGAATGTCGCTGTCTCGTCTTTTTTTAATTTTCATTTTTCTTCAAATCTTTCTGGCGCTTTGACGTTCACAATTTCTTTTTTTTTTAGCTCTTTAAGTCTATAAAACGAAAATAGCTAGGTATAAATAATAGGTATAAATAGTGTAATTACACACCAAAAATAAAATTTATGCATATAGAGTACCTACTCACTCATTTTCATTCAATATTTTTTCATCACTTTCTTCATTAATAAATCCACTTTGTTTATTCATATTTAAAACAAACACTTTATACACAAATTTAAACTATTTACCACCAATGTATTTTGGTTGACAAGATGACAAGCTGTCAATTCATACAATTACAGATTTAATTTTATTTAATATAGTAGGCAGAATCGTGTTAGGTATTTTGAATCAGGTTTTGTTTCCGGTATGCGGTACATTAGAATGACGTCACGTCCGTTAGAATTACTGAGTTACCCCTAGTGCCGCTAAAGAAGTTTTACTTGAGAATTAGAATATTTTAGTTTTGTGCTTTGATATTCTAAGAACAAAAAAACAACTTTAAGGTTTCTTCAACCGTTATGATAGAATAGAAGATCCCAAAAAAGCAAAACTGGTTCAGGAAGCCCGAGTTGAATAATAAAAAAACGTGTATCAAGATATATTTTTCAATATAATTTTTTTTTACAAAATATATGTAGAATCGGAAAATTGTGTACATACATAGTAGTCCGCTCCAAACTTGGATCATGATCATTTTTTAATATTGCAATGTTTGTCTAATGCACTCTTTATGGGATTTAAAATCTAACAACATATTTTAGATTTTATTCAATTTTGTATTGAAAAACAACTTTATTCATGAAAAGTGCAAAGTAATTATTTTTAAGTCGTCTCGAAAAGCTTTACATAAATTTTGACTCAATTGACTCGGTAGGAATCGTTTTAAATCGATCCGAAAAAAAATTTTTGGAATTGAATTTAGCTCAAGAACATTTTTAACTAACGTGAACCAAAAGTAGTAGATTGTTTAATGTTGCGAAATTTGAGACAAAAAATTTCTTATCCATAGTTGCAGTTGACACTTTTAGTAATGTTTCAGAAGTCATCTCATTTATTTTGGCGAAATTTCGTATTTCAAAAACCAATTGAGAAGTAGATGATTTGTTAAATGTAGCTCTAAATCAAATATGAGTATTTTGAAAATCATTTTCCATATCACATGCATTGAAACAGCTAGTTTTGATCTCTGTTTTGCCAGTCGAAATAAGACAATTTTAGACCAATGCAACTATCAGTCAGAAACTGACAGTTGTTTTTGCCCTAGGGGAGAAACAACGTTGTTTCTTCCCTAGGGCAGAAACAAATGTCATTATTTCAAGTCTGTCAGAATGTTTCTGACTGACAGTTGCATTGGTCTAATATAGTCTTACTTCGACTGGCTACAGATCAAAACTCGCTGTTTCAATGCATGTGATATGAAAAATATAGTGTGTGGCACTGGATGAAACAAAGACGATTTCTAACCGGACAATGACTGCCCTCGCTTCGCTCGGGCTGTCAACTCTCGCCCTAGACAGAAATCGTCTTGTTTCACCCCTTGCCACACAATATAGTAGTTCATATTACATGTATTGAAACAGTTAGTTTTGATCCATATTTTTCCAGTCGAAATAAGACAATTTCAGATCAATGCAACTGTCAGTCAGAAACAACGTAGTTTCTTCCCTAGGGCAAAAACAAATGTCATTATTTCAAGTCTGTTAGAATGTTTCTAATTGACAGTTGCATTGGTCTGAAAAAGTCTTACTTCGACTGGCTACAGAGATCAAAACTCGCTGTTTCAATGTATGTGATATGAAAAATATAGTGTCTGGCACAGGATGAAACAAAGACGATTTCTGACCAGGGCGATGACAGTCAACTCTCGCCCTTGTCAGAACTCGTCTTGTTTCACCACTTGCCACACAATATACTATTCCAATTATATATTAAGTGAGAACCAGAGCTAGTCCATCATGACTAATGATCTTTTCCTTCAAGATTGAGTTTTTAAAGGTTACAAATGTAAGTATATAGTGTTTAAAAATTATTTAAAATCATTGAATTAGCAACCAAGAGTAATAAAATAAACAGCTGTCAACAACTCGAGTAAAAGATTTCTTGGGGGAATGTTTATCCAAATTGTAAATAATTTAGATATACAAATCTTGTTATTGGTTAAAATTAATGTAGATGATTGGTATATTTATATTGAAATTGGACATAAATTACAAAATCATGGCGAAGATTTACATTTACAAGTGGTTCTTGCCAAATATGAAGATCAAAACTAAATGTTCCACCCACAATCTTATCTTTTACAAAATTATTTACTTTCAGATTGACACCTTCTTTGTCATATAAATGTGATGAATTAATATAAATTGGTGTATTAATCAAAAAGGAGCAAAATAATCATAACTATATCATCAAAAAGTAAAATCGTAGAAGTAAACTTTTGCTTATTTTTCGACAAATATGATTTTCTATTGTCGTGATCTCTGCTCAAAAATACGTCCTAAAGGAGCTAGAGCCCTTTAAATGAGATATCTTGAAGTTAAATATCTTTCATTATAATCTAGCGAAGGCTTTAGATAAAAAATATACAAGTTGTTAACGTAGCAGGATCATAAGGATTCTGTCACACTGTAAAAATATTATAGCTGCCACCGAAGTGAAAATATTTGAAGTGTGAATCTAGTCCAACAAAAAGTTTTGATCCGACACACTCAAATTCAGAAATATTGTATATCCTTGTTAAGTTCATCGTTTTTATTGCTGACAGCAATAGTATTTGCAGGAAAAACTTTCAGCCAATCCTACCAAAACGGCACTGATCTTATTCACCAACAGAAGGAATTCCTAACTCCTGTTATCAATTAAGTAACACTTTCATTCTCAGAACAAGTAAAATACATCGATGGTATCCTCTACAGGAAATTTACTGGATTGCTATAAGAACTATGTGGAATTTCCGTAGGCTTTTTATGGGAAAACAAAGGATCCTAAACCTAAAATATTCTTTTGGCAATATTTTGCTGTTGTTAGACCCTTAATCGCCAATCGTGCGCTGAGTTATAGTGGAACAAAACAATACAATAAAAGTCAATAATAGAGTTGCAAAAAGTGCAAATACTGGATTGTATAAGGCTTACTAGCGCAAGTAGATTGTGTCCTAGTGAGGCCTTAAAGGCAAATCAAGCGATTTCCTCCTTGAATTTACAGAGATGGATAGTGCTGGAAAACGCCTCTAGGTTAACAAGGACTAAATCTCTGAAACCCGGCGATCTTACAGGACATCTAAGGATCGAAGAAACTTTGAAAATGTCTACAGGCATGTCTCCAAAACGAGATTTCCAATTTACAATAAATGTTAGTATTGACGAGTTTGAATTAACACAAAACGACATCCGTCAACTTACAAAAAGAGCCCTTACATATTATACTGATGAGTCTAAAACACCAGAAGGAGTTGGTATAGAAGTTACATGTCAATAGCCCTAGGAAACACTCCTACGATCTTATAGCAAAAGAATGTATTAAAAAACATCTCAATTCAGCAGGAATATTTTTTGCGTCTAATAGCCAAGCTGCTTTAAAGCCTCTACAATCACCATAGTAAAGTCCAAAAAAGCCTGGAACTACAAACAACCTTTTAAGCAACACAAGAAAGTAAGTTTGGGTATGAGGGCTTTGTCGGAAACGAAATTAATAATAGTATCACAAAAAAAGGAGCTAGTGCTCCTTTTATTAGAGCAAAACTTTTGTTTGGTAAGTTGAAAAGTCGCATCATGGATGATCATGGGAAAAGAAACTGGAGTGCAGCTTACTGGAAAAAAATTCAGGTCAAATACAAGCCAATAGGTAAACTGCGCTACTCTAAATTACTCTTAAAGCTTAAGAAACCTGAAATCTTAGTAATTGCAGGAATTTTCAGAGGACACTGCCCACTGAGGTACTATTTCTGTAAAATGGGCAAAGTGAACAGTAAAACATGCAAATTCTTTGAGTATGCAGATGAAATAGCTGAATATATTACCTATCTCTAATTGCAGAGTAATTGTTCTCCAACAACATAGATCAACAACAGGTCTTCTTAGCGCTTGATTAGTTTAGTAGACTTTCTAATATACTTTTTTTAAGTCTAGACCTTATGGATTTATAAATACATGTTCAGTATACACAAATGACCTTTTAAGTAACAGCATAGTAATCCACCCTACTTGTAATCTAAATCTCCAATCTAAAAGTTTATCTTTTTGATACCTTTGTTTACTACCATTCCTTTTATGTATCTATTTTTATTAATAGAGGTGTTGTTGGCGTAAAAAGCTTTGATTTTTTTGTTGATTAAGTCTAATTTGATCACCTTGTATACTAAAATGCACCCATAATTTAAGTAGCAAACAAGGTCTCTTTGTTTAATTTTATTCATTTAGCTTCTAGGAAATTGTTATCTGGGTTCAATCTTGATTGATTCGGTAAATTGAAATTTAATATTTTGAAGGTTTAGTATCATATTTCAAATTTGGTAGTAATCAAAATGTCGTAAGCATTTACGTCGAGTTTTTTAAAATGATCAAATTAACAAAAATGTTAAGCCACAACAAATTATTTAGGTTTCAGTAGAGGTGTCAAAATATTTGTGCAATATTAATAAGGAAGTTCATATACGAACTAAAAACCGTTAATTTTCTTGTAACATAATATTACCAACATTGAAATTTATGTATATTTTTTTACAAGACATATTTTAATTGAAGGAAATTATCCATCTTAAATATGGGTTTCATTGTAAATGAGTACTCAAAATCTTCCTATATAATCATCATCTAATTAAATGAATGTAACGATGTAGCGACTATTTTGGGCTCCAATAACACATCTTCAGGCTAATAATATTTATAACAAATGTAGTATCAGTTAATTTAATTAAACATTGACAGGAAGAAGCTGTAAGTTACTATGAGTAACATTAAAATTTTGGAGAATTCATCCAAAACTCTAACATGGGAGTTTTTTTCCCTTATCTGGAAAATTGGAGAGGGGCGAGAAAGTGCTCTGCCGGCACTGAGGCCACGTATGGCACATTGTGCATCCTCCTGTGTGTAGGGATATCCACATTTCAGGCTTTAATCAGGCGTAAAGATTTAAAATAGGTGATGAGATGACTTCTGAGGAGGATCTTCCTGACATCGGTTGGTGTAAGCCAGTAGGAACTCGCCCAAGAGGGTCTTCTGATTTCAGAAAAAGCAAACCAGTCAGACATTACATGCTCTACTGTTTCCTCTTCTTGTTAGCAATCTTTGCATAGGGGCGATTTTATCCTAATAAGATGTTGTCTCAATTGGCATTGACCTGTTAAGAATTTGTCTGGTCAAATCCTTAAATTTTCTTGCTGTTTCTTTACAAGGCAAAGGTAATAACTCTCTAGCCAGTATAGTTCGTTGTTTCATCCAAGCACTGTATACAGTTTTGATGAGAGTGCTGTTTAATAAGGTACACAACAGCGGACATTGTTAGCTTGGTAGATGGGCGAAGGCTAACATATTTGAAGCTTTCTCCCTTGTATGTGTGAGTTCCACGTCAGCTTGCTGTCACGGATAACCCCTTTTGCAGCAAAGCTTAATGTAACGTTGAGAAGACTAGGTGCTTTTAAGTTCCTAGGTTTATTTTTCTTCGTGAAGGGAACCATTTCTGTCTTTTTGGGGTTAATAGACAGTCATTGCTCTTTACACCATATCTCTTAAAGTTTTGAGAGACACTTGCATTCTGTCGCATATGTTGCTTTCAAACTTTACTGATCGCAGAATGACAATGTCATCTGCGTATAGGCTACTGTAGGTATAGATTTTGTCATGTTTATTGAGGCAGTGCATGAGGCTATCTGTACAGGTAATAGAACCTCTTCCTGTGGACAACCCCTCGTAACCTTGCCTCGTATCTTGACATCATCTACAGTTATTTCTGGAGAGCGTGCTTAGGTACATTTCGGGCGGTAAGCGAGTACATTATTTTAGGAAACGTGGTTTTATCAAAAGCTCCCTAGATATCTATAAATACGACCAGGGTAGACCCTTTCCTATCCAATGATCGCTCGATCTGCCAACCACATGTGTAGGGCCGAATCGGTGAATTTCCCTATTGTGTATGCATGTTGATTGAGATGTAGTGGTTTGGTATTAATCACTGCATACCTAATGTATTTCTCATTTAGCCTCTCTTGCGTTTTCCCACATGAATTTTAGCACACATTAGTCTGTTTTCAGATTGATTTTCCCATTTCCCGCTTCAAAAATCCCATGTTAGACTTTTGGATGGATTCTCCAAAATTTTAATGTTGCTCATAGTTACCTGCAACTTCTTCCTTCCTATGTTTGATTGGATTAACTGATACTACATTTGTAATAAATATTATTACCCTGAAGATGACTCAGTGGAGTGAAACTAGTCGCTACTTCGTTACAATAGTTTCATTTAATTAAAAGAATATATGGGAAGATTTTGAATATTATTTCATTTACATATTTTAAGATTATCAGATTTTTTAATATAAATATTATTCGTAACAAATTAAAAATCTATTGTTTAGAAGGTAATATTAATTAGATTGTATATATTCAAATATATTATTTATTAAATGCTGTTTCCACTTGTAATAAAATTAGAATAGCTAATTATGATTGGCGTTGTTTTAACATAAACATTTTATTATACAAAGATGGAGGTTGTAGGTAATTTACATTAGTTTAAATTCAAATATATTCATCTGATCTATAAATGCTTATCAGTTTTACTATTTTCACTAATTAATATTAAATTTATTATGAGGTAAATAAAGTATAGAATAAGAATATAAATATTATATAAGCACGTAAATACTTTAATTTAAGAGTTCATTGAATTTTCTTTCAGATACTTGTTATTGATCGTAAATCAATTTTAATCTGATTACATATTATAATAAATATTTATATTTAGCGTTTTATGATAATTCAACCTCAAAGTAATGCTTTTATTTAAATTTGGTTGTAGATTCGTTTATTGTGGTTTCATTTGGTAAACTTTTGTAACGATCTATCGAATCGTTTTGTATAACGAATAAACTCACCAAACCATATTTTCCGTAGATGTCAAAGGTAATAATAGTTTAATACTATTGTAACGTTTTACAGAGTCTTTGAAAATCAAAGAACATATAGACCGTTTACTAAGAACCAACAACTACTTCCCTGGCTATATGCCACGACGGACATTGAATTACAGTTCAAAGTTAAACGGGGTTAGTATATCTGCAAGATAGAACTAACCATTTCAGTTTGCAATTCGTAAGGATATCACTTGTAGATCGGTTTCGGCGTATTGCGCCTCATCAGTACAAGGAAGATATCCGTCCAGAAGCTCTAAGAGCATCTAGACTGAAGATATGTCTGAAATCACACAAATACATTATCTTCAGTAAAGAAAATGTTAAAAGTGCGATAATAGCGAGATCTCCATAACTAATCGCAAACTAAAATTCTATTTGTCAAAAAACCTCTCGGCTTTGTAGGGTTAACTACTTGATTTACAGTTTCCTGCTAATCAATTGTCATTTCAGTAAAACTTTTATCAAATACATGTCAAAGGTAATAATAGTTTAATACTATTATAACGTTTTACAGAGTCTTTGATAATGTCTTTATGTTCTTTGATTTTCAAAGACTCTGTAAAACGTTATAATAGTATTAAACTATTATTACCTTTGACATCTATTTGATAAACGTTTTACTGAAATGACAATTGATTAGCAGGAAACTGTAAATCAAGTAGTTAACCCTATATTTTACGTACCTAGATCGGTGAAAATTACTTAGTTTAATAGTTGTAGCTCAAAAATGTGCCGTGAGCGGTGTTACAGTGTAATTTTGTCTCTTCCTGGTGGCGATTAGTAATTCTCGACACCGAAGGAGTTAGTAAGTCTATTAATTTGGTTTCTTTTATTTCTATAACTCTTCGAAATACAAGTAAGTCGATTTTAATAATGTTTCTTTTGATTATTTTATTTAAAATGAGTTTCTAAAAAGGGGTGATGTTTTATTAATTCTTACCAATATCAAGTAATGATACTCTAGTCAAACATCTTTTTTTTATTATTATCAAAGTCAGGGCAAGTTTTTACACGTGCTATAGGAATTAATTTACTCTCAATAAAATGGAAAAATCCGATTTGTTTAGTAACTGATACTACTTCAAGGAATGCGCTGATGAGCTAACACCAATATTTTGTAGACTTTTTAACCTATCCTACAAAAAAGGAATATTTCCATCTTGCTGGAAGAAGGCAAGAGTTCAGCCTATACCAAAGAAAGGCAAGAAAACCATGCCAAACAACTATCGACCTGTCGCATTGCTTTCAGTTATATCAAAAGTGATGGAGAAAGCTATTAACCAACAACTTCTAAAGTACCTAGAGGGCCTTAATATTATCAGTGACCATCAGTACGGCTTTCGTAAGTCCAGATCAACAGGAGACCTCCTAGCATATGTCACCCATCTTTGGAGCAACGCAGTCGAACATCATGGGGAGTCCCAGGGGTCCATATTATCCCCAACCCTCTTCTTACTATACATTAACGACCTTCTAGCGAAGACAGAAAATCCAATTTATAGCTTTGCTGACGACAGCACACTTATCTCATCGTTTACTTTGAATACTTTGAATTCTCGAACATCGGCTGCTGACGCACATCTTCGCAGACAGTATGAAGTATCACGACTCAATAAAGACCTGGAAGAAATTTTGTCTTGGGGTGACAGTAACCAAGTCGAATTTAACGCTAAAAAAACCCAGGCAGCAGTTTTCTCTAAGAAGGTTAACATTGCAGAACCAGATATAGTCATGGCAGGACACGCAATTCCACTGGCTTCGTCTATTAACTTACTGGGTGTCAATCTGGGAGGAGATATGTCTTGGCATAATCACGTGGTAACAATCGCCAGGACAGCTTCTCAGAAACTCGGTGTTCTTTTCCGTACCAAAAAGCTGTATACACCACAACAACTTTTGACACTCTACAAAGCCCAGATTCGACCATCACTGGAATACTGCTCTCATGTCTGGAGTTCTGCACCGAAGCATAACCTTCGGTTGTTGGATTCCATCCAAAGGAGAGCCATTCGCCTGATCGGTGACCACGAGCTAACCAAGAACCTCGACAGCTTAGAACATCGAAGACAGGTTGGTGATTTAACCCTCTTTTACAAATATTTCCATGGCAAGTGTTCTACTGACATTGCCCGCTTGATTCCACCTAGAGCAATTCATAGCAGAAATACACGACAAGCCACTTCCGCCCATCCGTATGTGGTTCAACTTAACACTCCTCGAACATCATTGTTTAAGAACTCTTTCTTCTGGAGGACATCCTCTTTGTGGAACGGCCTTTCTGAGGCCGTATTTCCCACCGAATATAACCTTCAACGATTCAAGAACAACGTGAATCGCTTTCTTCGCACACGCACCGCTCTCAGAGCGCCTTAAAGGATTTTTCCTGCAGTGCTTGTGCTTGACCATAAAAAAAAAACTTAATTGTAATTTCGTTGAGGGATCGATTTCTGATTAATCATTTCATCATTAGGGGTTCATCCAAACTTATTCGAAGAGGCCAACCAGAGATATTTTATTTATTAATCCCAAGTTTCGTCTTGACTATTGGAAAATGAAAAGAAAACCTTTCCTGTACGATCGACATCGACACCAATACATGATTTCTTAGATAAGAGAATAATGAATTCTTTAAATAAACCTAATCATATAAGATTATTGGAAGTGCAATAATTTTTTACCTTTATATCCCATTTATTGCCTCTCCATTCTTCAAAAACTTCTTTTTAATAGTTTTTTATGATATTTGAAATATAAATAAAACGAAATTTGAAATCAAATAAACTTTCTAGTATAGTATAACTAGACCCACTTGGATAGGAATTATTTTTAAGATTTTACCAGGGAAAACTCAAAAGAACGTCATTATATGAACGAACCTAGTAAAATATCTATTTAATGTTGCCTTTAACTTCCCGACTCACACCTGTACGCCCATGAAGAGAATTCTTGAAAATTCGAAAAGAGCGTTGACCACGCCTATTCAAGTGGTTTTGGATAAACTATACATATCTAGATTTATTATTAATTTAGTACATCTATTGACCTTTATTCCTTATAAAAACCGGAGTAGTTAGCCTAGAGCTTTTTCTAAATAAAAAAAATCAGTTCATATAACCATATAAAGATTTCCATTTCAATAGAACGAGTAAATTTTTTCCCTCATTCTTGTATACAAAAATTTCTCAGGAACGTCGGTCGATATTAATGAAAGTCACATCGCCATAAATCAATTAAAAATGATAATTAATTTGAGTTTTTGTATATTTAAGAAACTCGCACAATGTTTGTTATAGTAATTAATATTTATGTAGCGTCGAAATGAATGCTGCACATTGAATGAAGTCGAATAACTTGTAAATCTCGATAATTGATATCAATTAGTTGTATTGCTTCCCATAAAAACCTACACAATTAAAATGTCCGTGCAATTATAAAAACATCATGACAAATTGCGTGGCCATATATGCCACATTGAATTTTGATATGAACCGCGTTACCATTTATGACAACCTTATACGGTATTAATCTTTTACCATTTTCCGCAAATTAATTATACCTCGAAAACCTTCAATCTTATTAAAAACAGGTTCGTTTGTATGTTGGTTGACATATTATATATTTTTTAAAAACTAAACAAGAGTTAAGCATTTTTCGATAAAAACATCCTACAAGACGTTAAATACATGAAAATAGGCACTTTTACATACCTACTCTTCTGGAACCTAGAAACAAATACATTTGAGCGAAGACTATTTTTCGTTCAATGAGCCACTGTTTTTACGCATGAGACCCAGGACCCAGAATGCTAGTACCGCTTTACATATATATTAAAACTTATTAATTTTGTCATTTAAACATCAGTGTCTGGCATATGCCGATGACATTGTATTAATAGCTAGAACTATCACAAAGCAAGAATTAAAAAACATAACCAAGAGGTTGGAAGCTGCTGCAAAAAATAGGGTTAGAAATTAAGAAACAGAAAACAAAGTATATGGTGAGGATAAGCGATAAAAAGCCAGTAAATGAAGTAACTGCTCAAACGACAAAACTTATACTTTTGAAAACACGGAAAATTTTATCTACCTGGAAGTGAATATAAGCAACAAAAATGACGAAAGCAAAGAAATTAATAATAGAATAAACAAAGGAAGCAGGAGTGAAAGGTCACTCACGAGAGTGATGAAGTTAAAAATGGTTTCTAGAAGAGCAAAAGAGTGCAGAACAGTTATCAGACCAGTAACTCTTTATGGATGTGAGACATGGTCGTTAAATAAAACAGAAGAACAGAAATTAGAAATCTGGGAGAGGAAAATTCTATGGAAAATATATGGAGACCAAATAGATAAGAAGAACAAATAAAGAAATAATGGAACTATACAATAGCCCCTTAATAACATCAGTGGGGGAAGATTTAAAGCACCTAGGTGTCAGAAACTGTAAAGAGAAAGCATTGGATTGGAAGCAATGGAGAAAAATTTCCAACCAAGCCATATGCCTGCATTTAAACACTCTCTCTGTGGGCGGAGGAAATTTCGACACTAAGCAGGTAGCGACTAAAATTTAATGGCAATTTTCGACACCAGCCCCAAGTTCCGTTTTTATCTGACAGGTATATTCGACACCAAATAAATATAGCTGCGAAATAAATAAAATATCATATTTTATTTATTTATTTTAATAAAAATAATGTACATTTTATATTTTTAAAATTAATAATATCTGAATATAATTTTGTACATTTTATCGTTAATATACTTGTTATATAATTTATTTGCTATTATAAGAATGGTAAGATATAGCTTTTATAAAATCTAACCTACATATTTGTTGGGATCGTAGTTTATCCACCATTTTCTCCATAAATACCAATTTAGCCTTAACGGTATTATCTTTGACTTTTGCTGGTATTTTTAAACTATTTATTTTGACATAAGTCTCGACTTGAAATTCTTTTAACTTTTCAATAAAAATAAAAATAGAAGGATGCGTTGAATAAAAAGAAGAATTAAATCTTGAATGAAAGGATTCACAGGCATTCGTGGTCCTCGCAATAGACGGATTCTGATTAGACCATATGTGTAGTGGAAATAGAGCGCTATCGATTACGTAATTTTCCAGTAAATAGTCTGCATATAAATCAAGTGTTGCGTTTTTAGGTTTATATGACATAAGATCATAAACAAAGCAATCTTCAACATCTACTGGATTTAAATAAGTTAAACCAAACGTATGTCTTAACCATTTTCCAATTTCTGAATTTGTATCCTTATATTCTTGTACCAAACCCAAAGATTGAATTTTCTTAAACCAGTTCGGATGTAAGTGAAAACGGCATCCACTTATTTTTACATTGGGCCACATACAATAAAGCACAGTGAATTGCTTTTTCAAAGTCCACAAATATTTCAGTTGGCTCTAATGATAATTGAAATGTTTCAAAAATCTTTGACTTTAATAAAGAAAATAAATGTTTGTATGTTATTGACAATTTGTCCTTTAACAAACAGTATGCTAAAGGTACATAATGTCCATTTTCCAAGCCATGTATTGTAAATAATTGGAGAAAAAATTTGGTACTGTATGAAAATGTACCATCCATATACAAAGTTTGTAATTTACACAACAAACGAATATTTGTCTCGCATGAAAATACAATTACATTAAATTCAGGATGATTTAAAAACAAAAAACTTTCATTGCGACAGGTTTTAGGAGAATAATTACTAACCGCGTTATGAACTTCTGATATGCTTCTTAGTAACGGACCTGGTAACAGTTTACGACGACAGTTGTAAATGTTTTTTCTTATGCTAGCTATGTCAGGAACCGTCAGCAAATTGGCATCACACTCAGTAACAGCAGTTCTTGTAATTTTGGCAGGCTTTTCTGATATATCCTCTTCGGCTTTTCTTTTACATGCATTGGTAACCATCTTTACTTCAAGCTTTTTCGGACCGGTTCATGATTATGTACCAAATCACGTCTTGTGATGGTGAGGTCATCACAGCCTATTGTAAACACTTTTGCGGAACACTTAGTGTTTCTTTGAATGCAGCGCCAAAATATCTCGCCGCTTTTTAACACTTTCTGTTTTAAGAACGAATGATGCTCCACCACTAATAAATCTCGACCACGGCAACTTTTTATCAAACTCATGTTTAAAATATGTATACGTGCACTAGTCAACGTCAAACAATAAATAAATTGCAACTGAATAATTTTCGTGTAATTTGGTCACAAGAACATAAGTGGCAATAAATATTTGGAAAACCCAATTAATTACCTACCTACCTGCTTTAGGGCGCGGTGTCGAAATTTCCTATAATAAAATTTGACCCTTCGATTACCCCAGATACAAACACAATTTGGTGTCGAAAGTTCACCCGCCGCTCTCTGTCTATGTAGGCATGTGTTTCGTCGTCGCGTAATATCAACTTTTGGGTGGAGTATGTTGGGAGAAAAGTCGAATTTTCGACCAGCGTGAGAAAAATAAAACCGTATATTTGCGAAGAGGCGAAAAACACTTAGTTGCAGATTTGCTTGCTGGGATAACCAATATAGTCCAAAGCAGTTAAACACCCGTTTT
Organism: Altica lythri; assembly: GCA_964028335.1. Classification (NCBI taxonomy): domain Eukaryota; kingdom Metazoa; phylum Arthropoda; class Insecta; order Coleoptera; family Chrysomelidae; genus Altica; species Altica lythri. The sequence goes on along the minus strand of OZ034808.1, from coordinate 15,268,578 downwards.
GTCTGTATAGACACTTACTGTGTTTCGTCTCTGCATAACGAAATTATGTAGGAAGAAAAGTCAAATTTTCAACCAGAGTAAGAGAAATAAAAATGTTTATTTGTCATAGAGGTAGAATAGATTTGGCTGCAGTTTCAGACGCTTCGATAGCCAATAAAGTCCAAAGCAATTAAACACTCTTTCTGTCTATGTACCTACTATGTAGGCATTTATTGTGTTTCGTCGCTGCATAGCATTAAGTATGTAGGGAGAAAAATCAAATTTTTAACAGGTGTACAAAAAATAAACACGTTTATTTGTCATAGAGACAGAAAAAATATAGCTGCTGTTTTGCTCGCTTGCAGAACCAATATATTCCAAAACAGTTAAACCTTCTTTCTCTCTGTGTTGGCATTTACTTTGTTTTGTCTCTGCATAGCACCAACTTTCGGCGGAAGTATGTAGGGAGAAAAGTAGAATTTTCGACCAGGGTGAGAGAAATATAAAGGTTTATTTGTCATAGAGGCAGAAAACTTAGCTGCAGTTAGGCTCGCTTGTTTAAATTTTGTCTAAAGCAGTTAAACACCCTTTCTGTCTTTGTTGGCGTTTACGGTGTTTCATCTCTGCATAACATTAAATTCCGGCGGAAGTATGTAGGAAGAAAAGTCGAATTTCTGACCAAGGTAAGAGAAATAAAAACATTTATTTGTCAGAGGGGCAGAAAATAATTAGCTGTAGTTTCGCTCGATTGGATAACCAATATAGTCCAAAGCAGTTAAACACCCTTTTTGTCTGTGTAGGCACTTACTGTGTTTCGTCTTTGCATAACATCAACTTTCGACAAAATTATATAGGAAGAAAAGTCAAATTTTCAACCAGAAAAGAGAAAGAAAAATGTTTATTTGTCATAGAAGTAGAATAGACTTGGCTGCAGTTTCAGTCGCTTTTATAGCCAATATAGTCCAAAGCAATTAAACACTCTTTCTGTCTATTTTGGCATTTACTGTGTTTCGTCGCAGCATAGCATTAACTTTCAGCGAAAGTATGTAGGAAAAAAAATCGAATTTTTAACAGGTGTAAGAAAACTAAAAATGTTTATTTGTCATAGAGACAGAAAAAACATAGCTGCCGTTTTGCTCGCTTGCAGAACCAATATACTTATTCTCCAAAGCAGTTAAACCTTCTTTCTGTCTGTGTTGGCATTTACTTTGTTTTGTCTCTGCATAGCACCAACTTTCGGCGGAAGTATGTAAGGAGAAAAGTCGAATTTCACCAAGGTGAGAGAAATATAAAAGTTTATTTGTCATAGAGGCAGAAAACTTGCTGCAGTTTGGCTCGCTTGTTTAACCAATTTCGTCCAAGCAGTTAATAGTATATTACACTACAAGGGCAGAAAGTTTGAGACTCCTGCACTGCGCGACATGATGCCCGAGGCGAAGCCGTGGGCATCATGGCGCGCAGTGCAGGGCTCTCAAACTTTCTGCCCATGTAGTGTATACTATTTTTCTTTGTACTATGAACTATGCCGAAAGTACGAAGGAAATTGCCTTCTGTGTTAAAAGATATTGATGCCTGCCCTGACATTTGCAGTGACAGTGTCAGTGACAGTGACATCAGTGCAGGAATAATTTCTTTCGGCCCGCTGTCTGCGCGACATTATCGCGGCATAAAAGTTAGGCTTTCTGCCGTAATATTGAAGCTGTAACGACATACTTTCGGCATAGTACAAAGAAAACACCTTTTCTGTCGTTGTAGGCATTTAGGTACGGTGTTAGAATAACATCAAATTCCGGCGGAAGTATGTAGGGAGAAAAGTCGAATTTCCGACGAGGGTAAGAGAAATAAAAACATTTATTTTCAGAGAGGCAGAAAATACTTAGCTGTAGTTTCGCTCTCTTAAATAACCAATATAGTTCAAACTCCAAAGCAGTTACACACTCTATCTGCGTAGGAAATATACTATTAAAAAACTTCAAAATAATGTGAAAAGGTGTCTTCATTGTAGAAAACTACTCGTCCTGAAGTAAAAAAACGATTGATGTTCAAGTATAGTAAAAATTTAAAAAACGAAAGTAAGATTATGATTTAATTTTACACTTTAACACTTTTTAAACACCCCTGTCTTATCTGATAGTAAATCTACTTAAAAGATGTACACAATCGATAAGGGGTTCATTATATATGAGCACCTGCAAAAAACAAAATACACAATTAATGAAATCAGTAGTGAAAATGTCTTGTTTAATGTAAAAAAACACATGTCGTCACTTTAGGTCACAATGTTTTACTGCGAGTAGTACTAATGGGCATGAAAGAAAGGGAATTTTATGCCTGTGACAGCATTTTAAGTACCACCTGTTGGTTTAAAGTTCCTGAAGGTACCTCCTCCTGTTTTGGATGTTTTAGTTGGTTACGGTACGCGTTTTTGGTGAAATATGTAAATTATTATAAAGCAAGATAAATTTATAAATATCAGAGATTGAATAAAAAATATGTTGACATACACGATTTTTTCAAGAAAACGTATTCTTATTTTTTGTCGGCTTTCGTCGTCAAAAATGAGTATACCTACTAAATTTAAACATAGCAATTAAAAAACAATCTAATCAGAAGTCATTGTTTTTAACAATCATAAATATTATCTAAGAAATATCTTAAGAAGCAGAGCAATTTAGTATGGGCGTCACTGTCTCATTACCGTTTCAAATTGAGCGTGGAACATTAGCAGACATTTGTAATAAAGACTGAGCAATGGAATAGACAACGTCAAAGTTCGATAAAGCACATGATAAAGTTAACTGTAATGGCAACTGTGACGCTGGCTTTCTAATAAGTTCTACATCAATAAACAATTTTCTTGAATTGATCATGCTTGACTAGCCCAATCTACTACTGTTTTATTATTTAATAATATTATGTATTATGAGTCACTTTCGATATGGTTTATATAGATGCAAATTAATCACGTTTTTATAGCTTTTATTTCTGATAATCGATAAGTGTTATTTTATTTATATTTAGATCCTAGAAGTAGAAAAAAGGATCCTCAATGGGTGTTACAAGTAGAGTTCAAAATATGTAAGCATAAAAAAGCAAAACAGTATTTAGTCCAAAATATACATATAATGATGCAAACAGGGGTAATACGGAAAATAGAAGAACAAGACAAGAATGTGAAATTGGATATAATAGAACATGTCGAACAGAAAAGACATGAGGTCAAAAGAAATACTACTACCATCGCATCGTTTACATTTCCATCACTCGGTGGTTATAAATACGTCGCGATTTTAGTCAGTGATTATACCTTAAGCTCGCTGACGACAACATATACCTTATACTGACGAGGCCCAATAGGCCGAAACCGGTCTATAAGTTTTGTTGTCCCTCTAACTGCAAACGGGCTTTAATTCCACATTTTTGTAGGTTATTTCTTTTTTGTGCATACTTTTGAGGGCCTGTTGATGGGAATATTATATTCCCGAAACTTAGCCCTTAAATAAAATGTTTTTTTTGTGGTACGAGACTTTGAGGTTTCTTTGGTATTGTAACGTTAATAACGTTAATCGTGGCCTGGCCTATTGACTATTAAATTTTTATAAATATCAGTGTTATTTTGCGTCGACGCGACTACTTTATCAGATATGAGTAGGAGAATTTTAGTTTGTTCGTAAGTTGCGTCGCTATATTCTTTCATTTCATTTTGTGCTTCGATAAAAATTAGTTCTCTTCACTTCTTACACCCTTCTTGGGCTTTTGCCAAATAGCAAAGGGTCCTAGGTGAGGGCTTATCGAGCCATATCTATTTAAAGAAAAAAACATCTTGCCATCGACACCGTAGACCGGTGCTGTCCATTTCCAGAAGTCTCTACATTTCCTTAAAGAAAAAACCATCTTGCCATCGACACCGTAGACCGGTGCTGTCCACTTCGGAAGTCTCTACATTTCCTTAAAGAAAAACCATCTTGCTATCGACACCGTAAACCGGTGCTCACTATTTCCAGAAGTCTTAACACTTCCTTACTGAAAAACATCTTGACATCGATTCCAAAGAACGCAAAAAGCTAAGATGAGAAATTAGTTAATTACTTTTTTATTAACCAATTAAAGATATTTTCTTAATAAACAATTTAAAGACTGCTTCATTTTTTTTTATTTGTCTGTCTGTACTTGGCGCCCTTTATTATTTGTTTGGGGAGAGTTGAAAAAAGAAAGCCAGAAGGAAGCCACGAACCCTGGAGCTAGTAAAAGGGTATTTTTACGCTACAGTATTACCATTTGACCACATTTGAGATATGGATGATTTTCTCTTTCTTTAGAAAAGACTCTAATGGTATTGGATTGCGTAATGAAGATCAAGACAATCATTCTGACAAGCCAATTTACCTATCTATAACAGTCATGGACTTATCGAGAATTGCTGAAAATATTCTATAGGGTCCTAGAAACTTCCAGGATAGTCGAGAACCATCAAGTATGACTGATGAAACTGACGATTGACGTCAAACTTTTTTTAGTTGTATTGAGGTTCATAAAGGTATTAAAAACAGACTCGATGTGCCATGCACTCTTCCAGCTGCCCCTTTGTTGGAAAAAGAGAAAAATCCCAATAACTAATCTATTTCTCTATTTTTTTGTAATAATATAAAATTTATTGATCTTGGTCATTTCCTACCATTACGATGCTATTTATACAATAAATTCTTGTTTTAAAAGCTTTTGGAGCTTCAAAACATCGAATTGTTAGACCTCCATATCATTCCGACCTAAGTACCAACGACTTCTTCACGTTCTCAAAGATCAAGAATTCAATGCGTGGTCAGCGATTTCAGTGGTCAGAAGAAGCCATCGAAATAACAGTTTTACCAATTGGTTTGAACGTATTCAAAACTCTATCGATCTTGTGGGACATTTTCAAAAGCAATAAAGTCTATATATTTTTTGTCTTCATAGCTAGTTCACATTCTATTACATTGTTTTAACAAATTTCTAAAAACCCTTCTTTGCTATAATTTTCCTTAGTTACTCCAACAAAATTAAACATGATAACATATCTCAATTATTAATTTTCTTTATATCTACACTAAATTAATATTTGTAGGTATGTGATAACTTTATTATAATAGAAAAATAAGTGTTGGGTTGTGATAAATCAGCTGGATGAAACTGATTTGGTCACGAAACGTAATTAGTTAGTTACCATTAAGCTGCGCCCACATTTATCAATTAACAAAAATAAAATTAAAATTCTGACGATGAAAGAGAGCGAATAGTAATTGCTGTCTTTAAAAAGTAATATTTCATCAAGTTCTTTATGCAGATTGAACGGGTTTTGTTTTTGGATAATATGACTATTAATATTCAATGTGCACTACTATTTTTTTCTTCTTATGAAATAAAATATTTACCTTAAGAGTTGGAATGTGCCGAGGTTAAAGTAAGTCAATAAGGACAGTTGATTTTTTTTGTTATATTAAACGTGGAACTTTCATTGGTGTCTTTTAATAGAGGTGTGAAAAGTACAGTTTTCTTATCAATACTTTACTCTACCATAAAAAATATGTATTATAATATACAAAATTCACTGTTACTCACTGTAGGTAAATCAATTCAAACACTAATGGACATATTACGATTTATAATGGTTCTTTAGTGAAGATTAAAATTTAAGTTACCTTAAAAATTTATTTCAGTATCATCCTCTTCTCCAGCGATTTCAAGCCCAGTTTCAGCAGTTTCATCAGCTTCGATTCCTACATCACTAGGACCTGCAGCATTACGAGAACTCTATGGTAGCACAGCAGCATCCCCTGGACATCCTTTAGCTTCTTTAGTATCGCAACAACGGTTTTTGGAATTAAGTAGATTTGGTTTAAGGCAATATGATCTTGCGCAGCATATGCTCACGCAACAAGGTGCTGTAACAAAATTACTAGGTGAGTTTTTTATTTACTATTATCTTCCACTCTTACATACATACAATTATCAAGCGTAGCGTGTTATAAATAATTTTTAAAACTGTTTAAACGTATTCCAAGCTCATGTTAAAACTTACACGCGAAAGTGAATGAATAAAAAAATGATATTCAAAACGATCATGATAATCATTGGTAACCTGGGTAACTGCGTCATGGTTTGCCCCAGAACAAACAACGGAAGGCCAAAAAGGCGAACTGAAACGTATTAAATACGGGCAATGCTATGTTATTATTTGTAATATTTCATATTGGCATCAATGTTGCGATCTTTCTACCATTTGAGAGCGGTAAAAGGTGTTTTGCATATATAAGTGACCGTTTAAATTTAAAGATTTCTTATCTGGAGCATCTTCCGAACTTGAAATGGACAGTACCGTTAGCTAGTGAATACGATGTTTGAAATATTAATTGTACTGATTGCTTGTTTGAGTTTCTTTATTGCTATAAATCATGTTAATTGAAATTAAAAGATTTAAATTGATGGTTATATCGAAGTGTGATTTCCTAATCTTTTCAGTGGATAATTTTGAAACAGAAACATATACAGTGTGGTCAAAAACTCTCTTATCAAATGTAAAATATACATGTAAGACGTAATATAATGTATCCTGAATCACCGTATTTCAAAAACGGGTTTCATAAGGGACCTAGAAACGCAAATCGGCGCAAATTTTCCCAGTTTTCAAACTTGCCACTGAGATAATGTCTTGAAAATCATATAGATGTACTGTTAGAAAAATAGATTTTAAGATATTCTGACGATGAAAATACCACCTTGGATCAGAAATCCATTTAATCAGTGGTAGTGATCAATTTAGTATTATAAGAGGATCTCCTTGAGTTTAGCAGCATGAGGAGCTGAAACTGAAATTTAAAAAAGGCTATAATATATTTTATGCACGACCTGGCGGTAAAGTACATACATTTAGCGGGCGTAAAGTGCCACTTTAGCACCCGTGGACTACTTTACCGCCCGCCGGGCGATAAAGTGTAAATGGCGGGCGGTAAAGTAATTTTTTGTCTTAAATATTGAAATACTTGCAATCATCCAAACTGACAATAAGTCTAAATAAAAATGGCCACCACCTATTTTGACTTTGTTGTTAGGGTAACGACAACATAGGTATATAGATTATTGTTTTAAAATATTATCTCTAGCCTCTGTGCATATTACTTTCAATCAAATTATTTATTTTAAATAACAAATGAATACAAATTATTAGGTAAATGGTTATACAGGGTAAGTTGTTAATAATATCGAGGTTTGAGGTATAAAATTCATGCAAGTTGAAATGGCATTTATATTAAATTGTTCACAAAAAATAAAAATAAAAGATATCCTTTATAAGTATTATCATTAAAAGAATCGTTGACATTGACAGTTGATATTTGACAGCTGACAGATAATATTTTACATGTGACAGTAGAGATTTGACATTTCAAATTTAGCATTTGACAGTTGAAACTTGACAATTGACGTTTGATCTTTGACAGTTGACATTTGATAGTTGCCATTTGACAGTTGACATTTGACAGTTGACATTTGACATTTGACAGTTGACATTTGACAGTTGCCATTTGACAGTTGACATTTGACATTTGACAGTAGACTTTTGTCAATTGACAGTTGCCATTTGACAGTTGACTTTTTTCAATTGACAGTGCAATTTTTTTTATAAATGATTATTAAATCGGTCGTGCATAAAAGTTTGTATGTATTTCGGGCGTAAACAGCGTTTATGGACCTTACGTGTTAATAGCCCTCGCCTGCGGCTCGGGCTCTTATTTACACGTTGCGGTCCATAAACGCCTGTTTTACGCCCTTGATACATAAATAACTATTATTTATTTCATCCTGTCCAGTAAATGAACTTCCCTATTATCAATTTGGCGCCGGTAAGTAAAACATTACGGTATCATGTACTGTAATGTGTTGCCTAGCAACTCTGCTCTGATTGCTTAAGAGAAGACAGTTACCTACTTTTAATTTTTGACATTTAAAAATATTATAATGACTATAAAATAAAAATCAAATAGTTAGTTACTTACTTTTTATTTTATTTTAATTTAAAACACGAATTAACAATTAATACAAAAATTTGACAGTTACTGACAGTTAAGGTAATTTGACGTAACTAGTCAAGTTACGAACTATTTTTAAATTTTTTATGAATTTATGAATTTATGAAAACAGGATGAAATTAAATATGATACGATACATGGTCGTTAGGTGTTATTACAGTACTCGTTTTTATTTCCAGACTCGGCTCCTACGTCGGCGTCGCCTCGTCCGTAAACTATCTCGTACTGTAACAAGTCCCCTACCGACCTTGTAACGTATAATACTTTTGGCTGCAGATAGAAATACTCGAGAAATATCATGTGCTTTGAAAAATTCGGAAAAAACTTTTGATAGCCTTTCCCTTATCATACCTTTAAAAAAAAAGTGTCATTACAAATCTATTAACCAAGAAAAGAAGCAGATTGAACATTAATAGAACGGATAGATTTGCGTTTATTAGTTTATTTCAACTAAATAGTGAGAATTTGCTACAAATCCACCCAGTACATCCCCTCATTAAGATTATGGCTACTTTTTTAATTAATGAGTTGCAATGCAAATCATGTTTTATGATTAAATCATGTTATTAAGGTTTAATTATAATTTGATAATTCTGTAATCATGTAATTTTACTTAATAGAAATGTCGCGATACAAATTTTCATCGTTAGATCTAATCTCCACAAGTTTTGGGAATGTGCTAGAAATGTAGCAAGAGGGGGTTCAAAGAAACAAAAGTCGTCTACGAGAAAAACAATTTTAAGAACCTCTGGTTTAAAGAAAGATAGCCGATTCTATATTAATTACAGCTTCTAAGTTTAACACGGTACACTCGCAGTAAACAGTGTTCATAACTAATTTACTCTTAAGCAGCTCCAGGTGAACTATAATCCGTAGCAAATAAATCAGATATGTTAGATAAAGCATCTTTGATCCCTTGGGGGGTCATCGAATTCCCCAGATTATCCACCGACACGGTACAGTGCTACAATTTCAATACGGTAGCGTAGAAATCTGCATTGAATTGCCGTTTTGTAATTGACGTTTTGCTACCGATCTAAACTACATAATAATTTCCGTTCTCGAACAAACGCCATTGCAAATGCTGCAACTGCCTATTACACCATTCTACTTATAATTTTCTTAGTGTTATATTGTGATATATCGCCATCTAATTACTTTGTAACAATATATTCTTATCTTTCACTTTGTTTGATGATGACAAAACTAGATTATTATTAACGCCAGATAAGTATCAGGCAAATAATTGTTTTGTTTACTCTGTGATTATATTGTATTATCCGTTCACTTTTTATTCCTATCTCAGTAGACTATGCATTTTATTTCTTGGATTTGCACTTTAGTTTCTTGGGTTGGTACCTAAACTGAAAACGTTCTCTCCTACTGTCGAAATATTGACAGCACATATTATCAAAGGTTAAAATTTTTTAATTTAGAAATATTCAATAAACAATGCCAAAAAAATCAGTATAAAAATGCACAACAACACCTTAAATGTTATGGTATGTTTAAGAAACAAAGCAACAGCTGCGAAAGTGCTTATTTAAATCAATTGGCTCAGATCTTTACAACCGTAAGTACCATTATATTTCTTTTAAATCAATCAACAGCTAACATAAAGTTATTATTATCTGATGCCTAGGATACTTAATGTTTACCTTGTCTTCTGGAGTTTGTGGTAATATCATTATACAAGTAGTCAAAACTCATAATCATGAAGATCACTTCCAATGTCATATTCGTTTTCAACTAGCCCAAAAATAACCAAGTATTTGTAATTATATGTTGTGGGGTAGTTTTACCAGCATATCAAATGTTGATTATACGTACCAAAACAAACTTTATAAATTCATTTATCCACATACCTTAGCTCATACCTCAATCAAATTTTATGATTTTACAAGTGGTTGTGTAAACATTATATATATGTTTAGTATCGTTTTACCATAAAGATAATTGCAACTGTATTACCTGCTTAACGAACAACATAGCTACGCATAAATTTTATTAATGAACTAAAACTACACAAAATGTCATCGTTAAAATTCATTAATTATCCATCTACTGGCAGTTATGTGTTAAGTCTAATTTGTTGGTTATTTTATTGTTAATTATAAAACTGAATAATGCGTTTATATGTGAATAACAGGCTTGTTGATAAATAATTTTCTTACTGCCAGGTTTTATAATTTGTATAAGTATATCTACATGTCTATATCTCTTGTATCCTTATATGTTCAGGTATGTCCTGTTTGCTAAAGCATATAAGTTATATATTATCTAAGCTTTCGAAAACAAACAAATGATCCGTAATTAAAGCTGTATATATATATTTTTTATATTTAAACAAAATTTTTGATCTAAAGGAACCTAATTTTCTTTCAAAATGTCTTTATAACCGATATTATGTTATTTTTACACTTGCAACAAGAAGATTTCTAAAAAGTAAAACAAATAAAGATTGATGCGCAAAAAGCATATTTAAATAACAACGCCTCTATATAACCACTTCAATCACAGATGTATGAGTACTTAGTCGGCTTTTTGATACTCTTGATTTAACACATGTCAATATCTCCGTAAGCACATTTATGCATGATTTTAATGAAAGAGAGATTATTTGTCAAATCGATAATCCAAACATCAAACTCTTCTTATTTACGTGCCATCTCCATCGTGGAGGTTGGCAACAATTTCGTCGAATTGTGTGCGATTTTGCGTTACTTTCAGGATTGTATGCGAATCAAGCCTGTCCGGTTACATATGTTCTTCAGCCACAATCATTGTCTTCGGCCAGGTCCTCTGCTAGATATGTGTCCCAGATATGCAGTCTTTCTCATCTTAATTGCTGTTAGCAATCTGTCTTTTCCCTTTCTTCGTAGAACTGCTTTATTCGTGATGTAATGTATCCAGGATAACCTAAGCATACGTCGAAAAATCCAAACTTTAGAAGCCTTAAGGCGATTTATTGTACCTACTTTCATTGTCCAAGCCTCCACTCCATACAACAAAACTGGATAGATCTAGCAGTTGACAAATCTGAGTCTTCTTGCTATTCTGAGGCTACATTTGCTTGCAAGTTCTTCATCTTAAGAAAAGTTGCTCTTGCTATCTCTATTCTTGTTCTTTTTTCTCGGTCTGGATCTAAATTGTTCGTTATCCAAGAGCCCAAATATTTGTTCAATTCTTCAACTGGTTTCCTGTAAATTCTTACATTGGTTTGTAGATTCGGGTTTCGGCTTATCACTGTACCACTAGAGCAACGTAGAACGGTAAATTCCCAATGGTTTGCCAGAAGTGCTTGGTGAAGTACGAAATAAGAAGATGATTCTTCATCATGACCACCTATTTGACCAACCAAAACGTCAAATGTATGGGTCATCCTCCATACAGCTCTGACTTGGTACCAAATAACTTTTTTTTATTCCCGCATATGAAGAACAAATTGCATGGCCAACGTTTTTCGGCGACAGAAGAAGTCGTTGATGCATTTAAAAATCATGTTTTATTGATTGAAAAAAGTGCTTTGAAAATTGGTTTGAGTTTGAGTGCATGAAAAAATGTATTATGGAGAATACTTCGAAAGACAATCAACCTTTTTTGAGAATAAATTATGGTGTTTATACTTGTATATGGTCCTATGTATAATAATATTTTATCTTTATATGAATGACTTATAGTTAAAAGAACAAATGAACAGAAAATTAACTGTTACAGTAGGAAGAATAAAGTTCAAAACTGACGTGTCTTTCTGTAATAAATCATTTGCATGAGCGATTATCGTCGAAGACACTCGAGCAATGCGGCTCATCTAATTACCACTTTGAAAAGAATAATTCTCGCTTCTTTAATGCCAGTGATTAAAAAGTCGATGGTTATCGAAAGGCACCCGTAAAAAACGAAGATCTTAATCGAGGCTTCTCGATATGCAATTAAAACCTATAACAAATCTTTGGATTACATTCAAATCCTATCATTTATTAAGAATTAAGATCATAAATCCTCATAACCAGACTGTATAAATCGTGGTTGCTTTTCACCAACAATTAACTCTAAATTTATGGGTTGGCGTTTTTGCCCTTTGGACAACAAAATATTTTAGCCAAGAAGAACGTTTTATTTATTTTTCGAGTAACCTATCGTGACGAAGTGTATTTTGATAAAAAAAAAATGAGCGTCTTTTAACGGAAATATATGCAAGTCGATGATTTTTCCCGGCAGCCGCAATAATAGTATAATTCCGTAATTTCGTGTAAATTATTCGTTTATCTGCATCTTTTGCATGCATATAATTGTCACCCGAACAAATGACTAATATCAACTTTGTTGCATATCGTAATTGAAAAATTGTTTTGTCGTGTCAGTACAAACGCCTTTGTTCGAAATATAATTTGATGTCTGCTTTGTTTTATTAAGTATTGTTACATGTAATAGATGTGTTAAAAATGTTATTATTATATTAATTAAATAAAAAATTGATAATACTACCATTAGTTAATAGAAAATATAATATGCACTTAAATGAATACAAAAACCACATAGTCCACCGCGCACAACACTTTTTTTAAAATGATTAATACATACTTGAAACTTTGTGTATAGCTTCCTATTGACGAGTCCAACAAAGTTTGAAATTATCTAAATTTAAAACTGCTGCTTTTCGAGCTAGAAATAAACGTAATATTTAAGCTGTCGGACAGCAAAAACGCAGCAATAAATTTGTCGGACAATGTGAGCATTTGATTTAATACTTAATTATAAACAAATTGTGTAAAAATGAATTATATATTATAACCGATTATAACATATATAACTTGCTAAGAATTATTTATATAAGTTAATATGCTATAATTAAATATTTTACCTTTTTTATTTAAATTTAAAAATTGAAATTGTAATTATGGTAAATGCAAATTAATATATATAATTTTAAATGTAATTAATTTCTTTATATACACCTGGCAATACTCGTATCTCAGGGTAGAGTTCAATGAGAAAAAAAAATTTCAAATTAATAAATTTTGATATTCTTATGTGCAGAATATAATTTTTTTACACTTATGAACCAAACAACGCTGTAATGATTAATTTTTAACGGAAGAATTTCTTAACCTTAAACTTTATATTTTTAAACTGTGAAAAGTGGAATTCAGTGTCAAGGTTATACGAAATGCATTAAACGAAATGAAAAATTCTGAATCTTTAACAACTTGTGACATGAAAATTATCTTACAATATAGTGAAAAAGTGTTCAGATTATAATATTAAAGAAGTAACACACAAATTCTTTATTTTAAAATGAGATTAAAGTACCGTGTTAATGGAAATCTTCATCTATGCCTGGCTGTTTCCATTCAGGAACGATTCTGACGATTTCAAATGATGAATTTCTTTGTATCTCAGGAAAATCTGCTATTTAACAAACTGGTAAGTCTTCCTTTCACTTCTTATCTGGATATATACTGAATTTCTTTTCTTAAAATCAATGAATGTACTTCTCTGCTACGATATCTCTATGCTTCTACTTTTCAACCTTTTGTAATTACTTATAAATCAAATTTTCTTCTTACCATCTGCTCTCTATTGCTTCTTCTTAACTTTGACGATAATATTAATTCGTTTCAATCTTTATTTTCTCAATACTTTTCAAAAAAACTCAAATTTTCAACAGCAGAACATTTATTACAACTGACTTCTTCAAAAACCAAAAAACAAGAGAGTGTTGACTCTAAATCAACAAACTAACAATTGAATAAATCAACTAAAACTATACATCTTTCCTTTTTTTAACTACTTGATCATATGCAAATACAATAACAGTGACTACTAGATTCTTATGAATTTACAACTTCTTATATTTTACCTAATTATATCTAATATGAATTTAATTTTCAGAATTTTTCATTTCTTAATACCTTAAACTAATAACAAACAAGTATTATGTATTTGAAAATTAATCTTGCATCTTTTATGCGTAAGTATTTCTGTATTTATTCCATGAATTAAATTAATTCAAATTAAAATATGTATCTTTAATGTTTATGTTTTTATATTTATTTTTCTTGTTTTATTTAAAAGTGATTATTTAATTTTTTTAATTCAACTAATTAGATTATTTTTTAAATGAATATATCTTTAATATCTAATCTCATATTTATCTTTCTTATTTTTATTTTCCCTTTTTTAGGAACGGAGAGAATAATTCTTAATATACTAAAGAAAATGAGAACTAATTATGCAAATTCCAATTCTTTGCGCTCCACCCTGGGATCAAGAATATTTTCCTTTTTTTTTAATCATTATTTTATTTAATTTATTGTATTATTTATAGCATAAAATCTTATATCATCTCAATATATTATATATATTAAAAAACGTAACCTGGTAAATTTCGCATGTGCGAGGTTACGTTTTTTAATATATATGATATATATATATATACATTTCATTTTTACACAATTTGTTTATAATTAAGTATTAAATCAAATGCTCACATTGTCCGACAAATTTATTGCTGCGTTTTTGCTGTCCGGCAACTTAAATATTGCGTTTATTTCTAACTCGAAAAAGCAGCAGTTAAATTTAGATAATTTCTAACTTTGTTGGACTCGTCAATAGGAAACTATACACAAAGTTTCAAGTATGTATTAATCATTAAAAAAAAAGTGTTTTGCGCGGTGGACTATCAAAAGACTTTATTCTAAAACTTCCGAAATCACACTTAATTTGACTGGTATACCAATAAGCACAAAATAAAATCTTGACACTATTATTAGATTAAGTAAAAATACGATAACTTATAAATCAACAAAAAACCCATTATCGCTACATAATTGAATAGATATATTAGGTAAATAAGCGAATAAAACCTGAATTCAAATATCAATAGCAATTATCTTCACTAATATAGATTGTGTAATTATTCACAAATAAAAACAAGTTATAGAAAGTAAAAAAGCCAAAATGATATAATAATTATTATAACAATCAAAATAGAATGCAACAAATATAATATCACTATGTAACCTTTTTCTACCCACGACTCATAAGTAAATTGCCTATTTTTTAACCTATATCTCTGTCAGTAAGTGTCAAATTATTGAGGAGTTGTGTTATAGTTTCATTTACTCTACTAGTGGAGTAAGTAAATAGAAACCTGTATTATTATGTTGGTTACCTACAGTTTTCATTAAATTAAACTAACATTTGACATTTCTCAGACAGATGTCTGCGAAATCGAATATTTTTGACAACTTATGCCAAAATTTAAATTTTATATTTGTTATTTTTAGTTTTATACAAAACCATTTGGTAAGTCGTGGGTAAAGCATAGTACTTTACTCGCGGAACAAATTGCATATTTAGCTCGCAAGCTCGCTCATGGGCCAAACACACTCGCTGTAATATGCAATTTACTCCACTCGTAAAGTAATATACTATTAATAGATATTATTTGCTCGATTTAAGGTTTACTTATGCAAACGGCACTCAGTTGTTAAGTGGAGAGCAAACGTGGGTGCTTTTTAGCTAAATAAAAAATTATAGATAAGAAGTTAATGGGCGTCAAATTAATAGTGTAAGTTGAAAAAAATAAACGAAGAAAGAAAATGGGCGCCACTTATTTTTTATCCAATGAATGGAAAAGATAAGAAACCCAGAAAAAAATCGGTTGTCTGTAAAGTACTGACGATAGTTGAACGTGACAACGTCATAAGAAAATAATAATGGAATGGTTGCATTTTTGAAAAGAAAATTTTAATTTTATTTGTTTGATAGATATTTAGTATAGATATAATTTTTTATTTTTTATTTTTTAATGAGTCACTGTTCTTGGTGGAAAGATTATGATTTTTGGAGAAAAACGAATGTTTAGTTCAAAAATTATAGTTTTTGGTGGAAAGAGTGACTCATGTTTGAGATTGACACGCTCATCAGATTGCGCGAATGGTGTTGCTAAAGTAGATGCTACAGCATCTTAAACCTCCATGGGTTGACTCATGGAAGTTACATCCTCTGGTTCGTCAGGTTGTTTTTCCATGGTGCGATTGTAAGCGGTTCTGGAAAATAAATCATCGTTCGAAACAATTTAGAAATTTTTTTTATTAAATTCTTCGTTCAGAAAATTTTAAATTTACAAAATAAATAAAATTTATTGTTTAAATTTTTACTCGACTGTTAAAATTTAATTATTGATTTTATTATTTTATAATAATACATTTTGTATTGACATTATTTCTTTCAGCAAGTTAACTGAAAAAAATACAACTGTCAAATGGTATCGTACCTACCTACTTATTAGATCTTATTTAAAACATTATGAAATATATTTTACTTACCGAAAGATTTTGGGTAGGTACCCTAGAATTGCTATTGATACTTCTTAATCACATTTTTCATAAAAGTTCTCTTGATTTATACACATTTTACACAAAAACTTTATAAAATAGTCACCGTAATTCAATTTTATTTAATTTAATCACAAATGACAGTTATGTCAAATAATTTATTACAATAAAGGACGGAACGTAATCAATCAGAATACGTTTACAGATCAAGGAAACTGCGTTTGTAACATATTTAAATAATTTATATCCAGAACACTTTGAGAGAGTAATTAGTTCAGTGAAACTTTCTAAGAATCTCATTTTTTGGTCGTGCAGCCGGCTCCATCGAATTATAAGACGTCACGTCAAAAAGATATTTTTCTATCTATGTGTACTCTAAGAAAAACTAAAAAGTAAAAAGATACTTTGTTTTAAAGATATAGGTGTTAAGAAATTTAATTAATTTCACCTTATAGCGTTTGCTATAAACGCTTATTTTTTTTTTATGTAAAAAGCACACCCAAAAGATGTCTTTTCCAATTACAATCTAGGCTCAATGTACCAATAAGCAATTCTTATCTAACCTAAACTATCTAAAATAAGTAGATACGTATTTAAGGCTTAACTCACCAGCATCCTTAGTGTTCTGACAACCAATACACAATACACAAAAATAACCTGTATGACACAAGCACTATGCTCTGCTTTTTGTCACTATCACTTAGATTAGCCTAAACTAACTCTTTTGAGCCTTCACACTGAGCACAGATTATCTAGCTTCAATATTTACGTGATTATGAAGTCTTTTTTCATGACTTTTGGTAAACTTCTTAATTACTTCGTCAACTGTTTTCCGATGGAGGTCACTGTTCCTTACGTACCAAGATGCATCCACGATGTTCCTTAATACTTTGTTCTGCAAGCGCCTGATAATATCTTGATAGCTCTTTTTAGTACAGCCCTAGAGCTCTATACCGTACGTCCACACATATATGCTTCTATACTAAAAGCTTATTCCGTAGGGACAGAGTGGATTTACGTCCATTCAGCAAATACATTTTTCTATATTTTATTTCAAGTTCTTCCTTTTTTTAACATGAGCTTTCCAGCAAAGCTTTGCATCAAGAGTCATACCCTAAGTATTTTGCTGTATTTGATATCAGTATTTCATTATTATTGATAGTAATAGGTATCTCTTGACAAAGTTGACATGGACTGACTTAGCCTCGTTGAGCTTTAGTCTCTAACTTTTTGTCCAACTATTGATTTGATTGACTGCTACTTTCAGCTTCTCTGTAGCTTTTTCAATAGTGACTCCTACTGCCATAATTGCAGTGTCATCCGCAATGTTGCTAGAGTATTATTTTCTAGTTTAGGTACACATGTATACAGGAGATAAAGAACCGGACCAAGTATACTCCCCTGTGGCACACCCGCTTGTATTTGTTTCATTTCTGAATGGGCTTCTTCCTGTCTAATACGGACCAATCGTTCTGATATATATGATTAAAGCATTTTTGTATATGGTTCGGGTAAGATTTTTTAAAAGGTCGTAATATTGGTTCGCAACACAATCCAAACATGTTAAATCAGGTTTAAGTCCTTGTAACATGATGGCCAATAAATAATTGTTATTTTTAATTGCTTCCTTTCCTATCTCTAAACATATGCATTCCCACATCATAAACTGAGCCTCTTCCAAAATGAAGATCGTTCTTTTCCATTAATCGTGTTGATGCAGAAACGGCTCGTATGTGTGACTAAAGCTTGTTCTCAAACAAAGAAATTTCAAATTACTCGATGAAATTTTTTGACCTATACAAGATCGAACTTGCTTCTCTTAGTATTCTTATAATTTTACGTCCATTTATTCTTAATTCTTAAACTACTAATCGCCGCTTATTTTATTGGGTTTTTAACTACCCACGAGGTTGAGTCTTTTCTGCCTTAATCCGTTGATTTACAAAACATAACACAGTTAAATCGCCCGCATTCGACCAGATAGTTATATATTTTTAGCAATATGAGTCGATGCTTTTAATAAATGAAAAACAGATTAAACTTACAAGTTTAGCTAATAAGAAACTAGATACTGCATTTACCTATTAGATTTTGTTATTAACTAACTTATTAATTAATCGTAGTAGAAAACTTGTGACTGGATTAACATAACATACACTACCAGTAAAGCAGAGTAAAATTTGGAACTGTTCCTTTAAATTTACTAGGGTGTGTCATTCAAATTCACAATTATAGAATAACAAAAAAAAATTGTACTAAAATTTTGCTCCTATATGAGAAATTGATACTAATTTACTAGTCTAGTCAACATCTTGAAAAACGTGAAAAATAGTGATAAAGGTCCTAAAAATATGAGCGATAGCTCATTCGATCCGGAATGACAATTAGAAAAAGGTGTTTTGAGGATTTTACAGCATGCAAAAAATTTCAATTGTTATTAACAAATTAAGACGAAAAAGAAAAGGCATTCCGTTTTTTGCTTATAACTCGAGAAATATTAAGGTAGTACGGTTATGAATGCAATGTTTCAAGAATTTCGCAAAACTCAGAATATAAGCTCGTAAATGTATAATACACATACTGTTAAAATTTGAAGACGATTTACCTCATCAGGTATGAGATATTTGCAATTAAAAATGACATTAATTGTACATGTAACATGGGGGATGCGTGGGTAACATCAATTTATTTTAATTTATGTATGAATGACTTTCACCATCTCGATGAAAAACTGATATTTGGTAAAATACTATATTTAGATGATATAAAAAAATAAATAAAAATTATTTACCTCGTAGTTTCGATAAAAAATTGAAATAAACAACTCGTTTCAGGGATAATTTTCTAAGGAGTGGATATAAAGACTAATGAAATGAAAACGATGTGGCAACGTTGTCACAGGACTTTGCGACTTTGACGTTTCTATTACCAATATGGCCGCTGAGAGGCAAATAAAGGTTGTGTTTACTTTGGTTTTGTATTTAAATCCATGTTACTTCGTGTTTAAATTGTCTTTTCCTAACTTTTTGTTGCCGATTGTGTAGTTATAATAGTGTTTGAGTGACTTTATTTATTGTTAAGTTCTAAAGAAATAAACATGAGTGAATATTTTTAGAAGAATCAGAGAACTCTGGAAATAAGCAAAAGATGAGTAAAATAAATAATTTAAATGTAAAATCAAAGGTGTGTAGAGCTCTTACATGAATTAAATATGTAATTTGTATTATTTGTCATTATATTTTATTAATAAAACACATTTTAATAAAGTTTATTTTTATTTCTATATTTAGTAAAAATCTATTTGTCTTACGAAAGTAAGCAGTGGAGCAGAAAGAAATAGCGCGAAATTTAAACGAATTTAATATTTTTAAGGATATCACAACTTTTTTTTAATAAATCATAACAACTATTAATAATTATTAAAATGAGAGAATAAATCTTATAGAGCAATCTTGTAATTTATTATTATTTATAGCAATAGATACAAAATATATTCAACAATATTATAGGTATTAATAAACATTTAAAAACGAAACTTTCACGATAGTAAATTTTTAATTATTGCAATACTTTATGACGAATACGATCACCCGTAAGTATTTATTTATTTATTGCAATAAAAATAGCAAGTTTACTTTACGTATAAAGTATAAACTATAAGTAAGTTTCAGCGGTTAGGACGTTGCCACATTTCCAAACAGATTTATATTTCACAGTATATGTGTATACGTTTAAGGGATAGAAGTACACTCACGTTAACAAATTTAACGTACAGTCATAGTACAAACAAACGTGTTTAACGATACTGCAATTCCGAAACTTTTTGACTGGACTGTCGCGGAGGAACTACCTTAAGAGTTAAGGAATTTTATAGAAAGATTCTTAAAGAGGAGAAAATTTCCAATAAAAAAGTCCAAACTCCCGAAACTCTATCTCCATTATTTATAATTTTAATTTGACGTTGAAAATAGGGCTCCGCTCGGCTTTTACGGCATTCGTGCGCCGTCGCTAAACGGGGTTTATCAGATAAAATATTTTTTTATGACATAAAATGTTATTTTAAAAATTTGAAAAAATTCTAGTATTTTCCTAACACTTGAAAGAATCTAACTCAGTTGGAAAAAACATTTTATCACTGTTATTCAATTGTCAACTAACAAATGTTTTAGTAATCTCTGTTGGCATAAACAATGGGATAAAAGGTATAAATAATTGTCCTAAAAATTTGAAACTTCGTGGAGCCCTTTTCATATGTATACTTTACAAGATCCTGCCATAAATTTTTATAAAAGTTTATTATTTTAGCAATTATGATTTTTCATATCTATTGCAAAATATCTTGCACTTCGAAATAGTTATGAAAAATCATAATTAACAAATTAATAAACTTTTAAGAAAATTTATCGCAGGATCTTGTAAAGTATACATATGAAAAGGGTTCCACGAAGCTTAAAATTTTTAGGCCAATTATTTATACCTTTTATCCCATTGTTTATGTCAACAGAGATTGGGAAAAAATTTGTTGGTTGACAATTGAATAACTTTTTGAAAAACAGTGATAAAATGTTTTTTCCAACTGAGTTAGTCTTTCAAGATTTTTTTCAAATTAAAAAAAATATATATTTTATCTGATAAACCCCGTTTAGCGGCGGCGCGCGAATGCCGTAAAAGCCGAGCGTAGCCCTATTTTCAACGTCAAATTAAAATTATAAATAATGGAGATAGAGTTCCGGGACTCAGGACTTTTTCATTGGAAATTTTCTCCTCTTTAAGAGTCTTTCTTTAAAATACCTTAACTTTTAATATTTCTCGAGTTATAAGCAAAAAACGAAATGCCTTTTCTTTTTCGTCTTAATTTGTCAATAACAATTGGAATTTTTTGCATGCTGTAAAATCCTCAAAACACCTTTTTTTAATTGTCATTCCGGATCGAATGAGCTATCGCTCATATTTTTAGGACCTTTATCACTATTTTTCACGTTTTGCAAGATGTTGACTAGACTATACCTATAGCTGAACCGACCTATTAAATCCCATAGTCTGTGAATCATTTATTTAAAGCTCATTTTTTAACCATTTTGCAATAAAAAAATAAGTAGAGTTTTTATTATTTATAAAAAAATAGTCATCGATGTAAACAAATTTGCTAAACAAACTAATAATAAGTGCAAACATAAAACAGAATGTCTGAAAAAGTTTACAATACAATACTCAACCAGTAATAAAGTATCCTGTAATTTTTTTCTCACCGACATTGAACCGAATCGCACGTAAACATATGTTGGATTTGTGCATTGTTCCTTTTCCATGAAACAAATAAACAGATGATAAAACATAAATAACTCTGGTCACGATATCGTTTCAAAAGGGACGTATTGTATGTAAGCAATGGCCTTCGTTAAAGGGTGTACATAGTATACTTACAAGTAAATTTTTATATTATTCCAATTCACATGGAAGCATACTCATTGGTTCTATGTAATATGGTCAAAAGGGTCATTGCGTGTTCCAATACGATTAATGGGTAGAGGGCAGAATAAAATGGACAAACATGTTAACATGTTATTGCTCGTAAAGATAAATATCTGCTGAAACCAAATGACGAAATTCTCAGTTTTTTAAAATCTTTTAAACTTCCAGTTATTTTTATCTACCAAAAATCAAATTGACAAAATTCTTTAAAAAAAGCTTGAATAACTTATGGGTTATCTATTCCTTCCCTCGATATTAGGGTTGTTCTTGAAGCATATTTGATACACGTAGGTACGAATAGAAAATTTTAAAAAACCAACATTCTAAATAGACGTAAATCTCTTCTAACTGCAGGATTATTTTGGTCCCACGAGAAATTACCTTCGTAAGACCCATTTCTTTATGTAGGATCTTTTGGATCGGGGTCTTTAAAAGATTCCTCTATCTCCCGGTATGATACACGGTGGTCATACTTAATTAGCTGACGAACCGCATCAATGTTTTGCTGTTTGACTGCTCTTTTGGGTGGTCCTAAGCTGGATTCGTCACTGAGACTGAAGCGACCACGTTGAAGTTCACACTACCAGAGGGAAATAGTTGACTGGTGTAGTGATTTATTCCTAAACACCAAAACCATTTTAGTCAGACAAAAGTTATGTTATGTCTTTTTTTTGGGAGGTGGTAAATGCTCGTTTGAAAAGGTTAACTAGTGCGAACGGCACTCAGTTGGTTGGTGGAGAGCGAGCGTGGATTCGGACGAGCTCTATGAAAAATTATAGAAAAGATAAAAAGAATATATTTAATAGGATAATAAAAGTTATAAGGGACAAAAGAGAGGAAAAGAAAGAAATGAAAGAGAAAGATGGGCACCACTTATGTTTTTTATCCTAAGGATGGGGAAATATAAGAAACCCAGGTAGAATAAGAGAGATATATAAAATAAATTGGCTCCGTAGCGTCTCTCAGGAAGAATCAAAGATTAGCAACCAGCTTAATCTCCAAAATGCGGTAGGAATTTGACCCTTCTTTAGTCTCATCCACAGGTACTTACAGGTGGTATTTACCAAACCATATCAGAGAAATCATCAACCTTTTAATGGGCACTCGGAACACAATTACTTTTTTATTTCAGATAAAAAAATTTGGGAAAATTAGAGCTAAAAAGTACTCGAGATGCTTCTACTTAGCCATCTCTCTATCGAATGAATTCCGTTAGAACAAATAGCGCGTAAGACACCCCCGCGAAGCTCACCTGATTTTTAACGCAATCACTGATTGGTCAAAAAAAATTGATAACTTCGCTTTAAAAAGTTCGTTAGATTTAAAAGTACCCGCTGCGTTTTTTATCTCGTAGACCAGGACTTTCGTTATTTCTCGAGCAAGGCCAGACTTTACGGAGACAGGGTCGGCTTTTGATTTAAAAAGGAATTAACAGGTTTTTTAAAAACGCTACAGTTATTGCTAAGAACAATTTTTCGACCGACTTGCTGATTTTAAAAACTCACTCACTCACCTGTTTGTTCATCTTCTTTACAATTACTAATATTTAGTTCACCAGAAGCATGTTAGCGTTTATTTCCATTTTCTTTTACTATCAAATCGGTAAAAGCCTTACGTATATTTAACAACTTCATAAAATAACATCCGAAGTCATATTTGGAATACTTAAATTTTAAGAATTTTGGTATGAAAATTACTGGCGAAACCTGTAAATGCTAAAAATGAAAAATTCAAAAGTGATGTTTGCTGATTTAATGATATGACAAGTTTATTTTGTACTAGGTGTACCTGCGACGTCGTTCGCGTGGCGTGTTAATTGTTGTTTAAAAATTTCTTTACTCACCCCGTTAAAATATTATATTGAAAAAAGACAAATACATCTGTGAAAACCGCATTCGAATCGGATCAGTAGTTTTCAAGTGATACGTGCACAAACATAAAGATAGACAGACAGACGTACAAAAAAAATCTAACCACATTTTTGGGTTCTATATCGATGTACCCGTGACGTCATTCGCGTGATGTATAGATTGTTGTATTAAAATATCTTCCCCCACACCGTAAAAGAGTTGGAGAAGAAATTTTTATACACCAGATGTTAAGTTAAAAGAAGACAAATACATATGTGAAAACCGCATTCAAATCGGATAAGTAATTTTTATGTTATGTGCGCACAAACATAAAGATAGACAGACAGACAGACGTACAACAAAGAATCTAACCACATTTTTGGGTTCTATATCAATGTACCCGCGACGTCGTTCGCGTGACGTATAGATTGTTGTATAAAAATTTCTTCCCCACACCGTAAAAGTGGTTTTCCCAACATTTCTCTTCACTGCTCTTCTCCTATTAATTGTAGCGTGATGTAAAGTATCCTATAACCTGCTCAGGAGTATAAAAAATAATTGTACCAAGTTTCGTTAAAATCCGTCAAGTAGTTTTTGTTTCTATAACGGTTATACAGACAGACAGACAGACAAAAATTTTACTGATTTCATTTTTGGCATTAGTATCGATCCCTAATCACCCCCTGATAGTTATTTTGGAAATATATTTCATGTACAGAATTGACCTCTCTACAGATTTATTATAAGTATGGATTAAAAATACAAAAAATATGTAAAAACTGGCGTGTTTTATAACCGTCTAAACTATAGTGTAAAAAGTTTGTTGCAATATAATAACAATTTGCAATTTTTTTTTAAACGTTGAATAGAATTTAAATTTACCTAGTGGTGTAAGAATACTATTAGCATATAAAAAGTATCTTTTCCCATAGCGTTCATTTGGCTCTATTCCATCAATCACTTCTTAGAGTCATTTAAAATGCATGATGCATAATTACTATCAAACCCATAAGGTAAAGGAACCAACATGGTGCTTGCAGTGACTGCCTGGATTCCTTTGATGCCTTTATTTGCTTAGACACGACCGTACCTCGAGAAAATATATCCTCATTCAATGACAAATCACTACCATTGATTTTTATGGCAATGCCGATGTAAACATCGTTACCAATGGTTTTTTTTTCGGCAAGTTGGTACTGCCGGGAGAAAAACTTTATTGCTTACTGTTTGTCGCAGGTAAGACATTCTTGTTTTCGACGGAAAAATAAAAAGTTGAGCATTGACACAATGGTTTCCTTAAATAGTGCTAATAAGGCTCTTGCACACAGAATACATCGTGAAATCTGAAGAATACGCAAAAACACGGCATCTTTTCAAGAGATACGCACAAGAATTTCGCCAGAGGCGGAGGACCACATTAATTTCATCGCATTTTTATCCCTTTTCAAGACCCAAACGATTTTAGAAACTTACATTATTATTTAAATTATATATACGCATAGTTTTATAGTTAAAATATATTAAGCTTATAATAATCTCTAAGTTTATTTCTTATTTAAATATCATATTATTAATTATTATTATCATTTATTCCAGCAAAATTGCCATACAAAAAGTGCCTTAAAAACTAAACTAAGCTTACAAAAAAAGCTTTCCTACAGTTTACACTCTAACATGTAGATTTGACCAGTACTTGCACAGTTTTGAGTGCCATCTTAGGTCCGAATGCCAAAAGCCTTCTACAAAAGTGTTTGACGAGTTAGCGACTCGAGATTGAAAGTTTGCGGTAACAAAACGACGTACTGCTTTTAGTGTTTGAACTCTAGCACTCACGAACATCTCTCTAGCACTATTATGTCTCGGTAGACGATGTATTATACGGAACGCGTCGTTGTAACACACTTGTAGTTTTTGCCACCACGCTTGAGTATGCGAGCACCACAGCTCAATTGTATATAGGGGCATACAAAATGTTTTAAAAAGTAGAGTTTGCACTTCCGAGCTGCATTTATTAAAACGTCTAGCTAACATGTTTGCACGAATACAAAGTTGATTGTATTGCCTTTGAACGTCTCTATTATCTGAAAGGTTTTCGTCAATATAGTGACCCAGGTATTTAAATTTGGTAACTCTTTCTAGGGATTGCAAGTTGAGTTTTACTGTTGACACGTGCAAATCTTTATATCTTGGTGTTGTGAACACCATGATCTTTGTTTTGCTGGTATTATATTGAAGGTGATGTTTTTCAGCAAATGTTTCACACACTGATATTAGTGTTCTTAGTGCGTGTAGAGACGGGGCCAAGAGAACCATATCATCAGCGTACGACAGAGAATTTATTAGAGATTTTCCAAGAAAGCAACCAATTTTAGTATTTTTTAGAAGTTCATGGAGTCCGTCTATGTAAATGTTAAATAATAGAGGTGATAACAAACTTCCTTGCCTCACACCGTTTCTGATGGGGTAAGGGTCCGACATAGAGTTACCCCATCGGACTCTGGCTTCAACAATATCATTTCACTGGGCTAGTGTTCTAATAAGATATGGTGGAACACCTTTGAGTGTCATTATACACCAGAGCGTCGGATAATGGACTCTGTCAAACGCCTTACTTAGATCCAGAAAAGCTGCATAAACTGGAGTGTTGCGTTTGAGGTAGTGTCTGGTCGTTTCCTTGAGTACAAGTATGGCCTGACTTGTTCCAGAATTCTTAGTAAATCCATATTGATTAGGGCTAAGTGGCAGCAGAGGTTCGAGTCTATCTTATAGAATGCTTTCGAGTAGCTTGGACATCGGTGTCGTAAGGGCTATCGGCCGATAGTTAGATGAGTCTGATACATTACCAGATCTATTTTTTAGTATAGGAACAACAAGCGTCCTACTCATGGAATGTGGTATATAAGAATGAGTCATAATCGACGTCAGAAAAATGCTTATTAATATTTTCTCGATACTGCTTTTAGGTTTTTTATACCTATTTTACCTCCTTATGATATGAAGATAACTCCACCGTCTATCTCGAATATTTTGTTGTAATTATAATCTTAGTGATACGACCCTGTTTCCTACATATCAAGACTTAAAAAGGAACAAATTTATAGAGAACCGACTTGTTGGTAAACCTCGTCATATGCAGTTTTTTACGATTGTTCTTAAAATTTAGTACCACGTGCTCAACTTTGCGGCATCTGTCGTTCCATTATTCAGAGACCCTTTTGCGCGCAATATCGGCAATCACTTTTTTCAAATTCATTAATATTTGATCGCAAGGTGCTATTAAATGTCTATTTTTTGATAAAGAGAACTGAATAATGCAATATCAAAGAGAGGAAGTGGCTAAATAGCAACAGGACATGTGTATATGTATTTTTTGGTAAAATATTTGTACTTACAAATTGTTAAAACACACAAACTGGGACTTGATTTGCAAGTATGGCTCAAAAAAAGATCATTATTATCAAGTACCTTCAAGATTAATGGATTAAAAGAAGAATTTTAATCTGAATGGATAAAGTAAAAGCTGATGTTAACCACTAACAATTAATTTAAATATGATAAAAATATATTGATATAGATCCAGACCAATTACAAACTTGTTTGATCGATAGCGTTAAAAAGCAATTTAAAATTTTTCTTGGGAACAAAAACTAATATTGGTTGGTTAGTAACAAGTCGATATATACTTTCTATACCAGATAACTCCATTTATCCACGCTTAAACAGATCGTACTAACAATTCTTGTAACTAAGAGAAATCAATTACTAAAATTGATTCCGGTTAGCAGGAAAAAATCTAACCTCAAAGTCTCGATGCGTGTGGTCCGGCAATTGGTGAATTCCCAGATAAAAACATGGCAAAATTGCTTCTCACTGATCCGCATGAACAATATAATAACCATCACAATTTCAAATTTAATTAATACGATACATGCCAGTAGGGACATTTACTAATGGAATTGTCTAAAATTTGTTGCCCACATATTCTACTAGACACTTTCTTTTGTATTAGGTTCGATATTAATATATTCGGATCTTTTCCTAATGTGTTAAAATGAATAATTGACGAAATATAAATGTTAAAATGGAATTGATAAGGAACTAATTCATCCCAGAAATACAGTAAAGAAAAGTAATAAAGTTGATGTTGTAGATACTGAAAAACAAATGGAATAAAAAACCTAGTTTCAAAAATAAGAATTTAAACGGAAGAAAAAGACATGACAGAAGTACAAATCTATATTTGTAATGTTTTTCTTATGGTGAATTTTGTGACAAGAAGACATGATGAAATTATTATTAATAATGTTTGAAACAACTGGCAAACAGTTTATAAACTTGGGATGCAGTCACGTCAAGCAAAACAAATCAGAACTGGGCTTCTAAATCCAAAAATAATCGGAACCTCTGGTAATAAGACCCGTCGAATTGCAATGACCATAAAAGAATTTTATATCACTTTAATGACACAACTTTTTGCGGGCCCCTCGCGCATCCATCGGCATGCAAAAGTGTGTTGTGAATTTTAATTCGCACACGAACCAAAACCAAAAGGGAATGATTTGAAGGAATCTTACTACGAAAGATGGAATTTTATTATCTATATATACCAAATCTTATATACCCAACTACATAAACGTTCTTTATACTGGATCTATACTGACTTAAAAATCTGGCCGAAATTGTATCTTATATTTAGAAATTAAACAAACGAGAAATAATTTTGACACAAGAAATCAAATATGTCACATCCAGGAAGACTCGAATCTGTGATCTCTACCTATAGCCCATAAAGACTTTAAACATTAAGCCACATATGCCTTAGTAATTAGTTGGCGTGTTTAATCATATCTTTATTCAACTTCGACTAAGTAAACTCTTCCTTAAGAACATATATGACGTTAAGAAAAGATATTAATTAATTGCCAAATCCAAAATAGGAAGTCTATAGGTATTTGTTGTGTCCTATCTTTTAGTTTTCTCTACCTATAGCCAGCAACGCCTCAAACAGCTTCAGCCACAATTGCATTAGTAGTTAACCTAAATCTTTTGTTGGATGGGTTTTAGCCCAGAACATTTTCGAGTAATAATTTTTAAATTATTTGAGAGGATCATCCTAGTCTTGCTGAAATGGTTTCTATGTTTGTAAATGGAGCCCACACCAATTAACTATTTCCCACTGGTATTGCGAATTTTAACATTGTCGCTCCAGTCTCTACGACGAATCCAGGTTAGTTGATGCAGTTTGTCAGCTAATTAAGGATGCCTACGATGTAACATACCGGGAGATAGAGGCATTTTTAGGCATTTCAAAGACCTCGTCCAAAAGAACCTACATGAAAAACTGGGTGTTACGAAGCCAGTTTCCCGTTGGAGCAGAAAGCGGTTCGCGACAATTGGTGTCGAAAAAATTGGAACAGTTTAACAAAGGAAGCTCAAAAAACGTTTATACTATTGTTAGTGGAGATGACTCTTAGATTTACTCCTACGAACCGGGCAATAAACGCTAATCCACTATGTGAATGTTTCACGATGAGCAAAAACCAAAAAAAGTGATCCGTTTTCGAAGGGTATCAAAGAAAATGGTCGCAACTTTTGTGTCAAAATCTAGTCATGTGGCAAAAAGTACTTTAGAAGATCGAAGAACTCTTATTTTCGATTGGTATATGAACGTTTGTTTACCAGAAGTTATCGCGAAACTCAACCCAACGAATTCTTCACGTTTCCAAAGATCAAGAATTCAATGCGTAGGCAGCGTTTTTCAGTCACCAGAAGATGCCATCGATGCCTTTAAAACAGGAGTCAACAGTCAACTGAAGATTGGAATAACTGTTTTTCCAATCGCTTGAACGTATGCAAAAGTGTATCATCCGCGTGGGACATATTTTGAAAAGTAATAAAGTACTTTATGTCTATATATTTTTTGTCGTTATGGCTATATGCAAAACTAAAAGACCACTCTCGTATTACCAAAAAAAAAAGACTGCTAGAATTGAGGACGCTGAAATGACAAGATGTGTCAAAACTCGAAGGAAAAAGACAAAAATCTACTTGAATTGGGGACCTGGGAAAGGAATTTTCTCTGAGGGAAATTGGATGCTGAAAACATTGCCCTAACACAGCTAAACAGTTAAAATGAAGGTGCTTAAAGCACAAAATTTTGTACAATGATAATATGATAATATATGTAAAAGATAATAAGGTACCATTATATAATATTAAGTATTATAAATGTATTTTTAAAGGGTTCTAAAGAAAGATAATTATTCCAGTAGGTACCGCTACTGAACCCGGAGAACAGTGCCTTAAGCAAAGCTGGCTACTTGGAAGCCCAAACCACAAATTCGATGTAGATAATTAGTCTTTCATAATCCTTTAGTGTTCGTTACTTATTTCCTAGGGACATTGTAACTGCTCTCGTTTTATGTTATTAACTCTTTTGTATCTCGGTAATTATCTACATTCATTTTCTTCTGCAAAATCATACATGTATGAATTGTGGGTATTTGATAGTATCGTGTCATTTTTTAAGAAAAATATGTGCGTGCATACCATGGCAAATAGTTCGTAAATGGTACAAAGAACTACAAGTTTTTCAGGAGAATAAATGGGTAAAAAGAAAGAGAACAAATTATACTTTTTTAAATTTAGAAAGTTTACAAACAAGAATCTATTAAAGGACATTAAGAAATTAAAAAAATGTTGCATCGGGCAGAACTCGTACCCGCAACCTTTATCTCTATGGGGTAACGCTCTAACCACTAACCGATAGTGAGAGGGTTACCCCGTAGAGGTAAAGGTTGCAAGTTCGAGTCCTGACGGATGCGACATTTTTTTAATTTCTCCTCCATGTCTTATAATCAATTCTTTGATTAAAAACTAAGCATAGTCTTAATATTCTTAAGACCAAGTAGGTTTCTAAACTGCCTTACCATTCCTCAACAACCAAACTTATACTTAAAAAATCTTACTCATTGTTGAGTATTATTTTATTATTATTTATAAAACACGATATTAAAAAGTTCTGATAAAAGCCCTTCTCAGTTTATTTAATAGACAGGTATTATAAAAGTTGTCGAGTATATCACATAAAGTTGCAAGTTATCATTGCTCAAGCAAGCTAGCTATTAGTTATTGCGAAGATTTACCGAACATGCTATCTACAAAATGGCCGACTTTCTAGAAGCACTTAATATCTATGGATAATAACCGGCATTATCATATCGCATTAATATCCTATGAGGATTATTTATTTAAGCACGTTTGCCATTTCAGCTACCACCATATAATTTTCTCTCGGATTGTAATTAGGTGTTACTTTATTATTTAGTATTCTATGCTAGAGTGTGACTACTACATTTGAATCGAGAACTTTTTTTTGATAATTTAAGGCACGAATCAAGGGTAGGAACTATATTATAATGTTCTGAAGAATAAATATGGAGTATTGATTAAATTTTTCATCAGTGCATTTAGTATAAAGCAAATGTCTATTAAAGGTTTTTCAAAATACGAGATACATTTACAAAACTGGAACAATGACATCATTTTACAAAAATCCAGCCCAAAAAAATGGTGAAGGGTTGGCCTGTTTAGTTAGACACTAATCACTGGTCGACATTATCGGTAAATATGGCCATACTACTGATCCAAAACTTTTAAGACCTCAACGAACACATAGCTGAAGCATCTGATGCAACAGTTGTTAAAGCCCTTCAAGTGTATCTTGGTATGAACAAATCTAGTAAAAGACCAACTACTTATTCCACATTTGCAAGACTTTTTGACCTCTGCAGCAATATAAAGCAGTGATAAAAATGGGTTCATTGTCCAAACAAGAATCAGGTTAGTAGACTATCATTTTTACATTTCTGAAACAACAATTTTGCTATTTTTTGAGTGGTCAGATTAGATGGAGAAAGTTTTTTAGCGTAATTGTGTGAAACAATTTGTTGACAATTTGGTTAAATATAATTCTTGTATGTTTTTCGGGGTGGACGGATTAGAACTTTCGACCGGTGAATACAGCAGTCGACGTTAGAAAAACTCGCGCCTTAGTCCGCTCGGCCAATAAAACATCTGAAAGTGATGGGATATACTAACAGTAATAAGCTTTTAGTCCAATGGAGAGTTAAATAAAAGTGTGTTAATGTTAAAAATATGGTTTCGTGCACCTAAAGTATGATGCTTGCAAAACTTAACTAACATTATGCGAACAGAAAGGTCCTATGATTTAGATGTTTCACGAGCAACGCTCGCTCTTCCACATACTAAATTTGAATAAAATGTACTTGGTTTACAAAATATTTAAATTTAAAAAAATATTGATGCTATAAAAATATTATCATGTTTATAAGTATTTTAGCTTAGAGCTGAATTATAGTAACGTATGCATGTAATAAGCGTGAATATTCTAAAGAAGCAATAAAGTTAATAGGGAGTTAGGAGAAAAAGCGATTTTCATGCATCGTGAACTAGTCGCAACTAACATACAATTGACTGAAAGGCTACATTATCATCTTTTGCTCGACCATTTAAGTAATTTTGCCTGTCAAAAGTGATGTGATCGGCATGTGTGTGAATATAATTGCCTGAATTGTGTTATTGTCGTATCTATTTGATAAATATACCATATATTATGCTCGATTTTCGCATAATAATCACTTCGAATATTATAATTTGTTTAACTGCGGAACTAGAAAAATTGCACAGATTATATGACATTTTGATAAAATTATATACACGAGTAGGATGTTATGCACACAATGCAAAATTATTAAATTCTTTGTTATGATTAAGCGGAAGAACGATTGACATGATTTTTTATCAAGGAGAGTTAAAACGTTGCAAGGTTAGTAATTTAGAAATTAATCAATTTTGCTATTGTTTTACTTAACCACAAATTATGGTTTATGTAAGAAACCACGAAACGTTAAACGTGGTTTTGTTAAGATGTTTTAATAAAAGTTATACATTCAAACATGTAATTTTATTTGATCGTAATAGTAGTTTACGTAACAAGTCCTGAAAGTGGTCTTTTACTGGACGAGTGGGCAAACTGCAAGTCGAGCCGCAGGCGAGTCCTGCAAGCCTGCGAGTCCAGTAAAAGCACTTTTGGGGCGTATTACGTACAATATTTTTTTTAAAACGGTCATTGTTGTACCATAAACTTCATATTATTCAGTTTACATTTTTATAAACTAATTTTAACATTTTTTTTAACAAACGTTGCATCTTCCATTTATTCACAATCAAGTGCATCATTTTGAATATCCATTTTATAATAAATTTCACGTTTTCAACTAAACGTCAAAATATGTCAAGTTAATGTATCAATGGTTTTTGGGCTGTTAGGCCGGCGTCGATTGTCTTGCTGACTTGACGTTTCGCCAACACGAGCGGTTGGCATCTTCAGAAGTTGCTTCCTGGTTGACAGTCTGCGAACTACTGAGCTCTGCGTGGACGGAGCCCGTATTTATACGTCGGGAAGGAAGTGGGCGGGGCCTCAGTTGCTTTCGATTCCAATCGGTTCTGGTCGGTGTTGTTCGTTAAGGGTAGAGTTTTCGCACCCTTATATGTCAAGTTATTTTATAGTTTTAAATATATACAAAACTCGGTTACCATAGTAACCAATTGACCGCTATCTTAGACTAACTATTTAATTGTTTTTTTTTATTAAAGATAGGCCGGAAAGTAAATAAAAATAAGTCCGGTAAAAGCATTTACCGGACTCATTTTTATTTTCCGGCCTTGTCCGACAAAATGAGGTTTTCTGACCTAAAAATAAACCGGAAAGTACTAATTTCTGGCCGGTTTTAAAAAAAATATTTTGTGTAATTCAAGCAGAAAGCTTTTTGCTGTTTTCCATAAATTTGAATTTTATAAAGTATAGTGACTCATTATAAAAATGGCATTTTCTGTGCACCCCTTCCGTTTCCCTACACCCAAAAGAATAGACAGACGAGACGACAATTTAGTTATATTTAGAATGTTGAGTTATAAACACGTGATAACTTACAACTTCAGGCACGTTTTATTGTGAAACACTACATCTGTTCAACCTAAAGGTATCATTTTTATTTTATCCAAATATTCGTATCGCAATAGCTTTTAAAAGATTTTTTTAAATACTCTATCTAAAATAATAAGTACACTGTAGTACAAAACTTGATATAAGTAATATTGAGTTAAGTTTGACCTTAAGCTTTTTAAAAATTGCTTCAACAAGAATTTAAACGACTCACATTATAGACTCCTTAGGGTCTAATTTGACAATATTTCAACAATTCAGTAATACTTGAAATAATAACATGGGAATTTTAACAATGCTCAACCGAAATTACGGAAATAAATTCGTGTAACGGATTCGAGTAAACCAAAAAAGAAAAAATAATGGAATTTACGCATGGTGTCGCCTAAGGTAGTATTTCGGTGGCTATTATATCTGTTTTTGTTGTGTGTGATTTAAATTGAAGGATTTGAAAGTACGGTGACATGAATATAAATTGAGTAACATTACAGAAATTGTCCAATCTGTGGGTGCCCAGCCAACTTTTTACTTGCATGCGAGATCGTTGGCATGCGATACCAGTGGGGTAGACCAAAAAAAAAGTTTTAAAGTGGTAATTATATGTAGGCTTTTTGGAACTAACGTCTTATAGCAATGATGTTTTGAGAAAGAAACAACGGCTTCTTCTTCAAATTTAATTTTTACTAGCAGCCCGCCCCGGCTTTGCACGGGGATTAAAAAAAAAATAACAAAAGCCATTAAATTTATTGGGTCAACGCTTTCCTGTAAACAATATTACATGTTGTTTTATTTTCTGGCAGCAAAATAAATTGATTTTCAGGTGCTCCGACCCCCCTTAGGCGGTTGGCCATGAGGAAAACCAATCCCTACTATTTGGAAGGTTTGACCTTGAGACTTATTATTAGTAAAGCGAAAGATGTTTTGATAGGAAATTGAAGCGGTTTAAATGGATTTGGTAGATCAGTTGGGATCATCGGTATCCTCAGTGTATGAGCTAGTTGACCAGCTGGTGGTTCAGTTATATTGGTTGCTACAAATTAATTGTCCTTTATTTCCTTTATAAGTAGCCTCGTCCCATTGCACATGCTAAATTTGTGATATCTGACGTGATTATGAAATAAGTTATTTTGATAAGGATTAATACCAAGATAAAAACTTTTAAAAAATTAAAAAATAGTTATTGTGACGTAACTATAACAGTTAAACATATGCTGTCGCGGCATTTTTTGTAGATATTTATATATTCTTCAAAATCGTAGTAAATTATTTTATTCTATAATCAATAGTATTCTCAGCGCACGCGATGTAAGGATTTTAGGGTCATTTTTGGTTACATTAATGGCATTTTAGTAAGGATCCCTATTTTTTTAAATGAAACATAGCCTATGTCACTCGGGAAGAGTGTAGCTTGCCAACGGTGAGAGAATTTTTGAAATCGGTCCAGTAGTTTCGGAGCCTATTCATTTCAAACAAACAAACAAAAAATCAAACCTTTCCTCTTTATAATATTAGTATAGATAAGATAATTTTCTTTTTCAGGGACCTTAAGGCCGCCTGGATTAATTGGAGGTAGCAAACCAAAAGTAGCAACACCCGCAGTAGTTTCTAAAATCGAACAATATAAGCGAGAAAATCCGACGATATTTGCTTGGGAAATTAGAGAACGATTAATATCAGAAGGTAAGATTTTTTTATAGTTTACATAGTTTTATTAAGGTAGGTAGAAGAAGTGAGAACGCTTTTAATAAACAATAAATATTTTCAAAGCGGGAATTGTGTAAAGAAGGAGTAATAGTCAATGTATACAAAGAAATTACGGAAGTGCGCTTAATTCGAGCTAAAATAAATGTTCATTAAACATAAGCGACAAGAACATAAGACCGAAAGCAGACTTAGAAAATGGTAGCATAATTGAAACTAATACTGACAAAGAATGTAATCAATACTACATCGAGCTTCCACGTAGGTGGCAATCTAGTTAATTGTTATAAAACTCAACCTTGTTCACAGACTTCACACCTTTTCCTGACATTTTATGGAACCTGATATATACGATTTGAATCGTTCGACGGATATCATATAATTGAAATTCTTTTTTTTAAAACGTATTTCAATAAACGTCGCCATATGTTCAAGTCATAATTTTTAATATCGTTTCTTCTTACATATAATTTTAAGTATAAGACAGTTAGTTTGTCAATTTTTCCCTTTTCTTTAGCACGATAACTATAATTATCCGATATTTTGTGGTCGAAGGACAACCGACATAATGCCAGTCTGGCCAACCCAAACAATACGATCAAACCCTAAACATTGTCATTGATTCGTTATTTTTTGCGGTTTCCACAATACCGAGAGGTGTTTTTATTGACACAATACGCGGGACGGTGAGTATTTTTCTCGGTTACGTATCATGTGGATATAGTCACGATAGAAAATCATATTTTCACTGATCGATATAACGTATTTAACCTCTTATTTCATATTTTATTTTTTTATACTTTCACCCTCGACTCTCGACTTTCTTCTCTTATTTCAAATTGTATACTAACTTTAACTCGCAACTTTCGTTCGTGTTAAAATTAAGATGATCTTACACCCATCGCATATACCATAAGAAAATTATTTGCTCTCTTTGATTAAAACTATTGCTTAATATTGCATTTCTGCATTAAACAGAGATAGATTCCTACATTCAATAGGTTCAACAACGACGCCGATCAGGTTGTCCGAGCATCTCCTGCAGTTCATACCCTCGCCCTTTCCATGCGTCGTGTTCTGGATCTGGAAAATTGGAGAGGTGCGAGCAAGTGGTCTGTCGTCAATGAGGCTACATATGGCCCATTGTGCATTCTCTCGTATGTAGGGAATTCCACACCACAGGCTGTCATCAGGCCTAAAGATTTAAAATAGGTGATGACACTTCCGATGCAGATTTCCATGACATCGGCTGGTGTAAGCCAGTACTCATCCAACAAGGATCTTCTGTTTTCAAAAAAAGCAGAGCATTCATATAGTATATGCTCCACTGTTTTCTTTTGTCTGTCCAATGCCTTAAATTTTCTTGCTGTTTCCACAGTTCGTTGTTTTATCACAACACTGTATAAAGTTTTGGTGAGAGTGCTGTTTGATAACGTCTACCGCAGCGGGTAGATGGACGAGAGCTAACATATTTTTAGCCTTTGTAGCCCGCATCCCTTCTTGCTAAATTAACCGCAATACTGCTTCTTTTAAAGTTCCCATGTCCTTTGATCCAGCTCAGAGTGACCACGTTATCCTGCTGGTCTCATTTAGAGTTTGGTGAGATTCTAGTACTAAACTTGAGGTGATACGTGGTCTATTCAAGGTCATTAGTGCTTGTCGGCAGTCCGTGTAAATATTTATATTTCTGCCTGTGACGTTTTACACTTGACAAACCATCCATCTCCTATTTCATATTTAGGATCAAGGATCTAGAGTATATTTCACATGCCACACCTTTCTGTTTCTATTCATCCGTATAGGCGCTCAGAGCGTTCAGTACGTTAGGGGTCTGCTGTCTTATCTGTTAATATTTTGTAGGGTTTCTCAAAGACAAAACCTGGTACATTAGACTGTCCCTATGGTTGCAGGTCCCTATAATGGGTTCGATACCAACCGTAACATGGTCATCAATGCGACCTCCTTAATAAATATGTCAAGGGGAGTAACTCCATGTATTACTTCCATTGTCCTGGTGGTGTGGTTTAACTGATGCGCTTCCAGTGTAAGCTGGACTTTATTTAATAGATAATATACATCTGAACTATACTTTATTTGGTACATATTACGTGACTGACAAATTGACATAAATTCTTTACTTGTTAACCGATGAAAATGGAAACCCAAAGGGTTGTTACTGTATAGAACAAAAGCAACAAGTTTTAGCTTGAAAATTGCCATATAAAAAATTATAAACCGAATATTTAAAGGAAATATGTAGTTGGTATTAACAACAATTGGGGCCGGTTTCTTCTTCCATGCCGACTTACTGTGTGACAAACTTTCTATGCATGAATGACAATGCTTGGTGTTAATTTCTAGTTTTCACTGGTTATATCCCTACCTGTCGACTAACTGATAAATCCTGAATAGTTTCCACTTAAATTTGTAAACCTGAACTTAGTGATGGTATTCTGGCCAAATAGCACAACAAGATTTTTACACTCTCCACACGACAAAGACGAAAAAACTCTCTTTTAGAGCTGTATTGATTTTTATTTCATATCTTTTTCCGTATTGCAAACAATTTCTAGTTTCTGAATAAAAGAAGAATAAAGATAAAAGATAAAGAAGCTTATTTAAACCAGTTTATAATTTTATTGAATCTCAAGAACTAAATTCATTATATAGAAAAAAAAAGACTGACTAATTCTAGTTTTTTTCTCTTTCACACATTCATGAAAAGACTACATAAGTGGCAATTTTGGTTGCGGGTTTGTGGTGATATCGAATATTGAAGTGTTCGAATTCACACGCAGTGGAAGTCACGTAAAAGCAAAATGGCCGTGTCATGTGTTCGTCACGGAAAGTATCTTTTAATTTTATTTAATCATGCGTGGTTCTAACAGCACGCATAAAAACCAAAGTTGTTATAGATGTAATTGCAGTTGCCACCGTTTCTTGGGCTACATTTCTTCTCTAGGAATCACTTATCTATAATTATTGATATTTTTGAAAAAACAATTAAAAAAAAAAGTGTCGTTACACGCAAACATGCTTTTAAATGGACTTTTGAAAGTTGCGTTGACTAGGTAGCTTGCCTTGCTTATTAAAACTTTTAAGTGATAAATATAAAAAAATCAAAACTTGTCAGAAACAATACGAGGGTTATCTTTTTAGTTTTGCATCTAGTCATATACATTTAAAGTACCTACTTTATTGCTTTTCAAAATATGTCCCACCAAGACCGATCCACTTTGGTATAGGTACCTACGTTCAAACCAATTGGTAAAACAGTTAACACCAGTAAAATCTGTGTTTTAAAGGCATCGGTGACTTCTTCTGGCGACTGGAATCGTTGTTCAAACATTGAATTCTTGATCTTTGGGAACGTGAAGAAGTCATTGGCACTTAGGTGGGGACTATGGTAAATGGGACAGTTGAGGACTTGCATCGTCCACCTTAAAGATAATTCACCGTTGTTTGTTACTTAGTCGGGATTCGAGATAACTTCTGGTAAACAAACGTTTATATACCAATCGTTTATATACCGTTCTCCGGTCTTCTAAAGCAGTTCTTGCCACATGACCAGATTTTGACAAAAAAGTGGCCACCATTTTTCTTGACACCGTTCAAGAACGAAACCGTTCCAATGTTTTTCGACAACAATTGTGTCGTGGATTTTTCTTTTTCGAGCTCTTATATTTGTGGTAAGGCTGAATTGATTATGTAACTCTTAGTCTAGTTTCCCTGGTTGATTTAAGATATGGGATTCATTATGTTTAAAACTTGGGAAGTCTCGTATTTTCTTCCTTAGGGAAAACGTTTTTCTTTCTTAGAATTTAACTGCTTAAATCCTACAATTCCCCTCTCCTAAGGATCTTCTAACGATAGTAAATCTTTTAAAACGATAGTACCGAAATCCTTGAAGGATCTTTTAACGATATTATCGACAAATCTTGTATTTGTAATAAGATAGGTATTTCCACAAGACTCACAGAAATGAAATGTTGATTGCTTTGATGTATCAAATAAAAAAAAACTGGATAGAATTATAAAATGGCTTTTTGACCTTGCACCTCAACCTCCGCGTTAATGCTCTCCAAACGGATTATTTTAGAATTACGCTACCGTAAAATTGTAAATTTAACACGTTAGCCGACGGTAAAATAAATAAAATATTTAACTGATCAAAATTTTAACTATTCTGTGTCAAATGAATGTTTACGCTAAACGATCATTAAAAGATAATTGAAATTTAATAAGATAAACAAGAAATGAGCTTAAAGAGAAATTGCAAATGTTACATCCGGTAGGACCTGAACCTGCGATCTCTACCTATAGTCAGAAGCGCCATAAACCATTCGGCCACACATGCCTTAGTGGTTAGTCGGTATTTTTGTTCCTATCTTCATTCAACTTATGTCACATAGACACTGACTCAATTCCTCCTTAAGCACAAATATATAACGTTAATAAGTCTCTTTTTTGTGCCTTGTCTTATATTTTTAGCGACTAGGAGAGCGAGACCATAAGTTAAATTATCTTGTAGCTGAAATG
The DNA here is from genome assembly GCA_964028335.1 of Altica lythri. Lineage (NCBI taxonomy): Eukaryota > Metazoa > Arthropoda > Insecta > Coleoptera > Chrysomelidae > Altica > Altica lythri. The sequence goes on along the minus strand of OZ034808.1, from coordinate 15,228,605 downwards.
ACTTGCTACCGGCTGTAGATAGAGATCGCAGGTTCAAATCCTGCCGGATTTCGCCTTTAAGTAATTTCTTAATTGCCTAATTTCAAAATTTCAAAAATTCTATTGAGAAGATGTATTAAAGTAATTGGCCTAGTTAAAATATTCTAGAATCTAGATTACATTTCAGTTCGTCATATAGATACATATTTTATTCTTCATTTCATACTTATGTTCTTTCAAGATATTTTGTCTACGTAATAACAACAAACAAAAAAAAACTATCGATATTATAACCTCTCAGTTCAATCCTGCCATAAATCTTTTTTTATTGTGTTGTTCATATAAAAACCGATCATGTTGTTCGAATTGACAGGATAATCGTCTCTCATTAGTGGAAAATATCTAGTGGCAAATTATCGCCTTTCTCTAAGAGAACCCAGAGATTATTGACGCCTCTTGAATTTGCAGCTCAGCATTACAAGCCGATATTGTAGAGCTTCTTTGTCACATATTATAGCGACGTTCAATTGTTTGTTTAAGCTTTTAAATTGAGAGAATTCGATTAATGAATGCCAGCGATTCATACCAAGAATTTATTATTGTTCAGTTTGTATGTATTATGAAAACATTTTTTATTTGTGTACTTCACTGTAAACTCGATACTGTTAGATAACAACACAACGTTAAGGTTACGATTTAGAACAGTAATTGTCTATATGAAATACAAAGTCAATTTAAGGATAAAGGAAAATTTTGTCGTCTTTATGAGTGAGTCGTTTATATCGTACCACATTTGAATACTTCTTAGATATTTAATTTGTTATAGTTCAATATATCGATAAGTAATGTGTTTACAATATAGGTTACCTCCTACTATTATTTAAATTGTACCAAAGGTACTTTAGCTGATTTCTTGAATGATTTCTATTTACATACATAATCAACTAAAATTCTGATATATGTATTGCTGTATCTATATCTTTGAATCTAAAAACTTGTTTTTTTTTTGGTGGTTTGATGATAGAACGTTGTATCTCTTGCATGTAACGTCTGAGTTGTGTGACGTATGTTTCTGCTTGGGGATCATGTGGTTTGTTATGTTTAAATAAAACTTCTTTTGATAACCTCACATTCCTGTTGCTGTTGCTTTCCATGCACTTCCAGAAGTACTAATGGAAGGAGTTCGTCATTGGAGATGGCGCAGAAACTGTGAGGGCTTTCTGTCTCCAAGTTATTCTCTTTCTAGTAGCTGGTTTAGATTTTCCTCGTGCGATGAGTTGAGTCGTTTAATTAACTCCAACTTTCATTGTTACTTATATTTATTACCTGACTAGAATACATATATTTTAAACAAAACTTGTTTAATACTGTATGTGGTGGCATGAAATTTAGGATTACATCCGTTGCATGCACACGCTATAGTCTTTCAATCTTCGAGAGGTTCGTCCTTGTAGTAGTCAGATTAGCTCTCTTGCCTCAAGCTACTGCCCCATAAATGTTGATTGGTCTCATTATTGCGGTGTACATCCAATGCAATGTCTTTGGGTTACAACCCTAATTCTTACCTGCAATGTTTCTGTACACCATAAGGGCTTTCGTAGCATTGTGTATTATTTCGTTTTTGTGTTTGTTCCAGAGTGACCTGTTATCTAGGGTTAGCCATAGATATTTAACTTTTTTTTTCACCCAACGATATTTTCACGGTTTTTAAGTTAGGCTTTTTTCCTAGAAGTAGCCTTCTTAATTGGGCTTGGTGGAGTTAATATTAAGTCCCACCGAATTACACCATTGCTTTGCTTTGTTCAGTCATCTCTGTACTAAGTCACAGAAGACATTTTCATATTTCCCTCTGGCGAGAATAAGTACGTCATTGGAATACCCGTGGCTAGGTATACCTAGTTCGGTCAATTGACAGAGTAGGCTGTCCACAGTAAGACTTCACATGAGTGGGGATGCCACTCATTCCCAGCGGGCAACCTCCGGTCGTATTGATGGAGATAGTGTCGTAGCCTATCTTCATTTCTGCAATTTTTGTAGAGAGCACATACCATGGTTTCTTTTTTGTTTAGAACGTCTTGATTTCATCAGTCAATTGTATCATGGCGGTCTCGGTAGATTTTTCCGATTGATACGCATGTTGACGATGATGCAGTGGCACCTGTTCTGTGACTTCGGTTTTAACATAGATGTCTACAGCTGTTTCCATCGTCTTAAGAGCAAACCATGTAAGGCTGACTGGTCTAAGGGATTTGAGGTGTGTGGTGTCTCGTTTCCCTGGAGTGAAGGTGATTCTAGCCCTCCTTCACACTTCTGTCTCCATGTTCTTTTCTTTCTAGTAGCTGTTGAGTCGTTTAATTAACTACTGACTTTTTTCCTACATTTTTGATCCCTTTAGTTTGTTGAAGAAGTTGGTTGCTTCTGAAGCACTTTACTTTTATAAACATGATAGAATACAAGAGAAAATAGTGTTTCTATTATTATTTTGGTGTGCTGTTTAAGTGTTATTTAAATTTATATAATTTATTTATAAAACAATATATTTAAAAATAATAATCCCTAAAATATATGAAAACTAGAATCCCTTCGTATATAGATTGTCATAACTACATAACACTTTTCCTGACATGAATTATATAGAATCAACACAAATAAATAAATACATAAAAAATAATAAATACCATTCACCCATCCAAACCTTTATCAATAAAGAAACGAACATTTCGATTTCTACAATTGGAAGTGAGAAGATGAGAACTGAACCACCTCGCGTAATTACAAGGTGACTGATTAATGATTAATAATTTCATATTAATCATAGAGCAGCATTGATCATGATCGCTCAAGTATCTGCCTATCAGGTACCGATCGAACTTCACTTGATTTATTTCTCAACTAATTTCCTATTCAACCCTGTGGCTAGTGAACGCAACATTTATGGTCAAAGATGAATTAATTTTGAAAATTTGGCTCTTATTGTTCAGGATATTCTTTAGTGTTGGTGATTTATTCTTACGTATTTAATATATGTAACTGTTATTTCGTAAGGATGGTCGGTACTTATACGTAGGTGAATATTGATCGTTATGCCATAATCATATAGGTAATGATAATTAGCCGCTTCAAATATGTTAAAAGATTAAAAAAATCGTGGCAGATTGGAAAATTCAAACAAATTGTGAGTACTAAAAAATATTAAAAAAACGTGAAAACTGTAAAAATTCAGGAAAAAATGTACTAAAGTTAAAAAAGAACAGAAAAAATATGATAATATTAGAAAATGAAGAAAAAAATTAAAAACGTTAAGAAATACTAAAAAAATTGTAAAAAGATAAAGAAAAAATACACCAAAATAAAGCGCTTTATATACTTAAATATTTTTGTTTATTTCAGGAGTATGTACAAACGCCACAGCGCCCTCTGTAAGCAGTATCAACCGTATTTTACGAAATCGAGCAGCAGAACGTGCAGCAGCAGAATTCGCAAGAGCAGCAGGTTATGGACTATACCATCCACATCCTTATGCTTCACCAGGTTTTCCATGGCCCTCTCCGATATGGCCAAATGGTCATTTAGGTCTACCTGGTCATCCAGGTTCTGGCAATCCTACAGTTATGTCTGCTTCTCCTGTATCATCAGGTTCGCCTCATATGGATAGCGGTTTAATGGGATCACCCCCAGGTGGTAATATTGATAAGGATGATTCTAGTCTGGATAGTTCAGAGCAACCTAAATTTAGACGGAATAGGACGACTTTTAGTCCAGATCAATTAGAAGAATTAGAAAAAGAATTTGAAAAGAGTCACTACCCGTGTGTGTCAACCAGGGAAAGATTGGCATCAAAAACTTCATTATCAGAAGCTAGAGTTCAGGTAAGCAACAACAAAAATCCCTTATATCATTATTCGAGATTCAACAATTCATTAAACACATCACAAGAAGACTAATTGGTGCATTGTAACCAGGTTTGGTTTTCCAACAGACGGGCCAAATGGAGACGCCATCAACGAATGAATCTATTGAAACAAACCGATGGGGGTCCACCGGGAAGTGGTCATCAAGGGGGAACCACGAGTCAGTCTTCGATGTTCGGCGCTCGACTCACACCCTCACCCCATTACAAGGGAGGATCCACCCCTGGCTCTCCGCTTACTACACATCTCACCTCACACCCCGCTGCTTCTTCCCTTCTGCTTGGGATGGGGGGAGAAAATAGCGCGTTTAAGGCACTTGTCCCCAACGCTTTGCTCACTACACAGGAGAGATTAAGGAGGTAAATTGAGTTAATTAATAATTCATAAATTTATAAATATACGTAACTCTGCTGTTCGATTCTTACTTTAATTTTCTGAATATTTTTATAAATATATTTGTCTTTCTTTGTAGACTTAGCGAATACGCTAGCGATTCCGAAGAAGAAATTAACGTGAACGATGAGTCGGATTTGGACGAACCGACGGAGCGGTCATCGTTACGGTCATCGAGTCCCGTGGAAGTTGTCGATGTGACAGTGATCGCTGCTAAAGATCCACCCACATGTCAACCGTTGCAGCTCACTATGCACAATCGAGACTAACAATCAAAAAACTAGATTAAAAAAATTTTTAATGCAAAGTAACGTTTTTGTAATAATCCAAAATACAAATGAGTGTCCCCGAATGTGATTCAAAAAATAATAAATTCAGTGATAGTCGCTTTTTTTTTGTTTAATTTTATGGTAATTGAAATTGCGGTAAAATAAAAATGTGTAATAGTTTCTTAAAATAGCATATTACATTACAAGGGAAGACAATCTTGGCGGAGGATCAAATTTTGTCTCAAGCATAATATTTTTCTTTCTATGCGATCGATAAATTTCGAGGCGAAAGTATGTAAGGAGGAAAGTCGAATTTTCAACAAGGGTAGAAAAAAAAATGTTTTAAAGATCCTTTTAGTAGATAATAGTATATTGTGTATCTAGTAGGAAAAGCGATACATTCTCGGACGACAATGTAAATTGTTGGCCGAGGCGTCTAGCCGAGGCCAACAAACATTGAGAGTCCGGGAAGTTGCTTTTCCTACGAGATACACATACTATTTTTTCTGAAATCGCATTAAATATAATCGTAAATTAAGAGAGTTTTATGAATGCATAACTGTTTTTGATATCATCTTATTTTCTATGAAACCGTTTCGTTGACATTGTTTGTTTATCATTGTTGATTAGTGTCACAAAACTGTCAGTTCGGTTAGTTACATATTGCTTAAAATATTTTAAATTATATTTAAAATGGACAGTGCCGATGATGTCTAGAGGTGCAAAACGCCTCCAGAGATACTAAACACTACTACAATGTGGTTTTAAATTTATTGCCGAATAAAATCAAGACGCTAAATATGAATTTGCTTATATACGTTTTATGGATCATTCCCGTACACAGGTACGGAAAAAATATTCCCGTACACAGGTACGGAAAAAATATTCCCGTACACAGGTACGGAAAAAATATTCCCGTACAGTTGGTTGCCCAGTAACGGACTAAAATACAAGAATAGTGTATTTTGCGGCACGAATTTGATCCGAGAAACTAGACATTTCCAAGCGATTTCAGAAAAAAAGTTTTTTGTAGTCCTGGAGATTTCTCAACTTAAAGCATAAAAAAATATTCAAACTTCTTGATTTATTGTTTAAAAAAAGAATTGAGGGATTTAATAATATAGCAGTTAATATTTTATAGAGGAAATATGCTTTTAGTTTATTAATTTTTTGGAATTCTTATAATATGCCTGTTTAAGTTGGTTTATTTATCCAAAAAAAATATGGGACACTCTGTATATTGAAATTAAATGATACTGGCATTTAAAGCACACAAAAGTAGCTCAGTTAACATTTTTAGTAATATAATAATAGTTAATAAAATCTTTTTATTACATTCCAGTATCAGGAATACTCGTACTACCAAAGTATCCTTATTTATGTCTTGTATTTGTAATTTATTGTAAAAAATATGTACAGTTCCTTATATTTTTAGTATTTTTTAAATTTTTTCAGGGGTTCATTTACTCAATAAAACTAATTGTACCTGTTGATCAAAAATCTTCTTATTTTATTTTTTACTTTAAGTTGTTTTGTAAATAAAAATTCATTCGATCACTTAGTCGTAAGATATTTATTGTCTGTTTAAAAACGTTTCAACACTAACTTTAAAATAAAACATTCCACCATGTCTGTTCCTATTTTTTATTCTACAAAATGTTCAGGTTTGTTGAAAACACGTTCTTTCAGGAATTATGAAATTGTATCCGTTATTGTAAAAATTAAATAGTGGTGTAATTATTGTTAATAAAAATGATTCTTAGAAGTCTACTGTTTTTTTTCCTACTTCTGTAACAAATTTTAAAATTAAAAAAAAAAGGGTGTGGCAGTCAGTGGGACTGCCGGCAGAAGTTATGCTTTTATGCACGCGCCTGGATTCATAAATTTTTATGCGAATGATTTAGCATAATAATTATATGATATTCGTGTTCAGCGACATCAAAAACCTCCTAGTACCGAGTACACACTGATTTTGTATCAAATTTCCATAACATTTCCTGGAGACGAGGTCCGTCTTAAGTACCAGGTGTTTCGTCCTTCAACTGGTAAGTTTTCGATCATTTTTAAAGGATTTACCTCCATACCATGTTTTGCCAAAATCAGAGCTCCACCACGTTTATTCTGTACACGACAAAAATAAGAGCTCGGGTCATAACCAAAGACACTTAGATGCTGAACCTCTTCTGTTAAACGAAAGTGCTCGACCAAACAAATAGCACTGTATTTTATATTATGACGGATGGTCGCCATCATTTTCAGTTTCAGCACATGATGGACAGATGATTAAATTTTGACCAACCACTTTTGCGCCTCCTAGACGAACTAGGCAAGCAGAATGATACTGTTTTTCACATTTGGCACATTTTAATTCGCCTTTTAGAGATCATTTACAACTCGCGCATGTAATTTTCACATTTATATCATCATCACTCGGCGCCATCAAATATATATCAATGGCATCACTGTTAACTAATAAAACTTAATAACTACAAACACAGGCAAGTAGAAATATTTTTTTTTTAAATTAACTGTATTCAATTAAATAAATACTTAGAAAAATAAGACCAGTTGATGTGTGTCCTTACTTCAAACACGAAAACTAAACAGTAAAACGATCAATGTACAAAAAAAGTGTTTACAAAACCCCATAGTGCAAAATATAATGCAACCATGTGACGGTAGTATGGACTACAATACAATACTCATTACTGAATATTATGATTAATATTATTAATATAAAATACTAAACTTTATATGTTTACTTACGTGACAGAATTATAAAGTAATCTGTCAAACACAATGTAATACGTCACTATGATATTCCAAAACATTAGCTCATATTGTTTTTTGTATATCTATCTCTTTTCAATGTACTGGATACCTTATATGTGTTTCTGTCTCTCTCTTACTCACACCATTACATATGTAATGATTTTTGCCATTTAACCCCACACAAATCCAGTGCATAAATAGAAGTATAACTTTAAAAAACAAGAAATGACATTAAGGATAAATTGATAAATTACTGAAAAGTTTTTTTTTTGTGGTGTGGACTCTCGATCGGTGAGTTGACGGCACCGAAGACTCACGCCTTAGCTCCCTCTGCCAACGAACTTACTAAAAGTGGTGGGATATACTAACAGTAATAGCTATGTTCGCGGAGCTTATCCAGAACGTATTCAGAGTAAGAACCAAGTATGTTTTACATAAGAAAAAAAAATCGTAGGACTGAGAGGCAGAAGCTGTGCTATAATACCGGGTTATGAACTCTCTTTGATCATAATTAAATATTTTTTATAATCGTTTTAAATTTTTTACGATTTATACAATTATTAAAGTTTTTTTCAGTATTTCAACATTTTTTCAGTATTTTGAGTAAATTTTTTAGAACGAAGTTTCTTATGGAACGTTAAGCGGACCCTAGCTAGCAAACAAAAATCATACCTGATCGGAATACGTGATCGAAATGTATGTATATTGTAACGTTCTATCGGATCGTTTTAGTTAAAGTATTCACCAGACTACTGTTTCCGGGCCTATATTTGGTGAGATTTATTTTAATGTAATCGCCGTAATTATAAATTATACCGCTAGTGGTGTTACTGTATAACTGTCCTTCTTTCGCGCTGCTAGCAGAATTTGAAGTTAATTTTACTATTCGATTGCTCGGTGGTACCTCCCCTTCAAATACAAGGTCAATCCATATCTTTGAAAAGGGCCACGTTAGAGTTACATAGTTTTTTTGAGGCAACACCAAATTTCCCCCATTTTGTGGTAAAAACAGAACATTCTGCCAGTAGAACTACTGCAAAAACAACCTAGGCAGATCTCCAGAAGAAAGATAAGAGATAAAATTAATTTGAAACTATATTAACCAAATTAATATTCTGATAAATCATAATTATTAGTTTTTTCATTTCAATAATTGTTTTTTTTTTTGAAATCAGCTTTAAATCAATCATTTTAAACGGGTGCTTGCGTATAATTTCTTTAGTTTGTACTATGGCACACTCCCTTGGGCGGTCTACAGTCTCACCCTTCTACAATGTACCGATATCTGGACGTCCAAAATAGATAATTAATTAATAATAATAATTAATTTACCTTGATTTTAAAAAGGCCTTTGATAAAGTCCCATACACGAACGTCTTCTTTATAAATTGAAGCATTTTGGTGTGAACGATCCATTGCTGTCATGGATTCGTGCCTTTTTATCTGACAGAGTATGTCAAGTCAGAATTAAAGATCAATTATCATATGAATTTCTAGTAACTAATGGTGTACCGCATGGTTCTGTTATCAGTCCCTGCTTTTTAACTTATATATCAGCAATATGGTGTCAGTGTATGTGTCCACGGTATCATTATTTGCAGATGACACCAATTCTTTTCTAATCCACTGTTATATTATAAAGAACTGATTAACGATCTGAATAGAAACAATAACCAACGTATGAGCTACTACATCAATGGTGTACATAATTTCCGTTCTTTCCAACAGAAAAATCTTGGGGTTGTAATTTAGATTGACCTAAAGTGGGCTCCTCATATTACGTCAATCGTCAAGAAGGTTAACCGAGTTATGTACACGGTTAGACAATATTTCAAAAATTTGTCTCCACAACTGTTAGTTACAAACCTACATTCATACCATCTTGGACTATGCTGCACAATTTGGAACCCTTACTTTGCAAAAGATATCCATGCTTTTGAGCAAGTTGGGATTATAAAACCTTAAGGAAAGAAGACTCCTTGGGGATCAGATCGAGACATACATTATTTGCTTGACCTTATTTTATTTTTGCCCAGTGACAATGTGAGTCATCGTGATTACAGTATCTTTAGAGATTGAAACGAGCTTCTTTAGACAGACTTTAATACGTTCCAGCATATATTTTGTGTTAACATTTATGTGTTTGAATGGCTCTGCCTCCTATACATAATGTAATAATACAATATCTTTATAATTTATTTAGCCAGAAACTTTACTATAAAGACAACAACAGCTATTATATTGGAAGAAATAAAAAATGCAATATTCTATTGACATTTTGGTTGTATAAGATAAATAAGTACCCAATTATTCACAGCAGCTAACGCGTTAACTATTCTCTTACCTAATATAATAAATTGGAATGAAAGTAGGTCTATAACAAAGTTTACTTGAAGAAAAATATTTCACCTATGACTTAACAAACACAATAGTCAAGCGCAAAATAAAATAAATTTACGCTAACTATACATCCAGCATCAGCCCAAACTCGGTTGATGTAAGAGAATAAGAGAACCGAAGAGTTTTGAAACGATTGTGGAATTTCAATATCTTCTGTCGTGTTAACACAATAAGGAGTGTCGAAAGTGGATGGTAGCCTGTCGATTTACGATTTGGAACTAATACTTGTAGGCCGATAACGCTCACATAACAAGAAAACTGTTGAGCGGTCGTAAACAACCCAAACGGGAATGTTGGTCAATGATCTTAATCCAAAAATACAGAGGTATTCTTGATTAAGACATTAAGGCATTAATTTACAAAAATTAACAACGATTTTTACTTATATTGTTCTTGTTTATTTTTTTTAACTAAGGCAAGATTAAAACTATACTAATCTGCCGTGATGAGTGTTGGGGTGTGCAAAATTCTCGTGAAGCAATTTTAAAACCTTTTTACCGTTTACACATTTACACATTTTACCTATATTTTCGTATATTTTGAGATTGTATTCGCTGTTCTGTATTCTGAACTTGTCCTCATCTCCTCGCTTTTTGTATTTTCATGATCTCTATTACAATTTTATTTTTGCCTGTATTTTATTTTTTATATTATCTTTTCTAATCCAACTTTACTCCCATTTGGTAGTATTGGTCTGAAGATGGTTCTGTATTCTATAATTTTCGTTTTTCTAAAGAATTTATTTAAGTATTTTACTTTTGGTCCTTTTCCTCCACTTTTTTTGTCTTTAACAGACAAGACCAGTGTGAGAAACCACAGTTTCAATTACCCTTTTTGTTTCTTTCTTTTTTACTTAGTTAATTTTCTGAGTCGATGATAGTTTTTATTTGTTTTGAAGGTATTCTTATTATGGAAAAATTTCGCGGAAGGAGTAAACGGAAAGACCCATAGAAAAAAAGAATTATCGTGGTAAGAAAATAATATAAGATATGTTGATGAAGCTGAAGGCTGAAGAATATATAGTTAGGAAGATAAGTATGATAATTTTTAGGAATTTGGTATGTAAGGGGACCCTGTTGTAGGACTTACGTCCTTTTCAGGAGATGGATGGAGTGTTTGAAAGGAGTAATTTGCATTTCCCGTGCAGTAGGATCTTCTAACTTCTCTTCATTCCTCCATGGTGCTTGAACGTGCCTAAAATGTCATTTTTCTTTGGTGTAAGTGTAGTGTGGAAGTGTGACCCACGTGGTGCAATGTGGGGTTGGGAGATTGACGCTGTAGCGTGTCTCCTCCGTCGTGGAGCCCTTCCGTTTGGCAAGGACGAAGGGAAACACAGAAACCTTCGCCAAGGGCCCATTAGTTCATTGCATGACATACATATTAATAATTAACGAAAAAATATTCTAAAGAATTAGAACAATAATTGAAATTGAATCGTGAAAAATTGACAAAGGTTATTAAAAATTTGAAAGCTAGTAAAAATCTAAAAAAATTGTTATTTAATTATATTGATGTGCAAACAAAAAAAAAATAGATTAAAGAGATCTCTTATAACTCCTTATTTTATGCAGATTAGAATCATAGCTTCGTTAGTCAATCCCACGATTGCCAAGTTTTTTTGTTGGGGAAATTATAATTCCGTAATTAACATTCAGTATTTCAAAGAATTGCCACCTAAAATTAAATTGAAAAACTATAAGCTTAATCTCATTATTCCATCGAAATTGATATCTAGAAATAATCTCGAAACTTCAAAGTGGTAAACGGGTGCTAAGTAGCACGTTAATCAGCTTTGGCCTGTTGGCGATGATCGAAAAATATTACAAAACAAAATGAATGATTGTTAATCGTTGATCTTAATGACTTGAAATGCCATCCTTAAATCAATCTATAAACTTTTGATTCGTACAGAACCGGTCTTCAAAGAATTTTATTGCCTACTCTTCAATTTATGTAGTGGAAGAATATCCTAAGAACATCAAAAAGTTGTTTTCTTTTTTATTATTATTAATAGCAGTTGTTGTTTTAGTTTCATAATTTTTTAACTAAATAGCTGAATTTACCTTTAACGTAATATTTCGTACCTATCCGCTGTGGGTACCAAAGGGTACACCACCTATTGGATTCTATGCGAAGCCAAATCTGACTCAAATCAAATGCAGCGCGGAATTGCAGATGACCACCTAATCTACAAGTCTATCACTATAAAAAGTAATAGTTCAAATGAACTCTTTTTCTTGTGTATAAAATCAAGTGATCCACAATGTAGCCCTTAGCCTTTACATGTTACTTAATTTAACAAACAATAAAAAAAAGATTGAATGTAAATGTAGCTTTCCAGCATATGTAAGAGTTTAATTAAATTATTATTTTGAATTGAGTCTGATTTGGTTTTGCATAGCATTCAGTAGGTGGCGATCTTGCTTTCTTCGTGGTTGCCGTCGGTTTTAAAAAGCAAAGTATGCTTTTTATTCAGTCTCTGTATACAAAATCGAAGGTTGCTATTCAAAATTGGTTCCACCAAGATCGATAGATTTTTGCATACGTTTAAACCAATTGGGAAACAGTTATTTCAGCCTTCAGTTGACACCTGCAAAATCGCTGTTTTAAACACATCAATGACTTCTCCTGCGACTGGAATTGCTTACCATGCATTAAATTCTTGATCTTTGAGAATGTAATGAAGTGCCAATGTGAAGGCCTTGCAAGGACGCGGTATCTAGTACTGGGAGAGGAGAAACCGGCTGCTCCAAGTTATGCGGAGTGGCCACTGTCAAGGCTATTAAGTCTCATTAAGAGGGCAGAGCTGGACAAGGTGCTCTAATCCTATTCCACAGATAATGGGTGTTCACAATAGATCTGCAAAGGTCGCAGTGATATAGGCTAACAGCCAACCCAAAAATATCTATCTATGTAATGAAGTCGTTGGGACTGGTCTAACAAATCGATGTTTTGAATTTCAAAAACTGGATTGTCTTTTGGGCAGTGTCAGAATTTTCATTGTCCTGATGTAGGATGATTCGCCGTTGTGTGTTGCTTTGTTTATATACCAATCCGAAATAACCGTTCTTTGTTCTTCTAAAGCATTGTTGCCACATGACCAGATTTTGACAAAAAAGCTACGACCATTTTCTTTGACACACTTGCTTGTTTCTCATCGTGAAACACCTACACAGCGAATTGGCGTTTATTTTTTGGTTCATAGGAGTTAATCCAAGATCATCACCACTAACAATATTATAAACGTTTTTAGAGCTTCCTTTATTGAACTGTTTTTCAACACCAAATGACGAGAACCACTTTTTGCTCTTTTGTAAGCAAATGAGGGATCTAACGGGAAACCAACTTTTTAACACCCGGTTCTTCATGTAGGATCTTTTGAATCGAGGTCTTTCAAATGCCCAAAGATGGACCTATCTTTTAATATCATCCTTAATGAGCTGACAAACCTTCAATGTTTTGCAGTGTGACTACTGTTTTGGGTGGGCCAAGCCTGGATTCATCACTGAAACTAGAGCAAACACGTTGGGATGCGTAATACCACCGGGAAATAATTGACTGGTGTGGTGCTATATTCCCAAATACAGAAACCATTCAAGCGACACATTGGTGTTGGGATAATCCTTAAAAATTCACTGTACCTTAAGTGTGAAGGTTCCATTGGTGGCGCCTTCTAAGCGACTATACGCAAAATCGAAAAGACAACCCTCGTATAAAAACTTTAAGGTTCTCTTTGCTTTTTATGATAACTTTAGATTATTTTGCACACAAAAGTCAAATAACAGCAAACTTCATCGCTAGAAGAACAAACAGTTACTCTATCAATTATACTACTTTTTTCATAATATAATTGGAAGTAACTAAAATTCTCAACTGATCTTCTCTTAATTCCACGTGTTAAATATTTATTTTAGGCCTTCCCTGTTAATGGACACCAGTAGCCAAAGATGTGATATGAAGATTTGAACCCAAAATCGAATGGTGATCCTTTTCGATTAAAAATATAACACCACAGGATGACGACGCATCTTACTAGATGTAATTCGACTTCCATTTATAGTAGGAGGTTTGTCAATAATTTATGAGCTGGCAGATTATTGTTTGTTGTTATGGATACTGCCGATAACCAACCGTCATTATGATTAATACAGGGTGGATCATTAATCTTTAATTTAATGCGTAAAATTTAATATAAAATCCATTCCACAGGATACAACTTTTAATTTCTATTTCGTTTTGGCAAGGAACAGATATGCTGTTTTATAATTTTCTTTTTCTAATTTTTCGTTTTTATAATTGCATTTCTCTCTCTTATTTAGGAATTTCGTGATTATTAATCTTTTAATCTTGAAACGCAACACTAGATTATTGTTTTAGGATTTATTTAAGTACTTAATTTTATAGTAAATAAAAAATTATATTCAAATTGTAATATATATACTCGTATATACAAATAGAAATTGATACCTTTATCTCAAAAACAAATATTTTTTATATTGCCGAAAGAGCTAAAGAAAATCAACCAAAGAATTTAGTTCATTATCTAGATACAAACTATTTTTAAATCTAATTAACAAAATAACAAAAGCTTACCTAATAATTGGTAATAATCAGTGAAAAGCGTAAAACACGGGCCTAAAAATAATCAATTTAGCAAATAATGCACCGTGAAGGATTACAAGCCCACAACAATAAACTTTCAGCCCTAAAATTTGGCCCTTTTAATATACCATGATTTAGTAGAAAACACCTTCAGGATGAATAAGGTTAATTTCGATGATTTTCATAGATATATATAATCAGAGGCGTACAACCGTACAAGAGATCTGATTTTCTTTTTAAAATTACAAAAAATGACATCCACATCAATATATTCTTTATAGGTAATTTAAATAAATTTTTCAAAAATGAAAGTAACTAACTTTACTCTGCTATTTTATGAGTGGACCATCCATTAAACATCGTGAACGTTCTATTTGAATTTAAATTGGACGGCGCTGTATTATGAGTGAATACCCTTAACTATAAGTTAAAAATAAATGACAGTGACTTACACCGAAAGTTCCTTAGCAAAGAGAGGTACGACGAGAGACGAAAACTGAGTGCGACACACACAGTGTTGAATATTTTAATCAAATCATTTATACTCATGATGTGTCGCATTACTGGCATTAAAACCTGAGTTACTGTCAGTCTATTGAAAGGTTATTATCGGTTCAGAAAACACCTAAGTCAGCTGAACTTGGCAGATGAAGACATCTGTCGATACTGCCAAGAATGGGGAAAACCGCGTTTCATGTCCTATGCCAATGTGAAGGCCTTGCAAGGACGCGTTATCTAGTATTGGAAGAGGAGAAACTGGTTACTCTAAGTTACGTGGAGAGCCCTCTGTCAAGGCTATTAAGTCTTATAAGGAGGGCAGGCTAGAAATGGTGCTCTAATCCTATCCAAGAAATGATAGGTGTTCACACTAGATTTCTAAAGGAGGCAGTGATACAGGCCAACAGTCAACCCAATGAATATCTGTCTATAGTCCATTTCATCGTTTTTGGCCGATTTGATATTAGAAACCACTGAAATAAGATTAAACTGTCATCCAAGTTACCAATGGCGGAGAGTTTTTTTTCTAAATTAGGTCGTAAGTTTCTGAAACTATCAGTGTGGTTTGACATCTACAAAAATATGACATTAATAATTATTAAATTCAACCCTTCAACAACGAGCCGTACATGACGGTTACTAGGAATGCGAATTAAGTCAAGACTTCCGTATTGAATACTTTTTATCTACCGGTGAAACAAGATGCAGTTACGTAAGTGTAGTATTAAAAAACAAACATCCTCATTCTAACTTGCCTGTATCTGAGAGAGATGTAACTCTAAATTTACTTCGAGTATGATTTCTGTCATCGGCCAAAATCGGTGAAATGGACTATATCTGTGGACTGTTAAGTAATTCCGAGTTGTAGTGTAGAGTCTATATTTTAAGATTATATTATAAAGTAGTTATAGCTACCAGATGCAGTAATCCTAATCACATTGTCGCTTATAAGAGAATTAAAAGCACAGCCCTTCATAGTACTACTGTGAAGTCGCTCCCGGGTTCTGAATATTTGATGCAGTTTATCTGCCACTATTCTAAGGATAACCAATCCTTGACAATCTTTCATTCGCTGCCAAGACTGAAGCGACCACGTGGAAAATCATAATACCAGCGGGAAATAGTTAACTGCGAGACATCGTTGTTGGAATAGTCTTCTTTGAAAATTGTAAAAAATTATTGTTCTTGGCTACGATCTTTTTTTTTGACCAACTGGCTAATTTCAAAAATTCACTGTACCTACACGACTTGTTGTATCGCAATTAAACTGGATTTATGTCAACAAAAGATTGAGGTTAGATTTGTGTCTGAAGATTCTATTGGTGGCGCCTTCTAAGCGTCTGTATGCAAAACTAAAAAACAAGCCTCGTAGTAAATCTGCATATTGAAATTCAGGTTTGATTATAAATCATACACAGTGAGTATTGATAAGGTTTCTTTGTTTCTACTATAGAATATAGGTGTTTACTCTATTATTAATCTTTTATATATAAAAAATCGATCAGAAAAGTTATTTATTATTTAATAAAGTGTTTTTTTGATAAAGTTAAACTTTTACCAGTGTCGAAGAATGGACGTTGAGGTGGCAGGTAGCAATTTTCTCGAACAAAGCGTTTCATCTCACGTCAGAAATATCAGGCAAACCATTATTATAAAATAAACAGCAAAACAAAAGGCTAGATGCAGAATATGAAAAGAGAGAAGTAACTTATTATAGCACAATTATTACAAAGAACCCACCATATTCTAAATAACTAATTTGACGCCTATGGTGTGAACGGTCATAAGCAATCACCTGTCTAGTTACAATTTTGATTAATTTTCAATCAATTGTTCGATGATTAATTGTTTAGTATTGGGTATTAGTGGCAAATCATCCACAGTGGCGTACAATTCACCATTCTTCAATAAGTGAAAAAAGAGAATAACATTTTATACCATAAATCATTTACGATCGTTTTTTCAGTAAGCTTAATACGATATTCGCTATGCCTTTAGAAAAATTATTACGGCTCGATTGTTTGTAGAGATTTTTAGAAAATTTTAAATGTATTTTGAGGCGTGAACTTTGGTAATGTTATTAAATTGGTTTAAATGCAAAGATGATTTTCATATTTTGTCAACTTTTAAAGACATTGAAACTTATTAATTACCAAAAAAATTGTGTCTTTTAGATTTGAAATAATTTTTTAGAACTTATCTTTTAAAATGTATTTCTCTTAGTTTAACTTTAGGTGAAACTGCTTTTAAGAGTAAGCCATATATTTATTTTTCAAATTTTTGTTAAATTTATCAATAAAAAAATGTTACAAGTTCGTATATTCCTGTACAAGTTTTAGAACTCTCTGCTATAATGATTTTAAGGCGGTTAAAACCAGTTAAACGAAAATGAATGTATTTTTGAAATTACCGTCTGTTTTAAAGGCCATTATACTTTAGATTTGCAGTAAAATATTCGGGTGCAGCCTGACTATTTTCCCTTTTCAAATACTTTTGACCGAAAAACTTCTCAACAGGTTTGGGAACTGGGGTGCGTGTAACTTACTGTAAAAGGAAAATATAAGGTGTCCTAATAGTGTATATCCACATGCGAGGTTTCTTAATGCTTTATTGAAGAATTTTACTTGAAATACTTATCGAATCAGCCACTGTAATGGTGACATAAAGTGTTAAAAAAAAAGAAATTTGCTCGCAAATGTTCCGCAACTGTAAGTTTAAAAAGAATTCTTATTTTAAGTTAATAGTATGCAGATTTACAACCATTTTTAAATTTTATCATTGTACTTAAACACTTTACATTAGTGACTACTGATTAAATAGGAAAGAAACAAACTTTCTCTTCTTAATACTTACCAAATTTATACTTAATGTTTATCAAAAACTTCACACCGTTTAGAACTCGAAAGGCGTTATCTGAGCAAAAGTTGCTGATAAAGCCATAACATTTGAAACGATACCCGTAATGGTAGGTCATTAATTTGTTGAGCTTATATGAGGAAATTATTCAAATACTTAATAAAATTACCATAACCTATCTCGAATAAACAACCTACTTAAGAAGTAAGGTGTCGAAGAATCGGG
The DNA here is from genome assembly GCA_964028335.1 of Altica lythri. NCBI lineage: Eukaryota > Metazoa > Arthropoda > Insecta > Coleoptera > Chrysomelidae > Altica > Altica lythri. Next base: position 15,210,700 of record OZ034808.1, on the reverse strand, counting down.
AATTATACCTAACTTATAGGCTGAAACAAGAGATAAGTTCGATTCTCCTAAATGATGCTCTCTTGTCTATAAGCTAATGATTCCGATGTGGGGAAATTTATGAACCGAATTAGATAGACCCATCAACAACAGAATCGTTGGTAAGTTTAACAGAGATGGACTTTAATTATATTTTATAATGAAATATATCGTAAGCACTATATTTTACTACCACGAGTTTTCAAAGGTCAATAGAAAGCAGCTTTCAGGTTTGTAATATATAAATTTATATATTTATATAAGTAAATTTGTGTATTATATATACCACAATATTTAAGAAATTAAAGTAATCCTGTGAAATAACAAATTTGAAATAAAGCTCAAAGGCCAAGTAACCAAAAAATGTATTAAAAATATTAATAATTGTGTAGTTTCAGCTTAAAAACATCTTCATAGTCAAAGATAATATAATTTCAACGCGGTCGCTCCAGTCTCAGCGACGAATCCAGGCAAGGTCGACCCAAAACAGCAGTCACGCAGCCAAACATTGATGGAGTTTGTCAGCTAATTAAGGATGACCGCTGTGTAACATACCGGGAGATAGAGGCATCTTTGGACATTTCAAAGACCTCGATCCAAAAGATCCTATATAAAGAACTGGTTGTTACGAAGTTGGTTTCCCGTTGGATCTCTCATTTGTTCAAGCAAAAAGCGGTTCGCGTCAATTGGTGTCGAAAAACATTGGAATGGTTCAACAAAGGAAGCTCAAAACAACGTTTATATTATTGTTAGTGGTAATGAATGCTTGGATTTACTCCTACAAACCAACAAGTGGCTGTTTTCGAAATGTCCCAAAGAAAATCGAAAGATCGAAGAACAGTTACTTACTTCTGATTGTTATATATAAACTTTTGTTTACTAGTACTTTTGAATTAGTACTAATACAATTTGAGTTAGTCCGTTTCTGAAAAACGTTATAAAAACGTAAGTTGGTGTGAACCCTGTTTATACAAGAGCACAAACAAGTATAAAATCAAAGATCTTGTCTTGATATCGACTGGGAAAGCACATAAGAATAACAATAATGTTAAAATTGATTGCTACGAAGATAGTGGATTCGATAAGCTCAATATGATTTTACAGACAAAATATATATAAATTGAAATCAGGTGTAGCTAGATGGTCAAACATTTAGATAAACAAATTATTAGCGTAATTGTGAATCTTGATTTAATTTTAAAACGTACTGATAAATATATTTGCATAAACACATCAAATTGAAAACTTTATTTTGTTTATTTTTTACGATTTGTACGCTGATCTTCTTGAAGACGATTATAAACGTAGGTATAGTCCAGGATATGACGGTTTTCTGCTAGCAGTTCTTTTTATATGCATGGATTTGTTTAAAATTTTGACAGTAGGTAGAAAATAGCTCAAAAATCAAAATCTACCCTAGGCTAATATGTGCTTTTTCTCAGAGGGTTTTAGTTACCAATAACTCCAAAAGTATTGACTTTTTGAAAAAAACTCTAAAGAACATTTTCATCACTCCGTGCGGAAAGCACTGCTTTCGACCATGCAGGACCGTGCGGAAAGCAATGCTTCCTTCAACGTTATGAAATATAAAACTTTTGATCACTCCGTGCGGAAAGCACTGTTTTCGACCATGCAGGACCGTGTGGAAAGCAATGAATGACCGAAACAGAGTTGATAAGTGTTTCCCAATCAAAAATAAATAAGATAGAAAGTGAATTAAGAGAAATTGAGGATGAATTTTCTAATAGTTTTGCATCTGATAACGCGGTAGTAAATGCACCACGATATACTCTATCAAACGTTTCATTACTAAATAAAGATTTTGTTGATTCTCAATTATTATTTCTTTCCTTTTATTTTAGACAAATTCAAGAGCTTTCCTCACGGAGTGATGAAAAATAGAATACGCATCTCGTGCGGTGCGCAGGTAATCCCATCACTCGTGCTATTTATTGCATTCGCCTTCGGCTCACGCGACAAACGCAATCGTGATGGGATCACCTGCTTTTCGCACTCGTTACGTCATGTACTATTTTGTCTTAAAATTCACTATTCTAGCGATTACCATGTTTTCTTTTTGATGAATAGTTCCCGCAGAGGAAAAGCACATATTGGCATAGGGTAGATTCTGAAGTGAGTTTACCAACAAATTTTCATTCAAATCGATGCATATAAAATAAATTGCAAGGTTTCCTACTAATTTTACCATCATATCTTGGACTAATATAGAATACTGAAACTTTTATAAAGAATATATAAAAGATATGAAAAAACCAATCAATCATCTTTTGTTTGGATCACATTCATTCGATTTTTAATAATAATCATTTAATGCCGACGAATTAATTGAGCTCAAGTATTTACAGTTGAAATCGATAGCAAAAAATGTCCAGCAAGATACCGATAATACCTAGTCCATCTGTTGCTGATAAAGAATTATAACCACGTTCTTATATACGTATTCATGTTTTCAGTATTATTTATAAATACAATCCAGATTCCAAACAAGCATTGTTTAATCTGACAGCAATAATTATCGATCAATTATTGCTAAAAGAAGAAGTGAAGTAGTAAACAATGGTGTAGTTAAATAGGGTTACAATTTATATATTGTTATGATATGCTATAACAATCTATATAGTGGAGGAGTCTTCAGGGTGGGTTCATAGATTAGCATTTACTAAAAATTCATCTTCTATTTTAAACAACATTTTATTTAACATTTAATACAATAGTACAATACAATACAACAACAAAACAAAAAAAAACGTTCAATCAATGAAGTACAATCAATCTTAATTTATTATAATTTTGCCCTTTTTTCCAAAAACAAACCCTTTAATAATTATTTCAATTATAAACAATAATACCAGCTGATATCACTATTATAAAGAAATACTTATCTTAAAATTAATTTTCTTCTTGATAACCAAATTTCAGTATAAATCTATGGTTTTTCAATCTCCAATTTCCATACTCTCTATTTGTGATTCTTCGTTTCAATATTTTGACAACCAATCTCAAAAAAAAAATTTTTATAACTGAACAAAAATCAATAATCAACAAACTTCTCCCAGGTATCCTCTTTTTATACCCCTTTTTTTTCAATTATTTTATATTCATCACTTGATAAGAGTTCCATAGATTCATACTGTCATTTTTTAGAAAGTTTTTTATATTTTCACCGTGTTCTGTGGCTCTGTGTCATTCCGTGGAATTTGTAATCGAATTTAAACCTATTTCCCGACTACCTAGAGCTCTGAAATTTTCAGGATAGCTAAGAACTGGATGACAATGCATGTTTCAAGTGTGTTTAGGCATATACATAGATTTCAAAATTTATACCGAATTGATATTAAACATGATCTAAGTTGTGTATAGATAATATTATTTTGAAAGTTATTAAATAAATCGTTCGTAGCGTAGTTGGTTAGGCGGCAAGTCAGTCCACTTGTGACAGTTCTGTTATGTTATTATAATGGGATCGATTACGCGACAGAGAAGTTTTTTTTTCTTTTTTTTTTTGTTCTTACATGTGAAAACAGTAATTATTATTTTAACTGGTAATAAAATAAATTGTTTTAGAAAGTTTTTAGATACAACTACCCTTGATTTTGTTAACAAGGAAACAATCTTCTCTATGATCAATCACAGCGTTGTATGACTTAATATTTTTACAATGTCAGGGATGCTGTGCATTGTTGAGATGACACAAAATATGACCTATAAATCAGTAAAAAACTTTCTATTATAAAAAGTTCTTTTTGTAACTTCTGCTTATTTATCTAGCTAGTCTTAATCATATTTGCATACTACACAAAGACCAACTATATACCCTATAGCTGACGCAGCGAACTACTTACCACCTATTAATTAATGATTTATTTTTCCTGTTTTTCGCTTTTTTACGACTTTTTTCTTGTTTTTCCGAATAGCTTTCATATTTTTGTTAATTTTCTCATACTTTTTGATTTGTTTCCAAGTCTTCGCTATTTTTTTCGTCGTATTTTGTAATATTTTCAGTCACTTTTTTCTGTTGTTTTTTTTTTCGATTTTTACCATTTTTTTCTAATTGTTGTGATACTTTCTCGGTTTTTATTTTTACCTTTCGTTTTTTTAATATTTCTCATTTTACTTTGGTTTTGGTTTGTTGCAAATGTTTACCCATCTGTGACCATTTTTTTTTCAATTTTTCTTGTTTTTTTTTTACCAAATTTTGTTATTTGTTCTTCCTTTTTCCTGTCTATCCGTATATTTTATTTTCCCACTTTTTTCGTTTTGCGATTTTTTCCAATTCTATCGTTTTTATTTATTTATTTTTCCTGTTTTTTTCGAAATTTTGTTTCCTTTTTATACTTTCTCACTTTTCTTTTCTTGCATTCCAGACAAAAACAAATACAAATGAGCTTTTAAGGTATATTATTTAGCTATGGAAATACAACCCCATTTACCAGGTTTTTCGCAACAGATTTTTTTTGTTTTTTCGGTTTTACTTCTTTTTTTATTTTTTCTGACGTTTTTTTTTTATTTTACAATTATATTTAGATGTATCAATGGTTTTTGGGCTGTTAGGGCGGCGTCGATTGTCTTGCTGACTTGACGTTTCGCCAACACGAGCGGTAGGCATCTTCAGAAGTTGCTTCCTGGTTGACAGTCTGCGAACTACTGAGCTCTGCGTGGACGGAGCCCGTATTTATACGTCGGGAAGGAAGTGGGCGGGGCCTCAGTTGCTTTCGATTCCAATCGGTTCTGGTCGGTGTTGTTCGTTAAGGGTAGAGTTTTCGCACCCTTAATTATGGGGACCCATGTTTTGTTAATCTTGACTGCTTCCTCTTTTTTATTAAAGTTGTTCGGGTGCTTCTCTATCTCTATGGCTTCTCTATAGAGTCTGGAATGGTATGCTGATGTAGTAGCGAGGACTTGGGTCTCCTTAAACTTAATCCGATGATCCATAGTGAGGGTATGTTCCGCTACGGTGGATTTGTGCGTCTGCCCCAGACGACAGTTGGCCTTGTGCTCTTTAATCCTGGTGTTGATCGAGCGTTTGGTAGTTCCTATGTACACGCTTCCACATGTGCACGGAATGCGGTAAATTCCCGAAGCCGACAGTGGATCACTTCTGTCTTTTGCCGATCGAAGGCATTCTTTGATTTTTCTCGTTGGTTTGAAAATAGTTTTCACATTTTTCTTTCTTAGCAATCTACCAATTCGGTCTATCACTCCCGGAATAAAAGGCAGAAATGCTTTTGCCACTGGTTGAATTTGCTCATTTTCTTTGGGTCTACGATTTGTTGGTCCAATCGATCTTTTGATTTCCCGTTCTGAATAACCATTGGCCCTTAAAGCATCATGAATATGAGTTAGCTCTGCGTTTAGTGCCTCGGGTTCACAAATCCTTCTTGCCCTTTCTGCTAAGGTTTTGATGACTCCATATTTCTGACATGGGTGGTGGTTGGAATCCCTATGTAAATAACGATCCGTATGTGTTGGTTTTCTGTACACTGTGTGGCTCAATGATCGTCCTTTTCGTGATAATAACACATCAAGGAACGCTAGCTTGTTGTTGTCTTCGATTTCCATCGTAAACTGTATATTTTCATAGATGCTGTTAATGTGTGTCAGAAATTCTTGTAATTTATTCTGCCCATGGCTCCATATTACAAATGTGTCATCTACATATCTATACCAAACTTTTGACTTGTATGGGGCACTGTCCAAAGCCAGTTGTTCGAACTTTTCCATAAAGAAATTTGCTATTACCGGGCTGAGAGGGCTTCCCATTGCTACTCCTTCGATCTGTTCGTAAATCTTGTTGTCCTATGAAAAATAAGTGGTGGTGAGGCAATGTGTAAACAAATTGGAGATGTCCTCTGGGAATTTATCATATATATGTTCCATTGCATCGCTTAGGGGCACTTTTGTAAAGAGAGATACTACATCAAAACTTACTAATATATCATTCTCTTCAAGAACTAAGTCTTTAATTTTTGAAATAAAATGGGTGGAATCTTTGACATACGATTCAGTAAGTCCGATGTATGGTTGCAGGAGTGATGACAGGTGTTTAGCTAAATCATATGTCGGTGAACCAATGGCTCTTACAAAGGGACGCAGCGGAATGTTGGCTTTGTGTATCTATTTATTACGACAGTGGCATTTCCCTTGTCCGCTGGTAACACCAGTATACTCTCATCCTTGTTTAGATCTTGAATTGCTCTTAAATCCCTAGGCTTTAGGTTACTTTTGGGTGGTTTGGCCTTTTGTAAAATTCTTGCTGATTTGGTGCGTAATTGCTGAGCTGTTTCTTCTGGCAGATATCTTAGTGCGGATTCTAGATTTGCGATAATGTCTTCCTTCGGCACATCTTTTGGCGTTATGGCAAAGTTGCCGCCCTTAGCAAGTACGGAGAACAGTGATTAATGTTAGCAATCGGAATTTGTCTCCAGATGAGGTCTCCGTACTTGCTAAGGGCGGCAACTTTGCCATAATCTTTTTCGTTTCTTTTTTTTTCAATTTTTTACATTTTTGTGTTTTCTTTTAATTTATGCGATTTTTTCGATTCTTTTTTATTATTTTTCTGTTTTTGTTGATTTCATCATTTTTTCTACTTTGTTTTTAAGTTTTCAAGAATTTTCTTTCGTTGTATTTTTAATTTTTCCGGATTAATCATTTTTCTTCAGATTTTTGTTTCGTTTTTACACATGTGGAATAAAAGAAATGTTAATATTAATTTACAAAAAGATATATTTTTCTTTACTTCTTGATGTTTTCTTGAAATATTCTTTGTTTTATATAAAATGAACGCCAATGTATTTATCAATCAAAGATTATCGGTAGAAGAAGAAAAATCGCAGGGACGCAGTCATTTCAAACACATCTCTATCGTCAACATTCTTCAATTTCTTCTGTAATCTTATTATAATTACAAATTACTTACAGTTTTTTTTTGCAAGTGTGGCTTCGACATAATTAGAACCGCTAGAGTAGAATTATTATTGTAATTTATGTAATTTCATTTTATTTGTAAGCTATATATAGCTATCAAGAGCTACCCATCAGAGAGAACTTTTTTTAAATCAGTTGCAATGAGTTGGTATCTAAATAAACATTAATACAATTGAATAAAAAAAAAAATACTGGTTGTTGGACATTTTGAAGACACAGAAATTATAACTTCTAACAAATCTTCCTCTGTGCTTACAAGCTTCAAATCGGAATATTAGGAATGAGAATCTTAATTAGACTTTGGTTTTTAATTCCAAAAATATAAATCAGAACATATTTATTTGAACCAAAGAGTGTTTATATTTTCAGAAATCAGAACCCGGACATAGATTTGTGCTCATTTTTAAGTATTAAAAAGAATTAATAAGTAAATGAAAATCTTTGCAAAATTTTCAGAGAGAGAAATATTACGTTATTGAAGTTTCGATATTCATTGTAAACTTTTTGTTAGATTGTAGTCGTACTACAATCTAATTGGTATCATTGTACTTCCTTCATTGGTTTATAGCACCCATTTTAGTCTTGGAAATTATTCCTTTTATGGAATCCATCATACATACATCACCAGTCGTACTGCAATCTAATTGGGGTTATTGTACTTCCTCCATTGGTTTATGGCACCCATTTCAGGATCTTGATAATCTGTACTAATTTGTACAGGTATAAAAAATTGGTGCAACCTGAACTCTTTGAAAATTGACTGTCTACTGCAACTAAGGGTCTCTGTTAAACAGCCAGCGTTTGCTGGTGTTCTTTTACTGGTAGATAGCCTGTACACCATTCTGTTATTAGTCATACTTGATTCCTGCTTACTTACGCAGTGTTTCAGCTCTTTCGCACACGTTGTATTCTAGTATATCTTGGCCAGAAATGTGTTCATAAAGCCCCGAGCAGTAAAATATTGTAGCTGATCTTAATTTTGCAAGTTTATCAATCTGCTCGTTGCCTTGTGTTTCTCTACATTTTGCAACCTGAGCTAATTTAACAATATAATGTTCCGCCAGAGCATCGAGTTCTTGAATATTAGTCTTAAATTTGTCTTTCTTGCGCATTGCAAGATTGTATAAACCTCCCACTGAAGTTGTTCGCAGAGGGACATAAATTTTTACGTTTCTGTTACTGATGTAAAATTCCTTTTTCTGAACTCTCTTTAATTTTAGATCCGTCTGTGTACCAAGTGTAACCCTGAAGCTTTGGTTGAGTGTTCGCATTTTGTCATTCTTTTTGTTATAATGTATATTTTATTAGGGTATTTGTGGTATTACACATATCACAAAGGTTGAAGTGGTTAGGACATGTCGAAAGTATGGCAGAAAGTAGTATCCCAAAACTGACCATAGGAGGAAAAAAGAGCAAAGGGAGACCAAAGGAAAAATGGAAGAGTGAAGTAGAAGCGGATTTGAGAACATTAGAAGTACAAAACTGGAAACGCATGTGACAAAATAAGAAGAAATGAAAAGAAATGACAATTAAAGCCTTGAGCCTTTCAGGCCTATAGAGCTATATATATTTGTAAAACATGTGGCCTGATTTCACTTTTCAGATGTCTACTTCAATTTCCTACTTTATTTTATTACGTTTTAATCTAACATAAATGTTGCAAGATTTGCTTTCTATGTAAAAGGCTCATCCCTGACTCACCCTTTAAAATAATGTGACGAGGAGATGGTCTAGCAGAACTACTATTGCTGCTGTTGAAGTGCCTCTTAGAACTTTAGTTATTGCCAAGATGAGTAAGTCTTCGAACTTACTTAACTTGAGGATCGCATTTCTTTGTTGGATTTTTGGCCAACATACTAAAGAAGCATATCTGACTGTTGATTTAGATCTAATATAGCAATACAAATCTAAAAGTGACGGAAATAAAAATTTTGAGACCAAACGATTTAGGAAATCAGAATATTGAAAATTATTAAATGATTCATTTTAAGTTTAAATCTTAAATCTGTTTCACACTTTCGTCTGTGTTTATTTGTGCCTTTATCAAACTTTAAAGTATTAGAAATAAGATTATTAAAAATAAAAACAACTTTTAACTCGTTCCTAAGAAGTTAAAATCTATTGAAGTTCGTTTTACAGGGTTAACACTCTTATTGTAGTGTGATACTATTGTAATTTTATAGTTGAATAATAATTAGTTATTACATAATGTACCTTACACGTTAAAGGAATTAGAGAAACAATTAAAAAAGTTATCTGTATTGAGTGGTCGTTCAAATCGGTCTATAACAACTTTTCAAAAAGTTTATGTCGCCCGTTACCGAACACACCATAAATCTCATTGGCTTTAATTATTTCGTATAAACTTCTTCTCGAATTGAATATAAATGAGCTAATATTGTTCCAGATCGGACATCTTAATCCACTGTTTGCTTTAAAGTGTTAATTAATGTAAATGTAGCCAAGATATGCGGCCAGATGAGCTTTTGGTCGAGCTGCACAATTCTAATTGCTGACATCGAGAGGTTTTTATTAATTGGTTACTGTTTTTTTCGGTCGATACGGTCATTTTAATTAGGGTGACGATTCTGATTTGTTCCTTTGATATAACCGTTGAAATTAAAAAAAATCTAGAATGAAATAATCTAAATTTGATATTAATGGTAAACACTTTTTTCTAATCTAATTAAATTAAATAAGTTCCTACTAGACAAAAATTTAATCTACCGATTACAAAATAAATGAGCTAGAATAGAAAAATGTATATAAAATAAAATAGATTTATAACGAAATTGGTTTTATAAACAAATCTTTTCAACATGGTGAAAATTTTATTGATTCTGTTACACAAATTAACCTACTACGATATCCATTTACAAGAGATTGACAATTTTATATGAATACCTACCAAAGACTTTTTATTGTATAAAATCAAATATACAGTAGAACTTTATAAAAATCGAAGAAGAGACATTATACACTAAATTTTCCAAAATTTGGGTGATTTCTCGTATATCTAACAACTTTTTGTGTGTCCGATAAGTTGTAGGACCTTAGCGTTTACGGGTGTAAAAGAAGCCTGCGAAAAGGACCTTAATATTCTGGGTCAGGAAAATTGGAGAGGGGGCGAGCAAGTGCTCATATGGTCCATTGTGCATCCTCTCGTTCGTAGAAGTTTCCACACCTCAGGTTATCACCAGGCCTAAAGATTTAAAATAGGTGATGAGACCCCCGAGGAGGATTTCTCTGGCATCTACTGGTGTAAGCAAGTACTCACCCAACATGGTTTTCCGATTTCAGAAAAGCAGATTAGCCATACAGTATATGCGCTACTGTTTCTTTTTCTTGTTCGCAACCTCTGCGTAGGGACGATTCTGCTAATATCATCCTAAAGAGATGTTGTCGCAATTGGCAGGGACCTGTTTAGATTCCTGCTCCTGTTCGGAGATTTTGTCTGGTAAATGCCTTAAATTTTCTTGTTGTTTCTTTGCCAGGACTAGGTAATAACTCTCTGGAAAGTTCGTTGTTTCATACCAGCACTGTATAAAGCTTTGGTGAGAGTGCTGATTGACAGCGGACATTATTAGCTAACATATTTGTAGCCCGCAGACCTCTTTTGTTTCTGGGATCTAGAGTATATTCCACAGCCCACACCTTGCTGCATTCTTGATCTATCCGTATAGGCGCTCAGAACGTTCACTACGTTGGGTCTGCTGTCTTATCTGTTCACATCTTGTAGGGTTTGTCAAAGACAAATCTTGGTACGATGACATCTGTGCCCGCCTGTAAGTGTGGTATCGCCTTTAGCGATTTACTCCACAGACTGTTCCTATGGGTGCCGGTCCCAACAGTGGGTTTGATATAGCAACCGTGCAAAAGCGTACAATGGTCATTAATAACAAATATCTCAAGGGGAGTGAGTCCAAGTATTACTTTTATTGCCCTGGTCGGTGTGGTCCATGGCTCCTATTACGTGAAAGCATGTTGATCTTTGCATTTGGTTTAATTTTCTAGCTATCATTTGTTGTACTTTAAGCCACCACATGACAGCGCCGTTAATGTTATAACTCTCAATATTAAAAAAGTGATGAAACAGGAATTTATCCATTATTAAAAAATTGATGTAGATGTCTTATTGCCCAGAAAAGCTTTTAATATTGTTAAAATATTCAAATTTTTCTAAGAGAGCTAAAATTTTAAGTAGACGAAATTATCAATCTATCAATTTTTTATTTTACTTTATATTAGTAGCCTCGTGTAACACAGAAGCTAAATTATTATTCACAATATAAAAAATACCGAATTAATCACTTCGGGCACCGAAAAATGTCTGGTATTTATATAATACCTACCTCTAGTTGGCTTCTGTTCGAAAATCATTAATAACCAAAAAAATCGCGATGCGAATGTATCAAAGTCGCCTTATAATTTCCCCTAAACACATTCTAAACTCCATTTAGCTTGATTCCAGAACCGGTATCAGAAATTCTATTTTCTTATAACACTGCATTTGATTTTGAAATTTAAGATTCCGAATCGTTACATTTAAACAAGCTTATAGGTAAGAATTCTCTCAGATATTAGCTCTAAAATATCTCATAAAATTTTCTATACAAGTACCATATCCTGAGTCAATTGTAGATTGTATAGATTATAAGTAAGATCGATTAGCCTAACTGACTTTACTACACTGCGACCTTTTGTACACTACATCTATTTAGGGGTCCATAACGAGTGTTATTAGCTTAGGATATACGTTTGTATCCTAATCATGCTTTAAGAAGACCTGTCCGAGACATTTATGACAACGAACAATTACTCTGCAGTTACAGATAATATGCTTTTTATTTGCTTACTAAAAGAATCCGCATGTTCCACTGTCCACTTTGCCTATTTTACAGAGTTGGTACCTCAGTGGACAGTGTCCTCTAAGAATTCCTACTCCTACTCTGAGTTTCGGTGGCTGAAGCTCTAAGAGTAAATTAGAGTAGCGGTGTGAAGGCCGTCTTAACATTTTTGCTTGTCTTTGGCCTGGAATATTTTTCCAGTAGGCTGCACTGAGAGTTGTTTTTCCCAATTAAAAAACTTTAACCGTAGTGCTGCTTTTTAAAATGCCACAGAAAGCTTCAAACCCGATAAACGGAATACTAGCTCCTTCTTTTGCGAAACCATTAGCAATCTCGTTTCCAACAACCCCTTTATGTCCTGTTGGCCACAGCACAGTTACATTGTTGTGTTTAGCCACAATTGCCTAAGAGACTTTTTGCAGTATCAGGCTGTTTTGGACTCGAACGTCGTAGATTGAACCGCCTTTACAGCAGCTTCGCTATCGGCTAAATTGTGGCGTTTTTTAATACACTCTTGAGCACAAAAGTCTATACTAATAATTCCGCTTGGAAGATTGTAGAAGTGTTTCCCAGGGCTATTGAGAGCCTATCCTGAGTCAATTAGTTTGATCTTGATCTATAGATCACCTCTAATGTCAAAGTACGAAATTTCTTAAACCGATTGTAAATTATCCAAAAATAAAATTTGAACTTTTGTTTTTATATACGTGAAAATAATGAATGCCGATCCTGTTTAAAAGTTTCTATCGTCTAATCCAGCGGCAGGAGTGTGTAACATAGTAGTTAAGTAATCATGTGCATTTTCTCTAAAATTGCAGGATGAAAAGTCCTGAGGTGATCGAATGGCAGGCTACCTGAATTCAAGTAAATGGTTTCTTATATGCCCTCCAACCTTTTCTTGAATTATATTTACAGGGTGGAGCATGTCAGATTTGACGGCGGATTGATAGCTACTCATTAATTCAGTTTTATCGAAAATTTAGGTCGAAAATAAAACGATTTCTACAAAACGAATGAGAAAACACTCAGTCATTTATTTGATTAGTTTAGAGTTTGGTATGCTAATTGATCTTTATTAACGGATTGTTATTTAATGTCAGACTGAACATATTAAAATAAAATCTAGGCACAAAAAAGTAGTAAGTGTCATATGTGGCAGGAGTAGAATTTAACGGCCGATTTGATGGCTAGGCATTCATAGCTTAGTTGTTAGAGCGTCAGCGCGTAGAGTTAAAGGTTGCGAGTTTGACTCTCGCTGGATGCGACATTTTTTTAATTTCTCCTTAATGTCATTTAATATATTCATGTTTGTATACTTTCTAGAAACATTCAAAAATTTTCATACAATCTTTTAAGATTATAAAACATTTCACTTTGTATATAATTTATGTATATACCTACAAGAACTGCGGTGCGTGAACAAAACGTGTCAAATGAGGAAGCAATCCGGGCAACTAAACAGATTTGCATTAACCCCAGAGCAATTGCATTTAGCTTATGGTAATTCTCATTATTTTATGCATATTATGCAATTATTCTACTGGATGGCAAATCGGCGACTTATTTTCATACACCGATCCTTTTATCTCTTTTATTCTTGTACGGTTTCTTCTTTCGTAACGTGGTCTTAATTTAAGTTAAGGCTGCGTTGTAAACAGCAAGATCTACAATTATTTTAAGACTTTTTACGAAAAAAAATAAATACTCTATTTTTCAGCCTAAAGGAGATTGAAAGTCAGTGATTTTATAAGTAAATTTAAACGTATTATTAGTATTATTAAAAGTAGCTTTAATCATTTTTGAAATTTAAAAAATTTTTAGATAGTCTACAAACAAGAATATATTAAACGGCATTAATATAAGGAGAAATTAAAAAAATATCGCACCCAGCGAGACTCGAACTCGCAACCTTTAGCTCTACGCGCTGACGCTTTAACAACTAAGCTATAGGTGTCTAGCCATCAAATTGCCAAACGGTCGTTAAATTCAACTTATGCCACATGTGACACTTACTCACTTTCTCCTTAAGCACATATAGCATGACGTTAATGAGAGAGAGACTTTGTTAAATCGACAATTGAAACATTAAACTCTAAGTCATTCTTTAGTGCTCTGTCTTATATTTATGTGCTTAAGAAAGTGAGTAAGTGTCACATGCGGCATGAGTTGAATTTAACGACCGTTCAGCGATTTGATGGATAGGCACTTATAGCTCAGTTTTTAGAGCGTCAGCGCGTAGAGCTGAAGGTGCGAGTTCGAGTCTCGCTGGGTGCGCCATTTAAATATTATAAAGTTTAATTTATTTAAAACTTAATAGTGTCCACATTAGTTTGTCAAGGAAGTGTAATATTTCATATATTTAAACGAGTCTTATAAAATTAAGTACTATGACGCTACCGTTAGGCGGCGCAGTTGATATATAATATACTAGCTGACCCGGCGAACTTCGTACCTACCGCATAAAACTAATGTTTTTTTTTCAAATTGTTACGATTTTATTTTGTTTTCATTTTTTTTTTATTTTATCGTTTTTATCATATTTTCTCGTAAGTTATCAGTAGTGTTGCCCAAATTCAGTCTTGGTCTTGCAGTCTTGGTCTTGTTCTTGCGTTTTTGCAAGACCAAGACCAAGAACAAGACCGCGTATTTTTAGCAAGACCAAGACCAAGACTGACCGTGCAAGACTTGAGCAAGAACAAGACATAGCCTGCAAGACTCTTGCGTCTTGCAGCTAGGACTTAGCGCTATTTCACGGAGTAGTTAGGTGTAACAGTTCGGTGTATAGGTACCTACATGGTGTAAAATCAGCTCAGTTGTTTGAAGATCACCAGCTGTTTTCATGTTGCTAAAGGGACTCGAGTAACTCAGGTAAGACATGTAAAAAAACAAATTGGAATGTGTAAGTAACTGTTTCTTAATTATAAGATATTATTATTAAGAAACAGTTACTTCCATGAAAAACGACATATAGGTCAGTTGATTTTTCAAATTTCTTATCAAATCTTCAGTAATTTATTAATCTGCTTGATCTTTACTATGGCTATGTTAATTCAAGCTCACAATGTTCCAATTCTAATACGTTTTTCTAAGATTTAAAATAAACTTTAATAAATAGTAATAGACTAATAGGTAACTGCAAGACTTGCAAGACTCTTGCTGCAAGACCAAGACCAAGACCAAGACTGGGAGCGCAAGACCAAGACCAAGACCAAGACCAGGTGTATTGGCGCAAGACCAAGACCAAGCCTGGCTAAGTCTCGTCTTGTTCTTGCATTTGGGCAACACTAGTTATCAGGTGTATACTATTTTTTGATTATATTTTGTAATTTATCGATTAAATTTATTAGGTAGCAACTGCGACACCTTACGACCCTTACGTCATATTATTTAATTTAGCAAAAATTTGTTGAAATATGTGGGATATTCACTGCGCCACCTTCCGGTGGCGTCATAAACCTTAAGTAAGAATTGCTCGTTTAAATATATGTGATATAAACTGCTCCACCTTACGGTGGCGCCATAGTACTTTATAACTCGTAATTGCTAGTTTAAATTTATAAGATATTAACTGCTCCACCTTACGGTGGCCTACTCAGGGTTGGAACTTCATTACTGAACCGCTAGATGGCGTTGAAGAAGCTAGTTTTTGAGATTTTTTGACAAACAATTTTTTTAGTTTTTATAAAAAATATTTTTCTTTAATAAAAAGTATCCTATGTTGCTTCTAATACCTCCAAGAATATGTGTACAAAGTTTTATGATGATCGGTTGAGTAGTTTTCGCGTGAAAGCGTAACAAACAAACTTACATTCACATTTATAATATTAGTAGGGAAGGGATTTAATCGATAAATTACAAAATACATCGAAATAAATCATATAAACCTGATAACTAATGAGAAAATATGATCTTGGATCTAGTTGCTTTTTATTTTTTATTCTCCCTAAACAAAAACCTTTACCAGCAAGATCAGAAAACATTCAGAATCGTTTAGGACACTTTGCTATCGCTTCTTTGGTGGTTTTAAAAACTGATTGAAAAATATTCTATATACATAAGTATTAATTTTGTTATTACTGCAAGACAGTTGCTGGGCAAAATGTTAACGATGGTACATAAACTACAGTTAAGACATGACTTAACCAACATAAATCATCTTTCAAGCAGGTTATAAAATAAGAATTATATTGTAAGCAAGTTGCAGAAGCTGCATATCGGTGTTTATTCAGTGGATATATTTGTTAGTTCGTATTTTCTTATTTATTCCCAATAGTATATTCAGGTTTCTTGTAATTTGTGCGACATGCCGAGTTTTTGTTATATTCTGTAAGGTAATATATGTATACGGGAAGGCACATAGTGCACACACTGTGGGTATAAAAATTAGCAATGATTTATTAACAAGCTTAAAAAAAATTAAAATGATACTTTAATCCAATAACAAATCCCACCTTCAGAGGAATTAATAAGTATATTTAGCTTATGCAAAAAAAAAACGATTATCTAATAAATTATCGAGGAATATCACTTTATTTGGAAGACTTCCTAATTAAAATGAATGAACTCTCATAACTAGAAAGATAATGAATAATGGCAACCATCTTGAAAGATAATGAAGATGTTGATCTTTTTCCATGTGGTGAAGAAGGCAGGATAACGAATAGGTAGTAATGTGTCTGATAATAACAATACTGGAGATTGACATGTCTTTTTCTATAATAAATGGTAGCTGATATTTCATAGGTCATTGGTTATTTCAATTTTCAAGGTGTGGTCTTCATTTCGTACTTTTATTTTAGTTAAGTACAGCTTTCTCATTATATTGTTTCAAACTTTCAACAAACATTCTCTCTTACTATGCCTATGTAGACAAATAATTTTAAATGCTGCTATCTAACTTTATTTTAATGTAATTCTATTTAAAACGATTTAAAAAAACAGGATAGAAGTACAGCGTTAATAAACCGACTAATTGTGAAAATTATAATAGATAAGTAGCTGACAAAAAAATATGGAATGCGTGGGGTATAATCAAGTACGAGCGCAGGTGATATCTTGTTAAAAAAAACATTCACCTGTTACATGACAGATTAGAAAATTACCTGTTTAATATAATTATTAAAATATATTTCAAATCAGACATAAAGACATACAGAATGGTATAAAAAAGGGATCAAACGTAAAATAAATAAAACAGTAAAAAGATATCATTTTCGATGGTTTCAATGGACAAGTTCTAGCTTAAGATGTAGCTGATTTTTCATAACTTAATTAGGTACATCCTACCCACAGTAAACACTAGAAGCTTCGTGGTAATTAAAATAATTTAAGGTAGTACTCTAGTAGCAGTAATTATAGTTAAGACTTCTCAGATACAAATAAATAAATTATTGAAAACTAATGGTTAAGAAAATTTGCGTTATTATCGTATAATTGATCCTAGAGGCGCTGTTTGTGGATTAGGATTTAAAAAAAGAAGTAAAGTGTGTATGTTTCTTCTTTACATTCTATGTGTTTTATTATTGGCTTATATATGAGTTGCCTATTCACAAACACGGATGTTTTCATTTTTAAGAAGCCGTATAAGCACTAACTCATGACCAGTTAATATAGAGGGTGAATCAGGAGTAACGAATGCTCAAAAAACCACTCAGGAGTGTCAACTCAAAATATTATATTCAAAATAGTCTGCTTTAGAGTTAATACAGCGATTTGCACGGTCCACAAGTTTTTTCAAATGAGAATTTCAGTTCATTGATCGGGATGTTCTTCAAAATGGTCGTCGACGCCTTTTGGTTGTCCTTTACGTCGGCAAATGGGCAAATGTAGTCTATCAAACAGAAAAAATTCGCATGGTGCCATATCCGAAGAATATAGGGAGTGGTTGATGGTTAAAATGTATTTTTTTTTATCGGACACAATTTCGTTTGATGTGATGGTGCATTATCGTGCAACAAGCGCCAGCTTCCTTCTTCGAGATGTACTGGCTGAACACGAAGTATTCGCGATAGCAAATTATGCCATGATAGCAAATGCCTCATAACAGCAAGATTATACACAGCATTAACCGTTTGCGCTGAATTCTTTGTGAATAATTCCCTTAGAATCATGGAAACAAATCAACATTGTCTTCATTTGTGACTTTTCCAAACAGCTATTTTTCGGATTTGGCTCACTTGTGGGCTTACATGCGGAACTTTGACGCTTGGTCTCGAGCTCGTAATTAAAACACCACGTTTCGTCACCAATGTTGTACAGATTTTTTTTTATTTTTTTTGGCCTTTTTAATCATGCCTGCCCGTTTGTTTGTGCAGAGCAAACTGTGAACACACCTTTCTCATGCCAAAATTCCCGGTCAAAATGCGATAGATCGAATCTTTGGAGATATGTAATTCCATTTGCATCTATTTCAATGAAGATTTTGGCTCATTTTTAATAAACAGACGTACTTTTTCGACAGTTTCAACATGTTCGTCGTCTTCCAGCGACTCACAGCCCTCTGTGAACCATGTAAATCACGTGGACACGGCTACGAGATAAACTTGTTTCAACAATCTATCCGTTTCCGTAAATGTTTTACTAAATTTAAAACAGAACTTAATATTGACTCTTTGTTCGATGCCCATTTTTCGACCGATGTTTAAATGGTACTGTCACTTTGAGCGCGATAACTTGGCGTGAAGTGGTTCGAGTATCATGAAATTTTGACAGAAAATCAATGAAAGAAGTACCTATCGAACTCTAGCCCCAATAGCAGATGGCGCTACTAGTATCGGAAATTTCCTATAAAAGTCCTGTTTACTTTTCGACAGACCTCGTAAAATCAATTGCTACAGACTAAATCTATTTTTGTTATAAGCATTTTGTAATGTTTTGTTTTCTATAAATACCCATTTCTCTTGCTTATATTTTCATTATAGTCGTTTGCGGTAATTTTAAAAGTTACTGCTTTTTGACCATAAATCGATAATGTTCAATATTCCATTAATGCACACTGATATTATACTTTGTATCAGATAAAATATTTTCTCTCATCCATAAATTCCATATAATCAATGTAAATTGTAAAGACCCATTCAAAATATAACAATAAGAGATGTTTTAAATATGACCAATGTGTCTGACAAGAAGTGACATAACATTTTCATACCCTTTCACCCGTCATAGTTCCTCATGATCGTTTGAAATAACTAATGGACCCATATATCTAACCATCCGGCTATAAATCAATTAGAGATGAAAAAGGCCAAGTTGACAGCCTACCACCATGGTACGGGAGTAATAACACGTTGTAAATACCGATAATCAAACACCGCAAGAGATATTGAAAAATGAGCAAGCTTTAAACATTCGTCGAAATTATCAAGAATGTTGTTTAGGGATTGCGATGGTAGGTGGTTTCCAGTGACGTGGTATCATTTTTTTTAAACAATATCGACCTCTACAATCTAATTCTTTATTTTCTTTTTTCTCTCTTTCTGGAAACCAGAAACCTGATGTATAAACACCCAACATTATATCAACTACAAAAATTTGGCCAGATTAAATCAATTTCATACATGACCAATTTTTTGCATTTTATAAATAATACAATCCTGCCTTAGCTGCAGTTCGGCTTTTGTGAAATCACGTGTGACATGAGTTGAATACATACGATTAAAAAGCCGAATAATTACTAACGCATCTGTGGCTGAAGTGGTTAGAGAAGTTACCCGACAGATATTCGACTCCTGCTGAATGCGATAATAGTATTATTCTTATCAAATGCAAATTTTCTATCTTCAGGAAGCTCAACTAATTCACAGCAAGCTGTCTTATTTAAAAGCTGGTTTTCCTTCTGGAAGCCATTAGATTTAGATACTATTTATCTTCAATTTTTTTATTGTCTTCTTTCTAGAATCCTAAAACCCTGTATCACTTTATACATGTTATAATAGTTTGCGGAATCAATTGAAGATCCGCAAAATATACAATATGCGTTTGGTAGTTTCAAGTTCATGATCTAGAACTGACGGCCCCATTGAACAGTGCTTTAGTATGAATTTTATTCAATATACATTCCGATCAGTGGTTGTTGATACTCTTAGAACTAACTCTGAACCAAATCCTCTTCTTGTAAGATAAGCAACTTACTCACTGTTGTGTACTGCTTCTCCCAAACTGTAATCTTTCATCAAAGAAGAATTACTTTTGAGAATAGAAAATAATAAGTCTGAGGGTTGCACAATGTCTTTATTTCTTTATAACTCATCTGACATATTGTTTTTTATATTATCTATTTGTTGCCTTAACAATATTCTGATAGAAGTTAATTGTAAAGTATTTTAAAAATCATCTAGATTTTGATCTTTTATTTTAACATATAAAATAAATGCATAAGACGTAATTTATAGATGGTAAAATCTTTTTTGGTACGCCCTTGATGAATTATAATGTGGCATATTTGTCATACGTCTATCTCTCATCCGAAATTCCCCACAAGAGAATTACAATAAATAGAGATTAAGGGATAAATCAAAACCCTTCGGCCATTGACGTCCTGCATAAGTTAAAAGACGAATGAAGATGATGTTGCGTTAGCATTCTCGAAAGCCGACTCGGTGATCAATTTCTCATATGAGTAATTTATTGAGAAGTATTATTTTGGGTGTCAGAACGACGAGATTTGAATACTGACATCGGTTTCACATGTGCTGTAATTTAAATATTAAACTTGAACTAACTCGTAATGCATACAAAATTTAAAAGAATATATATTGTAGGTCATTAATAATGTTTAGTTGAGTTGTCGTAGGAGGATCCAAAAGTGCTGTAACACAATCACATGATTTTTGGTTTATTACTTAATATTAAGGTAAGTATTTGTTACGGAAATAATAATTATGGAAAATCGCATAGTAGTCGCGTCAACGCTCGCGGAAATGGGTACAAAGTTCGGAATTTTGTGCCACAGGTCGGATCGGGATGCGGTTTTCTGCATTCTCTTCCAAAACGATTATGTAAAAATGTGCCTGAGAAGATTTTCCCCGGAGACCGAAAATTGGCCCGCTGCAGGCCAAAGTGCACGCGAAAAATGCATTATCTGGGAGGCCTTTTGGAAGATTTTCAAATTTGATAAATAAGGGTCAGAACTCGCCCGGATCGGGTACTCGGGGGTTTTCGAGGCCGCTGATCACGAATATAATGTTCAAATTGACCTTCGAACACCTGGTGCACCAGAACCTGACCCAAAACGTCATCTCCGGGAGTTTTCCTGACACAATCAAAGAAGGTCAACCAAAAATAATTTCGGGGGCTTTTTGGCCCGCTGAATCCAAATCTGGCATCGGCGAGCACCCCACTGGCACCTGGTGCACAGAAACCCGGGCTAGAACGTCGTCTTCGAGAGTTTTCTTGACAAGACTGCCAAAACCCACCCGAAAATCATAAGAGGGCAGTTCTGTGGGGCGGTGGTCCCGAATTTCACGCCGAAAACAACTCCCGGAACACCTGGTGCACCAGAACCTCACCCTAAACGACATCTCCGGGACTTTTCCTGACACAATCAAAGAAGGTCAACCAAAAATAATTTCTAGGGGTTTTTTGGCCCGCTGAATCCAAATCTGGCATCGGCGAGCACCTCACTGGCACCTGGTGCACAGAAACCCGGGCTAGAACGTCGTCTTCGAGAGTTTTCTTGACAAGACTGCCAAAACCCACCCGAAAATCATAAGAGGGCAGTTCTGTGGGGCGGTGGTCCCGAATTTCACGCCGAAACAACTCCCGGAACACCTGGTGCACCAGAACCTCACCCTAAACGTCATCTCCGGGAGTTTTCCTGACACAATCAAAGAAGGTCAACCAAAAATAATTACTAGGGGTTTTTTGGCCCGCTGAATCCAGATCTGGCACCGGCGAGCACCCCATTGGTACCTGGTGCACAGAAACCCGGGCTAGAACGTCATCTCCGAGAGTTGTACAGACACGACCCGAACAAACTCACCAAAAACCGTCTCATAATTTGACACATTTATTAATGTGTAACTCTGGCGTAGGGCCCTCGAAAGAGTTGTTCCAGTGCTGCAGGAACAACGAGAAGAATTCCCCCCCCCCTCCCCCTAAGATCACCAAAGCATGCCGAGCGGGCCTTTCACTTTCTAACGAAGCGTAGAGAGAAAGTTTGAGTTGGGTTGAATTTGATCTGAATTGAATAAACAGTTTTTAATCCGAAAGTGTATATATATTGACTTCTTTATTTACTTTACATCAATTTCTCTACTCCTCGCATTGTGTAAGTAGAATCAATAATTCCACAAGATGTAAAGATAAAAATCCCAGCGTGGCAGGGGTCGAGAAGGTTGATTTGGACGTGAAATTCGGAACCACCGCCCCACACAACCGCCCTCTCATGATTTTCGGGTGGGTTTTGGCAGTCTTGTCAAGAAAACTCTCGAAGACGACGTTCTAGCCCGGGTTTCTGTGCACCAGGTGCCAGTGGGGTGCTCGCCGATGCCAGATTTGGATTCAGCGGGCCAAAAAACCCCTAGAAATTATTTTTGGTTGACCTTCTTTGATTGTGTCAGGAAAACTCCCGGAGATGACGTTTAGGGTGAGGTTCTGGTGCACCAGGTGTTCCGGGAGTTGTTTTCGGCGTGAAATTCGGGACCACCGCCCCACAGAACTGCCCTCTTATGATTTTCGGGTGGGTTTTGGCAGTCTTGTCAAGAAAACTCTCGAAGACGACGTTCTAGCCCGGGTTTCTGTGCACCAGGTGCCAGTGAGGTGCTCGCCGATGCCAGATTTGGATTCAGCGGGCCAAAAAACCCCTAGAAATTATTTTTGGTTGACCTTCTTTGATTGTGTCAGGAAAAGTCCCGGAGATGACGTTTAGGGTGAGGTTCTGGTGCACCAGGTGTTCCGGGAGTTGTTTTCGGCGTGAAATTCGGGACCACCGCCCCACAGAACTGCCCTCTTATGATTTTCGGGTGGGTTTTGGCAGTCTTGTCAAGAAAACTCTCGAAGACGACGTTCTAGCCCGGGTTTCTGTGCACCAGGTGCCAGTGGGGTGCTCGCCGATGCCAGATTTGTATTCAGCGGGCCAAAAAACCCCCCGAAATTATTTTTGGTTGACCTTCTTTGATTGTGTTAGGAAAACTCCCGGAGATGACGTTTTGGGTCAGGTTCTGGTGCACCAGGTGTTCGAAGGTCAATTTGAACATTATATTTGTGATCAGCGGCCTCGAAAACCCCCGAGTACCCGATCCGGGCGAGTTCTGACCCTTATTTATCAAATTTGAAAATCTTCCAAAAGGCCTCCCAGATAATGCATTTTTCGCGTGCACTTTGGCCTGCAGCGGGCCAATTTTCGGTCTCCGGGGAAAATCTTCTCAGGCACATTTTTACATGATCGTTTTGGAAGAGAATGCAGAAAACCGCATCCCGATCCGACCTGTGGCACAAAATTCCGAGGTTTTCGCGGGCGTTGACGCGACTATAGATGAAGTAAAGAGCTTTACTCCTTTTAAGCTCTAAATACTTCTCAGCATTAGAAACTATGCAGTTGTCAATCCTTAGTGCGATTTTAAATATACTTTTTAGCAACATTTTGGGGATATTAGTTCAAATAAAACCACAAAATAAATTAGTCCAAACCATAAGGTAAACTGTTGAAGAGAGACAAGTCTTGTCAAATAAACTGCAGGGAAGTGGTCTCATTTCAAAGAAAGGGTTATTTATGCAAGAAGAGCGGTGGTGTCCTAAAGCTGGTCAAATATTCAAACAGGTAGGACTATTTAAGTGTAATATGCTATAATAGTGTGTTTCTAGTCTAAACTTCTAAAAAGTAGAAACAAGCGTCGGATTGATATGGGACAGATTCTTCAATTGCTATGTATATCTTCAGTTTTGTTGTATGAAGTATGAAGGCTTGTACAATGAATCCCCTTGAGGCTTTTGAAATGTGGATATTTCGACATATGCTCAGGATATTCTGAGTGGATCATGTCACGAATGAAGAAGTTGTGCAAAGAATGAGAAAACACAAGAGTTGCTAACAGCAATTAAAATGGGAAAAACCGTATAGCTAGGACACATATCTTGGCTCCAGAGATACGAGCTCCCAAAACTCATCATGGAAAGAAAAAGAAAGGGTCGCAGAGGACCTCGCCGAAGACAATCTTCGTGTCTAAAGAACATCCGTGACTGGACAGAACTTGATTCGCATACACTGCTGAGTGCAGCGCAGAATCGTATAAAATTTGCCGAAATTGTTGTCAAACCTCCACGATGGACACGGCACTTAAAGAAGTAGATTGCAGTTCAGACATGTAAAAAATTCATTATGTTTTATATAACCCACTCAATTTAATTATTTTATAAATTTATATTTCCTGATAATTCTTAATTCTAGTTATGTAAATTTTTATAACTGCTTCTGTTAACAAACCAAGTTAAATCTATATTTATAAAAAAATGATTAATTATAGACCTTTTACCGCCATTTAAAACTAAATATTCTTCTAAAATAGACAAGCACACATGCTTTCCTCTTCATTTGAATATCCAAATTAAATTTACCGGTGCTAGTTGATTTTTTGTCGATGATGATTTAGAGATCAAGAGATTTTGTTGGTAAGTAGCAGGTGGACATATATACAGTCGTTAAAATAAATGTAATGTCATGAAAGTCCTTCTGAGTAAAAATGAGCCTTGTTGATTATATCTGTCTTAGATTGTTAACGTTAATTGAGTTTTATTTCATTTTAATGATATAACTAATATACAAGTTCTATTAAAAAATCACTATGTCTACTATTAAACAACACATTTTTCTTTCTGCAGCCAAACAGTCCTGAAGTTTGGTAAAAAACAGAGAGTAGATGGAATAAAGTGTTTTGAGTAGATATTATACTTGTTATATACCTTGGGTACCACCTTGTATAATTTTTTTTTGTTGAACAATATATTTTAGAATAGGGAATCTACTAATTTGATACTTTTTTACAAAATAATTACAAAAAACTCCTACATGAAGTTTGTTTCGAAAAATAATAATGGATTATCCGCGACCCCACCTTGTGATAACTGTTCCACTAATTGAACCTTGTGGTTATACGGTTAAACGACATAATTTTTTATTGTTAAATCATCCGTATCTTTCTGATATTTTTATTTTGTTTATTTCGTTTCATATTTCGTTTAAACAAGCCGAACAAACACTAACAATGTTTAGACAAAATTTATTGTTTTGTTATAAATTTTAACACACAAAGTGGGAAGATGCACTAAACAGTAAGTGATACTTTCTACCAATTTTTCATCTTTATATTAAAAAGTAAAATAATAATTTGTTATTTTTTTTATTATTTACAATCCTGTATATACTCCAATATTCATATTTTCTCTTAATACAGATACGAATATACCATGTCACAATACAGAAATTCAGCGCCAAATTATCATTTTCTTTTTTGCCTCATATTTCATCAGCACCTACTAGTAAGTCTGGCATTAAAAACCGGTATAGATGACTAAAGATGGTTTATTGTGTCGAACCGATTTAACATGAACTTGCACATAAAGATTTGCGTTTGTAATAATTCAAGATGAACGACTCTAATCCGCAAAAGCCGTATGTTATATGGGCGACACTTAAAATTTCACCAGATTTATTCAAGCTGAATATGTTTTTAAAAGCGCCTAACTAAGTGGATGTCTATATTAAGTCGGCATGATTTACCAACAATCAAAAAGGTATAAAACGATAAAATTTTTATCCTTTTTAAATAATAGCAGAGATCTTTAAAATGGATACAAAAATATGGCATTTAGAGAAAAAGAATTTAGAACAAATGAACCAACAAAAGATGTGGTTCGTGGTTAATAAATTAAAAGTACTCCGATGACCGAGCTTTGCTAGTAAAACATCTAAATCATAAAATCATTCTGCCGGTATAATTTTAGTCAATTTTTGCCAGCATATTACTTTAGCAGCACGTAAACGACGAGAGGAAACCTGATTATTTTCGTGAAGGTTTTCTTGAAGTATTCTTGACTGCGCGAAGTTTAAAACACCTGACCTATTTGTTTTAATGACAATTTTTTTCAATGTTATTTTAAGACGATTCGCAGCTTCGTGAAATAAGATTGTTTATAAGGTTTTTTTTAAAGATATTTCAGGCAATTTTAATATTTTATCAATAATATAGGTGCAAAATTGATTTTCTTGCTCTAACCTCAAACGCCATCTACTGACATATCCTTTATACTTTCTATGTCAATTAAACCAAAATATAGTAGTTTTACCACTCGCCAATAGTCAGGTAGAGTGAAATATTTTTTGGTGTATTGTAGCGGTGGTCATTGTCTAAAAACAAGTCAAAACAATTTTCATGAAAATTTAAGAAACAAATCTAATTTCAGTTTTTTTTAATAAAATAGTTCTATTTGTTTCCTTGTTTTCAGAACCAAATATGAGGTGGTGTCAAAATCCGTCTGCAAATTTTTAAAACAGTTAGTTCTTTGTATTTTTATTAGAAAGTTTTTTATATTTTCGCCGTGTTCTGTGTCTCTGTGTCATTCCGTGGAATTTGTAATCGAATTTAAACCTATTTCCCGACTACCTATAGCTCTGAAATTTTCAGGATAGCTAAGAACTGGATGACAATGCATGTTTCAAGTGTGTTTAGGCATATACATAGATTTCGAAATTTATACCGAATTGATATTAAAAATGATCTAAGTTGTGTATAGATAATATTATTTTGAAAGTTATTAAATAAATCGTTCGTGGCGTAGTTGGTTAGGCGGCGGCTCAAGTCCACTTGTGACAGTTCTGTTATGTTATCATAATGGGATCGATTACGCGACAGAGAAGTTTTTTTTTCTTTTTTTTTTGTTCTTACATGTGAAAACAGTAATTATTATTTTAACTGGTAATAAAATAAACGGTTTTAGAAAGTTTTTAGATACAACTACTTACCCTTGATTTTGTTAACAAGGAAACAATCTTCTCTATGATCAATCACAGCGTTGTATGACTTAATATTTTTGCAAAATCAGGGATGCTGTGCATTGTTGAGATGACACAAAATATGACCTATAAATCAGTAAAAAACTTTCTATTATAAAAAGTTCTTTTTGTAAATTGTGCTTATTTATTTTTATTTTAGGTAAGTCCCTTTTTATTAGCCACATATAAATTTTGTTTAAATTAGACTGTTTATTCAAGTCAAATATTCAAGCAAAAACAGTAAAAAAAAATGTTGCATATACAAGTTGGAAATAAGCTTCTAAGACGGCAACACCTTCGTTTCTAAGAAACATTTTGCAACTTTCCTGGTATATTGAGGGGCATTATCTTGCATAAATAAAAACCAGCTGGCCAGTTTTTCACTACAGGTTGCAATGAGATTTAAAGGAGTTCTTTGACCAATCATAATTCCACCACAAACCAGTACAGTATACACCCTTTGTATTCCGGGATAGGTTTGGAAGCACGAAGTCTAGCATGTTTTCCTCGCCTCTTCAAATGCGAATCCGTCGGTCAGTGGATCGTAGGTCAATTCTGGTTTAATTCGAAAATAATACATTTTTCCAATCTTCAAATGTCCAATTTTCGTGCTACACAAAACAATTTTAACTGTCAATTTTAATAGTTTCAATAAAAACACTCACTCCTGTAGCTTGCAAAAGTTGCCTTTGAAGCTTTAGTGGGATTTGTTAAACCCTTCTATCTTCTATAAGTACTCTTTCATGACTTCTTCTTAGTCTGTTCTTTAAGGTTTCCAATTGCGGAAATCTTGAATAGGTTTTTGAAAGAACCACTTACATAACCCTCACCGTATTTCATAAATTTTTGGTTTTGTTCATTTTTTGCAACTTTTGGACTGCTTACTATAGCTTTAACTGTGGTAGAAGACTTTATTACAGATCTGTCAACAGTAATATGCTGTTTCTTCACAACATTTTTTTACTTGGAAGTGCAGATTTAACAGCAAATGTACTAAGGATTTGTTGCTTTAGGATATTAACATCTTTTTTCTTTTTAATTTTTCTTCCAGAATGTCGAGGTCTGTGTGTTGTATTCTTTGATTGTTACTTTTATTTTACACGAAATAGTTTTTAAATATTATCAGAATACATTTTGCTTTCATTCAAAAACTCAGACGTTAGAAAATTAAGTGATATACACATCAACATCATTAAAAAGTTAAAGCCAATTAATGTTTGTAGATATTTACTTATGTAGAACACATTTTAGACGAAAACGCGACCCTCGCCTGTTTAATCTGACATAGTAGTTGCGAGAGTAAAATGTAGGTCCTAAAGGAGGTGATGTATGTAAGCTTTTTGGAGTCAGATATCCATCACAATAATTTTTGCTCTTCAAAAAAACTTCTGTTAATTTTGCAGAGAAAATCACATTGTTGTACTAAGATGATTTTACGAAATTTATGAAAATTATGTTAGTACGTTGTTAAATTCTGATTAATAGAAAATCTAAAAAAATAAAATTCGGTTTAGAAGCATTTGATTTGTCTTAGTTCTGAATTGTTTAATAAAAATCTTCTACAAAGTTGTATATTTTCATTTAAAAAAAATCATTGTTTATAATAACAAAAACTGAATTATACGAAGTATGTTTACATGGGTAAATCGAAACCACATCATGGTAGTAATTATGTATAATTTGGTTCAAGAGTGACAAGCAGCGCCCCGCTGGCTTAGTAATCATCTTTAGGAATAATAGGAATCCACTGACTTGCAATAAACACGATAATATACGAATAACACTGCATTGGCTGATGGTCATTCCGCCCTCTCTTACACTACTATACTTTCATCTCTTATTTCTTGCTTCTTTTCATATCCTGTGCACCTTTTCAATTTGATTAATTGGAATTTTATGCTTGATTTTCAAATGCGTGATATTCATTCATAGATGAATTACCCAATATTTACATTTCTATAAACTAAATATTATAATCGGTATATAACTATATAGAGTGTCTCAAAAAGATAAGGACAATTTTAGATTTAATTGCTAACGTTAAATTTTGAGTTACCATATTTAGCTAAAGGAAATATTAACTTCAAATCTTAATTGTGGTTGACTTATTGACTTCCGATTGTTATAAATTTAGTTGCTGGCTACTAATAGCTTCAGAGATGACCAGGAAGCCAGCAAAAAAATAAAACAAAAAATCGGCTGAATATAGTGACCGCAAACGGGACACCAGAGTCCCTGCTGTCTTTTCATTCAATTTTTGTTGTCTTTAAATGGTTGTGAATTTTGTTGATAGCAGCTCTCCAAATAAATAGCTGTTTTGCAATAATAGCAGGAAGTCTGGTGGCTCGTTTTCGGTCCCTAAGTCCAACCGATTGTTGCTGCCTCTCTGAAGCTAGCAGCCACCAACAAAATTCACAATCAATAAAAACCGCGTGACAAGACAGCAAGGACTCTGGTGTCTAGTGGTCGATCACTAGGTTCAGTCGATTTTATGTTTCTATTTCTCTCTGGGCATCGCCGAAGCTAATAGCAGATAGCAACAAAATTCACAAACATTTAAAGACAATAAAAACTGTCTGTCAAGACAGCAGAGATTCTGGTGTCTCGTTTCTGGTCACCAGGTTTAGCCGATTTTTTGTTTTTATTTTGTTGCTGGCTCTATGGCTCTGAATCCAGCAAGGAATCTATTCGGAGACTGGTTTTAGCCAATTTTATGTTTCTGTTTTGTTGCTGGTTCTCTAGGCATCTCTAAAGCTAGTAGCCGCCAGCAACAAAATTTATATCCATTTAAAGTCAATAACAACCGCGCAACCAGAAAGCTGGGACATTGGCCAGCAACTAAATTTATAACGATTGGAAGTTAATAAGAATTGTGTATGGAGGTTGTTGGGATAGTGATCATTAGTGACCGGTAGCTAGGTTTAGCCGAGAATTTTTTTATATCTTTCTGACGCTGCTTTTCAGCTACAAATTAGCGACACATTCCGACGGTTTAATCGTTCTATTAAAGCCTGTTTTCGCGATTTTACTGCTAGCATATTTTGCAGATATAAATTAACTCGATTTTTAGGGAATCAGTTGAAACCACAAAATCGGTCATTCAGTAACTAATTATCAACTATTTAGCTACAAATTTACATGAAAACATTACTTATTTTTGCTGACTGTTTACTGCTAGCTTAATGGTTTTAACTTTCGGTCGCGTGTGTCGGGAGGGAAATCTAATTTCTCATCCTCGGTAGGACGAAAAAGTGTTATTTAATAAATTTTAACTAGTTTTTGGCTGTCAGGTGCAATTTTTTATCGATCCTCAAAATAACTATATAGCTAGATTTTATTTGTAAAATTTTTGCATCGTAAATAATAAATTGAAACTAATTTTGTCCTACCAATGAGTATACGATAGACAATCAGACCTCCCAACTAATAATAAAGAAGCTACGAACTAAAAAACTATTATCGAACATTTTTCTGCTTCGTCACTTTGGAATTTAAAATTTGATTTCTGGTAAGTTGATACTATTAACTGTTATTTATATTATACACTATACAAAATATAATCTAATGATATGACTTCCATTCTCTGTGTTATCAGATGAACGATCTTTTGATTCAAAATTACCCATATTCAGTATTTTTTATTTACTTTTTTTTGTAATGAATCCCATTTAAATAACTGGTCGACATGACTATTTAGTTCTTTATAGGTATTGATTGCTTTGTCTGTGGGAATGGAATCGTATGTACATGACGAGTTTCAAATGAGATTTTTATTGTCTGATGTGTGATAGGATACAATAAAAACTTATTAAAGCTATACATTGTTTGAGTTTGCTTTCCACCGCAAATAAACTAAATATGAAACTAGTTAAAAAATAGTTGAGTTTACAGATTTTTAAAATACCTATTTCCCTTTATATCTTGGTTTAATTACAGATTGGAAAATATGTATTACTATACTACTTAAAAATTTGTATATGCACATTAAACAAAAATTGGGATAAACTTCACGTTCACGTAATCCATACTTTACTCGAAAGAAAGAGAATAAAAAAGTGGGAAAGGATAAGTGTTCCATGTAGTATGTATAACATATTTACTGGTACTCTAGCACACAGAAAATATTAAAATATTGAAGCCTACGACAGGTTCACATGACCTTTGTATCTTTGTTTATTAAATGATATTCATTCCGCATAAGTTTATAACAGGAGGTTGAATCCTTGATTTTCTTCTATTGGTGAATGAAATGAGTATCGTTTTTTAAGGATTGGCTAAAAGTCATTTCTTCGAATAGCAAGTAGTTATGAGGTTAAATGAGCTTTGTATGCGGTCTGCAATAATACTTCTCTTTTAAGCTTTGCTATGAGATAGTCAACTACCATTGACCACAGTAAAGGCAATAAAACTCTTTCTTGAGGACAACTGTTTTACTGTTTTTATGCTACTTAAAGGATATCCAAGATAGGTAACTGTACTAGTGTTTAGCATGGACTGTATCTATTTTTTTTATTAAGAATGTCCTCGTAGGTATCGACCTAAATACAAATGTACCGAGAACATCTATTGGGGCAGAAGAGACAATTTATTAATTTGGGATTTAAAGGCCTGCAAGTTTGATAAAAGTAGACCCTATACCCATTTTAGACATAAATTTGGTGTTATCGAATGTTCCCTTCTATATCTAAAAAAGCAGATAAAGTTACTTTCCAGGTACAATGGCTTTTTCAAGGTCTCTTACGAGATAATGTCACATACGATAATAGGGTAGTTTAATTGTTTTAGATTTCATTGTATTATTTTATATTGTAATTATCCAGGCAAAAGTCAGTACGTTAGATTTCAAGGCGACCTGATATAGTTTAATTCTTATTCTCACGTAGCGTAAGAATTGGCTATAAAAGAGCGTCGTTGAGGTCGCACTCGAGGAGTTCGGAGTCTGAGGTTGTCTGTAAGGGTCACCCTTTGGGGTATTCCTAAATCAGACCCTTGGATCTGGGCCGTTGTGACTCTTGACTTATTTTCGTGAGTAAGTGTGACATGCTACCATGTAGTTTATTTGGTAAGATTAGTTGAGATTATTGTATTTAGTTCGTTATTGATATTTTGGTCATTTATTGTTTTGTTTGTTTCATTGTTAATATATTTGTTGTTTGTTTCCTGTTGTTTATCTCATCTTCCCCTTAGTTAGTTTTCTGCCTTCAGCTGGATACCTAACCACGGGGTAGATAACCACGACCTGGATGGGAAGTGCCTTTAGTAAGCTACCCCTCATCCCGAAAAAATTAAGGCACATTCTCCAATCCCCCCAGGCGTGACAATAATGCAAGCATCTATTGTAGATTTGCAAAGTTGAAAGGCAAATTCTTTCTCGTGGAGTGTATCTTTGATAGATATTTACTTGAATTATGTGTTTCAAAGTTTTTTTTATCCTAAGGCACATTGGCAGAAATTTAGGTCTGAAGAGTAAGAAAATAGAGTAATGTTGATCCACAACTATGCTATTAATAGGTAGTACCAGATCAATAGTTTGCTATTTCAGAAACAATCAAAGTTATTAGGACCCACTGTGAAAAGATTTTAGGACTTTTGATGTTTGAGAATAGCAGTTTGCTTTATTTATTTTTTAATTTAACAGATAAGGGAATAGAAACACTGATGAAGTAATAAATTGCTTACGACATTAAAAATTATGTGTGTAACCTGCTTTATTATCCCTAATAACAACTAATATTAAATACCTGTTAATTTAATTATTCTTCTACCTTCTATTATTCTTATAGCACTTTTAATTTTCATCAAAAAACAATAAATCTCAGAAACATAAATCATATTACTGTTTTTAACAAACACGCGCTCACCTGTTGGCATGGTAATTTTTTAATGAAATTTTATATATGACATGTGGAAAATCGCGATACACACTCCAATGTTACGCAACTTTTATCATAAAATCTTGTATATTATTAATAAAAAAAGGGCCATTAAATCAGTAGGTCGTTTCTCATTAAAAAATATTGAAAACACACCTGATGTTTACAAGTTGTGAAATTAACTTTAACACATTTAGTTACAATAATAAATTATATGAACAGGAGATTTTTTGAGTTTTATTATTCGACTGCAACAATGTGATCAAATAAACCTTTAAGACATTGTTTAAAAAAAATATATTACTCTGGTTTAAAAGAATCAAATAAGGACTCAATAAATTGTCTCTAAACATTAATAAAAATCTTCATAAAAGAACCCTGCATATTGAAAATGGTCTTTTGGTAAATGGTACTGAAATTTTGCAGAGAGCTAAGTTTTAGCATGCTGATTAAAAGTCTTGATGGCAGCTAGGTCAAAAAACCTCATTCAAAGTCATTCCAAGCTGACCGTCAAAAAAAGTCATGCAGGCTTTCATGCAACCACCCACAAGAATATACGTAACGGCCTTTGCCACTCAAGTTTATAATCCTAAAGCTCAAATCCAAAAAGTTTTTGCTATTGTAGATGGAATTTTTTTGTGTATAGATAAAAGCACAAACCAACGAATTTTGAAGTCATTTTAAAGTCATAAAGGAGTCATTTAGTCAAATTGCCTCTTATTTTCGCTCCAGATGGTTTTATACTTACCGTTCACGATCCTTACTTCTCTGATAGTCGAAACAATAATGCACAAATGTTGATTAATGAGTTTGAAAATTATAATGATGGCATCAGGGCATGGTTTCAAGAAAGTGATATATTACTGGTTGATCGCTGATACAGAGATACCTTAATGCATTGGGAATCGATTATAAAATGACACACTTTTTAGAACAAGCAACAGCTCAGTTATCTACAGAAGAGGCCAATGAGACACGTTCAATTACCATGTCATTATGAGTAACTAATTGTGACACGACTAAGAACATATTTAAACTCATTGTCAATAGCCGGTAGCACCTGTGCTTGTACAGCCACTACAAAAGCTCACTGGTTTTAACACTCTGGTGTCCAAATCTGTTAGTATTTACTAATGTAGTGTTTTTCGTATATTTGCCATCATAGTTATTCTTTGCATTAGGTTTTCTAGCTCCATGATAAACCTTCCTAGACAGTACAGTCCAAAAAACTACTATTAGGCAAGCATGCGGTAAGTTTGGAAAATTATCGTTTTTGGGAAATGAAACTATTTGGTCTCGTTTAATATTTAAGATCATTCCTCCCCAATTCCAATGATATCGTACTTTTAGCAGATCTTTATTGATGCCAGTTCCTCGTTAGCATTCTTCTCATCAATTTCTCTGACGTCTGTGCACTAAATGCAGGTTGTCGTCCACTTGATTCAGAGATGGTATTTCCTGCTTGCACTTCATTTATGTTTCTATAAATGACTCTGCGTGAAATGTTTTCTTTCTGGATTAATCGACAGATTTCAGCTTTGGGAACCCGCCCAACCAATATATTTATATTTTATTTAAACTCTTCCAAAGCTTTGAAATATCAGTTCACCCATGTTTAAAAATTAAACAGCGTCAGAAACAAATTTCTAATTGTTCAAAGCATTTTTTTAGTTCCTCAGATATTATTACTATTATCATTTATAGCAATGAAATTGTTTGCAGATTCTGGATCACAAAAACTCTTCGATTATTTTCTATGTAATAATCAGGTAATTTTAATGACCAATAATTGTTATTTTAACTTTTTCCACACTTATGAACATCAGGTTGTTACTAGGAAACTGTAACACCCCAAATGAAACTTTTTCTAAACTATGGAAAATTATGCTTTAAGAAATATGCAGAGATTTTTATTTTTTTTATTTTTTTGGATTTTCCATATAAAAATTTTGATCTATATAGCCTAAAGAGTAGTCTTTTTGGTAATACATAAAAGGTAGCAAAATATTGTAGAGTAATATATTTACAAGGTATTATTATATATCAATTTGGTCTTAAAACAAAATAATTTACGATATACTTGGCAGCTTTACAACCGGAAGATTCAATTTAGTTTTCAATATTTAAACAGTTGAGTTTTAATAACTTACCGCAAGTTACTCCATCGTCATAAATGTCAACAAGCCAAAACGTGGCAATTATCACATTAACATATTACATAAGGCACTTATAATAACCCATAATTTTGTCAATATAATGAATATTTTTATAAAATTCTCCAAAATATTGATAATATTTAATAATTTAATTAATAATTAAACTGGCAGATGGACGGATGCTTACTAGTGTTTCATACTAACAGGTGCTAAAAAATTAGCTGTCTAAAAGTGAAAGTACAGATTTTTGATCGGTATCACCGTAAAATGTGATAACACTTTTGATTGCATTCTATACGAGATGTCCTTATATGGATATCTATTTTTTAGGGGAAGTGAATTAAGGACATAACTACCAATATTTACGCAAAAGAAAGATAACAGAAGAGGTGTTGGAAAAATCTTTACGGAAAGGTGCACCAGAAAATAAATAGCTAAAGGTGTAATGAGGAAGTACAGAAAGTACTGAAAACGAAAAAGGTGGGTGGCAAAGAAGAAGTGTAAATAAATAATAAAAGTGATAAAGAATATGAGGTAGGTCAAGAGAATGCAAAGAGAGCAGTGGAAAAAGCGTAAAATCAGAGCAATCGAAATGTGAACTTTGGGAGTAATGAAGTAGAAAGAGAAAGAGAATTATTTAAAATAGTTAAAGAGAAAGATTAAGTTTCAAAAGTCATAACTCCCATACGACAAATTAAGAACAAAGAAGGTAGAGTATTATAAACGTATGAGAGTATAACGAACATGGAAGGAGAATTTTAAAATGAGAGAGACGTGTCAAAAGTGCATTGAAGAATGGAAAGGCGGTGTGAGCGGATGGGATACTAGCAAAAGTGTCGATGATTCTTGGTTAAAGAAAATACCAAGTGAGACGAAGCATTACAATATTAATGCATATTTTAAAAATTTGGGAAGTTGGGAAGAGAGGAGAGAATTATAAGAAAAGACCAATTTGGAATTGTGCCTTGCAGAGAAATGACTGTTTTTACTGGGAAAAGAATAATGAAGATATCTTGTGAAATGCAGCATGATATCCAAACTGCTTTCATAGATTTACAAAAGGAGTATGGCCTAGAAATATTATATAAACATTTATGTCAGTGAAGGGTTTGCCCAAAAAGTATGTTCGATTCGTGCAAAAAATGTATGAGGGAAAAAACGGAAATTAATAGCAGTGTTGGGTTAACGAAAGGATTTGGGATGTGTGTGAATGTTAAGTATGTTGATGGATGTTATGACTAAAGGGATAAAAGGTAAAGTCCCATGGAATGTAATATATATTATGCGGATGATATTGTGATTATTGATTTTATGAATTTGGCAATTCTGAAAGAGAAACTAAAAGGAAAATGTGGGAAATGCAGAAAAGCGCTTGAGAGTGATGGGTTGAGAATAAGTGGGACGTAGACTAAGTATATGACAACAGACGAAATGAATGAACTTAAAATCAATCTATAGGCCGAAGTGCTGCCAGCTGTCCAAAACTTCAAAAAATTAAGGTCTGCGCTAGAAAAGAATAAAATGTGGATGGATAAACTGGAGAAGAATGAGTGAAGTTTTGTGTAACTGGAATGTGAGTGCAAACATAAAAGGTAGACTGTACAAGAAAGTTGTTAAGATCAGCGTTGATATATAATTCAGAAACCTGGTCAATAACAAAAGAGTAAGAGAAACCGTTAGAAGTGGCACAGTTGAAGATTTAGCGTTGGACGTGTGGATTGCCGAGGTGAGATAGAGTAAAAAATGAAAGAGTAAGAGGTACAGTTAAACTGAAATAGCTTATCAAGAAAATCCAGTAAAATAGGTTAAGATGGTTTGGTTATATTTATATAGAAGGAAGAATTATGTGAGTAAAACAGCAGATAAATGTTAGATAGGGGAAGAGAGCAAGACCAAAATTGAGACGGATGGATAAAATAAATAAGGACCTAAAAAAGAAAAAATGGAGAAAATAGAATAAATTAAATACAGACAGTTGAAAACAAATGTTACGGAAGGCTAACGTCGACCCCAACTAGGCTCGAGATAAGGTTGAGGGAAAAAGAGCCTTTGTGAGCCGAATGCGGCCCAACTAGCGACAAGTAGATAGTTTGTTAATATTACTTTTTAAATGGCTTTTAGAGACAATCTATATAAGTATTACGATAATGCAAGTGCGTTTTACCAAAAATGCGGTCTGACTTGATGACAATATGGAAGCACTTCCTTTCAGGCTATCAGCAACGGTTTACAAAAACCTGGTTTTTTAATTAAGCCGTATTTTGAGGTTAATCGCTTTCAGATTCGGACTTCATTATGGAATTTTATTATTTCACAACGTATCATTAAGTTTTTATCACAAGTAAAGTTGTTAACAAGATTGGACACAGTGTTTAAGGACTTTTCTGTGCTGCGAGGCATAGGTACGCGAAAATATTTCAGTTTTTATTTTTGTTATCATGCGTGAATAAGTAAGTAATTTTACCGGTTTATATATATTTTAGAAAATCGGTGAATCGTTTAGTTTTTTAAGTTTTTTTTTTTGTATTGAGAAAAAGTAAATTAAATACAGTTATAATCAAAAAGATAAGCTTAATAGGTTTAAAAATAAAAGTTTATATTTAATTACAAGATTTTATGCTAACTGTATAGAAATTGATGTCAAAGATAATATAATACTATTATGACGTTTTACAGAGTCTTTGAAAATCAAAGAACATATAGACCTTTTACTAAGAACCAACAACTACTTCCCTGGCTATATGCCACGACGGACATTGAATTACAGTTCAAAGTTAAACGGGGTTAGTATATCTGCAAGCTAGAACTAACCATTTGAGTTTGCAATTCGAAAGGATATCACTTGTAGACCGGTTTCGACGTATTGCGTCTCATCAGTACAAGGAAGATATCCGTCCAGAAGCTCTAAGAGCATCTAGACTGAAGATATGTCTGAAATCACACAAATACCTTATCTTTAGTAAAGAAAATGTTAAAAGTGCGATAATAGCGACATCTCCATAACTAATTGCAAAATGAAATTCTATTTGACAAAAAACCTTTCGGATTTGTAGGGTTAACTACTTGATTTACAGTTTCCTGTTAATCAATTGTCATTTCAGTAAAACGTTTATCAAATAGATTTCAAAGATAATAATAGTATAATACTATTATGACGTTTTACAGAGTCTTTGAAAATCAAAGAACATATAGACCGTTTACTAAGAACCAACAACTACTTCCCTGGCTATATGCCACGACGGACATTGAATTACAGTGGGTTAGTATATCTGTATTTCAATGTCCGTCGTGGCATATAGCCAGGGAAGTAGTTGTTGGTTCTTAGTAAACGGTCTATATGTTCTTTGATTTTCAAAGACTCTGTAAAACGTCATAATAGTATAATACTATTATTATCTTTGACATCTATTTGATAAACGTTTTACTGAAATGACAATTGATTAACAGGAAACTGTAAATCAAGTAGTTAACCCTACAAAGCTTAGTTGTATAGAAATTCTTTAAAAAAAAATAGTACCCATCCACATAAAACTGAAAAGAATAATCTGTTGATTAAAAAAACTACTTCATATCATAGTAAAACTTTTTTACCACTACTTAAACTGGAGCACCTGCCACATAACTATATAAAATATACATAAGATTTTTTTAAGAAAAAAATCTAAACCTGCCTTTGACATTTAGATAATAACCAATTATTTGGTTTTAATGCATTCGTTTTATAAATCCATCTGTCTAGTATAGAAAACGATATAAAAGTTACAAGAAGTCGATGGAAGTCAATGGAAAGTGTAAATTCCAATGTTTTTATGGCTTTCAATATGATTGAAGTAGAAAGAAGTAAATTGGAAGAGTCTTTAACAAAAATTTCGAAAAAAATATTATTTCGAAAAGAAAGAGTGTGTAAGGTGTTCAACGAAATTCTTTGACTAGTAAATTATATGTATTTAAACTGTTTGGAATAATAGTTTTGAACGCCTATAGTTTTCTTATTGCGAGTTATACTGTAACGTTTGTAACGTTCGTTTTCGAGCATACCATCCGGACTATATATTTTTATATTATCTATTGTTATCGCGCCGATACGAGAGGGGATTGCCAGTTTGGTAGGAGAGAATATGTCTTTTCGATAGTCTATGATTTAAATTCGTTCATTTTATCTGCGAATCTGATTAAATTCAGATTTATTTCTTAATATCTTCGCCCTTCATTCTGGTGAGTACCTTATGGCTTTTGTTTTAATTTTTTGTTAAAAATAATCCAAAATGCGGTGAATATAATATATTATGTATTTTACTAACATTTATATTTTCGAATACAATTGCTATTGTTCAAAGTCAGTTTTTTTGTGGTATTAAAATATATAAACATGAAAGGTAATTAATTTTTTCTCGAAATTTGGAGAGACGATATAGCGATTGTGTTCGATATTAATTATTTGAAAGTCGGAGTTTTGATTTCATTTTTATTAATCGGGTTATTGCCATCTTTAAGAAGGGCCCTATTAAGGACCAGCTAAAAACATATCAGAAATTACGCAGTCAGTCGACAATCAGTTGAAGCCGACGCCATTTTGCAGTTCCGTTCCACCATTAACGAAAATCCAACAGAAAGTCCCTTGAAGGGTGATCAAAACATATTGCAGTTCCGATCCACATCGTACGAAAATCCGACAGGAAGTCCCTTGTAAGAATTACAATCCAATTGCAGTTTCGTTCCACACCAAAAGAAAATCTGACAGGAAATTCCCTGGAAGCAACTCCATCCATCTTACAGTTCCGTTCCACAAGTTATCGAAACTCCGTCAGAAGTCTTCGAAAACCCAAAGATAAGTGAAATAATTAATTCATTTTATTAATTTTATTACTAAATCCTAATTAAAACTGATTTTTCGAATTTTATTTGTGTGTCTGTACTTGGCGCCCTTTAATTAATGTTTGGAGGGAATTAAGTAAAACTGAGAAGGAAGCCACGACCCTCAGGAGCTAGCCTGGCGTAATTTTAAGGTTACAATACACAGAGCAACTCGAAAAACTTAACATATTTTGGACAGCAATAAAGTACCTTAAGACTTTTGTCTTTATGGCTATATTCAAAATTAAAAGACAATCCTCCCAAATTGGAAGGTTGGTTTAATAAACTCATTTTTACGATTTCTTTTTAAACCTAATACGTTCTTGCAAACTTAGTAAATGATTTGGAAGTGGTAGAGTTCATTTTGAACAAAATTTGTCAAAATATTTTTATGAAAAACCTGTAAGTACCCAAGGTTTAATAAACTTTTAAAAAGTAGGTACTAAAAATGTTTGAATCGGTGTTCATTTAAGAATCAAGAAATCACAGTTTTGCTCAGATTAAGAGGTATAGTGTTTTTTATTATCTACATTTTTTTTAGTCGTCATTAATTTATCCATTTATTTTTCGGTATGCATACTCTTGCCTATCATAAACAATTTATTTTGCAAAATTTTGTTCTCCTATAAAGTTTAAATACTTAAAAAGATTTCTTCGAACCACCCACTTAATACACTGAATTCGTTGAAATTCTATTGATCTTTTTTTGGATATAAATAATATAGGCCCTGGCTGCCGTTGCTCACTAGCCACTGTCTTTTAAGTTATAATTTTCTTTAGAAGGTAGTCCGGAAATTATACAAATATAAATTTTTTCAAAGTTTCGTGACTATTTTAAAATCGCGTGCGTCGCCTCGTAATTTTTACTGGGTCACCAATGGCCACAGACAAAAAATATCATAGAGAGAATATTTATAAGTGTTTGATTGTAGCCGATTCATCATTATCTAAATTATATATTCTGATATATATTTTCAGAATCCTAGATTATTTGAATTAACTGAAATGATTTTGAGAATCTATTATTATGAGGTAGACTTTAAAATGGAAATCCTGGGGATATATTTTTTATATATACGAGTGGAGTGCCTTAATAATTGATGCATAATTTGAATATCAACGATTTGAAGATAGCCAAGAAAATGTTAGGTTGTTCTAAATAAAAAAAAATGTTTTGCATACCTTTAAGAATGTTAAATATTTCGATAATCCTTTCTTCTGTTTGTTTCTGGATTTATATTTGCCCATTATTAACCATGGTTACCATCACAATCTCGTATCATCTGAAATTATAGAAAAACTAAGTAAAACTATAACAGCATAAATATTATATTAAAAATTATATATTCCCAGATTTTTTAAAAATGTAAAAGTAAATCAAAATTTTGGCTCGGGAAAGAATATAAGACGAAATTTTCTCGACAAGAACGGGCCTTTCCTCGTCTTGTTTCGATCGTTTTCTACAGAAAATAATAAATTGAAAAATAAATTTGACAACCTCACGTTTGTTACCTTGTCTAACATTTAGTAATATATTTTTAAATATTAGAAATAAGAAAAAAAATAATGAAAATATTAAGAAAAAAAGTTATATACGACAGGAATCAAACATGCTATCTATATCGATTGCCAATAGAGCCTTAGACCACTGGGCTACGGCTCAAATAGTGACAAATTCAAACAAACCCGTTGATAATTGATATTAATGTCATATTATCCCTTATTTATCGGATAAAATTACGACCAGGACCGTAGGCATAGAGTATACAGATAAGGAGTACAGTCTGCGCCGTGTATCAAAAAGCGTTCGTTTAAACTCAATAAATTAAGAGAGCGCCACTGTAGCACGTGGGTAGTTTTTAAATAAAGTGCTAAAAATGAAAGAATAGGGATATAGAGATATATATATAGATTGAAACATTTCTTCTTTTAAAACTGGA
Organism: Altica lythri; assembly: GCA_964028335.1. Taxonomy (NCBI): domain Eukaryota; kingdom Metazoa; phylum Arthropoda; class Insecta; order Coleoptera; family Chrysomelidae; genus Altica; species Altica lythri. Next base: position 15,169,078 of record OZ034808.1, on the reverse strand, counting down.
GTATTTGACTATCAATGTTATCTCAGAGTAACGTTATAGGTTATATTTACTCAATTACCTATTACGAACTCTGTAGGTATCTATACTGTAACTTTGTCTACTCAGTTCGTACAATACACTTATTTGAAATTAAAGCCATTTCGGTCGAATTTTGAACCATTATTTTATTCTTTACTAGCGGACAATTTTTTTGCTTTTCTTCATATGAGATAGGGCTCCTTACCACGACACTCCATAGATGTAGGTATAGGTAAATCATATTTTTTTTCTACTTCTTTCCTATTTATTTGTTAATTTAAAATAATTAATTTATATTAAATATATTCTACTTCACTGTGTTATTGTAGCTAGAGAAAATATTGTCGGTAAATCAATTCTGCTTATCAGTGGGCTTGACGCCTTTTATTGTTACCTTTTCTTTAATTACTTACAATGAATTTAGTTGCCGTGTATGTATAAAGTAGAGTTAGCGCTTAGCTTTTTCTTGAGTGGCCTGTGGAACAAGTCTCGATGTTTTCGACTACTAAATTGGATACAGATTCGAAGCAATAAAATGAGATTTAACATTTTATGGAAATGTTTTGTCTCAAAACACCTTAACGTTTCCATTAGTATATAACTTCATAATAATTAGAAATCTGTTCAAAAATTTTTCGAAACCCAAAGTTAATGAAATTTTTAAAAATGTTTGTTGGTGACTGATTTACGAGGTAAGTGAATAAATAGGTCTATTCCATCAATCTCCTTTATGACCCGTTTCTCAAAACAAAGTTATTTTGTTTTGTTTAGCCAGTTGCTTAAGAGACTGTTTGCAGTTACACGCTGTTTTGGACTTGAACGTTGTAGAGCCTTAAAAGTACATTGCCTATTGAAGGCAATTAAGACTGAATTAAGGCGTTTTTTAATGCCAGTCTATTGCTCATAGCTCCGCTTCAAAAATCGTAGGAATGTTTTCCAGGGCTATTGAGAGCCTAACACTAGGAACTGTAATCCCAATATCTTCTGGTGTTTTATAAGAGTACAGAATCTTCTAGTAAAATTTGAATGTAAGGTTTTTGTAATATCAACAGTTCATTCAATATCTATAATTAAAATAACGGTTTTGTTTACTGAATTTAAAGTTCTTTAAAATAATATATTATCATATATTTAAGATAATTAAACTGGAAAATCTGATAGAAATCTTAACTAATTTTTTTCTAGAATCATAATCATCAAGGAGTTTCATTCCTTAGAGGGATGCTGCGCTCTTCTACAAAGTGATATTTGATTTGTTTAACGCGATAAATCACGCTTTCATCATAGTTCTTTTCACAGGTTATTAGCCGACTTTACTTTCTCTACGATTTTCTTCCACTATTTTCTATTTGTGCATATTTTCTTCCAGTTTCTCACTTTCATGGCTTTAATATATCTATCGATCTAGTGCTTCCATTTTTTCCGGTTGTCCTCTCGGTCTTTCTTTGTTTGATTTCCATCAGGTGTCGTTTTTTTCTTATTTCCATGTGAATTTTCCATCTCAGTCTGTGTGCTTTAATAAATCTGACAAAATCTTCTATTATTACTGTATCTTTAATTTCATGATTTATTCTACTTCGAATTATTCCATTTTCCATTTTTATTTGGCCTCAGATTCTCTTTATGATCTTCCTCTCAAATATTTTTAGTCTTTCTTCGTCTTTACCTGCGAGACACATTGTCTCAGCTGCGTATGTAGTCTGATTGCCACTTTGTATACTTTGTATGTTGGTGTATTTATTCCATTGTCTCTCGTGTCCTCTATTAGATATTCTTCCTCTTTTCGGGGTTTCGTTGCATCTATATAATTCTGTTTTCCATGATTTATTGTTAATTTTAGTTACTGGTCTAATTTTTCTTTTAGCGAGAGGATGTCATCCATTTCTCAAATGTGGTCAAATGGTAATACCAAAGAAAACTCAAAGTCTCGTACCACACAAATTTGTGTGGTAGGAGACTTTGAGTTTTCTTTGGTATTAGGTAATTTTTCTTTGTTGCTCTTTTAGATTTCCAAATGGTTTCAGGTCTTTTACCAATTCTTCAATCCATTGTCTTTTTTTGTTTTTGTAGCATTTATCTGCTTCTTTTTGCATTGTATTCACTTTGATGTTGTTCTTACTTAGTTTATATCCATTTGTGACTTGCTTGATTCTTTCATTTGATTTTACTTTCGCATTCTGTATCGAACCAATTCTTCTTCTTTCTTGATTTATAACTTGCTTACTGGTGCAATTTTCAGCAGTTGTATCGAACCATACTTTTCTTCATATTATTTACCAATGTCCTAGTACCTCTTCTGCTGACTTCAAAATTGTTTCTTTTATATTTTTCCACATTTCTTCGGTCTTGTTTACTTTTATTAGTTTTCCCTGTATGGTACTCTCATATGAGTCTTTTATTTCCTGTACTTTTGACTTTTTTAGGTTCCATCTTTTTTTTGTTTTATAAACAATAAATATACCTAAATGTAAATCAAAAAACCCAAGATTACAATTGAAAATCTCTTACAAAGTTTTTCCTCCAAATACTGATTTATTAGGCTAAGTACACATTGTTACAGAATTCAATAAATTTAAAATGATACTAAGAAATTGTTCCGTTAAGTTGTCTTGAGACACAGTCGCGACATTTATAGGAAACTTGTCACTTAACTTATTCACTGACCAGTTTATACGTAGTGTCCATTTGATCTGATACGTATTATTTCATTTTATTGCCTTTTTTGGAATTCCTACGCACGTATAATGGAGACAACTTAATTTCAGTACACTGATATAGACACTTTCATTTTGGAACCAATATTATTAGTAGACATTAAAAATAATTATACAAATGTGCCTCTGATAAAAGTTTGACGATCTTGATAAGTGAAATTAATATTACATAACCAATAAAAGATGTTGTAATAGGATAATTATTTATATAGTCTTTTTATTTTCTCGTCGAATATAGGTAAGTTTAAAAACCATTTATTAGATTTTACGGTTTTGATTATTTTTTCAACTACCAGAACATAGATTCAGATAGATAGATTGGGTTGGGCGACCCTAACAAATTTGTCTCTAGAATAGGATTAGAGCACCTTGTCTAGCCCTGTTCTCTAAATGAGACTTAATAGCCCCGATAGTGACCACTCCACTTAACTTGGAGCAGCCGGTTTCTCCTCTCGTTATACCGCGTCTTTGGAAGGCTTTCACAAGGCTGACAATCATTCTGACATCTTTTTGCCTTTGTGATAACAGCTCTGGAGTAAATTTCACCGAGTGTCCTTTTATAAAGACTTTGGCTTGTCGTTTGCCTTATGATCTCCGTTGCACAGTGTCGTATGGCTATTACTGTAAGGCATTGACCAGACAAAATCTCCGAACAGCTGTGGGAATCTTAACAGGTCACTGCCTATTGCGACAACATCTTTTTAGCTTGAAATTAGCAGAATCGCCGCTGCGCAGAGGCTGCGAACTAGAAGAGGAAACAGTAGAACAGTATGATTGCTTTGCTTTTTCTGAAATCAGAAGATCGGTGTTGGACGAGTACTGGTTTACACAATCCGATGTCAGGGACATCCCCCTCGGGAGCTGCATCACCTATTTTAAACCTCTAGGCCTGATGACAGTCTGAGGTGTGGATATCCCTACGTAACGGAAGGATGCACATTGGGCCATATGTGGCCTCAGTGCTTGCGGAGCACTTTCTCGCCCCTCCCCAAACTTCCAGATCCAGAGATGGCCATTACTTCAGCCTGAAACACTGTAGCATACGCACCTAGACTTAATTGGACTTATAGCATGTGTCTTCTACTATATATACTCGATCCTGTGCCTTTCTCAGTCTTTGAGTTAATGGTATACAAGATTTACTCCCCTTGAATTGGGGCCCATTGTTTCATCAATCCTCTTCAGTAATTCTACACGAAAATTTCTCGCAAAGTCTTGTCTGATGGGGACTATGCTGCCCTGAGGCATACTTATTATTTGATCCGCCTTAGCCCTATCATATAGCTCTGCTAGGTCTTTTCGCCTTAATAAGGTTGTGGTAGCCTGGCCTTATAGCATCCTGTGATTACGTTATTTAACATAGGGTTAAGTATTTTATAAATTTTAAACATAATTAAAAACCTTGTAATTATATTCTAATAGTTTGATATCTTGCAACATTTTAATAGTTTGAATTGAGTCATTCTAAAGTTTGATGGTATTTGACAGATATAGTATAAAACTGTTATTCGGGAGCTGTATTTGACAGATATACTTTTAGTGCAAAACCAGATTTCCATAAAATTACTTAAAAAATCCATCCATATAATCAATTCGGAGATCACCTGAAGCAGTAAAATTATGATTCATGATTTTACCAATATCTTTTACACAATTTATACTCAAAACAGATCCTCGGGCTAGATTTGTATAAATCACAACGGATCCGTGGGACTGTAAATTAATTAACCAGTGTCATTTTAGAGGCAACAGTCATCGTAATAGATGGCGCTTTTCTTTTTCAATTCACCGCTCTTCTAGCTTTAATTACTAAAAAAATATTGTGAGAATTACAACAGTCGTTAAAGATAAATTTCTTATTGATCTTTTTGATTTATATAAATACCGGTCGCAACGAGATTTCTATAATTAATGAATCTTAAAAGTTTACATAATTTAGGAAACTGTAAATTTTCTACTAAAATATATTTTATGAAAATCGATTTAATGGAACTTCATTAAAAAAGAAATACATTCGTTTGAAACAATTATCTTTCAAAACGATCTACGACTTTTGTAGCTTTATCATTGAGTTTAGTTATTAAATAGCGCATTAAGACCATGCCACACGGTTATTCCTTGCGATTATTAATATTTTGTTTGTGTGTGGGCCCCCGAAACAATTTTGACGCACACGCCCCGAATCAGGACGATTCTGACGATGATTTACTGCTTATTCTAAAAAAATAAAAATTAAGGTGTGATCGTTTAATTTTTATCCTAAAGGTAGATAATATGGTGAGAATTAAATTAATTTGTTTGGATTGTATATACATTTGAATAATTGTGTGTGTGTTGATAATGAATGTTTAAGTTAATTTTCTTTTTTTTTAATGACCTTACTGAATTAATGAAGGTCTCGAAAGATAATATTATAATTATCTATTTTTTTAATTGAATATTTTTATATCTGAGTTTCTTTTCTAATCGTTTTTAATGCGAGCTCTAAGTTTTCGATACACGAATGGTGTGTGGAGTTAGTGTCCGTTGTTTTTTTAGCTTCACGTTCGCGCTTAGTGTGTTATTCGATTAGGCAGTCGAAAATTGCAACGAACATTCCCGCCAAGGTGCATTTAAATTAGAGCGAATAAGACCGAACGAACAAATTCGTTCGCTTAAGCTTTCGCAATTTCGTTCGCGTTCTCTCATGTTCCGATGGTTGTCGATAAATGAGCGAATCAACAAAGGAAGTTCGTGCTCAGTATGTATGGCAAAGCTAAATATTAGATATTTGTTAAAAAGTTTTAATATTTTTTTAAAAATATTTTAATAGTATATTGTGTGGCAAGGGGTGAAACAAGACGATTTTTGACTAGGGCGAAAGTTAAACGACCGAGCAAAGCAAGGGCTGTCATCGCCCGGTCAGAAATCGTCTTTGTTTCATCCCGTGCCAAACACTATATTTTTCATATCACATGCATTGAAATAGCAAGTTTTGATCTCTGTAGCCAGTTGAAGTAAGACTATTTCAGACCAACGCAACTGTCAGTCAGAAACATTCTGACAGACTTTATACTTGAAATAATGACATTTTTTTCTTCCCTAGGGCAGAAACAACTGTCAGTTTCTGCCTGACAGTTGCATTGGTCTGAAACTGACTTGTTTCGACTGGCAAAACAGGGATCAAAACTAGCTGTTTCAATGCATATGATATGAAAAATTTGTTGAATTAGTACTTTACTATTCCCATTTTTTTTAACAATCAAAATGTGTTTATATCCTTAATAAAATATTTTTTAAACATTTTTTATATTAGTTGTTGAAATAAATTTTTGATATTATCAATAAAACTTATTGCATCTTTATTATTCATAGATAGTATTAAAGAGTCTTCTTTACATTGATATATGGTGTGAATTTAACTCATAAACTGACAGTGACTTGACACTGATTTACAGTTGTCTTTTATCGTTACAAATAAAAAAAATCAATTAACAAATCTTGTGTAACTTTTCTACATTTATGAGGTACAATAAAATGCAGGAAATAGAGTAGATATGTTGCCTTTAACCCAAAGAGATTTATTGGCGGCCGTAAATGTGGTTTTGGTTTTTTAAGCCCACACTTACAATTCTTAAAGGACTCTGAACCTAGACTAGACTGTTATTTATGTATCAAGGCCGTAAAAGTGATCCTTATCGCTTATTTTCGACAAATTTGATTCCTTTACTCTCAATCTATTGGATGCTAACAGGATTGGATTTTAAGATCACTTTTCTGTATCCATAATTTATCTATTTCATTGTTTAACATGGAGAAGAATGAATTGAAGATACACATTAATTCCCATTTTTATGGTGTGAGCAAATATGGCACAAGTACATTAAATGGTAACAACTTCCTAGTTTATGTAATCAATCAAGTCTTTATTTGGTTCGAATGCACCGGTTGCAATAGTTATTGTTTATTATAATTTCTTAGTTTTAATATGTAAATATAAAAAAAACTTAGTTGGGTAACGAATTTTTTGTATTTTGATATTCAAGTCCAGCAGAGATGAAAATCCTTAGAAGAATCGACGACAAGACCCTCTGGGATAGAGCCAGAAGCATAGATATACGACGGAGGTGCAAAGTGGAGAACATCAATGAATGAACAAGGAAGAGGAGTGGATAATGGAATGACCACATAAGTAGAATAACAGCAAATAAAGTGGTAAGGACGGCGAGAGACGGCTCCCCAAAAGGGAGAAGATCAGTGGGAAGGCTACGAAAACGATGGAACGATAATATACTGGAGGCACATTAAAAAACAGGCATAGTAATGCCTATAAGAAAAGAAGAAGAAGAAGAAGAAGAAGAAGAAGAAGAAGAAGAAGAAAAAGTCCAGAACGGAATAAATAAATAACAATTTAATTTGAAATTTGGATTCAGACAAAAATGCTTTATTTGAATATTGCAGATTGTGTGGTACTTCATTCCTTAATACAGCAAAACGTCGCTGTTGGGATAATCCTCTCGGAAAATTGTAAAAAATTATTGCGCGAAAATGTTCTTTACTAAAATTCAATTTTCGACCGACTTGCTAACTTCTAAAATTCACTGGACCCACACGACTTTTTGTATCGCCATGAAACTTTGGATTTATAACAATAAATGATTGAGGTTAAAATTGTGTCAGAAGGTACTATTGGTGGCGCCTGCTAAGCGACTATATTATTATGCAATATTAAAAAATCAACCCTCGTAATAACGATGTTAGAGCTTGTTGTTATCATCAAGGTTACATTTTATAAATCTTGTATTGTTTTAAAACAGTGTCAAATTTTACAATAAGCTCTGATGATGTAAAATGTAAACTAACACAATTACAAATTCAAAGAAACAGTTGTTTATACCAAAATCGATGGTATTCGTTAATCAATTTAATTTCCTTTTCCTCAATTACTGTGTTCGTTAATTTATTACTCGGGAAGTGCATCGATGTCCTATTATGTTCCTGACAATTAACAGTAGTTATTCTTGTAAGTTAAATGTAATAGACATGTGTACAATGAAAATCGATTCGTTTATATTAGCATTTTTTAAAGATAAGGGCCTCGTGCGGCTTGTCAATGTGATATCTTTATGTTCTTTAAGATGTTTTGAATTTATAGTGGTATACAATGATTTATAGCATCTGAAAAGCTTGAGATCTTTCTTTGCGTATTTGAGGTATCCATAGTTTACTTCAATACAAAAAAAGTATAACAAGAGAATATCTGTGTGATTAAACTAGTATAAACGATATTTATTAAAGCGATATAATTTTTACTATACTAAAGGTTACGTTTTTTTAATGCAAAACTTCAATTTCCAGTACTGCACTGATAACTGGAAGTACCTAACGAAATAAAAGAGTCATCGTCTAGAATAAACGGTCACTATATCACTGTCGAAAGCTATCACTTATGTGATTACAAGTACGTTTTCAGTTCGATTCAAAGCTCATAGTTATAATGAACGAAGATCCCTACAACTACCTTAATTGCTGGTTGGAAGGTTTGATTGCACGTCTGACTTAGATGAGTAGTCATAAATAAGAAGCACAATGATCATTGTGACCGTTAACACTAAGAAGACATTTCGAATTTGACACACCACACCGATATTCTATGTGAGAACTAGATTTAGTTGTTCTTTTTTATTTGGTAATAACAGTGGCGGATTCTTCTTCGGAGGACAAGGTAAATTTCTATGTTACATTTGAAAAAATTAAAATTTATGAACGGACATATTAAATAGATTTAGTCTAGAAGATGTTTGTAATTTTATGGTCAACATCGAAAACAACCATTATGCAATGTATTTTTAGTGCATTATAGTCTTGTTACTTTAATCGTACAAACGTATTAGGTTGTTTTTACCTTAAATGTAGGTATCTCAAAAAGAGATTACTTTGCAAATAAAAATTTGACTTCTACGTTGTCGAAAACTAAGTTTAAATTTAAAGGATTTAGCAGCAGTCAGCAGTTCGACCGACATTTTTTTATAAGATGGAGTGGGGTAAGTCCGTTCCCATTTTCGTTAAATTCGACTTTGCCATTTATTTTTTCAATTAACACTTTAAATATTTAATATTACGTTGGCATTATCAAAAAGTACAACTAACACTCTACAGTTTGAACTGTCAGAAACACAAATTAATATGGGAAATTATAAGTTTTATAAAAAATCAAAAAAAAATGTATTAGCTACTCCGGACTTGCCTCATGTACGGGGCAAGTCGTAACCAGCTGTGTAAAACTTATTGAAATCTATGTTCATACGTTATGAGACAGAATTGGAATATTTCGTTTTCCATTTATAAAATGTTTTTACCAAATTAAAATCGGTTGTTTATTTTCAAAGTTATGGATTTTGACAAAAAGGACTGCTTGGGTAAGTTGAAAAGTCATGAAAATAGGTCTTCGGTTGGTTTTTCTGACATAATTCTGAACCATTTTGGATCTAAAAAGTTATAAATGTATAACTTGGCAAAGAAACCAGAAAAAGTAAAATATTTCTTGAAATTTCTGCATAAGCCAAATAACTGCAGCCTCACCCCGTCACATACTCCATACACCATAATTAAAAGAATAAATGATGTAATGTACCGGATTAAAATGAATCAGCGGAAACCAAAAGTTGTACACATCAATCGGCTAGCGAGATATGCCGGTTCGAATGAAGACGAAGAAGAGGCTAGAGCGGTCCGAGTAGAAGAAAGTTATGGATCTAACACCAGCTTCCAGGATTTTATGGCCAATTATGGACAACGAAAGAAGGCCAGATTTGGTGTTACTACTGAGAAAAATCAGGACACCTTTGAGCTTCCTGTTGACGTCTTTATCGCTGCCTACGTAACTGAGGATCTTCAAATGAACAGAGGACTGGCCTCGGTGTTCAAGAAGAAATTCGGAAGATTAGATGAACTATTAGAACAACGGCCAAGAGTAGGTAAAGTCCTACGTTTAGAAGATGGCCAACGGTATCTGTTCTATTTGGTTTCGAGAAGAACGTCCGGCAAACAAAAAGCCCACTTATGAAGATCTCTGGCGCACTTTAAATAACTTGGCAGAAATTTTAGTGCGTTATAAAATAAATAAACTGGCAATACCGAAAGTTGGATGTGGATTGGATGGTCTAGACTGGAAGATAGTGCTAACCATGATTGAAGTAATTTTTAAAGACACTGGCGTGGAAATCATGGTGTGCTGCTTTAATCCCAAAGGAACAACTTCTGGTAAAACCGTGGACTGCTACTTCTTCAAGAAGGGTGTTTGCCGATAAGGCCTAAGCTGCAGGTTTCGACATAAGACGCTGGAAAGGCCTGTCCATGGAATTTCTGAACGGGACGTTCAGAAGTTAAGAAGAGGGCAGTGTAACAAACGGTCAGCGTGGGCCAGTGCGCCCCTGGTCCAGCGCGGAGCACAGTGCCCACTTACGCGTAACATTTAGATCCATCGAGGCTTCTCTAGGAAGCGACGGACCTTGGGTGCGGGGAGAGAGGGGAGTGGCCTGGCACTCTCTAGGCTTCGCTGGAATCTTCGTCTGCCCTATATAAATCGCGCGACGCGCCACGATGGGGAAATCGGAGTTGGGCAAGCGAATTGGTCTTACGATAGCAATTGAAAAATTAAGTGCGCGCTTTGCAGATAAATTCTTAACATAAATTGTATTGTATTTTGTGTTGTATATTTAGTAGTTTAGTGTTTAGTTAATAAAATTGTAAATAAATCGAACCCAGACTTTAATTTCGTTACAATACTTACCAAAAATAATCGGCCTTGACACAAAATTTGTTGCAATATCACGGTTTTCCTTCGCCAACTCTAACTTTCAGGTGTAGTGCAACATGTATGAAAACTTACAAATGTCATAAAAACTCTCAACTTACTTATTAATTAGCGACATCTATTTCTATGACTGCGCAACAATTAAATACAAGTTTATACTCCGTAGGATGTATAATCTAGTGCATATTAGAATAGATTTAATGCGTTTACGATCTTGCTCCGTTTACGATCTTACTCCACTCCACCTTATGTAAAATGTAGAAGAAATCCAAAAATATCAACAAATTTGGATCTATTAACAAAACGGATTATTACAAGGTACCTACTCTGAAGTAGGTATGCTCAGAACGAATTCAAAACTCATCAAAACAATTTCTTGTTATTTAAAAAAAAATGTTTTTTACTTCTTATCTATTCATTTATATCTATACAAATAAATAAAATTAAAGTGTCTATTTGTAATATTAAAATAACCAATTTTTACTAAATGCATATTTACGTACACAAGGTACCTACATAAACAACAATATTTTTTACAATTCTTGTCTGTCTGTCCATGTGTTTGTTTCTACAGTTCTCTGGAGCTGCTGGACCGAGTAAAACTTTTTACGAAAAATTAACGTATTGCTTTTGTCAAGGTTGGATAGAACTTACAGATTTGTATATCTTTCAGGTATTTTCCACCTTGTAAGAAAAGATAATTTTTGTTATCAAACATCTTTTCCACCTTTGATCTACTTAATCATTTGTAACATTTTTATAGATATCACTAAGGGTGTACTTATAAAATTCATTTGAAAGTTGATAATATTTGCCAAGATAAGTAGTTGTAATACTTAATTAAATCAAAAAGTTATAAAACAAGCACCTTTACCAAATTATGACATCGTTAAGAACTTTCGCAGTACACTATAAAATTAGCGATTTCATAATATCAACATATTCCAGTAGAATTCATAAAGCAGTAGCTATATGACTGAAAATTATCGTCATTATTAAGAGTCGATAAAATTTTTTTGTTTAATTAGCATCTGGTGGTTTGGCTGACGGCCGATTTTTAAATATCGAAACCAGCGATTATAGGGATATATAAAAAACCTGTATCAAAATATTACTAATTGAAGTAATCGACGAATGAAGGTCATATATTCGATTTGGTGCATCTGTAGCTGATTAAAAAGTGATTCTGTAAAATAAATATTTCCTGTTAAATATTAATTTACTACAAGCATCTGCAAAAAGAGGACGTGTTGCGTAGTATAATTTTAATTATTAACTTAACATAATACTTTATATACAGTCTCATTTAAAACACTTAAAGCTTAAAAATCTTAAAATCTTTATAAAAAAAAAAATAATTGGGCTCCTGAACGATGGAACGATTTTGATGAAAAATTTGTGTAGGTACCTTTAAGTTGATTTTTGTCTGTCTGTCTGTCTGTCTGTCTGTATGTATGTATGTATGTATGTTTGTGCGAGCATCACATAAAAACTACTATTTGTTTTCTTTCAACTTAACATCTGGTGTATAACAAATTCTCCCCTTACCCCTTTAACGGGAGTGGGAGGTAATTCAGAAAATTTCATGTTCATCAGCATGTTCATTAAAATCAATATTTATAAATAATAAAGTGGAATGACAAAAAAAATTTATGCAAAGAAAAAAATTCTATAAAAAGAAAAATTAAAAGAAACATCACACATTTTATTAAAACAAAAAGGAATGTATTTCCAGTTTTACTTTAAATTTCTCTAGAACTTGGCTAACTACCTTATGAGTTGATAATCTATGTATCTATAGAAACAGAAAGAAAAAAATCATAAATTTAAAACCAAAAAGCTATGAAATAAGAGGAAGCACTTTTAAAAAAATTTTATCTTTAAAAACGACAACCGATCTGCTAGGCATTTTTAGTTTTTTTTTTAACGAACCTTGACATATCTATCAAGATAAATAAGTAAGTAGTCGCGTCAAAGTAGGTTTTCGCTTCCAACTTTGGTCGGAAAGGTCCGATCGGGCTCATTTTGTTTAAATATTCATTGAGACCTCAGATTCAAAGTTGTATAAAATCTAGATGCCGCTCGGCCTCCCCTCCAAATTCGACCCTAGTTGGGGGGTTTTTAAAATGGTATATAGTAAAGGACCTACAAGAGAACGAGCCCAAAATCCCATGCTTTTTCTTATGAAGGTCCGAAAAGCGAATTTTGTTACCGTTCAAGGTCGTCTGACGTCATAGCCCCACCCGGCCCCACCCACTTTCACTTTTAACCTGATTGCTTGGTTCTGATTGGCTGACAGACTCCGCCCTTTAATTGCTTATTAATGACTTGTTAATTACTAGTGCCCCATTGCTTCGTTCTGATTGGCTGTCTGACTCCGCCTCTTAATTATTATTAATGACTTGTTAATTACTCGTGCCCCATTGCTTGGTTCTGATTGGTTGACAATCTCCGACCCTTAATTACTTAATAATTAGAAATGCCCCATTGCTTGGTTCTGATTGGTTGACAATCTCCGACCCTTAATTACTTAATAATTAGAAATGCCCCATTGCTTCGTTCTGATTGGTTGACAATCTCCAATCCTTAATTACTTAATAATTAGAAATCCCCCATTGCTTGGTTCTGATTGGTTGACTGCTAGCAGACAACTGTCAATTTTCGAGTGGCCTTTGACGTTTGGCGCAAGCAGCCAACCCTCTTTTCTTCTTTTTGTATATTTTCGAATTTTTTCGCGCTTTGCTGACATCGTACCAACTTTACATGCTACCAACTTTACAGTGCTACCAACTTTTGACCTTTTACATTCGACGCAAGCAGCCAATTCTTCTTTTTGTATATTTTTGAATTTTTTTTCGCACTTCGCTGTCATCGTACCAACTTTACATGCTACCAACTTTACAGTGCTACCAACTTTTGTCACAAATGCCCCATTGCTTGATTCTGATTGGTTGACAATCTCCGACCCTTAATTACTTAATTACAAGTGCCCCATTATCCGCTTCCGATTGTTTATTATTTAATAAACCCCACCCATTTTGTATTTATTTAATTATTTTTTGATGTTTACTACCCCCATTGCTTCGTTCTGATTGATGATTATTTAATTAGCCCCACAACTATTATTATGAAATAATTACATTATAATAAAAATATATAATTGATAAATATTTAATAAACCCCACCCATAATTTGATATTGAGTAGCCATGTTTGAAATAATTAATATTAAGAGTAATATATTGATAAGCATTATACCACTATTAAAAATCATTAGGGTGATTATAGGATTAAAGAATAAAAAAATATAATAATAAGAAGTTTGTTTTATTAAAAAATATATATTTAAAATGGTAAGACAACATTTTTTAACCAATTATTTAAACAATTTACATTATGTTGAGTACACATATATTTTCCATAAGCGTGGTTGAAACATTGAGTGAATACAGGTTGAAAGACGTCAGTACAACAGGGGGTTCCATCATATTTTGTAACATCGTAAATATTTGTCGAAATTCCAAGTTCTCGACATTTGGTTTCTAAAAAATTTAGTTTTTGACTACCTCTAACGTATATGCAGTCTGCTGAATTTAATAAATATTTTTCCAGTATGTTATTAATTTCATTATATTCAATATCACCAGAGTCGTATTTTATTCCATGAACATATTTTTCAACATAATTATTAGTTCTCTTATCCTTAGAACTCAATGTGTGGAAGGGTACTGGTGGTTTAAACAGAAAACTAGTAATATGTTTTCCAATCAGTATAGACAATTCTTTCGGATAAAATATATCCTCAAAGATAATTCCTTGAATATCTACAAGTGCTATTCTCATGATGCCTTCTATGAAACTGAAAATTTGTATAAAAGTTTCGTTTTATATTAAGCTTTAAGGCTGGATAAGTGGGGTTTCAATCTAATATTTCTCCTTTTAAACAATCACTTTTAATCTTCTTATCTATATGATAGGTTTATATAAAAATTTTGATTGATTCCGGATTGATTAAATATTATTCCCATCTGTTTGAAATCGATCTAAAATCATATATAAGAAAAAACATTATTATAATAAAAAATTATTAAAGTAACTTTTAGACTCACCTATATAATATCCAACTCAAAAAATTTATATTATTGTCAAAACAGTTTGTAGAATTATTTCATCCATATATCTCTCATCCATTATCAGAATGCATTTTATATATTACATCTTCATCTTTTAATACATAGTCGTACGTAAATTTCTATCCAATTTGGTCTTAAAAATATTTTCAAAACAGTTTGTAGAATTATTTTATCCATATATCTCTCATCTATTATCAGACTGCATTTTATATATTCCATCTTCATTTTTAATCCATAGTCGTACGTAAATTTCTATCCAATTTGATCAAACTTCATAATATCAGACACGCTTATACATACTAATTTATATAAAACAAGTAGTTTTATTATATTACAATTATACTAAATTATGATAAAAAAAAAAGAAAACAATTTTATGTAAATAATTTAAATTTAAAATAATAATTTTGAACTCTATAAACAATCCATTACTTGATCATCATCATAAACATTTATTTTAGGGTTAATAGAGTAATGCCCCCATGGTAATGTCTCATCTTTCCCTGGTATCAGATATCTTTTATCATCATCAGAGCTGAGAGCAATTTTCTTTTGTTCTATTGAAAAGACTTTATGATGTTTCGATTGTATGAGATTCTGTGAAGTGGTCTTACTTCTAGATGTTTCTAAACATTCAATATAGTCATTAAAAGTTATACTATTTTTTACTATCGACATTTTAACCCCCTTTGCTTTTTTGGTTACACCATAATTCATAACATTTTTTTCAATCTCATCATCATCATATTCTTCGTCTTTTAATTTTGCCCTCAGTTTTTGCACCTCATCTTCTG
The DNA here is from genome assembly GCA_964028335.1 of Altica lythri. Lineage (NCBI taxonomy): Eukaryota > Metazoa > Arthropoda > Insecta > Coleoptera > Chrysomelidae > Altica > Altica lythri. The sequence goes on along the minus strand of OZ034808.1, from coordinate 15,153,625 downwards.
AGATGGCCACTTTCATAGTATATAATTTTGATCTCAGTCCTACATAATCAGTCATAATGCATCCATTATTTTCATCTTTCATCATACCTAAAACTTTCTTATTTAGTTGCGGTATTCCATACACATTATTTGTAGGATAGTCTGAAGTATCAAAGTATTTCTCACAATCATTCTTTATAATTTGATAAGGATCTTTTCCTCGTATCTCTAATAAAACGGAATCTGTATCACTGTAGCAAGTAGAGCAGTTTTCTCCAAATCGTGTTTGTAAATAATCATATTGAAAGCTATATATTGTAGTCTTTGCAAGATCCAAAATTGTTTGCCCTACATATATAGGTTTATTTAGATAAACCTCAATTTTTTTCATCTCTATCGCCACCAAATTTTCGTCAAATATTATACAATTCTTAAATTCAGGCTTAGATATATATGATTGAGCTCCATAACGACCCTCCCATTCGGTAAGAAGTTTTACATCAACCCTTTTTCTTACATTCTCCATAGTTTTACCGAAAACAGCATTGTTCATTAATTTGAATAAATTCTTCTCAAATTCGTTTTTAGCTTTTTTTCTAAGCTCCGTATTTAAATCAATATACGGTTTCAACCAAGGAGACTGTTTAAATTTTAATACTCTGTGTATTTTCGTTAATTTCAAGCCATGTTCTAAAGCTTGTTTTAGTGATCGATAGTGTATGATATATTTCTCTTTATTATAAAGTGTAGCCATAAGTTTAGTACTCTCTTTTAACTTTGCAGGAGGCTTCATAGTCTTAGGGTTGATATGTTCTGGACAGAAAGGTATATCTTTATGCTTATCATGTAAATCATGTGGATACTCTAAATCAACTTCAAGCATGTAACCTACATTATTATCATCAGCAATTGTAGTGACATCAATATTTGAATCCACCCACTCAAATTCTCCATATGGAAGAGCTTGACTCATAGCCCAACCATACTGATTGTTGACATCAAAATACATTAAATAGTTTTCCGGTTTTGCAGGATTATAATTCAACATATATTTATTGTTTGCATGAACCCTTCTTTTAGAGCAGACTTGACTGAGACCACCTCGAATGCCTCGCTCTACAAACAAAAACATATCCATATCAGTAAGAAGTTCTAACTCCTGTTTCGTAAACTTTAACATAGCATCCCAAGTAAATCCGGGTAGCGTAAAATAGTGGGCTGGATCTAGATCATACGTCTTAAGACAGCTCGATCTAAACTGTTCAAAGACATCTGCTAGGAGTAGAATGTCTGTTTTCATATATAAGTCTACATAATCACCTAGAGTTTTACAGTTAAACGAAGACCATACTTGTTGTGCTCTTTTATACATACGGCGGGGGCAAGCTTTATTATCTAATTTGTTATAAAAAGCATCTTGATGAGGTAAACAGGATTCACTAAAACGATCAAAACTATTGATGTAATCATATGGCATCACACCTTTCTTTGTTAACAAATTAAACTTATCTTCAGGTATGTTATTAAACTGAGACCTCAGATTTGTAAATTTTGTTAAAGAAGATGATAATTTATCTAAGGATGATGCCATAAATCTAAAACTATCAATGAATCTAAAGTGAATTCGAGCTTCATCAATATGCTTCGTAAACGAAATATATTTTTCTTTAGTGAGAGGCAGTAAGTCTATAGATCCTTTCATTCGGGTTGCAATATCTTTTATCACGAAATGTGCGTCATAACCACTCAAATTGTGAAAGATTACCGGGATTGTGTGCGTGTCTTGATAATTAACATTACACTCATTATGTGAAGCTCCACGGTAATTATTTTCAGAAATTAAGTAATTATAATCTCTCACTTTTTTCTCGCCAACTTTAAAGGGTTGTTCACAAATATGACAGCGGGTGGATGCTTGAAAATCACTCTCTTGTTGAGGAGTCATGTGTATATTATACGGACATAGATATATAGTAGAGACATCCTCAGCAAGTTGATTCATTTCATCAGCAAACCACTGCATACAATCGGATCCTCGATATGAACGGTAGAATGATAGATTGTTATCATAAGAAGATTTAAAATAATATCCTACTGCTGCTGGAATATGTTTTTGATAAGCAGTCTTTTCTGCACAAGGCTTTAAAATACTCTCTAAATCTGCATATACAGCAAAGGGGGCTTTTATTTTGTTTTTAAAATCCTTAAATTTAAGCATCTTTTTGCTATCTGTAGGCATTTTGGTGGCGGTATCATTTCTTTTAATGCAGTCTACTATGTGTTTACTTAGCTTATCTTCCGAACGGAAGTAGTGTAAACATCTATCACAAAAGTACTTTTGACCATTTTCATTACTGAGTTGTTTAGACAAAAGTCGTGAAAGATTCTTTATCCAAACGTAATGATATTTAGTAGACTCTTTGTCATACTGATCTTGTATTAGAAGCAGATTTACATGCTTATCTTTCTTTTCCGCTGTTAAATATGTAGGGAGGGTCGAAAATTGTTTATTATACTTTTTTAGGATATAAACATTGATAGAAATGTTATTCATTTTTTCAAAATTTGGAATCTGCTTGATAGTTATAGGAAACTGAATACCTTTAAGTTTTAATACCTCAGAATAATGTGGGTATTTATTTGTTCTTTGCGGATTATTATTAACAGGATACAAAGCTGATGTAATTGCCCATGCAAAGCAGGCTTGATCATCATTTTTAACATTAATGCATGCTTCTTTTCTTTTAATTTGAGGTGGTAGTTCAATATATGATGATCCAAGTTGTGGAACAAATTTATTAATATTTACGCCCAAGTTTACTACTCTTTTTAACGACCACCCGCTATCACGTTCCTGGAATTCTTCCAGGTCTTTTAGAATAAGTTTTGTCACATTATCATCAAACCAGTTATTTAAATTTGTATCTCTATAGATGGGGCAGTTAGCTGTGGTGAAATATTTATATTCAGTTATGATCTGTAGGCCTCTATATATCTCAAATTCACCACAAAAAACTGTGTTCACTTTAACAGACTCATCTTTCTTGAGTGCGTTACCAATTCTACGTTTGAAGAGTGTCTTACAATCGACAAGAAATGCTATAGGATCTTTATGTTTAAGGTTTGAAATGACTCCAGTTCGAATTCTAGACTTAAAAGCTGAAGTCAAATCATCCCATTCTACTTTTTTAATTCCAGACTCTTTTGCCCTAGTCATAATTCCAGATCCTCTCTTTTTTGTTAATTTAATCTGAGATCTTAACGATTTAACATTTCTTAAACAAGCCTCTAGGTGTTGTCTTTCGCCCATGGAAGTAGCATTTTTAATATCTTTATTTATCTTTCTGACAGCCTTTGTACATTCCAGCAACCCCTCCTCCACTGTTTTACCATCATAGGTAATACTTATAAATCCTAAAATAGCTGTTATATGTTGAATAAGATCAGTAATTATTGACATAATGCTAAATTTTAAATAGTTAGATAGAAAAAAAAGAAATTTAATTATGTGTCTGATATAAAGTAGGTAACTACACTGCAAGAGAAATATTAAATAATTAATTTTTAAAAATAATAATGGTAAAATATTATAATGAAATTTAAAAAAAAAAAATATATTAGTAAAAAAAAAAAACATTAATTTGAAATTCAATATGATACAAAATAATCCATATAAACAGTTATAGCTATTTAAAATTATTTAATAAAAAAACTTACCAAAAAATTTTATACACACACTTCAATTATCACTTTTCGCAGACTATTAAAATCAACCAACTTCTATGAAATCTTTGACAATAAAGACTCTCATACTGTTAACACCATATTTTAAATAGTTTTTTCAATCATAATTAGAAAATATGAAATATAAAGTCATTAATTTACGTTTAAGTATTTAACAATAAATATATTAACGGAAATTTATTAATTTTTAAAGTGTTACAGATAAAAAAAATATAATCGACTCTTAATCGATACTTAATATTCTAAATTTCCCATTACCAAAATTAAATAGTAAAAATTTCTCCAAATACTTTATATATAATTTGTCATATTCGACTCTAAATCGATACTTAATATACTAAATTTCACATTACCAAAATTAAATAGTAAAAATTTCCTCGAGTACTTTATATATAATTTGTCATATACTTTATATTCTAACTTTCCCATTAAAAATTAATTAGTAAAAATTCCTACAAAGTACTTTATATATAATTTGCCCTATACTAAAATTTCCCTAAAATTATTTACTTTATATTTATTTTTTCTTGTAAATTAGATTTTAATATAAAGAGTGGGTATAAATATAAGCGAAATATTCAATTTTATTAAGTTAGTTCCAGTTGTTTCTTGAAGTGCTATTACCTATAATTATTACAGTAAGTCTACTATTCTATACTCTTTATACATGATTTTTTATTAATTTATTCACTTATTTATTTATTTATTTATTTATTTATTTATTTATTTATTATACATTTTATCAGTTATATATATGCGTCTACTATTCTATATCCTTTAGGTATACATGATTTTTTATTAATTTATTGACTTATTTATTTATTATACATTTTATCTGTTTTTTATATATAATGAGCTTTACGATATTTATATACTTACAATTTTATTTATTTCTTATAGATGGATTTTTCTAAAATAAACAAATCGTCTGTTTTATCGCAAAAGAAACCTGTGGTGAAGTTATCCTCCTTGGAGGTGGGCACATCATATCAAATATTAGATGCAAAAATTGTGAAATCAAACTATGGGAAAACTGTACTTTTAGAAATGTTGGATATGGTTGTTTTTCTACCAGAACGTGTGGTTGAAGATTATACACCATTCATGGAAGAATTTAAAAGCCAAAAATATGGCTTGGTGTTCCACGGGTTAGTGGACACCGGAAAACCGAAGCCTGCGGCTTCATTTGAAGTTATAGAAGTATAAAATATTAAATATATTTTTTAATAATTGTAAAATTGTTTTATTATTAATAACCACATTTTTTTTATTATTTTTTTATTATAAAAAAGTATAATATTTACATAGGTAATATAACACATTTAAATTAGGTATTTATATTATACTCTTGATTACCTCCGTAAGAGGGTAATATTCCATTAAACAGTCATGAATAATGATGCAATATACTTTTGTATCTTTTGGAAAACCATTGTTAGCTTCAATTTCTAATTTTATATCGACAGTTGAAGATTTCATTCCATCTTCTTGTTTTGAACAATCTATTACAAATAAGGCATGATCTTTAAATGCTTGATAATCTAAAAGTGATCGTCTCTCAGTCGAATATGAATAACTAGGATAAAATTCAGTGTAGTTATAATGAGCTGCAGCATAATCATTTTTCTCAAAGTCCAGTTGCATTCTTTCATTAGGCCAATATTCACCATTAAGAGATACTCGAACACTTGATATATTAACATTATCAAAAATTGTTGAATCCTTTTCTTTTCTATTGCGCCTCTCAGTTTGAAATGTTACTATAACATAACGCGGTTTTTCAATTGATGAGCTTGTTTTAACATTCCAGATTTCTCTTCTTGCACCGTCTTTAATTGAGGGTAGTTCATTAAGATCCCACTTTCTGAATGGAATATATATTGGTATATTATTTTTAATAGGTTCCATCAATTTAATTTTAATTTCATCATTGGGAAACACATGTTTCACTTTCAGTTCCATACTATTTATAATAATCTTAACAGTTGTTGTAGTTGCGGTACTACCAGCACCTACCTCATTTACAATAATACTATCATTATCGTAACTAGCTCGTACGAGACGAAATGTTTGTCTCCCATAAGCTATTGTTGTATAATCATTAAAAATGTTGAAAATATGTTTAAGAGGAATCAACAAACTAAAAGATTTATCATCTTCATTTAAGAACGGATGGTTAGGAAAATTCCATCCAGCAATACTCATAAATCTTGCATAATCACTGCGATAGCATAGCATACTACGTACGGCGCTAACAATTCCGGGATCTCTCACTGTTTCAATTTCTTTTGAACTTTCACTATATGAACAGGAATCGAATAGAAATACCCCAAAATTGGGAGCTAGATGTACGTTTCCACCTCCAACTATATCTAATCTACCTTTAATTTCTAATAAAGATTCATGTAGAGCAAAAAACGAATCAGCTTGATTTATTACAAACTCTACGACATCATTGTTATTAAATGATTTCACATATGGAGTGTACGATCTAAATTCTTCTTTTCTAATCGAATCATCATACTTTGGTTCACGATGTAGATCAAAAATGGGGTCAACTTTAAGTCGCTTAGATTCAACTTCAGATCGTATATATTTACGGTTTACCATATTTAACTTTAAGTCCAATCGATTGTAAAAAATCTCTGTTTACTCTAGTTAGTTTACGATGCTTGCAAGATCTAGATAAAACTGATGATTTTTTAGTTGGAACCGTCCTTTTATGTTCTATAATGAGACCCATTTATCGTTCTTGTAAAACTAGATGAAGGGTGCTTCTTTCTCCGCGAAAGTTAACAGGTCTTAAATCTTGATCAGACACCCTTACAATGATGTGATTAATTTCTTTCAAATTCTTTATAGGCAAATATATTGGATTGATAGGTCTCTCGTTGATAGCAAAACCAGGATCTACTGTTATAGGAATATCTAAAATTATATGAGCTGGTGTATTTCCATAGAAAGCTCCTTCAGTAATGTTGCAGTCAAAAAGTAGACTTGTCACTTTATTAATATTCACAGGTAGATCTGAAGAATGAACTATTCCAGGTTCTAATATTTTATTAGAAAATCCTAGGAGATTAGCAAGACTATCAGTCTTTTCAAAAGAGATTTCATATAGTTTACTATAAATTTCGCACTGAAGGGTATTATTATTTGGTTCTAAGAAAAAATCTTCTTCAGCAATGTTTTTTTTTAACATCAATTGTTTTTTTATATAAGCAGCTATATCACTAATCTCGTAACAACCTACAGGTAGAAGTATTTCTCTTTCTCTAAGTTGTTCTAAATTGTCGTACTCGAAGTAGTAAAATTTTTCACCATCAATATTAGGTATTGAATTGTAGGAATGAAACCCTAGCACTGCTAAATAGTAACTTTTATATGGATTAAGTACAAGAGGTGTTGACGGTGTAAAAGAGAACTCGTTATTGGTACTCGTTAAGGTTAAAAGTTGCGACATGACTAACCATTATCAGAAAATGTTATGATTTAAATAATAGACTAATATGCTAATCATTAAATTTATTTATAACATATAAAACAAAATAGACATTTTGACGTCATATTTCCACAAACATCTGACCATTCATGACAATCCGGATCTATACTGCATGGTAAATATTCTTTTAAATCCTCACGTATTTCACATGGCAGTTTATACCAAACTGAAGGTGAAATATTTTCCATAAGTATTTCAATGATATTAAGTGCCTCTTTGGATAAGTAAGCTGCCATTATATAAAAATTCCAAACACAGATGTCCACAATTAATTTGATTATATGTTTGATATTGATTATTGTTGTAGAAAATTCTAACACCTGAACCAAAATATTTAACAAGCTCTTTCATCGGCTTCAAATTACCAAATGAATCAAAATACTCTACGTTGTTATTTATCTTTTTATAAGCTACCCAATGTGTTCCAGCATTTTGCGATATATCTAAATTAACAATTGAACACTCGCATCTTCTAGATCCGTTAATTGGAAGACTATCTCGCATAAAAACACCACGAAAATATGGTATTTTTAATTTCTTTGCATAATTAATTAAATCGATGTTAGTTAGTGGTCTATTGGGTAGCTTTATTGGAAGTTTTTTTTTTCTTTCTTCAGATACAAGCCGTAGCCTCCTTTGATATTTTTCTTTAAATACAATCCCTTTCCTATAGACTCCATAGCTTTGTTGTGACGATGATCTTCATCAAGTTTCTTTTGAGCGTTTTTAGCATCAATTATAGTTTTTGCTATAGCTGAACTTCCTCCTGCTATTGTCCCTATCGCACTTAAAGCTGTCAATATAGGAATCAACGGCAAAAAACCTCCCATCTTGCTCTCAAACGGTATAATTCTAGGAACTCGAATATTCTTTTTTCCAGCTTTTGAAACAGTCTTTTTAGCAAATTTTAATGCATTTTGAATAGTCTTTTTTAATGTTAGGTTAGGTATTAAGGATTTTTTAATTTTATCTATAATTCCACGTTTAAAAGAAATTTTTCGTTTAATACCCATACCTAGTTTTCGCTTAGCTTTCATTACACCTGTAACTAATAATGCGTTTGCTCGTTCACCTAAACTCGCGTTCTTATTTTTGACACGTTCCCAAGCTTTATTTTCTAGAATTTGATCAGCCTTATGCCTCTCCGCTATTGTATTATCGCCTGAATATGCAATATCATGCTCTTTACAAGCAACATCTAATGGATTAATACCAGGATCTCCACGTAATAGACGTTTTTGTAGTTTTGTTCCAGCTAAAAAAAACAAAAAAATGTTAATAAAAATTAAACATTTTTTTTTATAATACTTACGTCCACAATACTGATAACCACCCAATAAATGTGCTTCGAAGGGAAGTTTGTTTATTAAGTTATTTACTAGACCCTCACCTTTAAACAGTAGCATGAGAACTAACTGTTTTGTTTTCAATAAACATATATTTATTAAAAAACGTGCTATATATTTTAACACAAAATGAAAATCATTCGACAAGTACAGTCGCTACCTGTGGATAACTTAGATTTTAATATAAAATGTGAAGAAAGTAAACATAGCAAATTGCTACCAAATACTCTTCGTATTATCATATGCGGTCCATCAGGATGTGGTAAAACAAACGCAATGATGTCATTACTCTTTAATCCAAATGGGATAAAGTTTCAAAACGTTTATGTATATTCTAAATCGCTCTATCAACCTAAATATCAGTTATTAGCAGAAGTATTAAATAATGTGAAAGGTGTTGAATATTTTCCGTTTAGAGATAATGATGAAATCATAAATGTTAGTGATGCGAAATCTAATTCAGTTTTCATCTTTGATGACGTTGCATGTGACAAACAACAAAAAATTCGTGAATATTTTTCTATGTGTCGACATAAAAATATTGATGTTGCATATCTTTGTCAGACCTTTTCTAAAATACCGAAAGTGCTAATAAGAGATAATTGTAACATGATTGTAATATTCAAACAAGATGAATTAAATCTTAAACATATATTCGATGGACATGTATCACCAGATATGAATTTTGATCAATTTAAAAACATATGTTCACAGTGTTGGAATGAAAAACATGGTATGATGGTTATTGTTAAGGAGTTCCCTCTAAATAACGGTCGCTATCGTAAGGGTTTTGATAAATATATTAAAATTTAAGCTTTGAATAATATTAATCAGTCTACAACAAAATGTTGAATAGTTTGGAAGCTGCCCGAAAAAGAAAAATAGCTCAACTAACCAAAGATATTAGAAAAAAATATCTTGCATTAAAACTTAATAGAACAGAAGAAGATGAAACGTTAAATAAGCTTTTTCAACCTATATCAAAACCGTTGGAGGATATCGCTAAATCATCAAAATTTTTAAATCAATCGACAGCTAATCTAAGTTATTGTAAACATGAAAAAAAACCTAATATTAAAAAAGAAAAACATGAGAATAAAAACATATCATTTCTAGAACTTAAACATGTAGCAGGTGATAATAGTGATGTTGAGAATGAGGTTGAGGATAACGCGGAAGTATCGGAAGAATTAGATGATAAAGATATTCCAGAAACTGTTTTAAATGAGTACCTCGAGCAATATCCACAAGGAGTTCTAAAATATTTAAAAGAATTTTGGCAAAATGATGATAAAATAGATAAAGTATATGGTCCAACATATGATATATCGACATCTAAATGGTTTCTTGGAGCAGAAAATATCAACTTTGATACTAAAACGGGAGCAGTTTTCACAAAAGAAGGATATGTTTCAGGATCACCTGAACTATATGAATTACTTTTCTATGATGCACCTCAAGACTACACTTCTAAAGATTTAGAAAATTACAAACTCTTATTAGAAGCAACAAATGTACATAGAAATAAGCGAGGATATTTAAAAAATAGTTCGACATTTAAGTATAAGTATATTATAAAACCTATGTATACATCTAAGACTTTAGGTAATGGAATGTATTTAACATATAATGATGATCCTGTAGAATATGTGTATTGGGATGATCCAAATGAATTATGTGAAAGATTGCAATTACTCTATGCTTCGAAAGAAGCTGGTAATACATCTCATTCTAATGAAATTGTTTCCATCATTAATGAATTACGAGAAGCAGATATTATATACTAATGTAACGTTGTAGTGTGATCATTTTCATAATGAGTCTTGATAAGTTTGGACGTAGTCATCAAAGTCAAATAATTGGATTAAAACAATTAAAAGGAGAATTTAGGCTTGGTTTATTATCTCTAAAAAATCAGCTGTATAATGAAGATTTACCAAAACTACAAGATCAAATATCAATTAAAATTTTATCTATAAAAAACAAAATAGATTCAATTGAAAACTTTATTTCAAGACATCCTCCTACTTCTGAAAAACATATGGCAACAAAGAAATACGTAGATGATGCAAATACACTTTACAATATTGATTTAGCAAAACTACATGGTGAATTAATACGGGAGCTAAACAAATATAAGGATGAACAGAATACTAGCAGACATAAAGTTGAATATGAGATAAGTAAAATTAATAATCAAATAGAAATATGGCTACAAAAATTTAGAGAAACCTCTGATATGTTACAATTACATGATATGAAAATTAATGATGTATTTAAGGAAATTTATGATATTAAATCTAAAATTAAACACTAAATAATATATTCATCTATCGTATTAGTCATTATCATGACGACGAAAGAGAAGCTTCAATTAGTTAACGAGCTTCACAAACCTGCTCGTAAAAATTATCCTCGTCGAAAAATAATTCTCAAAGGATTAGATGACTTATGGCAAATGGATCTTGCGGAAATGAGACCTTATGCTAATAGTAATAAGGGTTATAAAATGATAATGATAGTCATTGATTGCTTGTCTAAATATCTTTGGACAGTAGCTTTAAAAACTAAAACTGGAGAAGAAATTACAAAGGCTTTTGCAAGTATATTGAAACATTCAAAACGTTATCCTAAAAACCTGCAAACTGATCAGGGAACTGAATTTTATAACGTTAAATTTCAAGATTTAATGAGAAAGTATGATATCAACCATTATAGTACATATACTGTCAAGAAAGCTGCGATAGCTGAAAGAGTTATAAGAACTTTGAAATCAAAATTATACAAATATTTTAGTTTACATGGTAATTATAAATGGATTAATGTATTACCTCAAATTACTAAAGAATACAACAATACGATACATTCTACAATTAAATTTAGACCATCTGAAATAAATAAGCTAAATGAAAAAACGATTTTACATGATCGTTTTAATTATATAAAAACATCAGGACCAAGAAAATATAAAATAGGTGATCTGGTGCGAATATCGAAGGCTAAACATATTTTTGAAAAAGGTTATACTCCTAATTGGACCACAGAAGTTTTTAAAATCATAAAAGTTAATATTACTAATCCTACAACTTATTTGTTGGAGGATATACAGGGAAATCCGATTAAAGGGGCTTTCTATGAACAGGAATTACAGAAAACAAATAATGCAGACATCTATCTAGTAGAAAAAATATTAAAAAGAAAGGGAAACAAAATATTTGTTAAGTGGCTTGGTTTTGATAATAAACATAATTCTTGGATTGAACATGTTGACCTGTTATAACTTGTTAATAGTCTTATAATGATGTTTTTTAATAATCTTATAAAAATATTTTTAATGATTTATTTTGTAATGACATTATAATGATGCTGTTCTATAAAAAGTAATTGTAGTGGGGTTGGTATTATAAATAGTATGATTAAAATATAATAAATCATAGTTGTGATCAATATTTTGTTTAAATATGAGTAGTGAAGGTTATTTTAGTGCATCAACATCCTCATCAGTAGGTCAAGAGTATAATGATCAAATCGATGAAATTTTAGAAAGATATGAAACTGCAGCTAAACTGGAGCATTATAATTTATTACAAACATCATTTCCTATTGGAAGTTATGTGATAAAAGTTGGAATATCACCAGCCAGATCATTCAGTTCAGCTATAACTTTATCGCAATATTATCACACATCTAAAATATCGTTTAGTATTATTGAATGGAGCATTCTAATAGAATTATTGAATAATAACGTGAATGATTTCTTTATAAGTGATACATTGGATCAGCACATTCCTATAACATTTCAATGTGGTGATTACTGCATTATTACTCAAGTTGTATATGATGGTATAAAACTGCTAAGTGTTAGAAAGCATGATGTTGAATTTCATTTAAATGAGGAAGATATAAAACAAATTTTGGAAGCTGATCAAAATTTATTATCATATCACGTCTCACTATTGGACAGTATAAACTTTTGTAGTTATTATTATCATGTGTTAGATATAATTAAGACTCTTTTTCATAATAATATTAATAATAATAATTTCACTTTATTTGAAGTTCTAAAAAAATTTTGTGAAATGTGTACTGATTGTTTATTAGTTACAGCTTTAAGAGAATACATGTTTTTCTATAAAGCAAAAGTATTAAACGACTTAGATTATGTATAATATGTCTATAAACACATTTAATTATTAAGTAGAAATAAATAATTAGTTTAAAACTGTTGTATTACCATTTTAAATATATGTATATATTTTTTAATAAAACAAACTTCTTATTATTATATTTTTTTATTATTTAATCCTATAATCACCCTAATGATTTTTAATAGTGTTATAATGCTTATCAATATATTACTCTTAATATTAATTATTTAAAACAATGGCTACTCGATATCAAATTATGGGTGGGGTTTATTAAATAATAAACAATCGGAAGCGGATAATGGGGCACTTGTAATTAAGTAATTAAGGGTCGGAGATTGTCAACCAATCAGAATCAAGCAATGGGGCATTTGTGACAAAAGTTGGTAGCACTGTAAAGTTGGTAGCATGTAAAGTTGGTACGATGACAGCGAAGTGCGAAAAAAAATTCAAAAATATACAAAAAGAAGAATTGGCTGCTTGCGTCGAATGTAAAAGGTCAAAAGTTGGTAGCACTGTAAAGTTGGTAGCATGTAAAGTTGGTACGATGTCAGCAAAGCGCGAAAAAATTCGAAAATATACAAAAAGAAGAAAAGAGGGTTGGCTGCTTGCGCCAAACGTCAAAGGCCACTCGAAAATTGACAGTTGTCTGCTAGCAGTCAACCAATCAGAACCAAGCAATGGGGGATTTCTAATTATTAAGTAATTAAGGATTGGAGATTGTCAACCAATCAGAACGAAGCAATGGGGCATTTCTAATTATTAAGTAATTAAGGGTCGGAGATTGTCAACCAATCAGAACCAAGCAATGGGGCATTTCTAATTATTAAGTAATTAAGGGTCGGAGATTGTCAACCAATCAGAACCAAGCAATGGGGCACGAGTAATTAACAAGTCATTAATAATAATTAAGAGGCGGAGTCAGACAGCCAATCAGAACGAAGCAATGGGGCACTAGTAATTAACAAGTCATTAATAAGCAATTAAAGGGCGGAGTCTGTCAGCCAATCAGAACCAAGCAATCAGGTTAAAAGTGAAAGTGGGTGGGGCCGGGTGGGGCTATGACGTCAGACGACCTTGAACGGTAACAAAATTCGCTTTTCGGACCTTCATAAGAAAAAGCATGGGATTTTGGGCTCGTTCTCTTGTAGGTCCTTTACTGTATATACATGATGAAATTGCCCTCCCAACCCGGCCAAATGTTCCACTCGGGGGTTTTGAAGTCCCCTCCATCCATTTGTTCGGTCAGGTCGCTTTTTCGACCTTCCCAGGGGCGTCTAGAAAGGCCTCCAAGGATCCAAAATATGAGATATCTACAGAAATGTGCTCGAACTACAATATTGGGTCAGGGGGATTCCGAAGGGCGGGGTTCTCATTTCTGTCAAAAATTAAGGCTTTTTAACCCATGGGGTCTCAAAATTATGATTACGTGGGATTGAATTTCAGTGTACAGAATTTTACAGTGTACAGAATTGATACAATCAAGTATTATAAGGCTACCAACCCTTTATTTGAGCAGCCTGCGATTCTGTGATCCATTCAGGGGTGGACAAAAGGGGTGCTGGGGCCCAAAAAATGTGATTTGATTGGATTCGATACCAAAGTGAAAAGTTGATATAATCTGCCCAGCGAGTAGTCTCCTTAGCCTTTTTGAGACCATGTCATACCCTGTCGCAGCCAGGTATGGGCGGGCGGGGTTTCAAGGGCCACAAATTCAGCCCTTTTGTCCACCCCTGGATGGGTCACAGAATCGCAAATAAAGGGTTGGTAGCCTTATACCACTTGATCGTACCAATTCTGTACACTGAAATTCAATCCCGCGTAATCATAATTTTGAGACCCTTTTTATACGGCCCTAATGGGTTAAAAAGCCTTAATTTTCGACAGAAATGAGAAATATTGATTCATTGGTTTTATTACTTTGATTTTAGTGGCAAACGTTACCCGATTAAAGAAGTTAATGTTACAGTATTTATTTTTAATATTTAATGTTGAGAAAAATCTTGTAAATCAGGAAAAACATGGAAAAAAAAGAGAAAATTTATAAAAAATCTTAGACATACCAAAAAAAATTAAAATTGGAAAAAAATAAAAAAAAACATAAAAAACTGAAAACACTTAAAAAAGAAGGTCGTAAAAAATTAGAAAACGTGAAAAAATTGGGGAAAAAAGTGAAACATTGTTATTTAATCGCAATTTTCCAAAAAAACAAAAAATATTACTGCAAGCTCTTATAAATTATTTTTTATGTAGAGTAGAAGCATAACACGCTTTTATGTGCTTTTGTATGTGCGTTTGTTTGTGGGTATCTAACTCTCCGTTGGATTATTATCGTTAGTAAATCTCACCACTTTCAATGCATTCGTTGGCCGAGCGGGCTAAGGCTCGGTTCTTCGCTGACGTCGACAGCCGGATTCACCTGTCGAGAGTTCTCATCCTGTGCACGCAGTTTTTTGCTCAATTTTTGTAAATACAGAAATAACCCCGAGAAACGTTCAAACGAAATATCCCAAGTTCTAGCAAACAGAATCCGCTTAAAAAGACGACCGATTTTAAATAAATCTGGTTAAAAAAAACTAATAATGTGCTTTAAAAGCGTGTTTTTTAGTTTTTTAAGTGTACTTATTTTATACTAATCTTATTTGCATATGTAAACAATTATTTTACAAAATAATCAAGAAAAAATAATTATTTCAATCAAAAATAAATTTCAAACAGTTTTAACAACAGCTAAAATTTAAATAGTATAGGGTTTATATTAAATGTAAAAATTCCATCAAATTTTCACACAAAAAGATAATCAAACAAAAAGAATTCCGTTAATATCGTAATTTGATATAAAAAAAACTGATTAACTCAATTTTTAAGAGAATGAGATGGGTTTAAAGTTTAAACACGGCTGTTAGTTTTTATCGTAAGATGAAATAAATGGGAGACAATGTAATTTTCCGGTCAGATTGATCATAGCGTTAAGAGTTTTTAACAAAAACATGATATACTTCTAAATACGTTTTATTTTATATTTTGACTACGGCCTACAAGCTTGTTAGTTAGCACTAACGATTACTTGGACAGGTTTAATTTTCCATCAATTAGTTTTTTATTTTGCTTAATACAAGTACAAGCAGGACCGTGTAAATGTGTTTTTTGTTTCGATTTTGAACGTAAAATAATTTTAAATTGAATTGAAAGCTATAACAGAATGTGTTTTTAATATCTTCGAGCTTTTGTTGGGTTTTTTATTAACTTTAACTTAATAATGTTTATTTTATTACACCAGCTTGATAAACTGAATTATTTGTATAAAAACAGATTATTTTGAATGTTAGTTGTATCTGGACTATTTAAGCAATTTGGATTTGTGAAATATATAAAATTAGACTATTTTTTATGCATTTTATAAATCCTTTTATCCTTAGAAGGAACCTTAAGATTTTAAGAAAGTAATAAATAATAAGTAATATTGATGTTTACAAACATTTTCACTTAACAGAAAACAAAAATCTGAAAGACAGATGTGTTAATTTTTCAAATATTAGCGAATTATTGTACGAGGTCTGTCGCAAAGTAAACAGGAGAAAGAAATAAATTAACATCGTTTTTGTCAAATGGAATTTACTGTATTCAAAATAGTACCCTTCAGAGTTAATAAATTTGCACGGTCCACAAGTTTTTCGAATTAGGATTTCAGCTCATTGACTGGGATGTTCTTGAAAATGCTCGTCGATGCCTTTTGGATGACCTCTACGTCGGCATACCGCTGCCCCTTGGCCAAATGTAGAATATGAAGAATATGGGAAGTGGTTGATGGTTAAAATGCCATTTTTTTGTCAAAAAATTGGACACAATGTCGATCGATGTGATGTTGTATTATCGTGCAACAAGCGCCAGCTCTTTCTTCTTCGCAATATTCTGGCCGAACACGACGAATACGCGAGAGCAAACGCCTCATAACATCAACATAATACACAGCATTAAACGTTTGGCCTGCTGCAACGAATTCTTTGGGAATACCTCCTTTCGAATCGTAAAAACAAATCAAAATTGTCTTCACTTTTGACTTTTCCAAACGGCCTTTTTTCGCAATGGGTCGCTTGGGTACTTGCATGCAAAACATTGACGCATTGAAAACACCACTTTTCGTCACTAGTTACAATCTTGTACAGAAAGTTTTTATCGTTTTTGGCCTCTTTGATGATGTCTCTCGAATGTTAAATTTAAATCATTTTTTGATCATCCGAGAGCTTGTGCGGAACAAACCTTCCTCAAGCCCGAATCCAGGTCAAAATACGATAGATCGAATCTATATAGGAGATATTTTAATTCATTTGCAAGTATCCCAATGAAGATTTTGTCTCATTTTTAATAAACAGACACACTTTTTCGACAGTTTCTGACGTATAGTATTTAACCTCAATTTTACTAGCTAATCTAAAATGCTGATTGCTTTATTATGAAATTAATTATCTTCTTTAGCGGATTAGATTGGAATCCAAGAGACAGATTATATGCAGAGCTCATTTTATTGGTAATAAAAAACCAGAAAACTAATTAGAACTTCTGAGTATAAAGCAGCTATTATTAATACTGTCAAGCAGTGCTACGAAATGGTCCAATACTCGGAGTCAATAGACTCTAGTAGCTTTACAAGGCAACAGCATGTTTGCTATTGAATTTATTGCCTGTCAAAATGAGAGATCTTAGCGAGGTCAAAAGAAGAAAATCACACGACTTTAATACCTATATTTAGTAGTATTTTGTTTTCTTAGACGAACATTTACTGCAAAAGACCTTCAAAATAGATTTAAGTCGGCTTATCAGATACACTTTTCTCACCAAATGGTTAAAAACAAGTTACGAAAGGCTGATTTAAAACCAAGGAGGTCGGAATGAGACCTTGTTTTAATTCGAGCTTAAAAAACTTCTCAGTTAAACTCTGCTCGTGAACATTTGCAATAGTATTGGAAACTTTGGAAATCTGTACTTTTTATTGGAGAATCAAGATTTCGTCAAACTTGTTGTGACAATCGGATAGGTGTGTATAGACGTCCTAATTAAAGTTATTGACCTTCTAATGTGCCAGAAATGTCCAGTTTTGAGGATGGTTCGGTAATGATCTGGGGTACAATAAATTTAAAAGAAAAAATGAACCATGTTGTGATACCGGAAACCCTAATTTCTGGCAGATATGTTAATATCATTCTTTCAGATCATGTCATCCCTGTAGAATATTTTCTTCAAGCAAGACAAAAGCAAACGCTAGTCTGCATATTAATGCCTTTACCATGTATTTTGTTTGTGATCATAAAATTCATATAATAGATTCGCCAGCGTTGATCCCGGACTTCAATCCTATTTTACATGTATGATGGGATATGCTGAACAAAAACTCTTGTTAAAGAATAGGAAAGTATATTACAGGAAAGTATGCCCGAAGTATGGTAAAGAGATGTTAAAAAATCTATTAGCGCTTCTAAAGGACACACGCGATACTAAACCCTATTACTAAATAGTAGGTATGTGATACCGGAAACCCTAACCGCTGGCAGATATGTTGATATCATTCTTTCAGATCATGTGGTTCCTGCAAAATATTTCCTTCAAGCAAGACAAAAGACAACGCTAGGCCGCATATTACTACCTTTACCATGTATTTTTGGTTGTGATCATGAAATTCGTATAATAGATTCGCCAGCGTTGAGCCCCGACTTCAATCCTTTTTAACATATATAATGGGATATCCTAAACAGACGTATTTGTCGTCGTCAAAATCCATCTCAAACTGTTCAAAAATAAACAGATGATCTTGTTGAAGAATAGGACACTATATTATAGGAAGGTATGTCCGAAGTATGGCAAAGAGATGTCAAAAATTAATTAGCGCTTCTAAAGGACACACGCGATACTAAATCCTATTAGGTAATTTGTAAAATTTTCACTTTGTTTTTTGTAACATTTTTAATTTGTAAGTTTTTTTATAAATAATTAATCAAAAGTCACATTTTTTTATTTTGTGGAAATGTGGGTTTTTTGGCATATGTGTAACGTTTGTATCGTTGGTTTTCGAACATCCGGACTATAAATATTTTTATATTATCTATTCTTATTGCGTTGATACGAGAGGGGATTGCTAGTTGGGAAGGAGAGAATGGGTCTCGTCGAGAGTTTTTTATTTTAATTCGTTCACTTTATCGTTGAATTTGAATAAATTCAGAGTTATTCCCGATTATTTCCTTCAATTCAAATTAACCAATAGAATGTCATATTTTTTGAAATCGGACCAATCAGAATCAAATATCAGCGACTATTGCACTAGAACAATATCAGCGACTATTGCACTAGAGAAATAGTCACGTCAAATATAAATGTCAAAAATCTGTCTTCTCAGGAAATAATCTTCCTAAATATACAGTACCTTGATTAATAATCTGCTATTTTTGTTGTTGCTAAATTTCTCGAAAATTTTACAATTTATTTCGACATAATTTGACATTAATAATCAAAGATTAAAGCCCTCGACCTATTCTGGATATCTAGTTACCACAAAAATAGCCGACTATAATCAAGATCTTGTTATATTACCCTTGACTATCTTCGCCCTTCTGTTTTGGTGAGTACCATTTTGCCTTGGTTTTAATTTAATTAGTTAATAATAATCCAAAATGCGGTGAATATAATATCTTATGTATTTTTACTAACATTTAAATTTTCAAATACACAGTTTTTGTGGTATTTTAATATTTCTACATGAAAGGTAATTAATTTTTTCTCGAAATTTGGAGAGACGTACCTATAGCGATTGTGTTCGAAAAATATTATTTGAAAGTCGGAGTTTTGATTCCAATTTTATTAATAGGGTTATTGCCAACTATAAGAAGGGCCCTATTAGGGACCAACAAAATTCCTATCAGAAATTATGCAGTTAGACGTCATTCAGTTGAAGCCGACACAATTTTGTAGTTCCGTTCCACGTCGATTGAAAATCCGACAAGAAGTCCTTAGAGGGGTATTCCAATCCAATCCAAAGATAAGAGAAATAATTAATTTAATATTTCTAATATTTTTACTAATCCATATTGAAGTAATAAACCATTTTAAACTGATCTTTCGAATTTTATTTGTGTGTCTGTACTTTGCGCCCTTTAATTAATGTTTGGAGAGAATCTAATAAAACACAGAAGGAAGCCACGACCCTACGGAGCTAGCCAAGGGTAAATTTAGGTCACATATGTAGGTAGGTGAGCTCCATCTGAATATAATTAACACTTTAAAACTTTCGTTAAATTTTGAGCTTCTGTATTTAAAATGAGTCATTTTGGGGTATTCTTTAAAATGTAATAATTTGATAAACTTTTAATACGAATTTAAGTACATTTTAGTCTATAATTTATATTATTAAAATTAAATGTGTATTGAATAAAATCAAAACATAAAAAATGTGTTTTTACTAGTTTGATTATGATGCTGTTTATAAATAAACTTATGAGAAATGGAATCATTTTTTAAATTAAATTGATATAATTGAGTCTTTTGAATAATAATTATATATTTTAAAACGAAACACCAGCTTTTAGTGCCCTCTGTTCGTTGTAACTAAAAACGATTAATTTTACGGTATGAACTTTCAGTCTCAACAAGAATTCGATATTACGTCTACCTCTGTCGTGAACACGAAATAAAACTTTGTATAAAGGAATTTGAGTGTAGGTATACGACAATAGATGGCGGCAGCATTGATATTGATTATAATTTAAAAGTTTAAATTTTGTATAATAAAAACATACAAATTCAATTTTGGTCACGGTTTCCTTTTTTTTTGTAATAATTAAGTAATGAAGTTAATAACAGTAAAAGCTTTTTTCTGACTAGTTGTATGTGTACTCTAGTCAACATCTTCAAAAACGTGAAAAATGAAAAATATGAGCGATAGCTCATTAGATTCGGAATCATCTCTAGAAAAATGTTTTTGAAGGAAAAGTGTGCAGGCAAAAAATTGCAATTGTTATTAACAAAATAAGATGAAAAAAAACAGATATTTATGTTTTTGTTAATAACTCGAAAAATATTAATATTTAAGCAATTTTGAAAATAGCTCGTTAAAGAGGAGGAAATTTCCGAAAAAAAAGTCCGTCTCCCGGAACTCTATCTCCATTATTTATAATTTTAATTTGACATTGAAAATAGGTCTCCGCGCGGCTTTAACGGCATGCGCCCACTACCGCTAAACGGTGTTTATCAGATAAAATATTTTTTTTATGACATAAAATGTTATTTTAAAAATTTGAAAAAATTCCAGTATTTTCCTAACACTTAAAAAAATCTAAATCAGTTGGAAAAAACATTTTATCACTGTTTTTCAAAAAGTTATTCAATTGTTAACTAACAATTTTTTTCCTAATCTCTGTTGATATAAACAATAGGATAAAAGGTATAAATAATTGGCCTAAAAATTTGAAACTTCGTGGAGCCTTTTTCATATGTATACTTTACAAGATTCTGTGATAACGAGCTTTTTTCAAAATTGCTTAAATATTAATATTTTTTGAGTTATTAACAAAAACATAAATATCTGTTTTTTTTCATCTTATTTTGTTAATAACAATTGCAATTTTTTGCCTGCACAGTTTTTCTTCAAAAACATTTCTTCTAGAGATGATTCCGAATCTAATGAGCTGTCGCTCATATTTTTAGGACCTTTATTTTAATTTTTCACGTTTTTGAAGATGTTGACTAGAGTAGTGGGTATGTAGCTAATTTTAAACAAATAGAAAATGGATCTTGGAATGTATTATGGAAATTTAAATGTAAAAATGATCTATTTTCGAACCTACTATTATTGACCCCTTTACCAAGATTTGTAAAGATTTGATTTCTTTTCTCAAAGATGGTCACAACTTCAGTTAAACCACTTCTTTTATATTAAAATTCAAGTAGAGTAAGTACGTACATCACGTTTTTCAAAGTTTAAATTTCGTTTTATTTAGTTTGGTCTGTGAAGTCTGAATGGAAAACTTAACTGATTAGTAGTTTATTTATTTATAGCTTGTATGACGCTTCAGGAGCTAAACACAACTCCCCGACCGCCAAAATATCTCCCGGGAAGTTCGGGAGGAGTTTTAGTGAATTATTTAAGAGTATGAGTATTGCGGCCTAGCGTATATATATGCTATGTCGCGGACTGACAGCCTACAAAGTATGTACGTATGTTCAACAATTAGATAATGAATGAAATTGATAAATTTTACATCAGATAGAAGATTGCTTACTGGAAGTTGCTAATTTATTATGTAGGGTAATAACAGATTAAACTAATTTAATGTTAGATAAATAAACGTTTAGTTCACCAAGAGAATAGAGTAAAATAGAAACTGTTTTATTGTTAATTTGAATAATCTGTACCCCGGTACAGTTACCCACTCCCATAGGTGAACCTAATTCGTTAACAGAGTTAAAATGACGGTTGGTAAATACCTCTATATAAATATAGTTTAAAAAAACTAAAAAACACGCTTTTATAAAGCATGTTTCTGAAAAACATCGAACTAAAAAGTTAGAAATAATTTTCAAAATAAAATTAAAACAAAAATAAATGAAAAATACTAGTATTATTGTGAAAAAAGCGTGGGCGCTTGACATTCGAAAAATATGGTATGCAGCGCCCACGCTTTTTTCACAATAATACTAGTTTTTTTAAACTATATTTATTTTTTTACTTTTTAGTCCAATTTATTTCATTTCAATAGATTCGTTAATTTGCTGTGACCATTACAAGAGCCTCACTCAATCATTATTCGTTTATTTAGTTGGAAATGCTTTAAAAGCGTGTTTTTTTGATTTCTCAAATTATATTTATTGTTTTCATATTGTTGATGATTAAACATATTGTTTCAATCACTTGGAAAAAAAAATTATTATTGTGAAATCTAAAAAATCGTTAGATTGATTCTAAGACAATTTCATTCATATCGTTTATAATTAAACGTATTGTTTACTACCCACTCCCGGCACGGGGAGGTAGTGACTAAAAATAACGATATGGGACTCACCCGAGGCAGCAGCCGCGGAGTGGAGCGTTACAAACAAACAAACATACATACATACATACATACATACAGGTGAAGTTAATTAATAAATAATAATAAAAAGCGTGTTAAAAACGATAACTTTTCGAGATATTCACAAAATAGTGTTTATTTCGAAAACTGTCAATGTGACAGCTGTCATAATTTGACAGTTGATGTAAAATTTAATTCCAAACGAAAAAGTATTCCTGTGTTTTAAAAAAAACGATAACTTTTCGAGATATTCACAAAATAGTGTTTATTTCGAAAACTGTCAATATGGCAGCTGTCATAATTTGACAGTTGATGTAAACTTTAATTCCAAACGAAAAAGTATTCTTGTGTTTTTAAAAAAAAACGATAACTTTTCGAGATATTCACAAAATAGTGTTTATTTCGAAAACTGTCAATATGACAGCTGTCATAATTTGACAGTTGATGTAAAAATTAATTCTAAACAAAAAAGTATTCCTGTGTTTTTAAAAAAAAACGATAACTTTTCGAGATATAATTATATAACGGAGTGGAGAGTTACAAACAAACAAACATACATACATACATACATACAGGTGAAGTTAATAAAAGCGTGTTAAAAAAAGAGATACATATTTTTTCAGTTTTAACATTAATATCATTTGTTTATCATTTTTTTTGTCGATTTTATCATATACTAGCTAACCCGGCGAACTTCGTACGGCTGCGCCAATTTATAGTGGTTTCATAGTACCTACTTGATGAAATAAAATTTGATGTGTAAATATATGAGATATCAATAGCGCCATCTTACAGTGGCGTCATAGTACTTAATTAAATAATAATTGCTATATAAATATAACAGATATGAAATGCGGCACCTGTCACCGGTGGCCTCGCAGTGCTTAATTAAGTAGGAATTATATATTAAAGATAGTATTTGCGCCACCTTTCGGTGGCTTGATAGTACTTGATTTAGTAAATATTGCTGTGGTCAAATGTCGCGCTTCTCGGGTTTATCTTAACCGAATTCTTTCACTTTTTTTACTATTTTTAACAACTTTTCAGGATTTTTAAGATTGTCAACAATTTTTTTACGATTTTTAACATTTTATCAGAATTTTTTTTTTTTTTTAATTATCAACAATTTTTACGATGTCCAACATTTTCTTCGGGATTTTCTCATGATTAAATAACATTTTTTAACGATTTTTAAAAATTTTTATGATTTTTCATAGTGTTCTCTAGTTAATCACTTGACGTAGGTTTCTGTGGTTTCTTTTTTCCTCGCCAAATGGGTGGCCATAGCGTTAATCTCCCAAACCCACACTCCACAACGTAGGATTACACAGCCACACACACTTGTATGTATGTATGTATGTATGTATGTATGTATGTATGGTGTTAGGGGTAACAGATACACCTGCAACCTATAAGATCTATTGTGTCCCCCTTTTCTTGCTATATTTCTGATGATTCCTCAGACTTATAGCAGCTCTTCTAGTCCTATCTTCCTTAGAAAGTTTACGATATCATTGGGTTTTAAATTAGGTAGTTCTTCCCTTTCTATTTCGTATGTAGGTATTTGACCCTAGAAGTACTTAATGCCATGCATTTTGAAAGTATGTGTATTGAGGTTTCATCCTCTACCTCACAGAATCTGCAGTTTGCTTCATCTACTAATCCTAGTTTCTTCATATGTCCTCTTAATCAACAGTGACCGGTTAGTATTCCTGTTATAATTCGAAGGTTTTTCTTACTCAGGTTAAGACAGCTGTGAGATCTCTTCTGGTTATAGTTTCCCAGGAGCGTCTTCGATTGTCCTTCTAGATCATTCCAGTACTTGGATTTTTCGCTATCCATTTTTTTCCTTAGTTTTTCTAAGATTGTACTACCGCTGATTCCACAGGATGGTTCTGGTCCCAGGTATGGGGTTTCAGCTCCTTTTTTTGCCAGCTTGTCTGCTGTTTCATTTCCTTCTATTCCTACGTGTCCTGGAACCCATAAGTGGGTAACAGTGTTATTCTGTCCTAGTTCATTTAATTTGCCTAGTCATTCCCTGACCATCTTTGAACTGATTGTATCACCACACACACTTGCACAACACATTAATGTTTGGGCACATTCCAGAATCTAGGAAACAAAAAAACAAAACCAGGAATACCACTATTCATCCCTAAAAAGGACACCAATCCCTATAACAGGGGTTCAAATCTCTAGGCCTGATGACAGCCTGAGATGAGGATATCCCTACACACAGGAGGATGCACAATGGGCCATATGTGGCCTCGGTGCTGGCAGAGCACTAGCGCGCTGCTTCCCAAATTTCCAGATCCAGTCCTATAATAGGGTCCTTAAACCTAACACCCAAAACCCACCAATCAACATTATTGCAGTATTTCGTACGGTTTTTAAAACTTTTTTTAACATTTTTCCAGGTTTACATGAATTTCCAGATTTTTCATAACTTTCCAAGTTTTTTAAGAATATTTTATTTTCCAAAGTTTTTCACACAATTAAGTGTAGAAACAATTTGTGTAACGCTCTTTGGTATCGAG
Source organism: Altica lythri (assembly GCA_964028335.1). Classification (NCBI taxonomy): domain Eukaryota; kingdom Metazoa; phylum Arthropoda; class Insecta; order Coleoptera; family Chrysomelidae; genus Altica; species Altica lythri. The sequence goes on along the minus strand of OZ034808.1, from coordinate 15,128,317 downwards.
TGTAGATCTTATTTACTCATAAATAGTATATAGTAGGGTATACACAAAAGGTTGCAGTATAGTAAGGTCACCTAGGCCAATCGACCCCAATTATAATCTACAAACTACCATAGGAGTAAAGTCTAACACTTCTTCGTTTTTACTACGGTCTCACGGTTCGCCAAAACGTTCCATATAAAGTAAAAGTAGTAAAATTCCATTTATTTATTTATTTCACTTTGAGGTTAATTTATTTCTTATTGCTACTTTTTTAAATAATAAACTTAACAAAACCAATAAACTTACTAAAACAATTCGTTTAGTATTCCCCTCAAGATTTTATTCAGTATCTAAAAGGAAGAACATCAGTGTCAATCATCCAACGCGCATAAAATCCGAATAATACGTTTAATCTAACGTATCCTATCTGGGAAGCCCGAAGGAAGCCAGACTCAGAAACTCTCAACTATCACTGTCAGAAACAACAAAAACTGGAATGCAAAGTACGGGAAACGGCCAAAACGAAAATGGGAAACAGATTAAACGATAGAACGTGAGTATTTTAGGGATCGTCGAATATTGAGATAAGAGACGAAAAGAATTTAGATTAGTTTTATGAAAAGAAAGAAAGTTATCCTGTTTTGGAAAAGCATTAATATAAAATGCAAAATGGAATGTTGTATGCGCGGCACGAATCGTACTTTGCATTTACACTTTCTTGAAGCAATAAATGCTGTTTACATGGAAATATTATATGATGCAATTAGAATTCAAACAGTTATGAGTAACATTTTGCTACGATTATACAATTTAAGCATTTCAATAAAATTTTGTGTTACAGGGTTGCAAGATTTTTACTCTACCTAATGGTATATACTTATACTTGATGAATATATGTAATGGATATGTACAGCTGTCGGTTCCTCTCCATTTTTTTCTGTCATGACACATATCCTGCTTAAATTGCCTTGACCTCCTGAACATAATCCTCCGTTCTTTTCCTTGGTCCTTCAGTTTTTTTCTTTCCAGTGATAATATTTTTTACGTGGTACCAAACCATGCCAGCTGTCTTTTGTCAGTATAGTCTATTCTAGTTTTATTCCATCTTCATGATTTTACTAATAGTTCATTCTAGTTTTATTCCATCTTCATGATTTCTCTAATTGTTTCCTTCCTTTATAAGTTCCAGTCTCAACACCTGAAAGCTTTTTCTTAAAAAGTCCATTACGTACGTAATTTCGGTTTATTTCTTATGTTTTTGTCCTAGATTTCTACACTGTATATCATAGCTTTATCCACTATATTTGGAGAGGCTCTACTGGCACTGAGGCCACATAAGTGCCTTTGTGCATCCTCTCGTTTGTAGGGATATCCACACCTCTGCATAGGGGTGATTCTAGTCATTTCATCCCAAAGATATGTTGTCGCAATTGGTAGTCATCACCGCTATTCGGAAATTTTGTCTGGTTAATGCCTTAAATTTTCTTTCTGTTTCCTTGTTCAGATGAGGTACTAACTCTCTGGCAAGTCTACAGTTTGTTGCTTCATCCCAGCATTGTATAAAGTTTTGGCGAGAGTGTTGTTTGATAAGGTCCACGACTGCCGTCATTGTTAGCTTGGTAGATGGGCGAGGGCTAATATATATGTAGCTTGTACATACTTGACAAGCCATCCATAACGCATTTAATTTTTTAAGCTCAGGGATCTAGAGTATATATATATATATATATATATATATATATATATATATATATGAACAGTAGTGGTGTTCCGGGTTTCAATCCGTTGGTTGTTTGTGTCTTCACGACGTTTCGCCAACATCTCAGCTGGCATTTTCAAGTGATGCTTCCTTTGCGGCTGCTCAACTTGATTCCAAGTTGAGCAGCCGCAAAGGAAGCATCACTTGAAAATGCCAGCTGAGATGTTGGCGAAACGTCGTGAAGACACAAACAACCAACGGATTGAAACCCGGAACACCACTACTGTTCATTCTACCATCCGTGAAACACTACATCATAACATATATATATATATATATATATATATATATATATTCCGCATCCCACACCTTGCTGCGTTTTTGATCCATTAATATAGGCGCTCAGAGCGTTGACTACGTTGGTGTCTAATGTCTTATCTGTTAATACTATGTAGGGTTTGTCAAAGACAAATCTTGGTACCGTGCCCTCTTCTAAGAGAGTGGTATCGCCTTTACCTGAAGAAGACACTGTACGTCGAAACATGTCGTGTTTAATATAATAGTGTAGATTTTTAAATGATCATTTCATTTATTTAATATTTTATCTTATGAATTGGGAGTTAAATGTAATGTTTGCCATTTACATGGCACTTTTTTACCATTCATGCATCTTTGAAAGAGTTTTTTTCAACATTTCCAATAATTGTCAAAACTTTATTAATTTTGGATAAATTCCTCCGACTCCAGTTGTCTTTCGTGTTTTCATAGTTTTAATAGCCTCTTCAACTTTGTTTTTATCCAGCTTTATGTAGATTTCATTATTTATATATTCGTACTCGTCCAAAAGTTTTTTCTTGTTCAATTTTTACTTTTTAATGGGAATAGCCGTCTACCTGTCGAAAGGTTTTCGATTAAAAAAAATTAAATATGTTTTCTGAGATTGTTTTTGTATAGGAGTATTAAACACACTCGGATACGAAACATTTTCAGGTACCTACATGTTCATATAAACCCTTAGATTTATTAACTCACTTTAAAAAGAAGTTCAGTAACTTATTATTTTTGCAGATTTTTAGCCATGCCCCTTGTATATTTAGGTCTATACAGCAAATCAGACAGATGTTATTGAGATTTTTCTTCCCATAGTCCATCATATCCGTAGTAATATTTGTTAAGAACATATCGTGCTAAGTAGCATCATATATATCGAAGAGTTCTCGACGTCTTACGATATTTTATGCATTTTTTAACATGTTGACGTACATTTCGGGTTTCAGGTGAAAAATTATAACACCAATTTCCTTTTAACTGCTTTTATAACATCCTAATGGAAATTTACTTTAAAAATACTAATAAATAAATATAAACAAATATTTTTTAAATGTACGTATATTTCTGGTTATGTTATTCTACGTTTAATTTTATTTATTTTATTTTTTTATATCTACACTATTATTTATTGTATTATGTTTGCCAATATTGGGCATATTTTAGTTCAGAGTGAGTTCTGATTTATAGGAATACGCGCCCAGTCGTATATAAATTGGCTAAAACAAATACATGTGTAACACATTTTTTTTTCCGAATTAGCTTTCATTTATCTATTGTAAACTCAACAGTTTAAGATTAAGCTTATTTAATATATGATTTTGCTAATTAAGCAACATTCAACAATTTGGTAACCAGGTGGTTCGGGGGCGATAAATCGATGTAGCTAGGTTTTATTTTATCCTTTTTTCAGGCAATAGTAAACTGATACAAGAACTAAGAACTATTACTCTTCTTCACTATTGGCCAGTGGTAATAATACTACCAAAGCTAATTCAGTAGATGGCGTTTGAGGTTAGCCCAAGAAATTCAATAGTTTACTTATATTTTCGATGAAAAATGCGTAAAAGATCTTAAAAAACGCTGATAAACAATCCAATTTCACGAAGCCGGACTCGTCTAAAAAACATCCTAAGGAAAATCGTCATTGGACACAAACAGGTCAGGTTTCACAAACTTTGCACAGTCAATAATCATTTCAAAACAACCCTTCATAAAAAGAATCAGGTTTCCGTTTATCCAACAAGTAGCATGCTCGCAAACTTTACTAACATTATACGAGCAAAGCTCAATCATCCAGGTTTTGCTAATGTAACTACTTATGGAATCTTCGCAAATATTTTGTACTAGGAACCAGGATCGTTATTTGAAAATATTTACATTAATGAAATTTTAGACATCTACTTTTTGAAAGTATCGAAATCTATGTAAACAAATACTTACATCAAAATTAACGTTGCTATCAAATAGAAAATAAGAGAAGCTCTATGGGAAAACATCCATCAATAGAAACAAATTAACACATAAACTTATGTTAAATGTGTATCATATAAAATTTCTAATGTATTATTGTAAAATGGGCGCAAGCAGTTAAGCTAATATATTTGATGCCGCAATTCGTGTATGGGATTAGAATGATCTGACAGGGCTATTTTTTCTACCGCAACTCGGTGGTCCCTAGGGATTACAGGCCGTCATTAAATTCACTGCAGTTTGGGCGCAACAAAATATACATTAATCAGTGCGAGTTCCAAGAGAGTTAGCTAATACAATTTTTATTTTATTTTCCTTTCTTTAGGAATCCCACTCTCAGAGGACACTAAAGTATGCTTCTAGTTAGTAATTGTAATTTCTTCATTCGTTGGGTTGTCTTTTTAGTTGTGCATATAGCCACTTAAAAGGCGCCGCTAATGGAATCTTTAGACACAAATCTTTTGTTGACAAAAATCCACAGTTTCATTGTGATACAAGTCGTGTAGGTACCGTCAATTTTTGAAATTACTAAGTCGGTCGAAAAATAGATCTTAAGCGAGAACATTTTCGAGACTCAACTATAAAGTAAATGCTTCCTTATGGGCTTAAGTTTTAACACTTCTTCACGTTCCCAAAGATCAAGAATTCCGCGATTCCAGTCGCCAGAAAAAGCTACCAATTGGCCTTAACTGAACGTAAGCAAAAGTGTATCGATCTTGGTGGGACATATTTTAAAAAGTAATAAAGTACTTATATATATTTTTATATATGCAAAACTATAAAGATAACCCTCGTACATCATTAACCAAAAATAGTCTTTGTTACTTAAAGGAATCTGATATAAATGCACGTTACTGAAATAAATTAAGAATCTGATAATGTAACAATTCGACAGAGAGTAGATAGTAAGCTTAAGCGAGTCCCTATTAAAATTTCTGAGTAGAAAATTGACCATTTCCATAATTCCAAGCAGTTTGCAAGGCAAGGAAACCCGTTGTGATCGGATGGAAAATGAAAATTGCTAGCAGGTTTTTCTAATTGGTATTCGTGACCCGATTCTCTGCCAAATAGGGAAGCTGAAATGAAGTAAAAATGTATCGATCTATTCTGATTAGCAATCGTCAACGTAGGAATGGGTTTTATTAACTTAATTCCAAACATTGTACTTATTAGGATATTCAGGAAAATTTAATTTTCCTGCGAGATCTGGTGCATATATATTTGAGTCAATGATCTAATTTAAAAGAAAACTATTTTATGCATTTTATATAAATTCACTTATCTTATATTATAATGTGTTACATTATTGGCTAAAAAAGTATGTATATTCTTATACTTTTTTATTTCTAGCTAGAAATTTGATCAGAAACGAAAAGAATAATAAGGACCACCGAAATGAAAATATTAAGAACCATCAGGGATTGAAAAAGGAGCCAGGACATCAGGGAGGAACTGGGAATACAGGATGTTTTAAGATTGGTTAGAAAATGCAAGTAGTGTTCTAGAGACCATGTAGAAAGGATGCCAGAAGAAAGATGAGCAAAGTGGGCAATCGAAAAATCCAAATAAGCGAAGACCGGTAGGTAGACCACCGAAAAGATGGTACGGAAGTTGGAGCTCAATATCACAAGAAGAGCTCCAAAAAGGCGGCTGAACATATTGGATTAAAACAGGACTAGGTCATATTATAAGAAGAAGTAATTTTATCATTGTTGTTTATGGTATGATTTACATTTTAGATAACATTTAAAGAATAAAATTAGTATTTCATAATAAGACTGTTCCTGTGGTTAATTTTTTATATTTTTTCAACATACAGTATGGTTCGTACAATTTTAGATTTGCAATCGTTCACCTTCCTACATTAAACTTAAACAAAATAAATTATGATACGATGGAAGTAGATTTTTAAGCTCTGAAAAACAGGTAAGTTTTTAAATCTTATAGCTAATATATATTGAAATGGATCCTCCTTCCGGAACACCCTTTTTCAATAAAATTATCGGTCGTGGATTCCAATGATTTCCAAATTAGTTGTCTATAAACATAAATAAAATATATAAAAAAAAATCTTCTTCCGTTGTTCCACTCTTTCTCTATATCTTTCTCTTCCTACTACTTTCCAACTCCTTCTTGTTGCTGCCTTTCTATTTATCTATTACCTTTCTGCTGCTCAGCTCTTTCTCTATACCTTCCTCTTCCTACAATTTTCCAACTCTGACCTCTCTGTATCCTCTCATCCAATTCCAATTACTTTTTATTTTAATTTATATACTTTCTATTGAAATCAAATTTCTTGTTAAACTATTTATATGTTATATTTTATTCATCGTATTACAAAATTCATTAATGACAATTTCAAGTTTTCTTATCACAATTCAAATCAATCATCATCTCCTAACAACGTAGCAACACAAAAACAAAATAATTTTACACAAAACATCTAAAAAAATACTTAATCTAGACAACCAATTTACAAATAATGCATCACGTTCCAACATTTTATTAAAGGAACATGCACCATGAAGAAAAATCCATATCAATATATATATATTTAAATAAAAAACGAACAGAGCGTTTGTGACAGTCTTATATAACAATATGTAAGAGATGATACAAAAGTATCTAGTGCCGTGCTGTCAATAATAAATCCAGTTTACAACTGGATTGGTGTTTGGTTAGATTTTCTAACTTAAGACACCGGTAGACGCTGCGAAATAGGAGTATAAGGATTTTAATCAGCCCATACAGGGGCAAAACCAACTACAGACACGTGTTTCGCTCTTTTTATGAGCTCATCAGTGCAGTATAGGTTATATCTCTTCAGTCACTAATAAAGAGACATCCCCCGTATGAATCGCCCAAATCCTTATAGATGTACACTTGCGAAAGTAGAAACCATTCGCAAGTGGCCCCATCTTTACTCCAAAAACGGAACTAAGAAGTCGCTTTGCGTTTTAAAAGTACCTTCGGCAAGGTAATAACAAAAAACGAACAGAGCGTTTGTGACAGTCTTATATAACAATATGTAAGAGATGATACAAAAGTATCTAGTGCCGTGTTGTCATTAGTGACTGAAGAGATATAACCTATACTGCACTGATGAGCTCATAAAAAGAGCGAAACACGTGTTTGTAGTTGGTTTTGCCCCTGTATGCGCTGATTAAAATCCTTATACTCCGATTTCGCAGCGTCTACCGGTGTCTTGAGTTAGAAAATCTAACCAAACACCAATCCAGTTGAAAACTGGATTTATTATTGACAGCACGGCACTAGATACTTTTGTATCATCTCTTACATATTGGTATATTTAAATACATATATATATTTTTTTTCAAAGCATTTATATTTTTACAGTTTCACCGATTAGCATTTATTTTGATTAGTGTTTTATTTAAATTTTCATAGCAATTAACATTTTTTTATAATATACGACTCCGGGCTTAATATTCAAATTTCGTTTGCATAATAAAGTCAAATTAAAGGTATGTAAACAAGATATAATTTAGCGAAATTATAACCTGGACTAAAAGTTTTCTGAACAAACATTCCCGCGAAAACAAGACGTAAAATTAGCTGAATCTAGAATAAGATTTCAAGGAAGTGAAAAGCTTAAATCTGCAAATTTTCTGCTGAGAGTTATTTTATACTTAAACTACCGCGATTATTTCTGCTTTTTGGTTAGTTAGGAAATTGTGTGTATAAGAGTAATTTACATAATGTGAGTGGTAACTATAGTGTGAAACTTTTTATTACATATTTTTATTAAAATTAATAATGGTTTAGTCTCACTGAATCATCATTTAAAAAAAGATATGTGATAAATATTTCATCTTTGTTTTTACCGACCAATATACCTTATAAGTGTGTCTGTCTCTCTCTTTTACTTACACCATTACTTATGTAATGATTTTTCCCATTTAACTGTACACAAATCTTTTCCACCGAGTGCATGAATAGAAGTATAACTTCAAAAAATCATGAACAATCGTTATGTCTGAATACTTCTAAGATACATGTATCCTCTTGGATCAAAAATCGACCCATTTTCACATTTTCTTAAAATCTAATAAATACAACCAAATATCGAGATGGACTGTTTTCTGTGGTCCCACAGTACAACTCACTTTACTACTAGGTACCCTGTTTTTAATTTTTTAAAAGAAAAAGTAATACAAAGTATATACTTATTACCTACCTTTTAATTTATTTATAATCATTTATTGAATAAGGTGTTTATTGAAATATTTATGTGAATAATCTACTGAAAGATAAATCAATATTTTATATAAATCAGAAGCTAATCTTTAGCTTTGCATAGATACAAAAAAACAATTCAATACACTTGAGTTACGTTAAGAAGCATTAAGACAATAAATGATAAAAAGCCTCAGTATATCTGTATTATTCAATTTTATTTAAACACAGTACCTATATAAAAACTCGCCCTGTTTCCAAATCTGATATTTCACAGGTTTTCTATGGATTTAATTCCCCTTGAGAGCATAAATTCTGATAAGGTAACTGTCAAACGTATACGAATACGCAGAACTCCGAACTTTTAACTTTCCGATTCGAAATTAAATATTTTTGCCGTAAAGGTTTCTTTATAGTGACGAATGAATATAAAGTCAAAAAGCAAAATAAATGTATCGAATTTTATATTTCTATTTTTAAAGAAAGGAATATCAAATCTTTACACTAATGGAATAATTAAAATAAGATCATTGACAAAAATTTATTTAGGAATAGTTTTAAAAAATGTATCTTTGGACTCTATTTAAATCCAATACTAAATTATTCTATTCTATTTTTTTTAGTATTATTTGTAGAAAAATAACAGAGCTAAAAGAATAGGCAACTGGAGTGATTACAAAAAAGTTATAACAAAATATAACAACGAAAGTCTAAGAGAAGAACATGAAGGCAATTGGGTTTTTGAAAAAAAAATTTTTTTGTGATAAATGGAAAGATCATTTATAGAAAAACTATTTTTTTATTTTTTTTTTCGCAATAATTCAAAAGTAATTTCAAAATAAAAATTATTTTTTGAATCCGGTACCGAAGACACGCCGACAGCTCCCGAACAAAACTGAGCGCATTTGACGTCATAATGTTTTCACTCATTGCAGTTGATAGTTACGAAGTAACGTGTAATAGCCTTAAACGCTGTACTGTTATTAAATAGCAATAACATTATGACGTTACAACTATGGTGACTGATCATGGCGCGTTTATCGTCGCGTGATTGTTTTTTAAATTTTATTTATTTTTAATTCGTTATAATTAATTGAAAAACTTTTTTTTAAAGTTTTTTGCATCAAATATCAATATTATTAATAATCAAGTTTTAAAATACATAAAAAAAAATCAATAATTTTTTTTTATTCAAAATCCCAATTCTGTGACGGGAATACTAACCTAGCCCCAGCACTAGGTACGCTTTCAAAAAGTTTTCTCAAAAGACACCTCTAAAGGTATTGGACTGATAAAGAAGCATAACGGTGATTATTTCCTTCGATTCAAATTAACCAATAGAATGTCATAATTTTTTGAAATCGGACCAATCAGAATCAAATATCAGCGACTATTGCACTAGAACAATATTAGCGACTATTGCACTAGAGAAATGGTCACGTCAAATATAACTGTCAAAAATTTGTCTTCTCAGGAAATAATCTTCCTAAATATAACACTACCTTGATTAATAGTCTGCTATTTTTGTTGTTGCTAAATTTCTCGAAAATTTTACAATTTGTTTCGACATAATTTGACATTAATAATCAAAGATTAAAGCCCTCGAGCTAAAGCTCTCGGGCTTTAATCAGATTATTAATGTCAAATTATGTCTTAACAAATTGATACTAAAATATTCTCGAAATCTAGATACCACAAAAATAGCCGACTATAATCAAGGTCTTGTTATATTACCCTTGAATACACTTGTTAGACGCTCACTTTTCTGGAGCAGTGACTATTGGTGATAGCGCGAAGGCTCATCATAATGAATCTATGAACAGATCATTAAGATCATTAAAAAGCCTAGCAGGAAAAATATTCACCGATAACCAAATTAAATGGGTTAATAACAACTTTTAGGATGGCATATTTCTAGCCCTTTTACATCAGTCTATTAAGCAGCTGGCTAAACACAACAAAGTAACTTTGCTGAGTACCTGAGCATAAAAGGATTATTAGAAACTGTAAAGGGACTTTAAAACGATCAACGATTATTAAAATCAGCTTCAATAGAGATGGTTAAATTTTAAATTTATATTAAGTATCTATATAAGTTTTTTCGGATATTATCCGAAATCATTTTTTTAGCATTTTATGACTTTCTAAACTCTTTGCATTGCATAATAAATGTCTCTTCGCCATTTTCTGCAAACTTTTCAATCATTTCAGGTATTTCAATCAATTAATCAATCAAATAAGCTTTATTGTCAAAAAATTTACAAAAATTTGTGTAGACAAAGCCAACAACAGATAAATATAAGATAGAACTAGGAACTAGTTCTACCATATATACGTCATAATACATATACACATAAACATAAAAATATAAATATTTAGAAAAAACATCATTAGTTGACAAAACAATCCATAACAAACAAAAATTGTTTCACCAACCAATTTATAAACTTAAATATTGTTTCCTACACAAAATTACAAACTGTAAACAAAAAATCAAAAAATCACACATTAAACAGATGAATAACATTAACCAGTGTGCGAAATGCTCGTATTATTAAAAAAATCGCTTACTGTATAAAATGGTCTTTCCAGCAAATATGATTTTAGTGTCTTACGAAATAGAATAGGGGCTGATATGGACTTAATCGCAGATGGCAGATGATTATGCAATTTTTTTGCGTTGTATAGAATAGAATTTTTGACCAATTCGGAGGTTGGGATAGGAAGACGAAAATTATGATCCGCATTTCTAATTGCATAGCCATGGAGGGGCCTTTCCGAGACAATTGTTTGGTGCTTGCGGATTAAGCAAATCGATTCATAAATAAACAAAGAAGGAAGTGTTAATATTTTATGTCTTTTGAAGATATCTTGGCAGTGGGCTCTGCTGTGTAATCTAAGAGCATATCGGATAGCTCTTTTTTGAAGTCTGAATATACGATCGAATTGAGTCCGAGTGCAGGTGCCCCAGAAAGGAAGAGCATATCGCAAATGTGATTCGAACAGGGCAAAGTAGACCGTTTTAGCTATTGATGTGTTGAGCTCCCCGGAGACCGATCGCAATGCAAAGCATGCCGAACTCAGTTTTTTTGATAGGGTATTAATGTGCGTTTGCCACTTCAGTGAATTGTCCACAATAAGACCTAAGAACTTTACAGACTCGACGACATCGACAATATTGTTATCAAGCACAAGAGGTTGTAACGTACTGTTATATGACAAAATTTTAGTTTTCGCAACGTTAAAACACAGAAGGTTTGAATCGCACCATGACTTGATGGTCAGCAAATCATTAGACATAGTACTATACAGAGTTGACGCATCCGGGCAGCTCCAAGTAAAACTAGTATCGTCAGCAAATAGGCAAATTTTTCCGCTAATGTCCAGACAAGCAATGTCGTTGATGAACAACAGAAATAGAATGGGGCCTAAGACAGAGCCCTGAGGCACCCCACAATCTATTTGTTTGCACAAAGAGGTGGATGAATCAACTCTGACCAGCTGATTTCTGTTGTTTAGGTAAGACTTGAGCCATTGCAAAGGAATGCCACGAATTCCATAGTGCCGCAACTTTTTGATCAGGATATTATGATTAACACAGTCAAATGCTTTAGAGAAATCGCAGAAAATAGAAGCTGTATGATGCTGGTCATTTAAGTTAGAATAAATATTGTGGAAGACAGAAAACATAGCATCATTTGTGCAACGGCCACTAAGGAATCCAAACTGTTGACTTGTCAATATGTCATATTTACAAAGAAATGATAAAAGTCTTTTTTTGAACAGTCTTTCAATAATCTTGGATAACGTCGGAAGAAGAGCGATCGGACGATAGTTGGAAGCTTGGTCCCTATCCCCTTCCTTGTACAAAGGTATTATTATTGCCGTCTTGAGGCAGTTAGGGAAGGTTCCAAGTTGGAATGATTTGTTTATTAAGGCAGTGAGAGAGTACAGTGTACATTCCGGAAGGTTAGAGAACATTTTCAGGGTAAGACCATCTGACCCAGATGATGATTTATTTTTGATGTCGTCGATTGCACTGCATAGCTCTGTTTTCTCCACGGGTGTAAGGAAGAAACTGTGTGAATTCAACCTGGTACCAGAAAGGTACAAGAGTGGGTCGCGAGAGGGGGCTATGGTATTCACTAAGTTCTTTGCCACATTCGCAAAATAATCATTCAGACTGTCCGGAGAAGCAGAGGTTGAAATGGTAGAATGGGTTTTATTCCTCAGATCATTGACAATAGACCACGTATCCTTGGCAACATTATTGGAGTTTGTCAGTTTATTTTTATAATATACATCCTTGGCACCTTTTATAGTTTTTTTATAAATTTTCCTGTAATTTTTCACGTAATTATGAAAGAGGGAGTTCGTCGTGAATTTTTTAAGGTGAGATAATGAGCGCATATTCTTTGCAGATATCCTTAAGCCTTTGGTAGACCAAGGTTTATGTTTTTTAATTTTAATTTTTCTAATGGGAAAAGCTTTGTCCACCAGCCCAGACAGTTTGTTTATAAATAAAGAAAATGACGAATTAATGTCTTTAAGGTGGCACTCCCAGTCAGTTGATGAACATAACTGCTTGAAATTGGAAAAATTCTTTCTTGAAAAAATTCGACCTAACTTGTAAGAGGGAACTCTACGCTTAGATTTTACAGGAAAACTTGTTAATACTGCTTCATGATCTGAGAAACCTGAATTAAGTACCGAACAGTCTACAGAGTCCGGATCAAAGGTTGCATCCATAGCAACTGCAGCAGGAAAAAAATTAGGCTTTCTGCTTAGAGCACAGAAATATTTTTCTCCATCCAACTTACCTACTCTTTACAAAGCCCAAATACGGCCTAATCTTGAATACTGCTCGCATGTATGGGGTTCGGCGGCTCCGCCAAGGCTCGGAGTTCTTGATGCAATACAGAGAAGAGCAGTTCTACTAATAAACGACACCAGTATCACCAAAAACCTAGCCCCATTATCCCACCGAAGAGCAGTAGCTGATCTTTCCTTATTTTACCGATACATAAACGGATTTTGCTCGGAAGAACTCCGCGCTATAATGCCTCCACTTGCCAGACCATCCAGAACAACGCGACGTGCCAACTCCATGCACCCTTATACTGTTCAATGCCCGACATCGAGAACGGATCGATTCGATCGTTCCTTTATCCCCAGGGTCTCCAGATTGTGGAACTCCTTACCTTCCCACGTCTTCCCCACTCGTCCTAACTTGCAGGCCTTTAAATCCCAAATTAATAAATTGTCTCTTCTGCCCAATAGAGGTTCTCGGTACATTTGTATTTAGATCTATACCTACGAGGACATCCTTAATAATAATAATAAAAAAAATTAATCATCCTGTTTGAATTTTTTGCCTGTTCTACTTGCTTCCGAATTTCTCATTAAATTATTTTTCCAATTTTCTAATATCTTTTCGGTCACAAGTTAATTATGCTTATTTAAAAACAAAACAAATAACTGATATATAGCAAAGCAAACCCAAATATCAGTAAAAAAATATATCATTTGCTCACAAAAACCGTAGCAATTTTTTTACAGAGGATGGATTGTATTTTCTCAAAGGAAATACACATCCATTATCCGTTCTTTTTTTAGAAAACAAACAAATAAAACAACAGGAACGTATTAAAAACTCACATAATTCTTATAAGACAGAATATATACAAACTGTTTAAATTATTCAGTATATGTAAACTTCCGCTGAATTGTTGAAAGGAAATTTTTTAGTTGTTTTGTAATGCGAATCGTTTTGAAATTCACAATGCTAGGAGATTGGCATATGCAGTTTTAGTTTCTTTTTACATTCTAAATAGTACAAAAGACTACTTTTATACTGAAGATAAGCCTTAAAACACATATGAATGTTACAGTGTCTCTTTCTTATGCTAATATCATGTTAGCATGGCAACAGGATCGTCTCTGAATAGCTAAAAACAATGTCTACACTTTGTAGAACAGGCAGAAAAAACGAATTTCTGGATTTATTACAAATTGCAAAATGTAGTTTATTTTTTTGATGCTTTCCAATTTTAAATATGGATAAAATAAAAGGTCTAGATACATTTTTAAAGTTCAAGAAACTTTCCGTTGTAGGCAAAGTTCTGGAAACTTAAGTAGAATTGTAAAAGCAAGGGATCAATCTTTGGTTGTCTTTTTATAGTTAATGATCCTCAAACTTACATAGTTTTTTTTTAGGTAGTTTTATCCCTCAGCAGTGTTTCCATAAAATGAAGGAAAACACATATATGACATATAATAAAATTCACAAAAAAAAATAATAAATCAAATCAACAGATACTATGAAGTGTGTAATCAACATTAATGCAATTTTTTGATTTTAGTATAAAAAATTAATTATCTCATACCATCCAGTCACGACATATTTTAAACAACACATACATTGAAAAATAAAGGTAAAACTAATTTTATAATCTTTACTTCGGTAATATCCCCAAAATCGCACCCATAAAATGCACTTGAACTCAAGAAAATCCTGTTACATAATTCATAACCAGCATACAAAATTCCAGGCTCACATTTCCGCAATAAAAGCGTTCCGGAAAACTTTGCCTAATGATGAAACTGAGCAAAGACGCTTCAGTCATATCTTAAACTGCCTCTAAGGCAGAGTGGGATTGGCTTTTTTTAAATTATTGTATCAAAACTGTTGGAAAATGTTATTACAAACTTAAATGATACATAAATTCTTACAAGGAAAATCGTTTTAAATTCCGTTTTCTAAAATTTTTAGAAAAATATTGTAGTTGTTAAAAGTGAAAGAAAATATTAATGGTATTGTTTCTACTATCAATTATCCAAATTTATAATTTTCTGCTTGTTATGAACAACTCTAAAAGGTCTAATTGGTGATCAAAAATGGTGTAGTTAAGGAGTGTGCTCAAGAGTTTACAAGGGATTGTAAAAAAAATTTAATCGTTTTTATCATCGATTATTTTAAGGAATTCGGAATTTTTTAATATGATGGTAACCAAATATGGTTTAGCCGTTCAGGAGGAGAAATTTTTCTTTTCAAGTGGTGGTTTACTATGCTTAGATGTTTCCAGTGGTCGAAATTCGATCATAATTCATTTAAATATTAAATTCGAATATTATTTGCATTGTATTGTAAAAGATTTTTCTTCTTTCTTTATGCCAAGCCTAGTTGAGGTCGGCGTCAGCCTGCGTATCATTCGTTTCCACCTGTCTCTATTTAATGCATCCGCTCTTCTCATTTTTTCTCTTTCAGGTCCTTATTTATTTTATTCATTCACCTTCGGTCTTCCTCTCTTGTTACCACCCCTTCTCTTATATTCATCTACTCTTTTCTCATATAATTCTCATCCCTCTTCTCTACATGACCAAACCACCTGAACCTATTTTTCTGAATTTTCTTGTCAGCAT
Organism: Altica lythri; assembly: GCA_964028335.1. Classification (NCBI taxonomy): domain Eukaryota; kingdom Metazoa; phylum Arthropoda; class Insecta; order Coleoptera; family Chrysomelidae; genus Altica; species Altica lythri. The sequence goes on along the minus strand of OZ034808.1, from coordinate 15,112,719 downwards.
TTCCACTTTATCTGTACCTCTTACTCTCTCATTTCTTACTCTATCCACACATCTAACGCAACATCTTCATGTCCGCCACTCCTAACTTTCCCTCTTGCTCTTTGGTTATTTACCGATTACCGGGTTTCTGAATTATACATAAAAGCTTGTCTCTTGTATAGTCTACCTTCCATTTTTGCACTCACCTAATTCTATGATTCATCTCACTGTTTAACCCTTCTCTCTTTTATAAGATCGCAATATTATCTGCATACATCATATATCATAAGGCTTCATCTGTTATCCCTTTAGTCATAACATCCATCACCATACTAAACAGAGAGGGGCTCAGCACCAACCTCTGGTGGATTCCCATGCCCCACAGAAATCCCTCTGCAACCCCAAGTTTGTTTTTTATTTCTGTTTTTATTTCCTTATATATCTCTTGCACTAATTGGACATACCTACAGTTCTCTTTAAGGCATAAATCTAAATTGTTCTTTACTTATACGTCAATGTCTCAGTTGACAACTAAAAGTCTATGCTTTATTTAATACTTTACGATTCATTATTTTCTTATTTCTTATTTTCTAGTGTCTCCTTTTAGACATTATATAGTCGATCTTATGTCTTCCACTCTTACACGTTGTTAGCTACTCAGGTTGTTTTTTTTACAAGTGTATATTATTCTTAAATTAAAAGTACCAGCATACTTCACTATCATTTTCTGTTTAGGGTTTCTATCTCCATATGCCCATACTCCGCTCACCTCATCTTCATCAGACGTCCTCTTACCTAGATGTCCATTTAAGTTTCCACATACAAATATTCTTTCATCATACGGTGTATTCATAACTACTTTATCCGATTCTCTTCAGAACTTTTCTTTATCACTTATCTCACAACCCTGAAAATACATTCACAATAGCAGAATTTTCATAGTCATTATTCTGTCATTCGCTCTCTCAATACTTCTTCTTTCATATATTTATCCACAATTATTACCACACTATTCCTACAATTTTCATTCGCACCATCATAATAAAACTTATATTCCTCTCTTTTGCCTTGTTTACTTTCCACATTGTCTTCTTTATCTACAGACAAGATCGTCACTTTCATTCTCACCATTAATAAGTGTAGGTACGTCAACGTAGGTACTCCTGCCCTCTAAAGAAACTCACAGACTGTATTTCTATAGAAAACGTATAATTTTCTTTAAAAAAAAAGGAATAATTATTTATATTACTCTCAAGTACAATAAAAGTCTTTCCTCTAATTAAAATCTATAAATTTTATCCCTGTTATGTTCTGTTTAATATGTATCCAGCGTTTATACTAGACAGAATTCCCGTACTATTGCCTTATGCAAAATAGACGTATCGATTAGTTTTTTTTTTGTAGAAGTACGTTTTCAATTTGTGTTTATATGCAGTTTACGAATTCCATAGTATAGAAAATGATACTGAAGAGCCATTATCTGCTCTAGTTCAACTTCAATCACGAAAGTAATTACAAATTTATCTTATCTTTCATCAGAAAAGTCAATTTGCAAAACCAATTAACTTTGGCTCCATGTGGCCGTGGGCATTCAAAACTTCTAATATTACTATATTTACTACAGAATGTATTTTATGGGTCAATAATTGTTATTGTTGATATTTACTTGTAGGTATAGGTGGGATTTTTTATCAATAATATTCTATAAACATAGGATCCAAAAAAGAATAAATCCAATTCTGTGTTATTGAATATGTGATAATAAATTTCTCTTGGTAACGTAATTTATTCATTCTTATTCTAATATTTTAAAAATTCGCTTCACATGACAGGTTTTATCTTTTTCTTGATATTTATACAGTTGTACAATTCTTTATGTTTAGAAAAAAAGAGAGTGATTATGAGTTTTTCAGCTTCCTAAAACGAAAAAGAAACGTGCAGCTCTTTTAATATATCAAACGCAACATTGCCAAAAAGCCTAAGGGCATGACCCAATCATAAAACACCAAAACTGTGACATTTCATATAACCCTACAAGACGTTTTTATGGTTAAGTTACGAATAAAAATATCCTATTTTAACAGGGAAACGCTAAATGCGATCTAATCTTACTAGTATAAAAAGATGATATTTTATATTCCTTACAGAATGTTTAGCTAGTTTAAATTAAGTCAACTAACAGATATACAGAAATATTTTTTATTATCATAAACTTTATTAAAAGTTAGTTGAATTGAGCTAAATATTATAATACAAAGTATACCGTAATGTGGGACTTCTTGCACATCCCGAGGTTACTTGGACACCATACAGGGACTTTCTTTATTTTATTTTTTAATTTTTAGGAACGGAATTTTATGATTTGTCTAATAACGTTCTCTTGTTACAGGTAAATAGTTTCCGATATCATGGTTAGATCTTACGTAATGAACGCCTTGGTCAACCCGATACAAGGTCTTCCAGGAGAACTACATGCAAGCAAGGAATATCTAAGGACATTAGTTACTTATATAGAGTGCCTCGTATTTTATTCCTACGTAGATTAGACGGTCCACATACAAGACCTGTTGGTCATCCAACCGTCCTTAGCAAATAGAGCAGGCGATTACTCTCGGCACGGTAGTGAAATGGGGATTCCCACTGACAAAGTTAGATGTACGCGATGTGGTTAAGAAATACCTTGACAAACAAGAGAAAGTGGTTTTAGTACTTCGCGACAACTGTACCGGATCAGTTTTTGACGATACATTCATCAGAAGGAACAATCTGAGTCTCAGAATAGCATCAAACATTAATAGACCGTCGGATTTCAATATGAAGTGCAACGATATTCTCCCTTATACCTTTTTGTATATTGTTAAAGTCCATTGAGATAAGCAGAAAAAAAGGTATCATAGAGTTAAACCAGGTCGAGTTTTCCGGGAAATAGAATTTTCCTTTCTAAAAAAATTTTTTCGTTTGATGATTTTCTCCCTTATGCTATTTTGTGAATAGATTCATTCTACTTGAATACTTTTGGCACAAGGGCTACTGGTGGCCTTAAGGTACAATTTTGGCCCAAACATGTAAAGTTTACAGGCTATTCTCTGGGATTTCTCCCTTATGCCATTTGAAATTTTATTAGTTTGTATAAGTAGAGCGAATACTCCTCTATCTATTTACAGATTGGCATAAGGGAGAAAATCGTTGCATGTCATTTTTTGCAAAAGAAAATTCAATTTTCACGCACGCCAGGAAACCAAAAGATTTTCACATATTTTAATCTTCGTGATTTTATCTTTTAGCACCTTCAAAGGTATAATGGAGAAAATTGAGCCTGGATTCCTATTGAAATCCGACGATCTATAACAAGTGGATCAAGGTAATATTTAATAATATTCATCTGGCTCTTAAAGATTTGAAAGCCACAAATTTCCATAATTTCTCACACCCTACATTAAGAGAACACGCGAAAATAATTATAGAGTGGTGCTCGTAGGAGATTACACTTTGCTCCTGAGGTATTAGAGGCTTGTAAAAATAGAAATTTCTACATAACCCCCTTTACAGCAAATGCAACACATTTTATGCAGCCTCTAATTGTGGCACTATTTGCTCCTATAAAGAAAAAATGAAAAGATATTTCAGACAAATAAAGCAAGGAAAGTAGATATCCTGGTAACATTTCCAAGGAACATTTTCTCCGGTTGATGGACTGATTATGGAAAGAAATAGGTAAAAATTTAGAAAGCAACTTGATGGCTTGTTTTTATGGGTATATAGTTGCATTCTGTGAACCCTCAAGGTGTACTGAAACATATTTTTAATGCAGACGTTGAAGAAATTGAAAGGGTGCTTGATAACAGTTTAGTCTAGGTGTTAAGAGAATACCATGATTCAAGGACCACTAAAAAACGTAAAAGAGGCAAATAGGTTTGACTAGGATATGATTGCTGTGCCCGTTGATGTGCCTAAAAAGAATTCCATAAAAAGTTCCGATGAGCCATCTACTGTAATTTTTAAACCTGACCTGTCAAGATCATCAGTTGTCACGAGTTTCAAAGCACAGAGGGAAGAAAAGCCAATGTAGCATCTGTTGCATGAACTAAATGTGTAATGTGGATTTGTGGTCTGTACCATAATGACCGTAAAGATCCATATTATAGATGCGAGCGATGCGAAGATTCAGAAAATGATCAATCATTTTTTGAAGACAGCGACGGTGATAAAGATTTCAATCCTGATGACTGAATAATGCCAACTCGTACCTTTAATCAAGAATTGTCCCAATAAGATGTTTTTTTATGTTGTTTTTGTTTTATTTGTAAACAAGTTCGTGTTTTCAATTGTTTTTATTAGAAATTAATATATTTTTTATCAGTAAACGTGTTATTTATCACTGAGAGTATATTTACACATCATTTTACAAGCATGTCCAAGTAGCCCCACAATCACTCAGGCTGAAATTCGTAAATTCTCATTCCAGCCCAGGATACCTCTTACTAGGTCGATGTAATACATATTTTTTGTCATAGCAGTAGGTATAAGACTTTTCTGGAATATTACCAACAATCATCAAAAATGTGTCCAAGTAGCCACTCTTAACGGTAACCATAGCCTTATTAAGAATGAAGTCACTGTCTAATGCGTGAAATGAGGAGTTTAAGAATATAATGGAATCATTTTACGCGTTTGTCCGACAAAGATTGTTTTTTTCATATTATAAAAAATGGCCTAGTCTATTTATTAATATTTCTATGCTATGGCGTTTAACAGCCTGACATTGATATACGTCAAAGAGTAACAACGAGGTATACCACTCTATTTTAGTAAAACTAAAAGCTTTTCCATTAATTACTGATATTGCTTTATTTTATTAAATCAAAACCAAAAGATTTATTTATTAATTTTAAACAAACTTCTGGCTCATAAATCTTTTATATAGCAACCAAATAATGAAATTTAGGGCATAGAATGTTAGACTAATTTAAATGTGCCTCATGTTCTGCTAAGAAAGTTTTTTTTTTCAATAAAAGCTCTAAAAAGTGAAACACGGCAAAATTGAAAAGTAAAACATGGCAGACGAGGCTAGTCAAGAAACTTTTAGACTTATTGAACTTTCGGATGACAGAAAGTGTGAAATCGGAAGAGGAAAACTTTTAGAAACAACTTTTAGGACTAACACGATTCCTCTCTACAAATTGACTGATATATGGATTTAGTGATTTGTTTCCTTTTTTTTTTAATTTTCACAATATAACTTTTAGTAGTGTATAAAAGAAAATAAATAAATTGGAAGCTGTTACAATTAAACCCAAGTAAATATTCTCTGTATGCTCATTGTGACAACAAATGCTTTCTTGCGTAATTATTGCTATTGTTTTTTGATACTCCCTAAAAGAGTGTTTGTTAGAAAAGTGTTTTTGCATATCTTATCAAAATATTAAAATATATCACTTCTGTTTAAAGAAAATAAATAATTTTTAAGCAGCAAACTAAACTTCTTTGATCAAAAATCATTTATTTTAAAATATATAATGATCTTATTTAAAGGAGAAAAGCTCTAAACATAGTATCTTCTTTTATAAGAAAATTCGTTGATTCGTTTTCGTTGAGCGTAGTTGCCAAAGTTAAAATTTTCCAGAAAGAGGGTCGAAGTAAGCTCATTAAGTTAATGACGTGTGCTTCGGGGAATGCCTTTGATACAAATTTTATGCAAGTTGATGTCCGTCGAGCGAATGATTTGATTCGGTGAGGTAGATACTTGTTTTATCGTGCAGAACTATCTGGTTGTCGATGGTGTTTCGGTGAGTTATCAGATCGGGAAATTTCATCACTTGACACGGCGGTTTACTTCTCTTTCATTTCCTTTCACTTTTCACGCGATTTAAAAATTTCGAGCCCTCTCTCTTTGTAAAGCAATAAATAGTAATTAAGTACAGTTTTACGAAAAATGTATTACAATTATATATTGGAGATAGAACAAGTTTATTAAATTAATTTAATTTATTTTACTATTTAAAGTCTGAACAATTTTTTTTAGTTTTTCTTTCTGTTCCTGATAGAAGTTTCTTGAAGTATTTGAATTTTTTGTTTATTTTTTAGAATTGTAACCAATTTTTCTTGTATTTAAATCGGCGGATGTAAATAAAAAATTTGGAAACAAAGTGCGAACATTCACTCAGCTTTTTAGAGGAGAGCGAGTAGTGGATTCTCAAGTAGTCTAACGGGGGAAAAAAGCGTAGGATGTTATAATTAAATCAGGACAATACTTAACCTTTTGAAACGAAGGTACAAAGTTAAGAAACTTAGATAGTAAAGATTTAAGAAAGAGATATAGATAAACTTAATGGAGTTACAACAATAATTTAAAGAATATGGTTGAAACAATACATAACAATCCCAAAAAAATACACTTACCAAATGATCTTACGACTTCTAGACTTGTATGCTAATTAATTCTTATTCAACTTATTAAATTTAAATATAGGTATCAAGAAAATTATCATCAAATAATTTCCTACCAGAACAACTCAAAATAGTTGTCTGTAAGAATACTTGATATACTTGAAACTAAACTACGACAAAGAATTTTTATGATTAAAAAAAACGGAGTTCTTAAAACGATCCAGCATCGTCGAAGACTAATCAATATCTTTTCATTTAAAAGTATCCGTCTTCTTTCTTGCTAACGACGCTTACATTAAGGTATTCTGCGGGATAGATTTTCATTAGTTAACTTATTCAGTTAATTGGTTTAAAATAGCACTAAGTGGAAAGAGACGAAGGAACTGTCATTGTGGGAATTAGTGTTCGGAAATTTTAAAAACTTTGAAACACTACGATTAACGTATTAATATTGAAATGTTGGTGGCTTAAGTAAATGTTAGTAGTACAGTAGTATTTAGAATCTAGGTCTCCTTGTATACCTTCATAGAGAATAGGTACCAACATATTTGTAATTGTTCAATATATGTTTGACTTTTTAAGGTTTTCTATTGTAACTTTCTGTAGATTATAGTTGTAACTGTTATGTCATTAAAAGCTTATCTCTGTCTCTCACAGCTCTTAATAAACCTGTTGGTGTGCTCCTGTAGATTAGATTTTTACAGTCACTCTTTGCAGAGGACTAGAATGAGTAGGTCATCTTTATAAATCTTTCTTTGTTGAATCTTTGTAAATGATTATAATGATAAATAAAGATAAAACAATTTTTTAACAACTTGCTAATAATATATTGAGATGATATATGAATATATAATATATTATGTGCTAAATTAAATATAACAATGATTAAAAAGTAGGTATATTCTTGAGACCAGGGAAGAGTACAAAGCATTGGTACTTGGGTAATTTATATTTCATTTTCAGAATATTAAAAATTATTATCTTCAATCCTAAAAAAAGAAAGACAAATAAAATTAAAACATTAAAGATAGATTTGGTTTAAAATAATTTAATTATTTGAATTAAGTGTCAAATACTTACTTTTAAGGGACTGCATATGAAAATCCATAATATGCACATTTGTTTTCATAAAATTAATTAGAAATGAGAAATGCTGAAAAATAAGCCTTTATTAGATCAATTGTGCAATTAGAGTAAAAAAATCTAGAATGTGTAATTTGTTTCGTTTCATCATAGTCAAGTTTGTTTAGAAATGTATTAGATTGTTACGTTGTTAGGATGTTCAATTGTTAATTTGTTTGGTAGAGATTGTTTCTCTTGGTTTGAAGATTTGTAAGGGAGCAGACGTTAATAAAAGTTCTGAAATTAAAATTGAGTTTTTTCAAAGTATATTGGGGGAAATTAAAGATTTGAAAGACATATAAATATAACAAGAGTTGAGAAGAAGCTGTACTAGGTATTTGTTAACGGGAAGAAAGAATAAAAAACATTTAAAAAGATCGAAAAGTTAATACATAGAAGCATCGAGTGAAAAAGATTATTTCATTGTAGATGATAGAAATTAGCAAGTAAAGAAGAAATTGACTTCTCTAATTACTTACCAGTTTGTGGATGATAGCAGATTTATTCCAAGATTGAAGAAAGATCAGCATTTGTATGGTAAGTAGCAGTTTCATGGGTGCAAGGACTGGTACCACAGTGTGAAGAGACTTGAAACGGTATTCTGGTATACAATTTAATAAACTGTATTCTATTTGTGTATTCTTATGAACTGAACTCACTTTCAACTTAATTTGAGGATAATTTTTAAAAACACTGTTGTACATATAATCAGAATTTCTCATTTCATTATAAGTATTTTTTTAGCATTTGCACAATAGGCTACTTAACACATAGGTACATAACTAATTTCATACAATAAATAAGTATTTCTTACAGTATTTAGCTTACGAAAACGAAATATATCGATTTTAATAACTAAATGCGTAAGATTAATTTAAAAATTCAATTTAAAAAATGTGTTTTATTTGAATCGCCGAAAACGCTGTCGGCCATGTTGTGACGTCATACAAATTGTAAACAAAACGAGTAATTTGACGTAGTGTTATTACAGGTATAAATATTTCGATAAAAATTCCTTATTACGTTCTTAATTTATTTGCTTTATTGAAAAACAATAATAAATTCATTATGGACGTTGGTTTCACAAAAGCAGACAGCACAAATTTGCCAAAAATTAATACATTAATGGTTCGTACTTTCTTTGCCTTGAATCCAGATTTCTGCTCTGCCGAGCTAAGAAATGTCAAGACTTCTATGTAAGTACAGTGCAGTTATTAAATAGTAGACATAAAAAGGAAGAATGAGTGTATTTATTCTTTTCAGAAGGGATTCAAAAGTACCTACTCATTTATGTCATAAGTATCGTAACCTCTGAATAATGTAACTAACATCTATTTGTATTCCTTGATGTGTTTTTGCATTCTCGGACGATGCAATAACGATAATTACTGTATTTTTTATGGAAATTATTTGAAATCATGTTTTTAAAGTAAAATATACTGGAAAATTGTCCGTGTTTATATGTCCAATGATTGTTTACAATACGTATGAGGTCATAAAATGGCGGACAGCGTTTTCGCACCTACATGAAGAGATGGATTTTAAATTACAGTTTTGAGGTTTCATAGATGTTGAAAAAATATAGTAATATTTTTTTTACCTTAGTAGCACAAATATTAACTATTTAGGACCTAGTTTAAAAAAGAGTCAACTAGCCTATTCACTTTCACTATTTATAAATTGGATTTATAGGTTATACTATGAAAGTCGATACTGCGCATACTCCGTTACCATGGGCGTTCCAAAAAAATTTCAAACTAAATTCGAGAAATTATATTTAGAAAAAAATTTAAAACTTAAATAAATAATATTAATTTTCAAATGTTTTGAACTCTACCCTGAGATAAGAGTATTGCGGACAATAGTAAAGATATAAAAAAATATATATAAATTTCATTTACCTCTGATTAAAATTTCGTATATTAAAATTAAAATTCTACTGCATGCTTTTAATTATAGCATACCAAAGCTATGTTATAATATATGTACATATTCAATTTTATCAAAAATGCCGTAGAAGAGAAAATAAAATATATATGTACAAGATTTTTTTATTACTATATATGCTAAACATTTTTTGATGTAAATCGTTTTGAAAGTTTACTTCAGAAAATTTAATAAAAGGTTACATAACCATCTAAAATTACCTACTCAAAAAAACATCAAATATTCATCAGAGAGTAAAACAAGCTATGTAACATTCCGTCTCGTAATCCTCAGAAAATTCAATATTCCAGAAGTGAACATGTATGTATATGTTTGTGACGACTTGTTGTATACGTAATTAACCGCTATTAACTCTTAAGGTATTTACAGTGTGAATATACGAAAAACAGATATTAACAGGAAATTGACACAATATACTAAATATTAATTTACATTATTACAAAAAATGAAAAAAGTAAAAAGAAGAAACAAAAATGGGGTACAACAAATAAAAAATGAAAAACTAAAACTTCTCTACCAACTTGTATAGGTTGATTAGGTAATTCTTGAATTTTTCCAGAATTTTTACAACTTATGCGTACAAAATGTCGTTAATTTCTGCATTCTAGTTTTTAGAACTATGTATTAAGTAATTATTATAAATGTGAGAAAATAGCACAAAGTAAATTGCATTAACTTTAAGTATAGATATATACCTCCATTTATATACATCACCATCAATTTTGAACATCATTAATCCTGCTTAAAAGAAATATCACTCGTGATACTTCTTGACATGAGGTTTTTCTCATAACCTTTTACAGATTATTAATTATTGGGTTAAAATAACAAAAAATAAATAACTACGAAGATATAAAAAATTTATAGGTTTAAAAAAAATATGAAAGAGTATGAAGCTTAATACTTAATAAAGACGAATAACAGGAAAACTAACACAGTTTTTTTGTAATATTCAATTTAATTATTTAACAGAATTGCCTTTGTAGTCCGGGAGCCCAGAGGGTTTTCGTAGCCGTTAAAGAGATAAGGCTTCACTAAAGTTGTTTCTATGTATTTTGACACCCTGAATACAAATATCAAGGGTGGATTCCTGAGAAATGGTTAGGAAATTTGTTATTAACAAATAATTTGTTACTAATAAAAGAATTATTTTTTCGCAAAACAAAAAATATTACCGTAATTCTTGAAAGATTTTAAGCAAAAAAGCTTTCTATGTATTTTTTCATCAGATTCAAATTAAAAATTGTTAAACATGTGAAAAATAGCATTTTTGACATTTTTCAAATTTGCATTTGATAATAACAAATTTCCTAACCATTTCTTAGGAATCCACCCTTAATATTTGTAATCAGGGGGTCAAAATACATAGAAAAAAGTTTGGTGGAACCAAAACCCTCTGGGCTACCGGGCTATTGAGGGTGACAACGATTACAGCGGTTTAAATTTTTTATAGTACAAGTTCTCTTTATCCTCATAATATATAGGCATCAGTTTCGCTGAAAACTCTTGATCAGTGCTAAATTTCTTTTCAGTAGTCATTCTTTTGCAGTCAGTAAACAGAAAAAATAATTGGGGGCCAAATTGCTAGCCTAATTTATGCAGTTTTGCCATCGTTTTCATTGATTTGTGAAACTGTTTATTTTTTGATTTGAAAGCACTTTTTTTTTCCTAAATGAGACCGTTTTCTTTCGAGACTTTATTCTTCAAGCGTTTCAACTACGCTATATAAGTAATAATCGCGCTGTTGATAGTCTGACCCTGTTAGGTGTAAATAATAAATAAATTTTGTACCTTGGACATCGGAAAATATTAATGAAATAACCTTGCAAGCAGAGTGTTACATGCTTCCACGCTTTGGAGTCGGTTAATGTTAATGGCGTTGAGTCCACTAACCTGACTGTCGAATTGATGTTAGAGAGTAGTGATAAAGTCAAGTTTGATCTATTGATATATTTACAGATATTTACAGACAAATTTATCTGTATTGCGTTTTAATATCGCTAAATATTGCTGCGGATCATCAACATATTTTGAGTATGACAGGACTCACTTTCTACACAGTTTTCGCGTGTCCAATGTCCAACACGTTTTTTTGATAAACTTGATCAATTTTACTTTGTAATCATTTAAAAGTATTTTTTTATCTGTTACATCCCGTTTTTGGCGTCCACTGCGTGCATTGTCTTAGGAGCTCTTTTCACCTTCCTTAAATTTACTACTTTTGCACAGTAGGTTTTTCTAATGCAGTTCGAATAATATTTATGAAGCAAAGTGTTGGTATCAACATTATATTTTTCGCCAAAAGTATTGTTTCTTTATTTTTTTCATATTGACCAAAGTTACTTTATTTTCAAAGCAATTGTGCGTCATCTATATCAGCCTAAGAACTTATCAGTACCTACATGTAAAATATTTTTAATGTCCGGTGAATTTCTTTTCTATGTTGTAATAGTAATTTACGTTACAAAACTGGATTTATTTGATTACGTTTAAAACAGAGGCGACGGAGGAGCCGAGGCTGGAATTTCTAAAAGAGTACCGTGATGAAAGTGGATTGTAAGATATATTTATGTTTTTTATAGTAATACGGAAATTTTCCGAACTCAGTACTGTAATGAATTATTTTTCGGACCCAAAGAAGTCCGGGAAATAGCTTATTAGAGCACAGTATAAAATTAAGCATAATATGGATACGAAACAACTACATTTTGAATACAAATGCATATTTAATCAAGAATATTCGAAAGTCTAAATTCAAAAATAAAGGAAAAATAAAAACCTTTGTAAAAATATCAAGTAACATACAATTTAACATCAAGTACCTGGATGACCGAGCTTTGCTCGTGTAATGTCAGTCAAATTTTGCAAGCATTTTACTTTAGCAGCACATGTGGGAGGAGCAGAAACCTGATTATTTTCATGTCGGTATCCTTGAAATGAGTCTTCACTGTGAGAAGTTTGAGAATCCTGATCAGTTTGATGACGATGCTCTTCTAGGTGTTCTTGAGACTAGTTGCGGCTTCGTGAATTAAGGTTGTTTATAAGCGTTTTTTCCAAGATCGTTTAGGCATTTTTAAGTGAATACGTGCATTGAGAAGACACAAATAATATAAATACCTAAACAATTGATTTTCTTAGTCCAACCTCAAAGCAAACACTCATTGACTTCGTGTTACTTAACAACACCATCTGCTGGAATAGCTTTAGCTGTTGTTTTGTCGTTAAAGCAACTAGTTGCTCAAAATTTAAAACAAATAGTATTATTATTCGCCAGTAGATATCAGGATGAGTCATATTTTTCAGTTTAAGTTGGTTATCCACGTACATGAGACCAAACATAAGGTCCTTTACGACGAGGTCGTAATTTTAGATAAAGCTGATAAAGATTTCCAACGAAAAATACTATTAATGTGCTACATTAATAATTGTGCCAACTCCGTAAACCATAAAAAAGATATAGAAAATTTAAGTTCGATATATATACGTTTTTATTAAAACAAAATTTCACTAAACGTAAAAAACTACCTCAGTCCTACGTAAGCGACAATCCTTTGTAAACATTTTAATTCGTTTTTATCATCTTCTCCCTTTTACATTCATAACATCAAATGTCTAGGTTTGTGTCTTTTGGAATCTAAAAACAAAATAATCAATGTTAGTTAAAGATATTTTCACTTACCTATTATTGTACATAAATTCAAATTTTAATCCTGTTTTATTATACTTATTTTTTTAAAAAATTTACTCCAAATTGTATACTGGCATCCGAGCAAGGACAGCCCTTTACCTGTAAATAAAACAGTTAAGTTGATTTGAATCAGAAATTCAAATGTAAAATTTTCCCGCGGTCTTAATTAAAAAGAAGACGAAGTGACAGACGTCAACTCAACAGGTGACAGTTAAGTTGTTGATTGTCGTAACGATACTTAGCCAAGATTCAACGGAAATTTCACTTTTAAATTAAGAATCAACACCGAATTTACTATATTTCGACTCAAATCGATTTAATAGAGTTTTATTAGTGTAAGATGTTCAACAACTCAGGTCTAGTTATCTTACCTGAACACAAATGTTTCATTCTTGTTCGTACTATTCACCACTGAGCCAATGTGCTACTATTTCGGTAAGGGGATTTTTCCTGTGTTTAACATCAAATGTAACGAGTGTTATTCCATTGTAGTTTAGTCCTGAAGAAGCCTATAACCGATAGGCGAAAGCTCGACGTAAATAAAAAGCACTCACTTTGAAGCATCTTACTTTCATTGCTTCCTCAGTCCCGGGTCTTCCCTAATAGTTATTCAGCGAAGCTTATTATTTACTAGTGACCCGCTTACTACTCCTGCTTTCTTATATATATATATATATATATATATATATATATATATATATATATATATATATATATATATATATATATATAGCTAGCCGAAAACCCATTGGCACAGCTGGCCGAAAGCACAAAATGGCGATAGGACTCCTGTGTGAGCGTTCGTTGTTTTTGTGTTTTTTGTGTTTCTTGACACATATTTCCCCAACATCCTTTGCTCCCAAGTACCCAACACTTTTGCTAGCCAAGTGCAATACTTTTCTTGGTTATGCCGCACTGATGACGGCTAATGAGCCAGAAACATGCATGTCTGCGGTTACCATTCCTACTTGTAACCTATGATCCTTGTTGCGTACATTGCCCGTTATCCTCCTTTTTTTTTTTTTTTTTTTTTTTTTTTTTTTTTTTTTTTTTTTTTTTTTTTATATATATATATATATATAATATAAGAAATAAGAATTGCTCGTTTAAATATATTAGATATAGTTTTTTGTTTAATTTGTCGGATTTAGACTAAAATTTCTGAAAATGTTGATATAAATAGATTAACATTGATACAAATTAATTTCTTTTTTTTATCTCGCAAATTGAAATGTTTTAAAGTTTGCTAACAAGTGAAGTACTCATCAATTAACAATTATATTGAGTGAGTAAAATGCAAATATACATTTTTACAATTAATAGCTTTGATGACTGGTTCGATTAAATATTTGCCAACATTTCGACGTAATTTGTATGCGCTTGACATTCCGATTAATTGATAATAAAATATATATATGTGGTAATTATTGTCGAATTTACCATGCAGATTTTATTTGCTTAAGAATGTAAATAATTGTATATATAAATTAATGTTTACTATTTAAATATATATACGAAAACCGGAATTGCCAACTATGTGAAATAATTTTTTGGAGTGTATAAATTTCTTCTTATAAATTTTTTAGACCGCATTCGTCGAAATCCACTTCTACTTCTTGTACTTGTACGTTTTTAATTATCTATCAAACATCAAAAAAATATATATATTATAACATATATATATATATATATATAACTTGCTAAGAATTATTTATATAAGTTAATATGCTATAATTAAATATTTTACCTTTTTTTATTTAAATTTAAAAATTGAAATTGTAATTATGGTAAATGCAAATTAATATATATAAATTTAAATGTAATTAATTTCTTTATATACACCTGGCAATACTCGTATCTCAGGGTAAAGTTCAATGAGAAAAAAAAATTTCAAATTAATAAATTTTGATATTCTTATGTGCAGAATATAATTTTTTTACACTTATGAACCAACCAACGCTGTAATGATTAATTTTTAACGGAAGAATTTATTAACCTTAAACTTTATATTTTTAAACTGTGAAAAGTGGAATTCAGTGTCAAGGTGATACGAAATGCATTAAACGAAATGAAAAATTCTGAATCTTTAACAACTTGTGACATGAAAATTATCTTACAATATAGTGAAAACGTGTTCAGATTATAATATTAAAGAAATAACACACAAATTCTTTATTTTAAAATGAGATTAAAATACCGTGGTAATGGAAATCTTCATCTATGCCTGGCTGTTTCCATTCAGAAACAATTCTGACGATTTCAAATGATGAATTTCGTTGTATCTCTGAAAAATCTGCTATTTAACAAACTGGTAAGTCTTTCTTTTACTTCTTATCTGGATATATACTGAATTTCTCTTCTTAAAATCAATGAATGTACTTCTCTGCTACGATATCTCTATGCTTCTACTTTTCAACCTTTTGTAATTACTTATAAATCAAATTTTCTTCTTACCATCTGCTCTCTATTGCTTCTTCTTAACTTTGACGATAATATTAATTTGTTTCATCTTTATTTTCTCAATACTTTTCAAAAAAACTCAAATTTTCAACAGCAGAACATTTATTACAACTGACTTCTTCAAAAACCCAAAAACAAGAGAGTGTTGACTCGAAATCAACAAACTAACAATTAAATAAATCAACAAACTAAAGCTATCCATCTTTCCTTTTTTTTAACTACTTGATCATATGCAAATACAATAACAGTGACTACTAGAATCTTATGAATTTAAAACTTCTTATTTTTACCTATTATCTAATATGAATTTAACTTTCAGAATTTTTCATTTCTTAATACCTTAAACTAATAACAAACAAGTATTATGGATTTGAAAATTAATCTTGCATCTTTTATGCGTAAGTATTTCTGTATTTATTCCATGAATTAAATTATTTCAAATTAAAATATGTATCTTTAATGTTTATATTTTTATATTTATTTTTCTTGTTTTATTTAAAAGTGATTATTTTATTTTTTTAATTCAACTAATTAGATTATATTTTTAAATGAATATATCTTTAATATCTAATCTCATATTTATCTTTCTTATTTTTATTTTCTCTTTTTTAGGAATGGAGAGAATAATTCTTAATATACTAAAGAAAATGAGAACTAATTATGCAAATTCCACTTCTTTGCGTTCCACCCTGGGATCAAGAGTATTTTCCTTTTTTTTTAATCATTATTTTATTTAATTTATTGTATTATTTATAGCATAAAATATTATATCATCTCATCTCAATATATATATATATATATATATATATATATATATATATATATATATATATATATATATATATATATATATATATAACGAGATCAGAAGTCGTCAATAACAAAATTTTATAAATATATTTCTAAATCGCACAAACAAACGACACACAACTAGTAACCAGCTCCTCTTTATAATACTCTTTATCGTATTAGTTGTATTATTTAAATTAAAACATTGTTTACCAGCGTTGCACCAAAGTTCTCATTAGTTTGGGAATCACGGTTTCCTGAGTTATAGGACTGACTTGCTGAATAGTTGGTAAATAATTGTAGAAGTCTAATTACCAGGGAGTTTCTACCTGAACAAATTAAAAAAATAACATCAGGAGTTCGTAAAGTTCACTATAGGGACTTTGGAGTATAACATTTAAGTTATAATGAATTTACTAATAGTGTTTTAGTTTATCGATTGGGAATAATTCAAAGTGATTGCTAGCAACGCAATATTAAATATATTGTCGTTTTGAGAATATGACTTTTTATTGAATTTTGGCAGAACAAAAAATGTTGAAATCACAAAAATATTAGTTAAAGTTATCATATTGTCATTATTATATTATCACAGTTATGAAAAAAATTCTTGAACTGTTTCCATACAGTCATTGGTCGTACTGTGGCCTAATTAGACTTATGGTATTTCTTTCACTTATTCCAGAATACCACTTCACCACTGTACCACTTTATACAGGTCTAAAGGATAGGTGACATATCCATGAGGAGTCACTAGAAAGTTTTTACAAATTGACTGTTTCCTGTGATCCAGTGCCTCGAAATAGCACAGTATATGTTTGATTGTTTCAGATAATATTCCGCAAATGATCTCCAATTAACAACCCCATGGTGTGATCCTTTTACCACTACGTAATCCCTAAATAATTCTTATAGCTTTGGCCTGATTCCTGGTTATACTATGTAGTGCTTCTGCTTTTCTAGAAAACGTCTGTTCGATATATATATAATACAGATTTATCTTAATTATTTTTTTAAGCTGATTTATTAAATGATTTCATTTACATGTTCAACTATAATTAATATATTTAGAAACTATAAAAATATACAAAAATAATCGCGAAGATTTTGCGTAAGCCTTAACTTGAAACCGCGCTAAGAATGCCTTCTCATGTGTTGATGTGAAACCTTGTTGCCACACTTTTATATATATTTTGATTTGTCCTGAAACAGAATAATGCGACTAAAACTCTTACTCAAAAAAACTCAAAGAATGCTAGATCAGTTCTCCAACTGGTGCAGCAGATGGAGAGTAGTCCTCAACGAGTAGTCCTCAACCCCAAAACAAAACTTCAGATATCCAAACCTTAGTCGAACCAGAAAATCTAACTTTCGACCATATCAACCATATCAACAGTTCGTTCCTCAAGATCAAGTGACCCACTGGGGCGTGCGATTCACTCGAACGCACAGCTGGGACGCCTACATAGAACACAACATCGACAAAATGAAAAGACGAGCGTGCCTCTTAGGTTCTTTGGGTGGTAGACTCGGAAAATGTCTCACCAAAACCCAACTCCATACGTATAAAACTTTTATTCGACCTCTGGCCAATTGTAAGGTCGTGCCATACTCTGCTCTTCCTCAGTGACTCCTCCATTCTCTTCTTGCCACAGAAAAAGAGAACAAAAACCGAGCCGCCTTGTCTACCAGAACACAAATATACTTCCACTTCCTTCTCGATTTCAGAGGCTACAAGATACGTCACTCGGACTCTACAGGAAATAAACATCACAGCCCAAAGGGACCTCCATACCCTCTGAAATGAAAAACTCCAATGAAGATCAAAAGTTTCGAAAATCAAGATCCCCTTCCCTCCCTAAGAATCCACCAAACTGGATACAAAAAAAAAACAAAAAAATGAGCCATTGGCCAATGTTTCTGTGGTACCCTTCGTCCTTGCCAAATGGAAGGCCTCACGACGGAGAAGACACGCCACAGCGTCAATCTCCCAAACCCACATTGCACCACGTGGGACACACTTCACAGAACACCTACACTGACACCAAAAAAGAGGGTTTTGACAGTTTCGGTTCGTTCAAGAAGCTTTGGATCAAGAAAACACCGGAGCAATAAAGGGAGCAACTACCAAACTGCTATTGGAGAAAGAAGTTTGTGGAAGCGGCCACGGCGACTAATGCTAACTGCATCCAAACGTAACCATCCACTCCCTGAAAAAAAATAAGTCCTTACACCCAACACTCCCACAAACACCTCATTCCTGTTAACTTTTTCTTCATGTAACCTTATCTAACAAAAATGTTAAGTTTTTCTTACAGCCTGCAGAAGCTCATTTTTGCCTCAACCTTTACAATAATATGAAGAGAAAAATATTTAACAGAACTTTTATTGCCCAAGCA
Organism: Altica lythri; assembly: GCA_964028335.1. NCBI lineage: Eukaryota > Metazoa > Arthropoda > Insecta > Coleoptera > Chrysomelidae > Altica > Altica lythri. The sequence continues at coordinate 15,093,948 of OZ034808.1, read as the reverse complement.
ACCACGTCTTTGAATCTTGTCTAGCATGATGATGGAATTTCTTCAGTAAGTCTTTGGCCACTGTATCAGAAACACATATGTGATTTATGTTTTTTAATCCTAATGTTTTAAATATAATCAAAATATTTGTGTCTCGAGAAAATATTTTTCGAGTTTAACCAAATGTTTTTTAGAAGTGAACAAACATTTTTACATTTTGGAAAGCGTGTGCTTACGCAATAAAAACGCTTGCTCTTGTTTGAAAACGTTTGTTGTTTGCTTAATGAATATTTAATAATGAGCACACAATTTGAATATATAGTATTGTTTCTTGTATATTCAAATTATGCCAAATTAACTTTTCTAAATGCTTTTTCAAAATTAAATCTAGGAGTGTTTTTAGCTTTAAATACAACCTGTTAAACAATATTTTGAATGGTCAAATCGTTAGATATTTAAAATTTAAGCTATGCTTAATTCATAAAATGTTGTTAATTGTTGCTTAATGTTATTCATAGGTTTAAGCAATAAAAACTCGCATCTTTGAAGTTCATGCATCTATGTTAAGATTGGGATGTATCCAGAAGCTATAAGATGGAACCTCGCAAAACCTAAATTTAAATATTTATATTTGTTTTTATTTTAACAAATTAATTGTTGTAATGTTTTTGAATTATTAAAAACAATATTTATTTGTGGATTTCGATTTTTTCCTTCAATATTTCTTGACAGATGGCTGTATATATTTCACTATCAAAAACTTGATCTTTTCTTTAAAATCCCCCAGCTTACTGACTAAAATTCAAATATCAATAGTATATGTTTGAAAACGGACACTCAACACTTTCGAGATACTTGATCCAGTGTCGATTTACAGACAATCCAGTAAAAATCCTTAGCTGAGAATTCCTTGATACCTCTGATCCTTATTGATATATTGTAAAGCCCCTGCTGTTTAATGCAAGAAACAGAATCTAACTGAATGCGATTATCTGCTGGTTAAAATGAAAGTGTGTTTTTATAACTTTTAAGGAAGATACACAGAGTCGGTAAAAAGAATTTGCTGTTTTTTAAAACTTAAATGAATTAGAGATTAAAAAATCTGTTCTATTTGAGAGATTTTTTAATTACATTATTTTAAAAGATATATAAATGTAAAATTTTATACTTTTATTATCGAAGTGTTACAATATCAGTAACATAGATTAATCTTTAGAAAATGTTATAGAACACAATCAAATTCTAAACAAATTGATAATTAAAAAAAAAAAACAAAATAATCGATACATTAATGACTCTTGATATAGTCCATTTCACCGATTTTGGCCGATGACAGAAATCATACTCGAAGTAAATTTAGAGTTACATCTCTCTCAAATACAGGCAAGTTAGAAATTTAAATCAGGACGTATGTTTTTTAATACAACACTTACGTAACTGCATCTTGTTTCACCGTTTAATAAAAAGTATTCAATACGGAAGTCTTGACTTAATTCACATTCCTAGTAACCGTCATGTACGGCTCGTTTTTGAAGGGTTAAATTTAATAATTATTAATGTCATATTTTTGTAGATGTCAAACCACACTGATAGTTTCAGAAACTTACGACCCAATTTAGAAAAAAAACTCTCCGCCATTAGTAACTTGGATGACAGTTTAATCTTATTTCAGTGGTTTCTAATATCAAATCGGCCAAAAACGATTAAATGGACTATACAATCCTAATGCTAATAAATAACGTAAATTTTAATCTATAAATCACGGACACCTGTTTGATTTGATAAAAAGTTATAAATGTATGTAAATCGCTTATCTAATTTTATCATATTTTTTTTTAAATTTAATTTTTATCATCGATCAATTAGTAATTTAGTCTACTCATAATCAGTAAGAATGAAGACACTTCACGCATTACTTTTGTGTGTGTGTTTCTCTGTGATACATTGTGCCTACATTATCAATGCAGATGAAGAGGAACAAGAAATAGGAGTAAATGGATTAGGATTATTAGGATCATACGATCTAGTAAGATTATTGATTAAAATTACCAAATACGGCTATTAAATAACGTGATTCTTCTTTACGACATGATGATTCTATAGACCAAATAACATGACCCTGTGGCCTTCCCTTCAAGAGTTATAGCGTGATTTGACGCTCTTTACCAAAAATACAATTGAGTCGCGGTGACTCTTACACATGTCTAGTTTTTGTAGAAAAATTCGCATAATCGTAGCATTCATTAACATAAGGTATTTTTGTATCTAGAAGAATAAAAGACGACAAAGATACACATTTTAATTAAACATTGTTTAGCTGAGAGTGGAAATAAGAAAGGTAAAAACAGAAGATTGCATAGCTCCTTTGATTTTTTGATTTCCAAATTCTTATTGATCATAAATTTCTTTTATGAGACATAAGCTTCATTTTTTTCTACTAATTTTTTGCTCTTGAGCCAATTACCACCAATTTGCTTTAGCATCTAGTTTAAGGTAGTCTAATTTTCTATTTGCGATAATCCTTACTTATTTTTATGACTTTTATTCTATTATTTATTATTGGACATTTTGTTAATAAATTTACTTCTTGCAGTTATTTCTTTTTATACTAGGTAAATTATCTTTATCAAAGACCAATATGCTCTTTCAGATTCTCTCAGTTCTCAGTCTCTCTTCCGGACAATTAACGGGCATCCATTATTGACTGGAATGAAAATTCTGGTGATTTTACAGTGTTTGTCATGTTTGTTTGTAGTTTTTTTTTTATTCCATGTTCTTAACAGTAGAATTATTTATAATGAGACCTTACATTGTACAAATTGTTGTTTTTCCTCTTTTTTGTTTATGATTATGTTCTCCCTAAATTCACCAAAGCTTGATTCTCCTAAAAGAAATTATATTTTTTAGGCAGCATTAATCAAACAATATGGATACCCATTTGAAAAAAAGTTAGTAACGACTGCTGATAATTATACCTTAACTTTACACCGGATTCAATACAATCGAGATCCTAAATCGAATACAGGGAACAGACCTCCAGTTCTTATCATGCATGGGTTTTTGGGATGTTCAGCTGATTTCTTTCATATTGGAATTGGAAAATCTTTACCACTTCGATTGGCCGATGAAGGATACGATGTGTGGGTCGGTAATAATAGAGGAAACAGCTATAGCAGAAAGCATAAAACTATGGTACCCTCTAATCCATTGTTTTGGGATTTTAGGTAATACCAATAAAAAATTTCTTCCTGCTTTAACTTTTGTTTAGGTTTGTCTATATTTATATACACATTATGTTTTAGTTTTGATGAAATAGGAACCAAAGACACTCCAGTTATTATTGATTATATTTTGAACGAAACTAAATTTGATAATCTCTCATATGTGGGACATTCCAGTGGTGCTTCTCAATTATTTATCTTAACTTCTTCAAATACTGACTATAACAAAAAAATTAATGGAATGGTTGCTTTAGCTCCGTTGGTATACGTATCAAATGCTACAAGCCCTTTATTTAAATTGATTACCAAAAATGATTACGCTGCTATATTGGTAAGTATCTGAACTATATCAAATCAATAAGCTCTCCTATTAGCACGTGGCTTGTTTCTTAACAAATTCTATTTTAAATTTATTTCTTTACCAAAATAAGTGTTTAAAAACTTAATATCTTAACTAAATTATTCACTTTAGCTCAGAGTTGGGGTTCGAACTTAAATGAGCTTTTTGCTCTCCATGCATTTTGAAATCAAGAAAAATGGTGCCAAAAACAAACTACACAAACCAAAGTCTAATTTCGGGATTCAATTCATTATTTTCTAATTAATAATTTAAGCCGAATAAACGCAAATAATTGTTAAGTTTTCAAAAATTATCTTTTTACGCTCATAACTTCTGTCCCTTGGTAAAGGAAGAATATCCAAGGGGTCAAGCCTGCTTCGGTAACTTCATTTTTAAAGAACACATGGCAAAAGTCTGTAACGTAGTATAAGAGGATAAAGATAAACCATGTAAATATTAGGACTTTCAGTTTTAAATATGGGTCTTAAGATATCTAGCTGCATAAGTTTCCAGTTGTTTAAGTGGGTTTTTGAACCAATTAGCTGAGCCGGCGAACTTCGCACCTACTTACACTGATAATTTTTTCTCCTTTAAAGTTTTTTAACATTTGTACGATTTTGTCTCGTTTTTTTATTGTTTTGAATGAGCTAGGCCAGTACTAGCGCAAAATCGATATTTTTAACATGTAAATCTCCATAAGAAAATGTAAGGTCGATTCTGCTCATTTTTGGCGAATTTACCCCCCACCACTCCGAACATGTGACTAGATACTAGAGTCGTATTATTATAATGATTCAATAGGGGTAAAAGGGTCGTAACTGCCAAAAGGGCATTAGGGTTGTATCTTGTAAACGATTAAACAGATTTCAGCGTGTGACGTATCATTGTAAAGGAAATAAACAATAGGGTGAGATGCGATGCCAAAAAGACCTTAAATAAAGTGCCAAAAAGGCATTATAGCTGTATCTCGTAAACAGCTTATCAGATTTCAGCGTGTGACATATCATTGTAAAAGGGATGAGCCATATGGTAAGATGCGATGTCAATACGGACTTTTTAATGCGTCATCTCACCGTATCGTTTATTCCCTTTATAATGATATGTCACACAACGAAATCTGTTCAATTGCTTACGACATACAACCCTAATACCCTTTTGACACTTTGTTTAAGGTCTTTTTGACATCGCATCTCACCACATGGCTCATCCTTTTACCATGATATGTCACACGCTGAAATCTGATCAGCTGTTTACGAGATATAGCTATAATGCCTTTGTGTCACTTTATTTAAGGCCTTTTTTGCATCGCATCTCACCCTTTTGTTTATTTCCTTTATAATGATACGTCACACGCTAGAATCTGTTTAATCGTTTACGAGATACAACCCTAATGCACTTTTGGCAGTTACGACCCTTTACCCCTATTGAATCCTATTGCCCTTTTGGCAGTTACGACCCTTTTACTCCTATTGAATCATTATAATAATACGACTCTAGTATCTAGTCACATGTTTGGAGTGGTGGGGGGTAAATTAGCCAAAAATGAGCAGAATCGACCTTAGATTTTCTTATGGAGATTTACATGTTAAAAATATCGATTGTGTCGACAAATAGATATAAAACATAAATGTTAATTCAAAACTAACACTTTTATTAAACAATTTCGCAATAATTTTATTTTAGGGCATTGAGGCAAAACTAAATATAAATGAATTCTTGCAACATAGTTTGATACTTGACCTTGGTCTACGGGCAAACTGTAAAAATGGAACTATAACAGAAAAATTGTGTAGATTATTGATGTTCGTAATTGAAGGATCTGATGCTTCCCAGTTAGAAGATGTGAGTAAACCAGAGCAAAATTTTATTTCTAGATTTTGATTTAGCTTAAATACAATAAAAAATATATATTTTTTACTTACAGGAACTTCTTTCGCGGTTTTTGTATAGTTTCCCAGCTGGAACTTCTGTAAAAGAAGTGAATCATTTTCTACAACATAGAATTTCAGGTAAACAATGATTATACTAAAATTTGTTTTCATATCAACACCAATTTAACGACCTTTTTTTAGGCGAATTTAGACAGTTTGATTATGGTAAAATAAAAAATTGGGATATATACAAAAATTTAACACCACCGTCTTACGATCTTTCTAAAGTTACTGTGCCAGTGGCAATTTATTACGGACAAAATGATTTAGTTGTAAATAAAAAAGTAAGCAATAAGATATTATACTCTTTAGAACTTTTTAAAAAAATGTATGATAGTTCTAGTTAAACAATATTACATCTGTATCAAACTGGCGTACCAAATTGAGAGTGCCGTTTTTGGATTTAGTGGATAAATTTGTTCCAACCAGTTCCGAGGAACGTTGGATACGCTAGCTTGATATCAAACTAGCGTATCCAACCCCTGTATCAAGGTATCTGTGATAGCTACAGATACGGAGTTTGTGGTCTAATTTGTTGCTAATTTAATACTCTATTCCCAAGTTTATTGCTCCAGTCAGTTCCGATATAGTTACAAATATAGGTTTGTGGCATAATTTGTTGCTAATTGGTTACGCTACTCTCAAATTTGTTGCTTCAACCAGTTCCGAGAAACGGTGGATACGTACGCTGGCTTGATATTTGAAGGAGTAAAATAGCAAATCAAATTAACTACAAATTACGCCACAAAGGACCCCAAGATACAGAGATTGGATACGCGAGCATGATATCAAGCGAGCGTATCCAACGTTTTTTAGAACCGGTTGGAGCAACAAACTATTCACTACATTTGAAAGCGGAACTCTAATTTGTATACACCGGCGTAAAGGACACGGGGTTGGATATGCTAGCTTGATATCAGTCCAGCAAATCCAACTGTGTTCGTAACTGGCTGGAGCATCAAATACGAGAATACCATGACAAATTAGCAATAAATTATCCGCTAGATCCGAAAGCCGCACTCTAAATTTGATACGCCAGAATGAGAGACATAGGGTTTTGGATCCTGAAATTTGGGGAGGGGCCAGCTAGTGCTTAGACAGCACTGAGGCCACATATGACCCATTGTGCATCCTCCCGTATGTAGGGATACCCTCACCTCAGACTGTCACCAGGCCTAGTGATTTAAAATAGGTGATGAGGCTCCCGAGGGGGATCTCCCTGACATCGGCTGGTGTAAGCCAATACTCGCCCAACACGGATCTTCTGATTTCAGAAAAAGCAGACCAGTCATACATAATGTGTTCTACTGTTTCCTCTTCTTATTCGCAGCCTCTGCATAACGGCGATTCTGTTAATTTCATCCTAAAGAGATGTTGTCGCAATTGGCAGTGACCTGTCAAGAATCCCACAGCTGTTCGGAGATTTTGTCTGGTCAATGCCTTAAATTTTTTTGCTGTTTTCTCGCCAGGATGAGGTAATAACTCTCTAGCCAGTCTACAGTTCGTAGTTTCATCCCAGCACTGTATAAATTTTTGGTGATAGTGCTGTTTGATAAGGTCCACGAGTGCGGACAATGTTAGCTTGGTAGATGGGCGAGGGCTCACATATTTGTAGCCCGCAGCCCTCCTTGCTAAATTGTTCGCAATGCGGTGGCCTTTAGAGTTCCCATGTCCTTTGATCCAGCTGAGAGTGACCACGTTATTCTGGCTGGCCTCAGTTAGAGATTATGGTGACATCCTAGTACTAAACTTGAAGTGAAACGTGGTCTATTCAAGGTCAGTAGTGCTTGTCGGCAGTCTGTGTATATATTTATATTCCTGCCTGTAATGTTCCTATTAATTAATTCTTTTGCAGCAATGGTTACCTATGCGTTTGAGTTCTGACTGAACCACACTTGACAAGCCATCCATAGCCCATTTAATTTTTAGGTTTAAGGATCTAGAGTAAATTCAACATCCCACACCTTGCTTTGTTTTTGATCCATCCATCCGTATATACGCTCAGAGCGTTCACTACGTTGAGGTCTGTTGTCTTGTTTGTTAATATTTTGTAGGGTTCGTGAGACATAGGGTTAGATACGCTAACTTGGTATTAGTCTAGCGTATCCGACGGTTCTCGGGACTCGCTGAAGTAACAAATTTGGGAATAGCATAACAAATTTAGCAATAAATTATCCATTAGATCCGAAAGCGGCACTCTAAATTGGATACGCCAGATTGATAGACATGGGGTTTGCTACGCTAACTTTATACCAGTCTAGTGTATCCAAAGGTTCTTGGAACTGGCTGGAGCAAAAAATTCGTGAATAATATGACAAATTAGCAAAAAAATATCCACTACATTCGAAAAATACTAAAATGAATACGTCAGCTTAATAGACATCAATATTAATAATAAGTTTTGACAGTCTTCAATTTTTTTTAATTCTAAAATAATTCAAAAAACTTTATTAAATTTTCTGTTCAACTTATTTGAAATGCTATAAGAAATTGAAGTATAATACAAATTAATAAAAAAGTAAATGAATAGTTTATTTTATTGTCTTTAATTCTTTTTTTGGTTTCTCTTATTTTTACCATTACATAGACTAGATGCACAAAAATTTGACGACCTTACTTTAAAAAAGTATGTTTTTTTAGGATATTGATAGACTGGTAAACGAACTACAAAACGCCAAAGCACATCCTATAAGCTATGCGCAATTTAACCATTGGGATTTCTTTTTGGCAAAAGATGTGGATTCTTTTGTAAATTTCGATATTATAAACACTCTTAACGCTTACAATAATCTGGATCCAATTACAACTACAACATCAAAAAGCACAGTACCAACAGAAACTACAACCACACCAGAAAGTAGTACTGAAGCACCTGGAGGAGGGTCAACAATAATTAGCCCTTTTAACATATTGCTAATGATAGGTTTATTTTTCTGTAAAATTATTTTTGTTTAACAACTTTAACATATTAAAAAATAATTTAAATTTTTGTAATCAAACACAATATGACAATTTTTTAAAGTAGACTTTGTTTGCAATTTCTTCTCCGATGTTGCTACCGTTTCAGATTTCTATTTAGTTGATCCGAAAATCTCCTGATCCAATTTAATGCTTTTTTATCACTTGAAATAATCTCCATTTCAAAGACTTTTTTAAATTTTTTTTAGAATTTACTTCTTTGTTATTTATTGGAACGAAATTCCCTTTCGCGCGTTACGAACAGTTACGACTGACGGTAGGAGCTAGCCAAAAAAAATTCATACCAAAAGTTGTCACGACACTATGACACGACACACGCATGTTTCTCTCTCTCACAGACCAAAAAATAAATAACTCTCTCTACCTCTCTCTCATAGATAGATATATTACAATGGATAGAAAAGTGTGACGTCAGCTATGAGAGGAGCTTAAAAATCTTTCCAAACAAAACATATCAATTTGCATTGAAAAAGCCATAATAGTTATTTATGAAACAGTTCGTGAAGTATGCTTTTTGCGCACGCACGCGATGTTTAGAGCACGAGCGAAGCGAGTGCTATATATCTCGTAAGTGCGCAAAAAGCACTTCACGCACAGTTTCATACAATATTTTATCTACGATAATCAAATAAAAAATAATTACAAGAAAGCAATTTATTTTCAATTCATTTACAAGATACTAACAAAACTAATGCTGTCATAGCAACACCATGGCAACGCGAATGCTAAGGATATTTGATTATATGAAGGTGTGTCAAAAAAAGTGCGAAAAAGTAAATCCCATTTAAAATACATTGTTACTTCACGCACACTTTCAATCCTTCGCGCACTGCTGTCTATAATGACAGTTTTCACGAACTAAAAATTGATACATAATAAGAGGTAGAGTAGATAAAAGATTTTTCTATTACTTGTAGTGGTTTCTAATCAAAAATCTTAGCGTTTTCCGGACACTTTTCATACGACCTATTGTATCCAATTTGTGATAGTGAATAAAGATTGAAAGTTAGTGTAAGTGTTCAAATTTTATATGCATTTTAGTGGAATTGAGGTTATGTTTTACTTACAAGTTTATAAATTTTATTTCTATTTTGCTTTGATAGTGTAGTGTCGTGACTTTGTTTATACAGGTTTTTTGGAGATAATGAATAATAAAATAATACAAAATAATGTGCTTCTGTTCTGCAAACTTTCTGGACATTGCTGATGGATTTAGGTAAGAAGAGATTTAATACAGACAATAATAAATGCTTATGTATGTATAAACATTCTGTTGTGTTTACAAATTACTAATTCCTTCACTAGTTAATCGAAAGGAACTTCGTTCCATCCGGGTGTCCCTTGACACCTCACACTTTTTTTTTTCTTTTTAGGTACAGGACGTTTCGTCTGCTTAATCCCTCATAAAATACAGGTAGTAATGACAGAGTACCTGCTTAATGGATGTTTGGTCGGGAAAGTCCCTGTTATTTTAATTTTGGGAAATTCTTGAAATATAAGTAATTAAGGTATTTCTTAGGATTAGGATTAAAATTATGTTTAGATTCTTCTTGTCTATTAAATGATTTTATATCAGAAGAAATTGTCTGCGTGGAAAGACGGAAAATTTAACTATTCAAAAAATTGTTTTAAACAGAGGCTGTGTGAAGTTGATTGATAAAAAATTTTAAATTTAGTTTTGCGGATAATTTAGTTAGTGTGAGAAAAAGTAATGATGTATTATTCTACGGTGTAATGTTATTATAAAGGGTGTAAAAAAATGTCACAAAATGGGTGGTACTATGGCGCAAAATATGCAGAAAAGTCTTAATAAACATCATCTTCAGCCATTATCAATCCACTGCTGGATGAAAGTTTATCCGGATACCCTCAATTTCTGTCGATCCTGAGCAGTTCTTCTCCATGTTCGTCCCAGGGATCTGCAAAACACAGAATCCCATCTGGCATGCAGTCTTCTCTGGAATCTATGGTGGGCACCAGTCTATTTCTCGTTCAGACCGCATCTTCCGTCCTGCCTTTTTCCATTTCGATCTTAAAATCAACTCCATGGTGTCTTTTACTTTTGTTTGAATACGAATCCTAGTATTTCGTCTTTGATCTCGCTGAGTAATACCCATCATTGAACGTTTCATACTACTTTGTGCCGTTTGCAGCTTTTGGATGGCTTTACTTTGTCTTTTTATACTAAGAGGCATATTTTATTTGGATATATGTCGGTTTTTTCCAAACGTTGACCATCCGTTTCTAATTCGTTGCGATATTTCTACATCTATATCTGATTCAAGCGTGATGTGATGTCAAAGGTGAACATTTTAATTGGAAAGACACTTATATGATTTTTAACAGAATAAAATAATCTATACATTGATAACTGTCGATAAAATCTTAATGTTAATGAAGTAAATTTTAATGTATAAATCACATATACCTGTTTGTTTTGATAAAAAGTTTATATAAATAGTTTATCTAATTTTATCAGATTCTTTTAATAATTTGATTTTGCTATTTAATCAGTTATTAATTTAGTTTACTGGCAACTAGTAAGGATGAAGTCTGAACTTATAGTATTACTTTTGTGTGTGTGTTTCTCTGTAATACATTGTGCCTACATTATCAATGCAGATGAAGAGGAAAAAGAAATAGGTGGAAATGCGTTAGGATCATTCGATTTAGTAAGATTTATTACAGAATAATTAAAATTGCCAGATATATCTATTAAACAAAGACAATGTAAAAAGAATATTTATTTGTTTAAATTCCGGAAGATTGTTTACACATAATGTGAAAGGAATGAATTTCGTTTTTGTTTAATATTAATTTGTTTTCCTGAAACAATTTGTTTATATTTATTTAATCTGTCTCTACTTTTCTCTTTATTGATCTCCACTCAGATGCAAAATATTGCAGTATTATTACCAAAACTAATAATAAAGCCAGAACTATTAATTTTTAGTATGTTGTTAATAGAAATGGTGAACATGAATGGCCCCAAAACCGTCCCCTGCGGTACACCGCATGTGACTGGTCTAAGGCCACCATTTGTGTCTTTTAAAAGATTTATGATTTATAGCATCAAATATTAAACACCCACACCTCGCAGTTTTTATTTGGTACTAGCTGATCCGGCAAACTTCCAGGTTTTTGTTTTTTTTTCACGATATTTTCTTAGATTTTTCTCCAATATGTATTAGAATAAAAAGTTTGTTTATGTTTTGTGTTCCCTAAAGTCAACAAAAACTTGATTCTCCTAAAAGAATTTTAATTTTTTAGGAAGCTTTAATAAAAAAATATGGATACCCATTTGAAAGAAAGTTGGTGACAACTCCTGATAATTATACCTTAACTTTACACCGGATTCCATACAATCGAGATTCTGAATCGAATACAGGGAACAGGCCTCCAGTACTTATCATGCATGGATTTTTGGGATGTTCAGCTGATTTCTTTCATATTGGAGTTGGAAAATCTTTACCACTTCGATTGGCCGATGAAGGATACGATGTATGGATTGGTAATAATAGAGGTAACAGCTATAGCAGATCTCATACAACTATGGTACCCTCTAATCCATTGTTTTGGGATTTTAGGTAATACCAATAAAACATTTCTTTCTGCTTTCACTTTTCTTTAGGTACGTCTATATTTATATACCTACACATTATTTTTTAGTTTTGATGATATAGGAACCAAAGACACTCCAGTTATTATTGATTATATTTTGACCGAAACTAAATTTGATAATCTTTCATATGTTGGACATTCCAGTGGTGCTTCTCAATTATTTATCTTAACTTCTTTAAATACTGAGTATAACAAAAAAATTAATGGAATGGTCGCATTAGCGCCTTTGGTATACGTGGCAAATGCTACAAGTCCCTTATTATATTTGATCAGCGATAATGATTACGCAGCTATATTAGTAAGTATCTAAACTATATCAAAACAATAAGCTCTCCGATTGGAACGTTAATTGTTCCTTAAAAAATATTATTTTAATTTTTTAATACCAATAACTTTTAATTTCTCAAAGATTATATACAGTGTGTCCCATTAAGTCGGCATCATATGGGTATACCAGGTGTGTCAAAAAATATGAATTTTACTCAAGAGTAAAGTACCTTTTTTCTTTGAAAATAGCGACAATTGTTATTAAAAAAAGTTGATCATAATTGAAAACTATTGTCAGATATCCAATATTATTCATCCGCCATAAGAAAACAATATTTAATAATTTTCGTTATAAATTATGCATAGATATCATCATAATATTTTATTTTGCAAATGAAAAGATAAACAAGTTAACTAATTCGTCATAAGTAGGTAATTGAAAATAAAATAATTTGTATTTTGCTTCAATTCACTAAAGCCTCCACATATCCACATATCTTTCGAGACATTTAATGGTTTGTTTATCAAATTCCCTTAATACATTTTTGATAATATCTTGAGTAATTTCCTGACATGCTTCTGTAATTATCCTTTCCAAATGATCAATATCTTGAAAAGGCCCTTGCTGATAAACCCTATATTTTAAGTAGCCCCATAAGAAATAATCCAGAGGATTTAAGTCTGGAGATCTAGCCGGTCAAAAAATCTCGGAATATCTATGTATTACTTTGTCATTGAAAATAGTTTTAAGGTATTCCCTAATAGCGCCTGTAGTATGGCATGTAGCACCGTCTTGTTGATACCATATACGTTGACGGTCTATTAAAGATAATTCGCTAATAAAATCGTAGAATTCATTTCGTAAAAAATGTAGATAGCGTTGGGCATTCATGGACTGTCGAAAAAAATATGGTCCTACTATTTTATTCTTATAAATACCACACCATACGTTGGTCTTGAATGAATATTGGTCACGAGTTGTGATAGTAAAGTTTGGATTACTCTCACACCACCAGCGACAATTTTGTGAACTGACAATTCCATTTGATGTGAAAGTTGCCTCATCGGAAAATATTATGTTTCCAATTTTAGGTCAGAGCATTCTAGATATCGTTATATACACAAATGGCTTGGTACGTAGTGTAAAGAATTTGTCAGGGTATCCTAGATTAGGTACATGATTATTTGTAGACGTAAATTAAAAATGCTAACTAACACAGAGAAGTTTATAAAAATAATAAAATCTGTTTTCTTATGGCGGATAAATAATATTGGATATCTGACAATAGTTTTTAATTATGATCAACTTTTCTTAATAACAATTGTCGCTATTTTCAAAAAAAAGGTACTTTATTCTTGGGTAAAATTCATATTTTTTTACACACCTCGTATACGGCTTAAAAAAATTGATATCTGATGGTTGAATTTTAAGTTTTAGACCATGCACAACTTTTTATAAAGAATAACTTTTTTTCATAAAACTAATAATAAAAAAGTTTCCTATATGATGCCGACTTAATTGGACACACTGCATAAATTTACTTTTAAAATTCTTGTCCATTGGTAAGAAAAGGATGTTTCGATACTTTATTTTTAAAAATACTCATGACTAAAGTCTCAAATATTGTCTTAGAGGTTAAAGATGAACCCTGTAAATCTAACGACCTTCAGTCTTACAAAACCATATCTTACAACTAAACCTAGCAACCAATATCTCAGAATTACATAGCCATAAATTAATATGATATGGATAATAATTTAACAGCAATTTTATTTTAGGGCATTGAGGCAAAACTAAATATAAATGAATTCTTACAACATAATTTGATACTTGACCTTGGTCTACAAACAATTTGTAAAAATGGAACTAAAACAGAAAAATTGTGTAAGCTATTGATGTTCCTGGTTGAAGGATTTGATGCTTCCCAGTTAGAAGATGTTAGTAAACCATTACAAAATTATATTTCTTATCAGATAAATGTAATAAAAAATATTTATTTTTTTAATTACAGGAACTTCTTCCGCAGTTTTTGCTTAGTTTCCCAGCTGGAACCTCAATAAAAGAAGTAAATCATTTTCTACAAAATAGAATTTCAGGTAAACAACAATGATTATAATACTAATTTTTTTTGCATATATGTATATAAACACCAATTTAAGAATCTTTTTTTAGGGGAATTTAGACAGTTTGATTATGGTAAAATAAAAAATTGGAAAATTTACAAATCTTTGACACCACCGTCTTACAATCTTTCTAAAGTTACTGTTCCAGTGTCAATTTATTACGGACAAAATGATTTAATTGTAAATAAAAGAGTAAGTAATTAGATATACTATTTAAAACCTTTTAAAAAATATCTGATAGTTCCAGTCGAACAATATTTATAAGTTTAAAACAGATTTAAATATTTATTAATTAATTCCAAATAATATAGGCAATTTTTAAACTAATGTATCAATGGTTTTGGGCTGTTAGGCCGGCGTCGATTGTCTTGCTGACTTGACGTTTCGCCAACACGAGCAGTTGGCATCTTCAGAGATAGAGAAGCACCCGAACAGCTTTAATAAAAAAGAGAAAGCAGTCAAGATTAACAAAACATGGGTCCCCATAATTAAGGGTGCGAAAACTCTACCCTTAACGAACAACACCGACCAGAACCGAGCAACTGAGGCTCCGCCCACTTCCTTCCCGACGTATTAATACGGGCTCCGTCCACGCAGAGCTCAGTAGTTCGCAGACTGTCAACCAGAAAGCAACTTCTGAAGATGCCAACCGATCGTGTTGGCGAAACATCAAGTCAGAAAGACAATCGACGCTGGCCTAACAGCCCAAAAACCATTGATACATTTAGACAATGGCCGCGAAAGCCTTTCACAGTTTAATTTTTAAAAACTTATTGACATACTGTTATTTAAGAAAAATATGAAGTTTCAACCGAACTTGCAATTATAAAAATTTCGATCTGTATTGGACGACTTTGGGGTGTTCTGACACCCTTTCTGTTAGAGATTTTTGTCTCACAATTTTTATACTTATTCACAAACTGTTATTTTAGTAAAATATGAAGTTTTAACCGACTTGCGATAATAAAAATTTCGACCTGTATTAAACGACTTTAGGGTGTTCTTACACCCCTTTCTCCCAATGTTTGATATGGCAATTTATTACCTTTACAGCAACATTTTTGCAATTTTTAGCGTACTTCGAGTAATGGAAGTAATGAAGTAATGTCAATAGCAGTCTCCAATGTTCTTTAAGTCTAAAATACACAATTAAAATTTAATACAAATATTTCCAAACCTGCACGGTTGATTTTAATCTTCATAAATGTTTTTTTATTATTTATTGAATATTACACAAAAATTTAACAATTATAAATAAGTATTATTTTTAGGATATTGATAGACTGGTAAAAGAACTACCAAAAGCAGAAGCACATCCTATAAGCTATGCCCAATTTAACCATTGGGATTTCTTTTTGGCAAAAGATGTGGATTCTTTTGTTAATTTTGATATTATAAACACTCTTAACGCTTATAATAATCTGAGTCTGATTACAACTACTACATCAAAAAGCTCAACCACAACATCAGGAACCACAACCACACCATCAGGAACCACAACCACACCATTA
The DNA here is from genome assembly GCA_964028335.1 of Altica lythri. Classification (NCBI taxonomy): domain Eukaryota; kingdom Metazoa; phylum Arthropoda; class Insecta; order Coleoptera; family Chrysomelidae; genus Altica; species Altica lythri. The sequence continues at coordinate 15,077,975 of OZ034808.1, read as the reverse complement.
GGAACCACAACCACACCATCAGGAACCACAACCACACCATCAGGAACCACAACCACACCATCAGGAACCACAACCACACCATCAGGAACCACAACCACACCATCAGGAACCACTCCATCAGGAACCACAACCACATCATCAGGAACCACACCATCAGGAACCACAACCACACCATCAGGAACCACAACCAAACCATCAGGAACCACTACAATAAGTCCTTTTAATATATTGTTAATGATAGGTTTTGTTTCATCTAAACTAATGTTTGTTTAAAACATTAAAATAGTCTTTGTTTCTCTATCGCTCCTCCTATCCAGTTGCCATTTCAGGTTATTGGATCCGCTTCAAACTTGACCCATTTTGTTTGTTAATTTATATAGAAATTTTGATAAAATTTTTTTATAATTCACGTTCACAAAGTTTCTATTTCGACACTAAAAACAGTATCGAAATAGATTCATTGTAACACTGTTTTTGGTAACTTTTTGTTTTACACAATTGGTTGCACTGCACTGATTTTCAACGAAAGAGTTCAGGTAGTAAATCAAAAAGTATGTTGTAGTAAATTATTAACTACCTTATCAGCGTTATTGCTAAATTCGGAATATTTTATATAAATTTGACAAACATTCTAATTTAAAATCATTAAAACTGACAAGTGTCAAAACTGTCAAGATTGCCAACATAAATAAATATTTCGAAAAACTCTCATTTTATTTTTTTTATACTTTTTAAAGTTCATTATAAAAAATAGTATGTAACACTCGAATTACAATGACGGTTTGTAGTACTCGTTCTTTGCGAAACTCACCGCTTCGCGGTTCGTTTCACTAACTGAACTCGTACTACGAAACCTCTGTCATTGTAACACTTGTATTACAATATACTATTTCTCTTTAATGCTTTTTTCTTACTTAAAGCAACTTAAGTACTTTTATAGAAATTTTTTCTGATTTTTTTTAGTATTAGTTCCTTTTTGGTACTGATTATTTTCATATGCTTTGTATGTCTAGTTTGTAATGGTTTTATTAATACTCTCACACTTCCCTTTTTTTTCTGCTTGCCACGCTTTTTACAATTTTGGTATTTGGGACTGTTCATGGTACATCCTCAATTCGATCCTATTTATTGCCATACACAGTACTTACCCATTTTATTATGGGGTTATCTTTTGTATTATTTGGTTTTAGTAATTCTATCTATGTCGATACAATTTTTTTTGCTAATTATAAATATTTTTTGTTTATCAGAAAATTGTAAAATAAACTAATGTGTTCAGGAGCAGCAATTATAGCATAGAATTGACTTTTTTATTGTTTAAAATAAATTCATATAAAGATTTAATAAAACAATAATAAAACACTGGCTATCTAAATATCGTATTTTAGTACCCGGTCCATTCCTAATGGCCTATTTAACAACGCCAGTGACGCTGATTTATTGTAAACTCTTAATGGCAAATAAAAATAAGTGCGGACTGCTGTTTCAGGACCTTTCCTCCTCCTATTTTGCTGGGTAATTAATCTTCTTTTCACAGTCAACGTCCCATTTTTAAAACAGGACTGTTGAAATAAAAAACAAAAACAATCATTACGAAATGCCGATACAATGTGCCTCATTAACTTTTATTTATATTTAGATAGTTACCAATTTTATTAGAATCTTACACTATTATTACATGGAAAATGGGTGAAAAACGCTCGTTTATGGTGGTGAGAAAGATACACTATAAATAGTCGTTTTTAGTCGAGAGCGAGTCTAGGGTTCAAACAAGATTGGGGTTGCTTAATTTGAAAACTAAGACTGTAAAAAAAGATGTTTAAAATTAAAAACTTTGTATCTCAACAGAAGTTGAGAGTCCTGTTTTAAAATGGAACAGGTAGGTTTAGAAATTAAATAAAAATGAGAAATTATAAGTATAAACTTAGTAGAAGATTAAGATCAGGTAAATTGATCTTCATAGATTTTATCAGTAAAAATTAAAAAAAGCAGTGATTAAATTCTGGAATAGCTAGTAGATACCAAAAGATATATAACAACATAATAGAAAACAAAAACCTGCTAAACATCTTTTACAGAACCAAACAAAACAAAAAAAATTATTAACATAGTTCATACAAATAAAGTTCACATCAAAGAATAATATACAAGTTCGGCAATATGTAACTAAGTGATTTGTATCTTGAATATTTGATACTAGAAAAAATTATGTATGAAAAATAATATCAGACAATTTCCGTTTTTACAAGCCACGCAAACCTGAGTGAACTAAAAAGAAGTCAGGAGCCGTTAAATCCGGTGACCTTGGTGGCCAGATAACATTACCAAATCAAGAAATTAATTGCCTTAAATCACTTTTTTCTAATTATTGATTTTAGTACCTTATATATTGTATTAAGTAGTGTTATTGTAACTTCTTTTTTCCTAAAGGTGTTAAAGGTTTGATTGTAGAGGTTAACAAATGCGAACGGCACTCAGGGAGTAGGAGGAGAGCGAGCGTGGATTCGATCGAGCTAGATGATTAATTATTGGAAAGAGATAAAGAAATATATTTACCAGAAAAATAAAAGATAAAAGAAGTTAAAAGGGACCAAAGAGAGGAAAAGAAAGAAATGAAAGAGATATGGAATGGGCGCCACTTATGTTTTTTATCCTGAGGATGGGGAAATATAAGAAACTCAGATGGAAAAAAAAATATATAAGTTGGATAAAATAATCTGTCAGTTGTTCTAGTTAGAGTTAAAATTACACACTTTTATCCGTAAAGCTAAAAAGATAGTTATACTTACTCTTTTCCCTTACTTATCTCAATGGCTACAGTTCTATATGTGAGGTAGAGAGGTATTCCATAAATCAAAATTTAGTACTCAGTTACGGCTCGTTCTATTCATTTATAAAGTTTGATCAGAACAACATACACCAATTAGGAAAAGAAAACATCTAGTTAAACAATAAACAATATTTATTACACAGTGTGGTAATAAATGAGATGTACAGGAAATAAATAAAATGAAATAAAAATATATCAATGTCATATCACATTATTAAACACATTTGTGTTAAATAAAAAAAAAATAACTATTACTACACATCAAATAACAGCTAAGTGAAATTCTTTTGTTATTTTTGTGTACTCTGTTAAGCGAAAAGTGAGAAAGGGATTAAAGTTAGATAAAACGTTATATTAAAGAAATAATAATTCACCTTTTGCCTTGGTTTTAACTCGAGTTAAAAAAGAGTACTTGTACAACTAATTATATTTAGCAACCTTACATATGAAAGGTACAGTGATAAACAAAAATTATTAATAAAATGCTTTTACAAAAAAAAAAACGAATCACACCCTGGCGTCACGATCACGTTTTGTTTTATGGCGTATTATGTAGGTATTATCGGTATTGAAGTTACTTATCAAAAAACTTCAGACTTAAATTTACAGATACCGGTTTTTCAAAAAACTGAGTTACACTCTGGAGTTTACGATCACTAAATATGTTAACTCTTCATAGGTAGATATTAATGATGTGGATTACAAATAAATCCGATATCCAAAGAAAGAAACAGTACTCTTTTTTGGTAGTAAAAAAATTAGTAACTATGCAATAAAAAGATTTACAAAATGGCTCCTAGGTAATCAGATTAGCTTCTAACCTAATCTCGGAAATACGGCAAAATTCGGTGGCTTACAAGCCTCAACCATAGGTAATTATCGGTAACTTTCACCAAAACCATTAACGATAAACACTAACTGACTCTATCACCACTAGGAACATTAATTAGCTTTTAATTTTAAGCATCAAATAAAAAAATACCGCCAAAATTGGACTTAGCTAGGTAACAGAGGTCTTATCACCTACGTTAACATATTCGGAATGAATCTTCGTTTCCTAACGCCAAGGCGCGTAAGCGTTGTTCGCTTAACCACCTGATTTTAAGCACGAAATCCCATTGGTCAATTAAGAAAATCGATATTGTCGTACCCAAGAAGACCGTTACGCTTCAGAGTTCTGGAAACATCTCGAATAAAATTTAGGACAGAGTCGGCCTAAGTAAAAAGAACTGTTAAAAAAAATTATTATTCGGATTTTTTAAAAATGCTACATTATTCCTCTGTATTTTTTGCAAATTTGCTGATCTCTCTTTCTGTGAATTGCTACTATTTTCCCTGTTTCCCATTTCATTGGCATCTTCTGTTTTTTCCATATATTTTTTAATAGTACAAGTATTTTATATCTGAGTTCATTATAACCATAATTTATAAATTCCACATTAATTTAAACCTTACCAGGAGCTTTTCCTTTTTTACTTTACTGTATGATTTCATCCAGTTTCTCTTTTGTTGGTTCAATTGAGAGATCTATGTGTCCTGGGTCTACTTCTTTTCCTCTACCAACTCTTCATCTAATTCCATTTCTGCACCTTTGGTCCTAGTTCCGTGTAGTGATTTACCCATATTTGTTGATATTCCTTGTCTTCTACTTCCACTTTTCCCTCCTTGTTTTTAATTCCCGTCGTCTTGCCTTTATATTTTCTGTTCTATTCTCTAATATTTTTATAAAAGTTTTTTGATTTTCTATTTGTTATTTTTTGCTCTATTTTCTGAAGTTTGTTATCGATCAATCTCCTTTTACTTTATTTTTTTACGTTCTTTCTTAATTCTTCGTATTTCTGTTTTTCTTCATTTTTATCCGAACCATTTACTTCTCGCTTCTATTTTTTCCTTTGTTACATCTATGCATTGCTGGTTTTACTTTTTTTGCTAATTTTAATTTTCCTATAGGTCACTCTTGCAAAAGCTATATATTTGTTAATAATATTAATAGATATGTAAGATTCTTTAATTTTCGAGAGAAATATAACCCAAGTTAAATATACTGATATAACTGAAAGCAATCAAAAATTGCATTTGGTTCTCTTTCACAGAAAATATTTACTCTTTTTTTCCAGGGAATATCCTTGCAATCATATAAAACTGGGTTTATACGTTAACATCAGAAACGTTAAACCCTTAAGCTATTTTCATTTAATTTTTGTTCTCAAAGGGTGACTATACCAAACATCGGAGAGGTTAATTTGTGGAAAGTTTTTCTGATTCGATTCGCAAATCCATTAGTATAAGAGGAAGCTTTTAAAAATATAAAAATATATTTTCCAATCAGGAATACATAAAGTTCTGATTTAGTTCGGCAAGAGATTACATTTGCGTCTGTTAAAACGTCACTATTTCTCTTTGTAAGGAGATTTTTTTGGTGTGTTTTTTCCTCTTTATTAAGGACTAGCTGTACCCGCGACGTAATTCGTGTGGCGTGTTGATTGTTATATACAAATTTCACCCCCCACATCGTTAAAGGGGTGAGGGAAAAATTTTTATATACCAGATGTTAAGTTGAAAGAAGACAAATACACCTGTGAATACCGCATTCGAATCGGATCAGAAGTTTTAATGTGATGCGCGCACAAACATACAGACAGACAGACAAAAAAAATCTAACCACATTTGTGGGTTTTATATCGATGTAGTCACCCCCCCTCCCCGCTAATGATTTTTTAAATATTTTTAATGTACAGAATTTTCATTTCTACAGATTTATTATAGGTATAGATTATTTTTCACGCCCCTGCATGCCCCCTTGTGGGTGGAATTTTCTAAAATCCGTTCACAATTGACCTCAAAATTATAAATATAACTATTGTGCAAAGTTTTTTACCTGTAGGACTTATAGATTTTAAATTTTACTTTTTATTTTTCACGCTCCCGCAACCCCCCTGAGGGTGAAATTTCGTAAAATCAGTTCACAATTGACCTCAATCTTATAAAAATAACTATTTTGCAAAGTTTTAAACCTGTAGGATTTATAGATTTTAATTTTTTTTTCATGCCCCCGCAACCCCCCATGTGGGTGGAATTTCGTAAAATCCTTTCACAATTGACCTTAAAATTATAAAAATAAAATAGTTCGCAGACTGTCAACCAGGAAGCAACTTCTGAAGATGCCAACCGCTCGTGTTGGCGAAACGTCAAGTCAGCAAGACAATCGACGCCGGCCTAACAGCCCAAAAACCATTGATACATTAGACAATGGCCGCGAAAGCCTTTCACAGTTTATAAAAATAACTATTTTGCAAAGTTTCAAACCTGTAGGAATCATAGATTTTAATTTTTATTTCTTTCACCCTGTGGGTGAAATTTTTTAAAATCCGTTGACAGTTGACCTCCTAATTATAAAAATAACTATCTTGCAAAGTTTTAAACCTGTAGGACTAATAGATTTTATTTTTTTTTTTATTTTTCACGCCCCCGCTACTCCCCTTGTGGGTGAAATATTGTAAAATCCGTTTACAGTTAACCTTCAAATTATAAAAATAAGATGATTTCTATATAGCTTTAACCATTAATGTTGCACACGCGACGGAAGCTTAAAAAATGGACTAACTTCTCCCGTTTTCCCAACATTTCCCTTCACTGCTCTGCTCCTATTAATTGTAGCGTATACTATAACCAGCACAGGAGTATGAAAAATAATTGTACAAAGTTTCGTTAAAATTCGTCGAGTAGTTTTTGTTTCTCTAGCGGTTATACAGACAGACAGACAGACAGACAAAAATTTTACTGATTGCATTTTTGGTATCAGTATCGATCCCTAATCACCCCCTGATAGTTATTTTGGAAATATATTTCATGTACAGAATTGACCTCTCTACAGATTTATTATAAGTATAGAAGATAACGTTTTGATCTCTTTAACTCATTAATTTGTTTCCTTATCTACGTATTTAATTAAAATTATTCGGACTTTTTATTATTATGAGAAAAAGTTATTATTGGTTTTTCGTTTTATGATATTTTTTTCTGTTCTATTTGACTTTTTTATGGTAATATTCAATTCTGTCTCAGAAACGATATACCGACCGTTAAAAGAATCGAACCTGGCGTAGCAAATGTCTCCTTAAAGGTTATTTACGATGACTCCAAAGTAATTTTTTCTTGAACCGAAGACGTTCAATATCTCACATACGTTGCATTCATTGACGTCAGGCATCAGTAGCAGGTGCCTACGATGGCTCGTTTCGTTTAAATTCATATCGCCATGTCAAAAATAGGACGGCAGGAGTTGAACTTTAGTACAGGGAAATTTACCACAAATATTCCTGTAAATTGTTTGGTTCTTTGGTTTTTGTATAGCAATTACAATTACTTTGTTAGTAACCAACTAAGTTTAATGTGAGGGATAAGTAATGGTACTGAATCGGTACCGGGATAGGGACGTTTCGCCCCCGCCGTTTAGCCCCGCCGTTTAGCCCCTGCCGTTTCGCCCCCGCCGTTTCGCCCTCGGCGCCGTTTTGCCCCCGACCGTTTTGCCTCCGACTGGTTTACCCCATTTGAAAATGTGTCAGTTCTGCTCCCCGAAAAGGATTCCCTGAGAAAAATTATTAAAAGGAAAAGAAAAGATGAGAATATACCGCCGGTACCTCAAGATTTGGCCAATTTAACTAATTCTCAGGTATGATTACCAATTTTATATATTTTTTATTATAAAGAAGGCGACTTTTCAATATTTAATGTCAAACATTACAGTTGTCACATAAATGTCGTAATGACGTATTTTACCGAATTTATTAAGATTAGGGAAATATGTGAACCGTTAAGTGAATATGTATTCTTTTCATTACAGGTACCAATACTTTTTAATATTTTGGATTATTGGCTATATCCAAAGACATTTTCTAAATATTTTTATTTATAGCATACCATTTTTCAAGTCAATCGATATAATTTGTGATTTACCCAACCATAATTTCAATCACTCCTTTGTACAGAACGAACAAGATGCAAGGGTCACTGATACTGCATTGGTATATTGTTCAACGTTTGCAAAAACTAATGTTACTTCTTAAATACTTGACTTATACCAAAATAACATCTGATACATCGGTAATGTAGAAGTACCAAACTGCTTAGGATATTTAAATAATGATAGAACCAACCATTCAAATTAGTAGAGGGAAACGTCATGATGCGTTTTGTCTTCTCTCTTGTTCAACCTGTATTTAAAAACGATTTTCCAACAGGCTCTAGAAGACGTGGAAATAGACATTAAGTTAACGGAGTGTGGATTATTATTATTCGTGTTACTAATACAGTGCTAGTCGCAGAGAATATAAATTAAGTAAATATTGTCGAAGAACAAAGTAGATTTATATGAATTTAAATACAAATAAAAAAAATACTGTTGGTAACTCAAGTAACTCCCATGGAAAGAGTAGACCAGGAATACGTTGTTCGAATACTGGACTTAGACAAATACATCAAATGGATACAATCCATGCTTAACATTAGGATTATAGTTACTACTACCATAAAAGCAGTGAAAGACTGTCATCAAGGAGGAGTTTTATTGCCTTTACTGTGGTCAATAGTAGTTAACAGTCCCATAGTAAAGTTTAAAAGAGAAGGATCTCGTTCTCTAATCTATGCTGCCAATTTAGTTATTATGGTTTAAAGTAAACATGAGAGAATTATTGCTGATCGCAATCTTACAACTTCTTGGTGTTCGAAGAAAGGACATTGAGCTAATTCTAATAAAAAGACACTCAACTAATTTACCAACACAAGGAAATCAATAATATAATCTCCTGTTATAAATGGAATGATATTTATTGCCATCGATAGTCAAACTGCTTTGAAAGCTCTACATTCTACCTCGTTTGAGTTCAAAACAGTCAGTTAAACAAGTGGTATCCACAACAGATCATTAGTTATCAGATCATAAAAAAATTGTTGAAAACAAATTGCTAATAGCCTTGCAAAAGAAGCAACTGGTACCTTTCTATGGCGTCCCTAAATGAAGTTCGTAATTGTAAAAAGGAAATCAGTACAGCCTATTTAAAAAAACTCCAGTCCAGAGACAAGCTAAAAGATTAATACGGCTTTTACTTCGCTACTCAAAATTACTCTTATAGCTTCAGAAATCTGATCCAGAGTAATGGCAGCAATTCTTACAGGACACTGTCCACTGAGCTACCTTCTCTGTAGAATGGGCAGAGTGGACAGATTCTGTGAGTATAGAGATGGAACGGCTGAGCATATTATCTGTAACTGCCAAATAATTGTTCTTCAACGAAAAAACCTTACATCCTAAGCGGATAATTCACTTTCTTAAAAATTTAGACCTTTTGGACTCATAATTAGATCTATGGTATACACAAAAGATATTTTAGGGCGCAGTGTAGTAAGGTTACCTTGGCCAATCGACCTCACGCATTATCTACAATCTACAATCTAGACAAATACATTCGCATTAAAGAGATTTTAAAGCATATGAGTTTGTTTATCTGTTAGAATTTGAAAGTTGATCTGAGGGAAAACTTGTAAAATGCTACGTCAGGTCGGTACTTCTTTACGGTGTACAAGGTGGGACACTGAAGTTTAATGCTATAAATGCTATAAATAAAAACCTTAGAACTCAAATTATTGGATATAATTAAGAAAGAATCATTACCTCCCTCGGACGTATTATCTGGAATGAAAAATATCAGTTTCTAGAACTGATAAACTCAAGGGTAAGATAAAAGACAGAAGAGGTATCGGAATTAAGAATATGTCTTATAGCGTCTTCATTTCGTTACACTGGTGTACACTAGTGCAGTTAAAAAAAAGCGAAGAATGTTTTATTGGTACGGTGTAACAAGGTCCCGAAAAAGTGCAGAAAGCATGAATGTTTATTTGACCCAAGTTACACTAGTTTATGTCACACTTTCGGGGCGTGGCTACACCGACTTCAAGAGCCAGTGTACCAGTGCAATTGTAGATTTTAGGTTATGTTAATGTCATATTAAAGTGTTTTGTTTGTATTTATCGTGTGAGTGAATTTATAAAAAATTAATCAAAAGCAAAAACTATTGTTACTGGCGTCGGAATTTTTATCATCAGAAGATAGCAGTGATAGTGACGTAGAATATTTTAGTGCACAAGTTTGTGTATAAAGAACAATGATTTCTGGGAAGTTGAAAGTGATAATTCGGAGGATACAGTTAATTGTAACATATTTCACAATCCCCTGAATCAAAAGGGAAATGAAAAAAGAGATCACATATGTCAGTTGCTACCTTACCAATAGTTGAATAATTTTGTCTTATTTTTTTATAAATAAATAATAAAATACTTTTTGTAAATCTGATTTTCTCTGCCTTCTCCCGAACTAGTCAACCTTTCCCTTGAGAACAGATGACGGACAATAGTAACTATAAATATATAAAAATAACTGCACAGACAATGCGGGGGTTGCTTTTACAATCCAACTTTCGAATTCCCACAGACGTAGTATGACTAATTCGGTAGAAGCAATTTGTTTACAGGGTGACATTTTTGTACACCACATACGCATGAAGGGTGTAAGTATTGAACATTCGCGATAGCGCAAAGAATTGAACTGGTGTAGAACAGAACTGTCCGCATCCAGTGTAACGACAGATTGAGTGCACACTGCTCCGGTGCTGGTGTAGCAGAGTGTACACTTTTATCGAATCGAATAGAAGACGCTATTAGCTTATACACAGAATTTACTATGTTTTTGATAAAGTTTATAAATTTTTGTTATCTAACAGAAAAACGTTTCTGCTCTTGTCCTTGAAACTAAAGTCGCAATACTTTTTTGGTCATCCTTGCGTTTTAAAACTATACAGAAGATGATAAAGTTCTCTACCGGAACGTAATTACTGTTAGAGTTTCTTGAAATCTGGACGACAGTTTCTACTTGTTTAATAGTTCTTCTTTTTATCAAATAATTTAAAAAAAATACAACAATATTTCATCCTTCATTGAAGGATTTAAATAGTATTAAAGAAAATTTAAAATGCAGGCTGTGTATGTAGTTAACCACAAAGTAGTGGTAGGTAAATATCTAAGCTTAGTATCTGAAATGAAAGGGCTTATGGAAATTGTATTGTCACGTATCTATGTAAAACCAGTGGGAGAAACATGTTGGTGGGAACATACAATTTGAAACAATACATAATGGAACAGTGTCTCTCTACCATCACCAGTTCTCTTCTCGACTAAACCGTATATCCGGCATCGGATTCTCATACGCGTCGACCCTCCCAATCTTTTACAATTCAATATACGATTCTCATGAATAGCCTATTTCCACTACTAAAGGAAATTTTCAAGAACAAATACTAGGAGTTAGGGAGGAAATTACGTTTGAATGTCGTATTAAAATATTTTTTACACAATGCTTTAAACAGGAAGATCCTTAATTGTTCAATATTAATTTATGAATAGTATGAAAACACTTGTTTTTAAATTAAAATTATTCTAGATTTGTTTGTTAATATTGCTATTAGGTATTAAATACAATGTAAGTGCTTATTATCAAAAAAGTAACCAAGGAGATAAAAGTTTTTCAAAACTGATTTTACTAATATTAAACTGGTCGTTCTCTCAGTTTAAGACAATCCAACTCATTAACGCTAGTGTTTTAAAAATCTAAAGTTTAATAAATGAGATCCCAATTTCCACAAGAACCAAATTCCTTCCAGAAATTGTATCAAAAAAAGTAACAAGATAGCCTCTTCACGCAAATAACACACAACCCAATCATTAAAACAGGAATAGGATTCTTCTGTAAGGTTGTTGATCAACCAAAATAAAGCTTTGTTTGTAAAGAAAATCACAGCCGAGCTAGACTAGACAGACGTTTATTGGGTTGGCTATTAGCCTGTATCACTACGACCTTTGCAGATCTATTGTGAACACCCATTATATCTAGAATAGGATTAGAGCACCTTGTCCAGCCCTGTCCTCTTAATGAGACTTAATAGCCTTGATAGTGGCCTCTCCACATAACTTGTACCAGCTGGTTTATCCTCTACCAGTACTAGATACTGCGTCCTTGCAAGGCTTTCACATTGGCATAGGACATGAAATGCGGTTTCCTCCTCCTCTTGGCAGTATAGACAAATGTCTTCATCTGCTAAGTTCAGCTGACTCATGAGCCTACAGTGTCCTGTCAAGAGACTGAGAATCATTCTGACATCGTTTCGCCTTTGTGATATTAGCTCTGCAGTAAACTTCGCCGAGCTATACTATCTAAACAGTGCAAAATGCTGGAACAAACTTAAAGCTCTAACAGACCAAAAATCCAAGATTTACTTCTACCTAGAAGTGAACAGTCAAATCATTAAGGTAACTCTAGCATTCTGACCAAAACTCGATTCTAGAAGTTCTAACTTTTACTGTTTTGGAACTAAATAAAACATAAATTGCAATATAAAGGATGTCCAAAAGACCTATTACAATAACATTTGACATACTGGGCGTGATAGAATATTGATGGACAATTAATTACTCTACAGTTGATAAAATTATTTAAGGTCTATCTCTCCAATAGAATAATCGCAGCGAAAAATGCAAATTCACTTCTTGCAAACGTGTCACAAGGTTTAATTATAATTTCTTTTGCTACACCATCTATTTAAGTGACATTCTTTTACATCATAATATCCAACACTACGCCAAAGATACATACACTTCTATAGGAAAACTCAAAAGCTCTTAGATCAATTTTCTGGTATATCAGATAAAATTTAGCTCTAAACCACTTTAAGACTTAAACAATTATCTTTAGACATAAACGAGAAAATCTGTCTTTAGGTGACTTATCTTAGTGTATGATTCACCCAAATATTTAGCTAGACACTATGGTAACAGACACTTTAAGTAAAATAGAAAAACTAGCTTCTCCCTTAAGTGTATTGGACGGTTGAATCTGATAATGCCTCACCAGAACTCCATTATATACGTATGTCTTAGCCACTTGACGTATTATCTGGGCAGACTAGACCTTTAGGCCACTTAGAAACGCGCCTACTATAAGCTATCGCTTCTCTATGTGACTGAATTTTAGGTAGGTATAATTATATTCTTGCCTCACTGCTATTCTATCCCTAAAACCAGCTCTGTATAGTTATTTGCATGTAACAAACTCAGTGAATATGAATTCTTTCTATCACAAACTAAAAACCTTAATCGATAAAAGTAACTGTATTATACAAGAATCCTTTTTAAATTTTACCAAATTTAAGTGTCTTCGGTATAGTTTCATAATTGAAGAATATTCGTTGTGGAGTAGTAGAGTGCAAACAATGAGACATCGCTATATAGTTTGCGTTTTGCTCTTTTATATCTCCTGAATCATTATTTTTCTTCCTCAGCAGTTTCCTACGCTAAATAAACTCCGTTGGTTTTCGCGAAATTAGATTGTTTGAAGTCGGCGGTGAGTTAATTATACATTCTTGAGATGTACTCAAGAAAAGTTAATGTTAAAAAAAGGGGAATGATCTCGTGCTTTATTACATTCGAGAGTTGTTTGCAGAAATGGGAAGAAGTCTGGGAAAGAAACGGAATGTCTTACTTATTAAACCCAGATAAACTCTGATTTTTTTTACTGAAACGAGTCAGTTTAGATAAAGGAATTTTGAGCGATTAATGATATTAAATTTATATATTATTAAAATTAAATGACTTAAAAAATATTACCTTATAATAAAGTTCTTTATGATTGTGGTTTTAATGAACAAATATAAAAAGAAAATAAACTTAGCAGTAGCAGGACTGACCAACTGCAGCTATACTTCTACTCTGCATATAAAAATGAGTTGTAAGAGCTCTCTTTGAACATTTACATTGTCACGGGTTAAAATTTAAAATCCACTCTAGTTATAATCCTTTAGTAGTAAACAATTTATTACTCACCTCACTAAATTTTCCATTACTAAGGGTTAAATCGAGTCAGGAACAGGTTGATTTTAGTTCGATTATAGATAATCACCAATTAGTTATTATATCCTGGCCATGAATTGTTCCTAATATTGCTTTGAGAGTCTGTTTATTAAATTCCGATTCTATTTATTAAATTCCGACATTAATGTTTGTTTACTATGCGAACAGGTGATAGGAACTTCTTTTTCTGATAGTATAACTCGTCATATTGTGGTCTACAGCCAGGTGTTTCGTTATTTTGTCATCTAGCATATTAAGATTGGATTTGAACGAGAAATTGAGTAATACTGAGATTTTTGGTGTTACTATGATAAGTAATAAGATTTGTCGTTATTAATTTATTTCCGTATTTATCTGTAAATTGTTGGCGGACGATCCTTCGGTTATTGTCCTTACAGTGGTAGAGGCCATTTTCCGAGTCTGTCAAATTTTATCGAAAATAAGTGATCCCTCGTTCTTTCCGTTTTCCGCTTTCAACTAAGAAGGTTGTTGTGTACAAGCCAGAAGATTTTTGGGTTTATGTTTTAATCTCGGTACATCCGGGTCAATTAATTTTGGATTTATGAAACTAAACCTCATTTTTCCATTTTGAATCGTTGTTGTTTTAGGGACAGATTCTTTGGAAAACCGCGTGGTCGGATTTTTGTTAAATCTTCGGTGGTAAGTAACACGTTTTTTTTATTCATGTGGTTTGTTCAATCCTTATGGTTTTTCTCTTTCCTTTTGTTTCCGACGAAATGTAGATAGTTCACGGAACAGTCAGGGAATAATTGGTTAACTCAATACCGTTCAGGCAGCGAATTGTGGTTAGAATCCCCTACTGGTGCAGTTAGCAACGAGTATATTGTTTCACCCGTTTACCAGCCAGGTGTGTCACGATTTTAAAGAAAAAAAAACCTATTACAATAGGTGAGTTATAATATTATATTTTACTATGATTAATAATGCCATATAGTCGCTATTTTAGTTTAAAATCTTGATTTTACATGTATTTTTCTTTGTGTATTGTATGTGTGTATTATTTTGAGAAACTAGACTCCTTTAGGTTCCTTTGTGCTATTATTAATTAATTTTATGTTAAACCTTAATTTAGTTTATTGTTATAATTTTGTTATGGCTAGTAAGTCAAATTTAGGTTTGTTAAGTGCATTCAAATCATTAGTTTTGATTAGAAATTGTAAAATTCAGAAATATCAGCTTCTAAAACTTGTGTAATTCATTTAAATTCATTTCATTCTTTCATTGTTGAGCAAATATAAATTAATGTGTTTAAATTGTATTAAAGTCAGTAAAGTAGTATAACGTTATTAAAACAATTAATTCGAGGAGTCATAAAAATTTGTTTAAGCTATTGTTAATTACGATTTTAGGGTCCTAGATACAGGCTTAAGTCCTAGATACAGGTTTAAGTCCTAGATATAGACTTAAATTATCAGCACAGGCTTTAATTTTGGTGCAGTCCTGATTCTTGATACGAGCTTAAGTTATTTTTGTTACAGGCCTATTTGGTTGGAGCAAGCCTATTTGTTTCTGGGAGCAGGCTTGATTTTTGGCACCGGCCTAAGTATTGGTGAAGCCAGGGACTGCAAGGAATCGTTATCTGGATTAACAGATAAGCCAATATTAGATTTAAGTCGTGACTAGATTTTAATTTAAATTTTCTTTCTTTTTTTTCTCCTTCTTGTATTGCGTGTGATCACACTTAGTAGATAATTTTATTTAGATTACTCTTAATTTTTTTTTATATTGATAACATTGTCCAGCGCGAGTTTGACAGTATTGTAAATTCTTTACTTTTTATTAAAGAAGGGTCTAGTTGATATTTTTGTTTTATTTAGCCCACTTTATCGTTTTTATTGTGCAATTCAATTAATACTGATTAATATTCTAAATTTATTTAATTATCTCCAGCAGTGGGAAAGGTCAGTGCCTGGAACAACAGGGGTTTCCCATTTTAACCGTTTAAATCGGTGGCGCACTCACTTTTATTTTGGTACTTACCCTCTACGGTTGAGCTGGGCACTAATTTGCCAGTAGAGACACCACTTACCGATCTCAGCTGGAGTTGAACTTCAATTGGAGTATTTTTTTTTCAAAATTCATTTTTTTTTTATTTTACAATTCATCTATTACACTAAAAGTACGTGGCAACATGTTTCCGTTTTTTAAAAAATTGTGATTGTAAATTTTTTTATATTTCTTTCGTTTTTTGTCTCGACCTTTTCTAGTTTTTCACGAATTTTTTTCTCTTTATTTTATTAGTTTTCGTAATTTTTTAAATGTTTCTCAATTTCTTATTGGAACTAAGTTCCTTACGGCAGGCTTGGATGAGATAGGGATTTTGTTGCGCGACCGAACTGAAAAAAATGCAATAGTAAAACCGTACCGAAAATACCGTAACAAAAAGTCCCTAGAATAATCTAGTAGGCAGGTTACCGCTAGCTTCCACACAACGCTAGCCTCTACTCAGTGTTCAGTATACGATAGACATAATGTTGACTGTTATGATATAATTTTTATGTGTCACCGAAACTTTCTTGAAAGTGTTTACAAAAAATATAATAGGTATAATGAATCAGGCAAAAGATGATCTTCTCATTACAGAATCTCCTAACGAAAGGTAAGTTTAATAATATAATATAAACATTGTAAACAATATAGAAATATCCGACGATATCAACTTTTGTGATCTCCTATAAATTAATGAAAATCATTGGTTTTTAAATGTAAAATGTGTAAATTATGTTGTAATATTTTATTTAATTGGATTATCTACACCTGTTACTCAATCTTAAAATTTATAATAAATTGTTATTATTAATATAATCAAAATTTATGCAGTAAATACATAAAAATAATTTGACTAGCATATGATAACTCTTCACGATTGGATATCGTTGGAGGATCGAGTACGCGGGATGATAATTTTTTTTTAGTTTTTTTCCAGTGTTAAACATGTTATTATTTTAACTTTAAAATAAAATTAATTCAATTATCTTATTCCGATCATTATCATTATAAAAATTATATCTTTAGAGAATTTATTGAAATATAAGCGTCCCAGACGAAAAGTACAAATTATGAAAATATGTACAACCAAAAGAAATGTAATTATTAATCTATAACGTAGTATAATCCAAGGCTTGGAGAAGATAGGGATTTTGCTGCGCGACCGAACTGACAAAAATGTAATAGTAAAACCGTAACAAAAAGTCCATGGAATAAAACCGTTAAATAAGACGTGCGCAGGCGCTACAGTCGTATACACAAGCGCGTAGTGTCGATTCTAGATTAGCCGAAGGAACTTAGTTCCTACCTGGTGCCCCACGACACCATTATAACTTGTTTTTTTAAATGAATACTCTGTTTTTTCGAGTTTTTTGTGAATATGTCAAGCCTTTAGAGAAAATTGAGTATTACAATAAATACTGTACAGCACGATCACCGGAACGTCTTATAAGAATTTTCAAAAATAAATTTATACAATTATATAACACACTTGGTCGGTTTTTTACTAGAAACTGTAGAATAAAGGTATCATATGATACAGGTTGGTTGAAAACTTTTAAAAGCAAAAATGAAAAAATGTGTATTTTTTAATGATTTTTTTTAATATAATCTCCGTCAGCTTGCACACATTTGTTTTAATGATTTTCCTGTAATTTTATACCATCTCTGAAATGATTTTCCGGAAGCTCTTCAAAATATTGTTCCAGGACTTCAGTAGCTTATTTATTCGACGAAAAATGCTTTCCACGAAGAAATTATTTTAAGTTGCTGAAGAGATAATAGTTGGAGGAAGCCAAAGCAAAAGAATACATTAGGTGTTCAAGCAATTTGTTTAATTTAGACTTTGTCAACAAATTTGTGTAAAACCGTGCATCGTCTTGATAAAAAATGATTGTTTTCTTCTGTAAACCAGATCTTTTTTACGAATTTGTTCATCCAACTGGTTTACAATGTTGCAATAATATTCACAATTAATTGTTTTACCTTTTTTTTTAAATAATCAATCATCAAATCTCCATTTTCATTCCAAAAAACTGATGTCATAACCTTTTTTTGTCTATCGTTCTGACTTCACCTGTTTGGGAGCTGAAGAACCAGCTTCAGTCCACTGTAAACGTTCTTGTTTTAGTTTAGGATCATGATGGTCGGTCCAAGTCTTATACATAGTTATCAAACGACACACAAAGCCGGTAATGCAATGGACTGTCGTATGCGTATCGCGAGAATGGGGTAACATGAAACGCTTTTTTCTCTCGACCTTTCTACGTTTACTTTCTCTGCTAAAACATTCATTGAGCAGCATAGCTTTAAAATAATAAATGTAAATTGTAAGAAAAGTAATAAACATCCAGTATTATATGCATTTTTATTTGATTAAGTACCCAAGATATCTTGTTTAAAATTCCCTCTGGTATAAAGTATACACTAATAGTATCAGAATCGCGATACGGTTTCACTCGTAATCAGATTTATGTCTGTTCAAAATATAAAGAGCAATTTTCCTAAGTGCTAAAAAACAAGTACTTTTAGAACATAACATTTTTATTAGTTTTGCATCTTCATGTCCCATAATAACTAAATAAACCGCATAGAACATTTTTACGATGTAAGCAGTAAAGTTTGACTGTTAAATTTTCCAATTTTATAAATTCAAAAATCACGAACAATAGGGACTATAGGAACATTAAATTTTATATGCGAACAATACATATACGAACCATTAAATTGTTAAGGGTGTGACAGCCTGATAACAAAAGAAGACAAAAGGATGAAGAACACAGTTTTACTAACATAACAAAAAATTTTATCTTTTTAATAAAACAGAAATAAATTTAACATTTTAAATTAAAGTTACAAAATAACTTTTTTTAAAAATAATTTTAAATTGTTTAATACAACACATAAACACATAGTAAAATCTATCTCAAAATTAATTGAGGGAAAATGGGAAATTAAGTTATAAGAAATTAATAATGCATATATGTTACTGTACTCCCAGTTTTTACAAAATTAAAAAAAAATTATTAAAAAAGTCAGGACAGAAATCTGAAAACCAGAATAACTTAGTACTCTGAATCCAATAATTTAAAAAGTATATAAAACTAGCTGACCTGGCGAACTTCGTACCGCCTACTGATGTTTTTTTACCATTTTTCCAAATTTTTACGGTTTTCTAAATTATCTAAATTATCGATTAGATATATATTAACTGCGCCACCTTATGATGGCATCATAGTACTTAATAACGCGAGAATTGCTAATGTAAATTTATACCATTTTAACTGCGCCACCTTACGGTGGCGTTATAATACTTAATTTAGTAAGAATCACTTTTTTGAGATTTTTTGACAAACAATTTTTTTATTTTTCGTAAAAAATAAAAAATATTTATTTTAATAAAATGTATCCTATTTTACTTTTAATACCCCCAAGAATATAGGTACAAAGTTTCATAATGATCGGCTGATTAGTGTTCGCATGAAAGCGTAACAAACAAACTTACATTCACATTTATAATTATTTTAAAATTGTAATATCTTCTAAGATGTTCATTGAAATACAGTGATGTCAAAGACAATTTTGTTTACAATTAAATACTCTTAATCAAAAACACATTTATTTGGATAAAGATTAATATTATTACGTTTATACACTTCTTAACAAATAATGCATTAATTTCGACCAAATTTGATTACCATAAAAACGGTTCTAGTGAGTTAATCTTAAAAGATAGACATATACCGCCGCGGACATTTTTTTAGATAATTTCAAGAGGAATAATTCTTTCATACATATATTTTTGGTATCTTGAACCGTTTTCGCAGCGCACGCAATGGAAGTCTTCAAGGATCAATAATTTTCCCCGTTTTTTTCACATTTTCCATTACTTCTTCGCTCCTAATAGTTGCATCGTAATGTTATATAGCCTAAAGCCTTCCTCGATAAATGGTCTATTCACCACAAACAGAATTTTTTAATTTAAACCAGTAGTTCCTGAGATTAGCGCGTTCAAACAAACAAACAAACTCTTCAGCTTTATAATATTAGTATAGTATAGATTAAGAGGGGGAAAACATACAAAGTCATAGAAAGGGGACAATAGTGACAGTTAGGATAATCAGGTAGAGAATGGGAATGAATCGGGAGATAGGCCAAAGGAAGATCCGACTATGGAAAAGTTGAAAGCAATGAGTGAGGAAAAAGAATATGTAGGAGCAAAATGATTAAGTAACGAAGGAAATGAAGGAGCAAAATGATTTAATGAAGATGGATATGAAGGACCAAATGAAGAAGGATATAAAGCAGTAAAATGAATTAATTAGGTCAGAATTATAGGGAGTAAATAAAAATACTAAAATGATGAGTTTTATACTAGAAATATACAGAAATTTTAGTCAGATGGGATTGCAATAAAAGAAAAGATAAACAAAAATAAAGATGAATACAAATATGAGATAAGGAGATGACAAAAAGTAAAGGGACGAAATATAAAACTAAATTGAATTCTAATAATGCTAAGGGAAAAAAATATTAAACTAAATCAATCGAAGATTATGATAACAGACATAAAACCAAATTTTATAATAAGGAAAAACGTTATAAATATGATGATGATAGTAAAAAATATCCCAGCAAAAACATAAATGTAAAAAAGGAGTGCCAAGTTCAATACAAAAATTATACTTGGCTGTGGGCTTCGCCGCAAAAAAAATGGAGATCTAAATGAGTGCCAAGTTATATGCAAAATCCAAATATGTATTTATAGGAACAAAATAACATTATGAACAAATATTAAACTCTATTTCTTTGCTTTATTGAATACCTATAATAATTGTTTTTATTTAAAAATGTAAGATCTTAAAGAAGGTTAGATTTGACTTGGCCAGTTTTTATTAAATCAGTCATTTTATAAAGTTATTCAACATATATTTTTAAATTCTGATAAAAACTGGCCAAGTCAAATCTAACCTTCTTTAAGATCTTACATTTTTAAATAACAACAATTATTATAGGTATTCAATAAAGCAAAGAAATAGAGTTTAATATTTGTTCATAATGTTATTTTGTTCCTATAAATACATAATTGGATTTTGCATATAACTTGGCACTCATTTAGATCTCCATTTTTTTTGCGGCGAAGCCCACAGCCAAGTATAATTTTTGTATTGAACTTGGCACTCCTTTTTTACATTTATGTTTTTGCTGGGATATCATTACTTTTTGTAAAGAAAACTAGGCAGGTATTGAGATTTAATGTTTTTTCTTGCGTTTCCGCTGCATGGTTATATTTTTTAAGCTATTGTCTACATACTCTTGAATGTTAGAGCCAATAGTGCGCATTGCCCATTCATTATCTGCTTCCTGTTTATAATTAAATTAGCTAAGTCTGGGCGATATAACGATCTCAGGCGGTTATATTCTGCTATTGAACTATCCTGTGTCTTAATTTGACTAGGGTCTAGATTAATAAGGTGTACTCCGTCTAGTGTTTTAACTCTGGAGAGCGCAATGTAGGCCTGTCCTCTGCTATATAAAAATCGAAGTGTCTATGTCAAGAAGAGCGCTGTCCAGACTAAGTCCTTGTGATTTGTGGATGGTAATAGCGTAAGCCAAGCAAATAGGAAACTGTTCCCGGTGAATATATACATTATTTAATATCTGAAACTTAGTCTTGACACGTTCTAGTTCATAAGTTAAATTATTGAATTTGATAATAATTTTACGTGCACTATTGTTTCTATCGACATCTCAGTTTATTTTCTTTATAACTCCAATAGAGCCGTCACTAGCCCTTTACTAACATGTATATTCCTACGCAACATAACTCGCGCACCCAATTTGATCGTGATAACATCTTCTAATCCAGCGGTTAATGATGAATTATCCTCGTTCTTTTTCAGCACTTCCTTTGCTCGCTTGTTTAAATACCGTGGACAGTCTATTTCATCGATTGAATTTAATTTAATTTGCGCGCCGCCGGCGACACACCGTTAGTTTAGTGCGTATTTAAGTTTTGTGTATGGGGACACCACTTACCTATTATTATTTTTATATTTCTGTTATATAGCAAATATAGCAATTTACATACATATTATATTGTGATAGTTTCGAATATCTGCTTGTAACGGTTCCAACGCTACAATTAAAAAAAATTGTTTTGTATGGGGACACCCCCTATTTTTTAACTTTTTTTTTATTTTTAGAATTTTTCCTACGCTTACATACAATTACCGAGCTGGATTCCAAATTTCACCTTTCTAGGTCATCTGGAAGTTAGTTAGGTTTAGGTACATACTTATGTCAGTCAGTCAGTGCTAAAATTTAAGACTTTTTGACCTTCATATCTTTATAACCGTTTGAGCTAGCCTCATGAAATTTGGGCTAATAGATGTCCTTATGGATATAATTAAACACACGTAGTTTTATGAATTTACATTAAAGAGGTTTTGAGTTATAGAAGAGTCAAAAGTGGCACCAAGTGGTTCGTGTAATATTACACTTGGCGCTGGCTAGCCAGTTCCTTTGCTTGAACTTGGCTTGAAACGCTACCGCGTGTCTAGATAGAAAAATACAAGATGCTTCTAAATATAGAATAAGGTATGATAAACCACCAAATTATTATGAGTTTGAAATTGAATCTCCTGAATAACAAGTTATGGGGAATATAAAAAGTTTAAATCTAAATATGAAAAAAGTTTATTAAACACATTATAAGAACAATTCTCTGGAGGAAGTGACAATTTCGAAACTAAAGATAAACCATAGACTAAAAGAGAATATTATGCTAAAGATAAATATAAAGACACTGACATTGACATGGAAAGGAAAAAACTGATATTAGGAGAATTATTAGGATAGCTGTGAACGTAATGAGAAAGGCAGAAGAAATATTTTAATTAAATCAAATATTAAAGGATCAAAGGGGTTTATTAGAGAAAGAAAAGAGTAGATGATTTTTTTTTTTAAGAGGGCCAGGATTAGGGTTAGTCCATGGGATTGCATCGCAGCTAGTACAGCTTATTGTGCACCCTCATTCACAGGTTCTCATTCTCCGTCAAATCCCAGTTTCTTAATGAACCAAGAGATCCTTTTGACTATGGTTGCCCGTTCTTCCCTTTGATCTCTAGTCGGTAGGCCAAGGGATCTCACACGCAGACCTTGCAGGGCTGGGCACATGAATATCACGTGGAAGGCTGTTTCCTCCTCCTCACCGCATTTTCTACATAGGAGGTTTTCAACTTCCCATCTTATGTAGATGTCCGCGGAATACCCAGTGGCCGCTGATGAGTAGATCGATAGTAAAGAATAATATTGTGGTTAAAAAAGTGAGGAGAAAAGAACGGAAGATTTGTGTAGAAAATTTAAAGAAAGTGTGGCTGTATGTCCATGTGGGAACAAGTAAAGTATGGCTAATCTTCAGAAAAAATTAAATATGTAAAAGGGACCACGCAAGTGAGAATGATAGAAGTCTAGGCGGACGGAGTAAACATAGAAAAAGCGACAGAAAAAGTGTCAGATGGGATATAGGTACCACTCTCGCTGTATGAGAATAAAAAGAAAATGACAATTCATTGCATTTGCAACTTTTTAGTACTTTAGTATATAATATGTACCTGTATATGCAAAGGTATACTTATAATTATATAAATCAATTTTTAAGCTTCTTATAAGACGTTTTGGTGATCGTGCTGTAAAATATTAAATATAATGCTGAATTTTCATATTTATATAACTTTTATTTAATCTTTGTTCATTTCTTATAACATCTTTTGTAATTCTTCAGTGATGTTACCTATAATAACCTTGTGATCTGATATTCCGTTGACTTTAATTTGTTTCCACATTTTTTAGAGACATTTTTAAAATTTGTTCAGAGTATATATTGAATAGGAGTGGAAAAAGCACACAACCTTGACGCACTTTTCGCTTTAATAGTGTGTTACATTTTTGTTAGGTGGTCACCAGTTTTAATCACCGCGCTTTTTATTCCCAGTGCAAGTTTTTGATGAGGGCACCATTTTTATTGTCTTTGCGTTTTTGCGTGAGTATGTTTATTCGTTTTTTGTGTTTTACCCGGTCAAACGCTTTTTTACAATCGATAAAGCAGAGAAATATATCCCTCAATTGATCACGACTTTTTATAATAGCACCTGAAGCCCAAACAATGCCTCTCTGGTCACAGAAGCCTAATTGGTTGTCGCTTATATTTCGTTCGAATTTTTTGTAAATGCGTTGGTGTACGATTTTTAGCAGAACGTAAACTAAAATAAAGAAATTTTTCCTCTCAAAATTATTGATATCTCACTTGATTCGACTTCATTCCGAATGAGAATTTTGTTATCTTGTATTATTGGTAAGTATTTTTTTGATTAATTTAGAGAACTGTTTTTGTTTTGCCATTAGTTATTTTTATAACTACTAATCTAGGGAATTTTGGTTACTTACAAAAAAACAGAATAACATCTATCAATATTGTAATTTCATTATGTTAACATTTAAGAAAATTCTAAACTAGATCTTGAGTAGATTACCCAACTTTATTTACTTAGATTCTAAATAATCTTTATTTTTAAATTTCTTACTACACACTTAATCACATTTTTGGAATTTGGCTTTGCATTTTATAGGAGAAGCTTCAAAATAGTATTTACTAAAATTAAAAAAAGTTTTGTTTTTGATAAGGTACCATTATAAAACATCGCTATCATCTGTTGTTATTAAAATTTTAAATACATGTAAAAGTCCTTATCCATTCCAAAATCCATCTGGCTATTAGAACCACTAAGGTCATCTTCTTTTGGTAGGTACCTATCCGCTTTGTTTATTGGAAATCATTCTGGCAATCTGCACCTTGTTTACCGCTGCTCGAAACAGACCAGTGACAACCATGTACGTAAATTTTTGAGCCATAAGATCCATCTGGGAGCTTGACCTCTGCTACCCATGACCTTTCCTTGCAGGATAAGTTTTTTGGACCCAAAGCGTTCGTTGTTTCATATTATATGACCCTAATACTCCAATTTTCTCGCCTTTCTAATATTTATGCGATTCGATTGTGTCTACATTCTAAGGAATACCTCGTCATGCGAGATGTGGGCATTCTTATCATTCGTCCATACAACCACATTCCAAATGCCTAAAATTCTGTTAGTACCCATACCTCCGGAACCTTTCTTGACATTTGATTTAAATAAAGTTACCTAATATAAACTTGGAAGTTAAGGTGTTTTTTCCAATATAAAGTATCCTTATTTTTAGGTAATATTTCTACTATTTCCGTACTGGTGTTTCTATTTAGATTCGAACCATATTATATTAAAACTACTTACATCAAACTATCGAAAATATTGTAGATTTGGCAACGGTTATCGAGAAGAAGTTAGCATTGGTCAGGCATTCTCGAGCGTCGAGACGCTGAGAGCGTCGGCACATGGTTCCCGGTATTCGACGCGTACACAAGTTGTAGTTCCGATCCGTCAAAACGCACGAGGTTTACGAAATTTTACCGCGACAGTTTGGTTTTGAATTTTATAAAAAAAAAAATTGATTAATGTAATGAGCATGGATATAATTAATCTGGTAATAGATGCAAATATTATTAAAGGTAAAGCTTAGTTTTAGAAAAACATTTTTCTTAATGTAGATCTTATAAAATTATAATGATTATTTCCTTCGATACAAATTAACCAATAGAATGTCATAATTTTTTGAAATTGGACTAATCAGAATCAAATATCAGCGACTATTGCACTAGAACAATATCAGAGACTATTGCACTAGAGAAATAGTCACGTCAAATATAAATGTCAAAAATTTGTCTTCTCAGGAAATAATCTTCCTAAATATAACGCGACCTTGATTAATAGTCTGCTATTTTTGTTGTTGCTAAATTTCTCGAATATTTTACAATTTGTTTCGACATAATTTGACATTAATAATCAAAGATTAAAGCCCTCAAGCTAAAGCTCTCGGGCTTTAATCAGATTATTAATGTCAAATTATGTCTCAACAAATTGATACTAAAATATTCTCAAAATCTCGATACCACAAAAATAGCCAACTATAATCGAGGTCTTGTTATATTACCCTTGATAATTTTTTTCACCTGTCAAAATATCACAATTTTGTTATTTCGTCCAATGAAAACGCTTAATCTTCAATGTTTTATGCTAAATCTAGCCAATCATGCCGGTTTATATTGATAAAACCACTAGTGGTTTAACTAGTATTGATAAAATTATAGAACTGTCAAAAATTCAATAACAATATTGAAGAATCAATTTTCTTGTTTATAAGTAGGTACCTTACTATAAATCAACATTCATTTATATTATCTAAATATTCTGAAATATGTTTTGTTATTATTATTATCACAATTCAATTCATCTAAACGATAATGAAAAATCAAATATGTAGGTACTTTAAAACTAACCTGCTTCCTGGTTCTGCATACATTTAAAACTTTTATATTCCTACAGGCAAATGTGGTCTTGTAGGTAAACTTTAAATAGATATACCTAATAATTTTTATTTTGGTAATTTTCTCTTTAATAATATAATTGTATAAATAGGTATAAAAATAAATATTTATTCAAATTATAACCCTGTTTTCATGACGCTCACGACAACTGACAACTGTCAATACTATCTAGTGTACAGGATAAGTTAATAGTCGGGGTAACGGCATTTCGTTTGTGTTAATTATGAAATATAAGTTGTTCTAGGAAGTTTTTTAAATAAAGTAGTTTTTGTACAGAATGGTTCAAAAAATAATCTTCTCAAATATCACTCATCCTGTAATATTTTACTAGATAAATTTTTATTTTCCAGACTTAAACTTTTTTATTTTTGGACTCGTTATTTTATCACATTTCAGTTTGTTTTCGTATTTTTTCCAAATAAAAAAGTTTTCGTGGAAACTAAAAATTTATCGATAAAATTTTAAGGACTCGTGTTATTACCTTTGAATAAATTTTGTGAAAGAACAGTAAGGTTTTACATGTTAATAAAATGATATTTTGTTAATTTGGATTTTTTTAAAATATTTAAAATATTTTTTCGATTTAAAAAAATTATAATACAAGTTTAAAAAAATGTGTAAACTGATAGAAATGCATCAAATTTTTTTTTGAGTATTTTATTAATTTTTTAGGCAATTTTTATAAAAATAAGTTTAAATAATCGTCCAATATTTTAATGTTTATGCCAAAAATTATTGCTTCGACTATAATTATATGATCAAACAATTTGTAAAATTTTATACACAAATTAAACTGGTGAGATTTTGCTCTATTTTTATTTTTAAACCAAATTTCATTAAATTTTTCTAATAACCACAAATAAAAATATTACTTTTCTAAAACAATAAATGTTTTTGAAAACGACAACCGATCTGGTTCAGAACAGAAAATTATTTTAATTTTTGTTAGGCCTTTTCAGTTTTAAAAAAACGACCCTTGACAAATGTGACATATCTATCAAGATAAATAAGCAAAAGTAATTTTTAAAATATTGATTTATCATTTTATTATTTAGACTAACGGCCACCCGCGACTTCATCCGCGTGGACTTTAGTTTTTTGCCACCGAGTTTCATACAAATTTGCAACCCCTATTTTAAATCCTTAGGGATGGAATTTAAAAAAGTAATTTCTTAGTACACCACTACGTAATAAAACAAATTTATTCTCGAATTTTCAAGACTCTACGCGTCTATCGACAGTGCCATGTCGGCCAGCAGCAGCGTGCTACCGTCTCACCGCTCCACACACCCCGCTCAGTAAAGCGCGAGTGGTATTAGACTATTATTATTTTAAAACTTTAAAAACTTGCATGCTATATGCATGCAAAATCTCAGCCCGATCGGTTTGAAATTGACAAAGTTTCATACAAACTTTCATTCCCTTTTTTATCCCCTTAGGGGTAGAAATTATCAAAATTCTTTCTTAAGGGATGCCTACGTCAAAGTAGCTATATGCGTGCAAAATCTCAGCCCGATCGGTTTAAAATCGACAAAGTTTCATACAAACTTTTATCCCCTATTTTATCCCCTTAGGGGTGGAATTAATCAAAATCCTTTCTTAGGGGATGCCTTCGTCATAGTAAATATATGCATGCAAAGTTTCAGTCCGAACGGTTTAAAATTGACAAAGTTTTATACAAACTTTCATCCCATATTTTATGCCCTTGGGGGTGGAGTTAAGCAAAATCCTTTCTTAGCGGATGCCTAAGTCATAACATCTACCTGCAAGCCAAATTTTAGCCCCATCCGTCCAGCGGTTTGAGTTGCGCGTTGATAGATCAGACAAACTTTCATCCCCTATTTTATCACGTTTGGGGTGGAATAAATCAAAATCCTTTCTTAGCGGATGCCTACGTTATAACATCTACCTGCATGCCAAATTTCAGCCCCATCCGTCCAGCGGTTTGGGCTCTGCGTTGATAGATCACTAGGTATATCAGTCAGTCAGTCAGTCAGTCACCTTTGAGTTTTATATATATATAGAAGATTTTAGTCGCAAAAGTTCCCCAATTAAATAAGTAAATATTTACAATTATGCCACAAAGAAATTATAGACAATATTTAAATATTATTATATCCGATTTAATAAATAGATAAACCACCATAATTTTCATAAACTATGATTGTTAAATCAAACTCAGTGTCCTGGAAAATTGTTTGGTTATACAGTTTACAGTAAATTGGCAATTAGATATTGTAGATACATTAAAATATTAAAAATTATGCCCAATATTTCTACTAAAATTGTTATCCCATAAAAAGATTGTTATTAGATATATAAAAAAGATAAATTATGGGATGGTTACAGAAGAAGCTACATTAAATAGAAGATATAATGACCAGAATACGAGGGTTCTCTTTTTAGTCCAGCAAAGGTATATCTATAAAGGCAAAAAAATAGACCTAAAGTACATTTTTGGTTTTCAAAATATGTACCACAAAGATTGATACAATTTTGCATACGTTTAAACCAATTGGTAAAACAGTCTTCAGTTGACACCTGCATAATCACTGCTTTAAAGGCATCGATGGCTTCTTCTGGCGACTGGAATTCTTGATCTTTGGGAACAAGAAATCGTTTAGACTTAGGTCGGTAGTATACGGTGGATGGTCTAATATTTTGATGTTTTGAAGCTCCAAAAACTCGATTGTTTTTTGGGCAGTGTGAGCACTTGCATTATGCTGATGTTGGAGTCGGAGTTTCCCGATAACAAACGTTTATCTACTAATCGGAAGTAACCGTTCTTTCATTTTCTAAAGCAATTGTTGATTCATGACCAAATTTTGACACAAAAAATACGACCATTTTCGTTGACACGCAATTTAAGAACGGATCACTTTTGTTGGTTTTTCGTCATTGTGAAACATCCACATAGCGTGTTGGCGTTTATTTTCCGGATCATAAGAGTGTATTCAAGGTTCATAGCTACTTACAATACTATAAACGTTTTTTGGGCTTTCTTTGTTGAACTGTTCCAATGTTTTTTGACACCAATTGACGCGAACCGCTTTTTGCTCTTCTGTGAGCAAATGTGGGATTCAACGGGAAACCAACTTCGTAACACTCAGTTCTTCAAGTAGGATCTTTTGGATCGAGGTCTTAGAAATGCCTCTAGGTATGTTACAGGGTGGTCATCCTTAATTAGATAACAAATGGTATCAATGGTTTGGTCTATAACTGTTATTTTGGGTAGACCTATCCTGGATTCGTCGCTGAGACTGGAGTGAACACGTTGTTGTACGCAATAGCAGCAGGAAATAGTTGACTAAATTAATAATATAGGGGAATAAAAATGTAATTTTAAAGAAATAAACGGAACTAAACTGAGCACTTTCTGTATATGTACTTGTCATGAAATTGTAAGGTACATTCGGATGACTTACATCCCGAAAATTATGAAGAAAACTACTGAATATTTAAGCAGCCTGAAGCAAATTATTCACTCCTGAACATGAATTTGCAAGTATAACATTGAAATGGAAATCAAGAAACCAGATATTGCATTATTTATGTTAAAGGCGAGGTGAGTTATCGCATCATGGGTGAAATGCGGAATGTGAGATGCATTTTTAATTTTTTAATTCGGTTCTCCGTATAGAAAATACATATGCATCTCTTTATTTAAACTGAAGTAAACTGTGCTGTATATTTTTTACTATTATTTATCTCTATTTAGAGACCAATTTATTTCTTGAATTGTATGTATACTAATACTTGCAACTAATTTTTGAATTTTGTATATCTTTTCTTAAAGTATAACCAAAAATTTTTTTTGAGGTAAATTTAGATTAAAATTTTGTCAGTTTTACACTACATAATAATTAAATTATTTTATATTTTATTGTATTATTTTGTAATATCATTATTCAGATCAAAGTCAGTAACGATGTATTTCGAAGCGAGCTTAAATATTTTAATGTTTAACACTCTGGTCTCCCTCTCTGGGAGGTCCAACACGGGAGTCCAGAGTCTGAGGTTGTCTGTAAGAGTCACCCTTTGAGGTGTCTTCAAAACAGACCCATGGGTCTAGGCCGTTGTGATTTTTAACGTAATTTCGTGAGTAGATGTAATAAGCCACCATACGAAGGTTGTCTTGTTAGTTTTGAATATAGCTGCTTAGAAGGACAATGCAACTACACACACTGACCAAAAGACAATCCAGTTTTTGGAACTTCAAAACATCGAATTGTTATACCATTCACCATATATTCCCAACCTATGTTCCAACGACTTCTTCACTTTCCCAAAGATCAAAAGTTCAAATGGTGGGCAGCAATTCCAGTCGGAAAACATCAAAGAAACCTCATTTTTGCTTGTATTTTTTTTGTCATTATTAAGGTAAATAGCTGCATAAATAATAGCTAAAACATCTATTTTAGTTTACACAAGATTTAAAGGGTGTTCATCTACTTAATTCATTACATATTTAATCTATTTATATATATTTTTGTTTAGATAGTAACTTACATAAATAACAAAATAATATTTGTTTCAGATACACTGCAGAAATGGGGGCAATTAGTGTAAATAATGAATAAACAATAAACGTGTTTAAAACCGCTTATTTGACAAAATGTTAACTTATGCAGCTGCTGGAACATGTTTACAACTGATCCTGATAATACCAGGTAACAATTATCTAATTTTTCTCATTCTCTCTCATATCATTATTCGTTATATACAGGATGATTATCTGATCCAATAGAAGATACTTATAGCGATACATGGTGTTAAAAAAATATTTACATAACAAATACTCATATCCGTTTATCATTTTAAAAAAATGCTTTTTTTTGTCAAGTACTTAAATTTGTTCATAGAGGGTAGCGGCACAGCCCTACTCTACTAGTAGAGTAGGGCTGTGGTGGCGGAAGGTCTTATGTGTTAAAAATAATAAAGCGTATAAAGCGTTTTGGAGGATGGCGTAAATAAAGAAAAAATGACAGAAAAAACACAGAATAAAAAAACGCGCACGTATATGACTGGGATGGTTTATGATTACATACATATGCTAAAAGATAAGTACCTATAGTTATGTACACTAAAAGGTCTGAACGTTAATAAAACAAAAATCGTAAAACGTCCCAAAATTACAGAAAAATATTGGAAACTACATAAATAACATCAAGAAAAATTGAAATAACAGTAAAATGAAAATGATCGTAGAGAGAAAACTTAGTTTTACAAGCAGACGTAAAACATAGCTTACACAAAAATGTTAGATACTGGAAAACCTCACGAAAAATTGAAATAACCGTAAAATGAAAAAATGATCATATAGAGAAAACTCAGTTTTACAAGCAGACGTAACGCATAGCTTCCATCGCTCAATATCACAACTTTTTTTATTATAATACTTTATTAAGTAAAAACCTTAAAGCATTTTCATAAAAAACATAAGAAATGTGAAAAATCACGAAAAACTAGATAGACTCTTTAAAAGGCCGGGATACAAACGCTGTTATGTTGTGTCCTCTTCTATCGCATGGGACGGTAGGTAGGGACCTCTCAGTCGCACAATTTTTTTTTTAAATTAATTAAAAATATCCTTGACTGAAATTCGATAGGCAACTCATATACAATATATTTTTTGATATATTAAATTACATAAAAAATATGTTTGGTCCATTAACCAGCTCGGTGAAGGTCGTCCTATATCGGGATCTTAGACTATTATAATTTGCGCTGCTAATATTGACCAAAAAGGCAAAAATCAGGGGGTTAATAATAAATCAGAGAAAAACAAAATACTTAATAAGTACGAGAAATCAAGACCAACTAAATAGAATAGCAGAAATAAGAATAAGTGATAATGTATTCCAAAGAGTTGACTGCTTTAAATACTTAGGAATGATAGTATAGTGGAGGGTCAAAATAGAAGAAGCATAGAGATAAATGAAAGGATTAAAGCAGGAAATACCACAAACTACTTAAAGACAAAAACCTGAGCAAAAAAACAAAGATTAAGATATATAAAACCTATGGAGCAGAAGTAATGAGCCTTACAAAAAAAGATAAAGAAAAACTCAGAATACTAGAAAGAAAAATTATGAGAAGAATACATGGTCCAATTAAGACAGATCAAGTGGCAATACGAATTCTAATGAATTATGAAATAAGAAAACTAATGGAAGGAGAAGACATAGTTAAATTCATTAAAGCACAAAGACTAAAATGGTTTGGCCACATACAGAGAAGAAGACCGGAGGAACTAATAAGGACGATGGACGCCAGTAATAAACAGACCCAGGGAAAGACCGAAATTAAGATGGGAGGGTCAACTGCGACAGGATATATCCAATATGGAAATTACAGGCTGGAGACAAAAAATACACAATAGGAAAGAATGGAAACAGATCACCGAGCAAACAAAAAAGCATGAAAATCTATAATGGATATAGAAAAAAGGACCTATGCGGACCAATCCATCACATGAAATGGATTAAAAGAGATCATGAACATGAGCGACCTATACTGCACGAGAGTGAACAGTCTATATATGTAATTGGCGCGTTAAAAAAAAATGATAAGGGTACATTTTTACGATGCGTCAGGAAAAACCGAGCGCACACCGTCACGAAAAATCGACACTATGTTTTTTGTGCATTTCTGATACTAAAATTTTAAATAATATTTTCACTAATTTTATTAATTTCGCTTTTTTAATATTTATATTAAAATTTTAACATTTAAGTGATATTTATTGTTATTTACTTATTTTTTATTCCAATTCTACTATAAATGACAGTTTCTCCGATGAATAGATACAGCAACAGTAAAAGTCCATAAGTAAGGTTAATAAAAATCTGTTTATAATTTCTGTATAAAATGTTATTTTTAATTAAGTACAAATATTTTTTTAATATGTGGTGGTGACTGATATTTATTAACAATATATTGATTTAATGATTATTTACTGAGATTATACCTAAGTAATAAAAGTAGTTGTTACATATTACTTTCAGTACAGTATGCGCCAAAACAAACGACACTTAAAAATTAAGCTTTATTAAACATGAAAAATAAAATAACAACATTTCAAATAATGCGAATTTTAAGTTTTGCTTCTATACAAAATGTGTTCAAAGTCAAAGTGCTCGCCAATGCGTTCCAAGCAGTACCTACTCATAACGCTTAACAAGATTGCTTAACATGTTAAAAATAGGCTGATGGATTCTTCTGAAAAAGGTCAAAATTTTTTCACGGAGTTCATCAATAGTTGTCGGTGGGTTTTCTGTAAAAATGGCTTGTTTCAGCATACCCCATACGTAAGCATCAGGAGTTGTTAGATCAGGTGAATGAAAAGGGTAAGGAAAATACGTGTTACGGGAAATTACGCGGTCTTCAAAATTTTCTCGAATCAGATCTAAGGATGCTGTCGTGAGTAGATGAGCTAAGCCGCCACGGGCTATTTTTTTGAACATAACCTCACTTTTTTGAGTTGGCTGCTTGCCCTAAATGTCAAAGGCCATTGAGTTGGCTGCTTGCCCTAAATGTCAAAGGCCATTCTTCTTTTTCGGGTGGCCTCTGACAGTTGACACAAACAGCCAATTCTTCTTTTTCGAGTGGCCTCTGACAGTTGACACAAACAGCCAACTCTTCTTTTCGTTATATTTTTGAATTTTTTCGCGCTTCGCTGTCATCATACCAACTTTTCATGCATGCAACCAACATTACACAGTGCTACCAACTTTTGCGTTATAACAATTTAATTAAAAAAATTCCAACCAAGCAGAATTGAACCCGGGTCCCCCCGTATGATAAACAAATACGTTAGCCACTACACCATCGCAGAATTTAATAAAATGTGACAAACAATAGTAGAAAAAAAATAATAAACAAGTCTTATCGCAATAAAGATAACAGACTTAGAAATATTTTAAATTGGTTTATTCCAAAAGAATTTTTTTTATGTATGACGTATCATTGTAAAGGGGTTGCCGTATAGAGTAAGATGAAGCGTCAAAAAGACCGTATTTATGCTGCCAAAAAGGCATTATAGCTATATCTCGTAAACGGCCGAACGGATTTCGGCGTATGACGTATCATTGTAAAGGGGTTGATGTATAGGGTAAGATTAAGCGTCAAAAAGGCTGTATTGATGCTGCCAAAAGGGCATTAACGTTGTATCTCGTAAACGGCCGAACGGATTTCGACGTATGACGTATCATTTTAAAGGGGTTGATGTATAGAGTAAGATGAAGTGTTTAAATCTTCTAAAATAGTAAAAGGGCGTGACCTTGGTGCATTAGCAGGTTCGCGATGTGTGCGACGTAATCGACTGATGTGTTAGAGTGATAACAGACTTATTAATAATAAAACATATCATGGAAAATATTTAGTTTTAGAATGGCTTCTAGAGAATACAGTCAAAAACTTGAAGAGTTTTGTGAAAATATAAGAAAATTAAACCAACAGATTTCTGTCTACGAAGACCAAAAAGAAGTGTTAAAAAAGATTGAAAATTTAAGTTTGTGGAACAAAGTTTTTGAAAAATATTTACCAACATCATCAACGCCCACAAGACGAATAAAACCATGGCCTTGCTAAAAGCAAATTTTGTTCTTTTAACAGCAATATTAAATAACATGCTTTATGTTAACGTTCCGCAAAACGATGCACATATTGGTGTGTGTTTAGACGCAAACGGAACAAAACAAGAGTGCAATACATGGCAAATGATGAGTTTGTCAACAGTCAATGATGGAAAATTGCCGGTGTTTGCATTGAATTTAACAGAATCACCTCTCAACTACAAGCTAAAATTAATTTTTAAAGATAACTCTGAAGGAGTAGGCGAGTGGCGATCTAACCCACAAAGTCCAATACAAGAATTATATTTAGACCTAGAAGACCCAGTAGGAGCAAAAATGTACCAAATCTTACAAATAGAATGGGCAACGTTAGTAGGAGTTTACTTATTAATTCTCAAAATTATATCAAAAATATTTTTAAATAATATTAACAATAAATATTTGTAAACTTTTAAAAGGTGTTTTAATAAAAAATCGAGTAAGAAGATATAGATAAATCTAAGATGTGTAAACATGCTTTTAATTTTCTGAATCACGAAATAAAATGGACTGAAACAAAATTTTATGTAAAGAAGAAAATTCTATAAAAAGAAAATTAAAAGAAACAGCACACATTTCATTAAATCCAAATGAATGTATTTCAAATTTTACTTTGGATTTATCTAGATCTAGACTGACCAACTTAAAAAGAATGAGTTAATAATCTCTAGGTATAGGTATCTATAGTAACGAAATAACAAATCAAAAATTTAAAATCTGAACTTGCATAAAGAAGTATAGAGTAAGAATTTATTATTTTTAAAAACGACAACTGATCTAGTTGTCGAAAGCTTAGAAAAATTAAAAAATTATTTTTATTTTTGTTAGGCATTTTGAGTTTTAAAAAACGATTCTTGACAAATTTGTCATATTTGTCAAGATCAATAAGCAAGGACCATTTTCAAAATTATGATTTATATTTTTTATAAGTTTGTTTTAGTGACAAAATAAATAAATAAAGTCACTCAAACACTATTATTATTTTTTAGTTTTTATATAAGAAAAACAATTTTTTCAATTAATTCTTTTGACAGTGAATATAACTTAAAGTGACATCTGTTAAGAGAAAGTTGAACTAATATTTAATTATAGATATATTTCATATAAATTCTTTGTAAAAACAATTAATATTATTAAAATATATTTTTACATATTCTATTAATGTTAATATTAACAAAAAAACAGTATAGTAGCCAATTTACAATACAATAAAAATTTTACAATAATTAAGCAATCTACTTTGGTTCCGATAATGAAAATGTTAGTAATTATATTTAATATAAATTATTATCATTTAAATAAAAAATTTAATACATTTTCTAATAAAAATGATCTGAGCACCATCTATAAGACAATGATAGGACTTTTAATACTCGATAAAGTAGAATTAAGAAATGCCTTAACCTTAAAAGTGATTTTACGTTATATAAATTTACATTGAAAATAAATAAACAATGTTTATTTTTTAGTTTTTATAGAAGAAAAAACAAAGGATGTTATAAATATAAACAAAATTTTTTCAATCAATTCTTTTGACAGTTAATATTACTTAAAGTGACATCTGTTAAGAGAAAGTTGAACTAATATTTAATTATTAAAATATATCGTTTAAATCTATAAAATTGCATAAGATATCGATTTGATGTTACAAAGTTTAAATTTTTTTATACTAGGTAGCGCTCGAAATTTATTTTTTAATATTTTTATTTAATTAGATTATATTGTAGTGTTTTGTTTAAATACAATAAAAAGATTAAAAAGGTAGGTATATTTGATTGATAGTTTTTTAAAGGCAAATTATTAATTTTGTTTCCTTTAAAAAATCTTAGACTTTTTGCATTTCCTATAACTAATGGAATTTCTTTATCGCCAAGCATGTTTGTACAAAATAAAATTGTTAATTTATTTATTTTTCGCGGACTTTTTACCTATACATATTTTGTTTTTAAAAAGTTTTTTGTCGGCAGTGCTCTGTAGAACAACCCGATTTTATCGATGTTAGAAATATCTCTTTCCAAATATTCTTCCAGAATTCATTTTAATTTATTGTTCCAATCTTCTAAGAAATTAAGGATAATATGAGCTGCTTCTTTACAAATAGATTTGAATGTTATGCTTTGTCGAGTAGGTACAGAATTCAGTTTGAAGCCTTAAAACTATCAAATTTAAATTCTCTAGCAGTTTCTTAAACTTTACTTAATTAAGGACCCATTTTACTATAAACATTATCATTTAGATTTAGACACTTTAGTGAATCAGTTTTTCTCTTAAATTATTACTTATATGAGATTTTCCTACTTTATATTTTGCTGCCATGCAGTTTTCGAAAAATTCCACTTTTTTACTGTCTTTGATAGTTTAAATTTTTTATCTACAACAACTGATTAACAGTAAACTTTTAATCATTATTTACACTTCCTACATAAAGTACGTATTTATACAAAAAGTTATTGTGCATCACTGTTTAATATCATTTAATGGTACCTACATAGAACTAAACAATAAAATACATTCATTAGATAATTTTAACGACAATTTAGGGTACATATTAATATAAATCTTTTTACCTGTCAGATGGAAGGGGTCGAAATTCAATAAAAGACCATTGTTCTGTGCCCATTTTAATAGAATTTTGAAAAAATATTTCATACAATTTAGTATACTTACAATAAATAAATTTCTATTGGTAGCTGTCCAATAAAAGGAGGTTCATTTTAATGATATAGGATTATTTATATATATACAATCATGTGTCCACGTCGACTACTTAAAATACCTTAATAAACTTTTTGAATCTGGCCGTTTGTCCAATATATAGAGTTTTCTGATATTAAAAAGTGTCCTTACATAGAAGTTATACATACTGTACAATTTACACATGATTTAAATTTTATTTTGTTAACAATAAATAAACAAATTTAACCTAGAATTTTGTCTGGTACCTTTTATTTAAAAAGTATAAAAGCAGAAAATGTATACATCTACATACTACAAATATACGTGGAAAATAGTCTGTATAGATTATTTTAATGATATCACGTCCAAAGGAAGGAGGATGATCAAAGATTTTTATTTCAGAAATATTTTAAGTAATCAATTGAGACAAAAACTGTGGTGCGAAATGTAAAGGCATGGACAAAAATCTGTCTCTTACAATTTAAGAATACTATTGTTTTAGAGTTATATTTAAAATGGGGTTTATCCTATCAGAGGTATAGACTACAACATTCTATTAAGAAATTTTGATTTTACCTCCTTGGAAAAACTTAGAATGCAGGGTTCTGTTTTATATTTGAATCCTATCTGAAAATTGTGAAAAATTATTATTTGAAACATTCTCGGCTAAAATCCATTTTTGACCGACTTGCTAATTTCAAAAATTCACTTTACCTACACAACTAGTTTTATGGCAATAAGACTGTTAATTAAAATCAACACGAGATAGAGGTTAAAATTGTGCCTGAAGGTTCAATGGGTGGCTCCTTCTGAGAAGCTATATGCAAAACTAAAAGACAACTTTTGTTAAAGGTATAAAGTAGTAAAAATATGATTTATTTAAACTGAACTACAACATTCTATTAAGAAATTTTGATTTTACCTCCTTGGAAAAACTTAGAATGGAGGGTTCTGTTTTATATTTGAATCCTATCTGAAAATTGTAAAAAATTATTATTATTTGAAAATTTTCTCTGCTAAAATCCATTTTTTGACCGACTTGCTAATTTTAAAAATTCACTTTACCTACACTACTAGTTTTATGGTAATAAGATTGTTAATTAAAATCAAAAACAGTGAAATTAAGAAAAGCTCGTCTCGATCCAAACGAACTCGTTGACAGGCTTCGGCTTTTAATAGCGTCAAAAGAAGCAGGAAATACTTCGAATGATAATGAAATTGTTGCAATTATTGAGGAATTAAAAGAAGCACGCATTATTGCTTAAACATCATTACCACAATGAGTGTCGACAAATTCGGACGTACTAAACATGATATAGGCAATAAAAACCTATTGCTAATGTCTAAACCAAGCTTAGCCCATACTGCAAACGGTGATATTGATTTTGAAAATTTAAAACTTTGTAATGTTAAAGATCCTGATTTAGATAGCGATGCCGTCAATAAAAAATATATGGATAATAATTTACAAAAGTTGGCTGAAAACATAAATGCTATGAAACTTACATTCAATAATGACTTGATGGTCATAAATAGTTTTATATCAAGAGATCCTCCGTTAGCCAGCAAACATATGGCTAATAAAAAGTATGTTGATGAATCAATTGTCACCGCAAAACAGTACCTACGAGGAGATATTAAAAATTCGCTTAAAAGTTTGGAATCACAAATAGCAACGATTAATGCAAACTCTGCACAGTTAGCTGTAAATCAAACAAATGCAGTAGAAAACGTAAAAGATAAAATCGAGAAAGCGATAATAAAATTATATAATCAGGATATTCCAGATATACGACAAGATTTGTTCGATGAGATTCTTAAAAGAACTGACTCTGTAACGAAAAATGTTAATGTACTCTCTGGAAAAATTGTGGCTATTGAAAAAAACATTGCTGAGTTGACTAATACAATAACTATAAATCAAAATAATCTGCGAAATGTTTTAAATATTATTAAAGCAATGGAGAAGCGGTTAGGACAAAATCCCTAAACATTAGATTTAGTCACAGTCATGTTTTCAAAGGAAAAGGTTCAAGTCGTTAATGAGCTGCATAAACCGGCTCGAAAAAATTATGCTCGACGACGAACAATTATCAAAGGTTTGGACGATTTATGGCAAATTGATTTGGCTGAAATGAGTTCTTACGCAACTCAAAGTCGATCGTTTAAAATGATTCTAGTGGTAATTGACTGCTTCTCGAAATTTCTCTGGACTCGACCGTTAAAATCGAAAACTGGCGAAGAAATCACGAAAGCTTTTGCCGATATTATAGGAAAACGCAAACCGAAAAATCTTCAATCTGATCAGGGCAAAGAGTTTTACAACACAAAATTTCAAAATCTAATGCAGAAACATGACATAAATCATTATAGTACATTTACAAAGATGAAAGCAAGTATGGTGGAAAGAGTTATTAGAACACTGAAAACGAAATTGTATAAGCATTTTAGCTTAAACGGTACGTACAGGTGGATAGATGTGTTGCCGAAAATTACAAAAGAGTACAACGAAAGCAAACATAGAACGATTGGTCAAAAGCCGTCTCAGGTAAACAAGTCCAATGAAAAGGAGATTCTACAGCAACATTATAATCATTTGAAAATAGCAGGCCCGCGAAAATATAAAATTGGAGATGTGGTGCGCATAAGCAAGGCAAAGCATCTATTCGATAAAGGCTATACACCTAATTGGACTACGGAGCTTTTTAAAATTACCAAAGTGAACATAACTAATCCCGTAACATACATGTTGGAAGATTTACATGGATCACCAATTAAAGGAGCATTTTACGAGGAAGAGTTACAAAAGTCAAAAAATCCTGATGTTTACCTTGTTGAAAAAGTGCTGAGGAAAAAAGGCAATAAAATCTATGTTAAATGGCTAGGGTTTGATAGTTCGCATAATAGCTGAATCGAAAAATCTAATATTTTATAAACTCGGTTGTTTCTTACTTTGAACATTTTTACATGTATTCTTATGACAAACAAGATACGTTTTCATAGCTTCCGGGGGCCTTTTTGATTCATAACATCTATTGTTTAAACCGTTCAGTCTACGGTCCGACTAAAACTGTCCTTAGAAGCAGAAGCAATTATTTTTACTTAGTTTCAACGCAAGTTTTATCAAGTATTAAACGATGATGTCACAAGACAGTGGTTATTGTAGTGAGTCATATTCTGAGAGTAGTAGTAGTAGTGAAGATTCTATCTATATGGAAGAAGTAAACAGAATTTTAAATTTTTATGAAGACAAAGTAAAACGTGAAAATTATTTGCTGCTACAATCATCTTTCACAATTGAGGGGTATGTTATAACAGTTGGCTTATCTCCTGCAAGAACATTTTCTCCAGCTATTATTTTATCAGAATACTGCAAGCCAAGTAAATTGTCGTTTGGAAAAATGGAATGGCTTGATCTTATAGAATTTTTAAGCAAAAGCACATTTTTTATTGAACCACTACCAACCTACGTAGATGAGTATGATCCAGTAACATTTTCCTGTGGAGATTTTTGTACAATACGACAGTTGGTATACGATGACATAAAGTTCATAGAAGTTGCAAAACATGGCGTAAGATATCATCTAACGGAAAAGGATGCAGATGAACTTGTTAAAGTACACCATTGTATCGTAGCTTATCAGATTTCGCTTCTAGAAAATATTAACTTTGGTATTTATTATAATAATGTTATAGATATTGTAAAAAGAAATTTTAGTGATAACTGCTTTCAAGCATTAGATGTATTTTGTGAAATATGTACTGATCCTTTATTATGTAACGCTTTGCGTCAGTATATTTACTTTTATAAACAAAATGTAATAAGAGATTTAGAAAATATGCAATAAACTTTTATAAAAAATAATGACTTTTATTTCAAAATCAATAATTATAGCATCAAAAAATGTTATTTTATCGAGACAAAATTTATGTACGTCACAGTTCTAAAATTTGAAACGTCCAAACGTCAAGATAGCATTAAAATTTGACGTTTCAACGTATTAAAAAATTGTTTAAAATAAATTTACGATTTACATGTATTTCTTATGGAAAAATGTCGTTTCAAAGTGGCAAAAAGTGACACTTTTCATCGTTTTTTTCGTTCCTAAATTCATAAACGTCAAACTATCGCATAATAGATGTCTAAACGATAAATTTGAACGTTTTT
Source organism: Altica lythri (assembly GCA_964028335.1). Taxonomy (NCBI): domain Eukaryota; kingdom Metazoa; phylum Arthropoda; class Insecta; order Coleoptera; family Chrysomelidae; genus Altica; species Altica lythri. The sequence goes on along the minus strand of OZ034808.1, from coordinate 15,036,243 downwards.
TTGATCGTTTCAACAGAACATATTTAAAAGAAAATAATACACCATAGATTCAGATTAAAAATTTTTATTGTAAACATAAAAAATTTTTTAGATATACAATAAACAATAGAATGTAACAAGAGATTTAGAAAATATGAAATAAACTTTTATAAAAAATAATGACTTTTATTTCAAAATCGATAAATATAGCGTCAAAAAATGTTATTTTATAGAGACAAAATTTATTTACGTCACAGTTCTAAAATTTGAAACGTCCAAACGTCAAAATAGCGTTAAAATTTGACGTTTCAACGTATTAAAAAATTGTTTAAAATAAATTTACGATTTACATGTATTTCTTATGGAAAAACATTATTTCAAAGTGACAAAAAGTGCTACTTTTCATCGTTTTTTTCGTTCCTAAATTCATAAACGTCAAACTATCGAATAATAGATGTCTAAACGATGAATTTGAACGTTTTTTTGATCGTTTCAACAGAACATATTTAAAAGAAAATAATACACCATAGATTCAGATTAAAAATTTATTGTAAACATAAAAAAGTTTTTTTTGATATACAATAAACAATAGAAACCTAAAAACTAACCTAATTAATTTTTAGATATACAATAGAAACCTAATTAATTTTAGATATACAATAAACAATAGAAAACTAACCTATTTAATTTTAGATATACAATAAACAATAGAAAAACTAACCGAATTAATTTACAATACACATTCACATTTTTTTTATTTTTTAATTATGAATAACATTATTCGAGCATTATATTATGATGGCCCCATGCTAATGTGTTAAAAGATCCATTGCATAAAAAGCGTTTATCGTCGTGTGGACTTAGACCGATTTTGGTTTGTTCGATTGTATATACATTATGATTATATGCACGGAACGTGCATTGGTTCACTGTTTTTAATTTACTATCTCTCAGACATGAAAGGTAGTCATCAAAAGTAATTTTTTTAGCAACGACATTCTTTTTAACCCCTTTTGATTTTTTAATACATTTATCACCCTCTGTTAAATACGAGTACATTTTTGAACGCAACCCCACAAATTCTGTTAAAAGTTTGCCGTTGCATTCATCTTTCATTAGTCCAATGACTTTTTTATTCAAGAGTGAAATACCATATGCATTATTTGGTTCATAGTCTGAGGTGTCAAATTTATCTGGATAGGCTTTAATTAGTTCGGTATAAACATCATTGCATTGCAGTTCTAGAAGAAAAGCGTCGGTATCGGTGTATAAGAGTTTACAGTTATCTACACCCATCGTAGGCAGTAGAAAACTGTAATAAAAGTCATACATACACGTCTTTGAAATATCGAGAATAGACATGCCAATGTACAATGGTTTATTGAATACAAGTTCGGTTTTATGAAGCTCTATCGCTACAAGGTTTTCATCAAAGATTTTGCTCGAACTAAACCTAGGACTGCTTATCAAGTTCTTTGCTCCATATCGACCCTCCCAAGATCTAACGAGTTTAACAATGCGGTGTTTCCTTATATTCTCCATCGTCTTGCCAAATACAGCGTTATTCATTAGTTTATATAAATTCTTTTCAAAATCATTTTTGGCAGCTGTTCGAAGAGTTGTATTTAAGTCGATATATTTTTTTAACCATGGGCTTTGTTTAAATTTCAACATTCTGTGAATCTTTTTCACGTTCAATCCATGTTTTATAGCCTGCTTTAAATTTCGATAATGTATTACGTATTTTTCTTTGTCATATAAAGTGGTCATGAGTTTTTGTATTTTTGATCCTTGGGGTTTTCGATGTTCTGGGCAAAACGGTAAATCGTTGTGTAGATTATGTAGATCATGTGGATACTCCAAGTCTACTTCGAGGATATAACCCTCTGGAGCATCGTCTGGTATTTGAGTTATGTCGATGTTTGTGTCAACCCACTTAAAATCCCCATATGGTAGAGGTTGACTCATAGCCCAACCATATAAATTGTTGACATCCAAGTACATTAAATATTTTTCAGATTCTGTTCGATTAAAATTTTTCATGTATCTGTTGTTTGCTTTAGCATATCTATTGCTGCATTGACTGACTCCTCCTCTTATACCTTTCTCTATAAACATGATTTGGTCTATATCTTTGAGTATTTCCAATTTAGATTTGGTATATTTTAACATAGCATCCCACGTATAACCGGGGAGCGTATAATACCAAGCAGGATCGAGACCATACGTTTTTCGGCATTTTTCACGAAAACATTCAAACACAGATGCTAAAAGCAAAATATCCGTTTTCATATACAGCATGCTGTATTCTTTTAAATTTTTAATTTTAAATGCTTGCCAAACCTTCTGAGCATGCATGTATAAATCATCAGTAATATTTTCATCTGTTAGTGTGCTATAAAATTTATCTTTGGATGGCAGTTCCGTATCGTCTAATTTTTCAATTGAATCAATGTATTCATAAGGAAACACCCCTTTTCTACTTAATAGTTCAAATTGTTCAGATGTTAAATTGGGAAACTGTGAACTTAGATAATGTAGATCTGATGGTTCTAGTAAAGCAGAAAGTTTATCTAAGGAGGAATCTAAAAATCGTAGCGAGTCTATAAATCTAAACTTTACTTCGCTCTCGTCATTACTTAATGTACATGAAATGTATTTTTCTTTGTTTATAGGAAGCAAGCTTATATTACCTTTTTTGGATAAATCTCTAATTAAAAAATGTAAGTCGTATCCCGAAAGGTTATGAAAGACTACGGGTACAACAAACTTTTTTTTATAGTTTAAATTGCAGCTTTGGTGTGAAAACCCTCGAAAATTCCCCGTAAAGTGGTCGTGGTCTAAAACGATGGTGTCCTTCTCTTTGAAGGGGTGCTCGCATATATGACATGTTGTTGCATTAAGTAAACTAGGTTTGACAATCATTGGTTCGATATGTTTAATTTTCTCTTCAATTAATTTAGCCATCCTTGTCATTTCAGCAGCGAACCAATCCATGGAGTCTTCTCCACAATATTCATTGTAAAATGATAGCGAACTATCATAGGAGCAATTTAGATAATATCCTGCACTATACGCCTCGTGTTTCTGAAACTTTCGTGTATGTTTCCCCAAGTTCTTATTATGAGGACGTAGCACTGACTCAAAGTCAGCATAAATGACAAAAGGTGTCGTTTGCTTGTATACGTGGTTTTTAAACTCTACATGATCAAATGGTGGGTACGATATTTTGCAATTGTTCATGTCTTTGCAGTAATCTTCATGTTTACTTAATTTTTCCTGACTACTAAAGTAATTTAAACATCGATCGCAAATATAATTCTTATGTTTATGTTTACTAACTTGACTTGAAATTAATCGAGATAAATCTTTGATTAAACAATAGTGATATTTGATAACTTCATTTTCCGTATCCATTGATGGAGCTTCATAATCGTTTAATTTTGGAAAGTATTTATCTTGAATAAGCAATAAATTTACATGTTTATTTAATTTTTCTTTTGTTAAGCGTGCAGGATAAATTGTGTAAAATGATTTATCTTTCGCGGTATTTAATTCTAAAGCGTAAACATTAATTGAAATATTATTTAATTTTTCAAATTTTGAAATAGTATTTAGGGGCATTGGCATGTCCAAACCTTGTGTTTTTAAAACTGCTGCATAGTGAGGATACGATTTTACTAAATCTACATTTTTATTAGCTGGATACAATGATGCTGTTACCGACCAGTAAAAGCATGCTTCATCTAAATTTTTAATATTAATACATGCTTGCTTTTTTAGTATAGGATCAGGTAACTTAATGTATGATGAAGCACCGTTACCTATCTCATATTTATTAATGTTTATTTCCAATGAAATAATTTTGTCTAAAGCCCATCCAGAATCTTTAAGTTGAAATTCCGATAATTTACTCATTACTTTATCAACAATATTTTCGTTGAACCACAATGCAAGATCCGTACCTGCATCTATTACCGCGTTTTTAGTGTTGAAATATTTAAACTCTAAAATGTCTTCGATTTCCCTAGATTTCTTAATAAATTCCCCGCAAAATGTTGCATTTACTTTGATCATGTTAAATTTTTTTAAACTGTTAGCTATTCTACCCTTAATCAACTTGAACGCATCACCAAAAAAACTATTTAGACCTTTATGTTTTAAATTAACAATAACAGCAGTCCTAATTCTTGATTGAAAAACCGATTCTAGATCGACCCATTTTACCCCTGATTTTTCAGTTAGCCCTGATCCCTGCTTAGAGAAATTAATAATTGCTTCTTTAAACGTTTTTAAATGTCCTAAATTTGTTTGTAAATTTCTAAGTGTCCCAATATCTAAATTTCCCCTACGAATATCTTTATGAAAACTGATAACATGCTGTTTAATTTGTTTGATTAATTTATTTGCTTCCCTATGCGAAAAACTGGAGATTAACGCTTTGTATGCTTTAGAAATATCTTTAACAATAGCATTAGACCTATCAACAATGTTATTCATAATTGGAAAATAAAAAATAAAAAAAAAACTTACAAAAAATTATTCCTTAACTATTTCAAATATATCGGTAGGATTAGCTTGGCCAATTTGTTTTTTTCCTTTATATTTGATAAAATAATGCCCGCCAGACAATTCTGCCAAGTGAGGCTTCAGTGTTCCAATGGTTCTCTTAGGTAAAAAGCAGAGCCCGTTTTCTAGCTCAACCAAAATTGTTTCTCCAAATTTGCTCTGGACCAGTTTAGCGTTCAATAATTTTTGCGGAACATCCACTGGAAGTTCTCCTAATTTGATAATAATCTTCTCCTTATTTTTTTCTGCAAGACATAAGGAATTAATTTTAGTTAAATCAACTCAAAATAAAATTACTCAAACAAATAATTAAATAAACATAACTAAAGAAAAATTAAATTAAATCAACTCAAAATAAAAAACATAACTAAAGAAAATTAAATTAAAATCAACTAAAAATAAAATTACCTAAACAAATAATTAAATAAACTCAAAATAAAATTAAATCAACTTAAAAATAAAAATAATTCTTACCTTTGTGTGTGGTTGTAAAAGAGGAAAACAATATCGAAGAAGAAGAAGAAGTTATATTCCTAAACTATTTCAAATGTATCAGAGTGATTAGCTTTCCCCAATTTTGCTTTTTTCCCTTTATATTTTTGATTTAAAAAGTTCCGACAGACACTTCTTCTGGCAAGAAGTGGACTTTAGTGTTTCAATGGTTCTCTTTTTAAATTTATTCCAGTTAAATCCAACTACAAATAAAATTAAATCATTATGAAAAATTAACTCAAGAAAAATAAAATGAAATCAACTCAAAAATTAAATTAAAATGAAATTTTGAAATAAAATAAAAATTCTTACCTTTATGGATATGTAACAAAAACTTTTGCACTTGAAACTGAACTCAGAACTGGATCTATGGAGTATCAAAACAATAATGAGCAAGTTAAATCTAGGACCCTCTTTTAAATATACATGGCTTAGCCGAAACACATAGACGTCGATAAAAATTAAAACCTAATTGTTGCTTTACAATATATTCTATATGTTGTTTATTAAATATTATATTTACCAATCACATGTGACGCTAATGTCTATGTATACCATAACTCAACCAAACACACGTCATAGCTTTTTGCTTTTGCGGTATCCTATTTTCATCGACACAAACCACAGCTTCCTGATAAAAACCGAATTTTTGTTTTGATAACTGTATGTTATTCCTTTTTATTAATAAAATAAATATTTTTTATTTAAAAAATTTTTACATTATATTGATGTAAAAAATATACATTTCATCGTTGCCTTCAAAATTTTTTAGTTTTATGATAGTTTGGCTTCTAAGAATGTATATTATTTAAGTTTTATTAAAGTTTAATATATTTTTTTTTTGTTAGCTATAATGCCCTTTTGGTCTCATAAATACGGACTTTTTGACGCTTAATCTTACCCTATACGGCAACCCCTTTACAATGATACGTCATACGCCGAAATCCGTTCGGCCGTTTACGAGATATAGCTATAATGCCCTTTTGGCAGCATAAATACGGTCTTTTTGACGCTTCATCTTACCCTATACGGCAACCCCTTTACAATGATACGTCATACGCCGAAATCCGTTCGGCCGTTTACGAGATACAACGTTAATGCCCTTTTGGCAGCATCGATACGGTCTTTTTGACGCTTAATCTTACCCTATACATCAACCCCTTTACAATGATACGTCATACGCCGAAATCCGTTCGGCCGTTTACGAGATACAACGTTAATGCCCTTTTGGCAGCATAAATACGGTCTTTTTGACGCTTAATCTTACCCTATACATCAACCCCTTTACAATGATACGTCATACGCCGAAATCCGTTCGGCCGTTTACGAGATACAACGTTAATGCCCTTTTGGCAGCATAAATACGGTCTTTTTGACGCTTCATCTTACTCTATACGGCAACCCCTTTACAATGATACGTCATACATAAAAAAATTCTTTTGGAATAAACCAATTTAAAATATTTCTAAGTCTGTTATCTTTATTGCGATAAGACTTGTTTATTATTTTTTTTTCTACTATTGTTTGTCACATTTTATTAAATTCTGCGATGGTGTAGTGCCTAACGTATTTGTTTATCATACGGGGGGACCCGGGTTCAATTCTGCTTGGTTGGAATTTTTTTAATTAAATTGTTATAACGCAAAAGTTGGTAGCACTGTGTAATGTTGGTTGCATGCATGAAAAGTTGGTATGATGACAGCGAAGCGCGAAAAAATTCAAAAATATAACAAAAAGAAGAGTTGGCTGTTTGTGTCAACTGTCAGAGGCCACTCGAAAAAAGAAGAATTGGCTGTTTGTGCCAACTGTCAGAGGCCACTCGAAAAAAGAAGAATTGGCTGTTTGTGCCAACTGTCAGAGGCCACTCGAAAAAAGAAGAATTGGCTGTTTGTGCCAACTGTCAGAGGCCACTCGAAAAAAGAAGAATTGGCTGTTTGTGCCAACTGTCAGAGGCCACTCGAAAAAAGAAGAATGGCCTTTGACATTTAGGGCAAGCAGCCAACTCAATGGCCTTTGACATTTAGGGTAAGCAGCTAACTCAAAAAAAGTGAGGTTATGTTCAAAAAAATAGCCCGTGGCGGCTTAGCTCATCTACTGTCGTGGTATGACAAGTAGCCCCATCCTGTTGGAACCATTGGGTATTCAACTGTATGTTTCTGGCACGACAGAATTGTCTGAGATCAATAAAAAATGGTGTCAAAATTTGTTCTCTATATCGCACTTGATTAAGTGTAACGGGTTTTTTACGCTCGTCTTCCACGAAGTAAGGGCCCAATAATCCATTACCTGACACTGCGCACCAAACCGTTACACGGTCACTATGAAGAGGTTTCTCTACGATGATGTCTGGTCGTTCAAAACCAAGAAAAAGATTTGTCTGACGATTGATAAATCCATATAGATGGATGTGAGATTCGTCTGTAAACCACACATTAGAAAAAAATAGGGGTTGTTCATAAACCATTGCCAAGACTGAAGCACAATAAACAACTCTTGATTTCTTGTCTTGTCTGGTCAAGTGTTGCCCAATCTGTATTTCATAGGGAAAACCACCAATCTTCTTAAACATTCTTCGGGTAGACGTTTCACTCAAATTCATTTTTAGAGATGTTCTGCGGAGACTTTTTTTTTTGGTGATTCTAACACTTGTTGAAATAGCCTTCCTTGATTCGCATTTGTTGTCACGGTAACTGGACGACTTGTACAGCTTTTGCGTTGAGTTAGAACGCTTCCTGTTCATCGAAATTTTGCAACGACTCTTAACAAGTCCTTATTAGTCGGTGCAGGTTTCTGAAACTCTTCCCGAAATTGATTGGCAACCATTAACAAACTAGGTCCATTTGACCGTCCATTTCCGTATGAGCGGAAATAATACTCAATAATAAATATTTTTTCTTGCGTTGTAAGCACCATTTCGAATCTTTTTGACAGTTTGTAAGAATAAACAGTGTTTAAAAATAACACTTGTTTCATATGACGCGATTATATTTCACTGGCTTCCTGATTTCATTGTCCTTTGTTTTGGCGCATACCGTACGTTTGTAGACTTTGAGTTTGACGGTATGTACTATTAATCAAAAAAAAATATGTTGTTACGCCAAAGAAGTATAACTTCTTATGTACATAAGAACACACCAACATACTTTATGCATACCTAAAGGTATCTTATGTTTGTTACCAAATTAGCATTTTACAACTTCTTTCGCGAAAAAAAGTATTCCTCGAATATCAAGCCTTATCTTTTAGACTGAAGTTTATCTGAATCGCAATATTTGAATGTAATAAATACCGTTTTTAATTTTGACCTATTAAATCAAAACCATCTTCGTATTTGTTATTCAACAGACGTTCAATTTCTGCAGCGACTTTTAATTAAGTCAGCTGTCTAAATATGTGTAGATACACTTTATCGAAAAATCCCCTTGTATTCCTCTATCTTTTGATGCCAATCAAGCATCGATTGATTAGATTGTAGATTTCGATGTTGATTCTGATTATCGAATGTTTACTTAATCAGAACATTCAACGTTTATGATTTGTTAGTATTCCGCGAACCTGACGAGGCGATGAAGGTAACTCGGTACCTTCACGTTTGTCTGTAAATATTTGCACGTCCGCTTTGCATTATGGAAATTGGAAATATTATTGGTATATTCCGTTTATAACAGTATGGAGAGCCAGGACAATTATTGGTCAAAAATTTACTCGTTGCGGTTAAATTTAAATGAAGCAGATATTGGTTGTTGATAGAGTAATCAATTATTTATCTTACATTACTCGAAGGTTTTTTCTTGGTAATTGGTTGATATTTTATCGTTTCCTTTGTATCTTTTGATATTGAATCAATAATCGAAGAATAAATATTTTTATACTCGTATTTGGGGCAATGGTTAAAAGAATAGTACAAAATAAATTCAGTTATAATTAAAAACTTTTAGTATGTGTTTCAATTTAGATTTATAAATTTCAACTCGAGCAGCAATTTGCACCAATTAGTTTGAGACATCTTTCATGGGATTTGACTGCTGGATTTAGCATTTTTTTATTTGTTCTTGTCGTCTGTATAATTTCTAAATTTTAAAATATTTCCAGATTTCATTTAGTTAGAAAACTACCAATAACTTCCGTGACACTTTTAGATACTCGGAAAATGAAGGACTTATTTTCTATTTTCCAGTGCACTAAACACGAATATTAACGTTAAAAAACCTAAAAGTGTGGCGTTTGAAAGTTATAAACAATTATTATTACGGTGTGACGGCCAACATTTTTATTTATTTTATGTTATAAAGTAACACATTGCTGCATGACGGACTGCCGTTTACAGGCACGATTCTTGAAGCGTTATTTACTCGACGTCTGTAAAGCTAGAAAGGTCAAGTCGGCAGAATCACTCGTATTATATCTTAAAATTTAGTGCTCATTTAGTGCTAATTTAGTGCTGATAACAGATATTTGGTGCTGTGATAGGGGGACTAAAAATGAGAACACTGCTAACTTTTCGTTAAGCTAGCAGTGTACCATTCGTGACCGCGCTGAAACGGAAACTAATGGAATTAAAAGACGTCACTATTTAGTGCTCAATTAGTGCTGCTAGTAGAGCAGAAGATTTTTGAAAAATATTTTTTTTTCAAATCAACTACTGCTAATATAACGACGCCAGCTGTCTTGAGAGCTAGAAGAAGACTCTAAAACGGAAACTAAAGGAATTAAAAGACGTCACCATTTAGTGCTTAATTAGTGCTGCCAGTACAGCAAAAGATTTTAAATTTTTTTTTTCAAATCAACTACTGCTAATATAACGACGCCAGCAGTCTTGAGAGCTAGAAGAAGACTCTAAAACGGAAACTAAAGGAATTAAAAGACGTCACCATTTAGTGCTTAATTAGTGCTGCCAGTACAGCAAAAGATTTTAAATTTTTTTTTTCAAATCAACTACTGCTAGTATAACGACTTCAGCAGTCTCAAAACATTTACTTGAATTATATTAAACTCCAATATTGTATGAAAAAAAAAAATATTATTTTCAATGATAAAAATAATATTTACTTTTGTAAAAAATGTGTTTTTAAACTAAGCTAACGACTCACCGAATTTTATTTTAAGATTTTCAATTAGAAAATATTAAGATAATTTATATTTAACGATGAGTAAAAATAATTAAGGCTGCTAGCGTAGTTATACTAGCAGGAGTTGATTTGAAAAAAAAAAAAAAATAAAAAATATTTTTCAAAAATCTTTTGCTGTACTGGCAGCACTAATTGAGCACTAAATGGTGACGTCTTTGAATTCCATTCGTTTCCGTTTTAAAGTCTTCTCCTCGCTCTTGAGACTGCTGGAGTCGTTATACTAGCAGTAGTTGATTTAAAAAAATATATAAAAAATTTCTTTTTTAAAAATCTTCTGCTGCACTGGCAGCACGAATTGAGCACTAAATGGTGACGTCTTTTAATTCCATTAGTTGCCGTTTTAGAGTCTTCTCCTCGCTCTTCAGACTGCTGGAGTCGTTATACTAGCAGTAGTTGCTTTGAAAAAAAAATATTGTTTGAAACTCCTTTACTACAACGACAGCACTATTTCAGCACTAAATAGTGACGTCTTTTAATTCCATTAGTTTCCGTTTTATAGTCTCTATCTAGTTCTTAAGGCTGCTAGCGTCGTTATACTAGCAGTAGTCGATTTGAAAAAAAATAAAAAATAAATTATTTTTCAAAAATCTTTTGCTGTACTGGCAGCACTAATTGAGCACTAAATGGTGACGTCTTTTAATTCCATTAGTTTCCGTTTTAGAGTCTTTTTCAAGCTCTCAAGACTCGTCGTTATATTAGCAGTAGTTGATTTGAAAAAAATAAAAAAAATAAAAAATTTTCGAAAATCTTTTGCTGTACTGGCAGCACTAATTGAAAACTAAATAGTGACGTCTTTTAATTCCATTAGCTTCCGTTTTAGCGCGGTCACGAATGGTACACTGCTAGCTTAATGAAAAGTTAGCAGTGTTCTCATTTTTAGTCCCCCTATCACAGCACCAAATATCTGTTATCAGCACTAAATTAGCACTAAATGAGCACTAAATGTTGAGATATAATACGAGTGATTCTGCCGACTTGACCTTTCTAGCTTTACAGACGTATTTACGTATATATAAGTACTTAAAAATATGCTTAATAATTAATATTTATTTATATGTAATTAATATTTTCTTTATACAAAATAGTTAACATATATAAAATAAAAATCATTATTTATATTATTAGTAAATTTTACATCGTAAATTAATACATACAGCAAGAAATTAGATACAAATTAACTTTCGCGCGCACTAAGAATACCAAATAGTATATTACATACCGAGGTGTAAAGTAATCAATTATGTGAAATGTCTATTTCAGATAAATCTTCCTGTCTAGGAATTTATGAAAAATTTGACAGTTATCGTTGACGTGAAATTTCTATAATAATTCGTGAGGCTACACAAGCGGTGGCGTTAAATGTCTTACCTATCAAAAGTAAAAAAGGTATGAGAAAACTTACAAAATTTACCACGAGTGGTGTATTGAAAAATGAGTTAAAACCAAAACTTCTAAAAACTGCTTATTGGCTTATTTTGCCAATATTGTGGCTTAAAAAAAAACATTCCACTCTTTGGTTTAATTATTCAATGCTAAAGAGTACAATACGAATATAATACAATATTGATATATCAAAATATGAAAAACTAATATCGTTTTTAAAAAACAAAATGTGAGTTATAAACCTTAAAAATCCAGTGTATGTAAAAAACAAGAAATTGAAACATTTTTACAGGTTGAACCTTTTGATTTTCTTCCTCAGAAGGTATGTATAGCTTGCAAATCACCACCTACATGAATAATTTCATTCATAAAACTCATGAACTATTCAAAATAAAAATAGATCATGTGGATCTACAAAAAGAAAAATGTTTGCTTGTTATTTCTGACACAGAAACGCATCAGTCGAGAGCTTTTGTCATGAACAATACGTATTGGATACAGAATATACTAACCTTCGAAAAAATATAGTAAGAGATAGATTTTTTCTGCAAGTCAGACATGGAAAATTCCACAATTCTGTGGCTGAATTTCCCAACTTATTTGTAAATAATGGTGGAGATGTTCAAGGTGGAAAGCTGATTATTCGTGAACAAGCTTTTTGTTAGAAATAAATAATAAAATAGTTTAAATAAAACAATATTAATATATTACATCCAAACAACTTTTAAAAAAATCAACATAAAAAATAACATAAAAAATAAGAAAAAGTAGGTATTACCTGTGGTCTCCGATAGATGGCCCATGAGGTCTGTTCTGCTGTGTTACCCCGAATTTCATGCGAAAGAAGTGGGCAAAATCTAAAACAATATAAAACTATCTAAAAATCTGAACAAGATCACTAATTACTTAAATTGAGCATAAAATTTTTTATTTATTCGCCTGAAAATATAATTCAATAAGTATACCTATATTAACTTCTGGTGGTGTTATTTAAATCATTAAATGTTTGATGCTATAACACGTTTCTAATGATCGTTCAATAAGACATAAAATAAAATGGTGCTCGAAGAGAATCTATTAAAACGCAGCACATACTGTAAGTACTTCGTTTATAATGGACCAGAAGAGGCAAAATAACCTATCGCTAAAAGTATATTATTCACTGAAACTACATTTTGTGAGTTTTATCTTTGAACTTATGTCGAACGGTAAAGTATATACTAAATTTTTGAATTTATGTGAATCGAATAAAAAGTTCCAAATATCTAACTATGGGAAATAAAATCGATAGCACCGCAATGATCTCGTTAACGATAAGAAAAATTATTTCGGGTTAAATTTACAAATTTACGTATTATCGACCAAAGGTTTAATGAGCAATGCTTTTTTAATCAACTTATAAATAGATCTTTTGAATTTCAAATGAATGAATTAGGATTATAAATATGTAAACGTATTACTAATTGACCGTGACAAAAAACTTAGCAGTCGTGGGAATGGCCTACCAAATATGCTTCTAATATGTATAGGTCTGTTCCATTAGATCAATAAACAGTTCTAGGTATTTTTTCTAGTGATTCCGTAACGGTTATAGAACTGTTTTTTGGTCTGTTGGAATGGACCTTAAGCAAAAATAAGTTAAAAAACTGCTCTTTAATTGACTGTCTATTCTAATCTAATCTAATTAAACCTGGCATGGTCTCTCCTGTGGAGCTCCATTTTATAACACTGCTTTTTATGGGAATATTGTGACCAGGTTCGGCAACAAGAGTCCTTGCATGCACCCCATGCGTGCAGGACTCTAGTTTGTTCAGCTGAAGATTCTCACCACCGCTGATCTTCAGGTAGGGATAAATCCAGGTGTCCCAAGTTCTTGAGAATTTGGATGACTATCCTTGAGTTACTGTTGCCACAGCGCAGTTCCCTTTATAAGAGATCTGAGTCCTGTAACTAATTCCTCAAGGTGGTGATAGGTTTCAGGGTTCGTGTCACCGAAGATGAGTAACCGTTTATGGTCCAAGGCCTCACACTCAAATAGAATGTGAGTTGCCGTCTTATCTTCCAAAGGCGCACAGTCGGCACGAGGAGTGTTCCTGTGTCAGAATCCCCATCTTTTCAAGGTGTAGTCTGAATGGTCCATGTCCAGTGAGCAGGTCCACCAGTACTCTTATCTAACTTCTGCCAAGATTCAGTATGTCAGACGTCAGTTTTTTGGAGTAGCCTTTGAGCGCCAGCTTCGAATGCCTCAGCCCTACAGTATTATTCCAGTGTTTGGTTGACTCTTCCCAGACCTAGTTCTTGACTTTGGTCCTTACTTAGGCCGTAGGCAGTCCCAGTACAGGTTCTGGACCAATGAATCGTGTATTCGCTCCCTTCTTGACCAGAAGGTCCGCGATTTCATTGCCCTCAAAAACCTTATGCTCTGGCACCCACTCCAAAAAGACCTTGTTGTGTCTAGCCAGTTCATTGAGGTTTTGTATGCACTCCCAGATCAGTTTGGAACTAACCCGGAGTTTTTTTAAGGCCAGCAGTGCCACCTAAGGTTGCGTGGACCACAGACCCCTGCACCGTTTCCTTATGAAGTGCGAGATCCGTCATCCGTCATCCCTGCATCCTCGAAAATTCTTTGAGAGCCGTCCTCAGTCCACTCGGCTCTGTCCCTAAGCCGGACTTGGTATGGACTGTCTCTTGCAGCTGCCTGGATAATACAACTAGTAGGGTATATAAAGAATATTTAAATACAATTTTATTTAATATAAAATTTGGTTTAAAATTTTTAAACAATGATGAACCCTTTTTCATATCGCAACAAAATATCTAACCCTAGTTATAACCCGTTCAAAGTGACCATTTTCCATCTTTTTATGGTCGTATTTCCGCAGCAAGGATCGACGTAACAACCGAAAAGTCAATCTTCATTACATCATTACTCATACAGTGTTTCTGGCTATATCCTATTTTAGTGTTGCATTTACACGACCCGTTATTGTTCTATTCAGTTGATAAGCTCGTTAAAATTGCAAGTGGAGAGTTAATGAAAAAGTTTACGACGAAAAGTGGATAATGTTACTGTGAATTGGTCGTAATTCTATTTACGGTTGTGGTGGATAATGTATATTTCTACTTTTCATAATGTTTCATTCACTAATTAGTTATAAACAACAAATAAAAAGAAAAACCACGATATTTACCTAAAGTTCTGACAAATTCGAACACAACACAACCAGAGTAAGGATTACGAAATATAATATAGTTTCAAAGATATTTTTAAAGTGATAACTTCTTATGGGAGGCTAACTGATTTTTAGCGTAACGCGTTGAAAAAAGCGTTTATCATAACGCGTTGTTTATCGTTGTTACACGCAGGCTCACTGAAACATAATAATAATAGAAATAGGTAAATATTAATATTAATACAAATATCTTTATTTATTTATTTATTCAATTGATAACTTCTTATGGGAGGGTAAACTGATTTTAGCGTAACGAGTTAAAAAAAGCGTTTATCATAACGCGTTGTTTATCGTTGTTACACGCAGGTGCAGTGAAACATAATAATATCATTTCTCCCTCTCTCTCTATGCTTTTCCCAATGTAAGTTTTAAGTATATTTGAATTTACCGTGTTATACGGTATTAATCTGTCACTAAATACAATTCATTACTTTTTGGAACTAAACTGAACTGAAAAAAATGTAATAGTCAAAACCGTAACGAAAAACCCGTTAAATGAGACGTGCATCAAATACATTCTGGAAGTTATTATACGTAGGTGGTGGTGGTTCATTGGTAGAATGCTCGCCAGGCACGCGGGCGGCCCGGGTTCGATTCCCGACCGATGCAAATTTTTTTTGTATATATCTCTTAACTTTTACCTTTTTTTGTTGAAGTAATATGAGATGTAATTTTTAAAAATCTTGATAGTTGAAAGTAGTTAGGAAAGGTGAGAAAAAATAAATATATACATTACTCTTTAAAGCTCACCTTGAATTTTAAAGAAGCTTCTTTCTTAACGCCAAGATTTCACTGATTTTGATATATTGACCGTTAAATGAGACGTGCGCAGGCGTTACATTCGTATACACAAGCGAGTAGTGTTATGTGTCGATTCCATGGTGTAAGTATATACACTTACACCATGGTCGATTCTACATTAGCCAAAGGAACTTAGTTCCTACCTGGTGTCCCACGACACCATTTTAACTTGTTATTAATTATTAAATATTTATATCCATTTAATATCATAAAAATTAGGTTATTTTCTATATTTGCGTATATAAAACTAATTGAATCCCTTTTAATTATAATTTAAATTCATAATTTAAACGGTTCGGTCATCCTCGGCATCTATCGTGGCAGTTTTAGGAGAAGAAATGGAAATTAAATCAAATAGAAATAGGTAAATATTAATATTAATACAAATATCTTTATTTATTTTATTTATTTATTTATTTATTTATTTATTTATTTATTTATTTATTTATTTATTTATTTATTTATTTATTTATTTATTTATTTATTTATTTATTTATTTATTTATTTATTTATTTATTTATTTATTTATTTATTTCTTTCTTTCTTTCTTTCTTTCTTTCTTTCTTTCTTTCTTTCTTTATTTATTTATTTATTTATTTATTTATTTATTTATTTATTTATTTATTTATTTATTTATTTATTTATTTATTTATTTATTTATTTACTTATTTACTTATTTATTCAAATAATTCGTTCATCTATGATTTAATGTCTTTTAATTATAATTTAAATTCATTCTTAAAATGTTCGGTCATCCACGGGAATTCTCGTAACAGGAGACGTGTTTTGGTGGTTTTATTTGTGATAAATCTTATAAAAATTGATTATAAAGTGTGTTATTAATGTTATTATTGATAATAAGGATAAGAATTTAAGTTTTAAGTGTGTATTAAATAGCAATCAGGCCGTTCCACGTAAAGGGTGGTTGTATTGCAAATTACTACGCGACTGATTAGAAATTTCGAACTGTCATAGTAAAAAATTTTTATACCGTAATTAGTGAAAGTTATTTTCAAAATAATTAAATTTTTTAATTTATACACATTATCATATTAATGTAGATAAAATTTAAGTAATAGGCAAATTTTTCTCAAGTTAAAAAATTTCAATATTAAATAGTTCAACTTGGATTAGTTGAAGTTATCACTTCTGTTACGCGTCCTGAGACGCACACGTTTTTTTTTTTAATGTGAGAAGCACATACGCACATACCTACAGTTTGCGTACCGACATTTTTTTTAGAAAAATTTAATTGTTAAAGTTTTTCACATATTATAAACACTTCAATAAGTAAATCTTTTTTAGAAATTTTAAGAATAATTTTTCATTTACCTTTTATTACTAAAAAAAATCTAAATACAAATTTAAACATTTACTTTATAGATATGTTTATAAAATCAATTTAAAAAATAATAACATGCAATTAATAAAAAATTACATAGAGCAAAACTTGTGTACGTATATTCTGCATTAACATTCATTTATGTATAAATAAATTTATATTCCATCAATTCAATAAATATTATTTTTATTAATCAATGCGTTCCGACCAAGTTTTTTTAAATAATTTCAGTGATAAATTTATTATTAATAAATTAAAATACTCTATAATTGTGATTGATGTAAATAAAATAAAACTGAACATTAAATCCATACAGATTTTATATATAATTTATTGGTAAATATTTTCATCAATAGAATTCATTAATTGTTTTATGTTTACTATATAATTTTCTTATATACATATACATTTATTATATTCATACACTACGTTTAATAATTCAGTTTTGTGTTACAATAGAGTGGTTTAGTGACAGAATTTAATATAAGTTGTTTTATGAAAAATGAGATCAAATTTATTATATATAAAATATATGAAAATCGTTTAGGAAAAAAAAAAGATAATACTTTTAGAACGATGAAATTTAAGCTTTTAATTTTTTTTCATTTAAATATTATAGGTACCTTTATGTGAATACACTGAACAAATACATTTTTTAACATCAAATTTTACTATAATCTTTGTTTTATACGATAATAAATACGAAATAAGTGTCTTATGTGTAATATAGTAAAAGGCTGTACCCTTATATATATGTGAATTTGTATGTATCAATTATTAACAGTTTGATATAAATCAAACCTTAAGTTGTGTATAGAAAATCATTAGACATTTCAAATAATCAAGGAGTATACGAGGTCTGGCTATTAAATAACGAGACTGGTTACGAAAAAGGGTTTTAATATAAAAAATATTCTACATTCGAATGCTATCCTTCAATATATTTCTCTCTCCTGGCGACACACCTTTCCATACGATTTTTGCGTTAATCAAAGCAACGCTGAATGTCTTCTTTGGCGAGGGCCTTTTAGAGCTCTGCTGTTTTTTGCTTTACCGCTTTCATCGAATCAAATCCAATTCCTTTTAGAGCATATTTTATATTCGGAAACCAAAAAAGCCGCACGGTGCAAAATCTGGCGCATATAGCGCGTGTTCGAGAACTGAAGTGCGTTTATTGACTAAATATTACTTCACAGATAGCGCGTTAGGGCAGTTGTTCTTCCACAACTCGGACCGTTTTTTACGCACTCGTTCTCTCAGTATTTCCAAAACTGACAAATAGTACCTAAGTCTGGTTGACAGTCTGACCGACTGGAACCATTCAGTCATTACGATAACGTTAACGATCAACATTGCCTTTAATTTTGATTTGGACATTGGACATCTTTGCTTTTTTGATTCTGGGGAATTCATGCATGGATTTCCGCTTTTTTTCAACATTGTATTACGAAATCCACGTTTCGTCGCAAGTCATAATGTTTTCCATCAGTCCGAGATCTTCTTTTAACCTTTCAAGGAAATCTGAGCAGACCTGTTGACGCACAAGCTTTTGGTCAGGAGTCAGGTTCTTCAAACCGTTTCTTTATCGGCGTTTACAGCCTTGACATTCATTCGGATGCTAATTTGCGATCTGTACATACAATTTGGTTGCATGATTTAGGTCACTGTTTCCGGAGTTGATACAGTGCTCTCTCGGCCCCCACTGAAGCGCTTGTACCACTCGCACGAGATAGAGAATTGTCCCCATAGACCTCTTGCAACAATTTATAGCAAACAGCCAGAGTTTTTTTCAATTTCACAGGAAATTTGAGATTAATACGTTGCTCCTGTTTTTCGTCACACATAGTTTTCGGCACGAGAAAAAAAAACACGTTCGTTTCAAACTGCTACTGAACAAATACTATAATAGTGACAAGAACTTGGTTTGGTACGAGAAGACTTCTAGATATCTAACGCACTACTCCTTTTTTTCCAACCCCTCTAGGGCGCCCTCTAGGCACGCAGTCTCGTTATCCAATAGCCAGACCTCGTAAAACAATATTCAATATAGTTTGTAGTTATTATAATGTATAAAGAAAATTATGTTAAATCGTGAACATAACATTTCTCCATGGCTCCATATTCCATTGAATGTGTGTTTAGGCAAATTCTAATCTACGAGATTTGTGATTTTGGAGAAGACGAGGAACTATAGCAGGGCAACTTGCTTCTTTTGACCGTTTTGAACTAAAATTTACTTGTCTCACATTTGGAAGCTCATTTTTAAGATGTGTGATTTTCTGTACAATTAATTATCAATTGCTTTGGTGCAACGCTTGTGCCCTTGACCAGGTCTTCGAACAAAATTTTCAATGTCTTCATACCTTTTTAAAATATTCGATACCGTAGATTGAGCTCTTCTAAGACGACGTGTTATATTTTCTTTTGTATATCTTTCAGTATGCAGAGTCACAATTTGTGAAACTTCAGCTAATGTCTAACATCTTGTTTCAAATACAGGTAATACCAATGCAAGTCACTATTATTCACTTAATTTTACTACACAGAATCAACTTACTATACTTCTTCTAGTTTTCGCTTATTTTTTAACTTTTTACTCGGTGTTGCTTGAATTATTACTTTATTTTTAATTATCTATCCTATTTCATCGTTTTACATCTTCCGGTAGTCTTCTTTTTCTTGTAATATTTTATATTATCGTTTGACAACGGTTATGTGTAACTGATTGAGTTTATGTACGTATTCTAGTAGTTGATGTCTTTTGAAGTTGTCTCTAAGTCTTTTAACTCCCAATTTGTCTGAAACCACATCCTATCTGGTATAGTTGTTGATCTTAGTTTACTTAAAAGTAAAAAATACTAACATAAAAGTTTAGCTGGAACAGAGATTAATTATCACAGCAAAAGATTTTAAACGAAAAAGTACAAAAATCGTCCAACAAGGTATAATCAAAGTTTCAAGCAGAACTTTTAGACCGCTAACATACGGCAACGATTTAAAAATACGTTCGAAAAACATTAGGTCGCCCCCAGAGATACTGTCCAGGCCGCAAACCTGTAGATGTAGATTCTTCCCATTCTTTCCTATAAGCGAACCGGGCGACTATTTCCCGTCACGTCTTTATTATATCCTTCCCAAGAGGGACACAAAATGTTACATAACTTCTTGTAGAAGTTAGAACCATCCGCATCCCTCTAGACCGAGGCAAAAGGTTTTTTTGGCAAATTTCATTTTTGTTATGTTCCTGTCGCGTATCTTGTGTTTCCGGCCCTGTTGACAGGATATTTGCTACTTAACAGGTTTTGTTTCTTTCTTTTATCAAAAGTTATTGCTTATGGAATCGTTTTTAGGTCAAATATAACAAAAAATATTTTATTTTTGTTGGTAATAAACTATTTTAATAAAATTATAATGTAAAATTATTTAGTCTAAAACTAGGTTAACTTTTTAGGGTTTATTAAATTTGATTGTAAATTTAATTTATATAAAAGTGCATTTTAATATTTCCAAATCTATTCATCAAGATAACTATTTAATTTTTTTAAATTAGAATAAAAAGAGAATAAATATGAAACTTTTTCACTGCTGGTAATAAATTTATTAGTTTTACATTAGTATATAAGCTATTGTAAACGAAGCTGATTTTCTCGAAAATAATTATTATTCATCATTTAAAGATTTAAAAAAAACTTGTACCCCCTTAAATTAAAATATTTTTGTGGTACTAAACTTTGAGTTTATTCCTTTGTTTACCATTGGACCACATATGAGATTTTTAAAAGTTGCCAGTTCGGCTATCATCATCCTTCATTTTTGTTGAGCACCTGTGTGTGAATTGTTTTCAGTCAAACGATTTTTGTTTTGCGGTTGGAGGTGGAGATGTCACTACTATCGCATTGTTTATGTTTCCATCACTCGGTGGAAATATGTAGATGGTGCTTTTAGTGCATTTTCAGTCAGCGAGTAAGTTTGCTGACGACAACATATATATCCTTGTACTGATGAGACCCAATAGGTCGAAACCGGTCTACAAGTTATGTTGTCCCTCTAACTGCAAACGGGAATTGTTGACTTCAATTCCATAATTTTTATTGCTTCGTTTTGTTTACTTTTGAGGGCTTGTTGATGGGAATATTTATTCCCGAAACTTGTACCCCCTTAAATTAAAATATTTTTGTGGTACTAAACTTTGAGTTTATTCCTCTGTTTACCATTGGACCACATTTGAGATATGGATGATTTTCTCTTTTTTATATAAAGATTTTACGTACCTTAAATCAGTTTAAGGCAGCCGAATTAGAAAGAAAATTAATTGAAATCATAAATAAGCAGTACGAAGAACGATATCGCAAACAATTCCATCAAAACATAACAATTTTATATAGAAATTAAAACTTTTTTTCAGAGCGCATTATCCCTTTTTGATTTAGATTAGAAATTGGAAAAAACATTACGAGTTAATGAAAAAAGTTTAATGAGATTCCTTCCGACATGCGTTTACCGCTTGCGGCTTAAAGGGCTTACGGTTTTCGTGTCGAAGTAATGTTTAATAGGCAGAACGTTAAATCTCACGAGAGTATATTAGCAATTACTTGGCGTTAATTCGGTGTGCGACACCTGGCTTTACTTAAATTGCAATTTTCGGCAGAGTGCTCATCGCGTCCTTGATTTTAATAATTAATTTCCAAAAGTACAAAGGGTACTTCGCATAGCTTCCTACCTCTTAAGCTTCCTTATCTGATTATTTAGGAAATTCTAGTAAAAGGGTATCGTCTAATATGCTTTTAAACGAATAAATAATCAAAAATGTTAAATACCAGATAAAGCTTCTAAAATGTCATTATCATGAGTTTCAGTTTCATGTATTCCTTCCAATAAAACACTTATGCTCACTTATACTCACCTCTTAAAATTAGTTGTGATCATTATAAGATCTATTATTTCCTCCTTTCTTGCTATAATTCTGATGTTTCCTAAGACTTATAACAGCTTTTCTAGTCCTATCGTTCTTAGAAAGTTTAAAATATGGTTAGGCCTTAAGTTAGGTAGATCTGTCTCTTCTATTTCGTATAATCCTAGGTATCTGACTCTAGAATTACGTAATGAAATGGATTCTGGGAGTATGTGTATTGAGGTTTCATCCTCTACCTTACAGAATCTGCACTTTGCTTCTTCATGTGTCCTCTTATTTGGCAGTGCCCGGTTAATATTCCCCTTATAATACTGATGTTCTTTTTACTAAGGTTTAGACCACTGAAAGATATTTTTTGGTTATAGTTTCCAGGAGCGTCTTTGGTTGTCTCAGTCTTTGTGGACCGTTCCAGTATTTGGATTTTTCTCTATCCACTTATTTCCTTGGTTTTTTAAGACTGTACTACTGCTAATTGCTTGGTTATGACCCAGGCAATGTGAGTATTTGGCTTTAGGTATAAACACCTCTGCTCTTGTTCCTTTAACTGTCTTGGAACCATCCGTACACCATTTTATGGCATTTTGGCTTAGCCACAATATGGTGTTTTTATCCCATTTAGATTTCATACCCAGTATTGTGGAGATTTTTTTGACAAAGTTAAATTTCTTTGGCATATCATCTTGGGACATTTCTTAAGTTTGAACAAATTGCAGTGATCGAGGTCTTTCCTTGATTGCTTCTTCTTTAAACAATCTATATATTGTTTTGTTGCTTACAGTTTCTGCTTAAATGTGTAGTGGCGTGATATTAACGATTACTTTCATTGCAGCAGTGGGGCATCTTCCCATTCTTCACTGATGCATGCACGGGCTAGTATCTGAATCTTTGAGAGCTTTGTCCTGGTAGTCGTCACTATTGCCGTGTACATTCATTGCAATGTCCTTGGGTAACAGCCTCATTTTTTTCCTATGTTTCTGCACATCATTAGATTTGTGTATTATTTCGTTTTCGTGTTGTTTCCACAGTAACCTGTTATCTATGGTTAGCTCAAGATATTTTATCTCCGTTTTCCACTTAACGATATTTTTACCTACTTTAACGATTTTTATTAATATCTTCAAGCTGCTTCTATAAATCTTACTTAAACACTCAGGATGTCACTGGAATCCACTTTTAATTGTTCTTGTGTTAAACAAAGTGCGTTGTAAAGTTCACAGAACAGCTTCCAATTCTTAAATAATTGTTTTAAATTGTATAACCTTTTAAAACATCTCGTTTTGTTATTGATACAAACTTTTTTTCAAATTGTTTTTAAAAATGAATCGAATCTCATTTAGGAAAAAGTTGTATATCTTTTTTCATTCTAATTTGACAGCTATCAGCTAGAAGGTCCAGAAGCACCACGGTAAACGAAAGTATCATAGTAAAATTGAAACATCAAACAAAAATATTTGTCTTGTACAAAAACGAAATACACCAAGTCGAATTTCCGACTGAGAATTTGTTATAGGTGCCGGAAGAGACGGATTCAGATAGATGACGGCCATTTGTAACATAATGACGGCCGCACGGCGCTAACCGGTGATTTACTTCCATCAATTTTGAGAGGCGGTAGTCCGAGCGCCTCTGGCTAGGGCGGCGGCACCTGTTTTTTTACCTGGTGAGCCCGTGGAGCGTGCTGATATCTTTTTACGTGCGTCAATTAATCAGAAAGAAGAGAGACGAAAAGATGAACTGCTAGGCAGGAAAGTTGTCTTTCCCAAGAAAAATGGTTTAGTAGATAAGTATCGCTTAAGTTCCAATGGAAACAACGAACTGAAGGAAATACTTACTTTTAAATCTATATTGAATTGTATTTAACTGTCTTAAAAGCAATTAATGAATTTAAATGAGGAAGCAATTTATCTTTAAGAAGTATAAAAAGGATATTATTTTAAAAATATGCCTAATTCTTAAAAGATAGCAATATTTACACTTTTCTGGAGCTTTTTAATATACCTACATTGCAGGTTGGTGACCTTTAGTTGAGCGTATACTTATTTACTACAAAAATATTTAATAAATTACCCTCTTATACACGTAGAAATTGCATTTAAGTTTTTTTTTAATTGCTTAGGTATTAAAGTTATTAAGTTTATTATTCTTTTAGTAGTTACATGTACAGGGAAAGGCTAGGGCAACTGCTCACAGGCTGCTGCAAGGTCAGGCTCCCATAACCTTATTAAGGGCAAAAGAGCCGGATTAAATAAAGAGAATGAATCAGGACAGACTAATCCCCAGGTATCACTGTGCGAGAAACTTTCAAGTAGAATTACTGGAAATGGATTCATGGAACAATGGCCCCCCAATTCAAGAGGTGTCAATCTGGTATGCCGATGGCTTAAAGACAAAGAAAGGCACAAAGTCAGGTATATAGAGTAAAAGACACATAAAACAAGTCCAATTAAGCTTACGTGTAACGGATTCGGACAGCCGAGCAGTTCTAAAGCCGATAGTCTTGGCACAAATAAGCTTGCAACTGGTGTACGACTGCGTTAGGGACCTCTGACACGGGCAAGGGTACCAGGGATTCATGGCAATTATAAGGCTGAAGCTGAAACTAATATCCCAATGATTGGCCTGGAACCATTCGGCGAGGTTGCTGACACGTTTAGAAAGCAGCCATTGAGAAATGAAAACCAGAGGAGGCCCAGGAGTTGTAGGAAAAGGCCTTGCAAGGACGCGGTATCTAGTATTGAGAGAGTAAAAACCGGATGGTCCAAGTTACGTGAAGAGGCTATTAAGACTTATTAAGAGGGCAGGGCTAGACAAGATGCTCTTATCCTATTCTAGACTTGATGGGTGATCACAATAGATCTGTAAAGGTTGCAGTAATACTGGCTAACAGCCAACCCAACGAATATCTATCTATCTATATATCTTATGATGCTGGCCTCATATTGTCTATTAGAATTAAATTAAATTTAAACAGAAATGTTACGTAGTTAGGTTTTATAAACCTTTTTTATCAACATTTTTAATTTTAATGCCTACTTATATAATAAACAATTTTTAAACCAAGAAAAATAAATTAAAACGTTTTAATTCAGTTCATTCATTAAACCTAAACTAGTATCTATTTAAATCCAATTAAGTTCAGAAATCTCAGAAGACTCGAAATTTCTCTAGAGTCAAGTCTTGACATATTACAAAAATAGGGAGCCAGCAAGCAAAAATAGCGAGAAATTCAAATGAATTATTAATCTGGTTCCGTAGGGCTTTGCCAAGAATCAGGAAATAAAGCACAAGAGGTATTGCAACATTTTTACAATTTTCTCATTCTTCTGGAAATTATTAAGACAGTTCGCAAACTATTATGCTTGCCTGAATGTTACATCGAGGAAAGGAGCAGTTAATTTTTTTTCTTTGCGCACACTGAAAGCTTTTCTGAGGTCGTTTTAGAAATATTTTATATAATTTCGTAACGTAGATGCCCTTCAAATGAAACAAAATTCTGTTACTTTATTTAATATTCTTCTTTATTACTTACTTTACTTAAATAGTAAGAAGTGAGATTTCTTTGATACTCGAGGAAAATAGAATTACGCAACCAGAAAACAGATTATTATAATATAACAGAAATGTATATTTTTTTAACATAAAAGCAACATAAAAAAAAGACAATTGAAAAAGAGTCGACACAAGTAAAAACGTTTATGCTCACACTTAAAAATTAATATTTATTTCATAAAAAATATGTCAATAAATATTTTTCTTACAATTTTATTGGTGACTAGTTGTACCCGCAACGTCGTTCGCGTGGCGTGTGATTGTTGTATAAAAATTTCTTACCCCACCCCATTTAAAGAATGGGAAAGAAATTTTTATACACCAGATGTTAAGTTAAGAGAAGACAAATACATCTGTGAAAACCGGATCAGTATTTTTTATGTGATGCTTGCACAAACATACAGACAGACAGACAAAAAAATCTAACCACATTTTTGGGTTCTATTTCGATGTACTTGCGACGTCGTTCGCGTGGCGTGTTGATTTTTGTAAAAAAAATTCTTTCCTCACCTCGTAAAAGGGGTGGGGGAGAAAGTGTTATACACCAGATGTTAAGTTGAAAGAAGACAAATACGTCTTTGAAAACCGCATTCGAATAGGATCAGTAGTTTTCATGTGATGCGCGCACAAACATATACATTTCTACAGTTTTATTATATGTATAGACTAAGTTTGTAAGCATGTCAAAATAATACTGTTAATAGTAATAAGTAGTTGTTTCTACACAGCTGGCCGAAAGCACAAAATGGCGATAGGACTCCTGTGTGAGCGTTCGTTGTTTTTGTGTTTTTGTGTTTCTTTACACATGTTTCCCCAACATCCTTTGCTCCCAAGTACCAAACACTTTTGCTAGCCAAGTGCAATACCCTACTTGGTTATGCCGCACTGATGACGGCTAATGAGCCAGAAACATGCATGTCTGCGGTTACCATTCCTACTCGTGGCCTTATTGATCCTTTTTGCGTACATGCCCAATAATTTTCCCCTTTTGTTTATATATATATATATATATATATATATATATATATATATATATATATATATATATATATATATATATATATATATATATATATATATATATATATATACAGGGTGTTTCTAAATTGATGCAAAATATTTCACAGGGTGATTTTTCAGCAAAAATTAAGGGGGGTCTTTCATATAAATTTTTGTTCAAAATCGCTCTCCCTCCAAGTTACAGCCCCTTAAAGTTGGGGGAAAACAATTGTTTTTATTTAATATCTCCACTATGGAAGAATTTAGAAGAATGAAATTTGGCAGATAATTGATGCTAATAAAATGGCATCTTTTGACAATTTTTGTAACCCTGCAATGTTTATACAAGGGGGTGAAAAAATCAACCCTTATGATATTTTGCCTCAGAACTTTTTAATTCGTCTACATTTTCATACTTAAAAAAATGATTTAAGAAGACGAACTTAAACTGCACTTTTTTTATGTCTTGACTATTTCTCGTAAAATTGTTAGTTTCATCACAAAAAAATAAAATAGGTTACAATTCGATATTACTTATTCCTTTTTCACATAAATCCAGAAGCGTTATTGTGAGTAAGCAGGTGTCAAATAATGTCATAATTGGCAGATAATTATTGCTAATAAATTGACATTTTTTGACGGTTTTTGTAGCCCCGTAGTGTTTATACGAGGGGGTGAAAAAATACTAGCCTACTTTATTTTTTTTAACAAACGATAACCCCTCTGGATGTATGTACACAAGGAATGAGTAATATTTTATTTTTTTATGGTCAAAGAAACAACTTACTGAGAAATAGTTAAAACGTAAAAAAGTTGCAGTTTAAGTCCGCCTTCTTAAATCAATTTTTTAACTAGGAAAATCTGAGGCAAAATATTATAAGGGATGATTTTTTCACCCCCTCGTATAAACATTGCGGGGCTACAAAAACCGTCAAAAAATGTCATTTTATTAGCAATAATTATCTGCCAATTATGACATTAATTGACATCTACTTACTCTGTTTTTAACAAACAATAACGCTTCTGGATTTATGTGAAAAAGGAATAAGTAATATCGAATTTTATACTATTTTATTTTTTTGTGATCAAACTAACAATTTTACGAGAAATAGTCAAAACATAAAAAAGTTGCAGTTTAAGTCCGTCTTCTTAAATCAATTTTTTAAGTAGGAAAATGTGGACACATTAAAAAGTTTTGTGGCAAAATATCATAAGGGTTGATTTTTTCACCCCATTGTATAAACAATGCGGGGTTACAAAAATTGTCAAAAGATGCGATTTTATTAGCATCAATTATCTGCCAAATTTCATTCTTCTAAATTCTTCCATAGTGGAGATATTAAATAAAAACCATTGTTTTCTCCCAACTTTAAGGGGCTGTAACTTGGAGGAAGAGCGATTTTGAACAAAAATTTATATCAAAGACCCCCCTTAATTTTTGCTAAAAAATCACCCTGTGAAATATTTCGCATCAATTTAGAAACACCCTGTATATATATATATATATATATATATATATATATAAGTACTTCTTAGTCGTTTGCTGATTATTTAAGACACAGTGAGGTAAATAGTGGGTATCTAGCATATATATATATATATATATAAAAAGGGAGGATAACGGGAATGCAACGCAACAAGGATCATGGTTACAAGTAGAAATGGTAACCGCAGACATGCATGTTTCTGGCTCATATATACAAGAATTGCTCGTTTAAAGATATAAGATAGGTATAAATTAATTGGTTAAACAGTTATTCCAGTCTTCAGTTGACACCTCATAAATCGATATTTTAAAGGCATCGATGACTTCTTCTGGTGACTGAAATGTTTTAATGTGTGCATAGAAATTTTTTTCCTCAAGATATATATTTTAGCTGTACTTTCTTGAAAAATATATTTTTAGATAGAACGAAACAACCTTTTGAACGTTGTTTTTTAAAAGAACTTGCTAGCCACATAACTGTGCCTGAGAGATACGTTTTTGTGTGTTTATGAGTTCGCATAAAAGTATTCCAGAAAACTAAATAAATATTTTAGGTGCTGAAAGATCACGCTAGATTTAGGCCACAAGACTTTTCTCGAAGCAAATTGATCACACACAGGAACTAATAAATTATTTAGCAACCGATTTATTGGTGTATAAGTAATAGTTCAAAAGAACAATGATCGTTATTAGTAATAAATCTATTTTGGAAAGATAAATAAGTAACTCAAATAAATAAATTAAAAGTGTTTGTCAGGTGTAAATATTAAGGTTTATGAATAAAATATCTGCAACTCACGACGATAAAAATGAAGTTCAGTAAGTATTGTTTTACGAGTGACGAAAGTAACATTTTTTGACGCGAGAGATCAATTTATCAGCCAAGACTGGTAATGTTCACGAGCTTCAAAAAGTGTTTTCGACGAGTGAAACACTATACAATTTCTACAACCCTCTTTATAGCCTTATATTATACTAAAAAAATAAAGAATATTTTAAATTTCGTTAATTCTTTTTTATGATTTAAATATTGGTTAATATTTGAACAATTATGCAAAACTATATGATTATTAAAATCCTGATTTTTATGTGTTGAGGTAGATGATGGCACATCTGTTATATTTTTAACTGATATAACTCCAGATGAAGATGCGCTGTAATCCAATAGCGTTGTATTCTGTATGGATTGTAAAATTTTGGTTTGTATTTGATTTTTGCTGTTAATTTATTGATCAACATATTCCTCCGCAACGTTACTAAATTTTCAGCCTCCGTGCTTTTTTAATTGAAGTAAATCACCTCCTTCATCCCATAACAGCGTTGCGGAAGTACTACGCAAACAATGCAAGTATATTTTTAAGGAACAGGCAATTTTAAGTATTGATTTCCATAGAAATATACTAAATTTATTTATTCCCACAACCACTCTAATACACTTTCCGTTCTGGTAGCTTATAAAGAATTTAGTTTGTCCATATCTAGGGGACAAAGGTTCATATATGATTTAGAAATCTCATAGAAGAAACCAGAAATGTGGAAGGAACACGGCACTTTTGTTTTTGTATTATTTATTGTAACTACTAAGAGTATACTGCTGGTTTCTTTTACATCATTTAATGCCAAATCTTTTAATTCGTGACAATGACAAGCTCCAGAAATTTAAAAAACTAAGACAACCTACAAACTCTCGCATTAATAAAGTCATTTAACTTAAATTTGGAGCTGGGTGCATTCTTTAAGAACGTATGTATCTCATCGGAAGAAAAAATTTAGATTTTTTACTTTTAAAACCAGAAATTCGGTTATTTACTGATATCGATGTTATTTTTATCGATAAAGTGGTTCTCAACATCGAATACATGGTCCATAGCGTCGATAAGTTAAATTTTTTTTGACAACCATGCAAAATTGATTCGGAAAATAAATTTACATGATTTTCAGCTTTCCAGTCCATGAATTTTGCGTATATATATTCAAATCCCTTTCTAGATTTTACTGGTAATAAATCTAAACAGGTTTCTTTCTTCAGTTTGATTTGCTATTTCTTATGGTGTATTTAGATCATCTGAATCACAATTAACGAGAAACGTCAAACTAATGAAACCAGGCAACCAGATACATCTAAATTGTTTTTAAATATACCTTTCATCACTAGTGATGAAAGTTAGCGATATGAGAATTTCTCTCATTTGTGGTGACGAAAATCAAGTTTTCACAGAAAGTATTTTACTACAAAATAACATGTTTTTGTCACGGTTGTAGAAAAAAATATTTTTCATGACTCCGTGCGGAAAGCACAGCTTTCGACCATGCAGGACCGTGCGGAAAGCAATGCTTCCTTCAACGTTACGAAATTTCATTACTCCGTGCGGAAAGCACTACTTTCGACCATGCAGGACCGTGCGGAAAGCAATGAATGACCAAAACAAAGTTGATAAGTGTTTCCCAATTAAAAATAAAGTGAGATAGAAAGTGAATTAAGAGAAATTGAGGATGAATTTTCTAATAGTTTTGCATCTGATAACGCAGTAGTAAATGCACCACGATATAGTCAATCAAACGTTTCATTATAAGATTTTGTTGATTCTCAATTATTATCTAATAATATAACTCTAAAAATTTTTATTTTAATGGGGGGGATCCGCCTCTCCCAACCCTCTTTCAGCGCCTTCACAGTGCAGGCGGATCAGACCTAATACTACTTTTATTATCTTTCTTTCCTTTTATTTTAGACAAATTCAAGAGCTTTCCTCACGGAGTGATGAAAAATAGAATACGCAACTCGTGCGGTGAGCAGGTAATCCCTTCATTCATGCTTTTTATCGCGTTCGCCTTCGCCTCACGCGACAAACGCACTCGTGTTGGCATCACCACCTGCTTTCTGCACTCGTTACGTAATGTACTATTACCATTAAAACTGTATTTTTTGGAATTAAGATTTGTAATTATGTTAACATTAATATTGATTAAAGAATTTTAATATAAAAACAAAAAAAATGATTCTAGTTTATATTATATTATACCTATTAGGTTTTATAAATGGCTTTTTTATTAAGGATCAGAAAAAGTTTTATAAAGAAAGTTTAAAACAAAAATAATATAGAAGATTATTAAAAATTACATTGTCAATAAATTTATTTTTCATTCGTCATTTTAAAAGTTTATGTAATTTAACAACCGTTAGTATCCCATTACGAAAAATATATTTCAGAGTAAGCAGAGTAAAAAACTTTTATCATTAAGAAGAAAATTTAAAAAGTTTCGAAATTAGGCCGGTCTAGACGACTTAATACGCTTACGGGGCTGTTCGGTTGTCTGATACCAAACAAACAAAAGTTCAGTAAGAAATATTTTCTAAGTTTGTGAGTAAATTCGATTATGGTTTTCTTAGTTTTGAGCTCGTCATATTCTTTTACTACAATTTGACGTGCTTAGTTTAGAGAATGTTTTATTCATAAACACAATTAAATAAATTAAAGTATGGATTTTTTGACGATGAATAGGAATTTTTATATAAATGCAAGTAATCCCTTAACACTAGTAAAATAATGATAAACAAGAAAATTATAAACTAGCACAATACAGATGCCAGTAGTGAATTTCCGATACCACAGAATGACTAACCTTTATTATATAGCAGAATTGTAACTAATGATATATCTTAAATTATGTCAAAAGCAATATTTGCTCAATAAAAATGAGAATCACCGTTTACTAAGCGAAAAAAGAATCCCATTGATTAAATAAGTACACAGAAAATCAGTTGAACTGGCTTTAAAAGGAAAAAAAGGAGTTTTTCTGTAGAGGAAAAAGTCTTAAATATCTTAAGGTATTCACTTTGCCCGGACTTCCCCTACGTGAATAGGGCCGTCAAAAAAAGACATCAAAGACAATACTGCGCCACCTTACGGTCATAGTATTTAATTAAGTAAGAATTTTACGTTTAAATATATAAGCTATTAACTGCGCTTCCTTTTTTCCATATTTTTTTCTGTTTTTCGAATATTTTTCATTTTTTACTTTAGTTTCTCGTTTTTCTATTTATTTTAAAATCAAAATATAACGCCATCTACTGGGTTTATATGAAACTTTTGTGCATAGCTCCACCTATTGAGTACTTACTCAATCCAGTCAACAGATACAGTCTCTGATAGAATCGTTTGGAGCAGACAGATAATTGGTACAGTCAGTAGCCAGATAATAAACAAATAATTGGGAACAAAATAATATTGAGATTATAAATTAAGATGTAAGCTATCCTATCTTTTAAGTTCGATCAAACTTTACACAGTGAGCAAATTTGATTAAAATGGGTTAGGTAGTTTAGGAGTCCATCGCGGACAAACAAGATATTATATTGATAGTTTTCTTGGTTAAAACTAAATATATAACAAAAAGTTTAATCAGAGATAAATAGCTCGGAACTAACTAATTCCGTTCAGAAGTAAGAAGAAATTAGGAAATTTTCCTGTAATGGTTTTATAAAAGTTAGTAAGCATTCGGGACGCGTCTGACGATTAAAGATGTAAATAGGGCTTGTAAAACATTTAAGGAAAATGTCACATCTCGATGTCGGGCGTTTTTATGAGATAAGGGAAAGGAGGTTCGATGCAAATTAGATTTGCGGGTCTAGCTGGGCTACGCATCCACCACGGCTACTTCTTCCAAAGGCGTAGCTGCTGTATAAAAACCTTTTTATTTTTTATTTTTGGAATGGTCAAACGAAACATAAGCGTATCCACTTTACTTTTAAAATTAAATATGGTATCTTCTTTTTGATTGCCACGATTTAAAATTTTACTTTAAAATTAGATTACATTTTTAACTTTTAATAGTACTACGCGAGGCTTTATTACCTTGAGGTGTACCTAACGGAAACTTTGATCCAACAGTAAACTTCTGTTTTTACCAATTATCAATTTATATGAACGTCGATTGTGCGTCAGTAGGTATGTCACGTCGTATCCGTAAAAAAGCGTAAGTTTATAAATAGCCGGTCTATGCTTTGTCCACTTTAAGTTGAAACAGTTTTTAGAGCTAAAACGTTTCGTAGATAAGACACTTTCTAAGTGAATCCTTTGGTTTGTCGATTATGATACAAATAATATTCCAACCCACAGTATTTCTGTTTAAATTAAAAGTTTGGACTTTTTTCACAAAAGTCAAAATTCAGTAAAAAAAGTTATTTTTAACTTATTATAACTTCAGTGAATGAGTTTGTTCTTCATCACAATAACTATGGTAATTAACTGTGCATTTTTTACTCTCTCCCTGGTTTAAACTTTAAACTCGGACATATGTGACGTTTTTACTCTGGTTTGGTAAAATCGAGATGGAAACCGGTGCGTGATGTAAAATTTAAAAGTGCTACGTGTTTAATTTAAAGCTTTTTTCTCTTTGGAGCAGAATTGTTGTAATTATTAACGCATAAGCTATTGTATATGTTGTTACTATATTTGTCACTTCTAGATCGTGATTTATTTATTATTTGCAACACCGTATCAAAGTTGAAGAGACTACTTCTAAAAACTTTCTTAGATTCTATTAAAACCCAATTTTTATTTCTCTTAATTGTGTTTCCAGCCCTTTTTGTTTTATTTCATTTTAATGTTTTATTTTCTATATTTTTGTCTTTTATTCTATTTCTTTGATCCGCTCTGCTCCTTTCACCTGAATCGTTGTATGTCAATTTTAATATCATTACCTATTTAGAACTTTGGATCTACTTTCCGCTCTCCTCCTATCAACTGAATCGCCCTATGCCATTGTGACCTACTACTTTTTATTGCTTCGTATCTGGTTAGTTAAGCCTCTCCTGTAAATTTCCCGTATATATTTTTTTGTCTGAATAAAGTATATAGATGCTGCAATATATGTAATAAACTAAATGAATGACTAATCTTTCTTTAACTTTATCCCAAGCCTTGTTTGGGTCAGCGTTAGCCTTTCGTAATATTTGTCTTCACTTAATTCATGCTGTCTTCTCCATTTTTTGCTTACAGGTCCTCATTTATATTATCCATTCATCTCAACTTCGGTCTTACCCTCTTCCTCTCACACCCAATCTAACATTTATCTACTATTTTACTAACATGATTCTCATCCCTTTTCTCTTCATGACCAAACTATCTTAAACTATTTTCCTGGACATTCTTGCTCAGCTATCCAATTTTCTCTGTACCTCTTGCTTTCTTATTTCATACACCATCTCTGCTTATTAATCCACACATCCAATGCAACATACTCATCTCCACCACTACTAAATTTCTCTTTTGCTCTTTCGTTATTGACTAGGTTGACAGTTTACCTATCATTTTTGCACCAAAATTCCTGTCACACAAAACTCTACTTTTTTTTCAATTCATCCATCCAAACTTGATTCTATGATTCATCTCACTTTTTAATCCACTATTCTTTGTTAGCAGAGAGCAATATTTGAAGTTTTAAATAACTGGCAGCACTGAGTCCTACAGATTGATTTTAAGTCTATTTGTTTCATCTTTTGTCAGTGTTCTTTCAACTAACTTTCAACTGTATAATCTGAAGCACTTTTTTTCATTTCTCAAGTTTTCTTTACAGTATTTTTTTTTTCATAGAATTTACAATCATAATATCATTCGCTTACATCATATCACAAGGGGCTTCACCTCTTGTGCCTTTAGTCATAACATCCATCACTATACTAAAAAGACAGAGGCTCAGGATCGACCCTTGGTGGAGCCCCACATGCACCACAAATCTCTCCGTAACCTCAACACTGCTTTTTATGTTCGGTTTTGCTTGTTCATATTAAAATAGTTAAATATGTGCAAAAGTTGTGTGACTATTTATAATGTGAAAGAGCAAAAAGTATATCACGTAAAAATTAAATATAAAATTAAGTAATTAATGAATATATAATAACTAAAACAATCTCATTGGATTTATTAAAATACCCTGAACACCACTGGATTCTGTAAGAGTAGCTAGCGTTTTATCGTTTAAATCCCAGAGGAAGACCCACTAAACAGACTACTCATAAATGCTGAACAATGTGTACCCTCGGGAGTGCAAATCATTGATATGCCACAGGCCCAAGTTGATACATAGGTACCTTCAACGAAACAAGGTTTTTTTGGATGCGAATCTCTGGATAAAAATTTAAGAGAACAATATGTTAATGTAATTATATGAAAGAGCATTGTTTTTGGGGTATATTGTAAATTAACGGATTTTACATTAACTCAGTGCAGATTTTTATCAAAATATTAAGTTACATCTAAGTTCTGTTGAATATTTAAAAAAAAATATGGTTTTATGTTACTAGCTTTGTGATTTGTGAAACTTTTCACTACTTTGTAGTTGAGGGGAGTAATGTTTTAATGTTTGGAAGAAATTGTTATCGATACTTACTTTTGTATTTAAACGTGAAACAATTTCTAATTCAGAAGACAACAATAAAGATATCCATTACAAAAAATGTTAAACAAAACTACCACCGATTTTGATTTCCAAAAAGAATTTTAAGTAAATTTTCAATATTTCACAGGGAAAGTTGAAAAAACTATCTGTAAGAAAAATTGAAGACAAGTGGATATGAAAAACAAGTTAAAATGGTGTCGTGGGACACTACTCGCTTGTGCAACTGACTGTAGCGCCTGCGCACGTCTCATTTAACGGTCAATATATTAAAATCAGTGAAATCTTGGCGTTAAGAAAGAAGCTTCTTTAAAATTCAAGGTGAGCTTTAAAGAGTAATGTATACATTTATTTTTTCTCACCTTACCTAAATCCTTTCAACTATCAAGATTTTTAAAAATTATATCTCATATTACTATAACAAAATAAGATAAATGGTAAGAGATATATACAAAAAAAAAATTGCATCGGCCAAGAATCTAACCCGGCTCATTTAACGGTTTTTCGTTACGGTTTTTTACTATTACATTTTTTTCAGTTCGGTCACGCAGCAAAATCCCTATCTTCTCCAAGCCTGCCGTAAGGAACTTAGTTCCAATAAATAAAGAATTTAAAGCGCTATCTAAACATAATAGACTCAGGTGGTTGACACACCTATAAGGAATAACAAACATAAGGATTCCACAAAGGGTATTAAATCAGTGGGGACCAGAAAAAAAGAGAAAACCGATGAAGAAACTTCTTATCCATTGTGTATCTATTTAGAACACCAAAAAAGTTACTTTAACAGCTAAAGAGGACGATATATAGAGTAAAACTTGCAGTAATATCACAAGTTACCAAAGCTCTATTTCATCAACATATTTTATTTTCAGTAAATATTAACCTATAATAAATTGCGTGGCGCAACCTATTTTGTTTATGGTATTTGTATTTGTATAGCAAAATAACTAATTTCCATGTCTCTTAGGAACAGATGACTATTGCACGGTGCTCCCATGATGGTATCTTTTATCATTTGTAGGGCACACGCACTTCCACACCAGTTCCACTCGTAAATTAGACGCCCTTCGTACGTCAAAAGAAGGTTTTCATTCGTGACTAAATTGTTTGTTTTGATTAATCAAATTAAAAATATCTGTTGAGTGTTTGATTTTTAAATATTGAATATTTTACTGAATTTAGAACATTATGTTTGGATTCGTGCCTGATGTAATTGAAATTTTATTAAACTTTTTTAAAAAATCCTCTGTACTGTTATGTATATATAGTAAACAATTTCTGTGTAAAATGGAATCTAACACGAAGAGCTGAGGTAAAGAAGCATGAATCACTGGAAATTTATTAACTATTTTCAATTAATGACGAACGAGATCCAGACCGTAAGCTGATCGTCGAGTTGCGTGAGTTCCTTTAATTAATGAAAACTTATTTACAGCCGACATCCGGTAAATTATAGCAGAAGAAAATCTTTCACATATTATTTAATGAAATGAATAGACACAGAGAAATATGAGTCAAAAATATATTAAATAGATGAATAAAACTAAAAATAACACAAAGAATACTTTATTAGTTTTAACGTTTAGGTGGTAGTTAATAAAAAAGTTGACTGATGTGCGTTCTGAGCCGTCCTGTCAAGAGACATATCACCCTTACATTGTTTCGCCGTTGTAATAACAGCTCTACAGTAAATTTTGCCGACTGTCCTTTTATAAAGACTTTTGTTTGTCGCTTGCCCGGTGATTTTTTGCACCACCCCTAGGCCTTCTCTAGCCTCCATTTCTAAAGGGCTGCCTCTCTAAGGGTGTCAGCAACCCTACTAGAAGGTTCTAGGCCAATAATTGCGATATTAGCTCTCACTCGGGCCAATTCATCAGCCTTTTCATTGTCTCGAAACACTGAGTGTCCTGATATTCATGACAGTGTCAAACACCACATTCAAGTATTTGGCTTTTGTGGCCACGTTATTCAGCGTTATCTGTGCCAAGAAACATCCTCTGAACGATTATGGTTAGATCATCTGCGAAACCTATGCAGTGAAAGCCTTCGTTAAGGAGTTTCTTAAAAAAGTCATCCATAAGTGCTGACCACAGCAAGGGCGACAGTACCCCTAGCTGTGGATAACCCCATCCCACTCTTGCTTCAATGGAAGCCTCACCAAACTTGGACACTACGATTCTATGCGTTAGGTTAGCATAAATCCATTCGCATTAGAGTAGGGACTCCTCTCCTTGAGAGTACGTTGGTCACTGACTCGGGTCCCATGTTACTAAAGGCTCCTTCAATGTCAATTATCGCCGCTAGTGCTACTTCTTTGCCTTCTATGGACAGAAGCGACTGCATGTGATTATAAGTGATTTAAAAATTCTCGTAAGTGATTACAAGTGATTATAACTGAAGGTATGTCT
The DNA here is from genome assembly GCA_964028335.1 of Altica lythri. Lineage (NCBI taxonomy): Eukaryota > Metazoa > Arthropoda > Insecta > Coleoptera > Chrysomelidae > Altica > Altica lythri. The sequence goes on along the minus strand of OZ034808.1, from coordinate 14,998,560 downwards.
TTCATACGGTTTTCTTTCAAATAATTCTTCAGAGCGTTAAGAAAGCTATGTTTCCTCTTCTCGGACTGTCACATTCTGTTTTTGAAAACAATTTGGATCAGGATTGAGGGTAAACAAAAATTATCTTGTTGAATAAATATGTTTGGTTACAGTCCTTCTTGGTAAATTTATATATTCATTGAGTAAAAGACAACTGCACAACCCTTTATGAGTTTATTTTAAAACGGAAGTTAAATATGAGATCGTGTTACACGAATGTTGACATCTGTGTACCAATTATATAAATTGTTTGAATAGAAAATGTAATTCAAGTAGTTTTTGTATGTTTACACATTCAATTACGTAATTCAAGTTTCCGTCAGTGGGTCTAAAGATCGAACAAAACAGGTAAAAGTAAAAAAAAAGATCGGAAAAAACCATAGCAAATCAATCAATAGGTATAGCACTTACCAGTGTGCCTGAAAACAAATCAAAAGAATGAATTTGCAAAATCCAATTCCAAACAACATAAATCACGAGAATGCAAAATGCTTTTGACGGACCATAAGTCATGTATGCATACTTTAATTCGAGCCGTAAATAAATAGATGTTCACCGATATTATTCAAAAAATATATATATTTTTTTGAAAGCAAAATTTACATATTTTAACATGATTTTATTACAGATATGGTAAAACACGTTTATTTTTTAATTTGATTTTATCATTTAATACAGTTGATTTCGAGGGCGAAACAACGATTATAGTTGTCATTCAATTTTTCGTTGCCTCTTTAGCTTTACGTAATGTATTTTTCAGTAAGAATTTTTTGAGGTTTGTCAAACAGGAAAAGTTACTAGAAGCAATATCTAGAGAATACGGTGGATGTTGAAGAAAATGGTAGTCTAATTCCTGTAAATGTTTCATTTATATGTGACATGGTGCACCATCTTGAGAAAGAAGTACTTGATTCTTATTCGATTCGACCGTTCTTTCATCCCCAGTGTCTCCAGATTGTGGAACTTACCTTCCCACGTCTTCCCCACTCGTCCTAACTTGCAGGCTTTTAAATCCCAAATTAATAAATTGTCTTTTCTGTCCCAATAGATGTTCTCGATACATCTGTATTTAGGTCTCTCCCTACGAGGACATCTTTAATAAAAAAAATGGGGTCGTTTTTTTGTGATTTCATTTTATTAACGTTATTTTGATCCTGTTTGAATTTAAGCATTTCAAAACAACATATTTGTAAAAAAGGTTCTTTAGTACAACCAAATTCAAGTTTTTCATTGTAAAAGTGGCAAATATTTTTTTAATAGACTGCCTTTTGTTATAACGCAATTTTTTTTAAGATGTGACTTCTTTAAAAAGCGTTTTGGAGAAAATAACTTAAAACTACAAAATTCCCTTTTAAGTTAATAGTAAACCACCCTCACTCTTATTAAGAGATCCAACCCCTTCTTAGATTGAAGTTCGCTGGTTATAAAATATTTACAAGCTCTTAGAAGAGAACCACATATTGCTAAAGCAGCAATTTTAGTAAAACTTCTTTATAAATGAAAATTGTTAAGTAGAAAGTTGAGTAAAACTTTAACCATTTTAATCGTTTTAAATATCTGCCTTACTTTAAGGTTAGACTCAAAGGATAAATTGTAAATGAAAACATGAATTCTCATTCAAACGCGTTTAAGCTTACAAATTCGTATTTATATTTCACGAGTTGGTGTGTAATGTTTACTTTAAGGAAGTCGACAAAAGCACACCTGATCCATAATGTACTAGTTTTACGGAGTTTATCGTCTAACCATTAGTTCCTTACTTGGGGACATGTAATTAAGTTAGCCTCATAAAATTAGGATAACCTTAAAGATATATAGATCGTAGTAATCTGTCTCTCTTTTTAAAGAATTTTGTCTATCATTCTTTCAATTCCAATTATTAAAACAGAACTTTACATGTTAGTTTGGAAGAGAAAATTGGTCATAAAAATGAGAAACAGAACGTTGCACTTAATTTCGAACAATTCAGTTCTCCTACTGCGACTCCTTTCGTTTCTCATTCACTGCTCTCATTTTCAAGTTCACTAAAACTTAACACTTTTTTATACATATCTCTAGATTTTATATTTCAAAATAAAAATAAAGTTTTAAGCTATATTTCAAATATAAAGTATTTTGATTGATTTAGTTGCAGACAGCATTCCTTAGCAATCAACTGTTTTCTTACAAATTTTTACACGTAAACGTGAAGATTGTATGAACATTTTTAATTTTAAACGTTTTCACGTAAAACAGAATGAGGCGGTTAGTGTTGAATACAAAATTAAAATTTATTTGGAAGTTAGTTTTCACTTCATACTTCTTAGTAGAGTAAATGAACGAACGCCAGTAAATAGAACAACGTGTTCCTAATTAAGTTTGATTCTTAAAGGGTTGCCTCAAAGTTTTCAACTTTAATAGCAAAAAAGCATATAAACTCATGCAACTCTACCACGTGACTTCTTTTAAAACCAACATCAGAATCACAAAACGTAATCAAAGTTTTCTTTGTAAAAATAAAAAAATGGAATTTCTGCATCGATTTGTTTTGTATTGTAGAGTATTACCACAGCCGGACTTTACATGTAAAGTCCGGCTGTGGTATTACCTTATTACATTGCGACGTAAAAGACTATTTGTGTAGACCCTACATCTAATTGTGAGTCCATAAGGTCCAGATTTTAAAGTAAGTTGTTTTTTTGGTTAGAATATACGTGTAACCTGATTAGGCTCTAACAAAACCTATATTTATGTTCAGGTCGAACGATAACTCAGCAGTAACAGCTAACTTGTTTAGCTGTTTCATCTGCATACTAATATGTTTTATTATTCACTTTTCCCATTTTACAGACATGGTAACCCAGTGGACAGTGTCCTATGAAAATTCCACAGTAAATTTGTTATGTTTAGCTTGTTGCTTAAAAGACTAGTTGCAGTTCCAGGCTGTTTTGGACTTGTTAGATTGTAGAGACTTTAAGGCATCCAAGCTATCTGAGGCAATAAATATTCTCAATTGAGGGTGTTTTTATGCACTCTTGAACACAGAAGTCTACAGCTATTTAGAGCCTACCGTTGGGACCTGTACCTCCTATACCAACTCCTTCTGGTGTCTTAGTCAGTATAATAAGGAAGGGCTCATTTTTTAAGTGGACTGATTTCGTTTTGTGGTAACTAGCACTCTTTAGTGTGATTTCGACATCTCGTTTTGAAGACATAAAGTCTGTTGGAATCTTTATGGTTGGGTTGCTTCGACCCTTAGAACCCCAAATGTCCTGTAAGATCACCGGGTTTAGGAAACTTAGTGCTTCTTACCCTGTAGGTATGAAAGGAAGATGGTATTGAATTAGATCCAAGGCCACGATCTTATTGCGCTAGTGACCCCCATACAATCATTGCACCTATTGCAATTCTATTATTGCCTTGTAGTGCGTTGTTTTCTTCCATCCAACCAGCGCTGCAAAAGTGATTGGTGGTCTGACAACAGTTAGATATAACCATTTTAAGTCTAAGACCCCATATTTTACCAAAAATACTGCATGTACGCATATCTCTTGCAGCTTTGGAAGTATTTTATTTCTTCTGAGGATGAAAGTGTCACTTCGTTCATAATAGAAGTTTAAATTATTGATTTCCTTCTGTTGGTGAATGAAATGAGCGACGTTTTGTTGGGATTGGCTAAAAGTTCTTCCTACGAACACCAAGTTGTTATGAGGTTTCGCATACATAACAAGACCCTTAAATAAATACCATAAACATAATAAAAATCTATGTATACTAATTTATATAATTTAAACATTTACAGATGTGGAGTTCGGGTAGAGAAATAGAACAAAACTTTTACTGTTTTGACTAAAGGTGATTGTAATTATCTAAAAATTATTTGTATAGAGTTGCAGAGTTTATTCGGTACATGCGATCGGAGAATTAATTTATTAACGCTGAAACTCCAAAGTGTTAAATTTAATCAAATGGTTGTTACATATAGAAAATGTATGGATTTCCCAGATAGATTTACATAAGTTACTTAACTTAACCTGTTATCCTGTAACGTTACATTTACATTTAAATATAGCTTGGTTATATACGCTGTAAATTAATAAAATTGTGTAGGTAATGGCACGTGTGTATTAAATGATAAAAAATATTGTTTGTGTAGTATTACCTGATAAAAAAAAGAATCTGTGTAGAGGTCATAAACCTGTTAATTAAAAAAAATATTTGGTAAGCGTAGGACAGACTGCCAGGAGCTATACTTATGCTCTGCAGATAAAAATGAGTTAAACTTTCTTTGAACTTTCTCCATTTTTTATAATATTGTAATTAAATAAACATGTTTTTCTGTTTTTTCAACAATTTTCAGTCTTTGAAATTTAAAAATTAGCCATAAAGAAAAATTGAAAAAAAAGTAACATCGAGCAGGACTAGGATCTGGCTTAAACTGTTCAGTCACAGATGATTGCAGCAATTAATTAACTTTTTTGATCCAATCTTAATTTAAAACCATTCTTCTTGACTTTAATATTTCAATTGTTGATTTAATATATAATCTCTCTTTATCTCATTATCGTCATATATGTGCTTAAGGAGGAATTAAAAAGTTGTTCTCGACGACAAAAGAGATGATCAAAAATGCCCACTAACCAATAGATATCCGTGGCTAAATGGTTTAAGATGATATCGGCTATACATAGAGATTACCGGTTCGAGTCCTGCCAAATGTGACTTTTTTCAGTTTCTCTCTAATGCCATTTTACTTTTTACTGGATAAGGTATTAGTGAAGCGCTTTTTGATGTCATTTTTTTACATTTGAACATCATTTAAAAGCAACAAATACATTTCTATAATACTACACACACACGAGCACCTTTCTAGTTACTTGAACGTATATAATAATAAGTCAGCCATGCGATAAACTGTCGTATAGGTGCGCGTTTTTCTCTTACAGCAGAAATGCAGAACACCACGCTTATAATATTTTTTATCTTAATAAATACTATTTATTATTATTACTTTTTTAATTTTTCAATACGACGAGTATATTTAAATCAGAAATATAAATAAGCAGCTCAATTGTTTCTATTCGTTCCATACAAGAAGCTATTTTCCACTTTCGGCAATGTGTTTAATGAAATGTAGAGCGGTTCGAGAGTTATCGAACACCAAATGTTGATGGCGAAATGAGAGTTGGGAAGGATAAGAGAGATCAAGAATAGTCTTGAGAATTCTCAACTCATAGTCGCAGTAAAAAGAAAGTTTTGAATAAAAAGGATTCACACAAGACAATTTTATTTTTCAAATATACAAATCAGTTCTTTGTAACTAATAAAATAATAAAAAAAAACTTGTCAGTCGTGGAAATGATCGACAGAAACTGTAAAAATGATTATAAGGGCTCTAGTTAACCATTTTTATTTTTTATGTTTTTCATAACATTGACATTTTTTACAATTGTTTTAATCATCGTGTAGCGTGTTTAAAAAACTCGAATAATAAAATTTGTTTTTTTAACAGTCTTTCTCACGTAGGCCGACCCTGTATCATATTTCAATCTAGTTGTCTCTCGCGCCAACTACCTAACGGTCAAGTTTAAGCAAATTTATTGATTTTTCCCAACTGACCAATGAGGTCCCGAGTTCAGATGCTTAGGCGCGAAAGACAGCGCGTCACCCCAGTACTAACGACTTTTATTCATTCTAGTTTGGGTATTGGTGCGAGTAACACCTCCGCACGACCACTAGTTTCAAGTTCCCGGCAAATTTCCTTATCTTAATTGTATTAACCGTAAAATCAATAAAACAGTGCAGAGTCGTAATGAAAATAACCGGGATGTGATTTTTTTTGTGTATTGCTTACCTGTAATTTTTTATTACTTATATTTTTTTTGTGTCTGCTATCTGTAAACTGTTTTACTTATATTTTTCTATCTTTTAATTTTTATCTCGCACTTATTTAATTAAGATTTATACCACCCAATATGAGTACTCTTTAACTCGAGTTAATATCAAAGCAAAAGGTGATATTTTTTATAACTATTTCATCTAAATTTTACCTCTCACTTTTCGCTTATCAGAGTACACGAAAATAATAAAACAAAGTACTTAGCTATTATTTTCTGTGTATGAATAATTATGTTTTTGAACTAAACACAAATGCGTTTAGTAAAATGTGTATACTATGTTATACCGAGATGTATCTTATATTTTTTATTATTTTATGGTTGTGTGTCGTTTTTATCATTACAGCTGATAATAAATATTGTTATTGTTACCTATAGATTTTTCTTTTCCCAGCTAGAGCCTGTTACTCTGATCAATATTTTTAGTTTCTCTAATCTATATTTTGTAATAGATTTAGTTTCTTAAATATATCTTATTTTATTAAGGTAATAGATTTTGTTTTTTAAATATATCTTTATCTTACCGATTTGATTTATAACCATAAGGATAAGTAAAAGGAAAGTGTAAGTATAATTTTTCTTTTTAGTATCTTAAATAAAAGTGTGTAATTTAAATTTTAGCAAGAGCATCTGCCGGGTTATCTAATTTTACCTTATCTTATCTTGTATCTCTTATATCTTTCTTTTTCCATTTGGGTTTCTTATATTTCCCCATCCTCAGGATAAAAAACATAAGTGGCGCCCAATTTCCTTTCTCTTTCTTTTCTTTCATTTTCTCTCTTTTATCCCTTTTAACTTCTTTTACCTTTTATTATTCTATTAAGTATATTCCTTTTTATCTTTTTGAAATTAATCATCTAGCTCGATCGAATCCACGCTCGCTCTCCTCCTACCTCCTGAGTGCCGTTCGCATATGTTAACCTCTCAAATCGAGCATTTAACATCATGAGAAAAAAAGAGGTTACAATCGTATTTTTTTTAGCTTAGGTATCAAAAAATTCTGCGTTTTTTGTAACATAAAGTTTACTTTAATTTAAGGAACAAAACTCACATAATTTTGATTTAAAATAAGATTTTCTTTATTATTGAAATTAATTTATTAATTGATTAAAATTTAAATAAAACACACACCCTAAATTATAGATACTGCATTCTCATATATCTAATGTAATTATTCCGTTTCCCTTTTTTTGATACGTTTATGAAATAGCTCACTTAAAAAGGACTTTCATGGGAGTGTAAGGTCAATTCTACGAAAGAGTAAAAATGTTCGGTTAAAATTTATGAGTTTGGGATCGCACTTGAAATAATTTTTAGGCTTGTATAATTGAATAGAAGAGTTTTAGGTACTTTAGATCGCCAGATCAGAAATGCCAGAAGTGATTTACTGTAATCCGTTTGGATAAAAGTATATTGACAATAATATATCGTTTCTTTAAAGCAGTTTTAGGTTTTAGGATACAAAATTTCATTTCAGGAAAAATGTTTGATTGTAACAAATAATAGAATAAAGATAATAAAAATGGTCGGGTAAAATTGTTAATATGTTTATTATATTAATTTTAGTTTATAATTACAACTTGTCAGAATACTAATTATAATGGATGTTATTATACTTTGGCAATATTTTTGATAATCCGTTGTTGTTGCTGATTTAAACACCATTAACTTCATGGGATCTGTGCATTATTATTTTTTTGATTTTATCACGTTTTGTTCCAATTCCGGATTATGACGTGTATTTTCTGCGATACAAATCTGCGTAAAAAACATTTTATAAACTCTATATCAAATTTTATTTGACGCCCATTTTATTCCCGGCACTATTTTAAATTAATCCCGATCGAAAAATCCCTACACTGCTGATTACAGTTTTTCAATTTTAGTTTTTGTTATCATTTTTTTAATCTCTTGGTGATGGTGACAGTAAAACCATACTAAACCATTAAATATTGTCAGAATTATCTATCCATTACATAATCCTCAATATCCAATAATCTTCTTTACTCGTTTATGTATTTTGGATCTAACACAATAAAAAAAGTTAATCTGAGATTACTGTTCTTGTTCTTAAACTTAATTCAATGATTATGAGTTAATTTTATACAATTTCTTTCATATTTTTCCTTAATTTCATTTTGATAATCTTGTTCTTCGTCAAATTATATTCTTGATATTCAATTGGTTTCATTAAAATAAAAAACTTTCATGTAAGACTTTTGTTTGTTTTTCTTAAACTGTCTCTGTTAATTTTTGTACTGATTTACTGAATTTTTATTTGTCCTTAACAGATAATGTGATATGCAATTTTTTGTCGCAAAGTAAGAAGGGCTTTTAAGAAATTTCCGATAGTGGAAGCGCCATCTGTTATTGAGGCTAGCGTTCGATAGGTACATCTTTCATTGATGTTCTATCAAAATTTCATGACAATCGAACCAGTTCACGCTGAGTAACAGTACCTTTTTAACATCGGTCGAAAAATGAGCATCGAACAAAGGGCTAATATTAAGTTCTATCTTAAACTTAGTAAAACCTTTACCAAAACGCATTGATTGTTTAAACAAGTTTAGGGTGATGATTGTTTATTTCGTAGCCCAGTCCATGAGTGGTTTACACGGTTCAAAGAGGGTCGAAGTAGCTGGAAGAATACTACCATATTGTCCATCCGAAATTTGTGAACACGCCAAAATAGCTCCAAAAATTCGATTCATTGAAATTGGAATTTGGTCATAAGAAAGGTATCTTCATGATTTGTTCCAGTTCTTTTTCTTCAACTTGTTATGATATGTTCTCACACGAACCGCTCTTGTATTTGAAAATTTCAAATATTTTCTAAAAGTCTATATTTAACAAGAGTTCGCAACCTCATCTATTGTAAATTGTATTGGGGTCGTTCTTTGTGTGAAATAATAATAGAACTTTAATAAATGGTTTTGTGTGGCCCATAAAACAAACACACTTCATTTTTATGGCAAACACAGCATTCAGTCGATATTTTATACCTCTTTTATACTTTTTGTCTTATTTATTAAAAACGAAAACATATAATACATATAATAAAACTGTAGAAATGAAAATTCTGTACATTAAAGATATTTAAAAAATAATTAGCATGGGGTGTTACTACATCAATACAGAACCCTAAAATGTGGTTAGATTTTTTTGTCTGTCTGTATGTTTGTGCGCGTATCACATGAAAACTACTTATCCGATTCGAATGCGGTTTTTACAGATGTATTTGTCTTCTTTCAACTTAACATCTGGTGTATAAATATTTCTAAATTAAAATCTTAACGATTTTAACCTTTGTTAATTCGTTTAATTGTTACTTTTTCAATAAAAAAGTTGCATCCAGATTAGTTTTTGACTTGGTTTGTATTGGTACTCTATTTTCTTGAAACAGAAATCAACCTAAAATTCAAGCCACGATAATAAAGCTAGCGTAGGCTTTTATATTTTTTATTTAGTTTCCCTTTATCATAAATTAGATTTCAACAATCTTTGGGGTGACAAGATCTAAAATAAAGTTTAAAAGAATCTTTCAAAAATCTTTTTTATCAGCATTTCGCAATCAATTTCAGAACATAATTTTAAATAACCTCTTCTATGACGGCCATCATCCGTCAAAGAACGAGTGATTGATTGTAGTATGAAGAACTCGCTTATTTTAGAAGAATATTTTAAGACCTTTCAAGACATCGTATCGTATCCAACTTTTCCCTCAAATGGATGTATAATTAAGATATTGAGTTATACTTTTACTAGACTTTATTTTAATTAATTGAATATTAAAAAATACTTACTTTACTTCCTAAATAAATTTAAGTCTCTAATATTAGAAGTAAATGAAAATAATCGAATTTAAAAAAGAACTACGACAAACAAGATTACAACATGAAAGTCCTACATTTTATTAAAAAAAAAGAGTGTGCGTGTAGGTAACCTTTACGCGCGATTGAAGTAAAACTTTTTGACGTACGTATCGGAAAATAAATATTTAATTACAATTCAATTATATTTATTGTCTATGTCTATATACTTTACAAAAAATGAGATGTTATATTTATATTATTCATTAGAAATAGGAATTTGAAAGTTATCATTATTTTTTATATATGAAATAATAGGTTTATGATAACTAAAATGTAAAACATAGATTTTACTCTCTAAATACCATTAATGTATTTGAAACCGTTTGAAAATTTTGAAAATTTCATAAATAAATTTTGAAAATTTAAGCTCCTGCCATAGCTGAAATCACACCGTTACTTCCATCAGAATCTTCCGTTAGAATCTAACGTTAGAGTTACCCCTAGTCGCGCCTAAAGAAGTTTTGCTTCAATAATAGGTAAACAATATTAAAAATATACACACATTACGTTTAGAATGTGTGATTTTGTAGCTGTATCTACCTTATTGTAATACAACACAACACAAGAGCCTTCGATAGTTAGATAACCATTTCATTTTGTAGCATTTTATAGCATATTCCATAAAATTTAAAATCCTGAGTTGAGTTTGTTTTCTTCAGTTCTACGAAGGATCTGTTATTGCTGGTAAAAGATCAGCCATCCTGACTAGTGGTTTTAAGGCCTTTATGGCTACCTAACCAAACCTAAAATAAGTATAAGCAAGTGTTAAAACATTTCGAATATTATTATTTTATGAACTAAAACGTGCAACATGCTTCTTGACTTAACGTAAAGCTTTCCTATAAACAATTATTTACTATCATAATAGTATGTATGTATATAAACTTACTTAATCAAATCATAATGAATGTCGCTGTCTCGTCTTTTTTTCATTTTCAGTTTTCTTCAAATCTTTCTGGCGCTGATAATATGCCCTTTGACGTTCACAATTTCTTTTTTTTAGCTCTTTAAGTCTATAAAACGAAAATAGCTAGGTATAAATAATAGGTATAAATAATTAGGTATAAATATTGTAATTACACACCAAAAATAAAATGTATGTACTCACTCATTTTCATTCAATATTTTTTCATCACTTTCTTCATTAATAAATCCACTTTGCTCATTCATATTTAAAACAAACACTTTATACACAAATTTAAACTATTTATTTACCACCAATGTATTTTGTTTGACAAGCTGTCAATTCATACAATTACAGATTTAATTTTATTTAATATACTTAGTAGGCGGAATCGTGTTAGGTATTTTGTATCAGGTTTTGTTTCCGGTACGCGGTACATTAGAATGACGTCACGTCCGTTAGAATTACTGAGTTACCCCTAGTCGCCGCTAAAGAAGTTTTACTTCAATAAATTTAAATATCTCTTTAAGCTTTATTTGTTTTTGGTTTTTTGCTTATTTCCACAATCATTGCTAACCCTCATTAAATGACGTAAAAATGCATTTTGCAAAATTTAAGAAATATTCCAGCTATTAAAAAAAAAAAATTTAAACAGTTGACATTTAATCATTTTAGATAGATAATTTCTGATAATAAATCTTCTTTTGGCGTACCTAATACAGACAGCAATAGATATATAGAAGTACGTTTTGTACGGGGATATAATGACGTTAGAAAGAGAATAAGCACAATTTACAAAAAGAACTTTTTATAATAGAAAGTTTTTTACTGATTTATAGGTCATATTTTGTGTCATCTCAACAATGCACAGCATCCCTGATTTTGCAAAAATATTAAGTCATACAACGCTGTGATTGATCATAGAGAAGATTGTTTCCTTGTTAACAAAATCAAGGGTAAGTAGTTGTATCTAAAAACTTTCTAAAATCGTTTATTTTATTACCAGTTAAAATAATAATTACTGTTTTCACATGTAAGAACAAAAAAAAAAGAAAAAAAAACTTCTCTGTCGCGTAATCGATCCCATTATGATAACATAACAGAACTGTCACAAGTGGACTTGAGCCGCCGCCTAACCAACTACGCCACGAACGATTTATTTAATAACTTTCAAAATAATATTATCTATACACAACTTAGATCATTTTTAATATCAATTCGGTATAAATTTCGAAATCTATGTATATGCCTAAACACACTTGAAACATGCATTGTCATCCAGTTCTTAGCTATCCTGAAAATTTCAGAGCTATAGGTAGTCGGGAAATAGGTTTAAATTCGATTACAAATTCCACGGAATGACACAGAGACACAGAACACGGCGAAAATATAAAAAACTTTCTAAAAAGTGAGCATTACATTACTATAATACTGTGCAAGTGTTTATTTATACGATAATAAACACAAACTATAGTACGCTCATAGATATACTTTTGCATACGTTAAAACCAATTGGTAAAACAGTTATTCCAGTCTTCAGTTGACACCTGCAAAATGGTTGTTTTATAAGCATCGATGGCTTCTGGCGACAGGAAACGCTGCCCACGCATTGAATTCTTGATCTTTGGCTACCTGAAGAGGTCGTTGCGACGTAGGTCGGGGCTATACGGTGGATAGTCTAACAATTCGATGTTTTGATGCTCCAAAAACTCGATTGTCTTTTGGGTAGCTTTATCCTGATGTAGGATGATTCGCAGTTGTGTGTTGCTTTGTCGGAGTTACGCGATAACTTCTGGTAAACAAACGTTTATATACCAATCGGAAGTAACCGTTCTTCGTTCTTCTAAAGCACTTATTGCCACATGACCAGATTTTGACAAAAAACTTGCGAGCATTTTCTTTGACATACGTCGAGAACGGATCACTTTTGTTGGGTTTTCCCATCGTGACACACTCACACAGCAAATTGGCATTTATTTTCCGGGTCTTAGAAGTAAATCCAAAATTCATCGCCACTAACAATACTATAAACGTATTTTGAGCTTCCTTTGTTAAACCGTTTCAATGTTTTTCGACACCAATTGACGCGAACCGCTTTTTGCTCTTCTTTGAGTAAATCAGGAATCCAACGGGAACACCCCGTTCTTCATGTAGGATCTTAATTACCTGACGAACCGCGTTAAAGTTGTGCTGTTTGACTTCTGTTTGCTTGAAATCGTTAACGGGTGTGGTGCTTCATTCCCAAACACAGAAACCATTTTAACGAGACTTTGCTGTTGGGATAATCCTCACCGAAAATTGTAAATCGACTTGCTAATTTCAAAAATTCACTGTACCTACACGACTGGTTGTAACGTAATGAAATTCTGGATTTATATCAATAAATGAAGAGGTTCTATTGGTGGCATCTTCTAAGCGACTATATGCAAAACTAAAAAGACAACCCTCGTAGGAGATCATTAAAATTATAGAATATGAGACAATGTTAAATTTAGTTTGTAGTTATTATGTGTAAAGTCAATTGTGTCAAATCGTCAAAAAGACAAAAATATCAAATATGGACATACAATTATAAAAATAAAATCTAAATTTTAACTTCTAGTATTATTATTATTATTATAATTAATATTTTTGTATAAAATTATTAACTTTATGGTTACGTTAAACTTTAACATTTGCCTATTAAAATGAACGAATAAATACGTTTATTTAACATCATTGATCCTTAAAAAAATTTCCCATTAATAATTTGTACCTTTATTTGAATGAAAATAGTTTGAGTAGCAGAAATCACTATGCATAAATCGCAGATTATTTAAATAAACAAAAGGCATTTATATACCAGTTAAAACCTCATATTTGGATTGGTATTATTTTAGGGCTATCAAACCTTTCTCATTGACGTCATTTTAATAATAAACATGTATGGAAAACCACATATTCGAAAAGCGCTTCTATTTACAACACAATGATTTTTGTTCATGATGTACCTAACGCGAGATTTCAAATATTTTTCTTTTATCAATATTCATATATTTCGCACCCATTTTGGTATGTTTGGTTATTTAGATAACAAAGGAAAAAGTGGATTAAATGTTGATTTTTTGGATAAAATGTATCCAAATGATAATATTGAAACTGGAGGCATTTACAGGATGTTACAATATTAGTTTTTCTCAAGTGTAAATATTTTAAACTAGCATCCGGGGATTAAAGAAAAATAACAAAAGCCATTAAATTTATTGGGTCAACGCTTCCCTGTAAACAATATTACATGTTGTTTTATGTTCTGGCAGCAAAATAAATTGATTTTCAGGTGCTCCGACCCGCCTTAGGCGGTTGGCCATGAGGAAAACCGATCCCTACTAATTGGAAGGTTTAAACTTATTATTAGTAAAAGCGAAAGATGTTTTGATAGGAAATTGTAGCGGTTTAAATGGATTTGGTAGATTAGTTGGGATCATCGGTATTCTCAGTGTATGAGCTAGTTGACCAGCGGTGGTTCAGTTATAATGGTTGCTACAACTTAATTGTCCTTTAATTTCGTTATAAGTAGCCTCGTCCCTTTGCACATGCTAAATTTGTGATATCTATCGTGATTATGAAAGAAGTTATTTTGATAAGGATTAATACCAAGATAAAAACTTAGAAGAAATTAAAAAATAGTTATTGTGACGTAACTATAACAGTTAGACATATGCTGTCGCGGCGTTTTTTGTAGATATTTATATATTCTTCAAAATCGTAGTACATTATTTAATTCTATAACCAATAGTATTCTCAGCGCACGCGATGTAAGATGTAAGGATTTTAAGGTCATTTTTGGTTACATTAATGGCATTTTAGTAACGATCCCTATTTTTTTTTAATGAAACATAGCCTATGTCACTCGGGAATAGTGTAGCTTGAAAACGGTGAAAGAATTTTTGAAATCGGTCCATTAGTTTCGGAGCCTAGTCATTTCAAACAAACAAAAAATCAAACCTTTCCTCTTTATAATATTAGTATAGATTAACTTTAGCATTGTATAAAGTATTCTAATATTAACTATTGTTTATTGTTATTTATACAGTCTACATATTTAAACAATGGTTAATTATTTTAATAAATATTAAACACAAAACTTGTTTATTGTTTGGTATCTAGTAATTAAAATTATATAAACAAAATTTACAATCCTATAGATTTCAATTTTACCGTTAATTATTAATAGAATCTATAATTATTTTTTAATAAAACTGTAAGCATACATCATAACTATAAAACTATAATAATCAGTATGGACACCCTTTTGCTCACGTCTTGGCATACCGCGAATTAGGGTGTCAATATAAGCTCGATCCATGTTGTCCCATTCCTCTTGAGCGGCTATAATCAGTTCCTGAAGGGTAACAGGAAGGTTTTCTCTTTTTTATTCTCATAGCAATATGGTCCCATACATGTTCAATCAGATTTATGTCTGGCGAGTTCGAAGGCCAGTACAATCCAACTTCTATAATACTATAACACCTTTTCTGACAAAAATTAGTGGTTCTAGTCTGCCTGTACCTCTCCATACCCTTTTCGTGCGGCTATCACTTACCAGGTAAATCTTGTCTCATCGGAGAAAAAGAAAATTTCGACTTTGTGGTAAAAGCCTATTTCTACGCTCCCGATCTCATTGCATTCGTGCAGCAATGTATCAAGGTGAAAGAGTAGGCACTCTTAAAGGTCGCCTAACACTTAAATTGTTAGAATGTAATCGCCTTTGAATTTTGCTTATCGACATTCTTCTCCGGTACGTACGTAAAAAATGACTTCGGAGATCAGGTATTGCTACCAACATAACCAGTCATATAACGGTCTTCTCTGTATTGTTACTCTAGAAGTCTAGAACGACCAGTTTCTTGAAACAAAGTTCGAAATTTGGTGGTTTGGCACACCTTCTTGGTGCAAAGGCACTATTTATCCTCTGTTAAACAGAAAAATCGGATTTTTCGGCATTCTTTACAAAAATGGTTTGTGTGAATTCTTTCGGTTGTTCCCTATTAGCAAAAATAAAAAATGCGCTCTACTTTTAGCATTTTTAAAAACATTCTTAGCTTACAATATGAAATCTTTGATATTTTAGAAAGTTTTTATATTTTCGCCGTGATCTTTGTCACTTTGTCATTCTCTTTGTCAGTCTCTTTGTCATTCCGTGGAATTTAGTAATCGAATTTAAACCTATTTCCCGACTACCTAGAGCTCTGAAATTTTCAGGATAGCTAAGAACTGGATGACAATGCATGTTTCAAGTGTGTTTAGGCATATACATAGATTTCAAAATTTATACTAAATTGTTATTAAATTAAATATGTATACATATTATCATTTTGAAATACTTCATATAAGTTTGGCGCGGCCTATTTGGATAAGCGGCGGATTGTGACAATTCTGTTGGGAATGTTGGGTTATCGCAATGGGATCGATCTCGCGAAAGAGAAGTTTTTTTCTTTTTTTTTTTGTTCTTACATGTGAAAGTAAACAAATAATTTATATAATAGTAATATGACCTATAAATCAGTAAAAAAAACTTTCTACTATAAAAAGTTCTTTTTATAAATTGTGCTTATTTATTTATATACTTATTTATATCTTCTCCCTATTATCGACGATTTGTTACAACATAAATACGAGGGTAATCTTAGAAGTACCTTACCTGGTGTATAGATGTTGGTTATGGTTTAAAAAAAATTAGTAGCGAAAAGCATTAAATTGATTATTTTTCAAGTATTTAGTATTTGTGGGCAGCCATCAATAGTAAACATAGTACATTGGTAAACATGGGGAAAATTTGTTCATTTGTTAGCAAGTATAAAATATGAATTTTACTTTTATAACCTGTAAAAATCATCTGAATTTACCATTGAAAAGTTATGAACACTCTATTTAGAAACTTTTATAACAATTTATTAAACTTAAGTTAAATCAGAATTCAATTTCGTGACATAAATTACACTATTCTGCAGAAAAATATATAATAAACGTGCAAACAAACATCAAATCAGATTAAAATTCCATGGCGATACTTGTCAATGGTGTTAGCGCCCTATAATGCGATCAGAATGGAAAAAGTCTTTTTACGGGCCGTTAACCAGAGTCCACTTTGCACTGCCTTATTCTCTCGCTTCTGATCCCCATCCGCTACGACTTTTATATTTCTTTTCCGGCTTTCCTTTACGATACTATAACACCTTTGGGAACCATTAGCCTTTGAACATTGGCGACCGGCCTTTGGCTACTAAAGAATTCGGGATCGTTAATTTCAACGAGTTTATATTGATGACGATTTTAAAAATTTTCTTCCGTCAGTTATCGGACTTACCCTTTGATGATCTACGAGTGACGTGGTTTTTAGTTTACCACCTCGTTCAAAGTTAATTATAGTTGGAAAGTACGGGCATGTGTATAAATTAGATTTTCGCAGAAACTCATGCTTTCAACTCTGATTAATTTGTTTGATTGATTTTAGGAAACAGTAAATACAAAAAAAATTGTCTATAGCCGAACTTGAACATTTAGTTTAATTAGATGTAGGTATTAAAGTTAAGTGTCATAAGGAAAATTATTTAATTAAGTCAGAACTAAAACTGCTTTATATTGTTTGAAAATACTGGTTTGACAATATTATCTTTTCTGTTCCTTAAATAAATCTTAAATACGTCATTGTGGCAACACGGTTTTAAATCAAATTAAATTAATTGACCGAGTACTACACGAGATCAAGTATCCGTGGTTAATACACACGAGGATACACACGAGGCGTGAATGTTCTCACTGATCCACCAATGGCAGTTTTTCGTATACTAGGGAGATATTAAGTGATCCGTCTAGGGCGCTCATACGCCCAGGGTACTACAAGACAGTCTCGACTCATAGCCTCCCATAACACGAATGTCCAAAACACAATCTTCTTTAGAAGAATTTCTCAGAGACCGGTAACACCACTTCCACGGACACTCAGGAAGGCTTCTAAGAATATAGTGTCTATTGTAGTAACACCAGACCTTCTATGAAGAATTTTGTCATCATCAGTATTGACTTTGACTATCAACAGAGGTAAGCCTGGATGCTCATACCAGTAACAGCCAGTAAAATCTAAACAGACGTGGACTTTTTCGAACCGCACTCATAAGATCCACAAGGTTTCGCCGCTTTTTTTAACATAATTAGTATCGTTTTATGGCCTAAAGAACATCAGACTTTACAACAAAAAAAAAGATTTGCCTTTCTTCAATTTTTTTACCAACAAAAGGACAAAATTGATTAGCAACTTAGGCTCTACAGCAATATTAAAAAGTTACATTTCGCCCAGGATGTACAATTAGTATTAGTTTTATCCCATTTTACACGTACTTTTTTATTAGATTTACTATTTTAAAATTTGTCTATGTTGGCAAAACGGATTGGACATCTCTGCGTAATCGCGGAAAATACGCGTACGATTCAAACCAAGTGTAGTGTTAAGGAGATTATGTAAATTACTATATAGCTAAAAGTTGTTTTCCGTTCCCATGAGAGACATACTCAGCAACGAGGGTTGTGAACGTCCTTAAGGGTCTGGAGCTCATTACAGAAAATTTTACAGGCCACTAAGGAATATATGGAGGTTATTAATGAATATCTGGAATTTTCGTAAGTATTTAAAGGTCTACTTTTGCCGTTTAAGGAGCACTGGAAGACTATCCAAGGAACCAAGTTGTGATCCTCTGAAGAATAACTGAAACTTATAACACTATAAAAATACAACAACGATAATTTCTAAATAATAGAATATAAAATATCCCAACAGCATAAATTTCGTTTATTTTCGTGATGCAGAAAACGACGATACCCACCTATTAAAGCGTTTATCTATTATTTACATAAATCTGAGTTTGCGTGCGATATATTTGTTTGCCCTTTACATGAATCGTGAATTCAGTTTATAATAGCATTTAAGATTGTAAAAGTTGTATTAAATTATTTTACTCACAAACAATAATTTAAAAATGATACTGCATATTAATGTCAAGCGCCGAAAATCCAGTTAACCTAGAGGTAAAAATAAGTGTAAATCCGTATTAAGCTGACGCCGAATGCCTCGGTGGCTTGTACTACATCCTAATCCTCGTTCATTAAAATGTATCGCATGGATGTTCCTACAAACTTTGCGGGAGTCGAGTCGGTTACACCTAAATAAAACTTAGACTACGTGTAACATTATTGTCAGAATTTAGGTTTTAACTTAACTCCCTTGTGTTTAAAATTATTATTCTAGTAGCTTACTTACAGGATTGTCCTTTCCAAATCGTATGGGATAATCTCACTAAAATAACATCACGACATCTGACATTTTCCGATAGAGGATAATTCATGTTTCACAACGGTATGCATAAGCTAACAACTAAAACTCCAATATTAACTTATTATCTTGACAAAATGACATCAAAATTAGTACAGAAATTGGAGAAAGTTGTTTTATTAAAGAAATATATGAGATGTCTTTAAAAGAGGTCAACTAAAAAAATCAACAGATAAATAATCGATCAATCGCGTGACGGCGTTCATTGGCATAGAAGGCGCCTTTAGTAATGTGGAACCCGAGTCAGTGACCGACGCACTTTCAACGTATAGGATCGTAGTGTCCAAGTTAGGTGAGGCATCTATTGAGGCAACAGTGGGAAGGGGTACCGTCGCCCTTGCTGTAGTCAGCACTTGTGGATGAACTCCTTAAGAAACTCCTCAATGAAGGCTTTCACTGCGTAGGTTTTGCAGATGATATGGCCATAATTATTCAAGGGAGGTTTTTAAGCACAGTCTCAGAGCGGATGCAGATGCTGGATGATCACTTTGAGGTTAGATGGAATATCAAACAAGATAGATAACTGGACCCCTATTATGTAACTTGTGAGAGTGCTCGTGCACGACTACTCATCGGTATGAGTACTCTCTCACTTATCGCTTACATGATCCTAAAAGCCCTATTCACGATAGATCGGCGAGTCTACTACTTTTTGCTCAACGTTGTCAAGTTTAACCATCACATTTGAACTATTTATTTAGTACTTTAGGTTTGTAAAATATAAACAGCCACTGGGATAAGAAGAATAATAATAAATCGGACAATCTCAAGAAAGGTTCCTGACGTTGAAAATACAGGCGAGGTACCTATATTATTTGCCGCTTGTTCTTTCGCATCTTCAAGATCATTTATTAGCATTTGCATCACTAAATCATCATCATCCATTTTAAAAATACTTTATAACCCCAAAAACAATAACACACTGGCAGAAAATTGTCACTAATAAAACAACAAAAAGACTAACAAAAACTACATAATCAACAATGAACCAAACAAAAACTCTAGCAATAACAAATCATGAAAAATAAACAATATGAAGAACACTTGTATTGAAAAATCCCATGTCATGTCTGTCATGAGACAACACCCATTGTGCGCAAGTCCACTCTCTCAAAATGTATCAATTCTCTTGGTTTTACCCAGTAGAGTACTAGCGTAGGAGTAAAGGAGCATTCTCTTACTTTTCGTGAATACGGATTTTATAATTTTAGGAGAGTGACATGCGCAGTGAAGCTAAATTGTGAGAGAGCTGTCCTACACGAGCATTCACACAGGTTAGTGAATAGGGTACCTGGCGTTACCCCTCGGATGGTTTCTATGGGTTAGATGGTAGTGGAGGTCAACTGCGGTTACCGTCGTTCTGTAGCTAGATGTTCACAAGGCAAATATCTACCATCCACCATCCTGCTAACTTTCCTGCAGTGTGGTTTAACCATGAGATAATGATTTTTTACGTTTACTATGTCTTCTAAAATAATTATAATGTCCAATAAAATTTAAGTGTGCCAAAGCAATTATTTTATTTAAAACGATCACGTCTCGTTCAAAATAATTTAAAAGAGCTACAATTGAAATTATTCCGAGACAAAGGATTCTTGTCGAGCAAACGCGAACACCGGAAGTTATGATGTTGAACAAAACCTGCAGTAAAATATTGAAAGGAAATAAAAACCGGTTTTTGATAACAGGTAATAAAAGAATATGTAAGAAAGACATAAGAAGAAAATAAAACTTAGGACATTGAAAATTATTCAATATACTGAAAAACTTATGTAATGTTCGCTAGAAACATAAAAATTCTATTCTAGATTTAACATAGAACGCAATATTCCTGAAGATATTTTTTATACGTCTACATGACCACCATGTATGTAAAAGTTGAGAAATCAAAACACAACACAGATACAAACCGCACAGGTGGTGTGCTTTGATGTTATTTTATGTCAAAGAGAAGTCAAATTATGTTCGTTCAAATGAGGAAAGTTAGTTTTGTATAAATTATGTTTCTGCGGCTTTCAAAAGGCACAAGTCGTTAATATGGATTTATTTATGCAACGAGAAAACCAAATATTATAATTATTAAGCTGTAAAATAATTGTAGCTGTAACAAAATTAAGTGTTTTTCAGAACTATAATTTTGTAATTAAAAGTTTTTTAAAGGTTTTATGTTAACTTATATACCATGAAAATTTAAAAAATAATGAAGATTATATTGAGATCATTTCTAAATGATAATTGTGTTGGAATATTCCTAAATGTAAAAGAAATTTAGTAAGCATTAAAAATCATCAGGTACTTTAGTAAAAAGAACCTAGCAATTAAGTAAAGTTTACACAATTTTTTTATTTATAGTTACAAAAAAAGTGTGAGGTGTCAAGGGACACCCGGATGGAACAAAGTTCCTTTCGATTAATTAGTGAAGGAATTAGTAATTTGTAAACACAACAGAGTGTTTATACATACATAAGCATTTATTATTGTCTGTATAAAATCTCTACTTACCTAACTCTATCAGCAATATCCGGAACTTGTGCAGAAACACATTATTATTATTATTTTCTATTATTTTAATATTTATTATCTACAAAAAACCTGTATAAACTTAACAAAGTTGCGACACTACACTGTTCAAAGCAAAATAGAAAATAGTAAATCCATTATTTTAAACAGTTCGTATCTTTTAAAAAAAGTGTCCATTTATACAATACCAGAGGTTTAGATGATATACATCTACCTAGAATTACTTTTTATTTCAATTTAATTTAAAACAATAATTAACAATTTAATACAAAATTTTAAAATTAAACTATTTGACAGTAACTAACAGTTAAGGTAATTTGACGTAGGTACCTAACTAGTCAAGTTAAGAACTATTTTTGAAATGTTTATGAATTTATTGATTTATAAAAACATGATGAAATAAAATATAATACTATTATAGGTAATTATTGTTTTTCTACAGTATTTTCTTTTTAATGTACATTTTCTTTTAATTTAAAATAGTCTTTTTAATTGTAATATATCTATCTATGGGAGAAAGAGAGAGAGTTTTTTATTTTTTGGTCTGTGAGAGAGAGACAGACAGACAGACAGAGAAACATGCGTGTGTCGTGTCGTGACATATTTTGGTCTGAATTTTTTTCGGCTAGTCTCTAGCCTCAGTCGTAACTGGTCGTAACGCCCGAAAGGGAACTTCGTTCCAATAAATTTTGATAGCTTTTTAAAATAATTTTAAACAACAAAAAAAAAATTAAACGAAATATGGCACTCCGGGAATGACCGGAAAGAAAAGCATATCTTTTCTTGCTCTGAAGTATCATTTGATCAAAAATACGTATAAAATCACTTTCAATTATGAAATTACTTGTGACCACATATTAATTACTAGCAATTACTTGAAACGGGATGGAATAAGGGAGGAAAGCATATCTTTCTTGCTCTAAAATGTTATTTTATCAAAAATACGTATAAAGTCACTTTTAATCACTTGTAATTACTTATTATCACATATAATTACCAGCAATTACTTGAAACGGGAATAACCGAGAAAGGAAAGCCTATCTTTCCTTCTCTAAAGTGTTATTTCATAAAAAATACGTATAAAATCACTTCCAATCACTTAAAACAAGAATGAACGATGAGGGAAAATACATATAAAATTACTTTTAATCATATGAAATTACTTGTGATCACACACAATTACTAGCAATTACTTGAAACCATCTCGTTATATATTCGAGAGATCTTTAAAATGCTCAAAGATGACTCTATATTCTGGTATGTTAAACAACAATCAATCTTAATTAGCTGACAAATCGTATCAATGTTTTGCTTTGTTACTGCTGCTTTGGTGGACCTAGCCTGGATTCGTCGCTGATACTAGAGCGACCACGTTGAAATTCGCAATACCAGCGAGAAATAGTTGACTGGTGTGGTGCTTCATTCCAAAACACAGAAACCATTTTAGCAAGACACTGCTGTTGGGATAAATTCTCTCCGAAAATTGTAACAAATTATTGCTCTAAAACATTTATTTTTCAACCGAATTGCTAATTTCAAAAATTCACTGTATCTACACTGTATCGCAATGAAATTCTAGATTTATGTCAACAAAAAATTGAGGTTAGGTTTGTGTTTAAAGTTTCTATTGGTGGCGCCTTCTTAGCGGCTATATGGAAAACTAAAAAGACAACCCTCGTATCCCAATATAAAGCATATAATTATATTGGCTTCATACTACTTTTAATTTATGTGTTGCAAAAAGTTTCGTAGTCTAAATAATGAGCTAATTCTGTACGTTTTTGAAAAGAATTCTGTGTGTTTAAAAAGTTTTGCTACCCTAACGATTTCTGTCATTACATTTTGTACGAATATATTTTCTAAAGTTAAACGAAACTCAATTTACATGATTTTATACCACAAATGATATATATTTTTGCTTCAAATTGAAACCATCTCGTTATATTTTAATGACTTTAATATATCTTTTATATCTCTTGATACCATATTTTTTAACATATTCCTTATAAATTTTAATAGAGAAATGAACATAATATAAAAAATTAGAAATAAACTGAATATAATTTTCTATTTTCATGACTTTAGAATCAGTCAGACGTGTATTCACCTATGGATGTTTGAAATTCGACAAGTAAAGATAATCTATTTTCGAAATATGAGAAAAGCGTAGAGATCTGCAGAAAAGCGTTTCACTCGAGGCCGTAGAGTCATCGTTGCTGATAGAAGTGGTCTTGATTATTCCGGTCAGGTAGCCAGGGACTTCGTTTTACCGGTCACTTTCATTATAAGGTTGAAAATATCAGGAGGCAATGTAATTAGCAAAGGCCAATTCAACTTCAAAAAAGGACAGGAAATCTACTAGCTTAAAACCAGTGACGTGCATTCTTAATTTTCTTTTCACTAATTTAAACATTACCTACTCATAGAATAACAAATAAGAAATATTTATGTTGGGTTTTAATAAATAAAAATAATCATGGAAAAGGGATTTTAAAGCAAAGTTTGCGAATTTTAGAGCTCCGATTGTGATATTGCGGTATTTACGAGATTATTGATACCAAATATTTGAAATAACAAAAAGTTAAAACTAGTAGGCAGATGGAGCATTTATATTTACACAATAGTAATCTACAAAACATACAGTCGATATTAAAACTCATATTTAGAGCGTTAAATGGTTCATAACCATACTATAGGGGGATATTTCTGTTGATTGGACTGAATGATAATGAAAACAATTAGATTGAACCTCTTGATTTAACTATTAATTATAATAGGTTCATAAAATGTTGATGATGCCTCATGATGTTTAAGTATATGATTAAAATACAAGGGGATTTTAAATAATAGAAAATGGACAATTACCAACTGTAAACCAACCATAAAGCTGACAGTTTTTATGCAGGTATGGTATGTAGACTTTAAAGTATATCGATATTAATTTCTGGACTTGAAACAAAGTAAATAATTAATCTAGAAATTGAACAATGTGAGTGTTTTAGAGATTATAAAGTGAATGTAAATTAGACTGAAATATATTAACCAAAATATATCGCAGAAAATAAATGGCACTTATCAGCTAAAGAATACATACAAATTATCAGGATTTTCTTGTACTGATCCTGACAAATATGCGATCAATATCTCAAATCAGTAAAAACCAAAAACAAACGACTCTGCTACTCGAATATATCCACCGCCAAGACGTAATCTAGGAAAAAATTAATTTATCACCCCGAATCCACCGAAGCACAACGAGCTTAAGAGAACGACTTGACAAATACATCCTGCGTTCAGAAAAAAAGAGACAACTCGCAAGTAAATCCGGATTAAAAATGAGATACGCGCGCCCTCTACACTGACGCGTGTCTGTGGTTGCGAATAATCCGTACTGAGCCGATAAAATATGGGCTTACGCAGGAACTACCTACTCTCTGCATCAATTATTGTAGCGCTAATCAATCTATGCGGACATGTTTTCATTTCGGAATGAGGCATCGCACTGGTCGCTGTTGTTTCCAAGTTAAATCTGCTTCGAGTTTTCAGTAAATAATGAAAAGTTTTTTCTGGGTACAATGTTGCTTATTTGTTTTTGTTTTGGTTTTTCGATGAACTCAAATCACAACAAACAATTGATGAAAATAAATTTACCATTTGACATTATAAAACTTGCAAGTCCTTTTATTTTCTTATTTTTCAATTCCTTTTTGTTGCAAGAAATTATCACAGCAACTGTTATGGTACACAAACTAAATAAAAACCAGAAAGAAAGTGGTTAAAATTTAAAGTTGTCATTGATGTTGTTCTGTTACTTTTTAATAGCTACTCTTTTTCTAGCTACTTTCCGTAAAAATTAACCGAACAGATCAAAATCAAAACAAATAAAACTCTACCCAATTTAACCAGTAAATTTTCAACAATCCCTAGGAAAAGTATGGACAACACGTTTGCACGACTGGTAGGAGGTGCGGTGGTTCCCCATGAGGCAGCGTATTTATTTTTGTCTTATCTGTTGCGAACGTGGAAGTTTTATAAAAATCTTTGATATTTTCAAACTAACTGAATTTTCATGTATTAGTATTTTATTATCAGACATCTTTTTCTTTTAATTGGATAAATTTATTATAACGAAGCTATGTGGATCTATTTAAAACAAGCTTTGTGTTGCTCTATGAGCCAGGTTTCCTCAGCTTCCGTTACTTTTTCGTTGAAAGAAACTTGAAAAACTCTACAGCAACAAAAAAGAAAGTTCAAGAAGTTCGATTCCTATATAACGAAATATTCATATAATATGTTGCGATTTGTGTGTTAGTAATATCGAAAAGGTTGGAGACTATCAACAAAAGGATTAAGAGAAGGCAGATCGACGACAGATGTGATACACATAATTACGAAAACATTCGAGAAATGTCATCAACATAACATAGAACTACATACTTCCATAGACTTTATTCAAAGAAAAAATTGTTAAAAGCAATGGAAAATCTAAATATACTTGCAAAGCTAATCAGACTAACGTAAATGACTTTGGCCAGATCCCGAGCAAAAATAAAATCAGCAGAAGGCACCACAAACACAATAGCAGTAGAAACCAGGGTGAGGCAAGGAGATGCATTGTTAAAAACACTCTTCAACATAGCGTTAGAGGAAGCAGTAAAGGATAGTGGGATCAAAGGAACTTTAGCCCACTCTTTGACACAACTATAAGCATGACGACATAATAATAATATGAAGAGACAAGAAAAGTCTGGGAAAAGCTCTAACAAGACAGGGAAGGTTAGAAATCAATAAGGGAAATCAAAATACCGAATAAGCAATAGAAAAGATAATAAAAAAATAAAAGAAATTAAAATTGGAAATTACACTTTTAAAAAGGTTCCACAATTTAAATACTTGGAAGTAATAATGAATGAAAAAAATGAGAGAAGTGACGAAATAACGGAACGAAACATATTGGAAATACCATATAACCTAATGTAGGACAATAACTTATCTAGAAAAACAAAGTTGAAAGTATACAAAGTGGCAATCAGACCTGTAACTACAACCGCAGCTGAGACAAAGTGCCTCACAACTAAAGACGAAGAAAGACTAAGAATATTTGGAAGAAAGATCATAAGGAGAATCGCGGGCCCAAAAAAATATAAAACGGGGAATTGAGAAGTATATGAATCATGAAATAAGAGATACAATAATAAATTTATTTAAACGCAAAGATTGAGAAGGAGAGGACACATACAGAGACGAAAAAATGACCTACTAATCAAAAAAGTCATTAGATAAAAACCAAAGAAAGAAAGACCGAGAGAAAGACCAACAAAAATGGGAGGACCAGGTCGATAGAAATATTAAAGTCATAAAAGTAAGAAACTGAAAGGAAATATGGACAAATAGAAAAGAGTGGAAGAAAAAAAACACATAATAACTTGTGAAACGAATTAGAAGAATTTGGACGGATTCACCGCGTTCAACGAATCAAATAGCTCTATGTAGAAGGAGTAGGTAACAAACGTTCCACTAGGGAATGAGACGCCTTGATCATGAATATCGAATTGTAATTCCCAGTTTTTGGTTTATCCTTATTTAGAAAAACAAACTGAATTACTTCTTGACACTCCCAAAAACTTTAGCATTTTGTCGATTGTCGCTTAGTTCTTGGTTAGTAGAAATATCAATACATCCTCGTACCTAATTGAAAATTATTAAAAATCAGAAACAACACTCAAACAACAATACCACTGAATAAAGAGCTTTGCGTAATAAAAAGTTATAATTTTAAAATCATAAGAATACCAAGTTTTCCCATTCCAAACCAAGGCTACAAAATTAATGAATTTTAAATAATAAGACAGTCACGAGCATTCGAAATAATAGTTTTTATTTCTTGAACTGGAAACAATATGACAGCCTGTCAATAAATTAACAAAATTGTAAAGTATTTCTGAGGTTAAATATAGAACCCTAATTACAGATCTGTGCAAATAACACTTTCAAGAAAAACCGTAATGAAAGAAATAGTTTTAAACTGTTGAAACAATTTTCCGGCTATGAAAAAGTTGCGTCGTTCCGGCTGTTAATAATAAATGGGTTAATTTTTCTGGAGCTTCGCAAATCCTCGGGATACGGCATTTGCCAGTTTCCTAATTTGTAACACGAACATCTCGCAATCTTATACAGGTCCCAAAGGCCCAGCCAGAGAGGCACTATTACTTATTTACTTCTGAGACCTTAATGGGTCGCTGACTAATAGGGTGAGACAAGCCAAATAAGAGTTTTGTGGGCCCAATTTACTAAATCACAATTTATTTACATTTACCTTAAGGATTATCCGCAGGAAACAGATGATAGAAGTGTGAATAATACATTCGAGTATTAATAATACAATATTGTACAGGACCTATGAAAAAATAATTATAAAAGAAATTTATTACTTTCATTAAATTCTTCTATTTTTCTCAAACATGAATGTCTTTGATTGTGGCCAAAAAGTGGTAATGAGTACATATAAGAGGTAATTAACACAATAAGTTTATAACATATAATGTCAGCAACAATGTCTATTTAGTTTTTCTTCTTCGATACCCTTACACTCCTGAGTGAAAAATTTTAAGATATTAATGCGATATTTATTTTTTATTGATCAAATAGCTTCATTTGCAAAGACAAATTTTTTGAAATTTTTTGGTCAACAATTTTTTGGATTTTTTTGACATTCACAATTGTGTACATGAGGAGCGAACAAGTAAAGTCACAATTGTGAACAAAAGTATTTATTTTTTATGGAATTTTACAAAACAATTATTATTCTTATTTAAGCATAGATAAACGTTGCATTTGATGCAACGTATTCTGGAACGACTTCCACAGCCTTCAAATCGACATCTAGACGGGTGTTTGGAATCCTCGCTTCTTGGCCAATGCTCAAAGCCATCGTAACGTTTATCCTGACAAGGTAGTTGTGCTGCTGTATTCCTTTTATTTTTTCTTTCTAGTTCTTCATTTTCTGGTTCTTCTTCATTTTCTGTATCTTTTTCTTCTGATAGTTTTCGTTTTTTAGTTCCAGAAACTAGATACTCTCCAAGATTGAGCCTAAACTCTAACAAATCCATAACTTTTGGTGTGTTGAGGTTGCTTACATCACGTTTGTACTCCATCCAGCTGTTGACTATTGCCAGATCAAATAAATGGAGAATTACTTTGAAAGTCCATTTTCGGGTTTTGAAAAAAGATCTGTAGTATTCAAGCATTTGGTCGCACATGTCCACCCCACCCATTTTTTCATTGTAGGCTTTAACAACTTTTGGACAGGGTACATTAACGCGCGTTTTTTGGATTTTGTCCCATCTTCTTACTGCAGTTTGGGGTACCGATCCAAAAGCTGTGGACATCATTACAACTGATTTATTGTCTTTCCATTTCGTCGCACAAATCTTGTTGTCGCTTCTCACAAATTCTTCACATTCACCCTTCTTCATCGAACTGTCTGTTTTGAAGACAATACCTTTAATTCGGTTTGTCATGATTGTGCCTGTTCCATCTAGGTTTAGTGACGCTAGTTTGTCAAACAAAGCTACTGTACTAAAATATCTGTCAAAAAATATGTGACTTACTTGTGGTAGTGTCTCGACTAGTGTAAGCACAATCGAAGGTCCTAGACCTAAATCTTTATTAGCTAATGGTGTGGTTGACCCTTGATAGATTACAAAATCTAGTACAGTCCCACTAGAAGTAGTTAAAACAAAGTTTTTTAACCCTACTGGTCTTGGTTTATTTCTTACATACTGCCGAATTGGACAACGCCCGAGGAAGGGAATCATTTGCTCATCTATTGAGTAAGCCCCTTTGGCAGTCCTCTCTATTTCGTGACAACGTTTTTTTACTAGATCGATCATGGGTTGAACTTTCCAAAGTCTATTCTTTCTCATATTATCATCGTCAACAGACAGATTATCCACAACGTGAAAGTTTACTCTAAGAAAATAAAATCTATCGCGTGGCATTACATTACTGATAAGTTCAAATTTAAATTTAGAATTCCAATACATGTGGATTCTGGGAAATTTTATACAACCCATGATTGCATTCAACCCAAAGAACTTTTTTATTTCTTCAGCAGTAACTTTTTGCGGTTTTCCAGTAGTTTGTAGGTAATATTGGGCTGTAAATTTTGCCCCCATTTCAAAAAAGTCATCATTTAAGTATCTCTCAAAATATTGCCATGGCGTCAACACTTGATTGTTACAATGCGTTTCTTGCGGATCACCTTTGCTAGTGAAAGTCTCTTTTTTCCAATGAAGTTTTTGAAATTGAATTAATGGTACGTCGTCCTCACTGTCAGAATCATTATCACTATCAGTATTATTACTTCCATCATCATCCTGTGGGCCATTAATTGCAGTATCAACGTCTTCATTGTCAATTGATTCCCAACCATCATCATCGTCACTATCATCACCTAGGTCCAAATCTGAGTCTATTTCATCTAACAGTTCATAAATTACATCTGGATCATTTTCCAGCCTACTCAAATCGATTGCTCTTTCTGAAAGTAACAAAAATAAAAAAAAATATGGAATCTGAAATTGCAACTTGTCTCATATGATGACTAGATTCACTCCTAAGAGTCACAATCGTGAAACTCAAACAAAAACCTAACCTATATCTGATTTTGAAGAAATTGGTCGCTGTAACGTCTCAAATCCCTTCAATTAGAGTTTATTCTTTTAGATGTGAACAATACATTGCAACAAATATTATTAGTTTAAAAAATATAGGCTACTTACTTCTGGCTGCCATGGTGACTAAAACACAGTACAATTAATGACGACACAAATAAAATATGAAGACAAATTACGCAGTAGAAACGCGTCAGAATGGTCAGTTACACTTGTCACAATCGTACGATTTCGGAGTAAACCGTCTTGAGAACGATTTTGACCTTTATTTATATGTACAGAAAATACGAAAGTCACAATTGTGACCACAGGGAGCGTAAGGGATATCTGAGATACCAAAGAGCTTGTTAAAGGACAACGAATTATTTTTTAAGGTGTTATCTAGGTTGTCTGTAATTGTGGCAAAGTCGTCACTGCGTTGCGCTGTCGTAAGTAGTGATTGTGTGTCCACGCAAGTTTCTATCCCCTGGGCACTTTCTTCTCCCAGACTCCCTTTTTCCTGCAAATGTTTTTTTTTGTTGGACATATGTTTTTTTGTTGGGCATATGTTTTTTTTTGTTGGGCGTATGTTTTTTTTTGTTGGGCATTTGTTTTGTCCATGAAATCTTTGACATTTTTTGGGAACACCCTACCTTTTTATTTCCTTCACTCCTAGAGTTCATATTTCGACTCTATACAGAATGAATGTAAGTTTTTACAAATCGGTCCCGAGGATCCGGTGATAAGGTAAGGTTTGATAGAAGTTTCTTGATTCTTTGAAGGCTGATTTTTATTATGGGTCGTATTTTAACTGCGAAGTTAAGGTCAACTATTATCCAACAACAAAGGTATAAAAATTTGTTTACTTATATCTATAAATAAATAAGCGAGTTGAATAAGAGTACGTATGACGTGTTAAAGCCAACATTTTTGTTTTATATAAGTTTACTTTTAACCTTATTTCATTAACTACACCGTATTCAACTTATACTAATTCTTCAGCGCTGTTTTTATATAAATACATCTTCCTTTGACTTTAATTCCTATCTCAACATTTTCCAGGGATTTTTGAAATGATGTTCTGAGTATAGAACAGGAACTGGAATTAAAGACAAAAGAAAATAGAATCAATGGTAGATTGGAAGCACAGTGTTAGAGAGGACAGTCAATGACCAGGAGCCATAGCCAATTGTTTAAAACTTTGTAACAACTTTAAATAATGGCTTAATCGTATCATAAAATAACAAGAAGCCAGAATTTTTTATTTTTAACTAGACCTCCTATATCGTTCTTCTTCTAACGTTGTATGAATTCAAAAAAAATACTAGAGAAGTTAGAAACAAAAAAGGAAAACGGGTGTGGCAGTCAGTAGGACTGCCGGCAGAAGTTATACTTTTATGCACGCGCCCAGATTCATAAATTTGTATGCGAATGATTTAGCAAAATCATTATATGATATGTGTTCAGCGACCCTGGTACCGAGTGCACACTCATATTGTATCGAATTTGCATAAAATTACCGGAGACGAGGTCCAAGCACCAAGTGTTTCGGAGACCATCGCCATTATGATATTCGTATTTAGCGACCCAGAAAACCGCCGAGAACCAAGTGTGCACTGATTTTGTACCGAATTTACATAAAACCAGGAGAGGAGGTAAATACCCTAGGCACCAAATGCTGCGGAGACTTTCGGCATCATGACATTCGTGTTCAGCGACCCCAAAAACCCCGAGTACATAAATTGAACCCATTTTCAGCAATACTTACGGAGTTACAATTCTCCTCTCTATTGTCTGTTCGGAATGCACTTTTCGAATACAGAAATGCAATTTTCCATATTTACACTATGAAAAATAGCGATAAATTTCTGATGCTCAAACGAATCCAATGCAAAAAACGCATTCCGATCCCTCTTAGGTTACAAAATTTGGAGGTTTTGATGATGGTAGTGCTTTATTTCCTTGACTATTCGTGAAAACTCTGTTTATGTAGCCAACAACCCAAAAATCATAGTGCAGGATGTACTGAAACCATGTGACGGTACTTTAGACTACAACACAATGCTCATTACTGAATATTATTATTATAAAATACTAAACTTTATATTTATACTTACGTGACAGAATTATTAAATAATCTGTCAAACACAGTGTGATACGTCACTATAATCTTCAAAACCTTAGCTCAGACTGTTTTTTGTATATCTGTCTCTTTTCAATGTTTAAACGGTATTCAAATGACTTATCGTTATAACTAATAAGATGTAATAAATATTTCATCTTTGTTTTTACCGACCAATATACCTTATATGTGTTTCTGTTTCTCTCTTACTCACACCATTACATATGTAATGATTTTTCCTTTTTAACCCCACATAAATTCATTCCGCCGAGTGCACGAATAGAAGTATAACTTCAAAAATTATTCTGGCAGTTTTATTAAAACAAAAATGAATTAAACATTGTTCTATCCCGAAAGTTAATTTAAGTAATAGAGCAAACAAAGTTTTTTTAAAAAGATAGCTAATTTATTGGTGAGTTTTTCTATCCATCAGAAAGATTTTCATTAACTTGGCGTCTACGACAAAACCTGATTTTTTCAATGCACCAAATTATTCAATAATCTTGCCAGAAATCTTGAAATTCCAAACTCTAATTGCATTTGCTGTTAGAGAGAGAAAATGCATTATAACATTTTTATACTTGCACTACTAAAAAATATCGAAAATCGAAAATAGTTTAAGAAAGGTTCTACATGTTCAACCTAATAGTTTTATGTAATAAATATAACGTGTCTTGAGAAATAATCGAAAATATTTAAAATAATTAGTTCATACTACATACTTGGAAACTCGTTTAATGTAAATTTAAAATTTAATTTTAACTAAATTAAGAATACTAATTTTGTTTTCAGTCTCGTCAGCGGTGAGCTGGGAAGAATGGTGGACCTATGACGGGATATCAGGTAAGTTAATTTTCCACTCAGACTCAGTTCCTTCCGTCTGGGATCATAATTAATCGGATAAGAATGGGTGAACTGCGGCAGTCTGGAGAATAACTAACGAAAGCGGAAAATGTTAGCTCAAAGGAAAAATAACAAATCCGGAATGAGGCAACTGAGAGTGCTCGAAAAAGTTTCTTTAATAGTTTATATTATTATGAGACAACATAATCTCTTAGATTCCAACCATATATTAAATATTTGTTGTCGAAATTTTCTTAATCTACGTTGTTTAAACTTGTTGTACCTAAGTAGAATTTACACTTAAATGATTATTTAAATAGTTTCTTAGTAAACGCAATATAATGTGATGCAAATGCTACATTTAACTTCTCTTTTGAGGGAGTTCGTGTAAGTCAATCATCAATGCGGATGAAAAAGGAACAAAAGCCTTATTTCCTTACGTGAACCTGTACAGGTTAGGTTTGTTCATTTCCTATCTTTCAACCGTTGATTGATGTGCGGCGAGTTTAACTTCTGATATTGCCGCTTGGCAAAACTTTCCTTAATAAATATGCTCAGTGGATTTCTGCTAGATTAATCTTGAATTTGGAGCGGTGGTTTCGCTACTCTAACACAGTCAAGAAAGCCTAATTGAATATTCACAGAATTAATTTCGAATCATTTTTTGTTTATCCAAATGGTTCAGTGAGATGAATTTAGAGAAATGTTTGTAAATATTGTTCTAGCCCAATTGGGAAAACGAAAGGAAAGAATGTGGAAAATTAATAATACATTTAGTCATTTTACAATGGTCAGAATTCGTTAACATAATTATATTTCATTTAATATTAATTTAGTAGTTTTAATTATAATTTATCAAGGTTTTATGATAGACAAGCAACTCATTTCTATGATAAAGATCCAAGAGAAACATAATAGTTTGACAGGTTTACGTTCGCAATAAGATTTTCTACACACACACACACACACACACACACACACACACACACACACACACACACACACACACACACACACACACACACACACACACACACACACACACACACACACACGCGCGCGCGTGATGAGCCCCGAGATAAATAGCATGTCATGTTAACAACAAGTTTTGTTGACTGAAGTGCATGCTTTCCTCCTCATTTTACCGCCCACCCTTACCCAACTCCTCTTTCCCCACTCAACTCCTCTTTCCCCACCTTGGCATAGAAGTTTCGTTTTTTTTTTTCTCCGGTTTGTCTAGAACAGTGCTCTGCACTATATTTCTTTAGTCTGTTTTTGTATGTGTCTTCTTGTTTGTGTTTGCGGCTCTTTGCCTTTTGTTTGGACTCTTGTGTTTTCTATTGATTATTTCCTCTCTTTTATGCTTCCAAGGGCCGTTGTCCTCATCATATTCAGTTAGTTCTCTTAATTCTCGGTTGGAGTGTGTCCTCATTTTTTGAAAGTTTCTTCTTGCTTTGTAGGTACTTTGTTAGATCCATTAATCTTCTTTGTTTTAGATCCTTCTATAGTGTTTGGTTGCTTAAGAACCATGGTGCGTTTACTGCTTGTCTTAGCGTAATGTTCTGTGGTGTTTGTAGTTTGTTCATTGTATACGTTTCCCCATGTTAATGATGCGTAGGTAATAATTGGTATTAAGATTGTGTTTATTAGTTGAATTTTTGTTTTATGCATCAGATTGCTTTTCCTTCCTGGTGTAACTTCTTTATTCTTAATTTCGTCGATTGCTGTTTGTAGGTAACAAGTTATTAGTCGCAGTTTGGGAGCTTCTTGCTGTAATACCAGTGTCGTCAGCATATAAAGATAATTTGGTGTGTAGTGTTCTAGGAAAATCTGCTGTGTATATAATGTAGAGTAGTGAGGATAGTACAGCTTCTTGTAGTATTTCTGTTTCTTTTGTTCTGTTTCTTAAAGTAAGTTGTTTCATTTTTATTTATTTATTTATGTTCTGTCTGCTATTGGCTTCGTCATTGCTTTTGATATTCTTTTGTCTGTCATCTTGTATATTAGTCCGTTGTCGAATGCCTTACTGGCGTCCAAGAACACTGCTCCGGTTGACTGATTCCTGTTAAAGCCTTCTGTTTTATTTCCACTAGCTCTTGAGTTTCGGAGGAGTGCTCTTTTCTAAATCCGAATTCTTCTTCTGGTAGGATTTCTAACATGTCTACTTGCTCCCATAGACTTCGTAGCATAATTTTTTCTGCTACTTTGCTCATTGCTAGTAAAAGGTGTATTGCTCTGTAATTCTGTGAAATTTTTGGACCTTTTCAGGTTTTCTCAGCATTATCAAGTCTGCATGTTTTTATTTCTTTAGAAAGTATCGTAGTCTCATGATTCCGTTTATTATCATCGTTATGAACACTATTGTTTTCTGCGGCAGGTCCTGGTGCTTTTCTTGTCTAAAGTCTCTTAATGATCTTTTCAACTTCTTTTGGGCTAGTGTGGGGCAGATTTTCTTCTTCTTCTTGGTGTCTGATTTAATAAACTACTTCTTCTATTTATTCTTTGAAGTATAGGTCGTCAATTGAGTATTTGTTTAATCGAAGTACCATTTCTCCGTATAAGATTTTCTATATGCATCCACCTTTTTTATAGGTAAAGAAATAGTGGAAAAAAAATAGGCGGAGCTAAAATATGCGCGCAAGCGTCTTACATATTCCTCCCACTACAGTACGTATATAAAAAGATCAACTTTTACAGAACTGTTTATTTTAATTTTGATCTGTTAACGTTACGTAACGAAGGGCTCCACGACGGAGGAGACACGCCGCAGCATCAATCTCCTAACCCCACACTGCACCACGTGGGTTACACCTCTACTTATACACTCACACACACCAAAAAGAAAAGACTCTTTAGATACGTTCAAGCAACGTGGATGGCAAGAAGATACAAGAGCTTCAGTTGAAGCAATCCAACCTGCTGCAAGTGGGGAAATTTGTGAGAGCGGGGCCGGCGACCGATACTAACACCATCCATACCTTCCCATCCACTCTCTAAAAAGGACATAAGTCCTACAACAGGGTCCTCAAATCCAACATTCCTATAAACTTGCTTTCATCTGCCCACCAACCTCTTGTCTTATCTTGTCTTGTCTGTTAATGTTAACTAGATATAGGTAAAGATTAAATACGTATTCTTATTACCTATTAAATATTTTATTTGTAACCGTTGATCAAATTAAAGTATTCAACTAGGAGTATTTTTTTCTTAACAATACGTTGCATGTGGCAAATTAGCGTAGCAACAATTAATTTGGAAAATTAACTTTTCGTTAACGAATTAGGCTGAATGCTGATTACTGTAATAATGGATACAATCGCATGACTTAACGAAGGGTATATCTACTCTATAAAGTCTGATGCATGTTTACTGTTTTTGTGAGTATAATTTCAGTGGTTTGTAATTAAAATGACTATAAAGTATAGAGAAATGCTACCTTATTTTATTTGAATAATTACAAATTTTATACCAGTAACTAGAAATTGTTACATTTTTTATAAAATCATCCTATAAATAAACTTTATGTAGAAAACTTAAATAACGAATCTGCAAATACAATTTAAATGAGAAAACCATGACAAGAATAAAATATCTTCAAAATGTAATATTACCGCAGAGTGAGCAACTCTCTAGAAATACTTTGTCTTTGTTTGAAGAAAATGGGTTTTTTATTGCATTATTTAAGGAAACATTTTCTTTTATAGTAACTTCGCATGTCATAGTGATTTGTTTAAAATGTCATAGAATGAAAATTGTCTTAAGGATTGCTTT
Organism: Altica lythri; assembly: GCA_964028335.1. Taxonomy (NCBI): domain Eukaryota; kingdom Metazoa; phylum Arthropoda; class Insecta; order Coleoptera; family Chrysomelidae; genus Altica; species Altica lythri. Next base: position 14,961,594 of record OZ034808.1, on the reverse strand, counting down.
ATTGTTGGGAAACCAAATTATTCGTATAATAAGAAACAACATATCGCAATTAAAATTAATTTTGTTTACTAATATTTTACTTGAATAAGGAAATGTTTCATAATTCTAATTTGCGATTATTCGACGAAAATTGAAATTCTCAAATGTCAGAATATCCCACGATCGGCTAATAACCCTTTATTAATTTCCATAATAATTTACATTATCGACAAATGTAATTTTGTTATCTACAGAGCCACATGCTGTACGAAACATCATGGAGATATATAAAATATATAGCTTGTTAGCCTACAGAGATCAGTCTACAGGGTGCACTTATGTATAAATCTTTATTAATAATAACTAACCAATCAAGTTGAAATGATAATGATTGAATTATTTGAAACAATATTATAAGTAAGTGCTTTAGAAGGATCCCTTCACTTATTTATATCAGATAGCAAAGGGTTAAATATATGACAGAATAACTGGAATACAGGAAATAAAGTACTCGAGGAGAAAAATACGAAACATGATCCAACTAACAATAATAAATACGGAAAACAAAGTTAAACTAAATAACAACACATCGTACAAAATTGCAGGGAATGAATGAGCAAGACAATGCGATTTTTTATCATCAGTATTATTTACCTTCATGTCTGAAAAGTCGTGCAGGGAGGAAAAATCAATAGAAAACATTAGTGCGTTGTTTTGAAAACGACGTGGTTACCTTAAAAAGAAGATAATTACAAAAACTGTTAAAAAGATTAAATACAGCTACTAATAAATAGGATTAAATAAATAATGCTAAAAAGAAATACCTAGAAAGGACTGATAACTCTTTAATACACTCACTTTGAAAAGTCTTGCACCCCTTGTATTATAAGAATCGCACTTCCAGAGTAGTACCACCGTTTAATTTAAAGTGCCAGACGACCTTTAAGGGTACTTTTGTTAACTTCTCGTTATCGAACCGCTCGCTTACAGTGGGCAAGAAACCATTTACACAGGAGAAACGTGCTTTTACGGTTTGGCCTAGAGAGTGATGATTACCGAGTTAGAGTTTGAAGTGAAGTAGGACCCAGGAATAGACTTATTCATATACCGGGTTCAATAACAGGTACATATTACCTTCAAAACATCATGAATCCTGTAATTGTACCACTACGTGAATTAGGTGGTCAGTTCATCTTTATGGACGACAATGCTAGGCCACATAGAACTAGAGATGTTAAAGCATCACTGAAAAACCAAAACGTTACCAGATTACAATGGCCTGCGATGTCGCCTGATATGAATCCCGTTGAGCATGTATCCAGAGCCATATTCAATTGAAATAATCGTGCATCAAAAATTAATTGTTGCTGCTTCCGAGAAATGAAGAACTACATAAATGATACATTGGTAAAACAGAAAGACAAAGACCGAGAAGCCGATGAAAGCAGGAGATCATTGTTAATACCCTTAAAGATAAGCTATATGTAAAATGTTCTGTCAACACATTCTAATTTCCTCCAGAAGGAATGCATGATTAAATAGAAATTTACAATTAAAATATGACTGGTTATAATGCTAAAACAGAAGTAACTCCATGTATAACTTCCGGCTCGTTAGCCTATAGAGATGAACCTAATTTAATTTCAACGATATTGTCACATATATTTGCATTAGCCAATACGTTAAATTAAAGCAAATTTCAATAACGCTCGTTTTGATATAGTAGCTGACGTGGTAATAGATCTTTGACGATTTAACGGTGTATTATTAAATCTCTAAATGTAATACTAGATTTGATTTAATAACAGGTAATAATAAATTCAATTAATTATAAATTCATAGACATTGATATTAAACATAACCATTGGATTGCTTGAAAAAATATTGTAGGAAACTATAATTTTCTTTAATATGTAATTCAGATTGGACGTAACCTTTTATTTCTTACGTGAAAACTTCTACAGGGCCTTTAGACCATTCTTAGTAGATTGCAGATTATAGATTATACCATAAGTAATGTCGGTTGGTTCACATGACCTTACTACACTGCGATTTTTTGAGTATAACCTACATTTAATTATAAGTCCATACAGTCTAGACTTTTAAGAGTCTATTATCCGCTTAGAGCGTACATTTGTGCCCTGATCAAGCTCTAAAAAGACTTGTTCCATATATTTATGTTGTTACTCTGCAGTTACACATAATGTCCAGCCGTTCCATCTACATACTCCCCGAAATCTAGAATGTTTTGCTGTCCACTTTGCCCATTTTACAGAAATAGTACCTCTGTGGACAGTTTCCTGTAAAAATCCCAGCGATTTCTTCAAGTTCAGGTTTCTGAAGGAGTAATTTAGAGTAGCGAACAGCAAAGTTACTTTTTTGCGAGCACCAGTTGTTTAAGAGACTGATATGCAGTTCCAGGCTGTCTTGAACTCGAAGAAGGTAGAGTGTAGAGACTTAAAAGCAGCTTGGCTATTGTAGGGAATAAATATGCTGGCTGAATTAAGTCGTTCTTTATTACATTCTTGAGCACAGAAGTCTATTGCCAATAGCTCTGTTTGTAAGATCTTTAGAGTGTTTCCCAGAATTATTACGGCCTAAGACCCCTTTCTCTACAGCTTCTGATGTTTTAGACCCATCAGAATGATAATTAAAGGCACCGATTGTAAGTTCAGCGATTTTGTTTTCACTTAACTCACTCTAGTTACTACTAACATTTAGAGAGATTTCGATATCCCTTTTTGGAAACATAATATCTTCATGAATTGGATACTCTGACTCTTGTAACCCCAAGATCCGGGGTTTTAAATACTTCTTTTTACATGTAATTGCAAAGAGGGAAGGTATAGAATTACCTCCAAGGCCTCAATAGAACAAGATTTCATTACGCCAGTGATTCCTATACAACCAAGTCTTTGCACGTTTTGCAACTCTTTGATTGCCTTTTGTTGCGTTGTTTTGTTCTACCAAATCATTTTCGGTTAAAAAAAAAAATTATAGATTTGCGTCAAAAACATGGCCTATTGTATGTAGGTGTATTCGGACGCTGTCGCTGCTTAAATGGGTAAAGTTTTGTGAGTTTTGTCGCTATCACGTTCACGTGTTAGATACCTAATACTTCAGTTATTGTCAAAATTATTTAATTGTAAGGTCATTGTGAGGAATAAATATGTTATCATTTTTGTTTACCTATAAATTAAATGATCTAAACCTAAGCATTTATTTTAAAATATGTTCAAGATTTACGTACGAAAATGTTATATTTATTTTTTATTTCCTTAATATTTCACTTCTGAAATTTCATTATTAATAAATTTAAAATTTGAAATAACAGTTTTAAGTTTTTACTTCTGTTGGCAATCTTCATGATTGCCTCCGATTTTACTTTTCAATTACTTTTCTCTAAACTCAAGTGCAAGTTTCAGTGTGATAAATAACTAAACTTGTAACAGTTTAAAGTTTGCAACTAAAATATACTGAAATTAAATAGAAACAAAATTTATTCATCAATAAAATATATTTTTCTGTACATGTAATCTCACATTGTATCAATTTTAACTTTGGTCGAAATTGCCGAAAACATTTATATAAATATATCAAGAGTTTCGTAAAATCATAAATCAAAAGTCTTACTCGACTCTGAAAAAAAAACTTTCATTCTGTTTTGAAAGCACAAAAGAAAGCCCTTGTCGATAAAACTCGGTTTTTTGACGCTGTTATTGAAACATTTTAATAAACCCGCCCCAGAAAGGAAAAAACTCCAAACGCAACTCTTAATGAACTGATGGAGTTTTTCAACTCTACTCATTTAGAGCGAAAATAAAATAAAGTAAAAAAAAGAATTCGTTGTTTTATGTTGATACGATACGAACTTGGGCTATAAATAAAGTATTTAATTCAATATTGATATAATATAGTATCTTCTTCATTAGGTTATATTAGCTTGATTTTTGTTATTATAAAGCATTATACATATTATAACATATATAAAAAATGCTATGAATTTTTATTATAAGTTAATATGCTATAATGAAAATTTACCTTTAAATTTATAAATTTTGAAAATGAAATTATATTTAAAATTATTGTAAAGGCAAATTGATTTTTAAGATTTTAAATATTATGAATTTATTTTTTATTTACCCGACAATCACTCCTCTCTCAGGGCAGAATTCAATGTTTGATTAGATTAATTATATACTTTTGTATGTAAAATATAAATTTATTACGCTAATGTACCAAATGATGTTATATTGTTGAGATTTTGGAAAAAGAAGAAACTCTATAACCTAACTTCACTTAAAACGGTTGAATGATTAACTGTAATTTCAAAGCTATACTTATTGAATCAAATGAAAATGAAAAATCATGTAACTATTATAACTTGAAACAATGAAAATGATCTTATATACTAATGAAAAAGTGTTCAGTGTAACAGTGGAAAATGTTCGTTAACTATAAAAAGTAAAATACACAAAGTTCTTTATTTTTAAAAGGAAAATTGATACCGTTTTATTGAAGTGCTTCGTCACCCCCCAGCTGTCTCCAATCCAAGTCCAAATATGAAAATCTCCAACCATAAAACTTGTTAAAACCTCTGGATTATTTGCTAATTCTGTTAACTGCTACACTGGTAAGTAAATCCTAGTACTTCTTATTTATTGACTGCTAATATACTCTTCTAAATTCGATTAAAGTATGTCTTATACAATCTACTGCTCTGCTTTCGCTGTTGTCGACTTTATTTTTAATTACAAATCAAATTCTCTGCTTACCAAATATATTCCTTAACTTCTTCTTAGTTTTATTAATACTTTTATTACAATTAAACCTTTTTTTTTTCTGAATATTTTTCAAAAAAAACTCAAAATTCAAACAGGAACAAATTTAATACAACATGCTTCTTCAAAAGACAAAAAATAAAAGAGTGTTCAAAGAATCAACAAACTGACAATTGAACAATTATAACAATCTTAAACTACATACCTATCTGGTTTCAACCTACTTGATAACATGTCACAAATTACAAATTCGAATACTTGATTTTTGATTATTACTTACACAATTTGTTATACTAAAATTCTATTACATTCAAAATGAATTTACAATTTCATATTTATTTAACTATAATTTAAAATACTTTTAAATTTCAGAATTTTTTATTTTCTTCAAAATTAAATCAATAAAGACAAATATTATGGCTTTGAAACTCCAATATTGATTATTTTAAACGTAAGTAATTTTTAATTTGGTTCATAATTTAAATTATTCTTT